>CP136060.1:185970749-187189499 GCA_032464435.1 Aegilops umbellulata
CCCATAAGTGTGTACTAACAAAATCCTTAGGCATAGGAAGTGTGTTAGATTTAAATGTGCTAGTCATATTCTTCAAGATGCTCTCTTTCTGTTTCAATCCCTAACTTTTATGTGAGCATCACTGAAATCATCATGCCTAGCTAAAAGGCATTAAAGAAAAGCGCTTGTTGGGAGACAACCCAATATTTATCCTTTCTGTTTTTGTGTGTCAACATGATTAAGCTACTGCAGTAATCATGTTTTATAGCTTTTGTTTCAATAAAGTGCCAACTAAGACCTTTGGGAAGACTTGGATGAAAGTTAATGTGATCTTGCTGTAAAAAACAGAAACTTTGCACTCACAAGAATAGATGTCATTTTTTACAGAAGAGTGATTTTAAGTTGATTATTTTTTAAGAAGATTACTAGGCAAATTCCTCACGTCCACCAATTTATTTCATAATTTTTGGAGTAGCAGAAGTATGGTTATTGTTCAGATCATTACAGACAGTTCTGTTTCTGACAGATTCTGTTTTCATTGCATAGTTTGCTTGTTTTCTAGTTTCTATGACTTATATTCATCAATATAAATTGTAGAAGTGATATGGTACAGTAGGCATTGTGTGAAAACAATTATGAACCTTGTCTTTGTCAGTACCAAAGTGAATGGTTTGCTCTTTATCATACTAACCTATCTCACGAAGTTTGGTTAAGTTTTGTGTGATTGAAGTTTTCATGTTTTGGGTGAGATATCGATATAAGGAGAATAAGGAGTGGAAAGACCCTAAGCTTGGGTATGTCCAAGGCACCCAAAGGTAATATTCAAGGAAGACTCAAGCGCCTAAGCTTGGGGATGCCCCGGAACGCATCCCCTCTTTCGTCTTCAAAACTATCGGTATACCTTACTCGGAGCTATATTTTTATTCGTCACATAATATGTGTTTTGCTTGGAGCATATTTTCAATTTTACTTTTTGTTTGAATAAAATCATTGGATCTGAATTATTGAATGAAAGGAATCCTCCCATGGCTAGTGAATTATTTGACTACTCAGTGTTCTTCACTCATATCTTTTGGAGTAATTTGTCAATTGCTCATGTGCTTCATGTATATCCTATGAGTAAATGGTTGAATAAATTGAATGTCATAAACCTGAATTTATATATGTTTCATATGCTTATAACATGGGGAGTAATGGCTTCACACATAGTAAGTATGGGTAGTAAACTTATTGAAGGTTAGCAAACGTAGAATTGGCCACTTGAACAATTCATGAAAGAATATTGAAGGAAGAGAGGTTTCATATATAAATATATTATCATTGACATCTTTTATGATTGGGAGCACTAATTAAAATATGACATGCTAAAGAGTTGATGTTGCACAAACAAGACAACATAATGAGTTATGTTTTCTTATGTCTGAGATAAAGTATGTTGTCATGGATCCTCTAACATGTTGAGCTTGCCTTTCCCCCTCATGCTAGCCAAATTCTCAGCACCAAGTAGAGATACTACTTGTGCTTCCAAATACCCTTAAACTATTTTTGCCATGAGAGCCCATCATATCTACCTATGGATTGAGTAAGATCCTTCAAGTAAGTTGACATCGGTGCAAAGCAATAAAAATTGCTCTAAATATGTATGACTGATTGGTGTGGGAGAAATAAGCTTTATACGACCTTGTGATGTGAAAGTAATAAAACGACGGACTGCATAATAAAGGTTCATATCACAAGGGGCAATATAAAGTGATGTTCTTTCGCATTGAGATTTTGTGCATCCAACCATAAAAGCGCATGGCAACCTCTGCTTCCCTCTGCAAAGGGCCTATCTTTTATTATTATATTCTACCTTATGCAAGAGTCATGGTGATCTTCACCTTTCCTTTTTCATTTTATCCTTTGGCAAGCCCAGTATGTTGGAAAGAACATGATATATATATATATATATATATATATATATATATATATATATATATATATATATATATATATATGGATGTAGGGGAGCATGAGTTTGTAGTGTTGATATTACCATTGAGGTAAAAGGTTGTGGGGTGAAGCTATAAGTCCCTATCTTTCTCTGTGTCCGATTAAAACTCCATAACCACAAGTATTGCATGAGTGTTAGCAATTGTGAAAGACTACATGAGAGTTGAGTATGTGAAGTTTGCTAAATCAAAGTTCTGACATAGACTCTTCCTGAAAATAGGATGAATTGCAATTCTTTGATGACTAAGAATATCGTTTGTTAGTTTTCAAGAAAGTTTATGATCCATACTTTAAACTTGTGAATTGCTGGTTACTTAATCATGGAAAGTTTTATGAGTTGAGCTACTGTTATGACATGTAATGATGCTAGAAAAAGTGATTGGAATTATCATTGATCAAACTTAAGCACTACTAGCATTCCACATCAAAAATTATTTTTTTATCATTTACCTACTCGAGGACGAGCAGGAATTAAGCTTGGGGATGCCTGATACGTCTCCAACGTATCTATAATTTTTGATTGCTCCATGCTATATTATCTACTGTTTTGGACTATCTTGGGCTTTATTTTTCACTTTTATATTATTTTTGGGACTAACCTATTAACCGGCGGCCCAGCCCAAATTTGCTGTTTTTTGTCTATTTCAGTGTTTAGAAGAAATGGAATATCAAACGGAGATTGGATCAGAAGTTCCACCGCCGTAAGCCTCTGTAGCCACCAAAAACCAATCGGGGCCCTCTCCAGCACCCTGCCGGAGGGAGCCATCATCACCGGAGGCCATGGAGGAGTATCCCGGAGGGGTCTTCATCACCATGAAGGCCAAGGACCAGAAGGTGGAGGCCATGGAGGAAGAAGCACAAGGGGGATAACCTCTCCTCCTCTCTTCCGGTGGTGCCGGAGTGCCATCGGGAGGGGAATCATCGCCGCGGTGATCGTCTTCATCAACATCACCATCGTCATCACCATCCTCATCTCTTTTACGCGGTCCACTCTCCCGCACCCCGCTGTAATCCCCTACTTGAACATGGTGCTTTATGCCACATATTATGATCCAATGATGTGTTGCCATCCTATGATGTTTTGAGTAGATATCTTTTGTCTTTGGGTTGATTGATGATCTAGATTGGCATGAGTTGTATGTTTTACTTTGGTGCTGTCCTATTGTGCCCTTCGTGTCGCACAATCATGAGGGATTCCCGCTGTAGGGTGTTGCAATACGTTCATGATTCGCTTATATTGGGTTGGTGAGTGAACAGAAGCACAAACCCGAGTAAGAGGGATTGTTGCGTATGGGAATAAAGAGGACTTGATGCTTTAATGCTATGGTTGGGTTTTACCTTAATGATCTTTAGTAGTTGCGGATGCTTGCTAGAGTTCCAATCATAAGTGCATATGATCCAAGTAGAGAAAGTATGTTAGCTTATGCCTCTCCCTTATATGAAACTGCAATAGGGATCACCGGTCTTGTTAACAATTGCCTAGGACAATTCTGCACACCGATCCACCGTTATTCCACACTCGCTATTTATAATACTAAGTAATATATTCTAACTTTATAATAACAACACCTACTTTTATGTTTTAGCTCTCCGATACCTTGCAAAGTTATCCTTTTCATACCCACAACATAGTTTTATTTCTCGTTGCTAGTTGGAAGCAAACGTGCGGTGCACGTAGAGTCGTATCAGTGGCAGATAGGGCTTGAGAGAATATTGATCTTACCTTTAGCTCCTTGTGGGTTCGACACTCCATACTTATCACTTCCACCTTTTGAAAGTGCTACGATGATTCCTTGCACTTGGGGATTATCAAGGACACAACAGCTGGATAGTTCAGCAGTAGAACTCATCATCAGGTCTTCCAGTTCACACGGCATGACTTTGAGAACTTCATCTCCACCGCGGACCTGGTTCTAATTCAAATAGAAACCATATTTTATTACTACCTCCGTTCAGAAATATAAGATGATTTTCGATATTATACTCCATATATGACTACATATACGCACAGAAATGAGTGAACAAAGACACTAGAACATGTCTTCAAAGGCATGAGAGCAGAGGGATTACATACAATATCCATAACACAAGTTACTGAGGCAAATATACCCTCTTAAAAGGGAGCATTGATGTTCATAAAGTACTCCCTCCGTCCCAAAATTCTTGTCTTATATTTGTCTAGATACAGATGTATCAAGTCACATTTTAGTATTAGATACATCCGTATCTAGACAAATCTAAGACAAGAAATTTGGGACATAGGGAGTAGTTGAAAGTAATCTATAAGAAATCAGTGTCAACCTCTCGCATGTTTTGTTCAAAAGAGGAATTTAGAACCGTCATTTGGCACACAAAAATCACATGCAAGATCACCTGAAAGTTGTACTACTAGTACTAGTATTGCGTGTTAGATGATAAAACACGATCAAGATCGAGAAAAAGATCGTCAAGAAGAGATATTACCTGGACTTGCTTAATGAGGGATCCCGGAGAGGGGGGCTTGGACAGGTCGATGGCTTTGAGCTTGTCTGCGGTAGTCTCGGCGGGGTGCTTGCGCTTCTTCGTACCATGAGCCTCGACGGTTTTGGCCGGAGCCATATACATCACTTCGGCCGGTGCTCCAGTGTCCATCAAGAAACTGTCAAATAGAAATAAAAGAAGAAATGAGAGGGAGTTATTGGATCAGTCTCGGGGTTGCAAGACCGGGTCTTGGCCAGAATCAACACCATTGATGCGCTCACCTTTCCTTCTTTGGGAGAGAAGAACAATGGCAGAAGCAGGTCGGGGTTTTCTTGAAGAAATGAGGAACAAGATGAGGCAGAAGCGAGGGTTGGGTAGAGAGGAAGCTGAGAGAGAAGAGTGAAATGATGGTTGCTTCGTCTGTCCAACTTACTGCTGGAAAGGAGGGGGTTTTGTGATTTGACGGCTCATTGGGCATTACTGCGACACTTCAATCGGGGTAGTCTACCATCACTCTACTACGGAGTAATTTAGTGCATGGCTGGTGGACCCCGATGCTAGCTGTCCCACACATCGGCGTAAGTGAGTAATTTAGTGCATGGCTGGAGGAGGATCTGCACGGTAGAGCGTGTCCACTGTTTTTCAGAAGAAAAAATGATTACAGCAAGCATTTCCACTCTTACGACGGAGGAGTGCGAAACACGGCAGCCACTTGAACATACACAGTGCTCCTACTACTAGGCATGTGAAGTGGTTCATACGTCAGTACTACACAATCTTGTTGCTAGTATAGTAAGATATGACGATAACAAATGATGTTGTGCGCATGTCAACTACTCCTATATGTAACATAGTACCGCTTTTACGACTGTCCGGTCGAGAATGAATGGTGAGATCAATGTTAAAAGAACTAGGTCCACAGTGCATGGAGAGTACGGTGCTACACTACTCCACGAATCATGAACCATATGAAGCACGAATAGTGTTAGGCATGGTGTATGAAGGGTGCACGGGATGGGAGCAAAAGTTCCCTTCTCGACCCACTTTTGGGTGTTTGGCAGAGTGCATGAAGGGTGCATGAGTCCACACTAGTAGGTTGACAAAAATACACGAAGAGGAAACAACTATATTGAGATGAGAATGCAACCAAACACACCCACACGCTTTGTGCTACAGTGACTGATCTGCACCGTCTGAGTTTGATCCAACGGCCATATTGCGCCAAGACATGGACATGCCCATGCAGAGGGCGCCTAAACACCACCGAAGTCCCCCTGCTTCTCGAGGCGCATGACGTTGGTGATGCAGGGTGCAACCGCCCGCAGAGCCCGCTCCCGGTCGGCGGGAGCCAGCTCGTCAAAGATGGTGTCCAATGGCACGAATGGATTACGGTGACGGAGCCCTGAAAGGATTCGCCCGGCAACGGCGACGGCAGCCCACAACCCCTCCTTGTCCAGCTTAGCCCCCACCATCGCGCGGAGACGGCTCAGCTCCTCGGAGATATAGGTGAAGAAGGAGACCAGGTCAGGAAGCCGCAGCTCGTTGAAGTCGACCGGGAGGTCGAACGGGTTTAGCCCGACGGCCGGCATCGTCACGCTGGCACGACGGTAGGCATCACGCAGCCGCAACACGTGTGTTGCAACTTGGTTCACCAAGTGGCTGAGGCGATCCTGGATCTCGTCACGATTGGCCCGCTCGCGCTCTAGCCGGCTCCCCTGACGGCCTATCGTATCTCCCGCTTTCTGCAGCAACACCGCCGACGCCTCGAGCATCTTTGTGGTGGACGCCTGCCGCTTTTGAATCTCCGTGAACTCCCACACATAATGGAGGAGCATGGTACTCCTCTCCTCCTTGAGCACACGGAGCTCCACGTCCTTGGCCCTGAGCTCCGCATCCTTGGCATGGAGCTCCTGTGTCACGCGCCTCACCTCGGACTCCGTGATCTGCTGCGCCGCCATGGCACCAGGTAGAAGCAATGGGGAGAGGAAGCAAAGGGGCGAAACGGCTGAAAGGCAATGCAATCTACGGGAAGGCGGAGGGAGCTGGGAATCTTTTGGTTTTCACCACGGTAAAATACCAGTCGACGACTTCTCACATCAGGGAGCAGTGGGTTTTTACAGGCGGAGTCATCGTGACTAATTGCTGCCGCGCCTGCTCCCATCAATCAAAAAATTAAAAATCCTATCGCGCCTGCTCCCGTCAATCAAAAATTAAAAATCCTGCCGCACCCAAACACCAGAGCAACGCCGCGGTGGATATTTAAATTTACCTGCCGACAAGTAGATAAAAAAAGGGGTGAAAAAACAAATGTGGCAGCGACCTAGCTAACCGGTCGAACTAGCCCAACTAGCTAGCCACCATGCTTCACTTATGTACTCGGCGGGAAAGGTGGTCTTTCGTGATTTGACGACTCATTTACTTGCTTCGGCGCTACGACCGAGGAGGACCCAGAAAACGCGCGGTAGGGCGTCCCACGTCAGGAAGAATATATGTGTGCACCACCCGGGAGGACCCCGAAACCGCGCGGTAGGGTGTGCCACGTCTTGGCACGGAGGAAAAACGTGCGTGCAAAAATATATTGTATCAGACGTAGTACCTATGGTTCGACCTTGGGACCCAACCAGTCGGTCGAAAACACCCCACTAGCCACACAGCTTCATCATGCAAACGTGGCACGGAGGATAGATGTGGTTAGCTCCGTCTCGACCAGCCAGAACGTCTCGTGTTCTAGGAGATTCTTCTACTTTCCAAGCTTTTTTAGTTGTAATAACAACACGGCAAGCTAGCGCCGCTCTTCGTGTGTGCCCGTGCAAAGGTTAGACGACGGACAGAAGAGAGATTGAGATCGCAGACCTGGGACCCACCTGTAAGTGAGACAACGGTCATGCACGTGTTGACGAGGCACTCCCTCTACTCTACTCAACACAAGTACTATATAAATAAAATCAAGTTATGGGACAAAGCCAACAGCCGTTCGTTTTTTCAGGCTATCGACTTACGCTTTGTAGTCCAGGTTGCCAGTTCGAATCTCGTCTTTCAAATTTGTTAGTTTGAGGTCCAAATTTCATTAACGACAAGTGGGACCCCCGTGTGTTCTTCCGATATTTCAGTGTAGGATGGTTTTTTTGAAAAAACACTTTGCGCGGTTAGACAAGTAATGGCACGAGTTACACGTATTTTGCAAGTTTACGAACAAAAATGACAGCGGCATAGAATATCACATCCACCCCACAGCTTAGATACTATGGTGATACGAGTTTTTACACCGTTGGAAGTGAGATCCAATGGCTTGGGAGTAGTCTTTGTAATTATGCGCAATTTCCAAACTCTCCAAAGGTATTTTTTGCAAATAAAACATTCACACCTCGTGTGTGCCACTGCATCTTTGATCCAACGGCTCCCCGGTGCTCATATTAGGTGCTCCCCGTAGCTTAATTACCAGCTACGGTGATATGAGAATCTAGGTCTGAAGTCTAACTAAGAAAAATGTTTGACCAAATCCTTTCTTAAGAAATAGAACAGGACAAATGTACGGCTTGAAAATTTATTGCATGATGCAGGTTATGAAATTGTTTCGAATCCTGGATCTTAAATTTCAGAAAATCCAAAAGTGAGCATAAATTCTTGAAACTAAGCATGGGCACGTGATATGGCACAAATATTACTTCGTAAGTTTTTTCTTTAATTTGAGACAAGCTGCTTATAACAAGTTGCACAAATGAAGAGCCAAGGTATTTTGGAACAAAGACTTGTCACATTAAGGCGAACACTTTCACTATTGAAACCGTGGGCGTTTACGTGCCGCCACGAGTCCCTGCTTCTCACCGGCAGGTGCCATCCGAGCAAGCGTGTGAGTCGACGGGAGGCGTGCAAGCAGACCACTGCGCCGGCTGTCAGGGAGGCGTGCCAGCAGACCGCTGTGCAGGCTCACCGGGAGGTGAGCCCTTTGACCAGGCTCCGCCGCCCACCGTCGTCCCAACTGCTCCCACTTTTAATGTCGCCGGCGCCGCAGTTTAAAATCAACCCCGCACTACGTGGTATCGCTACAATCCACTCTCTTCCTCTTCGATTCTCCTGTCGTCTACCTCCAACTAGCCTGACCTAAATGTACGCCATGCCGCATCACGATGGTTTGCCCTTAGTGTTCCAGTTTCCTGAGGAAGACACCTAGCCGGAGTCTCAAGAACATAAGGCGCTTTGGGACGAGCTTGAACTAGCCTTGCAGGAAGACGTCGCGCCTGTCACCGCTCCCGTTCCGGCTTCCGTCGCCCCGACTGCGCCAGCGCCCATCCCCGTGGCATTGATGGGCTGGGAGCTGCACATTGTCGCCGAGCTTGATCCCACGGGGTTCCACGAGATCCCCGCCGACTTTCACACGCCCGTGCACCTGCCAGCACATGCGCCTGCGCGTGCACTGACATGCGCGCCCGTGCCGGTGCCCGTGCACACGAATGTCTCCGCCGCGCCGTTGACAGTGGTTGTCCCAGCGCGGGTGTCAGTGCCCCCCTCAGCGGCATGGATGGCTGTCGTCGACCGCTTCCTTGCACCAACGCCAGTCGCCTCCTCCCGCCAGTCGACTCGCTCCGAAGTCCAGAACATTTTGGCCTTCCTTGAAGCTAGGCCAACGTCCAAGAGTACGCCAACAACGGCGCAAGACGCCGCCGTCGCCATCGGTCAGTGGCCCGACGACACACAGAGCACGACAGAGGAGCCTCTTCCCACCGCGAGACGCCCCCGCCACCGTCGCGTAATCTAAATTTTCCATGAAAAACGTTCGGATTGCCATGCTTAAAATCCGAACCTTTATCATTTCCGTTTATTTTATATCGATCGTCGTATAATTTAAAGTCGGAGTCAGACTGAACGAAATGTATGGTTTGATCGATTGAATGTTCTGCTAGAGCCGTATCAAATTAAATATAAAACGTCATCAAGCCACATGTATTCCTTGTCATCCAATGACCTAGACTGCTTCAATGTCGAGCGCTCAACACGTTTAGCGTGCAGTTAATTTCATACCAAAAATAGTGCTAATGACATGACAACACGCAAATAATATCCTAGTAGTTAATATCTGCATGCACTTAATATACTTCCAAATTAACATGCATTGCACGTACACACTGACTAGTGCTACTAGTATGTGAAACTGGTGCCGTGACTTGTGAACGCGTCCAGATATGGTCAACGGCAACATCGACCGCGAGTTCTTCCTGTTTGCCCGTGCGTCTAAACGCAGAAGGGGAGGAGAGAGAGAGAGAGAGCACACATGGAACCCACCAGTAAGTGAAGGCGAATAGTACTAACAATAATATTACATGTTATCCATTAATTAGGCTGTGGTAATATAAAAACATTATGTGAACAAAGGGGGTACAACAAACATTGCTATTCTACGTATGTTGCCTACTCTTGATGTGCGGCTTGAAGGCCCGGTCGCATGTTCGATCCTCATCCTTTATTTTTTTAATTTGTATATGGGTGCAAATTTGTTTCATGACATGTGGGCCCCTCGGTGTGTAGTTTGTACCACTTTAATTTGTGGGTCGAAATTTGTTCCATTCCAAGTGGACTATCGGTGTGTAGTTTTGTAGCTTATTTATAATAATTAAAGAGAACAACATAGTTTTTTCAATAATACCATGGTGCGAGAGAGCGATGACCGAGCCAGAGGGAAATCAACTAGGGCAGTTGCGTGGGTTGCAACGGTGTTTGGATTAGTTGTGGGCCGAATGCTATGAAAATATTATCTAAACCGACCGGAATAAATGCCGACACAAATTAATCCAAGGTTGGAGTGCCCCTCGCAATGTAAATAGCTCCGGCTTTGCGAGGGATGGAGACGTAGTAGCTTCAACGCGTGGAAGATACGGTGTGAGAAAGCGAGGTCGATCGAGAGACATATAGATAGAGAGACAAAGTGAGTGTGGTCCGACATTCATTGAACAAATATATATGCTCTGGAGAGATATTGTCCGATTGAGCTTTTTGGCAAGGGTGAGGGCTATAAGATAGAGCTTGAGAGATGATCCAGTCACAGACGTGTAGACATATTTTTTGCGTGGGAGGAAGCATGGTCAACCGATCACATAGGGTCGACGTGCGATCGAAAGAGTGAGACGGGTCGGAGAGAGTGACCTAGATAGATGATGTGCATGAGAGAGTATACATGTGAATAGGTCGAATTGGGCTCAAACATGGTGATATATCGTTTTTGTCCGAGAAAGAGCGAGGTCAATCGAGACATACGGAGAGAGAGAGAGAGAGAGAGAGAGAGAGATTGAGTGAGCGTGGCCCACCATGAGGTCAGAAGAGTGGTGGCGGCTTGGATGGACTGACCTAGATAGACAATCTGCGTGAGAGAGTATAGAGTGTGTCGATCGAGGCCGAACAGGGAGATATATCATTTGTGTGTGAAAGAAAACGAGGTTAAACAAGACTCAGATAAAGAGAGCGAGATTGAGCGAGTGTGGCCCGCCATGCGGAAGAAAGAGCGAGACAGTCTCGAGGGAGTGACCTAGATATACAAGGTGCGTGCATGCGCATGCACGAGAGGTTGGGGGGCTAGATAGGCAATGCATGTATTTAGCGCGAGAGGGTGAGAGGGAGAGGGGGAGAGAGAGAGATAGCTCGGCATGGGGTGCAATGGCGGGTGTGTGAGGTAAATACATTTGGTAACAGAGTGGAAAAAGGGGTTGTGTAGTTGAGAGACTTAGAGATCGAAACATGGAGAGAAAGAATGAGCGTGTTTTGGAAACCGATAGCTTCCTAAGGTGGTTAGGAGAGGAAGATTGACCGATACAGGAAGTATGTAGCGTTTGTGCGGGGGGGGGGGGGGGGCTAAAAACAACATTTGAATGTACATAGTATGTAACTTAATATCGATGTTTCAATTCGGTGTACATTGTAAGATTTGAACCGAGGACCAGGCATACGGGTAATTATTTCGAATTCGTGCCATACTAAGTTTCGAAAAGTTGACATTGACTCAGTTTGTTGTGCTATTTTGTAGGTCATATATTTGAATCCATCCAAAAGTTTTCTCACTACCATGGTGTTCCTCATATACATATGAATTTGTATTAAAAAAGTAGCATGGATATAGTGAAATGCGAAATCCTTGTTAGAATTGGAATCGCTACGTGACACACACTCTAATTCAAATAACTAACTACATGACACACACTCTAATTCAAATAACTAATTATGTGACGCACAGTCTAATCCACGTTAGCGTGGGTACCGTTTCAATTTTTTTCAAATAACTCCTCATTAATTAATTTATAGTACTCCCTCTGTTCACTTTTATAAGACCTTGAAGACATTTCAGACAATGTGCAAAACAGTTCATTTTAAGTTGTCTGAAACGACTTACAAAAGTGAACGGATGGAGTATCTCGTTTCGAATGACTAATTATTGCATGGAAAACATGGGCATGGTAATACATACAGATTCGTTTCCAAATGAAAGAAGATTCGTTTGCATTCTCAAATGTAGGCGCACCGGGCAAACCAGGGTCATGTCGGGTGGACGCTGCTTCGGTGCCTTAAAGGCAACTTCCTTTGGGTCACTGACATGTGGGCCAGCCACCTGTTGGGCCCATATGTCATGGACCCAAAGGCAGGTGCCTTAAGGCACCAAAGCATAGTCCTGTCGGGGTGGTCGCGTGTGTCGGACGGATGCGTAGCACCCATCCACCTAGCCCCCTCCCCCCAAAAAAAGGACGACGACAATATAATTTCGCGCTTCCACGTTTCAGATTGAAATATCTGGCGGCCCCGATTCCAGCCCAGCAAAATCTCTCTTCTCCATCGTCCCCTTCCGCGCCCGGATTGCTCAAATCCCTAATTCACCGCCAACCCTCGAATCGCCCCTCGTCTCGTCTCTTTCCCCACCGTTCCCCACCTCTATGCCGGATGACGACGATGAAGACGACGGTCGCACTTCACCACCGCACCAGAGCTACCTCATCTATGCCCTCGTCCACCGCACCGGGTGGTCCACCGACAATGTCGGCCGCCGCAACCGACGTGCCTCACAGACACCGAGTTCCACCGCATCAGGTGCGCTTCACCTACGTCGTCTCCCAGCTCACCGGGGCTACTTCACCGAGCACATCGTTGCACCTCCGCCCCCCGAGGCAGTTGGGGCTTCACCAACGGTCTCGTCCACCGCATCGTAGCGCTCCGCTGCCACTCAAAATCTGCATCCGTGCGCGGCCAGCCAACGCCAGCGCATCACCCTCAACGGCTCTAAAGTGACCCGCACTCTAGCTAGGCGAGCATGCCCAAACGCCGGCCCGAACTAGGTATCCACACATCACTCCCTTGTGCACTGTTCCGACGATGTTTGGATATCCTTTCGCTGCTCTCTTAGCTTACACGCCTATGCAACTCTGACCTTAACTCTTATTTCTTCTGGAGATATCAGCTGAAACAAGCAAATCCATATTTTAGCGAAGGATGACGGTGCTACGGGATCTGGTACACATCCTGCACACCCGTATAATCTTGGAAGTATCTGTCCTCCGGTACAACATCAAGGTCGATTCCTCTTATTTGATCAACCATTCGCCGTGTCAAAAATGCAGCGGGGGATGCAAGGAGCACAAGGCCTGCACATCCAAGCAAGTGGTAACATGGACTTGTACAAGGAACATCCCAAGCGCAAGCAGAGCTGCAGTGAGCCTGTACAACGAGCTAGCGTAAGTCCCTGCATTTCATTTAATTCGTACTGGCATTTGTGTATGATTTGTGCGCAGTGGCTGATCCACGAATTCAAGTTACCAGGGGCGAACATTTAACTTAAAAAACACGAAGGCACTTGCACTCCGAAAATCAACATAACTTGAGAAATGTGAAGCTACATGCACTTTGAAAACCAGCTAATGATCCAAAGTAGTTCAGATTATAAACACTAAATGATGCAAGCACCAAAAAACACAAAATGCAACATGGTGTACAAGGACTACAAACATGGTTTGTACCTGCTTGAATTATTCGTTCTCTGGCTGAAAATATCGAAGCGTAATTGCACGTATAACCAGTGCGCAAATTGCATATCAATATATCTATCCTGCACAAGTATGCCAATAGTTTCAAACAACAGATTAGAAAAGTATTGATGTTATGTTGTCATGATACGGGGACTTTCTGGTAGGTGGCCTCGACGTTTCCTCAAGCTATGAAAATGCACTATAATTTTCTTGTCATCAATGCCTGCAAATCTCTGTCTCTCTCAACATAGTAGATCATCATTAGACACTAAATACTTCAATGAGCTTGCAAAATGCTTGCATTAGATCCCTCATTAGACACTATATGTTCATCACCAGGAGCATGTAAAATGTTTGCATCAAATCCTTCATTAGCAGTCTGTTCATTAGACACTTCAGGCTCAAGAACAACATGAGCTTGCATGTTTGCACAGGAAACTTGATTAGATACATTAGATTCAGTCAGTTCAGTATTGATTGGGGGAGTTACAAAATAAGTAGAAATTGGTTTCATTTTCTCATAGATTCCCTACATACAAGTAGTTTTACAACACCGTCAGGTTTAACTATTGGCCAGAAATTGAAGAGTTGAATTAGATATAATCAAGGATGTGATGTACCTGCTCATTGCGCATGCTACTCCTGCAAGCTGTGACTGTCCGTTTGCGCAAGCTCGATGCCATGCCCGTGTTGCCGCCGCTGCCTCCCACGCAGGCTACACCCAGGGTTGGATCTTCATCTTCTTGTCCTTCCGTTTGCTTGAAGCCCGGCGACCGCCCTCCAACGAGGGCGCGAGGAAGTGCTGTGTCGGTCTGTCCAGCGGCGGCTAGGTTAGGAGCAAACCAGACTGGAGGCTAGAGCGAATGAATTGGGATTTTTCCTGCTGTCGATCGATATGGGAGGCACTCGTTTGGGTCGCGAGCCTGCTATAGGGCCTGCCTTGCACTTATGTTATTGGCCCATCCAAATTGAAACATTTTTCTTCATTTATTACACTGCCTGCTCATGCGTTGGGATGAACAAAACTAGCATGGGCCAACCTGGACGACTCAAACTAGGTGCACACTTTCCAGCCACCTGACGCGGCCGCCCATACCAGCCCCTATGGTGGCGTCGCCCCTTTTTGCGTGTATGATTGGATAGTGAAAAATATTCCAGTGGCGCTTTTGATTTACCCACAGAATGGTTGAATTGCTTATTTCTATGAACTGAGTTCGCCAATAATGTGAAGGATGCCAGTCTTTTCATCCTATTGTAGATTGCTTAGATCACGATATGCCAAAAGTAATCGCATGAAATATACAGTAAAAGCCAGTGTGATGTGTTTGGCTACAACTAGTTTGACTACACGTCCTCATATAACATATCAAGGATGCACCATCTTACCAGATTAACCATTCGACTTACCCATGCAGTGTGGGAAGAAAGAAGTATTGGCACTGCGTATCCAAGCAATTGATGCCATGGACTCCTTCGTACAACTTTGTAAGCGAAAAAGAAGTTGCAGTGTGCCTGTACAAAGAACTAGCGTAAGTTCAGTTACCTGCTTCTCGGAATTTTAGTTAGCCACTTATTGCAAAATTGTTCAATTAAGTTGCTTGGCTTAATTTAGTTTGCTACTGATTACATAATGGCACAGCATGTTAATCATATTGTAGACTGCGCCTATCTATGTGTTTGATACTTACTGTTAAGAATAACCTGTTTGCCTTAACTTAAATATCTACTTGTTTGTTTAACTGCTTTGCTGCTGCAACGGCGGGTTACAATGATGTTAATAACTACTTTTCAGCATCCAATTGAACCTCTTTAATTCCTTGTTTGTTTAACTGGTTTGCTGTTATAACTCCCAGTTGAGATGTTTTGCTAACTTCAACTTTTCTGAATCCAATTGGAACTTTAATGGCAAAACAGGTTAGCCCAAGATCAAAGAGCGAGGTCCCCATGGACGTAGCATCATCCCACAGCAGTGGCACCGGCCCAATCGTGCAATATGAATTGCCAACTGCTGATGCTCTAGAGGCTAAACTAGTGGTAGAAAGAGATTCTGCTTCTGCACTTACAGATGAAGTTGACATGTTGAGGAAGCAAACAACACAATCACAAGCAGTACTCAAGACAACCATTAAATATTTGGTGGATTTGAAAACGAAGCAAGCTGAGACTGACCAGATTGTTAAGGTCCTGAAGGAAAAAAGGAAATTAAATTCCTACTTGGTAAATCATAGGTGAAATGTTCTTTCCATAGTTGAATAACCTTTGTGTTGTCTGTTCATGTAATCAATAAAACCATTTGTTTTAGAGATCATGTAATAATTGTTTTTTTGTTTTTTGTTTGTAATTTTATTTGAGCACAAGTCTGTATTAATTGATAAGACTCGGAGACATTTCATTTGGATTGTCATGCCAGACCTACAAATATGCCAATCAGGCTGAATGTGCATTCAGCAATAGTAGTACAGATGGACCATAAGTGGCACGCATCGGAAAGGGCCAAGATGCTGGCTAAAAAAGGATGCTGTTGTAGCCAAACAAAAGTACAGCGGCCTGGCTTATGTATGTTTGTTGATATTATTGATCCATATACTCTATAAGCGTTTATATGTCTGTTAGTTCCGTACATTCTTGGTTGATTGACTCGGTATTTGAATCTTGATACATCGCTTGTGTACATATCTAAATGGGAGTACACATTATGCTGCGTGTGACATTTGAGTTGGACATGAAGTGTTCCAAATATCCGAATTCACCTTAAACTGGATTCTAGTTTCTAAATTTGAGTATCGGCATTTGTAAACCATATTCATATATGACAGTGGAATACATCTTTGACGTCCTTTTGAAGATATATAAAAACACATAGAATAATTTATAAAGATTCATATAGGAATACAAAATGGATTCGAATTTAGTTGCCAGGGTAAACGTGGATGATTATTGTCCCAAAATTCGAAAGAAACAGCAAAATGTCCACTCCCACATAGGCTGCCCGAAGCGAAGTGTTTGGGAGATGGAAATTACTGTCTACCCATTACACGAACAATCCATCGGCCCGATTTCCACTGCTCTAAATAGGGGTAGGTTAGTAACTTCAATTAGACATGACACGACCGCCTCTGAGCCCATTCCGACACGGTGGGCGTCAAACATGGGCAGCAAAACTCATTTGATTCAAGCTCGTCCGAAAGACCTCTGTTTCTCCCTCCATTCCCCATTCATACACCGTGGGCGCCAACCATGGGCGGCAAAACAAACTCTCCTCGTCCGAAATAAATGTAGGCTAATATTTTAAATAGGGGCAGATGTGTAACTTCCATCAGACGTGACAAAACCGCCCTACCTGTCAGCCCCGTTCATACACCGTGGGTGCTAACCGTGGCGGCAAAACACCCTCTCCTCGCTCGAAATAGTTACCGGCAAATATTTGGGAGATGCGAGATTACCGTCCTATCCGCAACCGACAAGACGTCCAAATTTGAAACGGGGGATAAGTTTGTAACTTTCCCATATTTCAGACAGGCGCGTCCCAAAAACATGGTTCCCCGTACCTCTCCCTCCATTTTCCCATTCATACACCGTCCGCGCTAGAACACCCCATTCCCACACCAGCCTCCATCCGCCACCCCATGCATCGCCGCCGTCCTCCACCATATCCATCGCCACTGTCCTCCACCATGTCGGAGCACCTACCAAGACTGCGTCGTCCACTGCTAGAGATGGAAGTTTCTCATCCACAGCGACAGACCAATAGCCTTGCATCGCGTACTCTCGCTTCATCGGCGCCGTCGTCCACTTTGCCGGGGCCGCTCACACGACCTTCTCTTCCACCGCAACGGGACTTATCCCCCAATGCACCAGTCTACCGTCGCATATCTGCTTCAAGGCCACCGACAGCCATCGCAGCCCCGATGCCTACACGGCACCACAAGAGAGGTGGTACTTCATATCTCCTCAACTTTTTGATCTCAACCAGAAAATAGATCTTAACTTGGTTACTCTACTTTCTTTTCAGCTCTTAGAATTTAGTTCTTAGTTCGAAGCAAACAATGGATGCTAAATATCATTTCTCTGGTTTGCAGCTTCAAATCTGCCATGGCACAGCCATAATATGGTTTAATTGATCATGCTTAGGGTTTCATTGATCATGTTGGTTCCGTGGTGGTTTCTTTAATAGAAATCAGAGGGGAAACCCTCTTTTGCTAAAAAAATATGCTCAGAGTTTCCCCCTTTTATGATCACTATACTATCAGAATACGTGCTTCGTGTCATAATAACACTGCTCCACCCATCAAGCTAAACAAGCTTAGTTGTTCAAATACGAATCTGATATTATTAAAACAGAGTTGTTTAATTGGTCAGCTAAATGTTCCTAAATTAGTTTCAAAAATGCATGTTCGCCGCTCGGGTGTGTATCTCTATGTGTGGTCTGGAAAACATGGTTGGGGAGGTGAACTTTGCATATGCAGGGGTTTATAGGGAGACACTGTCCGAGTTGAAACTGCAATGCATTCCATAGATAATCTGACTACTTTTTATGTTTTCATGAATCTCAGATTCTGAACAGCATCATAATGATTATGAGCTTGTGCGCATGAAAAGAATAAAGCAGAACAATGCCATGGCTGTCAAACTTGGCATTAAGGGACTGAAATCAAGTCTGGATGCAATGCAATGCAAACACTCTCCACCTATAGATTCATGCTTAGAATATGATCCTAATAGTGATTCTGAGCTAGAGGGAGACCTAAGTCAATGTAGCTCCCTAGTGGAGGAGTCAGAGGAAGATGCCCTATCTTATTCACCCATCAAGGTACTTGCTCTAACTTTCCAAGGTTACATTGCTCGCACATATCTTGCAACTGATGCTTTGCATTGCTTCTACTTTGTTGAACTGCCATTAGCTTAGTTTACACATCGTGTATGTGAATACGCCCTGCCTATCCATTTTTAGTACATATTCCATCTGTCATCATACCATATTTATCCATTCGAATGCTATTCTTGTGTATCAGACGTTCAAAAGGAAGAGGGCGATTGCTGATCGTGGAGGAGCACAAGCAAAGTATTTGGAAAAGGTAGTGGCACCTGATAAATCAAATAGCCCATTAGGTGTAGTTGCAATATCACCTGACCCACAAATTACCCCAACTCTAGCAGACTCTAGCCCTACTACACTGGTCATTTCTGATGCCCCAACTCAGCAGACCCCAACTGCAGCAACCAGTATGATTATGCCAGTTGACATAGCACCAGCTGTACGATGCAAAACCCCCATTCCAGCAAAGAGTACACCAAATCCAGTTGCCAAATCCATTTTCAAACCAGAGAGAGCCCCAATTGCAGCAAATAGGACCCCTGTTCCATTTCTTCCCAGTTTAGAAGACGAAGCTTATGTTGTTGTAAGGAATTTTGTGCACACCTTTCCTTCATGGAAAGATTATACCGCAGACACAGAACAATTTCCAGTCTTCCTACGCAACTTACGCGTAAGTAATGTACTAATGTAATTCATGGTCATTACTGCATATGTTTCTGCTGACAGAAGACACAAGATTTCATTCTTTTAAATAGGCGAGGCGCAAACTGAATTGTGATGATGAGCAAGGGTTGGTTGCGCTTTTCAAGCACTCATTGATGAAGTATCGTTCCTACCTGAGGCAAGCGCACTTCGATGGCTAGCCTCTGAATGAAATTTCTGTAAAGTCTCTGGTGCTACATTTATCCGACGGTGACTGGAATAATCTTGTTACACATTGGTCTCGGCTGCAGCATAAGGTACTGTCTATGATATCACATCACAATTTGAACTACATTTATGCATTTACCTTAATGTCTCACTTGTACGAAAATTGTTAGCAGAAGAACATTCATTCTCAAGGGACCATAGAATCTCGCAACTATACTGCACACTGCATTGCTCTTGTGAGTACCTCTTGCCCTGTATGACCATACTTTCATAGCTGTTTAATTATGTAGCATCACTGCACATGTTAGCCTCGTAATCGTCCATTTGGTGGACATTATAAGATCCGCATGGACTCTTACATATATTTAGAATCAACCCAATGCTTTTGAAGAGGTTTAGCTCTGTAGTCCTCTTGTAAGGACTGAACGTGGTCTATCACTGTACTTACATTAACAGCTACTCCCTCCGTCCCATAATATAAGAACGTTTTGTATAGTACACCAGTGTTCAAAACACACTTGTATTATGGGAAGAGGGATTTGTTCATTGTGTAGCATTCTGCATCTTATCTCCCTCGCCAACCATTTACTAAAAAAGATCAGATCTATATTTAATCTTACCAACAAGTAGAATACACAGACAATGCCAGTGCAGAAGTGTAGCCCATTGCTCTTGTCAGTACATTTTGTCCTGTAACGCTTGTACTTCCAGGGATTGGTAGTTGATTATGTAGTATCAATCTGTATCTTATCCTCATTATCCTCTATCCCTTCCAGTATTATCATATCTATAATTACTCTCTACAAAATGTAGAGTACTGGCAATGCTTATGAAGAAGATTTTGTGCTGAAATTCTTGAGTTATCCTTCCCTCGCCATGGAGAAGGGCATTATAAAGCCGGTGTTAACTGTTAATATAAGTCAGTCCTTCTAAAGCCTTTATCCTCAACTGCTGTTTAATTTGCTCATACTCCCTATCATTTACTACTGTTTAGTTTGTTGTTTCTACCAAAATGCATGTTCGTAAGAACCGTAAGTTCTAAGTTTTACTTGTAAAACCAAATTCCTTATTCATACCATGCACATTACTTAATACTCCCTATATGTATGCTTGTTTTTGTGGATCTATAATCCAGTGTGTGGTAAAGCAGCCCACGTTTGCACCATGTCATCTCCTGTTTTATCTTACTAATATGGCTGATGATATGAACAACATGTGTTGGTGTACTAAAGTAGGGGTACCTTAGTACCCCGAACTTGTGCACGGGCAGTCGTAGCACCCCGCGGCGAGGCTTGCCAGGCGATCGCCAAAACTCTCCATGGTCCCTTTTTGGGCCATCCAAGAACAAAGTATTTGAGCCAAGGCCCCGGCAGGAGGAGCTTGCCGGGAAGGCCACCCGAAGAGAGCAAGGCCCTGGCAAGAGGAGCTTGCCAGGACGGCCGCTCGAAGCACAAGGCCCCGGCAAGAGGAGCTTGCCGGGAAGGCCGACCAAGGCACGACAAGAGACTTGCTGCGACGCGCCACGCGTCCCGGCAAGGACCGGTGAGCAACAAGCTCCCAGGCGCGACAAGGCATCGACCGCGGCAAGGCGCTTGCCGCGGCAAGTCACCACCCCGCGCCTGCGTTCCAGCTCATCCACCCACGCGTCGCTCTAGGCCATTCCAGGCGTACATGGCGAGAGGCTGCGCAGCCAGGGGCATGCGGTGGCGAAGCAACGCTGACAGGGTAGCCGTCGTGGCAAACGGTGGCGCCCCTGACGCCCCCTTTTCTGCACTGTTTGGGCGACCTAGACGGGCATTTAATGCCCTTGTCCCCTGCCGACAGAGTTAGGTATGATAGCACTGTGCAAACAGTTGTACCCAACACAGCGTTTTCCAGTTTTACCCCCGCCTACGTTGCCACCTGTGGGTAACCCCTTGCGCATATAAAAGGAGGCCCCATGCGCAACGTGAGTGTAACGCCCCGAGACCGACGCTCCAGATGCCTTCCATGTTTTGCGTTACCGCCGTTTGTTTTATTTGTTTGTTGCATCTCATCTCATAGCATCATGCACATTGCATTTGCATGTTTTCATAAAACTTGCATCCACTCGTAGTTGCCGCATCCCCCTTTGCTTTTGTTGACCGTTTCGAGACCAACCGGATTTTTTCTCGAGCCCCTTTTCCCTGGCCGCTTAATCTCTTTGCTTAGTGCTCAAACCCCTCGCTTGCTTGTCCGAAACTTCCCCGAACTCGATCCGGGCGGTCATGACCAATGCGTCTGGATCATCCCCAAACATCTATAAAACATCTTCGGTTCTTTGTTGGACTCCCCTAAGCCATTTATTCACAACCGCTAGATTTCGATCGAAGGATCCAGTTTATCCCCTAGCCAAACACCCATATGCTATAAATATCAGTCCAAACCCTAGGCTAGGCAAACCCATCAATCATCTCCTCCCTGCCGCCGCAAAAACCTCCACCTTGTCTCCTCTTCGTTTTCCCCTCGGGGTCACCAGTGAGCCAATAACCAGCCTCATCCTTCCACGGTCCAAATCCATCCAGCCTCCACCTCCTCCCTTCGATCCTACCGGCACCTCCCCTGGATCCCCTCGTCCAGCCATCGCCCCCGTGCCCCACGCTCGTGCTCGTCTTCCACGCACGAACGAGAGAGGAGCTCCCGATCCTTGCGGCCAAGGAGAACTCGTCGCTGTTGCTCGAGCCTCCTCCGGCAGCCGTCGCCGGCGACCAGCCGCAAGACCCATCGTGCCCATCACCTTCCTCCTCCTTTCTCTTTTCCTTCTTCCCGCCTCTCATCTCTCCCCTGTTTCTCTTGACAGGAGCCGACACCCAGGGAGCTTGCCGCTGCCTCCCCGTCGCCGTCGCATCGCTAGAGGTGAGCTTTGCCGTTGAGCTGCGCCTTGAGTCTTCCTTTTCCTCCCCTCGCGACGCTCCTCGTTGAATGCCCAGCCGCCGTTGCTTCTGCAGAGCCTAGGCCATGGCTGTCCTCTACTTCAGATCAAGGTGCCAGCCGCCGGATCCGAACCCAGGCGCCTCCCTCGCCCGCTCCCGCGTTCGGTCGCCGTCGTCCTCGCCCTGCTGACCTCGCCGGAGACCTCCTGCGCCGCGCCCGCTGGTCTCTGCCCTTGCATCGCGCCCCTGCTTCCATCCGCCGTCGCGCCCTGCATCGACTGAAGCCGCCCCGCGTCTCGCCTCCTTTGTCTGCTTCCCTCTGCATCGAGCGAGGCCAGGCAACCGCGCCCGCGTTGACTTCTCGTCGTGAGGCTCCAGTCGGCCTTGTCCCGATCTCCAGGCCCACATCTGCCAGCCCGCGTCCAGCCTCCCCACCGAGCCGGCCCATGAGGCCTGGTGAGCCTCAGATCCAGCGCCCTCACCCTGTGCACTCTTGGGCCAGCTAGTTTCGGCCCGCTTATGTTTTTTTTTCAGAGTCTGCGAATTTAGCTATTATTCCACAGAGTGGAGTTTTATAGAAAAAACCCTCATATCCATGCATTTAATAACTCCGCAACCGTGCATCGGTTTAAAATGTTTTATATATGTTAAATGCCTAGAATTTCATCTAGTTTCACAATATGCCACTTTCATCCATGTTTAAAATATTTAAAATTGTTGTTTGCCTTAATTTGCATAAATGCCATGTTAAAATGATTTATTTCATAACTAAATAACCGTAGCTCGGATTTAAATAAATTATATATGTAATTGGGGTAGAAAAATGCATAGATTAACATGGTGCACTTTATTTTGCTGTTTAAAAACTTTAAAATATGTTTTAGGCAGAACAGTAGCAAATTTGAAATATGCATATGAGGATTTTCCGGAATTGTTGTTCGTTGTTCCGGCCTCATTTAAACTTGCCTAGGTAGGTAGTTTTGTTATGCTTCATCTCTTGCCATGTTTAACAACATTTATTATTGTTGAGTACCTAAACGAGAGAGAACTAAATAAGTCACGTGGTGTTTCGTCAATATGCAACGGAGTTGCATATTGAACTCCACTTAATTTGTAGAATTGTCCGTTGCACTTTGCCATGCCATGAGTCCTTAAAACGGACATGCATCATCCTTGGTTGTGCATCATGCCATGTTTTTGTGATGGTTGTTTACTATGTTGTTTGTTTCTTTCCGGGTTGCTTCTCTCGTTAGCTTCGGTTTCGTTCCGGAGTTGTGAGGATTGGTTCGACTACGTCCGTTTGTGTTCTTCATGGACTCCTTCTTCTTCCTTGCGGGATCTCAGGCAAGATGACCATACCCTCGAAATCACTTCTATCTTTGCTTGCTAGATGCTCGCTCTTTTGCTATGCCTATGCTGCGATACCTACCACTTGCTTATCATGCCTCCCATATTGTTAAACCAAGCCTCTAACCCACCTTGTCCTAGCAAACCGTTGTTTGGCTATGTTACCGCTTTGCTCAGCCCCTCTTATAGCGTTGTTAGTTGCAGGTGAAGATGAAGTTTGTTCCTTGTTGGAACATGGAGATGTTGTTCCTTGTTGGAACATGTTTACTTGTTGGGATATCACAATAACTTTTATATTATTAACGCATCTATATACTTGGTAAAGGGTGGAAGGCTCGGCCTTATGCCTGGTGTTTTGTTCCACTCTTGCCGCCCTAGTTTCCGTCATATCGGTATTATGTTCCCGGATTTTGCGTCCCTAACGCGGTCGGGTGATTTATGGGACCCCCTTGACAGTTCGCTTTGAATAAGACTCCTCCAGCAAGGCCCAACATTGGTTTTACCATTTGCCTCACCTATGCCCTTTTATTTCCCTTGGGTTTCCGGAGCCCGAGGGTCATCTTTATTTTAGCCCCCCCGGGCCAGTTCTCCTTCGAGTGCTGGTCCAAACCGAGCGATGTCCGGCGCCCCCTACGCAATCAGGGTCTATGCCAACGCGACGTCTGGCTCATCCGGTGTGCCCTGAGAACGAGATATGTGCAGCTCCTATCGGGATTTGTCGGCACATCCGGGCGGCTTTGCTGGTCTTGTTTTATTACTGTCGAAATGTCTTGTAGCCGGGATTCCGAGACTAATCGGGTCTTCCCGGGGAGAAGGAATATCCTTCGTTGATCGCGAGAGCTTATCATGGGCTAAGTTGGGACACCCCTGCAGGGTTTGAACTTTTGAAAGCCGTGCCCACGGTTATGTGGCAGATTGGAATCTGTTAATGTCCGGTTGTAGAAAACCCGAAGTTGATCTTAATTAAAATACACCAACTGTGTGTGTAACCGTGATGGTCTCTTCTCGGCGGAGTCCGGGAAGTGAACACGGTGTTGGAGTTATGCTTGACGTAAGTAGTTTCAGGATCACTTCTTTATCATAGTTGTTCGACCGTGCTTTTGCCTTCTCTTCCCGTTCTCATTTGCGTATGTTAGCCACCATATATGCTAGTCGCTTGCTGCAGCTCCACCTCACTACCCTATCCCACCTATAAGCTTAAATAGTCTTGATCTCGCGGGTGTGAGATTGCTGAGTCCCCGTGACTCACAGATACTTCCAAAACCAGTTTGCAGGTGCCGATGTAACCGTGCAGGTGACGCACCCGAGCTCAAGGAGGAGCTAGGTGAAGATCTTGTTCATTGTGTTGTTTCATTTCAGTTGATCAGTGGTGGAGCCCAGTTGGGGTCGATCGGGGATCTGTGTAGCATTTGGGGTAGTCTTCTTTTATTTTGGTTCCATAGTCGGACCTTGATTGTATCTGTATGATGTAATGCTTTACTCATGTATTGTGTGAAGTGGCGATTGTAAGCCAACTATGTATCTCTTTCCCTTATGTATTACATGGGTTGTGTGAAGATTACCTCACTTGCGACATTGCTTTCAATGCGGTTATGCCTCTAAGTCGTGCTTCGACACGTTGGAGATATAGCCGCATCGAGGGCGTTACAAGTTGGTATCAGAGCCTTCCCCGACCTTAGGAGCCCCCACTGATTGATCGTTTTAGCGGCCAAGTTGTGTCTAGAAAAATGTTTTGAGTCATTTAGGAATTATGTATCGGAGAGTTTAGGAATTCTTTTTACTTCCCAGTCTCCTCATCGTTCTGGTAAGGCATCCTGACGTAGAGTTTTGACTCTTCTCTCCTCAAATTTCACTAAAAAAAAATTTAGGATCACGCGGGTATCTTAGAATCGTTCCGATGGTTTTATGATGACAACATTGTCTTGGTGCCTCCTGTCAGCAGGGGTTAGTGGAGGTGTCCCAGGGAGTTGAGCTCCGAGGTGTTGTCGTCATAATTTTATCATTACAGTTCTGGAATACCTGAGTTTAGTACGCCGACATCGAAAATCACTTTTGTACAGTTGTTGGTGAGATAACCCTGATAGCCTAGTACTGAGGCCAGTGCGGGAGTATTGCCATAACTCGTATAACGGATGCTTTTCGAAGGTTGAGGTAAACGATTTCCGAAGGTTTCTTGGTTATGTGTTGAAGGATGGATACAGCTAGATCTAGGTATTGTTAGTTTGGGTGATATATTTTGTGTCCCCTGTATCCCCAATACCAGATTGCATAACCAGAAAGTTTCGGGAGTTTATAGGTGGGAATTCAAGTATCTCGTAGGATATCTTACCAACAGGCACATGATACGATATGGGATCTATCATATGTTTGTTTCCGGCTTATTCTGCAAGCCAATCCTTTGTTTTGTTTTATTTGTGGTATTCGAGTTGCTTTGATGTTAAGTGTTGAATCCATACCTTTCCTAAACGGTGTTCTCATACTTCCATGTGAATAACAATCCTTCGTGATAATCGAGATTGTCATGTCAATCCTTTTCAACCGGCGTGTTTCTCTTCAAGTGGATCCGATCATTTCAACATCCGCAAGATCACCTCTTGGTTTTTCCCAATATTGTTCGTTTCATCCGTCCTAAGGTGTCTTTGTTTTCCCGCCCTCCCACCCTTTTGGGACTCATATTTCTCGATCAAGTATTCTTTTATTTGTGAGAAGTCTCTCCATTCTTTTCCGTCAATGTTCTTATCCGGTGATTTCCCATGAAGATACTAAGGAAGCTTCAAGTTTACCATTCTTCATTCTTTTTCTTCTCCGGTGGATTCAATTCAAGCTTTTGCTGTTGATCATACCTTTTTTTCCTATTTTCAAATATTTTCTCATGCCGGTGCACCTCTTAATCATCCACGCCTCGCTATTCATTTGTTCCGGAGTGATGAAGATATCTCAGAAGATTCAAGTCTCCATTCTCAATTCACTCAAGTTCTTTTGAGGATGTTATCTCATTCAAGCCATTTAAATCAACCGGTGTGTTCTCCCTTTCAAGCAATTGTTCAACGGTGTTCCTTTTGAGTGGGCCCTAACCCACAGGTCTTTTCCCAGGATCTTACCTGACTCTTCTAATCTTCCCGGAGTTATTCTCAATTGCTTTTCCAATTTTGACGTAAGAATGAATTTTCATCAATTATATGTCTTTCTCCAAGTACTTTCAAATTCTTTTCATTGTTGGTTCAACCTTTCTAATTTTCATCCCGGAGTATCTCAAAAATTCATGGTGGTGTTTCTCATCATCATTCTCAACATTGGAAGACCGAAGAAGAGTTTCTCTTAAATCTTGCCTCATTCTCTTCAAGATTCATTGTTCTAGCTTGTTGCCATCCTCTCATAATTGTTTTCGATTGCGAGAATTCTTTTCACTCATCCGGAGCATTTCAGGAGTCTTTTCAGTTTGATTCTTCGGAGCCCATCATCTCAAAATTACTCATTCCAGCTTTCAGCTATCGTTCTCCAAATCATATCGGTGCATCATTCAAATACCCTCTAATCAGTTCATGATCTCTTCGTTCTCATGTATCTAAATTCTCTCAAGTATCTTCCTTCATTTTCTAATTCTTCCTGGTGTTTCTTTATCTTTTCTTTGTTCATTTCCAATTTTTACGGTGATTCATTCAACATTCCTCTTCCTTTGTTATCATATCAATTAATTCGTTCTTTCTAAATCCTACCGGTGGTTCGTTGAAGACCTTCCCAAATTTGCGCCATATCTATCTTGATCCTTTCTATGAGAATAAGTAGCATGCCAAATCCATTGCTTGTCATCAATTTAATTGGTGAAGGATGAGCATAATGTAATTCTTATTCTTGTTTCATCGAGTAAATTCAATTCTTTCTTCCGGAGGTTCATCAAAATTCTTTATTTCAGTTGTTCATCTCTTCTTTCCGGAGTTTGTTCACCATAGCACATTCTCGGTCCGAGATGCTTCATCTTTTCTTTCCGGATTTCAAAGTTTTCTCAGTTATATCATTTCTAAGCTCCATCTAAAGCATTACAAGGTTTCACCTTGTGTTTTCAACTTATCTCTCTTTCTATCATCCTTTTATTACCGGAGTTCTTCATGGAGGGTCTACATGGTGGTTCGTCAAGGATCATTTTCATTCTTCATTTGTTCTTCAAGATTTCTCTCGGAGCTATGGTCCGCTAAACTTTACTCAAAATTTAACATGGTGCTCAACACATGTCTTGTTTTGAGGAGTTCAATCATTCTTCATCTTCCATTCCAAAGTGCAATTCGCTCTACCTTATCATTTGAGGTGGTGTTATGTCATTCTCGACAATTTGAGTTCGTGTTTCATGATTCACATGTTGTTAAGAATGAGGTATTTCAATCCATCAATCTCTTCATTGGAGTTATCTTGGGTTATATTTCACCTAAAGCTTTCCCTAAGTTCTTCAACCCAAGTTCTTCGTTTGTTCTCCCGGTGAAATAGTTTCTAGTCTACTGTTGTTATCAACCCAATCTCTTCCGTGAGTGGCAGGTTGTCACCTCATAATTTCGGGATGTCTTCCATAAGTCCACATCAAGTTTAAGCTTTTGTTGTTGATAATCCAACAACTCCGTTCAACCTTTTCTTCATAAGCTTTCTCTTTCAATTTTATTTGTGAGAGTTATCATTTCCTTCTCCGTTCTCTTATTCCGATGATCTATCTTCTATTCATCCGTCCCGGAGGCATTGTGATGTTTTCTTCAACCCATCATCTCATTTTGGAGATCATGCTCTTTTCCTTGCTTATCCATTTAACCGGAGTGTCGTGCTTTCATTCGAGCTCTCTCATCTTATAAAGCCTTGCATCTCTTTTTTACCGAAGTGCTGTCCAAATTCTGTCATTCTTCTTCCTTGACAATCTCATTATACCGAGGTGGTCATATTCTTTTCGTTCGTGAAGCTCTTTTTTCCATGTCTTTCAACCTACAAGGTTCTAGTAATGTTCCTTGTTCCTTTTCTAACGAAGTGTTTTCAACTTTGTTAACCTTCGTTGTATTCTGTCAATTTGTTCAACCTTTCAAGGTTCTTTGGTTTCACTCTTTTGCCAAAGAAGCAACTTAGTTTTACCTCTTCTCGTCCTCTTCCATTTCTCTCCGGTGCCATCCTAGATCTCGGGACGAGATCCTCTCGTAGTGGTGGAGTGTTGTAACGCCCCGAGACCGACGCTCCAGACGCCTTCCATGTTTTGCGTTACCGCCGTTTGTTTTATTTGTTTGTTGCATCTCATCTCATAGCATCATGCGCATTGCATTTGCATGTTTTCATAAAACTTGCATCCACTCGTAGTTGCCGCGTCCCTCTTTGCTTTTGTTGACCATTCCGAGACCAACCGGATTTTTTTTCGAGCCCCTTTTCCCTAGCCGCTTAATCTCTTTGCTTAGTGCTCAAACCCCTCGCTTGCTTGTCCGAAACTTCCCCGAACTCGATCCGGGCGGTCATGACCAGTGCGTCCGGATCATCCCCAAACATCTATAAAACATCTCCGGTTCTTTGTTGGACTCCCCTAAGCCATTTATTCACAACCGCTAGATTTTGATCGAAGGATCCAGTTTAGCCCCTAGCCAAACACCCATATGCTATAAATATCAGTCCAAACCCTAGGCTAGGCAATCCCATCAATCATCTCCTCCCTGCCACCGCAAAAACCTCCACCTTGTCTCCTCTTTGTTTTCCCCTCGGGATCACCAGTGAGCCAATCACCAGCCTCATCCTTCCCCGGTCCAAATCCATCCAGCCTCCACCTCCTCCCTTTGATCCTACCGGCACCTCCCCTGGATCCCCTCGTCCAGCCATCGCCCCCGTGCCCCATGCTCGTGCTCGTCTTCCACGCACGAACGGGAGAGGAGCTCCCGATCCTTGCGGCCAAGGCGACCTCGTCGCTGTTGCTCGAGCCTCCTCCGACAGTCGTCGCCGGCGACCACCCGCAGGACCCATCGTGCCCATCACCTTCCTCCTCCTTTCTATTTTCCTTCTTCCCGCCTCTCATCTCTCCCCTGTTTCTCTTGACAGGAGCCGACACCCAGGGAGCTTGCCGCTGCCTCCCCGTCGCCGTCGCATCGCTAGAGGTGAGCTTCGGCGTTGAGCTGCGCCTTTGAGTCTTCCTTTTCCTCCCCTCGCGACGCTCCTCGCTGACTGCCTAGCCGCCGTTGCTTCTGCAGAGCCCAGGCAATGGCTGTCCTCTCCTTCAGATCAAGGCGCCAGCCGCCGGATCCGAACCTAGGCGCCTCCCTCGCCCGCTCCCGCGTTCGGTCGCCGTCGTCCTCGCCCTGCTGACCTCGCCGGAGACCTCCTGCGCCGCGCCCGCTGGTCTCTGCCCTTGCATCGCGCCCCTGCTTCCATCCGCCGCCGCGCCCTGCATCGACTGAAGCCGCCCCGCGTCTCGCCTCCTCTGTCTGCTTCCCTCTGCATCGAGCGAGGCCAGGCAACCGCGCCCGCGTTGACTTCTCGTCGTGAGGCTCCAGTCGGCCTCGTCCCGATCTCCAGGCCCACATCTGCCAGCCCGTGTCCAGCCTCCCGACCGAGCCGGCCCATGAGGCCTGGTGAGCCTCAGATCCAGCGCCCTCACCCTGTGCACTCTTGGGCCAGCTAGTTTCGGCCCGCTTATGTTTTTTTCAGAGTCTGCGAATTTAGCTATTATTCCAGAGAGTGCAGTTTTATAGAAAAACCCTCATATCCATGCATTTAATAACTCCACAACCGTGCATCGGTTTAAAATGTTTTATAAATGTTAAATGCCTAGAATTTCATCTAGTTTCACAATATGCCACTTTCATCCATGTTTAAAATATTTAAAATTGTTGTTTGCCTTAATTTGCATAAATGCCATGTTAAAATGATTTATTTCATAACTAAATAACCGTAGCTCGGATTTAAATAAATTATATATGTAATTGGGGTAGAAAAATGCATAGATTAACATGGTGCACTTTATTTTGCTGTTTAAAAACTTTAAAATATGTTTTAGGCAGAACAGTAGCAAATTTGAAATATGCATATGAGGATTTTCCGGAATTGTTGTTCGTTGTTCCGGCCTCATTTAAACTTGCCTAGGTAGGTAGTTTTGTTATGCTTCATCTCTTGCCATGTTTAACAACATTTATTATTGTTGAGTACCTAAACGAGAGAGAACTAAATAAGTCACGTGGTGTTTCGTCAATATGCAACGGAGTTGCATATTGAACTCCACTTAATTTGTAGAATTGTCCGTTGCACTTTGCCATGCCATGAGTCCTTAAAACGGACATGCATCATCCTTGGTTGTGCATCATGCCATGTTTTTGTGATGGTTGTTTACTATGTTGTTTGTTTCTTTCTGGGTTGCTTCTCTCGTTAGCTTCGGTTTCGTTCCGGAGTTGTGAGGATTCGTTCGACTACGTCCGTTTGTGTTCTTCATGGACTCGTTCTTCTTCCATGCGGGATCTCAGGCAAGATGACCATACCCTCGAAATCACTTCTATCTTTGCTTGCTAGATGCTCGCTCTTTTGCTATGCCTATGCTGCGATACCTACCACTTGCTTATCATGCCTCCCATATTGTTAAACCAAGCCTCTAACCCACCTTGTCCTAGCAAACCGTTGTTTGGCTATGTTACCGCTTTGCTCAGCCCCTCTTATAGCGTTGTTAGTTGCAGGTGAAGATGAAGTTTGTTCCTTGTTGGAACATGGAGATGTTGTTCCTTGTTGGAACATGTTTACTTGTTGGGATATCACAATAACTTTTATATTATTAACGCATCTATATACTTGGTAAAGGGTGGAAGGCTCGGCCTTATGCCTGGTGTTTTGTTCCACTCTTGCCGCCCTAGTTTCCGTCATATCGGTATTATGTTCCCGGATTTTGCGTCCCTAACGCGGTCGGGTGATTTATGGGACCCCCTTGATAGTTCGCTTTGAATAAGACTCCTCCAGCAAGGCCCAACATTGGTTTTACCATTTGCCTCACCTATGCCCTTTTATTTCCCTTGGGTTTCCGGAGCCCGAGGGTCATCTTTATTTTAGCCCCCCCGGGCCAGTTCTCCTTCGAGTGCTGGTCCAAACCGAGCGATGTCCGGCGCCCCCTGCGCAATCAGGGTCTATGCCAACCCGACGTCTGGCTCATCCGGTGTGCCCTGAGAACGAGATATGTGCAGCTCCTATCGGGATTTGTCGGCACATCCGGGCGGCTTTGCTGGTCTTGTTTTATTACTGTCGAAATGTCTTGTAGCCGGGATTTCAAGACTGATCGGGTCTTCCCGGGGAGAAGGAATATCCTTCGTTGATCGCGAGAGCTTATCATGGGCTAAGTTGGGACACCCCTGCAGGGTTTGAACTTTTGAAAGCCGTGCCCGCGGTTATGTGGCAGATGTCAATTTGTTAATGTCCGGTTGTAGAAAACCCGAAGTTGATCTTAATTAAAATACACCAACCGTGTGTGTAACCGTGATGGTCTCTTCTCAGCGGAGTCCGGGAAGTGAACACGATGTTGGAGTTATGCTTGACGTAAGTAGTTTCAGGATCACTTCTTGATCATAGTTGTTCGACCGTGCTTTTGCCTTCTCTTCCCGCTCTCATTTGCGTATGTTAGCCACCATATATGCTAGTCGCTTTCTGCAGCTCCAACTCACTACAATGTCCCACCTATAAGCTTAAATAGTCTTGATCTCGCGGGTGTGAGATTGCTGAGTCCCCGTGACTCACAGATACTTCCAAAACCAGTTTGCAGGTGCCGATGTAACCGTGCAGGTGACGCACCCGAGCTCAAGGAGGAGCTAGGTGAAGATCTTGTTCATTGTGTTGTTTCATTTCAGTTGATCAGTGGTGGAGCCCAGTTGGGGTCGATCGGGGATCTGTGTAGCATTTGGGGTAGTCTTCTTTTATTTTGGTTCCGTAGTCGGACCTTGATTGTATATGTATGATGTAATGCTTTACTCATGTATTGTGTGAAGTGGCGATAGTAAGCCAACTATGTATCTCTTTTCCTTATGTATTACATGGGTTGTGTGAAGATTACCTCACTTGCGACATTGCTTTCAATGCAGTTATGCCTCTAAGTCGTGCTTCGACACGTGGGAGATATAGCCGCATCGAGGGCGTTAAAGTGAGGAAGGAAGGGAGGGGAGGAAGCAGACCACTCACGCTCGGTCTGATTAGTTGCCTGAGTGTACTGTAGCACTCAGCGCTCCCAAGAACACAATACAAACCACAAAGCAGCAGTAGGGTTTTACGCATCCATGCGGCCCGAAGCTGGGTAAATCCCCTTGTGTGCATCGCCTTGATCCGCTCTTCGCGCGACCTCCGCCCCCCGCCGAACCAGAAAGGGGCTCGGTCCCTATAGGTGTTCGTGGAGGCAGATTTCCCCCGACATCTTTGGCGCGCCAGGTAGGGGGCGTCGAAGTTGTGTGAACCTGATCCGGCGTCTGCACAGGCTAGATCTCCATCATCTTCATCGACATGCCACTGAAGAAGAAGGCTCCGGAGGTGGATGGTTCGTCCACATCGAACCCACCGCCCCTGGAGCAAATGGGTGGTGGGGACGGCACCGGCGGCGGAACGGGCATCGCCGAACCAGCTCATGGTGCCACGGCGTCCGAACATGCACCGCGCCCCTCTCAGGAGGCATGGGACCAGCAGCGTCTTGGCACTCATGGTACCATACGCTCGCTGGACCCAGATCGAGCTGGCGGATCCCAGGGTGCTCAAGGCCAGCTTACACACCAACGTGATGGCGCGAGCGTGGCGCGACTGCTTGGTCCAGGTGTTGCTCCTTCTAACGTAGTTAGAAGTTCGAGCACATCCCGCTCCACGCGCCGCTCGCCACCGCTGCCCGCCACTCCAGCAGAAGCTCTAGCACGAGCTCAGCTGCTCCTAGACTACCCTCCAACGGCGGACAAGCTCGACGACTGGAGGGCCACGATACAGAGTCTCATCGGCTTCGCTAACGGCGACACCCCGCGGCAGCACAGTGCATCGCAAGCGCGGCAGGTCGGCCAGGCGAGAACCGATGGCGCCAAGACCGGTGGGGGTGCGACCACCGTGCATTCTCCGCCCCAAAGGCCAAGATCGCCGACTCGCCGGGGCCATCACGACAACGACTCCACCGTGTCGTCAAATCCGCGAACTCGTCGCGATCAACGTCACGTTCTTCACGAACGAGAGCAAGAGGACGCTCGTACGCGCATCGAGCATCGGAGAGAAGCGCAGCGTCAATCAGACCAGCGCGTTGGGCCCTCTGTCGACATGCATGCGCCGGGGGGACCAGGCGACTTGCCGTACGCGGTAGGCTGCCCTGCGTTCACCCGTGAGCTGCGGCAAGTCCAGTGGCCCAGCACGAAGAACTTCAAGCCAGACGTACCAGAGAAGTACGACGGCAAGTCGCATCCGTCGGAGTTCCTCAGCATCTACACCATTGCGGTGCAGGCTGCTGGAGGGCGAGACGACAAGATCCTTGCCAACTACTTCCTGCTGGTACTCAAATCCAACGTCAGATCCTGGCTCATGCACTTTCCGGACAACTCCATAACCTCCTGGACAGACTTGTGCCACCAGTTTGTTGGCGCCTTTACGGGCGGCCACAAACCCCATGGCCAAGCGAGTGACCTTCACCTGCTCGTCCAGAAGGAAGGGGAATCCTTGCGCAAGTTCATCCAGAGATTCAGCCGCATGCACTACAACATCCCAGACGTCCACCCCGTCGCGGTCATCAGCGCATTCCATCAGAACGTGCGTAACCGCAGGATGCGGGAGGAGATGGCGATGTGCAAGATCAAAGACGTCAGCGAGCTATATGCCCTGGCCGACAAGTGTGCATGCGCCGAGAAAGGAAGGAAACTCCCCGGAGAGAACACTGGAGCAGGAGAATCTGACAGTGAGGATACCGCCCCGGCAAGGAAGAACCGGCAGCGGAGCAATAGGAAGAAGAAGAGCCAAGAAGTACTGGTTGTTGAGCAGTCCGGCGATGAAGGCGCCGCCAAGAAGGCCCAGGCTGGTAGCTCCGGCAAGGAGGTTGCCGGGTGCGCCAACTGCCAGGCTGTGGCGGTCACCGACAAGCGGGACGGCACCAACAAATAGTACTGCAAGATCCACCGTACCAAGGGCCTTGACCTCCAGAGCTGCAAGCAGGTCGAGCGGCTCGTCGAGCTGCAAAAGGCCGAGTACGAGCGGCGCGACAAGGAGAGAGCTCGGGGATGTGGCGGAGGATCAGGCACGAAGCGTCCCGGCCAGGGAGGACGCCGCGACAAGGACAAGCAGCGGCAAGCGGACAGACCTCCCCGCGACCGCGACAAGAACGAAGACGACGACGAAGACGAAGACATGGATGATGTCGAGACCAGTAAGCAGGAGTTTCAGAAAGCCACAGAGGTCCTGTGCGTAGACGGCGGTGCTTCTCTGCATACTTCTCACCGCCAGCTCAAGCAGTGGGCGCGAGAAGTCAATGCAGCGGAACCACCCATCGAGTCGCGCAGGCCTCTGAAATGGTCCAGCACACCTATCATCTTCGATATTGAGGACCACCCTGATCGCACAACTGCGATCGGGTGCTTGCCGATGTTGGTCTCACCAACAGTCCGCAACCTCAAGGTCACTAAGATGCTAGTCAACGACGGGGCCGGCTTGAACCTGATCTCCTCCGCTGTACTCCAGAAACTCCAAGTCCCCGACAGCGAGCTCGAAGAGACCGGCATGTTCCAAGGAATTAACCCGGGAAGGAGCAAGCCGAAGGGGAAGATAACGTTGCCAGTGACATTTGGCACCGAGCTGAACTTCAGGACAGAGAGGATCACTTTTGACGTTGCCGATTTTCCATTGCCCTACAATGGAATTCTCGGCCGTCCAGCGCTCGCCAAGTTCATGGCGGCCTCTCACTACGCATACAACATGCTGAAGATGCCAGGCCCGATAAGCGTCATCTCTGTCCCCGGTGACAAGAAGGATGACCTTATCTATGCCGACAAGATCTACCGGGAAGCAGCAGCCGCGACGGATCACAAGCCACTTGCCGCTAAAGCTCCCGGAGGGAAGAAGAAGACCAAGCCCGGCGAGTGCTCTGGTGCCCACTCAGGCAAGCGCACCTCTTCGGAGTGTTGCGCTACCGTCGAGGACGTGCCATCGAGCTCCACTGGCAAGAGTAAGAAGCCAATGGCAGCCTCGCCAATGACCAAGAAGGTGTCCGCCAAGGAGGACGACACTGGTGCTACCTTCACCAAGCTGACTCAGCCATCCGTGACACCATCAACCGGACAGAGCAAGAAGAGGAAGTTGGTCTCCGGCGACTATCTTCCGGCAGAGCTCCCCGGAGCCGCCGCCAAGAAGGTCCCCAAGATCGACGCCAAGAGCGCTGAGGAGCCGTCTGCTCCGGCAAACCCCAGGGTTTGTTCCGTAGAAGCAGGCGCTCTCGACAAGTTTTGCCCCGGCAAGCTTGCCGGGGAACGTCAAGCTCCGGCTGAGCCCCAGATCCTCGCCGTAGAAGCGGACGTTCCTGCAGCAGCAGATGTGCCTTCAGTCCTTGTTGTCGAGCCACAGGCTCCAGCATGGGCGCAGCAGACTGTCCATTTCCTCCAGAACGGAGAACTTCCTGAAGAACAAGAAGAAGCGGAAAGAGTAGCCCGACGCTTGAGTATGTACCAGTTCGTCGACAACACGCTGTTCAGAAGAGGGCGCAACGGTGTGAAATTGAAGTGTATTTCCCGGGAAGACGGACAAAAGCTATTGGCAGAGATACATGGAGGCATATGTGGTCACCACATCGGCGCCAGAGCACTTGCCGGCAAGGCGTTCCGACAAGGTTTCTTCTGGCCGACAGCCCTCCAGGATGCAACTGCACAAGTAACCAAGTGTGAAGCGTGCCAGTTCCATTCCAAGCACATACACCAGCCAACTCAAGCTCTCCAGACGATCCCTTTATCCTGGCCATTTTTGGTCTGGGGGCTCGACATCCTCGGCCCCTTCCCCCGAGCTGTCGGGGCTTTGAGTACTTGTACGTCGCAATCGACAAGTTCACAAAGTGGCCGGAAGTGGAACCAGTGAGGAAGGTGATAGCACAGTCGGCAGTCAAGTTCTTCAGGTCGATTGTTTGCCGCTTCAGGATCCCCAACAGGATCATCACCGACAACGGTACGCAGTTCACGAGCCGCGCCTTCATGCAATACATCCAAGATCTCGGCGCCAAGGTCTGCTTCGCTTCTGTTGCTCATCCCCGGAGCAACGGTCAAGCGGAAAGGGCCAATGCCGAAGTGCTGCGCGGGCTCAAGACCAGAACTTTCGACAGGCTGCACAAGTGCGGAAGAAACTGGATCGAGGAGCTGCCGGTGGCTCTTTGGTCGATCAGAACGACGCCAAATCGAGCCACTGGCCAGACACCATTTGCTCTAGTCTATGGAGCAGAAGCAGTTACCCCCACGGAACTCGTAAACGGGTCACCTCGAGTGCTCGCTTATGATGAGCTTGAGCAAGAGCGGCTGCGTGAAGATGACGCGCTGCTCCTTGAGGAAGATCGTCTTCAGGCTGCTGTGCGAGCCTCTCGCTACCAGCAAGCTTTGCGTCGCTACCATAGCCGCAAAGTTAAAGCCAGAAGCTTCGAGGAAGGCGACCTTGTTCTTCGGCGCGCTCCGTCCGCCAAGAATCATAACAAGTTGACGCCAAAGTGGGAAGGCCCTTACCGGGTGAGACGAGTCACGAGGCCCGGCGCTGTCCGCCTTGAGACCGAAGATGGCACTCCGGTGAGCAACTCCTGGAATATTGAGCATCTTCGTAAGTTTTACCCGTAAGGCGCGGTTGTCGGACCCCGTCCGGCAACCACCCTTTTGTACAAGTCTTGCCGCTGTTGCATGTAATCCTTTGTACAAAGCCAGACGCAGACCCTGAGCAGCAGTAAATGAAGCACTGGCGCCCTAAGTTTTAGCATGCATGCTGAGTCGAGTCTCGTCCTTGGTTAGGGTTGATAGTGCCTAACAGCTGCTAACCCCTAGCTTAGAGGTCGGGTCTGCGTCCTTTTTCCTGTTCTTTCATTTCCTTTCGTTCGCAGGGTTTTGCATATCCTGGCCAGACCACTTAAGGACGAAGAAGAGAAGAAGGGCGGACCAGCATCTGGTCCCCAGCAAACCAGTGTTGCCGGGGGCTGCAAGTACAAAGACTCGCCCGCGGCAAGCCAAAGTTGCCGGGGGCTGCAATCCCAGATAAGTTTTTCATCCCTTATCATGAATTCTCTAATGGACTGAGGAATGTGAAAACCTTGTTTCTTCCTAAAAAGCTGCCGTGCTCCCTTAACTCAGGGCCCCGGAGCGCGTTCCTGGGGCCAGTTTTGGTAGTAGCCGCGGCGGCAAAGGAACGAAATAAGGAGCCCGAACCCGCCTCATCCCCACCTCCGCCAAAGGCGTGAGGAAGGTCGAGTGGCGCGGGAAGACGGCAGGGCCTATTGCCGGGCAAAGAAGTGTCTATCTTAACGATATAAAGGACTCGCTCCTTGGCGTGGGTTTTACCCGCGAGACAAATGGCCCGGCAAACATCCCCTTTTCATTAAAAACATTCCGCTCAGGGACAGTTCAGAGGGAGTGAAAAACATGAGAGATGGGATTACAAGCTTTAGATGCATCTAAGGCCCGAAGACTTACAAGTTAAAAAGAGATAAGGTGCCCATAATCCCTTTCTTGTCTCTCTCCTTAGGAGGTAGGACAAGGAGGCGAAAAGGGCAAAAGGGGCGCCTAGACAAGCTACGGGTGGCAGAAGACACCAACAGAACGCCCCGGGGACCGTCTGAAGGCTAGGTGGTGGTGGCAGCTCCGGAAGCAGGGCTCGACGGGGCGGCAGGACGTCAGCACGCTGTCGAGGGCACCTCGCCCTCGTACTCCGACTTGACGGCCTTGCCGCCAGCCCTCTTCCTCTTCCGCAGCCTCGCCACGCCAGCCGCCAAGAAGACGACCCCGGGAAGCTCAAGGAGCTGGCGACACGGATGATGGGGTCGCCGGTGCCACACGGAGCCGCGACCGACGCCTAGTCGGACCCGTCATCCCGACGACCGCTACCCTCGTCGTCGCTGTCGCTCCCCTCCTCGTCACTCTCGCTCGAGGAGGAGCTTTCGCTGTCGGAGGAGCTATCCACGCAGCATCGGGCCCGGGTCCCGAAGCACCCAAAGATCTTGACGGAGAGGAGATCGCCCTCCATCAACTTAAAATGGAGGGTGAACCCCTCCATCAAGCTGTGGATACGGGCGAACGTCTTCCACCCTCGACCAAGATACACCATGCCGGGGGCTGGGGACTCAACGTGGACCCGCGTGCCGCTGATCCCGCAGCCCCTCATGCGCAGCCTTAGCGTCTTGGGTTGTTCCATCACCATCACGCTTGCGAAGGGGGCCGGGAGACGGAGGCGACGACGAGGCGCCCGGCACAGCCTGACGAAGAACTCGCAAGGGTCGTCCCCGATGTGGACTGCCGCGGGAAGAGGGGCCGCTGGCGGAGGCGAGGCCGGCGCGTCGCCCCGTCCGCCTCGTCCCCGAGCGCCTCGGCCTCGTCCATGACCTCGTCCACGACCTCGGCCCCTCCCCCTTCCCCTTACGGTTGGCTCTGCCGCCGCGGGTGTGAGGGGAGGAGGGGCGCGTTGCCTAGCGGCGACCCTCGCCGCCACCGATGAAGGACCAGGATTCCCTTTCTCCATGGCGAATCGAGAGAGGGGATCAGAAGCTGAAGGGAAGCAAAGATGAAGGAGTGTGGGTTTTCGTCGCCCCCTCCTCTTGCTCTTTATAAAGGAGCAGGGTGGGGGCTCGATCGCCCCGCTCGGCCAATCAAGACACAGGAAGAGCAGGCGACTGGGACCGGCCTGCTGCCTCGGCCCGGTTTCCTGCCTCCACCGTCCGCGACCCCAGGTGCACGGGAGCTGCGTGGCTGGCGTGCAGGACCGAGGCGACGGATGAGGCGACCTCCCCTCGCCCCGTGATCATGGGGAGCGGGCGCCTCGGAAACCGTGCCTCGGCCCCGTCCAGCAGACGAGCCGCGCCTCCACGCCTCCCTCCACTTATGGAGATAGCGCGAACCGTCCCCCTTTATTGCGACGTGACGCATGCCTACGGGGCTCAGCCCCGCGCACGCCGCCCACGTCACGCACGCCTCTCCCCACGATGCCGCGTTCGACATGTGCCATTCGGGGAGGACGTGGTGGATGCAGAAGAAGATGCAGCGTGACCCAGGCCGCGCGTGCCCGTGCACTGTTTTGGGCCTGGCCCAACAGCGCTCGGCACCGTGTATGGCCCAGGCCCGGGGGCTCCTATCGGTGTACTAAAGTAGGGGTACCTTAGTACCCCGAACTTGTGCACGGGCAGTCGTAGCACCCCGCGGCGAGGCTTGCCAGGCGATCGCCAAAACTCTCCATGGTGCCTTTTTGGGCCATCCAAGAACAAAGTATTTGAGCCAAGGCCCCGGCAGGAGGAGCTTGCCGGGAAGGCCACCCGAAGAGAGCAAGGCCCCGGCAAGAGGAGCTTGCCGGGACGGCCGCTCGAAGCACAAGGCCCCGGCAAGAGGAGCTTGCCGGGAAGGCCGACCAAGGCACGACAAGAGACTTGCTGCGACGCGCCACGCGTCCCGGCAAGGACCGGTGAGCAACAAGCTCCCGGGCGCGACAAGGCATCGACCGCGGCAAGGCGCTTGCCGCGGCAAGTCACCACCCCGCGCCTGCGTTCCAGCTCATCCACCCACGCGTCGCTCTGGGGCCGTTCCAGGCGTACGTTGCGAGAGGCTGCGCAGCCAGGGGCATGCGGTGGCGAAGCAACGCTGACAGGGTAGCCGTCATGGCAAACGGTGGCGCCCCTGGCGCCCCCTTTTCTGCATTGTTTGGGCGACCTAGACGGGCATTTAATGCCCTTGTCCCCTGCCGTCAGAGTTAGGTATGATAGCACTGTGCAAACAGCTGTACCCAACACAGTGTTTTCCAGTTTTACCCCCGCCTACGTTGCCACCTATGGGTAACCCCTTGCGCATATAAAAGGAGGCCCCATGAGCAACGTGAGGAAGGAAGGGAGGGGAGGAAGCAGACCACTCACGCTCGGTCAGATTAGTTGCCTGAGTGTACTGTAGCACTCAGCGCTCCCAAGAACACAATACAAACCACAAAGCAGCAGTAGGGTTTTACACATCCGTGCGGCCCGAAGCTGGGTATATCCCCTTGTGTGCATCGCCTCGATCCGCTCTTCGCGCGACCTCCGCCCCCCGCCAAACCAGAAAGGGGCTCGTTCCCCATAGGTGTTCGTGGAGGCAGATTTCCCCCGACAACATGCCATGCACATTATCCAAAATAGATACAATGATTTTCTTTGCCCTTCATCTATGCTTGTTATGTTGACATGGTAATTCAATAGTGTAGTGAAGCTCCCCGCATTATGAACAATGCAAATTATGCTATTGATATTTTGAACATACTCTTTATTTTCTAATTTTAAATTGGATAGAATTGACAGAACAGTTATCATTTGTTTATACACGTGCAAAACCTGTCATCTCTCTGCTTTGTTTCAGGGTGATATGCCTGATGGCATGCACAACCCTGCTGAAGGCTGTGAGACAAACCCAACATATATTGCAGCAAAGAAGGCAAACCATCTTGAAGATAGCAAGACAACCCCAAAGTCTTGTCTTGATGCAGTGTTCAAGTTACTTGAGACTAACAGTCAGACAAGCTCACAGAATTCGTTGTCTGAATCAGTTCGACTTCTTCAGTCCCAAGTTCTAGCAGAAAGGCATTCTGCAACTCAACTTCGACTTGAAGTCCTGTCTCTAAGAAAGATTGCGGAGAACACCAATGAGAACCTCATCACTAAACAGCTACACCTGGAAGCTATGACCGACATGCTAGGCCGGTCTCACAGCCTTGCTCAGCAGCTTGCGCAGCAGTTCCCCCGCAAGGCTAAACTTTCTTGAATTGTCTTGGAAGTGGTCTTGGTTCAGTATTATTTTGTTACGCTGCAATGGTGCCCAGTTTTTGTAATTTCTTCTTCGTTGCGCTTTATGATCACTGGTGGCGAACTTCGATGCCCAGTGGATGTAATATACCTTAAATCCTTTATTGTGTAGTGTAGGTTTATTCTTAGTTACTATGCCGTAATTTCTTTATTGTATAGAGTAGGTTTGTTCTTAATTCCTACTAGTTACGCAGCAGCCCGAAATGAACCCCGTCCCATGATTGTGCGAATCAAATCATGGGCTTTTAACAGGCCAAAATTGTCTGGGTCCTTGTTTGGCCCAATCAAATATCGGTTGCGAGCAGGCCGGATGCAAACCGGGCCGTAGTTAGGCCCAACTATATGATGGTATTTTGATAGGCCGAAATTAATATAGGGCCGAAATGTTAAATGGGCCCTTAACAGGCCAAAACTAATATCAGGTCGAATTACTAAGTGGGCCTTTAGCAAGTGGGCCCAAAAGCATAGTGTCAAGTTGACGGGCCGAATCTGATATGGGCCATAATTGAGCCCAAAGCCTCTTAAAGGGCCGGACCTGATCTGGGCCGTAATTTGGCCCAGAACATGGTAGGCTTTTAACGGGCCGGATCTCATATGGGCCACTATTAGGCCCGGAGCGTGGCAGGCCATTAATGGACCAGATCAAATATGGTCCGGCATTTGGCCCAAAACATGGAAGCTAGTTAATGGGCCGGCCTACTAGGGTCCTCAAAATCTTGTGGGCCTACAGCTGGGCCGGCCCATTAATGTTGGCGAAATCTCGTGGGCCTTCAGCTGAGCCGGCCCATTATGACCCGCAAGAATCTTGTGGGCCTTTAGCTGGGCCGGCCCATTATGGCACACAAAAATCTTGTGGGCCTTTACCTGGGCCGGCCCATTATGGCCCGCAAAATCTTGTGGGCCTTTAGCTGGGCCAGCCCATTATGGTCCACAAAATCTCGTGGGCCTTTAGTTGGGCTGGCCCATTATGGCAAAATCTTGTGGGCCTTTAGTTGGGCCGGCCCATTTAAACTTGTTGGGATGTGCCATTTGTCGACGTATAATCGGCGCCTTCTATCCTGTGAGTGGATGACATCTGTCCCGACGATGAGCCGACACGTGTTCCCTCTAGCCCATGATGATTTTACACGTGGAAAATCTCCATTGGTCGGGGCTGTTAACGGGTTATCGGATCCAAAACCTGACCCGATAGCTTAACGGTGTTCCATTATGGTGGATGCCACGTGTCGGTCACCCTTGACGAAAGCACTTCTGTGACGCGCGATTTATCGTCATGGAAGTGGACACTTCCGTGATGATAATTTTGGTAATGTCATGGAGCACTTCTACGACAGCACAGGTATGACTATCTTGATTCTATCATAAATTTGTCATGGATGTACATGTATTACAAAAAAAGCTACCTACTGTGACAAACACGTATCATCACGGAAGTGTATTTTTTTGTAGTGGACCCTGGGGTCTGGATTGAGGACTTTATCCTTCACATCCACATGGCTCGCGAAGATGATCTCCATGCCATCAAATACTTGCCCCTGAAGTTGAAAGGACCAGCTTGGCACTGGTTGAAAAGCCTCCCCGAAAATTCAATTGGAAGTTGGGAAGAGCTTGAGGACGCTTTTAGGGCTAATTTTCAAGGGGCCTATGTCCGAAATCTGGATGCAAACGATTTAAGTCATATATTCAACAGCCGGGAGAGTCAGCCCGAAAGCTTTGGAACAAATTTCTCACTAAGAAGAATCAAATCGTCGACTTCCCGGATGCCGAAGCCTTAGTGGCTTTCAAACACAGTATCCGGGACGAATGGCTCGCCAGACACCTCGGCCAGGAAAAACCGAGGACAATGGCAGCCCTAACAATCCTTATGACCCGCTTTTGCGCGGGCGAAGACAGTTGGCTGGCCCGTGGCGGCACCAGCAAGCCAGGCCCATCCGAAGTGATGGATGGCAATGGGAAACCATGACGCAATAAAAGCAAGCGTCGAAACAATGAAGACAGCCCAGACAACACGGCGGTAAACGCCGGATTCAGGGGCTCTCGACCCGGTCAACGGAAAAAGCCATTTAAAGGTAGCAGAGATGGACCGTCCAGCCTAAACAAGATTCTAGACAGATTATGTCAGATTCATGGCACCTCCGACAAACCTGCAAATCACACCAACAGAGAATGTTGGGTCTTCAAGCAGGCCGGCAAGCTAAACGTCGAACACAAAGGGAGGGAGACACCAAGTGAAGACGAGGATGAGCCTCGCGAGCCAAACATTGGGGGACAGAAAAAATTCCCACCAGAGGTCAAAACAGTGAACATGATTTACGCAACTCACATACCGAAGAGGAGGCGCAAATGCGCACTCCGAAACGTATACGCCGTGGAACCCGTCACCCCCTAGTTCAACCCTTGGTCAGCCTTCCCGATCACTTTTGATCTCAGGGATCACCCGACTAGTATCCGGCACGGAGGATCGACTGCCTTGGTGCTAGACCCAATAATTGACGGATACCATCTCACCCGAGTCCTTATGGACGGCGGCAGTAGTCTTAATCTGATATATCAGGACACCGTCCGCAAAATGGGATAGACCAGACAAGAATCAGCCAAAGCAATACTAACTTTAAAGGAGTAATACCAGGCCCAGAGGCCCGCTACACGGGCTCTCTAGTACTAGAGGTTGTATTCGGTTCTCCCGACAACTTCCGAAGCAAAGAATTAACCTTCGACATCGCTCCATTACGAAGCGGCTATCACGCACTACTCCGAAAAACGGCCTTCGCTTGTTTTAATGCAGTACCGTGCTACCTCTTGAGCACTAAGTTGTATTTCCTTGAAGAGGAAAGGATGATGCAGCAAAGTAGCGTAAGTATTTCCCTCAGTTTTTGAGAACCAAGGTATCAATCCAGTAGGAGGCTACGCGCGAGTCCATCGTACCTGCACAAAGCAAATAACTCCTCGCAACCAACACGATAAGGGGTTGTCAATCCCTTCACAGTCACTTACGAGAGTGAGATTTGATAGATATGATAGATAATATTTTTGGTATTTTTGCGATAGAGATGCAAAGTAAAATAAAAGCAAAGTAAAAAAAGCAAAGGCAATAATAAAGTGTAGGAAGATTGATATGATGAAGATAGACCCGGGGGCCATAGATTTCAGTAGTGGCTTCTCTCAAGAGCATAAGTATTTTACGGTGGGTGAACGAATTACTGTTGAGCAATTGACAGAACTGAGCATAGTTATGAGAGTATCTAGGTATGATCATGTATATAGGCATCACGTCTGAGACAAGTAGACCGACTCCTGCCTGCACCTACTACTATTACTCCACTCATTGACCGCTATCCAGCATGCATCTATAGTATTAAGTTCAAGAAAATAGAGTAACGCCTTAAGCAAGATGACATGATGTAGAGGGATAGATTCATGCAATATGATAAAAACCCCATCTTGTTATCCTCGATGGCAACAATACAATACGTGCCTTGGTGCCCCTACTGTCACTGGGAAAGGACACCGCAAGATTGAACCCAAAGCTAAGCACTTCTCCCATTGCAAGAAAGATCAATCTAGTAGGCCAAACCAAACTGATAATTCGAAGAGACTTGCAAAGATACCCAATCATACATAAAAGAATTCAGAGAAGATTCAAATTTAGTTCATAGATAATCCTGATCATAAACCCACAATTCATCGGTCTCAACAAACACACCGCAAAAATAAGATTACATCGAATAGATCTCCATGAGAGAGGGGGAGAACATTGTATTGAGATCCAAAAAGAGAGAAGAAGCCATCTAGCTACTAACTATGGACCCGAAGGTCTGAGGTAAACTACTCACACTTCATCGGAGAGGCTATGGTGTTGATGTAGAAGCCCTCCGTGATGGATGCCCCCTCCGGCGGAGCTCCGGAACAGGCCCCAAGATGGGATCTCGTGGATACAGAACGTTGCGGCGGTGGAATTAGGTTTTTGGCTCCATATCTGATCGTTTGGGGGTACGTAGGTATATATAGGAGGAAGGAGTACGTTGGTGGAGCAACAGGGGGCCCACGAGGGTGGAGGGCGCGCCCTGGGGGGTGGGCGCGCCCCCTACCTAGTGCCTCCCTCCTTTCTTTCTTGACATAGAATCCAAGTCTCCTAGATCATATTCGGTGAGAAAATCACGTTCCCGAAGGTTTCATTCCGTTTGGACTCTGTTTGATATTCCGTTTCTTCGAAACTCTGAAATAGGCAAAAAAAACAGCAATTCTGGGCTGGGCCTCCGGTTAATAGGTTAGTCCCAAAAATAATATAAAAGTGGATAATAAAGGCCAATATTGTCCAAAACAGTAGATATTATAGCATGGAGCAATCAAAAACTATAGATACGTTGGAGACGTATCAGGCATCCCCAAGCTTAATTCATGCTCGTCCTTGAGTAGGTAAATGATAAAAACGGAATTTTTGATGCGGAGTGCTACTTGGCATAATTTCAATGTAATTCTTCTTAATTGTGGTATGAATCTTCAGATCCAAAAGATTCAAGACAAAAGTTTAATATTGACATAAAAATAATAATACTTCAAGCATACTAACAAAGCAATCATGTCTTCTTAAAATAACATGGCAAAAGAAAGTTATCCCTACAAAATCATATAGTCTGGCTATGCTCTATCTTCACCACACAAAGTATTTAAATCATGCACAACCTCGATGACAAGCCAAGCAATTGTTTCATACTTTTGGCATTCTCAAAAGTTTTTCAATCTTCACGCAATACATGAGCGTGAGCCATGGATATAGCACTATATGTGGAATAGAATGGTGGTTGTGGATAAGACAAAAAGGGAGAAGATAGTCTCACATCAACTAGGCGTATCAACGGGCTATGGAGATGCCCATCAATAGATATCAATGTGAGTGAGTAGGGATTGCCATGCAACGGATGCACTAGAGCTATAAGTATATGAAAGCTCAACAAAAGCAACTAAGTGGGTGTGCATCCAACTCGCTTGCTCACGAAGACCTGGGGCATTTTGAGGAAGCCCATCATTGGAATATACAAGCCAAGTTCTATAATGAAAAATTCCTACTAGTATATGAAAGTGACAAAATGAGAGACTCTCTATCATGAAGATTGTGGTGCTACTTTGAAGCACAAGTGTGGTAAAAGGATAGTAACGTTGTCCATTCTCTCTTTTTCTCTCATTTTTTTATTTATTTTTTTTGTTTGGGCCTTTTCTCTTTTTTTATGGCCTCTTTGTTTTTCGTCCGGAGTCTCATCCTGACTTGTGGGGGAATCATAGTCTCCATCATCCTTTTCCTCACTTGGGACAATGCTCTAAATAATGATGATCATCGCACTTTTATTTTCTTACAACTCAACAATTACAGCTCGATACTTAGAACAAAATATGACTCTATATGAATGCCTCCGGCGGTATACCGGGATATGCAATGAATCAAGAGTGACATGTATGAAAGAATTATGAACGGTGGCTTTGCCACAAATACGATGTCAACTACATGATCATGCTAGCAATATGACAATGATGGAGCGTGTCATAATAAACGGAATGGTGGAAAGTTGCCTGGCAATATATCTCGGAATGGTATGGAAATGCCATGATAGGTAGGTATGGTGGCTATTTTGAGGAAGGTATATGGTGGGTGTATGATACTGGAGAAAAGTGCGCGGTAATAGAGAGGCTAGCAATGGTGGAAGGAAGAAAAGTGTGTATAATCCATGGACTCAACATTAGTCATGAAAAACTCATATACTTATTGCAAAAATCTACAAGTTATCAAAGCAAAGTATTACGCGCATGCTCCTAGGGGAATAGATTGGTAGGAAAAGACCATCGCTCGTCCCCGACCGCCACTCATAAGGAAGACAATCAATAAATAAATCATGCTCCGACTTCATCACATAACAGTTCACCATACGTGCATGCTACGGGAATCACAAACTTTGACACAAGTATTTCTCAAATTCACAACTACTCAACTAGCATGACTCTAATATCACCATCTTCATATCTCAAAACAATTATCAAGCATCAAACTTTTCTTAGTGTTCAACGCACTCAAAAGAAAGTTTTACAAATCTTGAATACCAAGCATATTAGATTTTTAAGCAAATTAACATGCTATTTAAGACTCTCAAAATAATCTAAGTGAAGCATGAGAGATCAATAGTTTCTATAAAACAAATCCACCACCGTGCTCTAAAAGATATAAGTGAAGCACCCGAGCAAAACTATATAGCTCAAAAGATATAAGTGAAGCACATAGAGTATTCTAACAAATTCCAAATCATGTATGGCTCTCTCAAAAGGTGTGTACAACAAGGATGATTGTGGTAAACTAAAAAGCAAAGACTCAAATCATACAATATGCTCCAAGCAAAACACATATCATGTGGTGAATAAAAATATAGCTCCAAGTAAAGTTACCGATGGAAGTAGACGAAAGAGGGGATGCCTTCCGGGGCATCCCCAAGCTTTGACTTTTTGGTGTCCTTCGATTATCTTGGGGGTTCCATGGGCATCCCCAAGCTTAGGCTCTTGCCACTCGTTGTTCCATAATCCATCAAAAGATTTCACCCAAAACTTGAAAACTTCACAACACAAAACTCAACAGAAATCTCGTGAGCTCCGTTGGCGAAAGAAAACAAAAGACCACTTCAAGGTATTGTAATGAACTCATTATTTATTTATATTGGTGTCAAACCTAACGTATTCCAACTTCTCTATGGTTTATAAACTATTTTACTAGCCATAGATTCATCAAAATAAGCAAACAACACACGAAAAACGGAATCTGTCAAAAACAGAACAGTCTGTAGTAATCTGTAACTGACGAAACTTATGGAACTCCAAAAAATCCACAAAAATAGGAAGACCTAGGAAATTTGTTTATTGATCAGCAGAAATTGGAATCAGTATTCAGAAAGTTTCTGGAAATTACAGCAAGATCAAATAACTATCATCCAAGAAGATCCTATAGGTTTAACTTGGCACAAACACTAATTAAAACATAAAAGCACATCTAACCAAAGATTAGATCAAAGATTTATTCCTAAACAGAAGCAAGAAACAAAAAACTAAAAATAAAATTGGGTTGCCTCCCAACAAGCGCTATCGTTTAACGCCCCTAGCTAGGCATAAAAGCAAGGATAGATCTAGGTATTGCCATCTTTGGTTGGCAATCCATAAGTGTCTCTCATGATAGATTCATATGGTAATTTTATTTTCTTCCTAGGGAAGTGTTCCATGACTTTTTTAGTGGAAATTGGAATCTAATATTCCCTTCCTTCATATCAATAATTGCACCAACCGTTCTAACACTAGTAGAAAAAGGACCTAATGTGAGACACATTAGTCCCGGTTTGATTTTGGCCCGATACTAATGGTACCACTAGTGCCGGTTCGAAAGGATTTGCATTAATGCCGGTTCGTGTTGAACCTTTAGTACCGGTTCGTGGCACGAACCGGTACTAAAGGGGTGGTGGCAGGCTGGTGTCAGGCCGATGCCCCACGATCGCCTTTAGTACCGGTTCGTGCCATGAACCGGTACTAAAGGGGTCTGACCTATAGTCCCAGTTGGAGACACAAACCGGGACAATAGGACAATTTTGAAACTCTACCCCCCCCACCCCCGTGTATCGCCATTTCAGTTTTGAAAAAATCAAAAGAAAATGATAAAAACTTCAAAAAATAAAATCCTTCAAGAGGTAGTTATATTACTACATCTACTAGTTAGGAAAATTTGAAAACTTAAATTTGGACATGTTTTGCAAAAAGTGTAGGGAAAATGTTAAACGGCTATAACTTTTGCATACGATGTCGGAAAAAATGTATAATATATCAAAAAATTCAGCACGAAAATCTGCATCCAATGGAGACCGCCTACGGCCTGTTTGCAATTTTTTAGAAGCCTCAAATTCCAAAAGGAAAAAAAGATATGGTCAAATTTCAGTTTTTTTAAAAAAATTGGTTAAATCTGGTCAAACTACTTATTCAAGAAGTATTAATGTTACTATACATAATTATTCAAGAATATTAGTGTTACTAAATAATTATTTCAATTTTTTGAATTTTGGTCAAATCTGGTCAAACCGTGGTCAAACTATGGTCAAACTTATTCAAGAAATATTAGTGTTACTAAATAATTACTGTTTTTTAGAATAATAGTTTCAAACTCAAACGGTGAAACATGTGACCTAATGCTCAAGCCAAACTGCTGAGGGTTAATAGGATTGACAGCTTACATTTGTCAGGAAAACATCAAGTGCAGACTTGGAATGTAGGGGGAATAGAACTCCGAAGTTAAGTGTGCTCAGGCTGGGGAAGTGAGAGGATGGGTGACCGGCCGGGAAGTTAGGCGATTTGGAATGAGTGATCCGCACTTGAGCAGTTAAGAGAGGTGATTAGAGACTAAATCATCAAATAATTCAGAAAAATTAAAAATCGAAAAAAAATAAAAAAAATTCCAAAATTTTCAAATAAAAAAAACCTTTAGTACCGGTTGGTAACACCAACCGGTACTAAAGGTCCCCCACACCAGGGCGCGAGCTCATGCCACGTGGTGGCACTTTAGCGCCGGTTCATGCCGAACCGGTACTAAAGGGGGGGGGGCCTTTAGTGCCGGTTATGGAACCGGCACTAAAGGCCCTTACAAACCGGTTTTAAAGCTCCATTTTATACTAGTGTAAGGAAAGGTCTACCAAGAATAATAGGGCATGAAGGGTTGCAATCTATATCAAGAACGATAAAATCAATGGGCACATAATTCCTATTTGCAACAATAAGAACATCATTAATTCTTCCCATAGGTTTCTTAATAGTGGAATCCGCAAGGTGCAAGTTTAGAGAGCAATCATCAAAATCACAGAAATCTAGCAAATCACATAAAGTTTTGGGAATAGTGGAAACACTAGCACCCAAATCACACAAAGCATAAAACTCATCATCTTTAATTTTAATTTTAATAGTAGGTTCCCACTCATCATAAAGTTTTCTAGGGATAGAAACTTCCAACTCAAGTTTCTCTTCATAAGATGGCATCAAGGCATCAACGATATGTTTAGTAAAGGCTTTATTTTGACTATAAGCATGAGGAGAATTTAGCATGGATTGCAACAAGGAAATACAATCAATTAAAGAGCAACTTTCATAATTAAATTCCTTGAAATCCAAAATAGTGGGTTTAGCAACATCTAGGGTTTTGCTTTCTTCAATACCACTTTTATCAATTTTAGCATCAAGATCTAAAAACTCTGAATTTTTGGAATCCTTCAAGGTAGAGGTGGATCATATTCAGTCCCATCATTATCAGGATTCATATTGCAAAACAAAGATTTAATAGGGACACATCAATAACTTTTAGATCTTCATCTTTATTTTCATAGAAATCCGGTTTAGCGGCCATCTTATTGACTAAGGTAGCCTTCTTATCCGAAATTTCAGCAGTCAACTTCTCAAGACGAGAAATTTGGGATCTTATACCATCAAATTCTTTAGACATATCATCGAGCTCTTTATTCATATAACTCATAAAACTTTTTTGTTCCTTAAGCTCGTTTCTGAAGAAATTATTATGCTCAAATTGCAAAACCATAAAACTCCTGACATTGCTTTCGATCTCTTCTAACCTTTTAAGGTGAAGGTCACCAAATCTAGGTAGAGCCATTGTGACAAACAAGCAATCCAACACACGAGCAAACAAAAAGCAAGAGAGAAAGAGGCTAACGAAAAAAGAGAGGCGAATAAAACGGCAAGCGTGAAGTGGGGGAGAGGAAAACGAGAGGCAAATGGCAAATAATGTAATGCGGGAGATAAGGGATTGTGATGGGTACTTGGTATGTTGACTTTTGCGTAGACTCCCCGGCAACGGTGCCAGAAATTCTTCTTGCTACCTCTTGAGCACTGCGTTGGATTTCCTTGAAGAGGAAATGATGATGCAGCAAAGTAGCATAAGTATTTCCCTCAGTCTTTGAGAACCAAGGTATCAATCCAGTAGGAGGCTACGCGCGATTCCCTCGTATCTGCACAAAGCAAATAACTCCTCGCAACCAACGCAATAAGGGGTTGTCAATCCCTTCATGGTCACTTACGAGAGTGAGATCTGGTAGATAATATTTTTGGTATTTTTGCGATAGAGATGCAAAGTAAAATAAAAGAAAAGTAAAAAAGCAAAGGAAATAATTAAGTGTAGGAAGATTGATATGATGAAGATAGACCCGGGGGCCATAGATTTCACTAGTGGCTTCTCTCAAGAGCATAAGTATTTTACAGTGGGTGAACGAATTATTGTTGAGCAATTGATAGAATTGAGCATAGTTATGAGAGTATCTAGGTATGATCATGTATATAGGCATCAAGTCCGAGACAAGTAGACCGACTCCTGCCTGCATCTACTACTATTACTCCACTCATCGACCGCTATCCAGTATGCATCCAGAGTATTAAGTTCAAGAAAACAGAGTAACGCCTTAAGCGAGATGACATGATGTAGAGGCATAGATTCATGCAATATGATAAAAAAAACCATCTTGTTATCCTCGATGGAAACAATACAATACGTGCCTTGATGCCCCTACTGTCACTGGGAAAGGACACCGCAAGATTGAACCCAAAGCTAAGCACTTCTCCCATTGCAAGAAAGATCAATATAGTAGGCCAAACCAAACTGATAATTTGAAGAGACTTGCAAAGATAACCAATCATACATAAAAGAATTCAGGGAAGATTCAAATATTGTTCATAGATAATCTTGATCATAAACCCACAATTCATCGATCTCAACAAACACACCGCAAGAATAAGATTACATCGAATAGATCTCCACGAGAGAGGGGGATAACATTGTATTGAGATCCAAAAAGAGAGAAGAAGCCATCTAGCTACTAACTATGGAACCGAAGGTCTGAGGTAAACTACTCACACTTCATCGGAGAGGCTATGGTGTTGATGTAGAAGCCCTCCGTGATGGATGCCCCTCCGGCGGAGCTCCGGAACATGCCCCAAGATGGGATCTCATGGATACAGAACGTTGCGGCGGTGGAATTAGGTTTTTGGCTCCGTATCTGATCGTTTGGGGGTACATAGGTTTCTTTCTCCAGAAGGAGCTGTCTGCCTGGGAGGTTGTGCAAAGAACTATTACAATAAAGCTATAAGCACAGCAGAGTCAGGAAGATACAAAGTTAAAATGCTTACCGCTGGTAGTTTGTTGGAGGCATAATAAGGAGGCAGACCGACCTGAGTGCACACAGAGAGGCTTTCATCAAGTATTTTCTTCACACTTTCAGTGACCTCATCCTCAGTCATTTCTATTTTATTAAACCGTTGCGGGTCATATGTCTGGCCAGTATATTCACACATTAACCCGGAGCGGCGGCTTAAGGGCAAAATACACCATGAAAGCCAGCAGCGGACAAGATCGACGCCAGTTAAACCGTTGGCCATAAAAGCCCGGAGTCTAACAAGTTGGGATGCATAGGCTTGACGTTCTTTTGCTGTTAGTCGTGGAGGTAAAGGGTGGTTACTGCTAGGCCGGTGTGGCCGGTAACCCGGCAGAGGATTTTCGTCAGTCGGAGCAGTGTTTTGACAATAGAACCATGTTTGGTTCCAGTCCTTTGGGTGGCTATGAAGTTTGGCATGAGGAAATTCAACTTCTTTCCTCTTCTGAATTGAAACGCCGCCAAGTTCAGTGTTGGGGCCGTCAGCAAATTCGGTCCGGCGGTTTAAGTGAAAGAGATCCCGGAATAAATCAACAGTTGGTTCTTCTTGCAGATAAACTTCGCAGAAAACATGGAAATCACATATATTGGACACTGAGTTTGGTCCTATATCTTGAGGATGGAGTTGGAACCTTGCAAGCACATCCCGGAAATTTTTTGATCCAGGGGGACTGAAGCCCCGGCCCAGATGTTGCAAGAACACAATCACCTCTCCCTCTTTGGGTTTAGGAGGGCATTCAGGACCAGGAACTCGCCACTGAAGAACATTCTGTGGAGCTAAAGCGCCTGTAATGACGAAGTTGTTGATCTGTGCCTCGGTAATCCGGGATGGGACCCAATTACAGGTAGCAAATTGTGGTGCCATCAGTCTGCAGAAGGAAAATGGGAAATTTACAATTGCTGATCCAAGCGAATTCATCAATATTAATTTGGCATATAATGCTAAACCGGAAATTTAATCAAAGTGCATGTAAGAGGAGCCAGGCATTGATATTCAAAATTATACGGCGGTTTAAGTGAGGGCTAATGGCATATGAGGAGTTATTAGTTATCGCAGGTTAAACCGCCTTTAGGTGCAAGGGTTAGATCTAAAATTTCCTAAGTGCTGCAGAAACAAGTTTCACAAGAGGGCGACATAATTCTGGATCTACCGTCGGTCAGTAAAGAAATTTTTCTGAGCCCTACAATGGCGCTGAACGGAACAGAAAAGGTTCAAACAAGAATTTACCCAGGAACGGCAAGATGTTGTGGTACGGTACGGTAAAAACTACAGATCTAGCCGCAAAAGAAGCCATCAGGCATTACTGGAGTCAGTGAGATGATAAAGGGAAAGCAGATGAACACTAACGAACGTTGATGAACACTGACGAACACCAAAGAAAACTTGAAACCCTAATATAGATCTGATAAGTGAGGAAAGGGAGTATTTACCAGAGTCATGCAGTGGTGGAGGAATATCACAGCAGCTCTGGTGCAAACAGGGTGATGCAGCAGCCAGAGATGAGGCAGAGCTTCGAGGTCGACGGCGGCGGCAATGCTTGAGTTCTTCGGGTTGCGAGGAGGAAGACGAGGCGAAGAGGCAAAGGGGAAAAATGAAAGGAGCCTTGGTTCTATTTATAAAGGAAAGGGGATAAAATGGCAGGCGCGAAAATCGAGGGGTCTGAAGTGGCAGAAAAGGATACAGTTGTCGCCTCGATCTTCGGGAATCAATTAAAGAGAAGGGAATCTTTATAAATCTTGGTATGCAGAGGTGACATCACCATAACTTGATGCGGTGACAGAAGATGACGTCACGGTCGGTTCACTAAAAAGGTAATATGGCGGTTTACAAGGATGAATATCAATTTTAATAATGTTCCTAAGGATTGAAGATTGACATGAACAAGTTCAAATCAATCTGGGGCCTAATGTTGAGGATATAACTGCTAAGGGTAAACCGGCCAGGAGGGGCCGGTTCACCTCTAGCTATACCGAAGCCCAAGACAACCCGGAGGATGGCGCTTTACGGAGGAAGCGTAATGGCCCAGAGTCCACGGGCGATTCAGGGCCCATGATGGTAAACCGCCATACTTGTATAAACTTGTAATATAAGAAAGGAAGGAAGAGACCAAGGCTGGCACTTGTATAAGTTAGCCTGGGACTCTGTAGACCGGCCGGGGTCCTCCTGTGTATATAAAGGGGTGAACCGGCGGCGGTTTAGGGACAGACAACAACAACTCGAGGCTCAGGTTTGCGAATTCGCTCCCTGCGCATCGAAACCCAATCAATTCCATCACAACTAGACGTAGGCTTTTACCTTCATCGAAGGGGCCGAACTAGTATAAACTCCCGTGTCCCCTTGTCCGGTTTAACCCCTTCAAGCTAACCCATTGCGATGGCTCCACGACTAAGTCTTTCCACGAAGACATCTGACGTGTTAATTCCACGACAGCAACCAACGAGCTTCAAGAGGCGAGAGCCATGCGGGACCACCGCCGCCCACCACCAGGTGTAGCTCCTTGTCCTGGCGAGGACGACAAGCTGCGCGTCTGCGTTAAAATCCTGGGGCTCAATAGGGCGGCATCCCAGAAGCTCTTCTGGCCTTCGCGCATTGGTCGGTGCAAGGGTCCCCTCACAGCTACGTTCCCATGCCCTTCGGCTTGCCGAACGCGGCAGTCACCTTCCAGCACCGTGTGCGGAGCGTTCTGGCGGCTCAGGAGGTCAGGCATCACACAGTCCTGCCGGAGCTGGCGATGGTTCTTCATGAGCCTCCCGGGCCCCCAAGGCCTCCCGAGGCTCAGGACCCAGGTGGCTCGTGAGGAGCAACTTCTTCAACGTGCATCTTCAGCTGCTTCAACACCTCGTCAGCAACGTTGCCAGGTGACATTTTCTGGTTTGTTCAGTTGGGGGCGCCCATCGGGCTGCATTATCCGCAAGTCGCACGGGCATGTCCCTGCGACGTGTATCCTTTTGCACCTTTAGCTTACTCTGTTGGGGTGCCCCTCGGGCTGCCCCATCCCAAGGCCGCATGGGTCCGTCCCTGCAGCATGTATCGTTCTTACATCTACATGAACTGGCTTGCCTCCTCCAATGAGTTACCTTATGATTATCATGTGCCAGTCCGGCACTTCGATGCCATGAACGTCGTGCCCCCTTGCGAGCCCACCCGCGCCCGCCTCATGATTAAGGGCCGGCACGGCGTCTGTGCTCGGGTCCATCCCTGTAGCGTCGCTATATCCAAGTGGCTGAGCTCTGGCTCACGGGCTAGCCCCCGTGTACGTCACCTCTCATGGCCCTTGGTGCTTGGCTCTCGCATGAGCTAATCGCGGGCGGATGAGCTAGGGCGCGCGACCCGGTGCCTCGCCACCACGGGAGCCGCACCGTCTGTCTTTCTTCAGGATTTTTCGCATGAGAAGACTCGGCACGGTGTCTGTGCTCGGGTCCATACCTGCAATGTCGATAAACCCAACGACTGAGCTCTATCTGGCGGGCCGGCCCCGTTCACATCACCTCCTGGGGTCGTTGGTGTTTGGCCTTCTCATGTGATCGCCTCAGGAGATTCATTCGACATTGGTTATCTAACCATCTCGCAGGACCACCATAGCTAACAAGAACCAAGTTCAGGCACAATCCCGCCTTGAGGTAGGGCCTCGTGAGTCCCGCGCTTTCTCACGGGTGCCCAGACACACCTCGCCTAGCCCTGCCGTGCAAGTCACATGTCAGGGCGGGGTTGTACATGCCCCGGGGGTTCCACTCAGAGGGAGCCCTCACCCACGTACCAGTGGAAGCACCATGCTCCATGCTGGCAGTCGACACGGTCAAGGAGCAGCTATGCCTATGCAAGTGTGGAAGCGCTATACTCCGCGCTGGTGATAAACAACTAGGAGCGGCCCCATGGCCGCATCAACCTCAGGGAGCCACCAGGCTCAGTGTCCAGCCTCATCGCAACACTTTCCCCTCGGGAGTGTCACACAAGGGGGCTGGGCACGGGGGGCTTCGCAAAGGTCACGCCTAGGGTACGCCACCCTGTCAGGTCCCCCGGACCGGGTAGCCGCACGCCCCTCCCGAGCGGGACCTCAGCGAGGACAGGTATGAAGGTTCGTTCGTATGTCAAGGGGGACTCCTAAGCATCGCGAGTCAAGAGCCTAACTGGTCACGTAGCCCCTCACACCTTGGCCTCGTCCTGGTGATCCGGACAACCCAACGGCGGCTGAGGCATGCGCGGGGCCGGGCCCTGCCGCTGCAGAACACTAAGGCCTACTTTCGCATTCCCTTCCTAGGGGCTGTTTGTACGACAAGGGGGACTCCTGAGCATCGCAAGTCAAGAGCCTAACTGGTCACGTAGCCCCTCACCCCTTGGCCTCGTCCTAGTGATCCGGACGACCCAAAGGCGGCTGAGGCATGCGCGGGGCTGGGCCCTGCCGACACAGAACACTAAAGCAATGGGAAGGAAATCGAGGAACCTTAACAAATTATTACAAGACATAGTGTTCTTAAAATACCAGACACAAGTTTTAACGCCTCTACGAGGCACGATGCATGTTGCATGAAACAAAAGTGGAGGGAAGCGCCGCCAGCAAGCCGTCTCTTCGGCCTCGGGCACTGCCATCGCCCACAAGGAGTGCCCCTTCGTCGACAACGCTGTCGTCGCTCGTGCCGTCCTCCGGGGCCGCAGGGTCGGCGGCACCATCAGCTGGGGGTGCGGGGTCGATGGCGAGGAATTCTCCAGCAGGGCCTCCACCCGGTCCTTCACGGCTTCGGCAGCAGCCTCACAGTGCTCCTTGTCCACGGGCTCAAGCAGGGCGTCAAGGTCGACGCTGGGGTCACGAAGATGAAGATGACTGAAGACGCGCATCAGAGCTGAAGCAGAGAGCGTGCGGACTTCCCCCTCCACAACGGGGTCGATCGCGTTGATGTCGTCCTTGAGCGATGTGACAAGATGAGGGAGTAGCTCGGCAGGGCCTTCCTCGTCGGTCACCAATGGACTTCAGCTCAAGGGATTTGAAGGCCGCACGATCTTTAACAAGAACCTTCTCCTTGGATTCCAACTGGGCCTTCTCTGCCTCCACCTTCCAGCTTGAAGAAAAAACGGCAAGGACAGGAACGGAAGGTCAAGGCGGAGCACTTCCTAGTCCACGGCGGCGTACTCCCTCGCCCACTTCTAAAGCACCAAGCCCAAAGGCTTCATGAGCTGGGGCACCAATGCGCGAGCCCCAGGGGCAGGTGAGGGTACGACAGTCAGATCCACGGCAGCACCGGCAGGCGGCGAGCCGGAGGCACCGCCTCGGGAGATCAGTGCTGATCTACTCTTCTTCCAGACCCCAGCCTGTGACTTCTTCGGGTGGGATGCCCCTGGACCTCGTGGTGACCTCGGCAGGGCTTGGCGGCTCCCTGATCGGGTGCCGGACGGCCTCGTCATCGTCGGGGAGGGTGCAGAGGAGATCTGCCACGCGCAAAGGGGAAGTCTCCCCCGCCCCCTCCCGGGTCGCCTCCTAGTCCGACCCCTCCTCCTCGCCGGACTCGCCGGAGGACAGCGCCACCGGGGCCTCGCCGAGCACTGGCGGGACGAGCCCACGCTCGTTGAAAACATGCATGGCGGTGGCGACCTCCGCTCCGTCTCGGCGGTGGTACAATGGAAGATGGGTATCTGGCGGGTACCCTTGGTCCTCCCCGAATAGGAGATGGAGGGCCTTGACCAGCTCCTCGTCGGAGAAGGCGTCCGAGCGCAGGTGAAGGTCACCTCCCTCTTACGTGAGCCTCCACAAGGGGCGCAAGCGCGCCTGGAGTGGAGCCAAGCGCTGTAACAGAAACTCCTTCACGATCATGGACCCCTCAACTTTTCCTCTTTCGGGTCGTCTGGCGTCAGGTCGGCCGCCATCTTCTCCAGCACCTGCTTCGCCCGGCGGTTGGCGAGCTTCGCGCTGAGCCTTCCCTCGTGAGGCGAAGGCATCCCCGTCGGCAGCACCAGCCGAGGATAGGAGCTCTTGGCATTCATGAGGACCCACTTGTTCCTGAAGCCCTCGACCTTCTTCCCGGCTCTTGAGATCGCATTGGTCCCGTTGGTCGCAATGAAATTGGCGCACCCCAAGCACTTGCCCTCCTTGTTCAGGAGGTAGAAGAAGTGGCGAAGCAGCACCACGGGCGCCCACCGTGGGGCTATCGCACGATGGTTTCGAGTTCTTGAAGGGCAGCTTCGAAGGACTCAAGGGGTACGCGGTTGGCCGGATGACCAAGAGTCGTCGCGGCAATCTCTACATCGACAACGAAGGGTGGGGCCCCGAGACCGGCTCAATTGAGTATGGATACCGGGTCCCCTTTGGAGGAATCCATGTCTTCATCGGCAAGATCGGCGAGCCGGTTCCTGAGCTGGACATCTGCACCGACCTCGTCGAGACATCTCAGCGTGCAAGCCCTACCCAGGTCAAGCCTGCCGTGAAGCGTGCGTTCGTAGGATGCGTCCATGGGGCCGGATCTGAACCGGTATCTGAAGGTGAGACAGCTGTTTACTCTGATAGCGAGTCATCCGCCGGTGAAACTGAGTCCCTGTACCAAGTCCATGACGATGGGTTCGGGGGATATTCCTACGGCGGTAGTATTCCGGATCTCCCTGAACCGCCGAGCCGCGTTGCCGTTTACATGGCCGGAACACAGCCCACGTTGCAATCTTCAACAGCCGCAGTGGCAGGAGGCCCGGGGCGCCGGACGGTTCAAGTTCTCTCTGATCTGATGGATGCTTGGGCGACCTTGCTGACCGTGGTGGTTACCCCGGAGACACAGGACCAGCATAATGCGGATGTTGCAAAACTGAAAGACCAGATAGCACAGGCCAAGGAGGATCTAGCGGCTGCAGATGCTAAGATGGCTGAGGAACGGGCCGCTTTGGACGCCCAGTCACAATTGATACAGGCACAGAATTACCGGCTGGCGTTGGATCAAAACGCATCGAATGAGGTAATGCGGCGGAAATATCGATCGCGCCTGCCACCGGTCTTCGAAGGCTTGAACCTCTTTAATACACCGAGGGCTGGGACGAGCAATCCAGCAGCCGTGAACCGGACTGAAGCACTTAGGACGGCACCGGATCAGCCACGCCTGACAGAACCACCTCGACGGACAGACAATCCGCCGCCGCATGTGGCTGCGCCACCGGATCACTTTCCGAGCCCTTTGGATAATATGATTGCTGCAGCATTCCGTCTGGCGGCTATTCCGATCGAAGGTGACTCATTGGCAGCGATCGAAACGCGGTGAGCCAGGGATCTTCTTCAAACCGCCGTGGTACAACAGCAAGCCTATTCTTATAGCCGGGATAGAATTCATTCGACCCCCCGTCCAAGAAAAAGCTACAGCAGACACATAGATGAACCGGAAGTATCTAGCAGTGCCAGGCACCGTAATGTGGCCCATGGTGAGATAAATGCTCAGGAGGTGGTAGATAATGGCAGGGCACGCAGGGAGGCAGGCCGCCATCAAACCGCCCCGTTTCAGCCAATGACGTCGGTAGACCGGGGCACTGGGGTCGCTTTCAGTTCCTGGGGAGTGCCGTGTCTTATTCCGGCCCTCCGTAATATATGACTGCCCAAGGATTTTAAAGGTCCACGGAAGGTACCCAATTACACTGTTGATCAGCCGCCTGAGGCGTGGGTCGAGAGTTATGAGATGGCAATGGAGATGCTGGAAGTGGATGAAGCGGCGTGTGCAAAATATTTCACAATGATGTTGGAGGGGACAACACGTACTTGGCTGAAAAACTTACCGGCCAATTCCATCGAGTCATGGGGGCAGTTGATGGCTCTGTTCATAGCCAATTTCAAAGACACCTGCAAACAGCCTATGTCTATTGTAGATCTGGATGCATGTGTTCAGGGGGAGAGCGAGTCAACAACTCACTGGGTGCGCCGGGTTTCGGAGGTTTTGCATTCTTCGGACTGGATCAGCGCTGGCCAAGCGATCTTGACGCTGGAGCGCAATTGCCGGTTTAAGTCACTAAAGATGAAGTTGGGGAGGCTCAAGTGCCATTGCAATGATATCGGAACACTTATGGAAGCCTTGGTCAAATATGCCGATTCTGATAATACCAAGGATCCCGAGTTTGATGAGGAGAAACCGGAGAAGGGAAAGAAGAACGGCGGTGCGAAAGGGCAGCAGCACCATAACCAAGGAGGCCATGGGAATAACGGTAAGCGCAAGGCAGATAATTCAGATTTTGTCGCTAACACGAATATGCAGCGTCGTAAGGGTAAACCACCCTAGCGCGATGGCGGGATGAATCTGGAGCGCTTGTTAAACCAGCCCTGTCCGAAGCATGGAACCAAGGAGGCCCCTGCTACACACCTTTGGAAGGATTGTCACATAATGAGGGAGTTCAAAAACTCTGATCTCTACCGGTATGATCAGGGTCCGCCCGGCGGTTCAAGCCCTGGTTTCAATGGGGGCGGCGGTTCAAGCTCTGGGTTTCAGAATAATCAAGGACATCAGAACAACCACGGCAATAACCAGCAGAACAACCAGGGGAATCAGCAGCAGTCAGGCTACCAAAATCATCCCAAGTAGTTGAACAGCAGGCAATATCACGTGTTCAGGACTAGCCTGTGCAAGCGAGATCAGAAGCTTCACAAGAGGGCGGTCAATGCTGTTGAACCGGCCGTGCCACGTTATCTACGATGGTCGGAACAACCTATTGTGTGGAGCAGAGAAGATCACCCACCCCGGGTTGACAATCCGGGTCAGTTAGCCTTGGTCGTAGCACCTCAGGTTGGAGGTTACAAGTTCACCAAAGTTCTAATGGATGGAGGAAGTAGCATAAATATCCTGTACTACTAGACTTTCCGCCGCATGGGGTTGACAGATAAGAATCTTAAACCGTCGAATACAGTTTTTCACGGCGTAGTACCAGGTAAATCGGCATACCCTGTTGGGAAGATTGCTTTGGAAGTCGTGTTTGGAGATGAGCATGATTCCAGAGCTGAGACATTGACATTTGAAGTGGTGAAAATCCAGAGCCCTTATCACGCGCGGTTCGGGCGGCCGGTTTATGCGAAATTCATGGCGAGACCCTGTTATGTCTACCTACAGCTCAAAATGCCGGGTTATAAAGGGACGATCACAGTACATGGTAGCCACAAGATTGCCTTAGATTGCGAGGAAGGTGAGGCGGCCTATGCCGAATCGGTTTGTGCCACAGAGGAGTTGAAGTTCTATAAGGACAATGTTGATCCGGCGGACATGACCCCTTTAAAGAAGCCCACAACTGAGCATGACCCGGCCCTGGCGTTCAAACCGGCTAATGAAACTAAACTCGTTGATTTTGTCCCCGGTGATTCATCCAAACAGTTTAGTATCAGTGCCAATCTGGATCCGAAATAGGAAAGCACGCTCATCAAGTTCATCCGTGAGAATCGGGACATTTTTGCATGGAAGCCTTCTGACATGCCAGGTGTACTGAGAGGACTCGCTGAGCACAATCTCAATATTGATCCCAAGTTCAAACCGGTCAAGCAGTTCCTTCGCCGCATTAACGAAGAGAGACGCAAGGCCATTGGTGAAGAAGTAGCCCGGCTACTGGCAGCAGGGTTTATCATTGAAGTATTTCATCCTGAGTGGTTGGCTAATCCGGTGCTCGTTCTTAAGAAAAACGGCACTTGGCGTATGTGTGTGGGCTACACGGATTTGAACAAGGCATGCCCGACCGATCCTTTTGCTCTCCCGCGGATTGATCAGATCATTGATGCGACGGCGGGTTGTGATCGCCTAAGTTTCCTGGATGCTTATTCGGGTTATCATCAGATTAAAATGGCAGTTAAGGACCAGGAGAAGACAGCCTTCATCACCCCCTTTGGAGCCTTCTGCTATGTTTCTATGCCTTTTGGGCTCAAGAGTGCCCAAGCAACCTATCAGCGTTGTGTGCAGAATTGTCTTCATAAGCAGATAGGGCGCATTGTTCATGCTTACGTGGATGATATTGTGTTAAAGTCCAGGAAGCAGGAAACCTTGATAGACGATCTCGAGGAGACATTTGACAATCTCCGGGTTTATAAAATGATGCTTAACCCGGAGAAGTGTGTTTTTGGTGTTCTGGCAGGCAAGCTTGTGGGCTTTCTCGTGTCCAACCGAGGCATTGAGGCCAATCCGGAAAAATCAAAGCAATCACATCTTTGGTTAAACCGGCATGTATCAATGACGTTCAGCGTTTGGCAGGTCGGATTGCAGCCCTCAGCCGGTTTATCAGTCGTTTGGGAGAAAAGGCAATTCCTTTATATCAGATGCTGAAGAAGACAGATAAATTCATCTGGAGTGAAGCCGCTAACACAGCATTCGAAGATTTGAAGCGGCGGCTGGCTGAACCGCCCCTTCTTGCTGCTCCGGTTGATAAGGAGCCCTTGTTGTTGTACGTGGCTGCCAATGCCCGTGCAGTCAGTGTGGCGATTGTGGTTGAGCGTAAGGAGGCTGGAAAGGAATATCCGGTTCAACGGCCAGTTTATTATATCAGTGAAGTACTGATCGAATCCAAGCAATGATATCCGCACTGGCAGAAGCTTGTATATGGAGTCTTTATGGCAAGTAGAAAGCTCAAGCAATACTTTCAAGGCCATCCCATCATAGTGGTTAGCTCTGCTCCCTTGGGCGATATAATCCAGAATAGAGAGGCAACTGGCCGGGTTGCAAAGTGGGCAATTGAGTTGGGTCCCCATGGGTTGAAGTATATGCCCCGAATAGTCGTCAAATCTCAGGCGCTGGTTGACTTCATTAATGACTGGACCGAGTTACAGGCACCAGAGGATAAACCGGATAACACATACTGGACTATTCACTTTGATGGGTCCAGGCAGTTGGAAGGCTCGGGGGCTAGAGTTGTCCTTACTTCCCCTCGAGGTGATAAAATATGTTATGTTCTCCGCTTAATGTTTCCTTGTACTAACAATGCAGCAGAGTACGAGGCCTTGCTCCACGGCCTCCGTATGGCTAAGGAAATGAACTTAACCCGGGTTCGGTGCTTTGGAGACTCGGATCTAGTGGCCCAACAAGTTTCTGGCACTTGGGATTCAAAGGATCCACTCATGGCAGCTTATAGGCGAGAGGTGGATATGGTAGGATGCCACTTTAAAGGTTATCAGGTGGAGCACATCGACCGACGCAAGAACGAAGCAGCTGATGCTCTAAGCCGTCTGGGATCTCAACGTAAACCGGTACCACCTAATACCTTTCTAGATATTTTGCATAACCCGTCTATGAAATTGCCTACAGAGGAGGATTTGGCTGTTCCTAATCCGGAGGGCCAATTGGTAGCTGCCTTGCATGCCACTCCGGATTGGACTATCCCATATTTGGCATACTTAAACCGGGGCGAGTTACCAGATGACGAGCTTTTCGCCAGACAGATAATCTGGCGGTCCAAGTCTATGGTCGTGCATAATGGTGAGCTACACCGTTGCAGCATTTCAGGCGTGTTCCAACGTTGTGTTTCTCTCGAAGAGGGGCAAGAGATTTTGCGTGAAATCCATGAAGGAGATTGTGGTCACCATGTCGGTTCCAAATCCCTCGTGGCTAAAGCATTCCTTCATGGGTTCTACTGGTTAACAGCCCATTCTGATGCGGAGGATCTGGTAAAGCGGTGCGATGCTTGTCAGAAGTTTTCACATCGAGCTCATGTTCCGGCTCAAGAATTACGCATGATTCCCATCACTTGGCCGTTTGCTACTTGGGGGCTCGATATGTTGGGACCCTTTAAACGTTCCAAGGACAAGAAGACCCACCTGTTGGTGGTGGTTGATAAATCACTAAATGGGTTGAAGCGGAGCCCATCAGTAAGTGTGACGCAGCTACGGCGGTTCAATTCCTTAAAAAGATTATTTTCCGTTTTGGCTTTCCACACAGTATCATCACAGATAATGGTACGAACCTTTCTAAAGGAGAGATGGAGGAATTTTGCCACAGAGAGCACATCCGGCTTGATCTAGCATCTGTGGCTCACCCCCAGTCTAATGGTCAAGCGGAGAGGGCGAGTCAAGAAATCCTGAAGGGTATCAAGCCTCGTCTTATGGTCCCTCTGAACCGGACCCCGGGTTGTTGGGTGGAATAATTACCATCAGTGCTATGGAGTATAAACACCACCCCAAACCGGTCTACAGGTTATACACCTTTTTCATGGTTTACGGGGCAGAGGCTGTCCTTCCAAGCGATATCCGTCACGACTCGCCCCGAGTTGCAAATTATGTTGAAGCGGACAATGAGCAAGCACGCCAAGAGGCGCTGGACCTGTTAGATGAGAAACGGGACATGGCTTTGGCTCGGTCAGCAGTTTATCAACAAGACCTGCGGCGTTATCACAGCCGCCGGGTTAAAACAAGAACCTTTCATGAAGGTGATCTGGTGCTCCGTCTCGTTCAAGACCAGACTGATATGCACAAGCTATCCTCGCCTTGGGAAGGACCCTTTGTGGTCAGCAAGAATCTGCACAACGGATCATACTACCTCATTGACGTTCGAGAAGACTCACGTAGCTCTGAGGAGGAGACCCGGCGGCCATGGAACATAGCTCTCCTACGGCCTTATTATGCTTGAAGCCACTGGCTTTTCTTATGTATATATTTTGACAATGTACATATTATGATCAACAAAGTAAACCGGCACCCTCGCTAAATCAAGCAGGGTCTCCGTTGTTTTTCTTCCAATTTCTATTAACTTGGGGGCTTCAGCTTAAACAAGCGGAGTACTACCTCTTAAACCGGCTATCACACCACCACTTAGCTTGGGAGCTTCACACCCAAGGGGCCAAAGAGAGTCTGATTGCTCATGGCACAGCTCAAACATAGGCACCCATTGAGCACAGCTCACAAAGTTACTTGGGGGCTCTTTGTGTCAAATACCAAAGAGCTTGAAAGGACCCTTGTAGCCGTGTATCGACCCACGGCTTGGAAGCCTGGTGTATTCACCTAAAACCCCGGGTTAACCTGCCTTCATCAAGTAAGCCACTCCTATCCAGGTAATCCTGGCACGACCCGTCGAACGTTTGACAGTTACTCTCTTTGAGACCCTGAACTCATCAAAGTTAACACGATGATTGGTTAGTTGGATGCCCATATTAAAAGGCTTTGCTAAAATGGTTTAACTCAGTGGCCTAGCAGCCCATGAAAAGCCTCGGTTTGGGCCTGGCAGCCCTTGAAAAGCCTTGCTGTGTTTTTCTTTGTTCATGCTCAGTTTTTTCTTTTTCATCATGTTTACGACGAACCCGGTGTGGCTTACGGATTTTTCTGTTTAAGCATTCAAATAAAGGTAACCCGGCATCCGTCAAACCGGTCTGGATTGACACTGTCTCCAGCAATCGTCTGGTGTTTATCGCAACCCAGTTCGATATCATGTATCATCATGGCATACTGGAAATTGGATTTTCATCCTTCTAGTATCACAATTGGTAAAATTAACAGCAATATACTTTATCACAGGTATGATTTATTATTGCTATGTTGTTAGTAACCATGGTTGCTTGCCAAGATAGGAGGGGTACTTTGGACCTGTCCAGTGGTAAACCGTCTGGACAGAATTTCTCTTATGCAGATACAGGGATTGCATGATATGGAGCAAACATAAGGGACTATTAAAAATCTCAGACAGGTCAAGGCAAAGTATATCCCAGTGCACGATGGCAGCCGGATCACAATATTTGTCTAGCCTATTACAAGGCGCTTTCAAGGCCCAAAATATGGTGTCTTTCCCCTGAACAAAGTCTGTGGAGCATCTATCAACTTGCCGGATTAAGCTTCATTGCCACGATGCTGCGAAGTTGACGGGTCATTTGGCGCCGGTTAAGCCTCACCTTCACCTTGTGGTTGGAAATCCGTGCTTGTCCAGTCAATCCAGGTTAAGGCCCGAAAGACAGCTTCTTCACTAATAAGCTCTGACGGATCAACATCAAGGGCATAAGTGTGCTTACGGATTGGCGAGATGAGATTTTGCACTTCCGGTAAGTCAGCAATAACCCGTTTGTTATTTGCATCATAACGAGACCGGTGAACAGTCAAGTTGGCATCTTCTGCAAGCTGACTCGCCAGAGGACGCATTTCCCTTGTCACCTTTTTCAAGGCGACGTCGTCAAAATCCGCCCCGTCCTCTTGTGTGCTTGGAAAGCCTTTTGCAAGGTCAACCGGATCAAGGTCAGCTATCCACGCTTTGGCTCGGGTGAGGGCCAACAAAGCACCTGCCCTGGCAGCAGATCGCTTCACTTCTTCTAACTGGACTGGTACCATCGAAAGCCTTGCCGGCGTTTCCTTGATCAGGGTTGGGGCCGGGTTGTTATAAGATGCTGCACAAATAACCCGTTGGGCACCAGCATACAGTTGTTCAATCAAAGTATATGCAGCTTTCAGCTTCACCCGTGCATCTGAACCCAGATGTGTAATACGGCTTCCTGCAACGGATAAGGATTGTTAATAGATGCTTTTCAACAAGAAATATGTCATGGCTTAGTAAGTACTCACCAAAAATGGCAGATGTCATAGCATTCACTTGGCGCTTCAATCCGGAAAGCTCTTCTTCCACCGGTTTAAGAGCTAATTTGGCGTCTTCAACTTGTTTCCGTAATGCGTCCTTCTCCGTTTCCCACTTGGCACGTTCACTCTTGAAGCTTTCTTTAAGTTGTTCGAGGGAAGTTAAAGCGGCTTTTAGTTCCTCTTTGGACTTGGAAGATTCTTCTTGCTGAGATTTGATGCTTTCTTGAAGATCCGCAATTTGGGTGTGTTGACCGTTTATCTCCGCTTGTCAGTCACAGATGCATATCAATATATTATCAAAGTCCCAAGTATATAACTAGTTATACACTCGGCACTTGGGGGCTAATGCAGATTGCTTCTTTACTACTGCTGATTCAAAGTCCCCAGGATCAATACAAGTTTTAATCCGGGCACTTGGGGGCTAATGCATATTCGCTCAAAGGAACATCAATAAGGAGAACTCAGAATGAAAAGGGATTATAAGTCCCGGTTTAACTTTATAATTTAACCCGACCCTCGGGGGCTACGGGATACAAGATTAAGAGGAGAAGGAGTACCTCATAGCGTTCTTTCATCAGGTTTACCAAATCAGCTTCAGAGTCTCGGCTTGCATAAAGCCGGTTCAAAAATCCGGAATGAAGCTCCTGGACAGAAAGATGAGCGTACTTTGACAAATCAATATCTGCTTTCCCTTTGCTTGAGAAAGCAAATTCATCTTTGGCATTGTGTTTTGCCAGAATGACCGGATTGCCCGGAGCGGTATAACTAATACCGGTAACGACAATTTCATCATCCTTTTCTGGGATTGAAGTGGTAGGAGGAATTGGTGGGTTGACTGTGGAGTTCAGAGGTTCAACAGCTGGACTTGCAGGTGTGTCATGTGGACTGGAGGTGCCCTCATGAGTGGCCGGATTAGCTTCTGGTGGATCAGCATTTGCAGTTGGTTCTGGCGGGGTAAAGTCGTCCATGGGATTATCAAAGTTCTCGCGGGCATCTTCAGGAATCTCTGCCGGTTCAACCTCGTCAGAAGGGGTACTGGTCTTAGCCTTCTTACTCAGACGAGCTTTGCCGCTAGTATCAAAACAAGGATCAGCAGGGTCAATATAAGAATAAGGGAAAAAGGAAAGGCTGTATCCTTACCCAGGGACGGTTTTCAATGGAGGCAGTTGAGTGGTGGATGAACCGCCCGGCGAGTTTGAAGATACCTGATAGTTTGAATCAGATGAATTGAGAGGGCATCGAAAAAAACCCTTCAAAGGATAACGTTTTTCAGGAGAAAAAGGCAACCTTGGGACGGCGTTTCCGGGTTGGTGTCAGAGGTAAACTGGAGGAAGTGACCTGTTGGCCACTGTGCCGAGTTGTGCGACGACCTTCGGTTTGCTGTGTCTTTAAAGAAAGGTTTTGACCCACATAAGAAAGAGGGTGAGAACATTTCACTTTCCGAACTGCACGGCGAAGCTTTTGAGCTGGCACAAGTTCTGAGTCAGAAAGATAAATTACCTCAACGTGATCCGCACGGCTGGCCTCTGCATCATCCTGGGAGCAATCATTGTCAATAAGATGTATGAAATAAAAGCCAAGGGAGTCAAGTTCTACCTCTTCAGTTGATTCATGGACATCTTCTGGCGGTTCAGAAGTCTCAGCAGCTTTCTTCTTGCCAGCTCTCTTGGTGACCTTGCTCTTAATTCGAGGAGCCTTGGCCGGTTTGTCTTGAGGTTTCTTTCTCCAGAAGGAGCTGTCTGCCTGGGAGGTTGTGCGAAGAACTATTACAATAAAGCTATAAGCATAGCAGAGTCAGGAAGATACAAAGTTAAAATGCTTACCGCTGGTAGTTTGTTGGAGGCATAATAAGGAGGCAGACCGACCTGAGTGCACACAGTGAGGCTTTCATCAAGTATTTTCTTCACACTTTCAGTGACCTCATCCTCAGTCATTTCTATTTTATTAAACCGTTGCGGGTCATATGTCTCACCAGTATGTTCACACATTAACCCGGAACGGCGGCTTAAGGGCAAAATACACCATGAAAGCCAGCAGCGGACAAGATCGATGCCAGTTAAACCGTTGGCCATAAAAGCCCGGAGTCTAACAAGTTGGGATGCATAGGCTTGACGTTCTTTTGTTGTTAGTCATGGAGGTAAAGCGTGGTTACTGCTAAGCCGGTGTGGCCGGTAACCCGGCAGAGGATTTTCGTCAGTCAGAGCAGTGTTTTGACAATAGAACCACGTTTGGTTCCAGTCCTTTGGGTGGCTATGAAGTTTGGCATGAGGAAATTCAACTTAATTCCTCTTCTGAATTGAAACGCCGCCAAGTTTAGTGTTGGGGCCGTCAGCAAATTCGGTCCGGCGGTTTAAGTGAAAGAGATCCCGGCATAAATCAACAGTTGGTTCTTCTTGCAGATAAACTTCGCAGAAAACCTGGAAATCACATATATTGGACACTAAGTTTGGTCCTATATCTTCAGGATGGAGTTGGAAGCTGGCAAGCACATCTCGGAAATATTTTGATCCGGGGGGACTGAAGCCCCGACCCAGATGTTGCAAGAACACAATCACCTCTCCCTCTTTGGGTTTAGGAGGGCATTCAGGACCAGGAACTCGCCACTGAAGAACATTCTATGGAGCAAAGCGCCTGTAATGATGAAGTTGTTGATCTGTGTCTCCGTAATCTGGGATGGGACCCAATTACAGGCAGCAAATTGTGGTGCCATCAGTCTGCAGAAGGAAAATGGGAAATTTACAATTGCTGATCCAAGCGAATTCATCAATATTAATTTGGCATATAATGCTAAACCAGAAATTTAATCAAAGTGCATGTAAGAGGAGCCAAGCGTTGATATTCAAAATTATACGGCGGTTTAAGTGAGGGCTAATGGCATATGAGGAGTTATCAGTTATCGCAGGTTAAACCGCCTTTAGGTGCGAGGGTTAGATCTAAAATTTCCTAAGTGCTGCAGAAACAAGTTTCACAAGAGGGCGACATAATTCTGGATCTACCGTCGGTCAGTAAAGAAATTTTTCTGAGCCCTACAATGGCGCTGAACAGAACAGAGAAGGTTCAAACAAGAATTTACCCAAGAACGGCAAGATGTTGTGGTACGGTACGGTAAAAACTACAGATCTAGCCGCAAAAGAAGCCATCGGGCATTACTGGGGTCAGTGAGATGATAAAGGGAAAGCAGATGAACACTAACGAACGTTGATGAACACCGACGAACACCAAAGAAAACTTGAAACCCTAATATAGATCTGATAAGTGAGGAAAGGGAGTATTTACTAGAGTCACGCAGTGGTGGAGGAATATCACAGCAGCTCTGGTGCAAACAGGGTGATGCAGCGGCCAGAGATGAGGCAGAGCTTCAAGGTCGACGGCGGCGGCAATGCTTGAGTTCTTCGGGTCGCGAGGAGGAAGACGAGGTGAAGAGGCAAAGGGGAAAAATGAAAGGAGCCTTGGTTCTATTTATAAAGGAAAGGGGATAAAATGGCAAGCGCGAAAATCGAGGGGTCTGAAGCGGCAGAAAAGGACACAGTTGTCGCCTCGATCTTCGGGAATCAATTAAAGAGAAGGGAATCTTTATAAATTTTGGTATGCAGGGGTGACATCACCATAACTTGCTGCAGTGACAGAAGATGATGTCACGGCGGTTCACTAAAAAGGTAATATGGCGGTTTACAAGGATGAATATCAATTTTAATAATGTTCCTAAGGACTGAAGATTGACATGAACAAGTTCAAATCAATCTGGGGCCTAATGTTGAGGATATAACTGCTAAGGGTAAACTGGCCAGGAGGGGCCGGTTCACCTCTAGCTATACCGAAGCCCAAGACAACCCGGAGGATGGCGCTTTACGGAGGAAGCGTAATGGCCCAGAGTCCACGGGCGATTCAGGGCCCATGATGGTAAACCGCCATACTTGTATAAACTTGTAATATAAGAAAGAAAGGAAGAGACCATGGCTGGCACTTGTATAAGTCAGCCTGGGACTCTGTAGACCGGCCAAGGTCCTCCTGTGTATATAAAGGGGTGACCCGGCGGCGGTTTAGGGACAGACAACAACAACTCGAGGCTCAGGTTAGCGAATTCGCTCCCTGCGCATCGAAACCCAATCAATCCCATCACAACTAGACGTAGGCTTTTACCTTCATCGAACGGGCCAAACTAGTATAAACTCCCGTGTCCCCTTGTCCGGTTTAACCCCTTCGAGCTAACCCGTTGCGATGGCTCCACGACTAAGTCTTTCCACGAAGACATCTGACGTGTTAATTCCACGACAGCAACCAACGAGCTTCAAGAGGCGAGAGCCATGCGGGACCACCGCCGCCCACCACCAGGCGTAGCTCCTTGTCCTGGCGAGGACGACGAGCTGCGCATCTGCGTTAACATCCTGGGGCTCAATAGGGCGGCGTCCCAGGAGCGCTTCTGGCCTTCGCACATTGGTCGGTGCGAGGGTCCCCTCACAGCTACGTTCGCATGCCCTTCGGCTTGCCGAACGCGGCAGTCACCTTCCAGCATCGTGTGCGGAGCGTTCTGGCGGCTCAGGAGGTCAGGCATCACACAGTCCTGCCGGAGCTGGCGATGGTTCTTCATGAGCCTCCCGGGGCCCCAAGGCCTCCCGAGGCTCAGGACCCAGGTGGCTCGTGAGGAGCAACTTCTTCAACGTGCATCTTCAGTTGCTTCAACACCTCGTCAGCAACGGTGCCAGGTGACATTTTCTGGTTTGTTCAGTTGGGGGCTCCCCTCGGGCTGCATTATCCGCAAGTCGCACGGGCATGTCCCTGTGACGTGTATCCTTTTGCACCTTTAGCTTACTCTGTTGGGGTGCCCCCCGGGCTGCACCATCCCAATGCCTCATGGGTCCATCCCTGCAGCATGTATCGTTCTTACATCTACATGAACTAGCTTGCCTCCTCCCATGAGTTACCTTATGATTATCATGTGCCAGTTTGGCACTTCGATGACATGAATGTCGTGCCCCCTTGCGAGCCCACCCGCGCCCGCCTCATGATTAAGGGCCGGCACGGCGTCTGTGCTCGGGTCCATCCCTGCAGCGTCGCTATATCCAAGTGGCTGAGCTCTGGCTCACGGGCTAGCCCCCGTGTACATCACCTCCCATGGCCCTTGGTGCTTGGCTCTCGCATGAGCTAATCGCGGGCGGATGAGCTAGGGCGCGCGACCCGGTGCCTCGCCACCACGGGAGCCGCGCCGGCTGTCTTTCTTCAGGATTTTTCGCATGAGAAGACTCGGCACGGTATCTGTGCTCAGGTCCATACCTGAAGCGTCGATAAACCCAACGACTGAGCTCTGTCTGGTGGGCCGGCCCCGTTCACATCACCTCCTGGGGTCGTTGGTGTTTGGCCTTCTCATGTGATCGCCTCAGGAGATTCATTGGACATAGGTTGTCTAACCATCTCGCAGGACCACCATAGCTAACAAGAACCAAGTTCAGGCACAATCCCGCCTTGAGGTAGGCCCTCGTGAGTCCCGCGCTTTCTCACGGGTGCCCAGACACACCTCGCCTAGCCCTGCCGTGCAAGCCACGTGTCAGGGCGGGGTTGTACACGCCCCGGGGGCTCCACTCAGAGGGAGCCCTCACCCACGTACCAGTGGAAGCACCATGCTCCATGCTGGCTGTCAGGACCCCGATCCTAAGCCACATCGATCTAGCATGAAACACATCATATCACTTTGCGGCCTCACGCACGGTATTCCCACGGGTGCCACCTTACCTGGCCCGGGACCGTTTGCGCCTTTTGGCTCACGTATATGATAGTGTCGCTAGCATCCATATGATAGAGAACCCGGGCCGACATGGCTAGTCGTGAACCCAAAGCGACGCTAACCTATGAGGACAGGCATACATGAATCACATCGAGCATGTCGGTCATCAACGTGTGAATCCGGGCTGTAGCACTGGGCTAACAGGACTCCGGTAACCCGGGCTGTAGCAGGCTAGGCAGGACTCCAGAAGTCACCGTGTGACATTTCCCCGAAGGGACAGACACCGGAACGAAGTGAAACACATGCCGGCCAGTCAAGTGTCCTGAGCAGTAGTGCTGGGCTAGCAGGACTCCGGTGATCCGGGCTGTAGCGGACTACTGTCGCTCAGAAGCACTAGACTACATTTCCCCATATGATAGGCTGCCAAGGATAAACAACTAGATAGTCGGATCCCACTCATACCAAGCATTTCAATCATACACACAATGTGCCCGGTATGAGTAAATACAACATGGCATCACAACATAACTCTACGACTCAAAGTATTTATTCATTAGGCTCCGAGGAGCGAGATATTACAAACATGGGTCTCATGACCCAACATTTAGAGCATACAAGTCAAACACATGCGGAAGCTTAACATGTCTGAGTACAGACATCTACAAATGAAAAAGGCTGAGAAGCCTGACTATCTACCAGATCCTGCCGAGGGCACAAGATCGTAGCTGAGGTATCAAGCTAAACGTCGAAGTCCAAGCAGTACTACTAGCGAGACCGACGTCTCTCTGCAAAACATAAAATAGGCAAACGTGAGTACAATTGTACTCAGCAAGACTTACATCAGAACTAACTACATATGCATCAGTACCAATAAAGGGGGTGGTGGAGTTTGACTGCAGCAAGCCAGCTTTGACTCAGTGGCTAACCTGAACTACGACTGCAAGCGACTCTGTTGGTGTGGCGCACACGAGTCCACATATTCACCATCCAATACACCACTATGGATCCACTTCCGTCTCCCTACGAGAAGGCCATCCATAGCACTCACGCTTATCTTGCGTATTTTAGAGTATCCACTTTCACTTGTCTATGAACTGTTATAGGCAACCCAGAAGTCCATTACCGCGGACACGGCTATTCGAATAGATGATGTTAACCCTGCAGGGGTGTACTTCTTCACACACGCTCTCACCACTTACCGCCGTTTACACGACATGTACTCGGCAACCTTCAAGCGGAAGCCCAGCGAGGGTGTCGGCCACAGCGTACCTAAACACTCAAGTCTCTAGTCCAGGTTTATCGCCTATTCGGGTTCCATCCATGAGGAGATCCGGCCGGAGTTTCGCTCACAGCCCCAAACGATGTGTACAGGGTTCCCGGAACACCAAACGGGCACCCGGTACACCGTGCCACGTGCCTACCGCAACACAGCCCACCCCTACGGTCAGCGCTGCGTGCGGCCCCCAGCATACTACAAACACCAGAAACTACTTGCAACTCCTGGACAGAGGACAAGGGTGATCAAGAAGCCGAGAGAGTCAATTAAGGATCCCAATGTGTGGTAGTAACTGTTCATGGATCACAAACACAGAACTCAGTTCCTGAGGACGGCTTCAATGAGACAACCCACCATGTACTCCTACATGGCCTCTCACCAATACCTTTACCAAATCGTGTTCACACACTTAGTTCACACACAATAGGACATGTTCTCACCATTCCAATTCATTCCCGATGAATCAGACCCGACTCAACTCTAAGCAGTAGCAGGCATGACAAACAAGCATGAATGAGTAGGCACAACATGGGCTCAAACAACTCCTACTCATGCTAGTGGGTTTCATCTATTTACTGTGGAATGACAGGTCATGCAAAGGATAAAGGGGTTCAGCTACCGCAGCAAGTAACACATGAATCGGTGTTGTCCTAATGCAATAAAAGAGAGCAGGGGCGAGAGAGTGGGATTTTATCGGAATGAACAAGGGGGTTTTGCTTGCCTGGCACTTCTCAAGCTAACATTGAGTCTTCATCAGTGTCAACGATCTCATCGTCGGAACCACGTCTATCGAGAGGGGACAAACACCGGCAACTGAGAAAGAACACAATCAATGCAATGCCACAATATGATGCATGATCATGACATGGCAATATGCTGTAATTTGAGCTAATGCATCTAGCTATGATTTAAATGAAGTTGGTTTGAATACATGATTCAAAATCCAACTCCATATATGATTACTTAAATGTCCTTTATTTGCTTTGTCCAAAACAGAGGACAAACTTTGTTCAAACATGCATGAAAATGGTACAGATGGATTCCTTGAATTTTTCTGATAATTTTTCATATATAAATTATTTCATTCTGAGCTATAGATTAATTTCTATGATTTTTAGAAGTTTTAGGCATTTTCTGGATTTTCCTGATTTAAAATAAATATAGAAATTATTTACTGCGTCAGCATTGCATCATGCTGACGTCATCTGGTCAACAGACGCGGTCCAGGTCAAACCTGACCAGTGGGGTCCACTGGTCAGTGACCCATAGTCAAGTACAGAGGCTGACATGTGGGACCCGGTCAAGGCTGACGTGGCCAAGTCAAAGTTGACAAGCGGGGCCCACTGAAATTAGTGCTAATCTAACAGAGAGTTAAACTTAATTAGTTTAGTCACTGGGCCCACATGTAAGTGCGTCAGGGAATTAATTAGTGGGCGATTAGTGCTAACAGGTGGCCACGTCGACACTCGCCGGAGTCTCGCCGGCGGTGACCTCAAACCGCGGCGAAGTTCGCTCGGAACTCGCCAGAGGCAACGGATCGACGCGCCAGGGTCACCAGAGGATAGCCCGTGTCTGTGCGCACCTAGGGAGACCAACGGAAGGTGCGGGGGTGGCCGGAGTCGACGCCGGCGAGGACCTTGGCGGTCGCCGGAGTTCGGGCGGGGTCGGCTCCGATGCTAGGGGACACGGCAAGGCGCGTGAGGAGTGCTACGAGCTCGTGCGAGTGCGGCGGAGACGATGACGTGCTCAGAATCGTCCCAACGTGGCTGTGGCCACGACGGCGACGTGCGGTGGCGGCGGCGGGTGCGGCCGAGCTCGGTGTTGTTGCTGTGGTGCTCGAGAGCGAGAACGGGAACGGGGAGGAGGAAGAGGAGCTCACGGAGAGTCAGTTGAAGCAGACGGCGAGCTCGGGGAGGCCCTGTGGACGACGAATCGGGCGGCGGCATCCGGCGGCCGTGGACGGGGAAGAAGGGTCACGGCGTCGTCTTGGGGTCCTCCGGCCTTGCGTGGGTCGGCGGAGAGGTCCAGGGCGACGAGGCGGGGCTCTGGAACTGATCAGGGAGGCAAGGGGGGGCGGTGGCTGCAGCAACAGCGAGCGGCGGCGACGAGCTTCGCTCGGGGAGGAAAAGAAAGGGATCCAGAGGAGGGGGGGAAGGCGCGGGAGAGAGAGAGAGGACTTGGGGGGGTGCGTGGCGCTCTTGGCGCCCTCCAGCAGCAGCGGCAGCAAGCAGGAGGTGGCCGGGCGCGTGCCGGCGTGGTTCGGCCACGCGCGCTGCCTACTGGCGCGAGGAAGACGACAGGGAGGGAAGGTTGCTGGGCTGGGCCAAGTGGCTGGGCCGGCCACTTGGGCTGCCAGGGAAGTTGGCCCAGGTAGGTTTCTCTCTCCTCTTTTATTTCTCTTTCTATTACTTCTGCAGCTTTAGGGCTTTATTAAAAATACCAGGGCAAAACCAAAAATCATGAAACTAATCATGGCTACTGTTTAGAATATATCAAACAGCAAACATTTTAGTTTATGACTATTTGGGCAATTTAAATATTTTATAGTATTAAAGTGCCCAAATTCAAATAGAATATGATTTAATTCAGGCCCAAATGGTCATGGAAAAATGTGCATCACCTCTGGTTACTGTTTACAGTATTTTCCATAAATGAAGAACATTTTTTGAAAACCATTTGGATTTACTGAAAAATATTTTAGTTGACCCTAGTTGGATTCCTTTGATGCTAGGGCTTGGACAATCCCCATTTCCAATTAATTTTGAATTTAACATGATGCATGGATGCTCACAGATGCAACTAACCACTAGCAATTCTAGGGCTGTGACAACTCACCCCCACTAACAAGAATCTCGGCCCGAGATTCAAGACGTGAGGTAAGAAGACAGAGGGGTCGCAAGCTAACACAATCTTCAAGATCCAACTGCCCTTCTCGAAGATGTTGATTCATTGCATCATCTTGATCTTAACATCCTTGCCTTCGAGATCTCCATCCCCTTGTGACAATGGAGGGGAGGAAAACTCTATAAGATTTGATCTCCACAAAGATCGATCGAGTCATGCCCAACTCATGGAATGAGATGTTGGAGCATCTCTTGAGCTGAGACACAACACATACATCCAAGTGATGGAGGAAAACTAGAATACGAGGGTTCAATTTGGTAGGCCACAAAACCATGCTTGAGTAAGATGGTGCATAAGTTTCAAAGTAGCGAGGAGTTAATTGCCATGATTCCATAACGGGGCACCTTAGGAAAGGTTACTCGAAGAACTATTCCCTTAAGTGGCAAAAAGAATTACTTTTGATACAAGATCGTTGAAATTCTTGGTACCAGCCTAAGGCAATCACAAACGATCGTGTGAACGAATTCGAAGGAATGGCATACTCCGACTAGGATGAATGATGTGGACTACCTTGTTGAAGACAACGCAATGGATGATTTGCTTGCGCGTGCTCTCAAGAACTTGAGCATTTCCATATTCATCAAAGTTCTACCAACATCCGCGTCGAGGATCCTGGCAACACATCTTACTACCTTGACGAATAGTGATGGACAATGCAGATGCATAGAAAGACACCACTTTCCCAGATTTCACCTTAGCGAGGCCAAGGGAACGAAATCTGGATGATCGACCGAGAGACATTTAGCACTCCGCTTCTAATGTTCTCCTTGATGTACTAGGTACCACGATCAATGCTTAAAAGCATCAACATGGCCATCAAGTAAAGGTCGGACTTCGGGAGCACAAAAATCCATAAGGAACAACTATTAGAATAAATTCTACGAGATCCTTATGGGGAGGTGGCCAACTTTCACAATCAAGATACTACAATAATAGGTCTTCCAGCTGGGTGTGTTGGCCACGACATCCACTTTACCGGGTATAGAGAGACCAATGTTATAGTCCTTGAGAAACGTTCCAACCATCATATCTGCCTGAGATTCAGATCCGGTTGGTGTCAGGATATTCCAGACTCATCAAGTCTAGAAAGAAAATGAAAGTTTGCAACACAAATCGACGAGATGACGTTGCGAGATTCTCGGGAAATGAACTACGGTAGTAAGCTCCAAAACATGAGCTGGTTCTGCTACAAACCCGTGAACACGCTGTCCCAGACAAGCATGACCACGTAGTAGTCTTATAATAAAATACTACTGAGTTCTGGTTGGGAACCATCATCGAGGATAAGGAATCTTGTACAAATCCGTCTGGTACCTTCAGGACTAGCACTTGGAACATATTATCCTTGAACAATCCAATCAGTGGCTTGGTGTGCTAGGAATTACATATGGAACGAAGATGATCAGTCTATCAGACCATAGAAAACTTCGCACATGCGTGACTGACTTGGGATGATTCCAAAGGAAGCAAAGACAAACTTTCTCGAATTCACGGCGGCAACTTACATCAGATACACGTGAATTCGAGGAAGTCACTTCTTTCATCCAAGCATAAGCTTCATGAACGGAACACGAAGGCATTGCTTACAAAGTTTCCAACACTAGATTGATGTTCAACATGAATCATGGGGAAGACAAAATGCTGCTGATGGGCTCAACAACAACTCATCGGAATTTCCATATCACTGGACTTCCACCATCATGTGAACACGGTGATAGCATTGGTCAGACCAAATGATATAATGGTGTATGCTCGAGGGATCAACCACGGGTAAGACAACATTACGAACATCGTTGGTACTGATTTGACTTGATGATAGCCCATACTCAAATCAAAGATTGGGTAAGACAATAGGTTCAACAACTGACCACGAGGGTCAATCGAGGAAGATATCATCTTTCTTCAACACACACACACAAGGATATCCATTAGAGATGAACTAGATGGATTAAGCTTTTATCTTCCAACTCTCCAAGTTGTTGTTTAGCTCAACCAACTAGCTCAAAGGTATCCAACACAGATCCTTGGAGAAGGGGTGGTTTGCACGAAACCATCTTGATCACGAGCTCAACATAACGGTCAGGGAACAACCTGGTAATACTTCCGAGAAGATCTTCGGAAAATCACGAACCACCGATATGATGCTAAACCCGAGATCAATCTTGCTTCTCAGGGCAAGACGATATGATTAAAAGAGTGAGGGGTTGACACAATCCTAACTCATTGATCGAAGAGTGCACCAGAAATAAGGACTAGGTAGCACGATCAATCTTAGGATGATGATTTGATAACCAACACGCTAAGATTGAGAATAGTGTCCATTAACTACCAAGCAACGAGTTGCTCGGAGTATTGATTTCACACATCACAATTCACTTGTCGGCATTCCGGTTACAACAACACAGAAACCGAGGAATGAACAATGATGGCAAGAAGTATCACTGCGTCAAGAATTCATAAGAGGTGGTGCAATTCTCATGTCACTCTTGACATAAAGATGGTAACACTCCAAGGTAGAGCAGAGCAGAAGCTGGATTGGCATTTTGATCTGCGGGATACAATTGCTTTGACCCAATCCGAGATATGGATGAGGTACTGGAGTTTGTTTCTCCTAGTCATTCCGGAATAAGAATGGCTTGACGGACCACAAGAATAGTAGGCATCGATGAACACGAATGCACAACTATTCCTGACTATGAATTGATAGACTAGGGTCGGAATACAGCTAAGGAGGGTCAACTCAAGGAACATATAACTTTCTGAGTTGTGGATTCATGGGTTAGTATGTCAAACGAGTTCAACAATTTCTTCCGGATAACCCATGCAGAAGGTAGAACTGGCAGGATCACAATATGAGTGGAGTACTCCTCAAGAGCACCCTGGTTGTGATCTTTTGATTCAAAACGAATTTCTGCCGAGGATGGTTGGTAGTATTTGGAAGAAGGAAGTACCACGAACCTCGAGGACTATCGCAAAGGTTACTAATATCCTAAAGGAACTAGCAAACACTATCGACATGAGGTAAGTAGGGTGAAGCTCGGGTTCGGGAACCCAGGAGTAGAATACCTACATACTAATGGCATCACGGGATGCTTTCGAGAATGGTGGCAAGATTCACCACACTGGAAACACAAACATGGACAGATTACTAGATGGTTTCATAAGACACCTAGGGTCATAATAGTAGTTCCAACATATCCGCCGAGGCATCGGAGTACCTCAACAGACCGATTAGTGTGCTTATTCTAACCAAAAGGATATCGGGAACTGAGAGAAAGGTTTTGCAAATGCATCGGATTATTTAGAAACCTGGGATGACTCGGACAGCATAACGGCTGTAAATGCTCAAAAATGATTTGAGACAACCTGCAAAAATGGTGGCATAGCCACTCAACATCACAATATCAACGTTCTGAGGCCAGTTGTGAACATATGGAAGTAGTAGGAACTGAACTGAGGCTTGAACTCAACAATCCTAGGAAACTACGGTTTAGTAACACGTCATCCTGATAGATAGAAGAGAAGCCTAGTTCTTAACCCCCGTAGAAAAGAAGAGGTTGACTCAGATCAGAAGGCCATGAGGTATAAGGAGTAAAAAGAGCCTTACGTTCCCTTCCACAATCAATTCCCCTACATAACTAAAGCATTTCTAGACTCAACTTCGACCAGTTTGGCTTGGTAATCCTACAGGCAGTCAGGCTCTGATACCAACGCTGTCAGGACCCCGATCCTAAGCCACATCGATCTAGCATGAAACACATCATATCACTTTGCGGCCTCACGCACGGTATTCCCACGGGTGCCACCTTACCTGGCCCGGGACCGTTTGCGCCTTTTGGCTCACGTATATGATAGTGTCGCTAGCATCCATATGACAGAGAACCCGGGCCGACATGGCTAGTCGTGAACCCAAAGCGACGCTAACCTATGAGGACAGGCATACATGAATCACATCGAGCATGTCGGTCATCAACGTGTGAATCCGGGCTGTAGCACTGGGCTAACAGGACTCCGGTAACCCAGGCTGTAGCAGGCTAGGCAGGACTCCAGAAGTCACCGTGTGACATTTCCCCGAAGGGACAGACACCGGAACGAAGTGAAACACATGCCGGCCAGTCAAGTGTCCTGAGCAGTAGTGTTGGGCTAGCAGGACTCCGGTGATCCGGGCTGTAGCGGACTACTGTCGCTCAGAAGCACTAGACTACATTTCCCCATATGATAGGCTGCCAAGGATAAACAACTAGATAGTCGGATCCCACTCATACCAAGCATTTCAATCATACACACAATGTGCCCGGTATGAGTAAATACAACATGGCATCACAACATAACTCTACGACTCAAAGTATTTATTCATTAGGCTCCGAGGAGTGAGATATTACAAACATGGGTCTCATGACCCAACATTCAGAGCATACAAGTCAAACACATGCGGAAGCTTAACATGTCTGAGTACAGACATCTACAAATGAAAAAGGCTGAGAAGCCTGACTATCTACCAGATCCTGCCGAGGGCACAAGATCGTAGCTGAGGTATCAAGCTAAACGTCGAAGTCCAAGCAGTACTACTAGCGAGACCGACGTCTCTCTGCAAAACATAAAATAGGCAAACGTGAGTACAGTTGTACTCAGCAAGACTTACGTCAGAACTAACTACATATGCATCAGTACCAATAAAGGGGGTGGTGGAGTTTGACTGCAGCAAGCCAGCTTTGACTCAGTGGCTAACCTGAACTACGACTGCAAGCGACTCTGTTGGTGTGGCGCACACGAGTCCACGTATTCACCATCCAATACACCACTATGGATCCACTTCCGTCTCCCTACGAGAAGGCCATCCATAGCACTCACGCTTATCTTGCGTATTTTAGAGTATCCACTTTCACTTGTCTATGAACTGTTATAGGCAACCCAGAAGTCCATTACCGCGGACACGGCTATTCGAATAGATGATGTTAACCCTGCAGGGGTGTACTTCTTCACACACGCTCTCACCACTTACCGCCGTTTACACGACATGTACTCGGCAACCTTCAAGCGGAAGCCCAGCGAGGGTGTCGGCCACAGCCTACCTAAACACTCAAGTCTCTAGTCCAGGTTTATCGCCTATTCGGGTTCCATCCATGAGGAGATCCGGCCGGAGTTTCGCTCACAGCCCCAAACGATGTGTACAGGGTTCCCGGAACACCAAACGGGCGCCCGGTACACCGTGCCACGTGCCTACCGCAACACAGCCCACCCCTACGGTCAGCGCTGCGTGCGGCCCCCAGCATACTACAAACACCAGAAACTACTTGCAACTCCTGGACAGAGGACAAGGGTGATCAAGAAGCCGAGAGAGTCAATTAAGGATCCCAATGTGTGGTAGTAACTGTTCATGGATCACAAACACAGAACTCAGTTCCTGAGGACGGCTTCAATGAGACAACCCACCATGTACTCCTACATGGCCTCTCACCAATACCTTTACCAAATCGTGTTCACACACTTAGTTCACACACAATAGGACATGTTCTCACCATTCCAATTCATTCCCGATGAATCAGACCCGACTCAACTCTAAGCAGTAGCAGGCATGACAAACAAGCATGAATGAGTAGGCACAACATGGGCTCAAACAACTCCTACTCATGCTAGTGGGTTTCATCTATTTACTGTGGAATGACAGGTCATGCAAAGGATAAAGGGGTTCAGCTACCGCAGCAAGTAACACATGAATCGTTGTTGTCCTAATGCAATAAAAGAGAGCAGGGGCGAGAGAGTGGGATTTTATCGGAATGAACAAGGGGGTTTTGCTTGCCTGGCACTTCTCAAGCTAACATTGAGTCTTCATCAGTGTCAACGATCTCATCGTCGGAACCACGTCTATCGAGAGGGGACAAACACCGGCAACTGAGAAAGAACACAATCAATGCAATGCCACAATATGATGCATGATCATGACATGGCAATATGCTGTAATTTGAGCTAATGCATCTAGCTATGATTTAAATGAAGTTGGTTTGAATACATGATTCAAAATCCAACTCCATATATGATTACTTAAATGTCCTTTATTTGCTTTGTCCAAAACAGAGGACAAACATTGTTCAAACATGCATGAAAATGGTACAGATGGATTCCTTGAATTTTTCTGATAATTTTTCATATATAAATTATTTCATTCTGAGCTATAGATTAATTTCTATGATTTTTAGAAGTTTTAGGCATTTTCTGGATTTTCCTGATTTAAAATAAATATAGAAATTATTTACTGCGTCAGCATTGCATCATGCTGACGTCATCTGGTCAACAGACGCGGTCCAGGTCAAACCTGACCAGTGGGGTCCACTGGTCAGTGACCCATAGTCAAGTACAGAGGCTGACATGTGGGACCCGGTCAAGGCTGACGTGGCCAAGTCAAAGTTGACAAGCGGGGCCCACTGAAATTAGTGCTAATCTAACAGAGAGTTAAACTTAATTAGTTTAGTCACTGGGCCCACATGTAAGTGCGTCAGGGAATTAATTAGTGGGCGATTAGTGCTAACAGGTGGCCACGTCGACACTCGCCGGAGTCTCGCCGGCGGTGACCTCAAACCGCGGCGAAGTTCGCTCGGAACTCGCCAGAGGCAACGGATCGACGCGCCAGGGTCACCAGAGGATAGCCCATGTCTGTGCGCACCTAGGGAGACCAACGGAAGGTGCGGGGGTGGCCGGAGTCGACGCCGGCGAGGACCTTGGCGGTCGCCGGAGTTCGGGCGGGGTCGGCTCCGATGCTAGGGGACACGGCAAGGCGCGTGAGGAGTGCTACGAGCTCGTGCGAGTGCGGCGGAGACGATGACGTGCTCAGAATCGTCCCAACGTGGCTGTGGCCACGACGGCGACGTGTGGTGGCGGCGGCGGGTGCGGCCGAGCTCGGTGTTGTTGTTGTGGTGCTCGAGAGCGAGAACGGGAACGGGGAGGAGGAAGAGGAGCTCACGGAGAGTCAGTTGAAGCAGACGGCGAGCTCGGGGAGGCCCTGTGGACGACGAATCGGGCGGCGGCATCCGGCGGCCGTGGACGGGGAAGAAGGGTCACGGCGTCGTCTTGGGGTCCTCCGGCCTTGCGTGGGTCGGCGGAGAGGTCCAGGGCGACGAGGCGGGGCTCTGGAACTGATCAGGGAGGCAAGGGGGGGGGGGCGGTGGCTGCAGCAACAGCGAGCGGCGGCGACGAGCTTCGCTCGGGGAGGAAAAGAAAGGGATCCAGAGGAGGGGGGGAAGGCGCGGGAGAGAGAGAGAGGACTTGGGGGGGTGCGTGGCGCTCTTGGCGCCCTCCAGCAGCAGCGGCAGCAAGCAGGAGGTGGCCGGGCGCGTGCCGGCGTGGTTCGGCCATGCGCGCTGCCTACTGGCGCGAGGAAGACGACAGGGAGGGAAGGTTGCTGGGCTGGGCCAAGTGGCTGGGTCGGCCACTTGGGCTGCCAGGGAAGTTGGCCCAGGTAGGTTTCTCTCTCCTCTTTTATTTCTCTTTCTATTACTTCTGCAGCTTTAGGGCTTTATTAAAAATACCAGGGCAAAACCAAAAATCATGAAACTAATCATGGCTACTGTTTAGAATATATCAAACAGCAAACATTTTAGTTTATGACTATTTGGGCAATTTAAATATTTTATAGTATTAAAGTGCCCAAATTCAAATAGAATATGATTTAATTCAGGCCCAAATGGTCATGGAAAAATGTGCATCACCTCTGGTTACTGTTTACAGTATTTTCCATAAATGAAGAACATTTTTTGAAAACCATTTGGATTTACTGAAAAATATTTTAGTTGACCCTAGTTGGATTCCTTTGATGCTAGGGCTTGGACAATCCCCATTTCCAATTAATTTTGAATTTAACATGATGCATGGATGCTCACAGATGCAACTAACCACTAGCAATTCTAGGGCTGTGACACTGGCAGTCGACACGGTCGAGGAGCAGCTATGCCCGTGCAAGTGTGGAAGCGCTATACTCCACGCTGGTGATAAACAACTAGGAGCGGCCCCATGGCCGCATCAACCTCAGGGACCCACCAGGCTCAGTGTCCAGCCTCATCGCAACACTTTCCCCTCGGGAGAGTCACGCAAGGGGGCTAGGCACGGGGGGCTACGCTCAGGTCACGCCTAGGTTACGCCACCCTGTCAGGTCCCCCGGACCGGGTAGTCGCGCGCCCCTCCCGAGCGGGACCTCGGTGAGGACAGGTATGAAGGTTCATTCGTATGTCAAGGGGGACTCCTAAGCATCGCGACTCAAGAGCCTAACTGGTCACGTAGCCCCTCACCCCTTGGCCTCGTCCTGGTGATCCGGACAACCCAACGGCGGCTGAGGCATGCGCCGGTCCGGGCCCTGCCGACGCAGAACACTAAGGCCTACTTTCGCATTCCCTTCCTAGGGGTTGTTTGTACGTCAAGGGGGACTCCTGAGCATCGCAAGTCAAGAGCCTAACTGGTCACGTAGCCCCTCACCCCTTGGCCTCGTTCTAGTGATCCGGACGACCCAAAGGCGGCTGAGGCATGCGCGGGGCTGGGCTCTGCCGACGCAGAACACTAAAGCAATGGGAAGGAAATCGAGGAACCTTAACAAATTATTACAAGACATAGTGTTCTTAAAATACCAGACACAAGTTTTAACGCCTCTACGAGGCACGATGCATGTTGCATGAAACAAAAGTGGAGGGAAGCGCCGCCAGCAAGCCGTCTCTTCGGCCTCAGGCACTGCCATCGCCCACAAGGAGTGCCCCTTCATCGACAACGCTGCCGTCGCCCGTGCCGTCCTCCGGGGCCGCAGGGTCGGCGGCACCATCAGCTGGGGGTGCGGGGTCGATGGCGAGGAATTTCTCCAGCAGGGCCTCCACCCAGTACTTCACGGCTTCGGCAGCAGCCTCACAGTGCTCCTTATCCACGGGCTCAAGCAGGGCGTCAAGGTCGACGTTGGGGTCACGAAGATGAAGATGACTGAAGATGCGCGTCAGAGCTGAAGCGGAGAGCGTGCGGACTTCCCCCTCCACAACGGGGCCGATCGCGTTGACGCTGTCCTTGAGCGATGTGACAAGATGAGGGAGTAGCTCGGAAGGGCCTTCCTCGTCGGTCACTAATGGACTTCAGCTCAAGGGATTTGAAGGCCGCACGATCTTTAACAAGAACCTTCGCCTTGGATTTCAACTAGGCCTTCTCTGCCTCCACCTTCCAGCTTCAAGAAAAAACGGCAAGGACAGGAACGGAAGGTCAAGGCGGAGCACTTCCTAGTCCACGGCGGCGTACTCCCTCGCCCACTTCTGAAGCACCAATCCCAAAGGCTTCATGAGCTGGGGCACCAACGCGCGAGCCCCAGGGGCAGGTGAGGGTACGACAGTCAGATCCATGGCAGCACCGGCAGGCGGCGAGCCGGAGGCACCGCCTCAGGAGATCAGCGCTGATCTACTCTTCTTCCAGACCCCAGCCTGTGACTTCTTCGGGTGGGATGCCCCTGGACCTCGTGGTGACCTCGGCAGGGCTCGGCGGCTCCCTGATCGGGTGCTGGCCGGCCTCGTCATCGTCGGGGAGGGTGCAGAGGAGATCTGCCACGCGCGAAGGGGAAGTCTCCCCCGCCCCCTCCCGGGTCACCTCCTAGTCTGACCCCTCCTCCTCGCCGGACTCGCCGGAGGACAGCACCACCGGGGCCTCGCCGGGCACTGGCGGGACGAGCCCACGCTCGTTGAAAACAGGCATGGCGGTGGGGACCTCCGCTCCGTCTCGGCGGTGGTACAATGGAAGATGGGTATCTGGCGGGTACCCTTGGTCCTCCCCGAACAGGAGATGGAGGGCCTTGACCAGCTCCTCGTCGGAGAAGGCGTCCGAGCGTAGGCGAAGGTCACCTCCCTCTTACGTGAGCCTCCACAAGGGGCGCAAGCGCGCCTGGAGCGGAGCCAAGCGCTGCAACAGAAACTCCTTCACGATCATGGACCCCTCAACTTTTCCTCTTTCGGGTCGTCTGGCATCAGGTCGGACGCCATCTTCTCCAGCACCTGCTTCGCCCGGCGGTCGGCGAGCTTCGCGCTGAGCCTTCCCTCGTGAGGCGAAGGCATCCCCGTCGGCAGCACCAGCCGAGGGTAGGAGCTCTTGGCATTCATGAGGACCCACTTATTCCTGAAGCCCTCGACCTTCTTCACGGCTCTTGAGATCGCATTGGTCCCGTTGGTCACAATGAAATTGGCACACCCCAAGCACTTTCCCTCCTTGTTCAGGAGGTAGAAGAAGTGGCGAAGCAGCACCACGGGCGACATCACCCCCACGAATGCCTCGCAATAAAAGGCAAAGACCGACAAGAGGAGGACGGAGTTAGGGTGAAGATGGAGGGCGTGGAGATTGTAGTGGCTGAGGACAGCATAGAAGAAGTCAGAGAAAGGGGGACCAGCCTCGCAAAGACGTTGTGCATGAAGAAAGGATAGAAGGTACTGCCTGAGGCCTCCGGCTTGGCGGAGCCGACTGATAACCCACAAGTATAGGGGATCGCAACAGTTTTCGATAAGTAAGAGTGTCGAACCCAACAAGGAGCTAAAGGTAGAACAAATATTCCCTCAAGTTCTATCGACCACCGATACAACTCTACGCACGCTTGACAATCGCTTTACATAAAACAAGTATGAAACTAGAAGTACTTTGTAGGTGTTTTTGGATAGGTTGCAAGAATATAAAGAGCACGTAAATAAAAACTAGGGGCTGTTTAGACAAAGACACAGTAAAGTAAATATAGCGAGTATGGAATAGTGGTGGTAGGAGTTGCGAAATTGTCCCTGAGCAATTGACTACTTTACTAGACCGATAGCAAGTTTTATGTGGGAGAGGCCACTGGTAGCATGTCATCCCTGACTTGGAATTCTATGCACTTATGATTGGAACTATTAGCAAGCACCCGCAACTACTAACGTTCATTAAGGTAAAACCCAACCATAGCATTAAGATATATTGGTCCCCCTTGAATCCCATGTGCATCAATTTCTATGCTAGGCTAAAGCTTCTGTCACCCTTGCCCTCCAATACATAGTCCTATCAACATACAACTAACCCTATGGTGTGATCCACGCGCGCGCTCATATGATGGGCACCAAAGGACAGCAACATAACCACAAGCAAATTAAATCAATCATAGCAATTCATCAACCACCGTTAGGACAACGAAAATCTACTCACACATCATAGGATGGCAACACATCATTGGATAATAATATGAAGCATAAAGCACCATGTTCAAGTAGGGGGTACAGCGGGTTGCGGGAGAGTGGACCGTTGTAGATAGAGGGGGGAAGGTGATGGAGATGTTGGTGAAGATGGCGGAGGTGTTGGTGAAGATCGCGGTGATGATGATGGTGGCCACGGCAGCGTTCCGGGGTCACCAGAAGAGAAGGGGAGAGGGGTCCCCTTCGTCTTCTTCTTCCTTGACCTCCTCCCTAGACGGGAGAAGGGTTTCCCCTCTGGTCCTTGGCCTCCATGGCGTGGGAGGGGCGAGAGCCCCTTCGAGATTGGATATGTCTCTCTGTTTCTCTCTGTTTCTGCGTTCCCCTCTGCTGCCTCTTTCACCATTTCGTGTATATATGGAGATCCGTAACTCCGATTGGATTGAAACGTTCGCCCAGATCTTTTTCCAAAAATTAGCTTTCTTGCGGCCAAAGTAGAGCATCAACTGCCTTACGGGTGGCCCACGAGGGTCAGGGGCGCGCCTGCCTGGAGTGGGCGTGGGCCCCACCCTTGTGGCCACCTCAGGGCACCGTCTCGCGTTGATTTTACTTCCGAAAAATCAAAAATATTCCAAAATAATTCTCCGTCCGTTTTTATCCCGTTTGGACTCCGTTTAATATGGGGTTTCTGCGAAACATAAAACATGCAACAAGCTGGAACTGGCACTGGGCACTGGATCAATATGTTAGTCCCAAAAATAGTATGAAAAGTTGCCAAAAAGTATATGAAAGTTGTAGAATATTGGCATGGAACAATCAGAAATTATAGATACGACGGAGACATATCAGCATCCCCAAGCTTAATTCCTGCTCGCCCTCGAGTAGGTAAATGATTAAAAAGATAATTTTTTATGTGGAATTCTACCTAGCATAATCTTGATGCTCTAGAGCTATAAGTATATGAAAGGTGGATTGAATCACTCGTGTCTTAATATTCATGCCACGAGTGATTCAAAGCAATAGTTTATCATTTGACATAAAAACAATAATACTCCAAGCCTACTAATAAAGCAATCATGTCTTTTCAAAATAACAAGGCCAAAGAGAGTTATCCCTACAAAATCATATAGTCTGGGTATGCTCCATCTTCATCACACAAAATATTCAAATCATGCACAACCCCGATGACAAGTCGAGCAATTGGTTCATACTTTTTAACGCGCTTCAGCTTTTTCAACCCTCACGCAATACATGAGCGCAAGCCATGGACATAGCACTATAGGTGGAATAGAATTATATGATGGGGGTTATGTGGAGAAGACAAAAAGGAAGAAAGTCTCACATCAACACGGCTAATCAACTGGCTATGGAGATTCCCATCAATTGATGTCAATGTGAGGAGTAGGGATTGCCATGGAACGGATGCACTAGAGCTATAAGTATATGAAAGCTCAAACTGAAACTAAGTGGGTGTGCATCCAACTTGCTTGCTAATGAAGACCTAGGGCATTTGAGGAAGCCCAACGTTGGAATATACAAGCCAAGTTCTATAATGAAAATTCCCACTAGTATATGAAAGTGATAACTCAAGAGACTGTCTATATGAAGAACAAGGTGCTACTTTGAAGCACAAGTGTGGTAAAAGGATAGTAACATTGCCCCTTTTCTTTTTCTATTTTTTATCTTTTCGGGCTTCTTTGGCCACCTTTTTTATTTAGGCTTCTTTGGCCTTCCTTTTTTTGATGGGGCAATGCTCTAATAATGATGATCATCACACTTTTATTTACTTACAACTCGATATTACAACTCGATACTAGAACAAAGATATGACTCTATATGAATGCCTCCGGTGGTGTACCGGGATGTGCAACGATCTAGCGTAGCAATGACATCAAAAAAATGGACAAGCCATGAAAACAACATGCTAGCTATCTTACGATCATGCAAAGCAATATGACAATAAATGCTCAAGTCATGTATATGATGATGATGGAAGTTGCACGGCAATATATCTCGGAATGGCTATGGAAATGCCATAATAGGTAGGTATGGTGGATGTTTTGAGGAAGATATAATGAGGCTTATGTGTGATAGAGTGTATCGTATCACGGGGTTTGGATGCACCGGCAAGTTTGCACCAACTCTCGAGGTGAGAAAGGGCAATGCACGGTACCGAAGAGGCTAGCAATAATGGAACGGTGAGAGTGCGTATAATCCATGGACTCACATTAGTCATAAAGAACTCATATACTTATTGCAAAAGTTTATTATCCCTCGATGCAAAGTACTACTACGCATGCCCCTAGGGGGATAGATTGGTAGGAAAAGACCATCGCTCGTCCCCGACAGCCACTCATAAGGAAGACAATCAACAAATACCTCATGCTCCAACTTCGTTACATAACGGTTCACCATGCGTGCATGCTACAGGAATCACAAACCTCAACACAAGTATCTCTACAATCCACAACCACCCACTTGCATGACTCCAATATCACCATCTTCATATCACAAAACTATTGCAAGGAATCAAACATGTCATATTCAGTGATCTACAAGTTTATGTAGGATTTTATGACTAACCATGTGAATGACCAATTCCTGTCATCTCTCTAAATAGATATAAGTGAAGCAAGAGAGTTTAATTCTTTCTACAAAAGATATGCCCATGCTCTTATAAATATAAGTGAAGCAAAAGAGCATTCTACAAACGGCGGTTGTCTAAGTGAAGAGAAACAGGCAATCCAAACTTCAAATAATATAAGTGAAGCACATGAAGCATTATATAAAGCCATACTCAAAGAATATAAGTGAAGTGCAAAGAGCATTCTATAAATCAACCAAGGACTATGTCATACCAGCATGGTGCATAAAAGAAAAATGAAAACTAAATGCAAAACACGCTCCAAGATCGCACATATCACATGAATGAAACGAATCCGAAAACATACCGATACTTGTTGAAGAAAGAGGGGATGCCTTCCGGGGCATCCCCAAGCTTAGACGCTTGAGTCTCCTTGAATATTTACTTGGGGTGCCTTGGGCATCCCCAAGCTTGAGATCTTGCCTCTCTTCCTTCTTCTCACATCTAAACCTTCTCGATCATCGAACACTTCATCCACACAAAACTTCAACAGAAAACTCGGTAAGATCCGTTAGTATAATAAAACAAATCACTACTCTAAGTACTGTTTGAAACCAATTCATATTTTGTTTTTGCATTGTGTCTACTGTAATATAGCTTTTTCATGTCTTAATCCACTGATATAAATCGATAGTTTCATCAAAACTAGCAAACTATGCATCAAAAACAGAATCTGTCTAAAAGAGAACAGTCTGTAATAATCTGAACATTAACCATACTTCTGATACTTGAACAATTCTGCCAAAATTAGGAAAAATAAAAACTTTGTATAGAAAGAAAGTTAAAAAAGAATCAGAACCATTTGGCATTCCAGTAAAAAATGTAAAATCGCGCACTACAGACAAAGTTTTTGTCCTGCACCGCACAAACCAACAAGCATTGTAAACATCCTAAAGGCAAACCTTGGAAATTATTTTTATTTTTTAAACCTTATAAAGGCACACAACATAAATAAATGACTCTCTAAAACTTCCGGGTTGTCTCCCTCGCAGCGCTTTCTTTAAAGCCATTAAGCTAGGCATATAGTGCTCAAGTAGTGAATCCACCCGGATCCCAAGGTATATCAAAGCCAATTTGAATTAGCAATGATTTGTGATTAAGTAGTGAGCACAAAGAAACATATATCATGCAACAACGAAGTCTAACTCTCTTCCTATGCATCGTCATGTCATAAAAGAACAATTCATGCACACGTAGTAAAGGCCAATGCATAGTATAAACAGAATCTTGCAATTTTATCATGTTGGAAACATAGAGAGGTGGGGATATAGTTCCTCTCTCATAATAATTGCAAGTAGGAGCAGCAAGCACATGCATATTATATTCATCAAAATCATCATGTGTAATGGTAAAAGGCAACTCATCAATATAATCATTAATAAGTGCAAACTTCTCCGATATAGTGTAGTCGGGAGAATTCAAAAAGATAATAGGACTATCATGCGTGGGTGCAATAGCAACAATTTCATGTTTAACATAAGGAACTATGGCAAGTTCATCTCCATAAGCATAACTCATATTGGCATCTTGGCCACAAGCATAGCAAGCATCATCAAAAAGGGATATTTCAAGAGAATCAGCGGGATCATAACAATCATCATAGCAATTATCCTTCGGTAAGCACGATGGGAAATTAAACAATGTATGAGTTGAAGAGTTACTCTCATTAGAAGGTGGGAACGGGTAGCTAATCCGCTCTTCATCCTTTTTTTATTCGCTCTCCTCCTCATCTTTTTCATCGAGTGAGCTCACAGTTTCATCAATTTCTTCTTCCATAGACTCCTGCAAAATATTAGTCTCTTCTTGGACAGCGGGGTAGTCCTCAATATATGGTTCAACATAGGCATTAGAAGCAAATAATTATCATAGCAATATTTAACTATGGCAAAAATTTCAGATTTGTAAAGAGTAGCATCATACTTTTCAATCAAAGAAGCAATTTCATAAGCACCCTTAAAAGCAACAAATTCTTCAATTTGTTGAACATCAAAGTAATTATAAACACCTTTAGCATAAGAAGATAAGATTCCATTATCAATAAACTCACATTGGTAGGGAAGGTGTTTCTTAGGGTTTTCAGAACAACAAGTAACATCATACATATAACATAAATTCCAAGCATAGCATTGCAAACGATGAATTTGACCCAGTAAAAGTTTCCCTTTTTCAGATATACGGTGTCGCACATAACAAGCATGCTCATCTAAATATTTGCCCTCAACTAAGCTAGTTGGGGTTTCAGCACGAGCACATAGGGATCGAAGATGATCCAAGTAATAAGCTTCAACAGTGTGATAGATTTTGAGTGGTTCTTCAACCATTGGTTCAGTAGGTACAGCTAATTTTTTTGGTATTTTGCGTTTCCTACCCATAAATAAAGATAGAAAACAACTAAGAACAGCAAATAAAAATTACTTAGTGATAAAGCAAACAAGCACACACGAGAATATTCACCCCACGCTATTGCTCCCCGGCAACGGCGCCAGAAAAAGGTCTTGATAACCCACAATTATAGGGGATCGCAACAGTTTTCGATAAGTAAGAGTGTCGAACCCAACGAGGATCTAAAGGTAGAACAAATATTCCCTCAAGTTCTATCGACCACCGATACAACTCTACGCACGCTTGACGTTCGCTTTACCTAAAACAAGTATGAAACTAGAAGTACTTTGTAGGTGTTTTTGGATAGGTTTGCAAGAATATAAAGAGCACGTAAATAAAAACTAGGGGATGTTTAGACAAATACACTATAAAGTAAATATAGCGAGTGTGGAATAGTGGTGGTAGGAGTTGTGAAAATGTCCCTAAGCAATTGACTACTTTACCAGACCGATAGCAAGTTTTATGTGGGAGAGGCCACTGCTAGCATGTCATCCCTGACTTGGAATTCTATGCACTTATGATTGAAACTATTAGCAAGCATCCGCAACTACTAACGTTCATTAAGGTAAAACCCAACCATAGCATTAAGATACATTGGTCCCCCTTCAATCCCGTATGCATCAATTTCTAAGCTAGGCTGAAGCTTCTGTCACCCTTGCCCTCCAATACATAGTCCTATCAACGTACAACTAACCCTATGGTGTGATCCACGCGCGCGCTCATATGATGGGCACCAAAGGACAGCAACATAACCACAAGCAAATTAAATCAATCATAGCAATTCATCAACCACCGATAGGACAACGAAAATCTACTCAGACATCATAGAATGGGAACACATCATTGGATAATAATATGAACCATAAAGCACCATGTTCAAGTAGGGGGTACAGCGGGTTGCGGGAGAGTGGACCGCTGTAGATAGAGGGGGGAAGGTGATGGAGATGTTGGTGAAGATGGCGGAGGTGTTGGTGAAGATCGCGGTGATGATGATGGTGGCCACGGCAGCGTTCCAGCGCCACCGGAAGAGAAGGGGAGAGGGGGCCCTTCATCTTCTTCTTCCTTGACCTCCTCCCTAGACGGGAGAAGGGTTTCCCCTCTGGTCCTTGGCCTCCATGGCGTGGGAGGGGCAAGAGGCCCTCCGACATTGGATCTGTCTCTCTGTTTCTCACTCTTTCTGCGTTCTCCTTGATGTGCTAGCGTAATCCATTCATAGATATGGTTTGATATCTAGAACATCAAGTAAAAGGTCGGACTTCGGGAACACAAAAATCCATAAGGAACAACTGTAGGAATACATTCTACGAGATCCTTATGGGGAGGTGGCCAACTTTCTCAATCAAGATACTACAATAATAAGTCTTCCGGTTGGGTGTGTTGGCCACAACATCCAATTTACCGGGTTACAGAGAGACCAATATTATAGTTCTTGAGAAACGTTCCACCAATCATATATGCCCGAGATTCAAATCTGGTTGGTGTCAGGATAATCCAGACTCATCGGGTCTGGAAAGAAAAATGAAAGTTTGCAACACAAATCGACGAAATGACGTTGCGAGATTCTCAGGGGAATGAACTACGGTAGTAAGCTCCAAAACATTAGCCGGTTCTGCTACAAGCATGTGAACACGATGTCCTAGACAAGCATGGTCACTTGGTAGTCTTACAACGAGACACTACCGAGTTCAGGGGGGAACTATCAACGACGATATCGAAGTCCTTGCGTAAGTCTAGCTCTTAAGAAGAAACTTCTTCTCCTTGAACAAATCAATCAGTGTCTTGGTGTGCTAGGGACACATATGGACTGGAGGTAGCGAGCCTATCAAACCATAGAATACTTCGCACATGCATGAATAACTTGGGATGACTCCAAAGGAAGCAAAAACAAGCTTTCTCGAATCCACTGCGGCAACTTGCTTCAGATGCACATGAATTAGAGAAAGTCACATCTTTCAACCGGACATATGCTTCATGAATGGGACATGAGGGCAATGCTTATAAAGTTTCCAACACTAGTGTAATGTTCAACATGAATCATGGGGGAGACAAAATGCTGCTGATGGGCTCAACAGCAACTCATCGGAATTTCCATATCACTAGACTTTCACCATCATGTGAACACAGTGATAGCATTAGTCAGACCAAGAGATGTAATGGTGTATGCTCGAGGGATCAACCACGAGTAAGACAACATTACGAACATCGTTGGTTCTGATTTGACTTGACGATAGCCCATACTCAAGTTAAAGTTTTGACAAGGCAATAGATCCAACAACTAACACGGTGATCAATTGATGAAGCTATCATCTTTCTTCAACACACATACAAGATATCCCCTAAAATGAACTAAGTCAGATGAAGCTTTTATCTTCCAACTCTCGAAGTTATTGTTTAGCTTATCCAACTAGCTCAGGGGTAACCAACACAGATCCTTGGAGAAAGGGTAGTTTACGGAAAAACCAACTTGATCACGAACTCAACATAGCGGTCAGGTGACAACCTGGTAATACTTCCAAGAAGATATTCAAAAAATCACGAACCACCGATATGTTATTAAGCTCGAGAACAATCTTGCTTTTCAAGGCAAGACAACATGATCAAATAAGCAAGGGATTGAATAATCCTAACTCATTGATCGAGGAGTGCACCAGAATTAAGGACTAGATAGCACAATCTATCTTAGAATGATGATTCAGTAACCAACACGCTAAGAATGAAAATATTGTCCATTTACTACCAAGCAACTAGTTGCTAGGAGTATTGATTTCACACATCATAGTTCACTTGTCGGTATTCCGGTTGCAACAACACGGAACCGAGGAGCGAATGATGATGGCGAGAAGTATCACTGCATCAAGAATTCACAAGAGTTGGTGCAATTCTCATGACAATCCTGACATAAGGCGGTAATACTTCAGGTTAGAACAAAATCAAAAGCTGGATTGGCATTTTGATCTGCAAAATACAACCACTTTGACCCAATCCTAGATATGGATGAGGTACTAGAGTTTGTTTCTCCTAGTCATTCTGAAATAGAATGGCTTGACGGACCATTAGAGTAGTAGGCATTGATAAACACGATTGCCAACTACTCCTTACTATCAATTGATTGACGAGGGCCAGAAAACAACTAAAGAGGGACAACTCAAAAGAACATCTGATTTTCTGAGTTGTGGATGCATAGATTAATATGTCGAACCAAGTTCAACAGGTTTCTTCCAGATAACCCATGCAAAAAGGTAGAACTGCCAGAATCACAATTATGAATGGAGAACTCCTCAAGAGTACTCTGATTGTGATATTTTGGTTCAAAGAACTTCTGCCTTAATGGTTCATGGTATTTGGAAGAAGGAAATACCACGGACCTCGAGGACTATCGCAAAGGTTACTAATATCCTAAAGGAACTAACAAGCACTATCAACATGATGTAAGTAGGGTGAATCTCGGGTTCAAGAACCCAGGAATGGAATACCTACTAACTAATAACATCACGGGATGCTTCCGAGAATGATGGCCAGAATCATCACACGGGGAACACAAAACATGGTAGATTACTAGGTGATCCTGACACCTAGGGTCATAATAATATCTCCAACATATATGTCGAGGCAATAGAGTACCTCAACTCACCGATTAGTGTGGTTGAACTGGCCCAAAGGGACATCGGGAATGGAAAGAAGGGATTTGCAAATGCATTAGACTATTTAGAAACCTGGGATGACTCGGACAGCATAACGGATGTAAATGCTCAAAAAGATTTGAGACATCATGCAAAATGGTGCATAACCACTCAACAACATCACAATATCAAGGTTTCAAGATCAACTGGCGATACACAGAAGTAGTAAGAACTGAACTGGGGCTTGAAACCAAGAATCATATAAGTCTACAGATTAGTAACACGTCATCCTGATAGACAGATGAGAAGGCCTAGTTCTTAATCCTCGTAGAAAAGAAGAGGTTGACTCAGATCAGAAGGGCATAAGGTAAAGGAGTAAAAAGAGCCTTACGTTCCCTTCCACAATCAATTCCCCTATATATAACTAAGCATTTCAAGACTTAACTTCGACTAGTTTTGCTTGGTAATGCTACAAGCAGTCAGACTCTGATACCAAAGCTGTCAGGACCCCGATCCTAAGTCACACCGATCTAGCATGTAACACATCATAGCACATGCGGAAGCTTAACATGTCTGAGTACAGACATCTACAAATGAAAAAGGCTGAGAAGCCTGACTATCTACCAGATCCTGCCGAGGGCACAAGATCATAGCTGAGGTATCAAGCTAAACATCGAAGTCCACACGGAACTATTAGCGAGACTGAAGTCTCTCTGCAAAAACATAAAATAAGCAAACGTGAGTACAAATGTACCCAGCAAGACTTACATCAGAACTAACAACATATGCATCGGTATCAACAAAGGGGGTGGTGGAGTTTAACTGCAGCAAGCCAGCTTTGACTCGGTGGCTATCCTGAACTACGACTAAAAGCAACTCTTTTGAGGTGGCGCACACGAGTCCACATATTCACCAATCAATACACCACTATGGATCCGCTCCCGTCCCCTACGAGAAGGCCATCCATAGCACTCACGCTTATCTTGCGCATTTTAGAGTATGCACTTTCACTTGTCTATGAACTATTATAGACAACCCAGAAGTCGTTTACCGTGAACGCGGCTATTCGAATAGATCATTTATAACCCTGCAGGGGTGTACTTCTTCACACATGTTTCCACCACTTAGCGTCTGCACATGACATGTGCTTGGCAGACTTCAAGCGAAAGCCGACGTGGGTGTAGACCATGACCTGACTAACCACACAAGTCTCTGGTCCAGGTTTATCGCCTATTCGGGTTCCATCCGCGAGGAGATCCGGCCGGAGTTTCGCTCACAGCCCCAAACGATGTGTGCAGGGTTCTCGAGACACCAAACGGGCGCCCGGTACACCGTGCCACGGTGTATCTACCGCATCATAGCCCACCCCTAGGGTCAACGCTACGCACGGCCTCCAACACATATCCTACAAACACTAGAAACTAGTTGCAACTCCTAGACAGAGGACAGGGGCGGTTAATAAGTCAAGCGGGGTCATATTTTAGGGCCCAACATGTGGTATTAGTTGTTCATGGCTCACAAACACAGAACTCGGTTCCTGAGGACGGTTTCAATGAGACAACCCACCATGTACTCCTACATGGCCTCTCACCGCTACCTTTACCAAATCATGTTCACACACTTAGCTCACACACAGTAGGACATGTTCATCACCATTCCAATTCATTCCCGATGAACCAGACCTGACTCAACTCTAAGCAGTAGCAGGCATGACAAACAAGCATGAATGAGTAGGCACATCAGGGCTCAAACAACTCCTTTCTCATGCTAGTGGGTTTCATCTATTTACTGTGGCAATGACAGGTCATGCAGAGGAAAGGGGTTCAACTACCGCAGCATGTAACAGTTGAATCGTTGTTGTCCTAATGCAGTAAAAGAGAGCAGAAGCGAGAGAGTGGGATTGTATCAGAATGAACAAGGGGGTTTTGCTTGCCTGATGGAGTGGTAGTAGGATATTTCCCTTCAGTCGGATATTCGTGGGTATCCTCGAAGGCAGAACCTACCACGAAAGACACATCGGAACACAATCATCACATGGCAATATGCAACAATATGATGCATGCTATGACATCGCAATATGGTGTGTTTTGGCTAATGCATTCTAAAACATGTTGGTGTGAGTCCATTTGAATCAAAGATTCGAATGAAAACCCATGATATGAAGTCATATTAATGCATTAGCTTGTTTCACTTAAGCAGCAAGGTTAAAGTGTTCTGACATGCATGAAACCAGTACAGATGGAAATATTGGATTTTTTGATCAATTTTCATATGTAAATTTTTGCATTTGGAGTTAAAGACTAATTTCTATGAATTTTTAAAGTTTGTAGTATTTTGTGGAATTTCCTGTATAAGAATAATCCAGAAAAATACTTATTGCATCAGGGTGACGTCACTGTGATGTCAGCAGTCAACAGGGCCGGTCCAGGTCAAACCTGACCAGTGGGGTCCACTGGTGAGTGACTCAGTCAACTAATAGGGCTAATTAGCACTAACTAAAAGTTAATCTAAGCTAATTAGTCCCTGGACCCACACGTTAGTGGCTGTGGGTTTAAACTTAAGTTAATTTAACACTTAACTAATTAACAGGGGCCAGAGCCCACTTGTCAGCGGCTAACCTAACTAACGTAAATAGGTTTAGCCCTAACTAATTTAGTTAGTCGAGCAAGGCCCGCATGTCCGTGAGAGAGAGGGGTCAAACCCCTTGTCAGACGGGGTCAAACCTCACCGGTTAAAGCGGTCAACCTGCCGGCGTTTAGCCGCCGGCAAGGCCGGACGCGGCGGAGCGCATCGGGATCCACCTACAAGGGCTCTTTTGGCACGCAGGGAGCAGCTACCGAAAGAGGGTGGAGTGGCGCATCCAACGGTGGCGGTGGCGGAGGCTGGGGTGGCCGGGAGCAGCGCCGGTGACAAGCTTTGCGGCGGCCGGAGCTCGGGCGAGCTCAAACTCGCCGGTGCGGTGCTCGTGGAGGCTCGGGGCTAGCTCCTACGAAGCCTACGCGGTGCGGTGAGTGCATTGGGCACGATGGTGAGGCTGTTGCGTGGCCGGAGCCACGTCGGTGGTGAGCTCAGGCGGCGGCGCGTGCGGGCATGCCTGGTGCAGCGACTATGACGAGTGGCAGAGAGAACGGAGAGGGGGAGGACGGTCAGTAGCTCACAGCGATCGCGGCAACGTAGACGGAGGGCTTGGGGAGGGACCAGAGCAAAGCAGGGCGGCGAGGGGAGCTCCGGCGGCCGAACGAGGAAGTCGGCAACGGGGCTTCGTTGCAGCACGTCCTGTGTCGTGTGAGTCATCGAGGAGGCGGAGCCCATGGGCACGTTAGAGGGGCGCGGGGGTGGCTGTTGCTACGGCAAGAACGAGCGGCGGCGACGTGCACGCTTGGTAGTCGCGTGGGAGAGAGGTAGAGGAGGGGAGAGTGCTCGAGGGAGAGAGAGGAGAGGTGCAGGTGGTCGAGGGGGAGTGCGTGGCGGTCGGGGCTGTCTCCAGCAGGGAGCAAGCAGGCAGGAGGTGGCCGCACAGCGGTGCGCGCGTCGGCCACGCGCCTGTCCTCCTAGCAGAGGAGGAAGACGAGAGGGGTGGAGGCAGTGGTGGGCTGGGCCGGCCAGCTACAGTGCTGGGCCGGTTGGTGGGCTGCCCAGGTGAGGCCAGGTAAGATTCTGTCCCTCTTTTATTTGTTTCTCTGTTCTATTTTTCTTTGTTTGTTTTGATTTGATTTACAAACCAAACCATTTTAAAACTTTCTGTAAGTTTTTATGTGAGCTCAGGGAGCTAGTCCAAGGTCACATGCAAACTTGCAAAAATACTTGGACTTTATTTATTATATAACAGAAATAAATTCCACTCAAATATTGATTTTTCTTGGACTTCCTTGAAAAGATTTTAATGTTGATTATTTCTGAAGTGATTTTTGAGGGTTTCAACTAACCTCAATTCAACTTTCAGAAATTCTAGACATGATGCACGAGTGCAGATGCAACTGTTTCACTCAGGTATTCTAGGGTTGTGACAGCTGTCAACTTAGGAGATCGGCAAGCACAAAGAGGAGAACTGGCAGGACACACGAAGTTTACCCAGGTTCGGGCCATTGTGAAGCATAAAACCCTACTCCTGCTTTTATTGTGTTGAATGTGTGTGTGTCCAGTTACAAGGAGCGCATGTCCTGGCATGGTGCTCGAAAGGTGCGCTACGCGTGCAAATGAACAGGCTTTCGACCTTTGTCAAGGTAGCCATGGGCCTCCTTTTATAGACTAAAGGGGTTCCCACAATGTCAGAATAGTAAATGTACATTGTGAATAGTGGCTACAGTGCTAGTTACCTAACTCTGACGGGTTAGGACAAACACATTAATTACGTTGTGAGGTGTCGTGCTGGTAAATCTTCTCGACAAGGATCACCTCTCCTTCTATGTCGTTCGCCCAGCTACCTTCTATTCCTTTGCCACGCCCTTGGGGCGGGTGTCAATAAAGTTGCGTCTTTGGCGGCGAGCTGACACGTGCCCAATCAAGGCTCACCTAACTACCTACTTGCTCGACACCTATACGACAAGTGAAAACCTGATCGATGAGCTGGAGCGATGGTAGGGTGGTGGGATTCTTGCTGGGCATGGAGCTTGCCAGTCTTCGCTAGCTTCCGAGCAAGGATCTTGTTGGGTTTTCCAAGTTGGATCTTCAGTGCTTCAGATCGCTGTCTTGGATATCTTCTTTGTATCTTGTCATTTGGTCTTGATCTTGTATTTAATTGCCCTCCGACAAGCCATGTCGTCGGGAAAGCTGATACTGCGTGTGCATAAGTCAGGGGTACTAAAGACCCAAATCTTAGTACACCGACAGGTGACCAAGACAGTAGACGGTGGGGTAGCGGCAACGGCGGCTGGCAACAGTTGCCGACAGGCAACGGCGGCGAAGCGTGTGGTGGGTGTTGTGCGCACACACAACAGGGACGCCACGCGCAGTACACGACGTCGGGGACTGCGCTATTGCCGCGGTGTAGCCTCCCAGCTGATACGTCTCCATCGTATCTACTTTTCCAAAATATTTTGCCCTTGTTTTGGACTCTAACTTGCATGATTTGAATGGAACTAACCCGGACTGACGCTGTTTTCAGCAGAATTGCCATGGTGTTATTTTTGTGCAGAAATAGAAGTTCTCGGAATGACCTGAAATTTCATGGAGATTATTTTTGGAAATAATAAAAAAATACTGGCGAAATAATCAAGGCCAGGGGGCCCACACCCTGTCCACGAGGGTGGGGGCGCGCCTACCCACCTGGGCGCGCCCCCTGCCTCGTGGGCCCCCTGGTGCTCCACCAACCTCAACTCCAACTCTATATATTCACGTTCAGGGAGAAAAAATCAGAGAGAAGGATTCATCACGTTTTACAATACGGAGTAGCCTCCAAGCCCTAATCTCTCTCGTGGGGCTGATCTGGAGTCCGTTCGGGCTCCGGAGAGGGGAATCCGTCGCCATTGTCATCATCAACCTTCCTCCATCACCAACTTCATGATGCTCACCGTCATGTGTGAGTAATTCCATCGTAGGCTTGCTGGACGGTGATGGGTTGGATGAGATTTATCATGTAATCGAGTTAGTTTTGTTAGGGTTTGATCCCTAGTATCCACTATGTTCTAAGATTGATGTTGCTATGACTTTGCTATGCTTAATGCTTGTCACTAGGGCCCGAGTGCCATGATTTCAGATCTGAACCTATTATGTTTTCATGAATATATGTGAGTTCTTGATCCTATCTTGCAAGTCTATAGTCACCTATTATGTGTTGTGATCCGTTAACCCCGAAGTGACAATAATCGGGATCCTTACCGATGATGACCGTAGTTTGAGGAGTTCATGTATTCACTAAGTGTTAATTCTTTGGTTCGGTACTCTATTAAAAGGAGGCCTTAATATCCCTTAGTTTCCAATAGGAACCCGTTGCCACGGGAGGGTAGGACAAAAGATGTCATGCAAGTTCTTTTCCATAAGCACGTATGACTATATTCGGAATACATGCTTACATTATATTGATGAATTGGAGCTAGTTCTGTGTCACCCTATGTTATAACTGTTGCATGAATAATCGCATCCGACATAATTATCCATCACCGATCCAATGCCTATGAGCTTTCGACATATTGTTCTTCGCTTAGTTAATTTTCCGTTGCCACTGTTACAATTACTACAAAATTGCTACTGTTACTTTTGCCACCGTTATCGTTACTTCCATACTACTTTGCTACTAAATACTTTGCTGCAGATACTAAGTTATCCAGGTGTGGTTGAATTGACAACTCAACTGCTAATACTTGAGAGTATTCTTTGGCTCCCCTTGTGTCGAATCAATAAATTTGGGTTGAATACTCTACCCTCGAAAACTGTTGCGATCCCCTATACTTGTGGGTTATCAAGACTATTTTCTGGATCCGTTGTCGGGGAGCATAGCTCTATTCTTTGAGTCACTTGGGATTTATATCTGCTGGTCACTATGAGGAACTTGAAAGACGAGAAAACCAAAATTTATCCCTCAACTACGAGGGAAGGTAAGGAACTTCCATCTAGCTTTGCACTTGATTCACCTTCTGTTTTGAGTAAGCTTGCGACACCTAAACCTGCTTCTGCTATTAATTCTAATATGTCGCATATTATTGATGATGCCACTTCTGCTATGCATGATACTTATGATGAAACTACTTCTATGCTTGATACTACTATGCCACTAGGTGAATTCCTGGATAAACAACTTGCTAGGGCTAGAGAGAATGAAATTATTGAAACTGATAATATTGATGAAAGTGATGCTGAAGATTTTCCCCCTAGATATGAATTGCCTGTTGTGCCTGAGGGTTATGTTATGGATGAAGAAACTGCTAGCGACTTTCTTGCTTGCAATGATAGGAGAGATCTTAAGAAATTATTAGTTAAGCTGAAAGAAAAGTCTTTGAATGCTAGAATGAAATATGACCCTGCTTTTGCTACTTCACTTATCTTTGTTACTGATAAGGATTATGATTTCTCTGTTGATACTAAGATAATTACTTTGGTTGAATCTGATCTTTTCTATGGCTATGAATCTGAAACTGTTGTGGCACATCTTACTAAATTAAATGATATAACCGCCCTGTTCACTAATGATGAGAAAACTCGCTACTACTATATCCTTAAATTATTTCTGTTCTCATTAAAGGGTGATGCTAAAACATGGTTTAATTCTCTTGATCCTCGTTGTGTGCGTAGTCCCCAGGATATGATTTATTACTTCTCTGCTAAATATTTCCCTTCTCATAAGAAACAAGCTGCTTTAAGGGAAATATATAATTTTATGCAAATTGAAGAAGAGAGTCTCCCACAAGCTTGGGGGAGGCTTCTCCAATTACTTAATGCTTTCCCTGATCATCCTCTCAAGAAAAATGAAATACTTGATATCTTTTATAATGGACTAACTGATGCTAATAGAGACCACCTGGATAGTTGTGCTGGTTGTAATTTCAGGGAAAGAATTTACCTCCTATTGAAGAAATACATGGTCTTAATTTTCCACCTGTTGAATAAATACATGGTCTTGATAACCCGACAAAGGTAGTAAAGGTAAATTCTCTCTATAGATTTGATGAAGGTGATATTCCTCGTTATAAGTCTGGTAGCCAATGCTTAGATGAGTTTAACAATTTTATTGTTAAACAAGAAAACTTCAATGCTTATTTTGGAAGGCAAATGAAACGGAATGCTTATATGATTGGACACTTGAGTGATTATATGTCTAGTGTTAAAGGTGAACTTGAACTTATTAGTAAACATGCTTCTATGGTTACCACTCAAGTAGAACAAGTGCTTAAAGCTCAGAATGATTTGCTCAATGAATTAAATAATAAGAAAAATGATAATGCTGGTAGAGTTATGACTAGAGGGGGTAAAATGACTCAGGAACCTTTGTATCCTGAAGGCCACCCTAAGAGAATTGAGCAGGATTCTCAGAGAACTAATGTTGATGCACCTAGTCCTTCTAAAAAGAAGAATAATAAAAATGATAGGACTTTGCATGCTTCTAGTGAACCTGTTGTTGACACACCTAAGAATCCAAATGATATTTCTATCTCTGATGTTGAAACACAATCTGGTAAGGAACATGAACCTAGTGATAATGTTAATGATGATGTTCATGTTGATGCTCAACCTAGCAATGACATTGATGCAGAAATTGAACCTGTTGTTGATCTTGATAACCCACAATCAAAGAATCAATGCTATGATAAGAGAGACCTCGTTGCTAGGAAGCACGGTAAAGAAAGAGAACCATGGGTTCAGAAACCCACGCCTTTTACTCCCAGCCCATCCAAGAAAATGGATGATGAAGATTTTGAGTGCTTTGCTGAAATGATTAGACCTATCTTCTTGCGTATGTTTTTTACTGATATGATTAAAATGAATCCTTATGCTAAGTATATGAAGGATATTGTTACAAATAAAAGAAAGATACCGGAAGCTTAAATCTCCACCATGCTTGCTAAATATACTTTTAAAGGTGGAATACCAAAGAAACTTGGAGATCCAGGGGTACCAACTATACCATGCTCCATTGAAAGAAACTATGTTAGAAATTCTTTATGTGATCTTGGAGTCGGTGTTAGTGTTATGCCTCTCTCTTTATATCGTAGACTTGAATTGAATAAGTTGACACCTACTGAAATATCTTTGCAAATGGCCGATAAATCAACTGCTATACCTGTCGGTATTTGTGAGGATGTGCCTGTTGTGGTTGCAAATGTTACTATTTTAACGAAATTTGTTATTCTTGATATTCCCGAGGACGGTAGTATGTCTATTATTCTTGGAAGACCCTTTTTGAATACTGCAGGGGCTGATATTGATTGCAACAAAGGCAATGTCACTTTTCATGTTAATGGTAATGAGCATACGATACACTTTCTGAGGAAACAACCTCAAGTCCATAGTATCAATTTATTGGGAAAATTCCAACTACATATTACTATTGGAGGTTTTGAATTTCCTCTTCCTACTGTCAAGAAGAGATGTGATATTCTTATTGTTGGGGATGTGCATATCCCCGTTGAGGTAACCTAGTGTTATTCGAAATTTCTCGGGTTCCATGTTATTCGAAATGAGTTTGTTAACAAGACTTGATCAACCTTGTTAGTGGATTCCCTTTGATGAGCATGAGATGGATGAAGTTAGAAAGCACAACCTTCTGTACCCTCCTTTTACTTTCTGTTATTTATTTAAATAAAGCTAAAATAGTATTTTCTGTCAGTTTTCTGAATTATCCGTGCAATAAAAAATACCCCGAAAATAAAAGTTCTCCAAATGCCCTGAAATTGAAATTTGATTTTTCTAGAATATTTGAGAATATTTGGCACTGAGAACACAGCAGGGGGAGCAAGCACCTGGCCACGAGGTTCCAGGGTGCGCCCACCCCCATGGGTGCGCCCCCCTGCCTCGTGGGCCCATGGTGGCTCCCCTCCACTTATTCCAGCCACCACACACTCCTTCTTCCTCCCAAAAAATCACCAACCAGCTCAAGCATGAGTTCTAGCTCATCTTGCTGCCATTTTCGATCTCCTTGCTCAAAGCTCCACTCACAAAACTGCTTTCGGGGATTGTTCTTCGGTATGTGACTCCTCCAATGGTCCAATTAGTTTTTGTTCTAGTGCTTTATTCATTGCAAATATTTGCTGCCTAGGTGACCCTGTTCTTGAGCTTGCATGTCAAATTTATATGGTCCCAAGTAGTTCTAATGCATGATATAGTCTCTAGGCACTTGTTGGGTAGTTGCTATCAATTTTGTTGAGTTTGGTTCACTTTTATTTAAAGTTACTAAAAATTTCAGAAATTTTCATAAAATGATAAAGAGATTTTTGAGGGGCTCTTCAAGCCGAAGCTCGAAGGATAAGCAAAGTGAAGAAGATAAGAGGCCTAAATATAATATCCCTCGCATCACGGAGGTTCGACCGTGCGAATGGCCTTGTGATGAGTTCTTGAGAGCAGCCGGGATTCATGATGATTTTATGATTTGGCTGAGAATGCAGGCTTCACCGACTTCCTCCGCGACCAACGCGAACAGTATCTCCTACTCACTAATATCTTTGTGCAAAATTTTCATTTCCATGCTAGGAGGTCACCACCTTCGGTGGATTTTTATTTATATGATGAGTATAAAGAGATGTCCCTCTTTGATTTTTGTGCGGTTTGCAAGTTGCCCTTTACGGGCATCATAGAGGAACCACATTGTAATGATGTGGAAGGGTTTATTGATACAATTGTTGTAGGGGAAATGAGGAAGGTTTCTGATTCAAGAATTACTAGCATGCACTTACCTGTTCTACGTTACTTTGCAATATTTGCTAGTAGATGTTTAATTAGTTGCAGAAACAGTGGAAACCTTAGTGCCCTTGATATTGTTATTTTGTGCCATGCCTTGTTCCGTGACAACACATTTAGTATGGGCTCTATTGTTGCCAAACGGTTAAATCTGAACCGTATGAAAGTTCCCATCTTGGGAGGTATCTTCACCTCGTGCCTCGCTGCACACTTTAACATACCTATTAGGCATTATGAGAAAGAATAAAAACTGTTGCCTCCTGTTTTTCTAGATTATAAGAGTATGGTAGCACATGATTTTATTGTTAAGAAAAAGAAAAAGGAGCTTAAATATAGACTGTTATTTGATAAAAAATCACCCTGAGACTATTACTTTGCCTGCTCCTTCTTTGTTTAACTTATCTTTAGGCAAGTATCTTGTTCAGCCGGAGGCATTTCATGCCTACCAGAACCCCACACTGGCTACACAGCCAGAGCCGGAACCACAACTTGATCTTCCACGTCAGTCTGTTTACCAGTGGGGTCCGAAGGAGATTGCCAACCAGTGGCACCCCGAGGCTCCTCCGCAGTACGACCCCAACTACAACTTTGATCCATGGGCATAAACCAACTTAGGCCAAAAGCCTAAGCTTGGGAGAGTACGTATTTCCCACCGCCATTACATTCATGTTCACACACTCATGCTAGTTGTCGGTGCTCATACTTTTTCATTGTACTATCCATGCTAGTTTATTTTCTTTTCTCGCTTTCTTCTTGTGTGTTTGAAAAACCTTAATAAAAACAAAAAAATAGTTGTAGCTTTTAGCTAGTTTACTTTCTTGCTTGTAGTAGTAATAATTAACAGAAACCCCAAAAAGATTTCTTGTTCTTCTTTTACTTGTTGGGAGCTTTCCCACGTAAATAGTTTTATTTCTTTTCTTTTCTTTGGGGGTCGAGAGGAGAAGACCATAATTAAAATGTTGAAGTGGATCTCATATGCATTATTGTTGATCTAACCAAGAGCCCACATTACCTTGTCTTCTCCCTTGTATTAAAATGCTTGCAGATTCCAGCTTAGTCCAATGCACATGCACTATTATTATTATTCACACCGTTCGGTCGTGCAAGTGAAAGGAAGTAATGACGATATATGATGAACTGATTGAGATGAGAGAAGCTGGTATGAACTCGACCTCTCTTGTTTTTGTAAATATGATTAGTTCATCATTCCTGATTCAGCCTATTATGAATGAACATGTTTGCAATGACAATTAGAGATTATAGTTGCTTATGCAATGCTTAATTAGCTAGGAGTTTATAATGGTTTACCTTGCGTGCCAACATGCTATTAAAATGGTTGTGATGTGGTATGATAGGGTGGTATCCTCCTTTGAATGATTGAAGTGACTTGACTTGGCACGTGTTCACACATGTAGTTGAAACAAATCAACATAGCCTTCATGATATTTATGTCCATGGTGGATTATATCCTACTCATGTTTGCATTGAATGTTCATTAATTTTAATGCATGTTCATGACTGTTGTCGCTCTCTAGTTGGTCGCTTCCCAGTCTCTTTCTAGCCTTCACTTGTACTAAGAGGGAATACTACTTGTGCATCCACTTCCACAAAGCCCAAAGTTATTCCATATGAGTCCACCATACCTTCCTATATGCGGTATTTACCTGTCGCTCCAAGTAAATTTGTATGTGCCAAACTCTAAACCTTCAAATGAAATTCTACTTTGTATGCTCGAATAGGTCATGTATCAACTAGGGTCGTTTGTATATTCCATGCTAGGCGGGTTATTCTCAATAGGAGTGGACTCCGCTCCTCACTCACGAGAAAATGGTTGGTCACCGGGATGCCCGGTCCCATGCTCTAAGCAAATCAAATCAAAATAATTGCAAACAAAACTCCCCCAAGATTGTTGTTAGTTGGAGGCACCCATTGTTTCGGACAAGCCATGGACTAATGTTTGTTGGTGGTGGGGGAGTATGAACTTTACCATTCTGTTTGGGAACCGCCTATAATGTGTGTAACATGGAAGATATCAAGATTTCTCTGTTGTTATGTTGACAATTAAAGTATGCCGCTCAAAATATTATTTATCTCTGCTTTAAAATCGAGCTTGGCACCTCTACAAATCCCTTCTTCCCTCTGCGAAGGGCCTATCTATTTACTTTTATGTAGAGTCATCACCCTCTTATTAAAAAGCACCAGTTGGAGAGCACCGCTGTCATCCCTAAGTGTTAATGCTTTGGTCCGGTACTCTATTAAAAGGAGGCCTTAATGTCCCTTAGTTTCCAATAGGACCCCGCTGCCACGGGAGGGTAGGACAAAAGATGGCATGCAAGTTCTTTTCCATAAGCACGTATGACTATATTCGGAATACATGCCTACATTATATTGATGAATTGGAGCTAGTTCTGTGTCACCCTATGTTATAATTGTTGCATGAATAATCGCATCCGACATAATTATCCATCACCGATCCAATGCCTACGAGCTTTTCACATATTGTTCTTTGCTTACTTACTTTTCCGTTGCCACTGTTACAATTACTACAAAATTGCTACTATTACTTTTGCCACCAATACCGTTACTTCCATACTACTTTGCTACTAAATACTTTGCTGCAGATACTAAGTTATCCAGGTGTGGTTGAATTGACAACTCAACTACTAATACTTGAGAATATTCTTTGGCTCTCCTTGTGTCGGATCAATAAATTTGGGTTGAATACTCTACCCTCGAAAACTGTTGTGATCCCCTATACTTGTGGGTTATCACCAGCTAGAGCTCTCCTCTGACGACGACGGAGTGGGAGCGATGAGGACGAACCGGTGCCATTGGTGATTGTGGGAGAAGCAGACGAGATAAGCTATAGGAAGGGAGGGGAAAATGCAACGTAGGACTCGCCGGCTGTAAGGGTTTATATAGCAGGCCGGTAAGCATTGAGGTTTGGGGGGATTTCGTTGTGCCGGGCGGGAAGCTTGCGCGGCTATGCACGGGAACCTGGAACGAGCTCACTAATGATTCATTGGCGCCTCTCTGAGCGATCGTTTGGCCAGAAGAACGCCTGTGTGGTGCTCAAGCTTGCGCTCGAAACCTTCTGTGGAAGCGGGGTGACAAGACATGCGAGAGGAGGACGAAATGACACGTATACATATGGTTAATAAAAATTGTTTGCGGTTTACTTACCTAGCACACGGCCGCTCTCTACGCAGCGTCGCAAACGATTTTTCAACCATCGTGTGATGTGGACCACGACGTAGTTTAACATCATGCCACCGGCTCTCAACTGTCGGTCGGCTTGTAGACGACCATTCCCTGCATATTCAACTACTCTATGCATGTGGTTACTCGCGGTTGAGGCGGCCGCAGTGCGCTCTGCTCCCGTCCCGCCGCGCACGCTGCCAGCATTTGGGACCGACGCACGATCACGTACGTTCATGCTACCATTATGCATGTGGTTGCACCGGGCGCGGAGCCACGATAAAGTTACCTCTACAAAAACTGCCATGCAGACATGCCGAGAATCTAAGCCGCCTGGCCCCCATTTACTCCCACGACCATTTACCATAATCTTTGCCTCCCCACGACGACACATACATATAGGGTCTCCACCGGCTCCAATGGCGCTCCCCGTGGCTCCAATCATGCTCACAGTGGCAGACGACGACAATGGGAGGTAGTTCACCATGCCTCCCATACTGGGCACCCACATGAGGGGGAAGGACCACTCGGTGGTGTACACAAATAAGCCAGTCTCAGTGGAGAGCTCCAACCACACTATGTAGCATTTGCTTGCTGAGGACAAGTACCAAGTGGTCGGCTTCGATCTCGAGTTCACCGGCGGTCGTGTAGGGTATGATCATAAGGTTGCCATCGCCTAGTTGTGTGTGCGCCATGACGTCCTCATTGTTGGGGAACGCGGTAATTTGAAAACAATTCCTACGCACACGCAAGATCCATCTAGGTGATGCATAGTAACGAGAGGGGAGAGTGTTTTCTACGTACCCTCGTAGACCGAAAGCGGAAGCGTTGTGACAACGCGGTTGATGTAGTCGCACGTCTTCACAATCCGACCGATCCTAATACCGAAAGTATGACACCTCTGCGATCTTCACACGTTCAGCTCGGTGACGTCCCACAAACTCTAGATCAAGCTGAGGTCAAGGGAGAGTTTCATCAGCATGACGACATGATGACGGTGATGATGAAGTTACCGACGCAGGGCTTCGCCTAAGCACTACAACGATATGACCGAGGTGGAAATCTGTTGAGGGGGGCACCGCACACGGCTAAACAATCAACTTGTGTGTCTATTGGGTGCCCCCTTCCCCCGAATATAAAGGAGTGGAGGAGGGGAGGGTCGGCCCTCTCATGGCGCGCCCAAGGGGGAAGTCCTACTCCTGGTGCGAGTAGGATTCCCCCTTCCCTAGTTGGAGTAGGAGAGGAAGGAAGGAGGAGTGAGGGAGAATGAAAGGGGGGGCGGCCCCCCACCCCGATTCGGATTGGGCTTGGGGGCGCCCCCACCTTGGACGCCTCCTCCTCTCTCCCACTAAGGCCCAATAAGGCCCATATACTCCCCAGGGGGTTCCGGTAACCCTCCGGTACTCCGATAAATGCTCGAGCTCACCCGGAACCATTCCGATGTCCAAAATATAGGCTACCAATATATCAATCTTTATGTATCGACCATTTCGAGACTCCTCGTCATGTCCGTGATCATATTCGGGACTCTGAACAATCTTCGGTACATCAAAACATATAAACTCATAATACCGATCGTCACCGAATGTTAAGCGTGCGGGCCCTACGGGTTCGAGAACTATGTAGACATGACCGAGACTCATCTCCGGTCAATAACCAATAGCGGAACCTGGATGCTCATATTGGTTCCTACATATTCTATGAAGATCTTTATCCGTCAAAACCGCATAACAACATACGTTGTTCCCATTGTCATCGGTATGTTACTTGCCCGAGATTCGATCGTCGGTATCTCAATACCTAGTTCAATCTCGTTACCGGCAAGTCTCTTTACTCGTTCCGTAATGCATCATCCTGCAACTAACTCATTAGTCACATTTCTTGCAAGGCTTATAGTGATGTGCATTACCGAGTGGGCCCAGAGATACCTCTCTGACAATCAGAGTGACAAATCCTAATCTTGATCTATGCCAACTCAACAAACACCATCGGAGACACCTGTAGAGCATCTTTATAATCACCCAGTTACGTTGTGACGTTTGAGAGCACACAAAGTGTTCCTCCGGTATTCGGGAGTTGCATAATCTCATAGTCATAGGAACATGTATAAGTTATGAAGAAAGCAATAGCAACAAACTAAACGATCAAGTGCTAAGCTAACGGAATGGGTCAAGTCAATCACATCATTCTATAATGATGTGATCCCGTTAATCAAATGACAACTCATGTCTATGGTTAGGAAACTTAACCATCTTTGATTCAACGAGCTAGTCAAGTAGAGGCATACTAGTGACACTCTGTTTGTCTATGTATTCACAGATGTACTAAATTTCTGGTTCATATAATTCTAGCATGAATAATAAACATTTATCACGATATAAGGAAATATAAATAACAACTTTATTATTGCCTCTAGGGCATATTTCCTTCAGTCTCCCACTTGCACTAGAGTCAATAATCTAGATTACACAGTAATGATTCTAACACCCATAGAGTCTTGGTGTTGATCATGTTTTGCTCGTGAGGGAGGCTTAATCAACGGGTCTGCAACATTCAGATCCGTATGTATCTTGCAAATCTCTATGTCTCCCTCCTTGACTTGATCGCGGATGGAATTTAAGCGTCTCTTGATGTGCTTGGTTCTCTTGTGAAATATGGATTCCTTTGCCAAGGCAATTGCACCAGTATTGTCACAAAAGATTTTCATTGGACCCGATGCACTAGGTATGACACCTAGATCGGATATGAACACCTTCATCCAGACTCCTTCATTTTCTTCTTCCGAAGCAGCTATGTACTCCGCTTCACACGTAGATCCTGCCACAATGCTTTGCTTAGAACTGCACCAACTTACAGCTCCACCATTCAATATAAATACGTATCCGGTTTGTGACTTAGAGTCATCCGGATTAGTGTCAAAGCTTGCATCGATGTAACCATTTACGACGAGCTCTTTGTCACCTCCATAAACGAGAAACATATCGTTAGTCCTTTTCAGGTATTTCAGGATGTTTTTGACCGCTGTCCAGTGATCCACTCCTAGATTACTTTGGTACCTCCCTGCTAAACTAATAGCAAGGCACACATTAGGTCTGGTACACAACATTGCATACATGATAGAACCTATGGCTGAAGCATAGGGGATGACTTCCATTTTCTCTCTGTCTTCTGCAGTGGTCGGGCATTGAGTCTGACTCAACTTCACACCTTGTAACACAAGCAAGAGCCCTTTCTTTGCTTGATCCATTTTGAACTTCTTCAAAACTTTGTCAAGGTATGTGCTTTGTGAAAGTCCAATTAAGCGTCTTGATCTATCTCTATAGATCTTGATGCCCAATATATAAGTAGCTTCCCCGAGGTATTTCATTGAAAAACTCTTATTCAAGTATCCTTTTATGCTATCCAGAAATTATATAACATTTCCAGTCAACAATATGTCATCCGCATATAATATTAGAAATGCTACAGAGCTCCCACTCACTTTCTCGTAAATACAGGCTTCTCCAAAAATCTGTATAAAACCATATGATTTGATCACACTATCAAAACGTTTATTCCAACTCCGAGATGCTTGCACCAGTCCATAGATGGATCGCTGGAGCTTGCACACTTTGTTAGCATCCTTTGGATTGATAAAACCTTTGGGTTGCATCATATACAACTCTTCTTCCAGAAATCCATTCAAGAATGCAGTCTTTACATCCATTTGCCAAATTTCATAATCATAAAATGCAACAATTGCTAACATGATTCGGACGGACTTAAGCATCGCTACGGGTGATAAGGTCTCATTGTAGTCAACTCCTTGAACTTGTTGAAAACCTTTCGCAACAAGTCGAACTTTGTAGACAGTAACATTACGTCAGCGTCAGTCTTCTTCTTGAAGATCCATTTATTCTCGATGGCTTGCCGATCATCGGGCAAGTCAACCAAAGTCCACACTTTGTTCTCATACATCGATCCCATCTCAGATTTCATGGCCTCAAGCCATTTCGCGGAATTTGGGCTCATCATCGCTTCCTAATAGTTCGTAGGTTCGTCATGGTCAAGTAACATGACCTCCAGAACCGGATTATCGTACCACTCTGGTGTGGATCTTACTCTGCTTGACCTACGAGGTTCAGTAGTAACTTGATCTGAAGTTACATGATCATCATCATTAGCTTCCTCACTAATTGGTGTAGTAGTCACAGGAACTGATTTCTGTGATGAACTACTTTCCAATAAGGGAGTAGCTACAGTTACCTCATCAAGTTCTACTTTCCTCCCACTCACTTCTTTTGAGAGAAACTCCTTCTCTAGAAAGGATCCATTCTTAGCAAGGAATGTCTTGCCTTCGGATCTGTGATAGAAGGTGTACCCAACAGTCTCCTTTGGGTATCCTATGAAGACACATTTCTCCGATTTGGGTTTGAGCTTATCAGGTTGAAGCTTTTTCACATAAGCATCGCAGCCCCAAACTTTAAGAAACGACAACTTGGGTTTCTTGACAAACCACAGTTCACACGGTGTCGTCTCAACGGATTTAGATGGTGCCCTATTTAACGTGAATGCAGCTGTCTCTAAAGCATAACCCCAAAATGATAGCGGTAAATCAGTAAGAGACATCATAGATCGCACCATATCTAATATAGTACGATTACGACGTTCGGACACACCATTACGCTGTGGTGTTCTAGGTGGTGTGAGTTGCGAAACTATTCCGCTTTGTTTCAAATGAAGACCAAACTCGTAACTCAAATATTCTCCTCCACGATTAGATCGCAGAAACTTTATTTTCTTGTTACGATGATTTTCCACTTCACTCTAAAATTCTTTGAACTTTTCAAATGTTTCAGACTTATGTTTCATCAAGTAGATATACCCATATCTGCTCAAATCATCTGTGAAGGTCAGAAAATAACGATACCCGCCGCGAGCCTCAATGTTCATCGGACCACATACATCAGTATGTATGATTTCCAACAAATCTGTTGCTCGCTCCATTGTTCCGGAGAACGGAGTTTTAGTAATCTTGCCCATGAGGCATGGTTCGCAAGTACCAAGTGATTCATAGTCAAGTGATTCCAAAAGTCCATCAGTATGGAGTTTCTTCATGCGCTTTACACCAATATGACCCAAACGGCAGTGCCACAAATAAGTTGCACTATCATTATCAACTCTGCATCTTTTGGTTTTAATATTATGAATATGTGTGTCACTACTATCGAGCTTCAAAAAAATAGACCACTCTTCAAGGGTGCATGACCACAAAATATGTTACTCATATAATAGAACAACCATTATTCTCGGATTTAAATGAATAACCTTCTCGCATCAAACAAGATCCAGATATAATGTTCATGCTTAACACTGGCACCAAATAAAAATTATTCAGGTCTAATACTAATCCCGAAGGTAGATGTAGAGGTAGCATGCCGACGCGATCACATCGACTCTGGAACCATTCCCACGCGCATCGTCACCTCGTCCTTAGCCAATCTTCGCTTAATCCGTAGTCCCTGTTTCGAGTTGCAAATATTAGCTACAGAACCGGTATCAAATACCCAGGCACTACTATGAGCATTAGTAAGGTACACATCAATAACATGTATATCACATATACCTTTGTTCACCTCTTCATCCTTCTTATCCGCCAAATACTTGGGGCAGTTCCGCTTCCAGTGACAAGTCCCTTTGCAGTAGAAGCACTCAGTCTCAGGCTTAGGTCCAGACTTGGGCTTCTTCACTTGAGCACCAACTTGCTTGTCATTCTTCTTGAAGTTCCCCTTCTTTCCTTTACCCTTTTTCTTGAAACTGGTTGTCTTGTTGACCATCAACACTTGATGCTCCTTCTTGATTTCTACTTCCGCAGCCTTTAGCATTGCGAAGAGCTCGGGAATCGTCTTATCCAACCCTTGCATGTTATAGTTCATCACGAAGTTTCTGTAGCTTGGTGGCAGTGAGTGAAGAACTCTGTCGATGACACTATCAACCGGAAGATTAACTCCCAGCTGAGTCAAGTGATTATGATACCCAGACATTTTGAGTATACGCTCACTGATAGAACTATTCTCCTCCATTTTGCAGCTATAGAACTTATTGGAGACTTCATATCTCTCAGTCCGGGCATTTGCTTGAAATATTAACTTCAACTCCTAGAACATCTCATATGCTCCATGACATTCAAAACGCCGTTGAAGTCCCGGTTCTAAGCCGTAAAGCATGGCACACTGAACTATCGAGTAGTCATCAGCTTTGCTCTGCCAGGCATTCACAACATCCGGCGTTGCTCCTGCAGCAGGTCTTGCACCTAGCGGTGCTTCCAGGACGTAATTCTTATGTGCAACAATGAGGATAATCATCAAGTTACGGACCCAGTCCGTGTAGTTGCTACCATCATATTTCAACTTAGCTTTCTCTAGGAACGCATTAAAATTCAAAGGAACAGTAGCATGGGCCATTGATCTACAACAACATAGACATGCAAAACATTATCAGGTACTAAGTTCATGATAAATTAAAGTTCAATTAATCATATTACTTAAGAACTCCCACTTAGATAGACATCCCTCTAATCATCTAAGTGATCACGTGATCCAAATCAACTAAACCATGTTCGATCATCACGTGAGATGGAGTAGTTTTCAATGGTGAACATCACTATGTTGATCATATCTACTATATGATTCACGCTCGACCTTTCGGTCTCAGTGTTCCGAGGCCATATCTGCATATGCTAGGCTCGTCAAGTTTAACTCGAGTATTCTGCGTGTGCAAAACTGGCTTGCACCCGTTGTATGTAAACGTAGAGCTTATCACACTCGATCATCACGTGGTCTCTCGGCACGATGAACTTTCACACCGGCGCATACTCAGGGACTTGTACCTTGAAATTTAGTGAGAGATCATTTTATAATGCTACCGCCGAACTAAGCAAAATAAGATGCATAAAGGATAAACATCACATGCAATCAATATAAGTGATATGATATGGCCATCATCATCTTGTGCCTTTGATCAACATCTCCAAAGCACTGTCATGATCACCATCGTAGAATCGTTGTCGTGTCACCAACTATTGCTTCTACGACTATCACTACCGCTTAGTGATAAAGTAAAAATAATTACAGGGCGATTGCATTGCATACAATAAAGCGACAACCATATGGCTCCTGCCAGTTGCCGATAACTCTGCTACAAAACATGACCATCTCATACAATAAAATTTAGCATCATGTCTTGACCATATCACATCACAACATGCCCTGCAAAAACAAGTTAGGCGTCCTCTACTTTGTTGTTGCAAGTTTTACGTGGCTGCAACGGGATGAGCAAGAACCATTCTTACCTACGCATCAAAACCACAACGATTTTTCGTCAAGTGTGTTGTTTTGACCTTCAACAAGGACCTGGCGTAGCCACACTCGATTCAACTAAAGTTGGAGAAACTGACACCCGCCAGCCACCTGTGTGCAAAGCACGTCGGTAGAACCAGTCTCGCGTAAGCGTACGCGTAATGTCGGTCCGGGATGCTTCATCCAACAATACTGTCGAATCAAAGTATGACATGCTGGTAAGCAGCATGACTATTATCGCCCACAACTCTTTGTGTTCTACTCGTGCATATAATATCTACGCATAGACCTGGCTCGGATGCCACTGTTGGGGAACACAGTAATTTCAAAAAAATTCCTACGCACAAGCAAGATCCATCTAGGTGATGCATAGCAACGAGAGGGGAGAGTGTTGTCTACGTACCCTCGTAGACCGAAAGCGGAAGCGTTATGACAACACGGTTGATGTAGTCGTACGTCTTCATGATCCGACCGATCCTAGTACCGAAAGTACGGCACCTCCGTGATCTGCACACGTTCAGCTTGGTGACATCCCACGAACTCTAGATCCGGCTGAGGTCGAGGGAGTGTTTCATCAGCACAATAGCGTGATGACGGTGATGATGAAGTTACCGACGCAGGGCTTCGCCTAAGCACTACAACGATATGACCGAGGTGGAAATCTATGGAGGGGGGCACCGCACATGGCTAAACAATCAACTTGTGTGTCTATGGGGTGCCCCCTTCCCCCGTATATAAAGGAGTGGAGGAGGGGAGGGCCGGCCCTCTCATGGCGCACCCAAGGGGGGAGTCCTACTCCCGGTGGGAGTAGGATTCCCCCTTCCCTAGATGGAGTAGGAGAGGAAGGAAGGAGGAGAGAGGGAGAAGGAAAGGTGGGCCGGCCCCCACCCCAATTCGGATTGGGCTTGGGGGCGCGCCCTCACCTTGGCCGCCTCCTCCTCTCTCCCACTAAGGCCCATGTACTCCCCGGGGGGTTCAGGTAACCCTCCGGCACTCCAGTAAATGCCCGAACTCACCCGGAACCATTCTGATGTCCAAATATAGGCTTCCAATATATCGATCTTTATGTCTCGACCATTTCGAGACTCCTCGTCATGTCTGTGATCATATCCGGGACTCCGAACAATCTTTGGTACATCAAAACACATAAACTCATAATATCAATCGTCACCGAACGTTAAGCGTGTAGACCCTACGGGTTTGAGAACTATGTAGACATGACCGAGACTCATCTCCGGTGAATAACCAATAGCGAAACCTAGATGCTCATATTGGTTCCTACATATTCTACGAAGATCTTTATCGATCAAAACCGCATAACAACATACGTTGTTCCCTTTGTCATCGGTATGTTACTTGCACCAGATTCGATTGTTGGTATCTCAATACCTAGTTCAATCTCGTTACCAAAAAGTCTCTTTACTCGTTCCGTAATGCATGATCCTGCAACTAACTCATTAGTCACATTGCTTGCAAGGTTTATAGTGATGTGCATTACCGAGAGGGCCCAGAGAAACCTCTCCGACAATCGGAGTGACAAATCCTAATCTCGATCTATGCCAACTCAACAAACACCATCGGAGACACCTCTAGAGCATCTTTATAATCACCCAGTTATGTTGTGATGTTTGATAGCACACAAACTGTTCCTCCGGTATTCAGGAGTTGCATAATCTCATTGTCATAGGAACATGTATAAGTTATGAAGAAAGCAATAGCAACAAACTAAACGATCAAGTGTTAAGCTAACGGAATGGGGCAAGTCAATGACATCATTCTCTAATGATGTGATCACGTTAATCAAATGACAAATCATGTCTATGGTTAGGAAACTTAACCATCTTTGATTCAACGAGCTAGTCAAGTAGAGGCATACTAGTGACACTCTGTTTGTCTATGTATTCACACATGTACTAAGTTTCCGGTTAATACAATTCTGGCATGAATAATAAACATTTATCATGATATAAGGAAATATAAATAACAACTTTATTATTGCCTCTAGGGCATATTTCCTTCATTCGTCTACCACTACTACCTGGCCACGAAGCCTTGCGAGCCTTTCGCTAGATTTATGAATAGGCTCGACTACACTTCCGCTACGATGGATACCAACAATTATCTAAAAGTGCTCAAGATTTCGAGCTTAGCCTGCCAAAATCTTGTTGACATCCGTGACCACTACACGGTCTAGGGCAACATGAAGAACAATCAGGACTCCCTGGTTGACCTCGCCTCGACCATCATCGACCCCTACTACATGAAGATGAAGGATGAGAGCAAGAAGGACAACATCGCCTGGCACAGTGCCTGGGAGCAGAGACTGGATGAAGAACACTTCAAGTACGTGGCCAAGGACACGTACACAAGCCACAAGATGTACATGTGGATTGTTGACATGAGGAAGTGCCTTCGTCCTGCCCCAGACGAGGGATCGAGCCACAGAGCAGTGGCGGCAGTGTCACAAGAAGAAGATAATTAGATAACTATTTCTCCTAGTTTAGAATGCATGTAATTTGTTTATTGAGGTGTGTGTCAATGTTTTGTATAGTCACTTATGTAATTGGATGTTTATTTTTATTATATGTGTTGTTCTTCTTTAGACAGAGCAAATCATATCGCACACGGAGTAAACTAGGGAACTCGTCGGTGTTGATTTCATCAATCGCTGACAATTGTATAGCAGCAAGCGTTTACCCACAACACACACGGCTATTAGCAGCAATCGTGTGTATTATTATCGGTCTTCGCACACATTTCTGATTACGGACCTATTTGATGTATATCACACACTGTTGTTAAGTTGAACCATTTTTGTTGTCTTGTCTCACTGCAAATAGTTCATCTGAGTGAACTGTATGTCGTATATCGCACACACCTTGATCTGGATGACCTTTTCTATTTTGTTGCCTAATCACAAATAGTTCATCCGAATGAACTGTATGTCGTATATCGCACACATTTACATCTGTCGGACAGTTTCTGTTGTTATGCTCATCGCAAACAGTTCGTATGGGTCAACTGTATGCCACGTATCGCACAGACAACTATAATCTTAATCGTGTTTGATGTCTCTGCCATCGCAAACAGTTCATATCATTTTTTATGGTTTTCTTACATCATCATTTCCGATTAATTCGCACACATTTTCGTCGTAGGGTTTCTAATTGTAGTGTCGCGTTAGCAGCATCCTGCAGTAGTGGTGATAGCATCAAGACAAGTAGGAAGCAAAGATAATAATGTTATCAAAGGTAATGATCATCTTGCCTGGGATCCCACTTGGAATAAGATCGAGTCCATAAAGTAGTCGAACAAGGATAGTCGAATGAATCCTCACACTCTGTATCGTAACTGTAAATTATCAAGAAGAAGCAAACAGTATGGTAAACACACATATCATAACCATGGCATGATGCACACCCAAGTATGATGCATGTCCGGTTTAATGATTCATCTCATGGCCATTTGCAACAATCAAATAAGTGAAACTCAATATGCAACAAGTTGCAAATTGATGAAACTCCACATTCAAATATCGCGTTCCATCCCGTTTAGCTGCTCATGAATATTATATGTTGGTTAACATGGCAAAAGGTGAATCATGAGCAAACTACCTATCTAGGCAAGTTTAAATTAGGCCAGAAACAACGCATAACAATTCCAGAAAATCCCTTTGTGCAATTTTCGAATTTGGTATTGTTCCGCCCTAAAACATATTTTAGAGTTGTTAAACATGCAAAGTAAGTGCACCATGTTATTATAAATGTTTTTCTAGGCCATTGACATGCATAGTTTATTTAGTTCGGAGCTACGGTTATTTAGTTATGAAATAAACCATTTTAGCATGTTATTAGGATATTATTGCAAACAACAATTTAAATATTTTTAACATGTGTGAAAGTTGCATATTGTGAAACTACATGAAATTCTACGCATTTTACATACATAGATCATTTTAATCCGATGCACCATTGTGAAGTTATTAAATGCATGAAATAGAAGGACTTTAATGTAAAACAATTTTCCTCTGGATTAATAGGCAAATTCGTCCAGGGGGAATATGTCCTCGGCCGAATCAGCTGAGCGTTGTATATTACACTGTGTGCACAAGCGCTGGATAGGCAGAGGAGGGAAGTCACCTCGTGGGCTGAGGCCCAGTCGGTGGAGCTGGCCGACTGGAGCGAGGAGCTGGGCTGGCTTGAGCTGTCGTGGAAGAAGTGGCCCACGCGGCTGGCTTGATGGCTGCATGCACGTGCATCTCGTTGCTGGGGACCGGGGTTCATATACGGCGCGTATCGCGCCGGGGAGCGACGTAGCGCGTACCCTCCCCCCCCCCCTCGCTCGCTGCTGTTAACATGGGCCGACCCATTTCGGGGTTTCACCCCCAACCGGTTTTGGGAAGGTTCTAGAACCTTCCCTAAACCGGGTTTTTCGTTTTTTTTCTTTTGTCTTTTTCTTTTTCTGTTTTCTTTTCGTTTTTTCTTTACTTATATGTTTTCATTTTTACACTTTTTTCCAAATTCCGAATATCTATTCATTTGTGATTTATTTTCTAAGTTGTTAACTTTTTTTGGAATGATGCACATTTTTTCAAAACCATGGTTTTATTTTTACTAATTCGTGTACATTCTCCAAAATCATGAACATTTTTTTGTAACCGTGAACACTTTTTATAACTCACGAACATTTTTTCGAAACTGTGAACATTTTCTTAATTTTTTTAATATTTTTTGGAAATTCGCAACATTCTCTTAAGTCATGAACATGTTTTTGAATTCATGAACATTTTTTCTAAATAATGAACATTTTAAAATTATAGACTAAATTTTCAAAATCTTGTACTTTTTTCCATATTTGTGAACAATTTTTTAAATTAGTGAACTTTTTTTTGAATCATGAACATTTTTTTTCAAATTTGTGAACATTTTTTGAATTAGCAAATAATTGTTTTGAATCGTGAACATTTCTTTTCAAATTTGTGAACGTTTTTTGAATTAGCGAACATTTTCTTGAATCGTGGATTTTTTTTTCAAATTGACGAAATTTTTTGTATTAGCGAACATTTTTTTGAATCGTGAACATTTTACTCAAATTCATGAATGGTTTTCGAATTAGCAAACTTCTTTTTAATCATGAACATTTTTTTTCAAATTCCTGAACATTTTTTGAATTAGGGAACATTTTTTCAAATTCGTTAACATTTTTCAAATTAGCGAGCATTTTTTTGAATCATGAACTTTTTTTCAAATCTGCAAACATTTTTTTTGAATCATGATTTTTTTCAAAATCATGAAAAAAAATTGAGTTTGTGTACATCTTTTACAAATTCATGAACAAGTTTTGAATTCCTGAGCATTTTTCTGTAATAATGAATACATTTTGAAATCTTGATTATTTCTTAAAATTAGCAGTACCAATGTCTTGAATAAATTTTTCGGAGAAGACAAAAAAAGTAGTTAACTCCAATTTGTGTAGCAGCTCATTACTCCTTTGTATAAAGTGCAATTTGTTTCATGTGTTTCAAAATTCAGTCGACTACATCAACACCTGTAGTGTGTTTGGTCATCGGATGTAGTTCACTTTTCAGAGTAATGTTGTTCACTTCCGCCCAACATGAAAACGCAGAAGAAAAAACTAGCGAAACAACAAAATAGTAATGCAGTTCACTTTCCCTCGTCTCTGCGATCCACTCTTGTTCATAAAAATGTTAAAAAAGGCCACAAAAACTCGCCTGAGAAAGTTTACGTCTGACAAAAGAAATCATGAAGTTCACTTGAATGTCTCATGTGGTGTGGTTTTCAGTTTTGAAGCAGTGCATTCTTCTCTATGATGCAGTACATACGACGATTTTGGTGTCGTGAAAAACAAAGTGTCCGCATTACGGTAATTTTAAAACTGCTCTTAAACCGTAAGGAATTAGAGACAGTGTTCTACATGAAAAGGTTGCGTCTCGTCGATATCTTTCCAACGACGTATAATTTGAATCATTCCGACTAGTGGTTTGGAAAAAAATCACAAAAAACACTTGATGCCACTCGCCATGTGGCGCACCATTTTCAAAATTAATTTAAACCCGTAAGGAATCTCAAAAAAAATTATACATATGAAATTTGTGCCTCGTCCGTAGCTTTCCAAAGGCAAATCACACGCCTCGTTTTGACAAATAGTTAAAATCTGGAACGAAAACAGTACTGTAAAATTGCAAAAAAATATGAAAAATAGAATTCCACGATTTAGTGAATTTGAAACTACTCTTAAACTATAACGAATTAGAGAAATTAATCTCTACGAGGCTGGTCACAATGGGCAAGAACATAAGCTAGTAACTTACACACTTCCCTAGACTATGTTACTATCTCCATAGTGGGTAGGAACATCTATGTAGTGTCATGCAACGATGTATTTATTAGGTTAAAGACTCATTGTTTCTTGGAGTGTGTGATGTTGTATCATTTGCTTAATTTTGACGAGTGGTTTAGACAAAAATCACAAAAATACGCTCGCTTCAACTCATCGTGTGTCGCACAATTTTTAAAACTGCTCTTAGACCGTGACGAATCTCCAAAAAATTCCAAAAGTGAAGTTGCACCTAATCCATAGATTTCCAACAATAAATTACACAACTCGTTCCGACAAACGGTTTAAGAACAGGAGCCAAAACAGTACCGAAAAAATCGCGTGAAGTTTTTGCGACGAGAAGTTCACTCATCTCAGTACCACAGTACTCTTGCTTCAACAATGACGCACACTTACGATCGGTTTAGAATTGCATGAGCAACGCAAGTGCATGCCATTATTGAAGCAACAACACTGCAGTACTGAGACAATTGAACTTCTCGTCGCAAAAAACTGCAAGCGACTTTTTCGGTGCTATTTTTGCTCCAGTTTTAAAACTGTTTGTTGAAACGATGTGTGTAACATACCGTTGGAAAGCTATGGATTAGGCGCAACTTCACCATGTTGAATTTTGTTTGAGATTTCTCATGGTTTAAGAGCAGTTTTGAAAATTATGCGACGCATGACGAGTTGCAGCGAGCGTATTTTCACGATTTTTCCTAAACCGCTTGTCGGAATGAAGCAAATGAAACGCCTTGGAAAGATATCATCGAGGCGCAACTTTTTTATCTATATTAGTTTCTCTAATTCATTACAGTTTAAGAGCTGATTTGAAGTTACTAAATTGCGGAAATTCTGTTTTTCAATTTTTTTAAATTTTTGTTATTGTTTTTGCTCCAGTTTTCTAACCGTTTATCAAAACATGGTGTGTGATACGCTGTTGGGAAGCAATAGACGAGGCACAACTTCATATGTTTGAGATTCCTTACAGTTTTAAATTAATTTTGAAAATTATGCAGCGGACGGTGTGTGCTAGCGGTAGTTTGCATGCTATCTTTCATAAACCGCGCGTAGGAATGATTCAGATGATACGCCACCCTAAAACATATTTTAGAGTTGTTAAACATGCAAAGTAAGTGCACCATGTTATTATACACGTTTTTCTAGGCCATTGACATGCATAGTTTATTTAGTTCGGAGCTACGGTTATTTAGTTATGAATTAAACCATTTAAGCATGTTATTAGAATATTATTGCAAACAATAATTTAAATATTTTTAACATGTGTGAAAGTTGCATATTGTGAAACTACATGAAATTCTACGCATTTTACATACATAGATCATTTTAATCCGATGCACCATTGTGAAGTTATTAAATGCATGAAATAGAAGGACTTTAATGTAAAACAATTTTCCTCTGGATTAATAGGCAAATTCGTCCAGGGGGAATATGTCCTCGGCCGAATCAGCTGAGCGTTGTATATTACACTGTGTGCACAAGCGCTGGATAGGCAGAGGAGGGAAGTCACCTCGTGGGCTGAGGCCTAGTCGGTGGAGCTGGCCGGCTGGAGCGAGGAGCTGGGCTGGCTTGAGCTGTCGTGGAAGAAGTGGCCCACGCGGCTGGCTTGATGGCTGCATGCACATGCATCTCGTTGCTGGGGACCGGGGTTAATATACGGCGCGTACCGCGCCGGGGAGCGACGTAGCGCGTACCCTCCCCCCCCCCTCGCTCGCTGCTGTTAAAATGGGCCGACCCATTTCGGGGTTTCACCCCCAACCGGTTTTGGGAAGGTTCTAGAACCTTCCCTAAACCGGGTTTTTCGTTTTTTTCTTTTGTCTTTTTCTGTTTTCTTTTTGTTTTTTCTTTACTTATATGTTTTCATTTTCACACTTTTTTCCAAATTCCGAATATCTATTCATTGGTGATTTATTTTTTAAGTTATTAACTTTTTTTTGGAATGATGCACATTTTTTCAAAACCATGGTTTTATTTTTACAATTCGTGTACATTCTCCAAAATCATGAACATTTTTTTGTAACCGTGAACACTTTTTATAACTCACGAACATTTTTTTGAAACTGTGAACATTTTCTTAATTTTTTTAATATTTTTTAGAAATTCGCGAACATTCTCTTAAGTCATGAACATGTTTTTGAATTCATGAACATTTTTTCTAAATAATGAACATTTTAAAATTATAGACTAAATTTTCAAAATCTTGTACTTTTTTCCATATTTGTGAACAATTTTTTAAATTAGTGAACTTTTTTTTGAATCATGAACATTTTTTTTCAAATTTGTGAACATTTTTCGAATTAGCAAATAATTGTTTTGAATCGTGAACATTTCTTTTCAAATTTGTGAACGTTTTTTGAATTAGCGAACATTTTCTTGAATCGTGGAATTTTTTTTCAAATTGACGAAATTTTTTGTATTAGCGAACATTTTTTTGAATCGTGAACATTTTACTCAAATTCATGAATGGTTTTCGAATTAGCAAACTTCTTTTTAATCATGAACATTTTTTTCAAATTCGCGAACATTTTTTGTATTAGGGAACATTTTTTCAAATTCGTTAACATTTTTCAAATTAGCGAGCATTTTTTTGAATCATGAACTTTTTTTCAAATCCGCAAACATTTTTTTGAATCATGATTTTTTTCAAAATCATGAACATTTTTTGAGTTTGTGGACATCTTTTACAAATTCATGAACAATTTTTGAATTCCTGAGCATTTTTCTGTAATAATGAATACATTTTGAAATCTTGATTATTTCTTAAAATTAGCAGTACCAATGTCTTGAATAAATTTTTCGGAGAAGACAAAAAAAGTAGTTAACTCCAATTTGTGTAGCAGCTCATTACTCCTTTGTATAAAGTGCAATTTGTTTCATGTGTTTCAAAATTCAGTCGACTACATCAACGCATGTAGTGTGTTTGGTCCTCGGATGTAGTTCACTTTTAAGAGTAATGTTGTTCACTTCCGCCCAACATGAAAACGCAGAAGAAAAAACTAGCGAAACAACAAAATAGTAATGCAGTTCACTTTCCCTCGTCTCTGCGATCCACTCTTGTTCATAAAAATGTTAAAAAATGCCACAAAAACTCGCCTGAGAAAGTTTACGTCAGACAAAAGAAATCATGAAGTTCACTTGAATGTCTCATGTGGTGTGGTTTTCAGTCTGAAGCAGTGCATTCTTCTCTATGATGCAGTACACACGACGATTTTGGTGTCGCGAAAAACAAAGTGTCCGCATTACGGTAATTTTAAAACTGCTCTTAAACCGTAAGGAATTAGAGACAGTGTTCTACATGAAAAAGTTGCATCTCGTCGATATCTTTCCAACGACGTATAATTTGAATCATTCCGACCAGTGGTTTGGAAAAAATCACAAAAAACACCTGATGCCACTCGCCATGTGGCGCACCATTTTCAAAATTAATTTAAACCCGTAAGGAATCTCAAAAAAAATTATACATATGAAATTTGTGCCTCGTCCGTAGCTTTCCAAAGGCAAATCACACGCCTCGTTTTGACAAATAGTTAAAATCTGGAACGAAAACAGTACTGTAAAATTGTAAAAAATATGAAAAATAGAATTCCATGATTTAGTGAATTTGAAACTACTCTTAAACTATAACGAATTAGAGAAATTAATCTCTATTAGGCTGGTCACAGTGGGCAAGAACATAAGGTAGTAACTTACACACTCCCCTAGACTATGTTACTATCTCCATAGTTGGTAGGAACATCTATGTAGTGTAATGCAACGATGTATTTATTAGGTTATAGACTCATTGTTTCTTGGAGTGTGTGATGTTTCGGTAACTTAGCTAGTTACCACAAGCACCTCTCTCTTCATTAAATATGTGCCACATAAGCAAAGTTGTATTGCAGTGTGTGATGTTACTCTTAAGTTCCTCCCCACTGTGACCAGCCTGAAAAAGTTGTGCCTCGACATATCTCTCCAATTAATTTTGACGAGTGGTTTAGAAAAAAATCACAAAAATACGCTCGCTTCAACTCATCGTGTGTCGCACAATTTTTAAAACTGCTCTTAGACCGTGACGAATCTCCAAAAAATTCAAAAAGTGAAGTTGCGCCTAATCCATAGATTTCCAACAATAAATTACACAACTCGTTCCGACAAACGGTTTAAGAACAGGAGCCAAAACAGTACCGAAAAAATCACGTGAAGTTTTTGCGACGAGAAGTTCACTCATCTCAGTACCGCAGTACTCTTGCTTCAACAATGACGCGCACTTACGATCGGTTTAGAATTGCATGCTCAACGCAAGTGCATGCCATTATTGAAGCAACAACACTGCAGTACTGAGACAATTGAACTTCTCGTCGCAAAAAACTGCAAGCGACTTTTTCGGTGCTATTTTTGCTCCAGTTTTAAAACTGTTTGTTGAAACGATGTGTGTAACATACCATTGGAAAGCTATGGATTAGGCGCAACTTCACCATGTTGAATTTTGTTTGAGATTCCTCATGGTTTAAGAGCAGTTTTGAAAATTATGCGATGCATGACGAGTTGCAGCGAGCGTATTTTCACGATTTTTCCTAAACCGCTTGTCGGAATGAAGCAAATGACACGCCTTGGAAAGATATCATCGAGGCGCAACTTTTTTATCTATATTAGTTTCTCTAATTCATTACAGTTTAAGAGCTGATTTGAAGTTACTAAATTGCGGAAATTCTGTTTTTCAATTTTTTTAAATTTTTGTTATTGTTTTTGCTCCACTTTTCTAACCGTTTATCAAAACATGGTGTGTGATACGCTGTTGGGAAGCTACAGACGAGGCACAACTTCATATGTTTGAGATTTCTTACAGTTTTAAATTAATTTTGAAAATTATGCAGCGGACGGTGTGTGCTAGCGGTAGTTTCTATGCTATCTTTTATAAACCGCGCGTAGGAATGATTCAGATGATACGCCGTTAGGAAGGTATTGACGACAGTTTTTTGGTTTGGTATTCGGTTTATACCGTATCGCCGGCTCTGCCATGCAAAATCAGCTGCGTTGGTACCTCAGATCCAGCTGTGCTCTTATATAGGCTAGCACTCCAACCCTTTCTGCGTCGCTGGCCGAGGTGGGGCTAAACAAACCAGCAGGAGCTCCTCCTGCTGTTACGAATAGACTAACAGTAGTGTTCCACAAGAGAAAAATAAGCCCATAACAGGTTGGGCCTTGCATGCAGGTTCGTTGGCTTGGGCCCATGCCTACTTTTTTGTCGCTGACTCGCTCTTTGCGCGCGCGATGCAGAGGCCACGTACTCGTTTGGCTGTAGGTTCGTGCTCCCTGACGCATATTCGGTTTCCTTTTCGGTTAACCGAGTTAAAACCGAACCAACTGAAGTATGTTCGGTTAGTAAAGCTAAAAACCGAATTTTTCTGTAGCAGCATTAAACACTGAAATTTTGGTTTTTCGGTATTGGTGTCGGTTCGGTCTTTGGTTTGTCGGTTTTTATGCCCACCCCTAGCGGGGGCCCCTTCAAAGAAGAAGGTGGGATGTGGGGGCATGGGGACCATGGGGCATCGTAGATCGGGCGCTGCAGGGCTGTGGCTCATGCCATGATGTCGCGACAGTGGTGGGGTGATGCGTTCGGGAAATGGAAGCATGTCGGGCGAGCATGAGAGGAGGCGCGGTGGCCATTGGGCTTTGGGTGTGGTGGGTGGAGTGTCAGTCGGGGTGAGAGGAGGCGTGACAGATGGGGGGAGAGGAGTCATGGTGGCGCTACCGGCGATGGTGGAAGGAGGTAGGTGGCGGAGCCGTGAGGGGAGGTAGGAGCAGGAGTCCTAAAGTCGTGAGGCGAGGTAGGGACGACCAACGGCGCGGTGCTTCGGGGCTGCCGGCGGCGCAGGGCGGGGTGGCGGTGGGGGAGTTGCTCGGAGAGAGAGAGAGGAGGTCATGGGATGGTGTGGGGATCAAACGAATGGATAAGTGGGGTGTGTGTGGGTTCATGTTTTTCTTTTGCAGTTTTTCTCTAATGGTTATGCGGTCCGGTTCACGAGATAGGATGTTAGCAGAATAAGCACATGTGTTAGGAGAATATAGTAACGTGGTATAGAAAATATAGTTAGTTTTTCTTTTAAATGTAGTAAATTATAAACTTGGATAATGAAGAATATATTTTCAGAATCACTATATTTGTTACACCATTTTACTGGAATTTGTATGTAACGTTACTAGGGGTGTAGAACAAGCTATTCTACACTCATGCTTAGAATAGCGCTACCGAAACTTATTCTGCTAACACCGGAGCCTTATTCTGCTAACACTGAAGGAACTACCCTACCCTCGCCTCCTTCCTCCAGCACGGCCAGAGACCATCCTTCACCACGGGCGGTTGGGGACGGCATGCCGCCAACTCGCTCCAACCGCCGGCGCCAACCCGCGGCCATGGCGGGATCCGTTCGCCACCGGCCCCCGGCACGGCCTCCTCCACCGGATTCGGCCTCCACCGCCCCGGTAACCTGGATCTCGGCCACCTCGGGGGCCCCACGCCCTGCACCCTGCCGGGAATACGTAGGCGAGGTCCATCTCATGAAGGTGCGCACCAGCCTCCCCCCACCAACAACGATGTCGTGGTGCCAGGATCCGGTGATGTACCTCCCGCGCATCGTCGGATTTAGTAAACAGATGGACTCCTCCTCCACCATTCTCACCGCGTGCCGCCCGTGCTGTGGTGGCCTAGAGGACTTGTTCTGCGGTGCAGTACCTGGCGCGAGACAGTCCGGTGGCACGGGATGCAGTCCGTGGCCTCACGGCATGAATTCCACCGCCTCGGTCAGTGAAGTCTAGTTCGTGGCCTCATAGCGTGAGCCATACGGGATTCCTCCTTGTTGAAAAATGGAGAGGTTTGGTTGCCTATGATTGTGTCGTTCATCGCCGTGGCCCGAATGGCAAGATGGGTGGCACCTACGGGCGTGTAGTACGGCCAACGGTGACGTGCAGTACGTGACGAGCAAGCATGGTGTGCGATTCAGCCTTGCGGTTGCTACAGTTTGGCAGCGTGGGAGCAAAGCATATGTGGTTCCCTGTGAAAATGATGAAGCGAAAGAAGATGCAGTTTGCTTCAGAGTTGTTTTGTTCGATTCTTTCTTCATGCAGTTAAGTGCTCTTTTGCACCTTTCAGTGGTCTAGTGTGCTGCTGAAAACAAAACATACTCTTTTTGTTTAGAAACTCATATTTCTTATTGTTTATATTTCTAAAAAAGGTAGTCCATCTCAACAAACAAAGGAAGTTGGCATTGAAAGCAACAACTAACGCGTCACTCCGATAATAAAAAAATGTAAAAAAAACCAAAAAGAGTCTGTGGGATGCAACTCACTCATGTCCATGCTTTGTAGTACAGCCTCTGGGTGAAAAAACATAGTGGGACGTCTGAGAAATTCAGTTGTGCAACCAAAATAAAGATGAAAACTGATGTAATTCACTCCCCTCGTCATCCCTCTCGCGTTCACATATTTTGTGCTTCTAGTTCACTTAGTAAAAAAAGGAAAAAAGGATATGTGCTCAAAGGCGCATGCAACCCACGTCGAGGAGCCAATGTGGTTCACTTTGTTCTCTGAGAAAAAGAGGACAGGGTGACATATCTCTATGTACTCATGCACAACAAAAAAGCAATCTAAAAATAGTGATAAGTAACAACAATAAGAGAGGGGAAACAGTGATGCAGCTATCTTATTCCTATTTGCGGTTCATTTTTCCAAAGCATTCAGTTCACTCGCCCTATCCACCCGCGGTCTGAACTCTTTAAATAATTTCTTTTAGGAAATAGCGTAGTTCACTACACTCGACCTAGCGGTCCAGAAGCATTTAAAAAAAGTTTAGTGCGCTTCACTCTATTCATCAAAAAGTTATAAAAAGGACAAAAGAAATCATGCATTCCACTTGCCCGTCCGATGAAGTGCGTTGTTCGGTCTGTAGCAGTGCGGTACAGACTTCTACTTTCGCACAAAAAAACAAATTTGTAAATTATATCCATCTGAAGCTGCCCACCTGCCTATTTATTATTTTTATAATCCGCGAGTCTTCCTCGCTATAAATTCTATCGATCTATGTGTGGTGTGTGGCTCAGTCTCCCCCTCTATTTTCTTCATTCTTCCAGATTCAGATCTAGGTTCCTCCCTCTTCTCTCTATTGTTTTCTTCCCTTTTCATGTGTTTCCCATGGAGGATTGTTCATGCGGATGTCTCGCAAAGATGGCGCGCATAGCTGATGGCTATGTGTACGAATCTGGTTTGGAGCTCACCGAGAGTCAGCTCCGTGGGCAACTTTCATGTCTGCTGTACAGCAACCATGGGTTTCCTGCACCCTATGTTTGTCGCCTGACGGTTGCGGACTTGGAGGAATCATGGGTATGTGTTTTCTTCTTTTTGTAGGTCTCGTTTCGAATCCCATGGACTGAATTTGTAGTTTAGTTTTATCAATAGTATGTCTATAATTTTTATTTGGTTTTATCAGAAGTTAACAGTAGGGATTTGTGTGTGTATTTGTTCATTACTAAACAGTATTGATCCATTTTTGTATAATCCTTGTTCTATTTTTTCAGATGTTTTACTATAGGGGTATTGACATGTATATTTCTTCAGTTTAGTCAGGACATACGACTAGTTAGTTTGGTGTTTTTGTTTTGGTTCAGATATTTCTTTTCAGTTTGTTATGCAACAATTCGTAGATCTGTGTAAATATTCAGTTATGCCAGGTGTTCACTTTATTTTCTACTCCCATCACTGGTGCGCGTTGGTCCTAAACAAACGGTTTTTAACCCCTTTCCGCGACGGCATCTGGAACCGTTGCCAAGTGAGTGTGGGCGATAGGGGGGTCCTTCCCACATGACCGAGAAACCGTCGGGGATATGCCCTCCTGGCACACACGTTCGGCAAAATGAGGTCGTGTGCGAACAGCGAGCGTGCAAATACGGAAATACATACAGTATAGCTAAAAAATACAATTATACATCAAAATTGTTTCCGGTCGCAAGTACATCCCACACAGTCAGTCCCCGCTAAACATTTCCGTTCGTATGTACATCCCACACAGTCGCTCCAAGGAAAACGTTTGCGCAAGGTGGCGTAATGCAAACAGTTTTGAAGAGAATGTCGTGTGTGATTGTTCATTGATCCAACACGGTTTATTCCTAGAAACTGTGTGCGTTGCCTGAGGTCATCGCCCAGTGTGGTTTCTCATTAACCCTTTGCAATAGGAAAACCCAATTAGCAAGCTAATTGGGCAATTAGTGGGCTAATTGCCCTATTATTAATAATCCATTTACTAATTTAATTGACATTCATATTAAGCACATAATATATTCCATTCACATATTAAGGAAGCAGGATTTCATAATTGAAATACATTAGAGTACAACATGATATAGCTACAGCACTCAGCTACCCCATTACACAACTGCACCAGCAGCAAGTTTCACATGCAACATCTAGAACCTTTCGAAATTAGCATCTTAGACGGTACATAGAGAGATGCATCTTATCGGGAAAACTGCTGAAGCGGAAGGCGAATATTGAGACTTCATTCATGTTGAAGGTCTTTGCAACTTTAGGCCAGTGCCTGTGGATGATTGACCGTCCATCCTTCGACCTCTTTAGGAACACTTCAATATTGAACCGTGGGTGTTGTATGAAAACTTTCCTCGCCTCCGGACCAAAGAGGTGGTTTGAGAGGTAATCATTGTTGGAAATATGCCCTAGAGGCAATAATAGAATGGTTATTATTGTATTTCTTGTTCATGATAATTGTCTATTGTTCATGCTATAATTGTATTAACCGGAAACCGTAATACATGTGTGAATACGTAGACCACAACATGTCCCTAGTAAGCCTCTAGTTGACTAGATCGTTGATCAATAGATGGTCATGGTTTCCTGACCATGGACATTGGATGTCATTGATAACGGGATCACATCATTAGGAGAATGATGTGATGGACAAGACCCAATCTTAAGCATAGCACAAGATCGTTAGTTCGTTTGCTAAAGCTTTTCTAATGTCAAGTATCATTTCCTTAGACCATGAGATTGTGCAACTCCCGGATACCGTAGGAATGCTTTGGGTGCACCAAACGTCACAACGTAACTGGGTGGCTATAAACGTGCACTACAGGTATCTCCGAAAGTGCCTGTTGGGTTGGCACGAATCGAGACTGGGATTTGTCACTCCGTATGACGGAGAGGTATCTCTGGGCCCACTCGGTAATGCATCATCATAATGAGCTCAATGTGACCAAGTGGTTGATCACGCAATCATGCATTACGGTACGAGTAAATTGACTTGCCGGTAACGAGATTGAACGAGGTATTGGGATACCGACGATCGAATCTCGGGCAAGTAACGTACCGATTGACAAAGGGAATTGTATACAGGATTGATTGAATCCCTGACATCGTGGTTCATCCGAGATCATCGTGGAACATGTGGGAGACAACTTTGGTGTCCAGATCCCGCTGTTGGTTATTGGCCAGAGAGCTGTCTCGGTCATGTCTGCATGATTCCCGAACCCGTAGGGTCTACACACTTAAGGTTCGGTGACGCTAGAGTTGTTACGGGAATTAGTGTGCAGTTACCGTATGTTGTTCAGAGTCCCGGATGAGATCTCGGACGTCAGGAGGAGTTCCGGAATGGTCCGGAGGTAAATATTTATATACGGGAAGTCCTATTTTGGCCACCAGAAAATGTTCAGGATTTTTCGGTATTGTACCGGGAAGGTTCTAGAAGGTTCCGAAGTGGGGCCCACCTGCATGGGGGGACCCATATGAACGTGGGTAGTGGGGGCAAGGCCCCACACCCCTGGTCAAGGCGCACCAAGATAAGATGATATCCCGAAGGGATAAGATCAAGATCCCTAAAAAGGGGGGATAACAATTGGTGGGGAAGGGAAATGATGGATTTCTTTCCCCCACCTTTGCCAACGCCCCAATGGACTTGGAGGGAAAGAAACCAGCCCCCTCCAACCCTATATATAGTGGGGAGGCACATGGGAGCCGCACCCCTTCCCCTGGCGCAGCCCTCTCCCTCCCCAACACCTCCTCCTCCGTAGTAGTGCTTGGCGAAGCCCTACCGGAGAACTGCAAGCTCCACCACCACATCGTCGTGCTGCCAGAGCTCTCCCTCAACTTCTCCTCTCCCCTTGCTGGATCAAGAAGGAGGGGACGTCCCCGGGCTGTACGTGTGTTGAACGCGGAGGCGCCGTCCGTTCGGCGCTAGATCGGATCTTCCGCGATTTGAATCGCCGCGAGTACGACTCCATCAACTGCGTTCGTGTAACGCTTCCGCTTAGCGATCTTCAAGGGTATGAAGATGCAATCCCTCTCTCTCATTGATAGCATCTCCTAGATTGATCTTGGTGACACGTAGGAAAATTTTGAATTATTGCTACTTTCCCCAACAGTGGCATCATGAGCTAGATCTATGCGCAGATTCTATGCACGAGTAGAACACAAAGTAGTTGTGGGCGATGATTTGTTCAATTTGCTTACCGTTACTAGTCTTATGTTGACTTAGCGGCATTGTGGGATGAAGCGGCCCGAACCGACCTTACACGTACACTTACGTGAGACAGGTTCCATCGACTGACATGCACTTGATGCATAAGGTGGCTAGCGGGTGTCTGTCTCTCCTACTTTAGTCGGATCGGAATCGATGAAGAGGGTCCTTATGAAGGGTAAATAGCAATTGGCATATCACCGTTGTGGCTTTTGCGTAGGTAAGAAACGTTCTTGCTAGAAACCCATAGCAGCCACGTAAAACATGCAACAACAATTAGAGGACGTCTAACTTGTTTTTGCAGGGTATTCTATGTGATGTGATATGACCAAAAGGATCTGATGAATTATATATATATGTGATGTATGAGATTGATCATGTTCTTGTAATAGGAATCACGACTTGCATGTCGATGAGTATGACAACCTACAGGAGCCATAGGAGTTGTCTTAATTTATTGTATGACCTGCGTGTCTGTCGGCGTTCTGGGAACGGGGGTCCCCAGACTTGCCTGCCTGCGGCCTGCAGCGTGGCTCAAGGGGGCCCAGCACGGCCCAACTTCATCAACACAAGACCCAAGACCCTCGCGAGGGGCCAAGCCTCGCGGGGCGGACGACACAACACTTCCTCAGGCACGGCCTCGTCAGGCTAGCTCACGAGGAGGCGGAGAGATCAAGGCGGGGTACCTCGCGAGGTGCCCGTGACGCAAGCCGTGACGACCAAGGGCGCCGGGCGGGTGCCAGCCCGCGCAGTGTACTCCCTTTCCTCTTTGGTGCAAAGGGGGCAAGCGCAGGCGAGAGGATCAAGCAAAGGCATCCATTTCGGTGCAACGAGACCAAGACCAGTCCAACGGCGGGAAGGAGGTCATCGTGGAGCCCAGAACGACGTCACCACAGGGCCTTTGGCAGGCGAGGACCAACTTTAGTCAGGATAAGTGTACCAGATGTTCCCCTTCGAATTGGCCAATTGTTGGCGCCCTTCCCGCTCAATATTTGGGAGGAGGCCCAGGGCCTTTGCCTATAAATAGGACTAGCCACCCCCAGGGTAGAGGCATCGAGCAATCAGGCCAGCAGAACCTAGGATCAGAGCAAGCAGAGAACAAAGGAGAAAGAGAGAAGGTCGGGTGAACTTCTCCTAGCGGTTCATCCCCCTAGCCAGGAGCAGACCCTCGCGAGGCTGTTCTTCCCTGTATTGTTCATCACCACCATCCCAAGAGGCAATCCATCCACCACAAACTAGAGTAGGGTATTACACCACAACGGTGGCCCGAACTAGTATAAACTCTGTGTTCCTTGCGCTGTTCTTTCTGTAGTGAGATCCTTACGAGGCGGAGAGGTAGAGGGCATAATCTCCGCGCGCACCCCAGATTTCGAACCTTAAGGGTCTGCCGGAACCCGAAATCCGACATTTGGCACGCCAGGTAGGGGTGTGCCGGAATTTGCCTTCCGCCGCTTCGTCCTCCTCCGACCGTCGCGTCCATGTCCGACGTCCGTCGAGCCCGCGCCGCCCAGGCGGCCCCCGTCGGTGGGCGTCTGCCTCGTTCCCTGTCGCCTGTCACCAATGCCGCCACCGGCCCGGCGGGGAACGAGCATCAAGCATCATCCCAGCATCTGTCTGTGCGACGAGGTGACCGCACCGCACCGCCACCCACAAGTCGCCACGTCAAGCCGTATGTCCGCCGGGTCGGCGCCGTTTCCGCACGGCAGGGGGCTCCCACGGACCAGGTGGCGCGCGAGGTCGGTCTGACCTTCAGCTCGGAGGACCACCCCGCCAACCTGGCTGGCTCGGGCGCGCTCCCCATGTTGTGCACTCCCACAATCTGCCAGGTAGCCGTCACCAAATCCCTCATCGACGGCGGCGCGGGCCTCAGCGTGCTCTCGGTCGAGACCTTCAATCTCCTCCGCATACCCCTGGAACGGCTGCAGCCCAGTCGGTCTTTCTCGGGCGTTGGGGGCGGGTCATCCAGCTCCTTGGGACAGATCCGGCTCCTAGTAACCTTCGGCACCTACGACAACTTCTGCACGGAGATGGTCGGCTTCGACATTGCCCCCATCGGCCTCCCATACAACGCCATCCTTGGGTACCCAGCGCTGGCCCAGTTCATGGCCGCCACGCACCCGGCGTATAACCTCATGAAGATGACTGGAAGCAGCGGTGTCCTCACCGTGCATGGGGACACCGGGGACGCCCTGCGGGTACTCAAGCTCGCCTTCAAGACAGCAGCGTCGGCACAGCCCGCCGGCGCAGGGACCCCCGAGCCCAAGGGGGCTGCGCCGGCCAAGAAGAAGCAGTTGTTCACCCAAGACAAGGCGGAAACCAAGCAGATACCTATTGACGAGGATGGGTCCTCCAATGCCACTTTCACCATAGGCGCCAACCTCGAGCCTGAGCAGGAGGAGGCCCTGATCAGGTTCCTGCGCGCAAATAAGAAGGTATTCGCTTGGGATCCTGATCAATTGGCAGGGATCCCCCGGAGCGTCATCAAGCATCACCTCAACGTATGCCCAAACGTGCGCCCCGTGAAGCAGAAAGCCAGGCGGCAGTCCGCAGAGAAGCAGGCCTTCATCGTCCAAGAAACCCGCAAGTTAGAGGCCGCAGGGGTCATTTGCGAGGTCCGATACCCGGACTGGTTGGCCAACCCTGTTGTTGTGCCCAAAAAGGGAGGAAAGGAGTGCATGTGTGTCGACTTCACCAACCTCAACAAGGCATGCCCGCAAGATCCGTTCCCACTCCCCCGCATCGACCAGATCGTCGATTCCACCGCGGAGTGCGACTTGCTCTGCTTCCTGGACGCCTTCTCTGGGTATCACCAGATCAAGATGGCGGTAGAAGACGTCGAGAAGACCGCCTTCTTAACCCCCTGCGGGGTATACTGCTATACATGCATGCCATTTGGGCTGCGTAATGCAGGGGCGAACTTTCAGCGGCTGATGCACATCACCTTGGGCCCGCAGCTCGGGAAGAACGTCGAAGCTTACGTTGACGACATTGTGGTGAAATCTCGGGAGGCCAAGACCCTGATACAAGATCTGGAGGAGACCTTCGCGAGCCTCGACGCAGTGAACCTGCGGCTCAACCCAGAGAAGTGTGTGTTTGGGGTCCACTCAGGCAAGCTCCTGGGCTTTCTCGTGTCCCATCGAGGCATCGAGGCTAACCCGGAGAAGGTCAAGGCGGTCGAGGACATGAGCCTGCCGAAAACCCTTAGAGAAATGCAGAAGCTCACCGGGCACGTGACCGCGCTAGGGCGCTTCATCTCCAAACTGGGGGAGCGAGTGCTGCCTTTCTTCCAGCTAATGAAGAAGAAGGGGCCTTTTGAATGGACTGAAGAGGCAGATAAGGCGTTCCAAGATCTCAAGAGGTACCTGACCAGCCCCCCAGTCATGGTGGCTCCGCGCCCTCAAGAGCCCCTGCTGCTCTACCTCGCTGCCACACCCTACTCCCCCAGCGCAGCCCTGGTGGCGGTCAGGGAGGAGCGCCGAATCAAAGCCACACCAGTAGCTCGGGACAAGACGAAGCAGAAACAGGGAAGGCCCACAGGAGATGTAACCGTGGCTGAGGAGGATCGGCCGCTGAAGAGCGCACCAGAAGCAGTAGAGGCCACTCGCCTGGACGGGCCGCCTCCCGAGGTCATGTCACCTCGCGAGGCGCCCTCGCCTCAGGAGGGTGCCACGGACGCTGATGCTCTCGGCTTGGTTGAGCATCTAGTCTACTTTGTCAGCACGGTGTTACGGGACGCGAGGGCACGGTACCCTATGCCTCAAAAGCTCCTCCTCGCGCTACTGGTGGCCTCGCGCAAGCGGCGTCACTACTTCCAGGGTCACCCCATCAAGGTCGTCTCGTCATACCCCTTGGAGAGAGTGCTCAGGAGCCCCAACTCAGCCGGAAGAGTCGCTGAGTGGAACATAGAGCTGCAGGCGTTTCAACTCGAGTTCAGCACGACCCGTGTCATCAAAGGAGCAGCGTTAGCGGATTTCATGGCAGAATGGACGGAGGCGCTAGGCCTCAAGGACAACGAGGATCGATCCCTCTCCCCAGGGAGTGAGGCGCCAGAAGGCTGGGTCATGTACTTCGATGGGGCGTTCTCCAGGCACGGCGCTGGGGCTGGTGCGGTGCTGATATCGCCCACTCAGGACAAGCTCTACTACGCCGTACAACTCTGTTTTCAGCAAGGCGAAAAGGTCTCCAACAACATAGCGGAATATGAGGGTCTGATAGCAGGGTTGAAGGCCGCAGCAGCACTGGGGGTGAAGCGCCTCACTGTCAAGGGCGATTCGCAGCTCCTTGTCAACTTCTCCAACAAGGTGTATGAGCCGAAGGATGAGCACATGGAGGCCTATCTGGCGGAGGTCCGCAGGATGGAAAAGCAATTCTGGGGGTTGGAATTGAAGCATGTGCCGCGCGACACCAATCAGGAAGCCGATGACATCACCGGACGGGCGTCCAGGCGGTTACCTCAGGAGCCTGGCGTCTTTGAAGAGCGGATCTTCAAGCCCTCGGCCCAGCCGGCACTATCAAATACTGCTCAGCCTCGGGAGGAACTCCTCCGGCCGCCTGCCTCGGGAGCACCGGCCTGCGGCCCCGCCTCAGGGGCAAGCCTGCTCCTGACTATGGAACCTCAAGAGGAGTGCTGGATCACGGAACTCCGGAGTTATTTAACGTAAGGGGCCCTGCCGGAGAAGGAGGAAGAGGCGGAGCGTGTGGCGCGGCAAGCTACGGCATACTGCATCAGGGATGGAGAGCTATACCGGAAGCGACCGAATGATGTATCCCTGCGTTGCATCTCCAGGGAGCAAGGAAAGGAACTGCTGGAGGACATACACGGCGGGGACTGTGGGCATCACTCGTCATCACGGACCCTTGTCGGAAAAGCATTCCGCAACGGGTTCTATTGGCCCACCGCGCTCAACGACGCTGTCGAGCTGGTGAAGGCTTGTGAGGCCTACCAATTTCACGCCAAACAGATCCATCAGCCGGCGGGGGGCTTGAAGACTATACCCCTTTCATGGCCATTTGCAGTCTGGGGGCTGGACATTCTGGGCCCATTCCCTCGGGCGCTAGGGGGCTACCGCTACCTCTACATCGCCATTGACAAATTCACCAAGTGGGCAGAAGTGGAGGCTGTCCGCACCATCCCCGCGGGTTCCGCGGTCAGGTTCATCAGGGGCATCGTGAGCCGGTTTGGGGTGCCGAACCGCATCATCACAGACAACGGTTCGCAGTTCACCAGTAACCTCTTCAAAACATAATGTGCTAACCTTGGAACGCAGATATGCTATGCTTCGGTGGCGCACCCGCGAAGCAACGACCAGGACAAACGAGCCAACGCGGAGGTCCTGAGGGGCCTCAAGACAAGGACATTCAAGAAGAAGCTGGAGGCCTGCGGCAGAGGTTGGTACGATGAGCTCCAATCTGTGTTGTGGTCCATCCGCACGACCGCGACCAAACCAACCGGGGAGACCCCGTTCTTCCTGGTCTACGGAGCCGAAGCAGTCCTCCCTCACGAGGTCAGACATCGCTCCGCGGGGGTCCTAGCATTCGATGAGGCGCAACAGGACGCCATGCGGGGGATGGACCTCATGCTGGGGGAGGAACGCCGCCGAGAAGTCGCGCTGCGGGCGGCGAGGTACCAGCAGGCGCTGAGACGATATCACTGCCGCAGCATCCGCCCCAGGACCCTCGAGGTAGGAGATCTCGTGCTCAGACGGATTCTCTCCAGGGAAGGGCTACACAAGCTCTCTCCCATGTGGGAGGGCCCGTTCAAGGTTGTTCATGTTTCCAGGCCAGGCTCCGTGCGCTTGGAGACCCAGGAAGGGGAGCCAATCCAGAACGCGTGGAACATCCAACACCTCCGGAGGCTCTACCCCTAAAAGGCCCTGAGCCTGTGAAGAAGGCGAACGCCTGTGAAGATCAACCCTTTTTGGAAAAGGCCCTGAGCCTGTGAAGAAGGCGAACGCCTGTGAAAATCAACCCTTTTTGGAAAAGGCCCTGAGCCTGTGAAGAAGGCGAACGCCTGTGAAGATCAACCCTTTTTGGAAAAGGCCCTGAGCCTGTGAAGAAGGCGAACGCCTGTGAAGATCAACCCTTTTTGGAAAAGGCCCTGAGCCTGTGAAGAAGGCGAACGCCTGTGAAGATCAACCCTTTTTGGAAAAGGCCCTGAGCCTGTGAAGAAGGCGAAAGCCTGTGAAGATTAACCCTTTTTGGAAAAGGCCTTGAGCCTGTGAAGAAGGCGAACGCCTGTGAAGATTAACCCTTTTTCGAAAAAGCCCTGAGCCTGTGAAGACGGCAAGTGCCTGTGAAGATCATTACCCCAAGAAGAAAGGCCCGGAGCCTGTGAAGAAGGCCAACGCCTGTGAAGCTCGCCGCCCGTGACACTCTCACGTAATAATGAGTGGGGCTGTACATGCCCCGGAGTCTCAGGAGCGCCGGCCTTAGGCCCTGGGGCTCCCTCCCACGCCCAGTGGCAGCACTTAGCTCCGCGCTGGTGAGAAGACGTCGAAGACTAGATTAGGTGCCGGACGCGGCTTTTTCATTTGCTTTCTGCAGTTGGTTCGTCTTGTTCCTGGTTGAAGTTTTATTGAAATTATTGCCGTCTTTGGTTTATATCTCGTTGCTTTTCACCCCCCCCTGTTTTGATTCCTCTTGCAAAAAGTCTCGCGAGGGGGGCAGCCAAACGCCTCGCGAGGGTTCCTGTTCTAATCGTCCTAAGGTTTCGCGACCCGGGACCGTCACAGGAGCACCCCTCCAGTCCGTGCCCCTCGGGCACCGCGACACACGCACAAGGCCTGGGTCGGTCGCCCCCACGGCTGGGGCCGGGAACTATTTACGTACAGATACACAACAGAAAAGGGCGAAAGCAAAATCAAGGTAGTTGTTCACGGCAATAACCTCCAACACGCCCCCACGGGGCTCCACATAGTTGTTCTCTTTTACGCAGGAAACAAAAGGAAAGAAAGGACGAGCCCGGTGCGGCTCGTCTCGCTCCGGCCAACCAAGGTGACCGGGGACGCCTCCAGGGCTCAGGCGGACTCCCTCTCGCGCTTCACCGGGGCGCGGCGACGGGCGGACGAAACGCCGCCCCCCAAGCAAGCGTGACGGCGTGGGGGCTGGCTGCGACCACCGCTGGAGGAGGAGCTGGTGAAGCTTGGGGAGCATCGAGCGCCGCCATCCGCGCGGGAGCTGTCCCCTCCATCGTCGTCGGGGCGGGACCCCTGGCCGCGGTCGTCGCCCTCAGGGCAGCATCCAGCGCGGCGACCATCTTCCCCAAACACCCTCACGTAGAGGGTGGCGTCGCCGTCGAACTTGAAGTGCAGGGTGCACCGCTGACTCAGGCCGCGCGCGCGGGCAAACGTTTGCCAGCCGCGAGTCAGGGCCCCATTTCCAGAAGGGGAGACCTCAAGCGAGACCCAGGAGGCCCTGCTACAACAACCATCAGCCTGGAGCCAGAAGCCGCACCGGGCACTGGCCGGCAGCTCGTCGATGAAGAAGCGGGGGAGCTGGAGCCAGGTGTTGGTCGGGTCCGCCGACCACACGACGAACTCCGGCAGCACCTCCGCCGAGCGAAAGCGCGGCCTGGGGGGTGCGCAGTCACGGCCTGCCTCCCCTTGGCAGCCGAGCGTTCACCGCCATGCGGGGAGCCATCCCTGTAGCCGCGGGGAGCCGCAATGGGGACCGCGGGATGCTTGCGGGGACGACCCCGGCCGCGCTTGGCCGGTGGAGAGTCGGGCTCCGCCCGGCAGGCCTTTCCCTTCTCCGCGGGTGAGAACCTCTTCGGAGCCATGAGAGCGGCGAGTGGCCAAAGAGAAGAAGAAGAGAAGCAGGAAGGGGTGGACTGGCGGGGGCTCGCATGGCCCCGTACTTATAGCCGGAGAAAACCAACCGCCGAGCACCACAATCTTGGGTAATAATGACCCGTATCCATGTATGCAGGGACTAGTCAAGTCACGCAGTTGCCAAGGCGTCGTGGGGAAGCAGAGACGCCCACGTCCAATCAACCGCCATGCTGTGCCCAAGGCCGCAGGCTGTTAGGGCCCGCGGCGCTTCGCCCTTGCCCTTTCACCTCTCGGCACAGCCAAGTCCGAGCGCGCCTTGGGCCCGGGGGCTACTGTCGGCGTTCTGGGAACGGGGGTCCCCAGACTTGCCTGCTTGCGGCGTGCGGCGTGGCTCAAGGGGGCCCAGCACGGCCCAACTTCATCAACACAAGACCCAAGACCCTCGCGAGGGGCCAAGCCTCGCGGGGCGGACGACACAACACTTCCTCAGGCACGGCCTCGTCAGGCTGGCTCACGAGGAGGCGGAGAGATCAAGTAGGGGTACCTCGCGAGGTGCCCGTGACGCAAGCCGTGACGACCAAGGGCGCCGGGCAGGCGCCAGCCCGCGCAGTGTAATCCCTTTCCTCTTTCGTGCAAAGGGGGCGAGCGCAGGCGAGAGGATCAAGCAAAGGCATCCATTTCGGTGCAACGAGACCAAGACCAGTCCAACGGCGGAAAGGAGGTCATCGTCGAGCCCAGAACGACGTCACCACAGGGCCTTTGGCAGGCAAGGACCAACTTTAGTCAGGATAAGTGTACCACATGTTCCCCTTCGAATTGGCCAATTGTTGGCGCCCTTCCCACTCAATATTTGGGAGGAGGCCCAGGGCCTTTGCCTATAAATAGGACTAGCCACCCCCAGGGTAGAGGCATCGAGCAATCAGGCCAGCAGAACCTAGGATCAGAGCAAGCAGAGAACAAAGGAGAAAGAGAGAAGGGCGGGTGAACTTCTCCTAGCGGTTCATCCCCCTAGCCAGGAGCAGATCCTCGCGAGGCTGTTCTTCCCTGTATTGTTCATCACCACCAGCCCAAGAGGCAATCCATCCACCACAAACTAGAATAGGGTATTACACCACAACGGTGGCCCGAACTAGTATAAATTCTGGGTTCCTTGCGCTGTTCTTTCTGTAGTGAGATCCTTGCGAGGCGGAGAGGTAGAGGGCATAATCTCCGCGCGCACCCCAGAGTTCGAACCTTAAGGGTCTGCCGGAACCTGAAATCCGACAGTGTCAATGAAAAACGCCGTGTAATTACTTTACTTTATCGCTAACCGCTAGCCATAGTAGTAGAAGTAATAGTTGGCCAGACAACTTCATGAAGACACGATGATGGAGATCATGGTGTCATGCCAGTGACGAAGGTGATCATGCCGTGCCTCGAAGATGGAGATCAAAGGCGCAAGATGATATTGGCCATATCATGTCACTTTATGATTTGCATGCGATGTTTGTCATGTTTACATCTTATTTGCTTAGAACGACGGTAGCATAAATAAGATGACCCCTCATAATAATTTCAAGAAAGTGTTCCCCCTAACTGTGCACCGTTGCGAAGGTTCGTTGTTTCGAAGCACCGCGTGATGATCGGGTGTGATAGATTCTAAAGTTCGTATACAACGGGTGTAAGCCAGTTTTACACATGCGAAACACTTAGGTCGACTTGACGAGCCTAGCATGTACAGACATGGCCTCGGAACACGAGAGACCGAAAGGTCGAACATGAGCCATATGGTAGATGCGATCAACATGAAGATGTTCACTGATGATGACTAGTCCGTCTCACGTGATGATCGGACACGGCCTAGTTGACTTGGATCATGTATCACTTAGATGACTAGAGGGATGTCTATCTAAGTGGGAGTTCATTAAATAATTTGATTATATGAACTTAATTATCATGAACATAGTCAAAAGGTCTTTGCAAATTATGTCGTAGCTTACGCTTTAGTTCTACTGTTTAAGATATGTTCCTAGAGAAAATTTAGTTGAAAGTTGACAGTAGCAATTATGCGGACTGGGTCCGTTTACTGAGGATTGTCCTCAATGTTGCACAGAAGGATTATGTCCTTAATGCACTGCTCAGTGTGCTGATCCTCGAGCGTCGGTTATGGATGTTGCGAACATCTGACATACACGTTTTGATGACTACATGATAGTTCAATGCGTAATGCTAAATGGTTTAGAACTGAGGCACCAAAGACGGTTTTGAAACATCGCATAACATATGAGATGTTCCAAGGACTGAAATTGGGATTTCAGACTAGTGCCCATGTCAAGAGGTATGAGACCTCTGACAAGTTTCTTAAGCCTGCAAACCAAGGAGAAAAGCTCAATCGTTGAGCATGTGCTCAGATTGTATGAGTACTACAATCGCTTGAATCGAGTGGGAGTTAATCTTCCAGATGAGATAGTGATGGTTCTCCAAAGTCACTGCCACCAAGCTACTAGAGCTTCGTGATGAACTATAACATATCAGGGATAGATATGATGATCCTTGAAAAGTAGAAATCAAATAGGAGCATCAATTGTTGATGGTTAGTAAAACCACTAGTTTCAAGAAGGGCAAGGGCAAGAAAGGGATACTTCATGAAACGACAAATCAGTTGCTGCTCTAGTTAAGAAACCCATGGTTGAACCCAAACCCGAGACTAAGTGCTTCTGTAATGAGGGGAACGGTCACTGAAGCGGAACTACCCTAGATACTTGGTAGATGAGAAGGCTGGCAAGGTCGACAGAAGTATTTTGGATATACGTTATAATAATGTGTACTTTACTAGTACTCCTAGTAGCACCAGGGTAATAAATACCGGTTCGGTTGCTAAGTGTTAGTAACTCGAAATAAAAGGCTATGGAGATTAGCTAAAGGTGATATGCCGATATGTTGGAAGTGTTTCCAAGGTTGATGTGATCAAACATCACACGCTCCCTCTACCATCGAGATTGGTGTTAAACCTAAATAATTGTTATTTGGTGCTTGCGTTGAGCATAGACATGATTGGATTATTTTTATCGCAATACGGTTATTCATTTAAGGAGAATAATGGTTACTCTGTTTATTTGAATAATACCTTCAATGGTCTTGCACCTAAAATGAATGGTTTATTGAATCTCGATCGTGGTGATACACATGTTCATGCCAAAAGATATAAGATAGTAATGATAGTACCACATACTTGTGGCACTGCCATTTGAGTCATATTGGTATAAAACGCATGAAGAAGCTCCATGTTGATGGATCTTTGTACACACTCGTTTTTGAAAAGATTGAGACATGCGAACCATGTCTATTGGTATATATGCATGAAGAAAGTTCATACAGATGGATCGTTTGGACTCACGTGATTTTGAATCACTTGAGACATGCAAATCATACCACATGGGCAAGATGACCGAAGGGCCTCGTTTTCAGTAAGATGGAACAAGAAAGCAACTTGTTGGAAGTAATACATTTGATGTGTGCAATCCATTGAGTGTTGAGGCACGTAGTGGATATCTTTATGCTCTTACTTCACAGATGATTTGAGTAGATGCTGAGAATATTTACTTGATGAAACACAAGTCTGAATTATTGAAAGGTTCAAGTAACTTCAGAGTGAAGTTGAAGATCGTCGCCACAAGAGGATAAAATGTCTATGATATGATCATAGAGATGAACATCTGAGTTACGAGTTTGGCACACAATTAAGACATTGTGGAAATTGTTTCACAACTAATACCGCCTGGAACACCATAGTGTGATGGTGTGTCCGAACATCATAGCTGCACCCTATTGGATGTGATGCAAACCATGATGTCTCTTATCGAATTACCACTATCGTTTATGGGTTAGGCATTAGAGACAACCGCATTCACTTTAAATAGGGCACCACGTAATTCCGTTGAGATGACACCATATGAACTATAGTTTAGAGAAACCTAAGGTGTCGTTTCTTAAATTTTCGGGCTGCGACGCTTATGCAAAAAAGTTTCAGGCTGATAAGCTCGAACCCAAAGCGGATAAATGCATCTTCATAGAATACCCAAAACAGTTGGGTATACCTCCTGTCTCAGATCCGGAAGCAAAACGGATTATTTCTAGAATCGGGTCCTTTCTCGAGGAAAAGTTTCTCTCGAAAGAATTGGATGGGAGGATGGTGGAGACTTGATGAGGTTATTGAACCGTCACTATAACTAGTGTGTATCAGGGCACAGGAAGTTGTGCATGTGGCACCTACACCAATTGAAGTGGAAGCTTATGATAGTGATCATGGAACTTCGGATCAAGACACTACCAAACCTCGTAGGTCGACATGGATGCGTACTACTTCAGAGCGGTACGTAATCCTGTCTTGAAGTCATGTTGCTAGACAACAATGAACCTACGAGCTATGGAGAAGCAATGGTGGGCCCGAATTCCGACGAATGGCTCGAGGCCATAAAATCCAAGAGAGGATCCATGTATAAAAACAAACTATAGACTTTGGAAGAACTACTTGATGGTCGTAAGGCTGTTGGGTGCAGATGGATTTTAAAAGGAAGACGGACAATGATGGTAAGTGTCACCATTAAGAAAGCTCGACTTGTCGTTAAGATGTTTTTCGACAAGTTCAAGGAGTTGACTACGATGAGACTTTCTCACTCGTACCGATGCTAAGAGTCTATTGGAAATATATTAGCAGTTACTGCATTACTTATGAAATCTTGCAGATAGGATGTCAAAACATTGTTTCCTCGACGATTTCTTGAGGAAAGGTTGTATACAACCAGAAGGTTTTGTCAATCCTGAAAGATGCTAACAAGTATGCAAAGCTCCAGCAATCCTTCTAAGGACTGGAGTAAGCATCTCGGAGTTGGAATGTACGCTTTGATGAGATGATCAAAGATTTTGGGTTTATACAAAGTTTATGAGAAACTTGTATTTCCAAAAAGTGAGTGGGAGCACTATAGAATTTTTGATGAGTATATGTTGTTAACATATTATTGATCAGAAATGATGTAGAATTTCTGGAAACCATGCAGGGTTATTTGAAAAAGTGTTTTTCACTGGAGAACCTGGATTAAGCTACTTGAACATTGAGCATCAAGACCTATAAGGATAGATGAAAAAACGCTTAATAATACTTTCAAATGAATACATACAGTGACAAGATTTTGAATGAGTTCAAAATAGATCAGCAAAGAAGGAGTTCTTGGCTGTGTTACAAGGTGTGAGTATTGAGTAAGACTCAAGACCTGAGCACGGCAGAAGAGAGAGAAAGGACGAAGATCGTCCCCTATGCTTTAGACGTAGGCTCTACAGTATGCTATGTTGTGTACCGCATGTGAAGTGTGCCTTGCCATGAGTCACTCAAGGGGTACAAGAGTGATCCAGGAATGGATCACATGATAGCGGTCGAACTTATCCTTAGTAACTAATGGACTAAGGAATTTTCTCAATTATGGAGGTGGTAAAAGAGTTCGTGATAAAGGGTTACGTCGATGCAAACTTTGACACTAATCCGAATGACTCTGAGTAGTAAACCGGATTCGTATAGTAGAGCAGTTATTTGGAATAGCTCAAAGTAGCGCGTGGTAGCTTCATCTACAAGATGACATAGAGTTTTGCAAAGCACGCATGGTTCTGAAAGGTTTAGACCCATTGACTAATAAACCTCTCTCACAAGCAAGATATGAACAAACCCTATGGGTGTTGGATTCATTACAATCACATAGTGATGTGAACTAGATTATTGACTCTAGTGCAAGTGGGAGACTGTTGGAAATATGCCCTAGAGGCAATAACAAAATGGTTATTATTGTATTTCTTGTTCATGATAATTGTCTATTGTTCATACTATAATTGTATTAACCGGAAACCGTAATACATGTGTGAATACATAGACCACAACATGTCCCTAGTAAGCCTCTAGTTGACTAGCTCGTTGATCAATAGATGGTCATGGTTTCCAGACCATGGACATTGGATGTCATTGATAACAGGATCACATCATTAAGAGAATGATGTGATGGACAAGACCCAATCTTAAGCGTAGCACAAGATCGTGTAGTTCGTTTGCTAAAGCTTTTCTAATGTCAAGTATCATTTCCTTAGACCATGAGATTGTGCAACTCCCGGATACCGTAGGAATGCTTTGGGTGCACCAAACGTCACAACGTAACTGGGTGGCTATAAAGGTGCACTACATGTATCTCCGAAAGTATCTGTTGGTTTGGCACGAATCGAGACTGGGATCTGTCACTCCGTATGACGGAGAGGTATCTCTGGGCCCACTCGGTAATGCATCATCATAATGAGCTCAATGTGACCAAGTGGTTGATCACGCGATCATGCATTACGATATGAGTAAAGTGACTAGCCGGTAACGATATTGAACGAGGTATTGGGATACCGACGATCGAATCTCGGGCAAGTAACATACCGATTGACAAAGGGAATTGTATACAGGATTGATTGAACCCCTGACATCATGGTTCATCCGATGAGATCATCGTGGAACATGTGGGAGCCAACATGGGTATCCAGATCCCGCTGTTGGTTATTAGCTAGAGAGCTGTCTCGGTCATGTCTGCATGATTCCCGAACCCGTTGGGTCTACACACTTAAGGTTCGGTGACGCTAGAGTTGTTACGGGAATTAGTGTGCAGTTACCGAATGTTGTTCGGAGTCTCGGATGAGATCCCGGACGTCACGATGAGTTCCAGAATGGTCCGGAGGTAAATATTTATATAAGGGAAGTCCTATTTTGGCCACCGGAAAATGTTCGGGATTTTTCGGTATTGTACCGGGAAGGTTCTAGAAGGTTCCGGAGTGGGGCCCACCTACATGGGGGGACCCACATGAACGTGGGTAGTGGGGGCAAGGCCCCACACCCCTGGTCAAGGCGCACCAAGATTCCCCCTTAGAAGGAATAAGATCATATCCGAAGGGATAAGATCAAGATCCCTAAAAAGGGGGGATAACAATTGGTGGGGAAGGGAAATGATGGAATTTCTTTCCCCCACCTTTGCCGACGCCCCAATGGACTTGGAGGGCAAGAAACCAGCCCCCTCCACCCCTAAATATAGTGGGAAGGCACATGGGAGCCGCACCCCTTCCCCTGGCACAGCCCTCTCCCTCCCCAACACCTCCTCCGTAGTAGTAGTGCTTGGCAATGCCCTGCCGGAGAACTGCAAGCTCCACCACCACACCGTCGTACTGCCGAAGCTCTCCCTCAACTTCTCCTCTCCCCTTGCTGGATCAAGAAGGAGGAGACGTCCCCGGGCTGTACGTGTGTTGAACGCGGAGCCGCCGTCCGTTCGGCGCTAGATCGGATCTTCCGCGATTTGAATCGCCGCGAGTACGACTCCATCAACCGCGTTCGTGTAACGCTTCCGCTTAGCGATCTTCAAGGGTATGAAGATGCAATCCCTCTCTCTCGTTGCTAGCATCTCCTAGATTGATCTTGGTGACACGTCGGAAAATTTTCAATTATTGCTACGTTCCCCAATAGTGGCATCATGAGCTAGGTCTATGCGCAGATTCTATGCACGAGTAGAACACAAAGTAGTTGTGAGCGATGATTTGTTCAATTTTCTTACTGTTACTAGTCTTATCTTGATTCGGCGGCATTGTGGGATGAAGCGTCCCGGACCGACCTTACACGTACACTTACGTGAGACAGGTTCCACCGACTGACATGCACTTGATGCGTATCTGTCTCTCCCACTTTAGTCGGATCGGATTCGATGAAGAGGGTACTTACGAGGGGTAAATAGCAATTGGCATATCACTGTTGTGGCTTTTGCATAGGTAAGAAACGTTCTTGCTAGAAACCCATAGCAGCCACGTAAAACATGCAACAACAATTAGAGGACGTCTAACTTGTTTTTGCAGGGTATGCTATGTGATGTGATATGGCTAAAAGGATGTGATGAATTATATATATATATGTGATGTATGAGATTGATCATGTTCTTGTAATAGGAATCACGATTTGCATGTCGATGAGTATGACAACCGGCAGGAGCCATAGGAGTTGTCTCAATTTATTGTATGACCTGCGTGTCAATGAAAAACGCCATGTAATTACTTTACTTTATTGCTAACCGTTAGCCATAGTAGTAGAAGTAATAGTTGGCCAGACAACTTCATGAAGACACGATGATGGAGATCATGGTGTCATGCCGGTGACGAAGGTGATCATGCCGCGCCTCGAAGATGGAGATCAAAGGCGCAAGATGATATTGGCCATATCATGTCACTTTATGATTTGCATGTGATGTTTGTCATGTTTACATCTTATTTGCTTAGAACGACGGTTGCATAAATAAGATGATCCCTCGCAATAATTTCAAGAAAGTGTTCCCCCTAACCTTGCACCGTTGCGAAGGTTCGTTGTTTCGAAGCACCACATGATGATCGGGTGTGATAGATTCTAACGTTCGCATACAACGGGTGTAAGCCAGATTTACACATGCGAAACACTTAGGTCGACTTGACGAGCCTAGCATGTACAGACATGGCCTCGGAACACGAGAGACCGAAAGGTCGAACATGAGTCGTATGATAGATGCGATCAACATGAAGATGTTCACCGATGATGACTAGTCCGTCTCACGTGATGATCGGACACGACCTAGGTTGACTCGGATCATGTATCACTTAGATGACTAGAGGGATGTCTATCTAAGTGGGAGTTCATTAAATAATTTGATTATATGAAATTAATTATCATGAACATATTCAAAAGGTATTTGCAAATTATGTCGTAGCTTACGTTTAGTTCTACTGTTTTAGATATGTTCCTAGAGAAAATTTAGTTGAAAGTTGACAGTAGCAATTATGCGGACTGGGTCCGTATACTGAGGATTGTCCTCAATGTTGCACAGAAGGATTATGTGCTAAATGCACCGCTCAGTGTGCTGAACCTCGAGCGTCGGTTGTGGATGTTGCGAACATCTGACATACACGTTTTGATGACTACATGATAGTTCAGTGCGTAATGCTAAATGGTTTAGAATTGAGGCACCAAAGACGGTTTTGAAACATCGTAGAACATATGAGATGTTCCAAGGACTGAAATTGGGATTTCAGGCTAGTGCCCATGTCAAGAGGTATGAGACCTCTGACAAGTTTCTTAAGCTTGCAAACCAAGGAGAAAAGCTCAATCGTTGAGCATGTGCTCAGATTGTATGAGTACTACAATCGCTTGAATCGAGTGGGAGTTAATCTTCCAGATGAGATAGTGATGGTTCTCCAAAGTCACTGCCACCAAGCTACTAGAGCTTCGTGATGAACTATAACATATCAGGGATAGATATGATGATCCTTGAAAAGTAGAAATCAAATAGGAGCATCAATTGTTGATGGTTAGTAAAACCACTAGTTTCAAGAAGGGCAAGGGCAAGAAAGGGATACTTCATGAAACGGCAAATCAGTTGCTGCTCTAGTGAAGAAACCCAAGGTTGAACCCAAACCCGAGACTAAGTGCTTCCGTAATGAGGGGAACGGTCACTGAAGCGGAACTACCCTAGATACTTGGTAGATGAGAAGGCTGGCAAGGTCGACAGAAGTATTTTGGATATACGTTATATTAATGTGTACTTTACTACTACTCCTAGTAGCACCAGGGTAATAAATACCGGTTTGGTTGCTAAGTGTTAGTAACTCAAAATAAAAGGCTATGGAGACTAGCTAAAGGTGAGATGATGATATGTTGGAAGTGTTTCCAAGGTTGATGTGATCAAACATCGCACGCTCCCTCTACCATCGAGATTGGTGTTAGACCTAAATAATTGTTATTTGGTGTTTGCGTTGAGCATAGAGATGATTGGATTATGTTTATCGCAATACGGTTATTCATTTAAGGAGAATAATGGTTACTCTGTTTATTTGAATAATACCTTCAATGGTCCTGCACCTAAAATGAATGGTTTATTGAATCTCGATCGTAGTGATACACATGTTCATGCCAAAAGATATAAGATAGTAATGATAGTACCACATACGTGTGGCACTGCCATTTGAGTCATATTGGTATAAAACGCATGAAGAAGCTCCATGTTGATGGATCTTTGTACTCACTCGTTTTTGAAAAGATTGAGACATGCGAACCATGTCTATTGGTATATATGCATGAAGAAAGTCCATGCAGATGGATCGTTTGGAATCACTTGATTTTGATTCACTTGAGACATGCAAATCATACCACATGGGCAAGATGACTGAAAGGCCTCGTTTTCAGTAAGATGGAACAAGAAAGAAACTTGTTGGAAGTAATACATTTGATGTGTGCAATCCAATTAGTGTTGAGGCACGCGGTGGATATCGTTATGCTCTTACTTCACAGATGATTTGTGTAGATGCTGAGAATATTTACTTGATGAAACACAAGTTTGAATTATTGAAAGGTTCAAGTAACTTCAGAGTGAAGTTGAAGATCGTCGTCACAAGAGGATAAAATGTCTATGATATGATCATAGAGATGAACATCTGAGTTACGAGTTTGGCACACAATTAAGACATTGTGGAAATTGTTTCACAACTAATACCGCTTGGAACACCATAGTGTGATGGTGTGTCCGAACATCATAGCTGCACCCTATTGGATGTGATGCAAACCATGATGTCTCTTATCGAATTACCACTATCGTTTATGGGTTAGGCATTAGAGACAACCGCATTCACTTTAAATAGGGCACCACGTAATTCCGTTGAGATGACACCGTATGAACTATGGTTTAGAGAAACCTAAGCTATCGTTTCTAAAATTTTGGGGCTGCGACGCTTATGCGAAAAAGTTTCAGGCTGATAAGCTCGAACCCAAAGCGGATAAATGCATCTTCATAGAATACCCAAAAAAATTGGGTATACCTCCTGTCTCAGATCCGGAAGCAAAAGGGATTGTTTCTAGAATCAGGTCCTTTCTCGAGGAAAAGTTTCTCTCGAAAGAATTGAGTGGGAGGATGGTGGAGACTTGATGAGGTTATTGAACCGTCACTTCAACTAGTGTGTATCAGGGAACATGAAGTTGTTCATGTGGCACCTACACCAATTGAAGTGGAAGCTTATGATAGTGATCATGAAACTTCGGATCAAGTCACTACCAAACCTCGTAGGTCGACAAGGATGCGTACTACTTTAGAGCGGTACGTAATCCTGTCTTGGAATTTATGTTGCTAGACAACAATGAACCTACGAGCTATGGAGAAGCAATGGTGGGCCCGGATTCCGACTAATGGCTCGAGGCCATAAAATCCGAAAGAGGATCCATGTATAAAACAAAGTATAGACTTTGGAAGAACTACTTGATGGTCGTAAGGTTGTTGGGTGCAGATGGATTTTAAAAGGAAGACGGACCATGATGGTAAGTGTCACCATTAAGAAAGCTTGACTTGTCGTTAAGATGTTTTCCAACAAGTTCAAGGAGTTGACTACGATGAGACTTTCTCACTCGTAGCGATGCTAAGAGTCTGTTGGAATTATTTTAGCAGTTACTGCATTATTTATGAAATCTTGCAGATAGGATGTCAAAACATTGTTTCCTCAACGATTTTCTTGAGGAAAGGTTGTATACAACCAGAAGGTTTTGTCAATCCTGAAAGATGCTAACAAGTATGCAAAGCTCCAGCAATCCTTCTAATGACTGGAGTAAGCATCTCGGAGTTGGAATGTACGCTTTGATGAGATGATCAAAGATTTTGGGTTTATACAAAGTTTATGAGAAACTTGTATTTCCAAAAAGTGAGTGGGAGCACTATAGAATTTTTGATGAGTATATGTTGTTAACATATTGTTGATCAGAAATGATGTAGAATTTCTGGAAACCATGTAGGGTTATTTGAAAAAGTGTTTTTCAATGGAGAACCTGGATTAAGCTACTTGAACATTGAGCATCATGATCTATAAGGTTAGATCAAAAAATGCTTAATAGTACTTTCAAATGAATACATACCGTGACAAGATTTCGAAGGAGTTCAAAATAGATCAGCAAAGAAGGAGTTCTTGGCTGTTTTACAAGGTGTGAGTATTGATTAATACTCAAGACCTGACCACAGCAGAAGAGACAGAAAGGAAGAAGATCGTCCCCTATGCTTTAGACGTAGGCTCTACAGTATGTTATGCTGTGTACCGCACGTGAAGTGTGCCTTGCCATGAGTCAGTCAAGGGGTACAAGAGTGATCCAGGAATGGATCACATGACAGCAGTCGAACTTATCCTTAGTAACTAATGGACTAAGGATTTTTCTCAATTATGGAGGTGGTAAAAGAGTTCGTGATAAAGGGTTACGTCGATGCAAACTTTGACACTAACCCGGATGACTCTGAGTAGTAAACCAGATTCGTATAGTAGAGTAGTTATTTGGAATAGCTCAAAGTAGCGCGTGGTAGCTTCATCTACAAGATGACATAGAGTTTTGCAAAGCACACATGGTTCTGAAAGGTTCAGACCCATTGACTAATAAACCTCTCTCACAAGCAAGATATGAACAAACCCTATGGGTGTTGGATTCATTACAATCACATAGTGATGTGAACTAGATTATTGACTCTAGTGCAAGTGGGAGACTGTTGGAAATATGCCCTAGAGGATCACATCATTAGGAGAATGATGTGATGGACAAGACCCAATCTTAAGCGTAGCACAAGATCGTGTAGTTCGTTTGCTAAAGCTTTTCCAATGTCAAGTATCATCTCCTTAGACCATGAGATTGTGCAACTCCTGGATACCGTAGGAATGCTTTGGGTGCACCAAACGTCACAACGTAACTGGGTGGCTATAAAGGTGCACTACAGGTATCTCCGAAAGTGTCTGTTGGGTTGGCACGAATCGAGACTGGGATTTGTCACTCCGTATGACGGAGAGGTATCGCTGGGCCCACTCGGTAATGCATCATCATAATGAGCTCAATGTGACCAAGTGGTTCATCGCGCGATCATGCATTACGGTACGAGTAAAGTGACGTGCCGGTAACAATATTGAACGAGGTATTGGGATACCGACGACCGAATCTCGGGCAAGTAACATACCGGTTGACAAAGGGAATTGTATACAGGATTGATTGAATCCCTGACATCGTGGTTCATCCGATGAGATCATCGTGGAACATGTGGGAGCCAACGTGGGTATCCAGATCCCGCTGTTGGTTATTGGACAGAGAGCTATCTCGGTCATGCCTGCATGATTCCCGAACCCGTAGGGTCTACACACTTAAGGTTCGGTGACGCTAGAGTTGTTACGGGAATTAGTGTGCAGTTACCGAATGTTGTTCGGAGTCTCGGATGAGATCCCGGACGTCACGAGTAGTTCCGGAATGGTCTGGAGGTAAATATTTATATATGGGAAATCCTATTTTGGCCACCGGAAAATGTTCAGGATTTTTCGGTATTGTAACGGGAAGGTTCTAGAAGGTTCCGGAGTGGGGCCCACCTGCATGGGGGGACCCACATGAACGTGGGTAGTGGGGGCAAGGCCCCACACCCCTGGTCAAGGAGCACCAAGATCCCCCCTTAGAAGGAATAAGATCATATCCCGAAGGGATAAGATCAAGATCCCTAAAAAGGGGGGGGTAACAATCAGTGGGGAAGGGAAATGATGGGATTTCTTTCCCCCACCTTTGCAACGCCCCAATGGACTTGGAGGGCAAGAAACCAGCCCCCTCCACCCCTATATATAGTGGGGAGGCACATGGGAGCCACACCCCTTCCCCTGGCGCAGCCCTCTCCCTCCGCAACACCTCCTCCTCCGTAGTAGTGCTTGGCGAAGCCCTGCCGGAGAACTGCAAGCTCCACCACCATGCCGTCGTGCTGCCGGAGCTCTCCCTCAACTTCTCCTCTCCCCTTGCTGGATCAAAAAGGAGAAGACGTCCCCGGGCTGTACGTGTGTTGAATGCGGAGGCGCCATCCGTTCGGCGCTAGATCGGATCTTCCGCGATTTGAATCGCCGCAAGTATGACTCCATCAACCGCGTTCGTGTAACGCTTCTGCTTAGCGATCTTCAAGGGTATGAAGATGCAAACCCTCTCTCTCGTTGCTAGCATCTCCTAGATTGATCTAGGTGACACGTAGGAAAATTTTGAATTATTTCTACGTTCCCCAACAATCATCAGTGAAGCTTGAAAACAAGGATGTGCATAAATATCTTCTCTATATTGGAAATGGGGTAAAGGAATACAAAAAGGCAAGGTATAAGTACCATCTTGTAAACCGTAGTGCTTCCCATTGTTTCCTAGCAACACATATAAGGTAGTTAGTCATCAGGTTAACTAAGGGTTCGCATGATATCAGTAAAATATGTTAATGATAAATAAGCACATTGCAGTTTCATCAAATTAATTGAAGCCACATGGAAAACCTATTTATCCAAACCAAGCATGATTAAGAACTAGGAAATATAGCACTTGTATATGTTTCTCATGTATTAACTGCAGCCAAATAAGATTTATTCCTCACATGGTATACAATAACAGAATGGAGCCACATTAATTGAACATCACATTGCAGAATTGAACCAAGCAGTTAACTACACATCACAACAAATGAACCAAATGTTAAATGAGCACCACATTAAACAGTATAACATACTCCTAATAGAAGATCAAACAGTTAACCAAACCAAGCATGCTTAACAACTTGGAAATATATCAATTGTTTTTGTTTCTCATGTATTTAGTACATCCAAATTCGATTTATTCCTCACATGGTATACTCTAATAGAATGCAACCACAACAATTGAACATCGTATTACAGAATTGAACCAAGCAGTTAACTAAACACCACAACAAGTGAACCAAGCCACAACAAATGAACCAAGCAGTTAAGTAAACACCAATTGAACAATATAACATCTTATATTTACTAATTGGAAGCACCAACAAAGGCTCCACGTTAATTCTCAGAAATCATATAAATTTAGCCTTTCGATTTTAAATCAACGATTCAGATTAAATAAGTGATTGTGGTTTTTACAGTAAGTTAAGTTATTATGGTTAGATTCCCATGGGTATACAATTCATACTATTCAAAAAAAGAGTCCTCCACGCCCACATCTAAGCTCCCAGGGAAAAAAGCAAAAAAAGAAATAGTCATGCACTAATAGAAGATCAGACAGTTAACCAAACCAAGCATGCTTAACAACTTGGAAATATTGTACCCTGAAGAATTGAACATCACAATTGCAGAATTGAACCAAGCAGTTAATTGAACACCACATTGCACGACATATAGAACATATACACTATAGTAGAAGATTGCATGGTAAAAGTAGATAGCACAATTCACTAGAATTTGTTAAGGAAAGGTAGTAGCTAGCAAACTGAACATGGGTCCTTATAGTGAGATAATAAGACAACCTACTCCTCATTGTCGGAGATATCTATGATGATTGGCTCCTTGGACAAGGAAGAGGGCGAGGCCTCCGCATCGTGGGTGCCCTCATTGTCGTGGTGAGTTGCCTGAGCCGCTCCGGGCACCAACCTGCTGGCTCTCAAGATGAGGTAAGCACTTGCACGCTGAGAAAACACCTCATAGTCTTCGTCGAAGGCACCGACAGTGGCCTTGAGAACACTCCACGAACTGTCGTTTAAAGCAGCCAACCGCATCGCAGCGTCGACGCGCGAGGCGTCAACGGTGGCCTCGACGGCGAGGTGCTCCTCCAAAATCTGGGCGTCAACATGAATGGCAGCCATCGCGACCTCATCCGCACGTGCGGCCGCGATTTGCTTTTCCGCTCCCAAATGCTCCTTGAGGTCCTGGCTATATTGCGTGCACCATGGCTAAGGCCGGTGCTTATTTGGTGCAGGGGTCGGTGATTTGGGTGGAAGGTGTCGCTCTCGCGCCGGTGGTCGGGCCATGTGGGATGTGGAAGGAGGAGGAGGATGGGGGTCGGGTGTGGATTACCTGCCTGGATAGGCGAGGCCGAGCAACGTGAAGGAGGGTCGCCGGCAAGGAGGCAGCGGCGTTGTATGCAAGGAGTGAAGGTTTCAACTTGGAAAGGAAGGCGGAAAGAGGAGAAATGTGGATTTTGGTAAGGGGGAGGGGCGGGGAGGTAGATATTTCCATGGAAGATAGAAATTTGGAATCGCTTCACCAAAAAACTGGCGTGCAAAGTGTCATCAGACACGGTCCCTTATTCAGACACGGCATGAAGATATTTTGTGTTGCATCTCACACGGTTGGTTATAATAAACTGTGTGGGATCTACTTGATTTTTGGTCTTCATTTGAATTACATAATGGGGTCACAGCGGCCATGGACGGTGTTTGAACTGCTAGACCTTTTATCTGCAGTGATCATAAAAGAATTGGAATTATTCAGGGTTTGTTTGGACATTTTTATGCATTAAGTGAGTTTTCAATGCATTTATGTGCATAATTCAAATTTCAACTACATGCACATGCTCCAGTGCATATAAATTCATTGAAAACTCAAATCTTTGGCGTTGGGTAAATGCTTAGGTCCAATGCAAGAAATGGGAATGCATTTCAAACACCATGGCATCGTTGATTGCCGGCAAAACAGTGAGATGCCTGGTTTTTAAATTCTAGTAAATCCAAAACTCGTCTAAAATTCATGAAACTTGTCATGCTATCATGGAGCAGCATCAACATGGCGCGGTACAAATTTTGTCCCATTTGGGGCAGGTTTGGGTATATGCTTCTCACATACTGGTGCTTCTCAGAACAAGCATGATGGTTTTCGGTAGGGAACGTCCCACCTTTGGGGACGAAATGATATCCATTGCCTCTTATTGATTTCAAGTTTTTTTTCTCGTCTCAACATAGAACAACAGGAGTGTTGTGTGAACTTTTGTGATTTTTTGGGGTTTGTTTGGACATTTTTATGCATTAACTATGTTTTCAATGCATTTATGTGCATAATTCAAATTTGAACTACATGCGCATGCTCTAGTGCATATAAATTCGTTGAAAAATCAAATCTTTCTCCTTGGGTGCATGCTTAGTCCCATGCAAGAAATGGGAATGAATTTCAAACACCATGGCACCGTTGATTGCCAGCCAAACAATGAGATGCCTGGTTTTTAAATTCTAGTAAATCCAAAACTCGTCTGAAATTTATGAAACTTGGCATGCTATCATGGAGCGGCATCAACATGCCGTGGTACAAATTTTGTCCCATTTTGGACAGGTTTGGGTATATGCTTCTCAGAAACCGGAGCTTCTCACAACAAGCATGATGGTTTTTGGTAGGGAACGTCCCACCTTTGGGGACGAAACGATATCTATTGCCTCTTATTGCTTTCAAGTTTTCTTGTCATCTCAACATAGAACAACAAGAGTGTTGTTTGAATTTTTGTGATTTTCGGGGTTCATTTGGACATTTTTATGCATTAACTGAGTTTTCAATGCATATATGTGCATAATTCAATTTTGAACTACATGCACATGCTCTAGTACATATAAATTCGTTGGAAAATCAAACCTTTGTCCTTGGGTGCATGCTTAGGTCCCATGCAAGAAATGGGAATGAATTTCAAACACCATGGCGCCGTTGATTGCCGACAAAACAGTGAGATGTCTGGTTTTTAAATCCTAGTAAATCCAAAACTCGTCTGAAATTCATAAAACTTGGCATGCTATCATGGAGCGGCATCAACATGCCGTGGTACAAATTTTGTCCCGTTTGTGGCAGGTTTGGGAATATGCTTCTCACAAACTGGAGTTTCTCACAACAAGCATGATGATTTTCGGTAGGGAACATCCCACCTTTGGGGACGAAACGATATCCATTGCCTCTTATTGCTTTCAATTTTTTTTCTCGTGTCAACATAGAACAACAGGAGTGTTGTGTGAATTTTTGTGATTTTTCGGCGTTTGTTTGGACATTTTTATGCATTAACTGAGTTTTTAATGCATTTATGTGCATAATTCAAATTTGAACTACATGCACATGCTCCAGTGCATATAAATTCGTTGAAAAATCAAATTTGTGTCCTTGGGTGCATGCTTAGGTCCCATGCAAGAAATGGGAATGAATTTCAAACCCCATGGCACCGTTGATTGCCGGCAAAACAGTGAGATGCCTGGTTTTCAAATTCTAGTAAATCCAAAACTCGTCTGAAATTCATAAAACTTGGCATGCTATCATGGAGCGGCATCAACATGTCGTGGTACAAATTTTGTCCCATTTGGGGCAGGTTTGGGTATATGCTTCTCACAAACCGGAGTTTCTCACAACAAGCATGATGGTTTTCGGTACGGAACATCCCACCTTTGGGGACGAAACGATATCCTTTACCTCTTATTGCTTTCAAGTTTTTTTCTCGTGTCAACATAGAACAACAGGAGTGTTGTGTGAACTTTTGTGAATTTTCGGGGTTCGTTTGGACATTTTTATGCATTAACTGAGTTTTCAATGCATATATGTGCATAATTCAATTTTGAACTACATGCACATGCTCTAGTACATATAAATTCGTTGGAAAATCAAATCTTTGTCCTTGGGTGCATGCTTAGGTCCCATGCAAGAAATGGGAATGAATTTCAAACACCATGGCGCCGTTGATTGCCGACCAAACAGTGAGATGTCTAGTTTTTAAATCCTAGTAAATCCAAAACTCGTCTGAAATTCATAAAACTTGGCATGCTATCATGGAGCGGCATCAACATGCCGTGGTACAAATTTTGTCCCGTTTGTGGCAGGTTTGGGAATATGCTTCTCACAAACTGGAGTTTCTCACAACAAGCATGATGATTTTCGGTAGGGAACATCCCCCCTTTGGGGACGAAACGATATCCATTGCCTCTTATTGCTTTCAAGTTTTTTTTCTCGTGTCAACATAGAACAACAGGAGTGTTGTGTGAATTTTTGTGATTTTTCGGCGTTTGTTTGGACATTTTTATGCATTAACTGAGTTTTTTAATGCATTTATGTGCATAATTCAAATTTGAACTACATGCGCATGCTCCAGGGCATATAAATTCGTTGAAAAATCAAATTTGTGTCGTTGGGTGCATGCTTAGGTCCCATGTAAGAAATGGGAATGAATTTCAAACCCCATGGCACCGTTGATTGCCGGCAAAACAGTGAGATGCCTGGTTTTTAAATTCTAGTAAATCCAAAACTCGTCTGAAATTCATAAAACTTGGCATGCTATCATGGAGCGGCATCAACATGTCGTGGTACAAATTTTGTCCCATTTGGGGCAGGTTTGGGTATATGCTTCTCACAAACCGGAGTTTCTCACAACAAGCATGATGGTTTTCGGTAGGGAACATCCCACCTTTGGGGACGAAACGATATCCTTTACCTCTTATTGCTTTCAAGTTTTTTTCTCGTGTCAACATAGAACAACAGGAGTGTTGTATGAACTTTTGTGAATTTTCGGAGTTTGTTTGGACATTTTTATGCATTAACTGAGTTTTCAATGCATTTATGTGCATAATTCAAATTTGAACTACATGCGCATGCTCCAGTGCATATAAATTCGTTGAAAAATCAAATCTTTGTCCTTGGGTGCATGCTTAGGTCCAATGCAAGAAATGGGAATGAATTTCAAACACCATGGCGTCGTTGATTGCCGGCAAAACTGTGAGATGCCTAGTTTTTAAATTCTAATAAATCCAAAACTCGTCTGAAATTCATAAAACTTGGCATGCTATCATGGAGCGGCATCAACATGCCGTGGTACAAATTTTGTCCCATTTGGGGCAGGTTTGGGAATATGCTTCTCACAAACTGGAGTTTCTCACAACAAGCATGATGATTTTCGGTAGGGAACATCCCACCTTTGGGGACGAAACAATATCCATTGCCTCTTATCGCTTTCAAGTTTTTTTCTCGTGTCGACATAGAACAACAGGAGTGTTGTGTGAATTTTTGTGATTTTCGGCGTTTGTTTGGACATTTTTATGCATTAACTGAGTTTTTAATGCATTTATGTGCATAATTCAAATTTGAACTACATGCGCATGCTTCAGTGCATATAAATTCGTTGAAAAATCAAATTTGTGTCCTTGGGTGCATGCTTAGGTCCCATGCAAGAAATGGGAATGAATTTCAAACCCCATGGCACCGTTGATTGCCGGCAAAATAGTGAGATGCCTGGTTTTTAAATTCTAGTAAATCCAAAACTCGTCTGAAATTCATAAAACATGGCATGCTATCATGGAGCGGCATCAACATGTCGTGGTACAAATTTTGTCCCATTTGGGGCAGGTTTGGGTATATGCTTCTCACAAACCGGAGTTTCTCACAACAAGCATGATGGTTTTCGGTAGGGAACATCCCACCTTTGGGGACGAAACGATATCCATTGCCTCTTATCGCTTTCAAGTTTTTTTCTCGTGTCGACATAGAACAACAGGAGTGTTGTGTGAATTTTTGTGATTTTTCGGCGTTTGTTTGGACATTTTTATGCATTAACTGAGTTTTTAATGCATTTATGTGCATAATTCAAATTTGAACTACATGCGCATGCTTCAGTGCATATAAATTCGTTGAAAAATCAAATTTGTGTCCTTGGGTGCATGCTTAGGTCCCATGCAAGAAATGGGAATGAATTTCAAACCCCATGGCACCGTTGATTGCCGGCAAAATAGTGAGATGCCTGGTTTTTAAATTCTAGTAAATCCAAAACTCGTCTGAAATTCATAAAACATGGCATGCTATCATGGAGCGGCATCAACATGTCGTGGTACAAATTTTGTCCCATTTGGGGCAGGTTTGGGTATATGCTTCTCACAAACCGGAGTTTCTCACAACAAGCATGATGGTTTTCGGTAGGGAACATCCCACCTTTGGGGACGAAACGATATCCTTTACCTCTTATTGCTTTCAAGTTTTTTTCTCGTGTCAACATAGAACAACAGGAGTGTTGTATGAACTTTTGTGAATTTTCGGAGTTTGTTTGGACATTTTTATGCATTAACTGAGTTTTCAATGCATTTATGTGCATAATTCAAATTTGAACTACATGCGCATGCTCCAGTGCATATAAATTCGTTGAAAAATCAAATCTTTGTCCTTGGGTGCATGCTTAGGTCCAATGCAAGAAATGGGAATGAATTTCAAACACCATGGCGTCGTTGATTGCCGGCAAAACAGTGAGATGCCTAGTTTTTAAATTCTAATAAATCCAAAACTCGTCTGAAATTCATAAAACTTGGCATGCTATCATGGAGCGGCATCAACATGCCGTGGTACAAATTTTGTCCCATTTGGGGCAGGTTTGGGAATATGCTTCTCACAAACTGGAGTTTCTCACAACAAGCATGATGATTTTCGGTAGGGAACATCCCACCTTTGGGGACGAAACAATATCCATTGCCTCTTATCGCTTTCAAGTTTTTTTCTCGTGTCGACATAGAACAACAGGAGTGTTGTGTGAATTTTTGTGATTTTTCGGCGTTTGTTTGGACATTTTTATGCATTAACTGAGTTTTTAATGCATTTATGTGCATAATTCAAATTTGAACTACATGCGCATGCTTCAGTGCATATAAATTCGTTGAAAAATCAAATTTGTGTCCTTGGGTGCATGCTTAGGTCCCATGCAAGAAATGGGAATGAATTTCAAACCCCATGGCACCGTTGATTGCCGGCAAAATAGTGAGATGCCTGGTTTTTAAATTCTAGTAAATCCAAAACTCGTCTGAAATTCATAAAACATGGCATGCTATCATGGAGCGGCATCAACATGTCGTGGTACAAATTTTGTCCCATTTGGGGCAGGTTTGGGTATATGCTTCTCACAAACCGGAGTTTCTCACAACAAGCATGATGGTTTTCGGTAGGGAACATCCCACCTTTGGGGACGAAACGATATCCTTTACCTCTTATTGCTTTCAAGTTTTTTTCTCGTGTCAACATAGAACAACAGGAGTGTTGTATGAACTTTTGTGAATTTTCGGAGTTTGTTTGGACATTTTTATGCATTAACTGAGTTTTCAATGCATTTATGTGCATAATTCAAATTTGAACTACATGCGCATGCTCCAGTGCATATAAATTCGTTGAAAAATCAAATCTTTGTCCTTGGGTGCATGCTTAGGTCCAATGCAAGAAATGGGAATGAATTTCAAACACCATGGCGTCGTTGATTGCCGGCAAAACTGTGAGATGCCTAGTTTTTAAATTCTAATAAATCCAAAACTCGTCTGAAATTCATAAAACTTGGCATGCTATCATGGAGCGGCATCAACATGCCGTGGTACAAATTTTGTCCCATTTGGGGCAGGTTTGGGAATATGCTTCTCACAAACTGGAGTTTCTCACAACAAGCATGATGATTTTCGGTAGGGAACATCCCACCTTTGGGGACGAAACAATATCCATTGCCTCTTATCGCTTTCAAGTTTTTTTCTCGTGTCGACATAGAACAACAGGAGTGTTGTGTGAATTTTTGTGATTTTTCGGCGTTTGTTTGGACATTTTTATGCATTAACTGAGTTTTTAATGCATTTATGTGCATAATTCAAATTTGAACTACATGCGCATGCTCCAGTGCATATAAATTCGTTGAAAAATCAAATTTGTGTCCTTGGGTGCATGCTTAGGTCCCATGCAAGAAATGGGAATGAATTTCAAACCCCATGGCACCGTTGATTGCCGGCAAAACAGTGAGATGCCTGGTTTTTAAATTCTAGTAAATCCAAAACTCGTCTGAAATTCATGAAACTTGGTATGCTATCATGGAGCGGCATCGACATGTCGTGGTACAAATTTTGTCCCATTTGGGGCAGGTTTGGGTATATGCTTCTCACAAACCGAAGATTCTCACAACAAGCATGATGGTTTTCGGTAGGGAACATCCCACCTTTGGGGACGAAACGATATCCATTGCCTCTTATTGCTTTCAAGTTTTTTTCTCATGTCAACATAGAACAAAAGGAGTGTCGTGTGAATTTTTGTGAATTTTCGGGGTTCGCTTGGACATTTTTATGCATTAACTGAGTTTTCAATGCATTTATGTGCATAATTCAAATTTGAACTACATGTGCTTGCTCCAGTGCATATAAATTCGTTGAAAAATCAAATATGTGTCCTTGGGTGCATGCTTAGGTCTCATGCAAGAAATGGGAATGAATTTCAAACACCACGGCACCATTGATTGCCAGCAAAACAATGAGATGCCTGGTTTTTAAATTCTAGTAAATCCAAAACTCGTCTGAAATTCATGAAAGTTGGCATGCTATCATGGAAGGGCACCCGACATGCTGTGGTATTTTTCATGTCCATTTTAAGAGAAGGTGCACTCGAATAATAACAACCAACAAACGCATTTTGAAAAAAAAATAGCTGCCACTTTAATATCTCAAAGGTTTGTATAACTCAAACCGTGTGCGTTCGGTTAACCATTCACGTGACGCCATGTGTCTTGGTTTTAATGGCTATAGGAGGTGCCGTGTGGACACCTGCTTGACTGAATGGGAGGCGTGCGACCGCAGTCTTGTGCACAGGCTCACTGAGAAGCGTACAAGCTGTTCAACGCAGGGTATGTGCATCTCTTCAACGCGAACGGTTCAGATTATGGTATGCAAATTAAAGCCAGACTTCGGCGCTAAGCCAAGAGACACTACGAGTTGTCAAAATATGCAGCTAAAATCAATATCACCATCTATTTTTTGCAACTAAAATTCAGTAATTAAGCATATATTTAAGCAGTCGTTCTCACCGGGAAGCGAGACAGCCTTGGACCGCCGCTCGCCTCGCTCCAACTGGTCTATATTAATGGCACTGCCGAGCGGCCACACCCCCATCCTCGCCACACACACAATTCCTCTCTCTCCGTCTGCATCCTCGACGCCGCTCTGAGTCCTCAAAGCCGTCAGTGTACGAGGATGCCGCCGAAGCACCCCATCAGAGGGAGCGGCAACGCCGGGGCTGCTGAAGCACCGGAGCACGGTGTGAATATGGAGACAGAGGTTCCCATCCCCGCCGACGAGGTGGAGAACGAGGCTGCCAACAAGCAGAGGTGGGTCGAGAAAGAACCGCAAGCGACTCCAGTAGGCCTAGACTTCATCAACAACCTCCCTGATGATATGTTGATAGTCATCATATCCCTCCTCCCAATCAGAAATCGGGTGAGGACAGCCACCGTTTCCCAGCGGTGGCGCATCCTATGGCTCTGCACCCCTGTTGATCTCCTCTGCACCCACAAGCTCTGCCATGGCTATCGCCAAAGCTTGGATGCGTTCTCCCAGATCCTCGGCAGTCACCATGGCCCAATCAAAGGCCTTATCGCGGGCAAGTTCTGTTCCAATGGCAGGGAGCAAGGCAAGCTTGACGAGTGGTTCCGATCCCGCGCCATAGATGAGCTCGAGAACCTAAGTTATAATGATGGGCATATGATCTTGCTGCCAACGTCCGCGCTCCGCTTTGCGCCCACGCTACACCTCGCCAAGTTCATGAACTGCCATCCCCCCCTTAATGACGCGGCCGCTCTTTTTCTACCATGACTGAAGCACCTCGAGCTCATCGCCGTCCGCATCCCAATGGATGACATGGAGCACCTGCTCTGCGGCTGTACTGCACTCGAGTTCCTTCGTCTTCAGGCGATGAATTGGTCGAGTACCTTGCACATCACCTCCAGGACTCTCCGCACTATTTATGTGTGTTGCTGGTGCTGCAACGATAGATCACAAAAGGTGGACCACAATATGGTCATCTAGGACACACCTTCACTTGAGAGATTACTTGTAGTTGATCAACAACGTCCAACAAGAATCATTGTCATTTATGCGTCGAAATTGAACGTGGTGGGCTACTCGTCTGTCAAATACTAGACCTTTCAGGTACAACAGTCGCCTTATATATCTCTCCTTCTTGATATCAACGTTATAACTAGTTTTGAAGATGTATGCTCGTCTGTCATCCAGCGAAGCTTCATCCAGACTCTGGGCATAGTGAAGGTCTTGGCACTAGAATCTGTCGTCCCCAACCTGGACCAAGTTTTCAGTTGCCTGAGATGCTTTCCATGCCTGAAGAAGCTGTATATCGAGGTGATGTTCCTTTCCTATTAAATGTTAACCATAAGGGAGTTCAACTTTTTGCACCTTTTCCCAAGTTCACAATGACAATGTACTACTATTTCTGAAGGAATTTTGGAGGATTCTAGGACATACACCCCCACCCCATATTGGTTGCTTCATTCATATGGTTACAATCGTCCATAAGAATTTCTCCTTTGGATTCATCTGTACTAGTTTTCTTAGGAATTTTTTCATCCAATCCAACCTCTTCTGAAGAAGGCTACATGTTTCGAGATTGTAATCAAATGCCCATGTTAATCATGCCAGATCGAAGATGGCACATTGGTGCATTTTACCAATCCTGCAAACCAAATGGGCGTGTAGCAGTGTTCAAAACTGCATGTAGGCACTAACACGTTCTCTTCATTTGCAATGCATATTAGGCCCGGTGGATGATGTTTATAACGACAATCACATCGAATGCATGGATCTGTAACTCTCAAATATTACTTTGAACTCCTACCGAGGGACCCCACCGAAGATTACACTCACCAGGTTCTTTCTTGGCAGAGCAAAGGTGCTGAGTGTACTGAGGTTGAACACGCATTTAATTATGAAAGATCAATGGTATGATCAGTAGATCCGGCTGGTACTATTGAATGGAAGTGCCTCCAAAAATGCCAAAGTTCATATGGGAAGAACATATGGCAAAACAATTGGAAATCATTGTGTCAAACCCATACATGACTTGTCAGCGGCTGATCCCTTTTCAGAAATGACACAGCTTGCAATGTTTGAATTTGGGCGTTGTAATCTTTGAATTTGAACCTTGCAATATTTATGGTATTTTTTTATATTGAACAGTTTATGTTCTCTTGTCTCAACGCAAACTGTTCATTCGGGTGAACCGCATGTCGTGCATCGCACACACCTTGATCTGGCTGACCGTTTCTTTTGTGTTGCCTAATCACAAACAGTTCATCCGAGTGAACTGTATGTTGTACATCGCACACACCTTGATTTGGCTGACCGTTTCTTTTGTGTTGCTTAATCACAAATAGTTCATCCGAGTGAACCGTATGATGTACATCACACACACCTTCATCTGTCTGCCCATTTATTTTGTTCCTACTCATCGAAAATGGTTAACTGAACTGACCGTATGCCCTGAATCGCACATGCAACTAAAATCTGAACCGTGTTTGATGCATCCGTCATCGGAAACATTTTGCGCCTTTTTTGATGGTTTTTTACACCACTGTTTGCGATTATTGCATCGCACACAGTTTGTCGAAGGGTCTCTGATCATAGTGTCGCGTTAGCAGCATCCTGCAGTAGTGCATGCCCATTTGCAGAAAATGTCAACTAGAATCAGGATTGTTGCTCCTAGTTTGGGCATACTGAAGATGGAGACTTCAGACAAAAACGGGTATCAGTTGATGGAAGTTGCCTACAACATCGACTTTGATGGTTGCATCAACCTAACTACTGGGTGCAAGGCATTTGTGGCAGAGTCTGAAATTGAGGATGGAGATGTGGTTATGGTTATGTTCTCCAGGGAAGATGACTCTCTGACGTTCAAAATCTATGTGTTGTAGGTTTAAATGTGGCAAATGACGCTGGTTGTGAGATTTGTGTGTGTTTGATTATGCTGTAGTATTTTTTTTAAATAATGCATGTCAGATGATTGAATTCTATGTTATTACTAGATGGTTTGGGACAATTTGTTCGTATGTTATTGTATGCACTATTTTTATTTACGTAATGCTTCCTATTTTGGCTCAAGCACAACTGTTTTTTATATTTTTTATATTTCAATTGGAACAATTATAGTTGAACTGATCCGCATCCTTTGTTTTTACTGGGATATTTTCATGTACATAGCTCGCACACGAAAAATATACGCTGATGATGGATGTAGGAGCCCTTGGGTTTGAGTTTATTGAACTTACATGCTGTTAATTATAGTACTGAACTATTTTGGATATCAAAGGCCAACTGCATTCGTTTGTTGTAGAGCATTTTTTCTTACTATTGACAGGAATTTAGAACACAATTTTTTTTGTTGAATAGTGATAGTTCTAGTTTTTTTAAACAAAAATAATTTAATCTTTGCTACACAGTACTAATTTTACTTGAACCTTATGAATTTTACTAGTTGTACTTCTTAAAAATTTGTTTCTAATTTTTTTATTACAATCTTCTATGTCTAATTTAAAAAAAAAGTATTTTTTTATTTCTTACAACGAACATGTGTTTGAACTTTTCTACATTCTTTATTTTGGACTGATTTCTTATGAGTGTTTTTTAATTATGTGCATTTGTTTCTTTTATTTGGTCGTGTGTGATCGGTTGGAATTTTGTAATCGGGCGAACTGATGTATTGGGCCATCCCCCGGAGCCGTTGTTTTCGGCCCAAATAGCTCGTTTGAGCGGCTGTGCAGTGTGGCGTGCGCGTGCGCTATACGTTTAGTCCCACCTCGCTAGCCGAGGGGGCTCTCGACCTGTTTATAAGCGTTGCCGAGGCTTACTAGTCTAACTCCTGTGAATACTTACCTGAGCGCTTATACACGATGCTTGCTCTCTGTCATGACCTGTGGGCCCTGGTGGGTTGGCCCCCGCGGTCTGGTTTACAATGGAATCGCCGGCGGTTTCGCTGGATTGAGTCCTAGTACCCACCTGCGTTGGGCTAGCATGTCCCTTCGGCGGTCAATATTTTTGATTCTTAGCATTTTTTCCTTCTAGTTTTTATGATTTTTTTGCCTAATATAAGCATTTTTTATTTTACTACTCAATGTTCTCCTTTGCTTGAACTGACATCTTTTTTATAGTGTGTTTCCCTCGCTTTCTCTTTGTTATCATTTTTTAAGCATTTTTTTGGATTTTTTATGAACATCTGGGTAAGATATATAGGGCCGCACCGAGTGGCATTGTCGTACTGACACATTTTTGTATGGATTAAAGAACATCTATCTTTTTAGGGTGTGTGGGTGCGTGGGGGACAGAATAACCGCAGTGCGCCTGTCAAATGAGCGCACTGCCGCGTTAGCGCGAGGCCGAGCCGGGGGGAGGGGGGTTGGGACCCCCCCTCCTGGCGAGGCCGAGCGAGGAACAAGTCATAGCAGGCAACGACGTGGCGTGTTGTGGCGTCGCATGCGGAGGCGAATCCGTAACATGACTTGCCCCATTATCTATCTTTTTAGGGGGAAAACCAGCACCGCACAGAGGGGCATAGTTGTACTGACACATCTTCCTTTTATGGACTTGCCCCATTATCTATCTTAGGGGTGTGGGTGCGTGGGGGATAGAATAATCGCACTGCGCCTGTCAAACAAGCACACTACCGTGTTAGCGCGAGGCCAAGCCAGGGGGGTCGGGACCCCCCTCCCCCATCCCGGTGAGGCAGACCTACGAACGAGCCATAGCAGGTGACGACACGGCGTGGCGCAGCATCGCATGCGGAGGCGAGTCCGTAACATGACTTGCCCCATTATCTAACTTTTTAGGGTGGGTGGGAGCATGGGGGGACAGAATAACTGCACTGCGTGTGTCAAACGAGCACACTGCCGTGTTAGCGCGAGGCCGACCCGGGGGGTAGGGGGTCGGGACCCTCCTCCCCCATCCCGATGAGGCCGAGCCAAGAACGTGCCCTAGCAGGCGAAGACGCAGTGTACCACCGCGTCGCATGTGGAGGCGAGTCTGTAACATGACTTGCCCCATTATCTATCTTTTTAGGAGGAAAACCAGGACCGCACCGAGGGGCATAGTTGTACTTACACATCTTCCTTTTATGGACTTGCCCCCACTATATATATTTTTAGGGGAAAAACCAGCACCACACCGAGGGGCATAGTTGTACTGACACATCTTCCTTGTATGGCCTTGCCCCATTTTCTATCTTAGGGGTGTGGATGCGTGGGGAGAAAAAGAATAACCACACTGCACCTGTCAAATGAGCGCACTGTCGCGTTAGTGCAAGGCTGAGCCGGGGGGAGAGGGGATCGTGACCCCCCTCCCCCATCCAAGCGAGTCCGAGCCAGGAACGAGCCGTAGCAAACGACGACACGACGTCACATGCGGAGGCGAGTCCGTAACATGACTTTCCCCATTATCTATCTTTTTAGGGGGATAAACTAGCACCGCACCGAGGGGCATAGTTGTACTGACACATCTTCCTTGTATGGACTTGCCCCATTATCTATCTTAGGGGGTGTGGGTGCATGGGGGAAAACAGAATAACCGCACTGTGCCTGTGAAACGAGCGCACTGCCGCATTAGCATGAGGCCGAGCCAGGGGGGAGGGACCCCCTCCCCCCCATCCCGGTGAGTCCGAGCTAGGAATGAGCCATAGCAGGCGACGACGCGGCGTGCCGCATCATCGCATGCGGAGGCGAGTCCGTAACATGACTTGCCCCATTATCTATCTTTTAGGGGGGAAACCAGCACCGCACCAAGGGGCATAGTTGTACTGACACATCTTCCTTGTAAGGACTTGCCCCTACTATCTATCTTTTTAGGGGGAAAACCAGCACCGCACCGAGGGGCATTGTTGTACTGACACATCATCCTTGCATTGAGTTGCCCCATTATCTATCTTAGGGGGTGTCGGTGCGTGGGGGTAACAGAATAACCGCACTGCGCCTATCAAGCGATTACACTGCCGCGTTAGCGCGAGGCCGAGCCGGGGGGAGGGGGTCGGGACCCCCCTCCCCCATCCCGACGAGGCCGAGCCAGGAACGAGCCGTAGCAGGCGACGACGCGGCGTGCCGCGGCGTCGCGTGCGGAGGCGAGTCCGTAACATGACTTTCCCCATTATCTATCTTTTTAGGGGGAAAACCAGCACCGCACCTAAGGGCATAGTTGTACCAACACATCTTCCTTGCATGGACTTGCCCCATTATCTATCTTAAGGGGCGTGGGTGCGTGGTGGAGAAATAGAATAACCGCACTGCGTTTGTCAAATGAGCGCACTGCCGCGTTAGCGTGAGGCCGAGCCGGGGGGGAGGGACCCCCCGTCCTCCATCCCGGCGAGGCCGAGCCAAGAACGAGCCATAGCAGGCGATGACGCAGCGTGCTCCGGTGTCGCATGCAGAGGCGAGTCTGTAACATGACTTGCCCCATTATCTATCTTTTTAGGAGGAAAACCAGGACCGCACCGAGGGGCATAGTTGTACTTACACATCTTCCTTTTATGGACTTGCCCCCACTATATATATTTTTAGGGGAAAAACCAGCACCACACCGAGGGGCATAGTTGTACTGACACATCTTCCTTGTATGGCCTTGCCCCATTTTCTATCTTAGGGGTGTGGATGCGTGGGGGGAACAGAATAACCGCACTGCGCCTATCAAACGAGCGCAATGCCGCGTTAGCGCAAGGCCGAGCCGGGGGGAGGGGGTCGGGACCCCCACCCCCATCCGGGCGAGGCCGAGCCAGGAATGAGCCCTAGCAGGCGATGACCCGGCGTGCCGCGGCGTCGCATGCAGAGGCAAGTCTGTAACATGACTTGCCCCTATTTCTATCCTTTTAGGGGGAAAACCAGCACCGCACCGAGGGGCATAGTTGTACTGACACATCTTCCTTGTATGGACTTGCCCCCATTATGTATCTTTTTAGGGGGGAAACCAGCACCGCACCGAGGGGCATAGTTGTACTGACACATATTTTTTGTTGTATTGAATTATGAACACACGTCGTCGGTAAGAAGCAGTTTTTGTCATATACTGAGGTGGATCTCTAACATAACTTGCGTCATTTTGGTATCTTTGTTAGGTGTTTACATTGTATAATGTGCTGCGGCATCATATGTGAACATGAGTGTGAGGATGCAAGTCCTTGACATGAATTTGTGATTCAAAGCGTACCGCCAATTTTTTTGTACTTTTCGTTATTTTTTGAGAAATATAGTACTTAATTTTGTATAGTCTATGTAAGGTATTCAATTGTAATTTTTTGATATTTTTTGTTGTACTGTTATGAGGTCTTCTTGTACTTTAGCCGTTCATTTTCTCCCTCTATATTAATTTCTTATTGTATTTCATTTTCGCTATTATTTTAGTAACTGCCATGAGATAGTGGGCTTTGCCTTTTTTTTCTTCCACGATCGTGGGCTTTAGCCGTCGGTTTTCTCCCACTCACCTTTTAACCTCTGCTCTCCCCCGTACCGCTCCCCTCCCCTCCACAAATTGCTTCCTTCTTCGTTCCCCTCCTCTCCTCTTCTCGCATAGATCCTGCTTCTCCTGTTTCGCCGTGGGAGCGTCTTCCGGCGGGTTGAACTCCAGGGGGAAGGTCTGTGTGCTCTGTTGGTTCCTTTGCTCTGCCCTCGACTCCCCTTGCGTCCCCTTCTGTACAGATTTTTCCTACATTTGAAAGTTATTGCTCTCGTGCTGTCTCAGGCTGGATTCACTAGGGTTCCTTTGCTCTTGAACGAGCGGCTCGCGTGACTGATACTGGATTCGATGGTGGTATTTGTGTTTACTGGTAAGAGTTTTTCTTTGTTTGGCGTGCTTCGTTTCTAAAATAGGTAAGAACCCTAATTTTTGTTCATGTTTCTTGCAGTTCTGGTTCGGCAGATTTTTGGTCTATAGATCACAATGGGTACATCACCCAGTCCAGACAAGTTGAATGCAGGTAATTCATTGTGTTGAAACCTATTTTTTGTGTTTTTTGCTGATGATGTTTTATCAGATCTGGTGCTTAATAGGTTTTTACTTGTATAGGTGTTGTCGTATGGACATTACAAGTTGTATTGATTTTGATAGCTGTTAATTTTTTCCCTGGAATGTGTGGTATGTCTAGTTTTAGGTCGTTGTAACCTGCACACAAGTTGGAGTACTGATCACCATGTGTAGTTTGAACTGTTGTACTGTAATTCGAATAGTTTGTAGCAGTCTAAGAAGAACTACTATGATGTTGAAAGAGATAACATTTTGAAGTTCGGTGTGCGAGTGGTGGGTGATATTATTTTATTAGTTGCAGTTGTAGTGTTCATATAGTTGAATTGATTGCTTGTTCATGTACTTTTCTTTTTTACTTTTTTGCTAATTATGATGTTGTTGCAGATGTTGGAGTGTCGATGCATCTTGATTCTGACAAACCAGAATGCTTTCAAGATCTTGTGAATGTTATTTTTAAGATACCAAATCCTCTAGAAGAACTTGCGAGTGTTGCTGGTGTTTCCCTTATATTTGCACTTTTTTAACAGCCTTGCATACATAAATGTGTTTACTTACATCAGTTGTTCCTTTTGTTTGTGTCTGATGCTATGCGCCTTATTTTACTTGTCTCTGCAATGTTAATTGTGTTTTAATTTTATATGTGTGTGCTTATGTTATTGGTTTATGCAGTTAATGATAGCCATGTTGCTGCTAAGGGCATTACTGATGTTGTGAAAGATATTAATGATGGAATTTATTCTCTTAATTTTGGTGATGGTGATGGGAGCTTGCACTTGTCTGTTACTCAGTCACAGAGTGCTGATGGCACTGAGCTTGTTACTCAGGCTGAGGATGTTCCTATGCAGTTACAGCTGGAGGACAAAAGGAAAAGAAAGAAGAAGTGTGATTTCCAGAGGAGAAAGGAGTTGGAACGGCGTTAAAAGGCTGCCTGCGTGCAATGAAGCACTGAGGTTGTTGCTCAAGCTGCTAAAGCTGGAGGTGATGAAGGTGGTGACACGGACTTTGAAACTGTTGATGCTGGATCTCATGGAACTGACATGCCTGTCAAGACAAACCTGTTTCAGACTCGCTTGACGCAAGTGTTTCCTCGTGATGCAGTTAAGGAAAATAAAGTTGTTTTGAAGAGGAAGATGTCAGATCCAAATCCTGCTGGCACACAAAGGCGTAGCGCACGTGTGAAAGCTGGTTCCCAACCTGGTAATAGCAAAGCTAATGGAGATAGTGTTGTTGTGAAGATTGGTCCAAGCACACTTGATGGCTCCCCTGTTCCCCAGAGTCCACGAGTTTTGTCAAATAAGAAACCTTCTTCGTCTTCTCTTCCAGAGCGCTCTTTGTTGAAGGAAAATAAGAAGCATAAAGTTGCTCATGCGAAGGTGAACAAAGGTGTGAAGAAGCATGCTCGTGTCGAAGTTGAAGATCATGCATTTGAAGAAGATGATATCGAAGTTGATTCTAAAGATGAATATGCAGTGGTACGTGTTTGTACTGTATGTGACTTACTAGTTGTACTTGCAATGATTTAATTGTGTCTGGGTTGGTATGCTGGCCAGGTGAGGGCTGGTCATTGTTTGCATCAATTGAGGGTGGTACTGATGTTGTTTTAATAGTTGAACTTGTGCAATCTTTTTTTCTTCTTGCCTTCATATGTTTGTTTTGTTTTTTATATTCATTTAATTAAGTTGTGCCTTCTTTATTTTCATTTACATCCTGTTAGCTTTATGGGTCCGGTCAAGCCGGTGAGAGACAATGATGAAAAAGTCGCTTTGGATGAAGGTGACTCACAACGATTGAATTTAACTATGTGATATTCATTGAGAGAGATTGATGCTTGTGCTCGTTTGCTTGAGAGTCGCTGTCGGTGTTAAAACCGACGGATCTCGGGTAGGGGGTCCCGAACTGTGTGTCTAGGCGGATGGTAACAGGAGACAAGGGACACGATGTTTTTACCTAGGTTCGGGCCCTCTCGATGGAGGTAAAACCCTACTCCTGCTTGATTAATATTGATGATATGGGTAGTACAAGAGTTGATCTACCACGAGATCAGAGAGGCTAAACCCTAGAAGCTAGCCTATGGTATGATTGTTGTCGTTATGTCATACGGACTAAACCCTCCGGTTTATATAGACACCGGAGGGGGCTAGGGTTACACAGAGTCGGTTACAAGGAAGGAGATCTACATATCCGTACTGCCAAGCTTGCCTTCCACGCCAAGGAAAGTCCCATCCGGACACGGGACGAAGTCTTCAATCTTGTATCTTCATAGTCCAACAGTCCGGCCAAAGGTTATAGTCCGGCTGTCCTGATACCCCCTAATCCAGGACTCCCTCAGTAGCCCCTGAACCAGGCTTCAATGACGATGAGTCCGGCGCGCAGATTGTCTTCAGCATTGCAAGGCGGGTTCCTCCTCCGAATACTTCATAGAAGATTTTGAACACGAGGATCGTGTGCGGCTCTGCAAAACAAATTCCACATACCACCGTAGAGAGAATAATATTTCCACAAATCTAATCTGCTGACGTATTCCGTAGTGTGACTTTACACCATAGCCAAGCCCTTATGCGAATCGTTTTTTACAGCCAACATCAGCACGTTTTGCGAGGCGGTTTCCTTGGCACGTCTTGTCGAAGCAGATATCGTGTCCCCTTATCGCGGGATTCTCATCAATACGGACGTGGGTCACCCAACCGCGCCATCAATTACGGCGCTTGGGGGGTGAGCGGGTTTTACCAGGCTGATGGGGATGCATAGTTTCGTCCGCCCATATAAAGGGATAAGGATTCACCTTTTTCCATCCACGCCTTCTTCCTCCTTTGCTCATCCATTCTCGCACACTTGAGCTCCAGCGCCCAAGCTCATGTTTTCTTCCTCAACCTTCTCCAACCATGTCCGCAGTGGGAGGCAAGTGGATGGTCTCCTCTGTCACGGAGGGACACATCAAGAAGCTGAGGGGAGCCGGATACTTGTCCGACGATATCGCACACCGGCTCCCAGATGCGGGGCAGCTCATCCCCACCCCCAGGCCCCACGAGAGGGTAGTGTTCCTTACCCATTTCCTCCGCGGAGTGGGATTCCCTCTCCACTCATTTGTCCGGGGGCTCATGTTCTACTACGGCCTGGACTTCCACGATCTGGCCCCAAACTTCATGCTCAACATCTCAGCATTTATCATCGTGTGCGAGGCCTTCCTCCACATCAAGCCTCACTTCGGCCTATGGCTGAAGACCTTCAATGTCAAACCGAAGGTGGTGGGCAGCCAGCAGGCGGAGTGCGGAGGCGCCATGGTGGGCAAGATACCCAACGTCACATGGCTTGAGGTCTCCTACGTGGATACCATAAAGGGGTGGCAATCAGGGTGGTTCTACATAACCGAGCCGCATGACCCTAAATGGGCAGCGGCCCCCGAATTCCGATCCGGAATCCCCACGCGGCTCACCTCCTGGAAAGAGAAGGGCCTGCCTTGGGGTAGTCCGGGAGAGCTGACCGGACTCCAAACCTGTGTCCAAAACATGGTGAACAAGAAGCTCAAGCTTGTCAACATAGTCCAGGTCATGCTCATTCGCCGGATCTCCCATGTCAACAACGGGCGTTCAACTTGTGGGAGTTCGACCCGGCCCAGCACCAAACTCTGAGCGAGCTCTTCGACACAACACACGAGGATGCTTGGAAGATGTTGTTTAAGAGCGCCAAGGTTCCTCCTCCCCTTATCGAGGATCGCGGATTCAGCGCGAAGCGCCAAGCCAGCGCGGTAAGTTGTTTTACCTCTTATAGGGTATTCATTTTTCATAGTTTAATCATACGCGGGATCTAAGCTCCCATACCTTTGACAGGAATGGCAGGAGACGCCGGGGCAGATTGATTGTCCAGCCCCCCCTGCCTGAAGACACTGCAGATGCTCTCCTGACGGAGATGCTTACTCCGGCTCCTTATGAGGTGCCGGAGAAAAAGGTCAAGAAGAAGGCTACGGGAACCCGAAAGAGTTCCCGACACCAGGTGTTATCGGACTCATTGTCCGTTGACTCCTAGACGCACTCCTCCCGTGGAAGCGAGGAGGAGGCAGATAAAGGTTCTTCCCCTCCAGTCAGGGAAGATAAGAAGAGGAAGGCCGCCCCAACTGGGGAGGCCGGAGGGTCCAAGAAGGGAAGGACTCTCCCTCCGGACTACTCCGCCACCGCCGCCGACAGCGAAGACGAGTGGCCACCCAGGGCCAAGCCCCTGGCGAGATCGTAAGTATTTGGACACCAGATTAACTCATGGCGTTGTTTAATTGCACAACTTCTTCTGACGCCGGACACGGTTATGCAGTCCATCCCGGGCCCGTATCGACGTATCCTCGTCGAGTAGTTCTTTGGACCCGTCGGCCATGAGCAGCGGAGGGTCACTTCCGGCTGCCTCAACCCCTCGCCCTACGGACAACGCCGAGGTGTTCTCTCAAAGGGCACCAAGCCGAGGGGAGGTAGTCCTGGAGGCGCCCCAAGGCGACCTTCCGGACTGCAGGCGCAAGAGGAGCAAGGCTCCCACAGCCCCAAGTTCGGCCCTAGGCCGAATACCGCACCGGAACCCCCAGTGGTTCCGGACTCCGGCAGGCGGCCGCCCACTAAGAAGGGCAAGCCTACCGCATCGGTGACCTCCATCCAACCGGAGGCACCAGATAATTTGCTGGAGGTGTTTAACGGCGCCACCATCTATGAGGAGCACCGCACTATTATGAGTGCGGTGGTCCAGAAGGTTCAGTCTGCCAAGAGCGGACTGACTGAAGCCTGTGCTAGCCTTCTAACAGGCTTTGAGGTATATATTAAAAATATATGAAAATATTACCGCATAGACAGTAGCCCCTGATGCTATGTTTGGTGTTCACAAAGAAAAGCCGAATAGAGGATCTAAAAATATCCGCCGGAGTCTAACATAATTATGTCGATATGCGTATGCAGGCTTCACTGCTGACCTCTGCCGCACTGACTGCGGAGGTTGATGCGCTGAAGCAGAACCTCGAGCGGTCCGAGAAAGAGCTCGGCCTTGCCAAGAAGCAGCTCGAGGAGAACCAAGGTACGTAATGCCTTGTCTATGTGTGTATATATAAAAAAGATGCAGTTGAAAAAATGATAGGATCGTTATTGATGTGCTAGGGGCCACGACCGTGGTGGCGACCTTGAAGCAAGCACAGTCTAAGGCCGAAAACAAAGCGGCCACGGAGTGCACCGAGCGGGGGAAGCAAGAGGCGCGAGTTGCCGAGGTGCAGCAAGAGCTCCAGGCTCTCGTGAAAAAGCATGAGAGTTTGGAGCTTGACTCGAAGACGCGAGAGTCCGAGCTTGCCTTGGCCCTTGAGAGCGCCAAGCATGCTAAGGCCGAAGCCCAAAAGGCCCTCTAGGAAATTGAGGCAATGAAGAAGATGGTGGCGGGTAAGGCATTCATTATGCAAAGAAAGCATGTGAAAGTAAATTACTTGTTACTTACCCGAGTCCGGAGCTCTCCAGGAGTGTTCGCAGATTTGCCCCGCAATGTGTCGGATGCTACAAAGCATTGCCAAGCCGAGGAGGGGATCTCGACGGAGAAGGTGTTCTGGTCTCAATATACCAAGGCCGAACACCCGGTGCCCTTAAGCGACCAACTGAAGCAATCGGTCGAGCTCCATAAGGCGGCCGAACAGGCCATGAAGGGTCTTATAGTCCGGTTGTGGCCTGGAGAGGCCATGCCAGGGAGGTACTTCGGGCTGGTGAGGCGGCTTGTGGATGTCTGTCCTTGGCTTGAGCTCATCAAGCACTCCGTCTGCATCGAGGGCGCCCGCAGGGCGCTTGCTCGTGTTAAAGTGCACTGGGGCAAGATGGACACTGAGAAGCTGGTGAAGGATGGGCCACCGCAGGGTAAGGAGCATCGCCACCCTGAAATGTATTATGAGGGCGTCCTGAAGGGTGCCCGCCTTATGGCGGATGAATGTTCCAAAGATGTAATATTTGAGTGAACTCGCTCGTTTGATCATGTACGCTGAAAACTTGTTCATATGCGCAACGAACAAGGCAATCGGACTATAATGCTTTATCACTCTCACTTAGCCAGAGAATTCTATGATTTTAAATTTTGGCGAAGCCCGAATTTTTGAAAGACCGAGTTCGGGGCGCTATACACGCCTGGGCCGGACAAAGCCGGCTCCTCGTCCTAGCCTATGGTATGATTGAACTTTGCAAATGCGGTTCGCCCGAGCAGTGCGTGATAGCCACTGTGGAGCGGGACTATATCAAAGATTAACTCCTCGCTTCGGAAATTATCCGGGGATCCAAAGACCACTTCTAGTGTGACTGAGCCTGTGCAATGGGCCTCTACACCTGGTATGACACCCTTAAAGGTCGTTTTTGTGGGTTTAATCCTTGAGGGATCTATGCCCATTTTGCGCACTGTGTCCTGATAAAGCAGGTTCAGGCTGCTGCCGCCGTCCATAAGGACTCGAGTGAGGTGAAATCCGTCAATGATTGGGTCTAGAACCAATGCGGCAAATCCGCCATGGCGGATACTAGTGGGATGGTCCCCGCGATCGAAAGTGATCGGACAGGAGGACCATGGGTTGAACTTTGGGGCGACTGGCTCCAACGCGTATACGTCCCTTAACGCACGCTTCCGCTCCCTCTTGGGGATGTGGGTTGCGTATATCATGTTCACCGTCCGCACTTGTGGGGGAAACACTTCTGTCCTCTGTTGTTCGGCAGCCGGGGCTCCTCCTTGTCGTCGCTATGTAGCCCCTTGTCTTTGTTTTCGGCATTTAACTTGCCGGCCTGCTTGAACACCCAACAATCCCTGTTGGTGTGGTTGGCTGGCTTGTCGGGGGTGCCATGCATCTGACATGAGCGATCGAGTATACGGTCCAAACTGGACGGGCCTGGAGTGCTTCTTTTGAATGGCTTTTCCCGCTGACCGGGCTTAGAGCCTCTGAATCCGGCGTTAACTTCCGTATCCTCAGTATTGTCACTGTTAATGTGGCGTTTGTGTTTGTTGCGACGTGACCTGCCATTGCTGTCCTTGGTATCCGAAGTACCAGGGCTCTTTGACATGTTATTGCTGCGAGCTAGCCAGCTGTCTTCTCCCGCGCAGAAGCAGGTCATGAGTGTCGTGAGGGCTGCCATAGATTTCGGCTTTTCCTGTCCAAGGTGCCGGGCAAGCCACTCGTCGCGGATGTTATGCTTGAAAGCCTCTAGGGCCTCTGCATCCAGACAGTCGACGATTTGATTTTTCTCGGTTAGGAACCGTGTCCAGAATTGCCTGGCTGATTCCTCTGGTTGTTGAATTATGTGGCTCAAGTCATCGGCATCTGGTGGTCGCACATAAGTGCCCTAGAAGTTGTTGAGGAATGCGGCTTCCAGATCTTCCCAACAACCAATGGATTCTGTTGGCAAGCTGTTGTGCCAATGTCGGGCTGGTCCTTTAAGCTTGAGTGGGAGGTATTTGATGGCGTGTAGAGCGTCGCCATGGGCCATGTGGATATGAAGGAGATAGTCCTCAATCCATACCGCGGGATCTATCGTACCATCATATGATTCGATATTCACGGGTTTGAAACCCTTTGGGATTTGATGATCCATTACTTCATCTGTGAAGCATAGCGGGTGTGCGGCGCCTCTGTACTGGCCTATATCACGACGCAACTCAAATGAGTTTTGTCTGCTGTGTTCGGCCCGACCGGATTTACTTTTGCTGTATCCGGCGTGACGGTTATCGTCTCGTGTGGTCGGGCGCCCACGCGATCCGTAGATCGATCTTGTTTGCTTTGCTTTGTCCTCCAATATGTCTTGCAGATCTAGCGCATTTCCATGTGCCTTGGTATTTTTTGAGTGACGCCGGGGTGCGGCTTGAGCTATGGGCCGAGAGGCCTCTCTGTCGCGGCCACTAGGTGGCCGATCAGCCGCGTCATACACTGGAGACGTAGGTTTAGATGCTTCCTCCTCTAATCAGGGTAGCAACCTGCGCTTTGGCTAGCTCTTGGAGGGGCGTTCGAGTTCGTATTCTTCGGTCGCAAGGACTTCAGTCCATCTGTCAGCTAGCAAGTCTTGATCAGCTCTAAGCTGTTGCTGCTTTTTCTTAAGGCTATTCGCCGTGGCCATAAGCCGACGCTTGAAGCGCTCTTGCTCGGCGGGATCCTCAGGCACGACAAATTCGTCGTCGTCGAGGCTTGCCTCGTCTTCGGAGGGAGGCATGTAATTATCATCCTCTACCTCTCTATCTGCCGCTCTCTCAGGAGGGCTGGCTTCCCCGTCCTCCTGCGCTGAATCTTGCTGGAGGGGGTTGTCTTCGGCACTATCCGGGGTGTTATTATCTCCTATGCCGGTATCACTGTGTTTGCTTTTGCGAGACTTAGAGCGGCGCCGCTGACGCCGGCGCTTAGGTTGCTTCTTGGAGGGGCCATCCTTCGCTGTTCCGTCACTGTTGCCCTCTTTAGGTGTGTCCACCATATATATGTCATATGATGAGGTGGCTGTCCATTGCTCTGTGGGCGGTGGTTCCTGTTTGTCTCCTACATCGTCGTCCATACCGTCGATGTCTTCGGAGTCGAAGTCGAGCATGTCGGTCAAATCATCGACAGTGGCTACGTAGTGGGTGGTGGGTGGGCGTCGAATTTCTTTATCATCCGCATCCCAATCCTGCCGGTCATAATCTGGCCAGGACTCTCCTGACAAGGAGAGAGACCTTAGTGAATTCAATATGTCGCCGAAGGGCGAGTGCTGAAAGATATCCGCGGCGGTGAACTCCATGATTGGCGCCCAATCGGCTTCGATTGGCAGGGGCGCGGGTGGTTCGGAGTCCGGAGGAGAGTCCGGCGATGTGGAGTCATGGGCCTCGCGAAGGGTAAGGCTGGTGTTCGGCTCGATCGCTGTTGAAGCTGCTACCTCCGTGGCGGGGTCTAACCACCCGTCCACGGGTGGCGCAGTTGGCTCCGAATTAAAGTTCAGAGCGGTTGCAGGTGCGGTCTCCAGGACACTGTTTGGCAGCAGTGCTAAATCATGCCCATCGTAACAGTGCGGCGCACTCGGCCGGGTCTCGAATCCGTCGAAGATCAAGTCTTCGCGGATGTCGGCCGTGTAGTTTAAGCTACCAAACCTGACCTGATGGCCAGGGGCGTAACTCTCGATCTGCTCTAGATGGCCAAGCGAGTTGGCCCGCAGTGCGAAGCCGCCGAACACAAAGATCTGTCCGGGGACAAAAGTCTCACCCTGGATTGCATCATTGTTGATGATCGAAGGAGCCATCAAGCCTAAAGATGATGACACAGAGGAACTCTCAATTAAAGCACCAATGTCGGTGTCAAAACCGGCGGATCTCGGGTAGGGGGTCCCGAACTGTGCGTCTAGGCGGATGGTAACAGGAGACAAGGGACACGATGTTTTTACCCAGGTTCGGGCCCTCTCGATGGAGGTAAAACCCTACTCCTGCTTGATTAATATTGATGATATGGGTAGTACAAGAGTTGATCTACCACAAGATCAGAGAGGCTAAACCCTAGAAGCTATCCTATGGTATGATTGTTGTTGTTATGTCCTACGGACTAAACCCTCCGGTTTATATAGACATCGGAGGGGGCTAGGGTTACACAGAGTCGGTTACAAGGAAGGAGATCTACATATCCGTACTGCCAAGCTTGCCTTCCACACCAAGGAAAGTCCCATCCGGACACGAGACGAAGTCTTCAATCTTGTATCTTCATAGTCCAATAGTCCGGCCAAAGGTTATAGTCCGGCTGTCCGGATACCCCCTAATATAGGACTCCCTCAGTCGCCATGTGGCTAGGGTTCATGTAGCTGGTTTTGGTTCTATCTTCAAGTGGAAGGTGAAGTCTAACATTTCCCGCCCTCTGATGGGAGTTTTGTACCTGAAGATAGATCCTGATACGATGACTCTTGACATGGGTGAGGCTAATAAGAAGCTTCGCATCACTAGCGATGGTATACAACAACTATTTGGGTTCCCTTGTGGTGGTCGTTCTGCACCAAGGCCATCAGAGGACGAATATGATGACACTCTGATGAAGTTAAGATTGGAGCTTGACATTAGCAGGAGCAGAGATATCAAGACGAAGGATTTGAGGGATAAGCTCAAGGTGCTTGTCAAGGATCCTGTAACACCCCGGATGTAACTTGCCATAATTGTAACTCCAACTCTTGCCATTTTCGGCAATGTGATATATTATTCCCTCCGTGGTTGGGTTTCCCTTCGTTTTGCTTTTTGTTCATGTCATGCATTTATTATCATGTCATCATGTGCATCGCATTTGCATACGTGTTCGTCTCATGAATCCGAGCATTTTCCCCGTTGTCCGTTTTGCAATCCGGCGCTCCTATGTTCCCCGGCGTCCCCTTTTACCTTTTTCCGTGAGCAGGTATTAAACTTTCTCGGAATGGACCGAGGTTTGTCAAGTGGCCTTGGTATAGCACCGGTAGACCGCCTGTCAAGTTTCGGGTCATTCGGAGGTCGTTTGATACTCCAACGGTTAACCGGGTAACCGTCAAGGCCTCGTGTGTGTTGCAGCCCAAGGCCCCTTCAAAACAGCCCAATAACCCATCTAAGTCACTCCCATGTTCATCGCCGTTCGATCATGATCGCGTGGCCGAAAACCACACTCCATTTGGAGCTTCCTAGCCCCATCTACCTATAAATTTAGCCCCTCTCCCGAAATTTGCGGATGAAACCACCCTAACCATAGTCCAACTCCTCCCCCGCCGCCACCGGACGCGTCCGCGACGGCCGGACACGTCCGCCCGCCGCCGCCAGACCAATCGCCGCCCACCACGTGGGCGAGCCCGCGCCCACATCGCCGCAGCCTCCGCGCCGTGCCCGCGGCCCGCCGAAGCCCGGCGCGAGCCCCCGCCGCCTGTGCCGTCGCCTCCTCGCGCGCCGGTCGCCGCGCCGCCTCCCGCGCCTCCCCGGCGCCGATCCGTCCTCCGGCCGCCGTCCCCGCCCTTCTCCGGCGAAGCGCCGGCCAGGTCCACGCCGGAGCTACGTCCGCCTCGTTATCCTCGTCGACGAAACCCTAGGTCGAATTTCCTCTAAGTTATTTCTGCAGTTATTTTGTTGCAACTTCATCGTGTCATATCTCTGCACTCTTGGCCCCGTTTTGGTCGTATAGCATATCAAGTTGTTCGTCTCGATGAGTACATCATTTCATTCCATTGAGTAATTTTCATTTGAGTTCATATTGATGCCCGAAATGCTGTTCGAAGAGGGCTATGTGATGTTAGTTTCAGATCTGTTATCAGTACATGCACTTTTGTCATTTTTGCCATGATTGATGTGTGCACCCTATGAAGTTGAGTCCTACATGTGTTTTGAAATATGCCATGCTATCTTTCCAGGGGTGTATGTAATGTATTTTTTGTGATCTTTGTGGTGACTAGCACAAGCATGCAAACTAGGGTACTTAATGTTGCTGATTTCAGAGACTTGGTATTTTCACCAAGTCATGTTCTGCTGTTATTTTTATGCCATGTGTTCATGTTGTTTCAGAGAGATCTATGCCTCTTTTGAGCATGATCAGTAAGAGTGTTTTGAGCATATGGATTTGTTCTATCCATACGTGCCTTTGTTTGTAATTATGGAGTGCCATAGCTTGAGTCAATAGAGCTCTACTTTTGCTATAAAATGTTACTGGCAGATTGTTTACATGTTATTCGATTTTGCCAAGCTTGGTGTAGTTGATCCTTGCATTTTATGATGTTGTTCTTGTCATGTATAGCTTCTATGCCATGTATTCTTCATGGATGTATGCTTAGTTTATCATGTAATGCTCTGTAGTGAGTGCATCGAGCTCGTAAACATGCCTACTTGCTATCTGTTTTGACATGTCCAGTTTTCTGCTAAGTCTGAAACCTGTAACGAAACTTGCTTATTTGACATGGGTGTTACTATATTTTATGATCCCTTTTGGCTCATGGTCAGTAAGGGACTTTTGTTAAGTGCTTTGAGTAGATTCATACCAAGCCTTGTTTTGCTATATTGTGTTCCTGTAACATGTTGTTTCCTTGCTCTAAACATGTCATCCTGATGTTAATTTCTGGCATGTTATTTTCGCAAAGTCTGTGAACCTGTTACCTTTTGCACTTTTGCCATGCTTGTTTCAACCTGTTATGGTGTGATTTAGCCGTAGCTCAGTGTTCATCTTTTGTCAAGCATCTTGAGTAGATTACTGTCATATGCTTTTCTAGTACGTTTGGCTGCAGTAGCTTAGTTTCTTGTTGCTTGCTAAGTAGCATCATGCTGTTAATGGCAGAATCTTGTCATTCTTGTTTTGCTTGTCATTTGCAAACCGTGCATCCGATTCCGGTGATCTTTATATCGATTTCAACCGAAATCACCTCACCTATCCAGTGGCACACTTGGTTTGCCAATATTATGCCTTGTTCATCCTTGTCCTTCCAGTGCACGCATATGCATTGCATATCACATCTCGCATATCATGCCATGTTTTGCATCATGTTATTTGTGCATTGCATCGTGGTTGATGTTTGTCCCCTTTGCTTGTGTTCTTGTCTTGGGTAGAGCCGGGAGACGTGTACGTGAACGAGGAACCTGTCGAGAACGCTTACGAGGATCAAGCTTTCGACAACTCTGAGAACCTTGCAGGCAAGATGACCATACCCTCGAAATCACTTCTATCTTTCCTTGCTAGATGCTCGCTCTTTTGCTATGCCTATGCTGCGATACCTACCACTTGCTATATTATGCCTCCCATATTGCCATGTCATCCTCTAACCATCCATGTCCTAGCAAACCGTTGATTGGCTATGTTACTGCTTTGCTCAGCCCCTCTTATAGCGTTGTTAGTTGCAGGTGAAGATGAAGTTTGTTCCTTGTTGGAACATGGAGATGTTGTTCCTTGTTGGAACATGTTTACTTGTTGGGATATCACAATATCTCTTATATTATTAATGCATCTATATACTTGGTAAAGGGTGGAAGGCTCGGCCTTATGCCTGGTGTTTTGTTCCACTCTTGCCACCCTAGTTTCCGTCATACCGGTGTTATGTTCCTTGATTTTGCGTTCCTTACACGGTTGGGTGATTTATGGGACCCCCTTGACAGTTCGCTTTGAATAAGACTCCTCCAGCAAGGCCCAACATTGGTTTTACCATTTGCCACCTAAGCCTTTTCCCCTTGGGTTCTGCAGACTCAAGGGTCATCTTTATTTTAACACCCCCGGGCCAGTTCTCCTTCGATTGCTGGTCCAAACTATAGCCCTTTGCAGCGCCACCTCGGGGCAACTCGAGACTTGGTTTTAGTTGTACGGACTGCTCTTCCGGATGTGCCCTGAGACTGAGATATGTGCAGCTCCTATCAGGATTTGTCGGCACAATCGGGCGGCTTTGCTGGACTTGTTTTATTACTGCCGAAATGTCTTGTAGTCCGGGATTCCGAGACTGATCGGGTCTTCCCGGTAGAAGGAATATCCTTCGTTGACCGTGAGAGCTTATAATGGGCTATGTTGGGACACCCCTGCAGGGTATTATCTTTCGAAAGCCGTGCCCGCGGTTATGCGGCAGATGGGAATTTGTTAATGTCCGGTTGTAGAAAACCCGAAGTTGACCTTAATTAAAACACATCAACCGCGTGTGTAACCGTGATGGTCTCTTCTCGGCGGGGTCCGGGAAGTGAACATGATGTTGGAGTTATGTTTGATGTAGGTTGTTCTAGGATCACTTCTTGATCACTTCTATCTTCCCGACCGTGCTTTGCTTCTCTTCTCGCTCTCTTTTGCGATTGTTAGCCACCATATATGCTAGTCGCTTGCTGCAGCTCCACCTCACAACCCTATCCTACCTTTAAGCTTAAATAGTTTTGATCTCGCGGGTGTGAGATTGCTGAGTCCCCGTGACTCACAGATTCTACCAAAACAGTTGCAGGTACCAACGATGCCAGTGCAGATGACGCGACCAAGCTCACGTGGGAGTTCGACGAGGAACGTGGCCGTCACTATGTGTCTTTTCCTGATGATCAGTAGTGGAGCCCAGTTGGGGTGATTCAGGGATCTGTGTAGCATTTGGGGTAGTCTTCTTTCATTTTGGTTCCGTAGTCGGACCTTGAGTGTAATCTGGATGATGAATGTTTATTTATGTATTGTGTGAAGTGGCGACTGTAGGCCAACTATGTATCTCTTTCCATTATGTACTACATGGGTTGTGTGAAGATTACCTCAGTTGCGACATTGCTTTCAATGCGGTTATGCCTCTAAGTCGTGCTCCGACACTTGGAAGATATAGCCGCATCGAGGGCGTTACAGATCCTAGCAAAGATGACCTTTTTCTAAAAGTGTTCTTCATTATTGTGTTTATGAAGGTTGTGTTGCCTGGTGCCGCCCCTCGTGTTTCTAGAGAGGCAGCAATGTTTCAGGATCTCGTTATTGAGGACATGGCTAATATGGATTATTGGCATCTGATGGTTGATGAGCCAAGAAGGGCTGTTATCAGGTACCAAGATGGTGTTACCGTTGGGAAGGCAATCACAGGTTGTGCTATAGGGCATGTACTAATGTACCTTGACTACCTTATCCGTGGCATGATTCCGGATGTTGACATGCGAGTCCCCCGCATATGTTTCATGGATCAGGACAAGCTTTCTGATCTGGCTGGCGCAGATTTGATAAGAAAAGGCAATGCAGATCCAAGGACTTGGGTGTTTGGGAAGCTTCCGGTGAGTTTTATTTCTCTCGTGTCTTGCAGAACTTTTTTTAGGTATAGCTATTTTTGCTGGAGTGAACATGTGTACTGCAGAGTTACCTGTTTAGATTTTGTTAGTTCTTAAGCTTTGTGAGGTTTAGGTATGATTTTTAGTATTGTTGTGTCATGTGTGGTTGAACTGAATCTCTTGTTCAACTGACTTGTTCGTAAATACTAACAAATTGGCACTGGCAGTGAAAGATCGTTAGTACTGTGGATTTAAATCTGTTAATATAATGTTTATTTTTCCCGGTGTGTTGCATTGATTAATTAACTCTTTTTCCCTTGTTTGTAGTGGAAAAATCATAAGGAAGTTGTCTTTTTCTGGGTGTATAAACGACCAGTCATGGAGATGTCGTCTTAGGTTCCCAAGATTTCATCTTTGCACGATGAGTTCAGAGATGGCCGTAGTGTTAAGGGTGCTGGTTATGTTCCCCCTGGCCCTAGTAAGGCTAGTACTTCACAGAGGCAGGGTTTTGGTACTTATGTAGCTGTTTCTATGTTGGAGCGCGCTGAGCATAATTTTATTAATGTGCATTCTGAGCTGGAAAAGGTCCTAACTATAGTTGAGCGTCTGAGCTGTATCGATGGTATCCTCCCTGACGGTCATCAATTTAATGTTGAGGAAGCAACGAACTATATTGAGATGGGGAGAATTTTAATTAGTGATATGTGTGATGGTGCTGCTCAACTAATTCAGAGCTTGATTCGTCTGTTGAACAACATGAAGCGTTTCAAAACTATGCAAGCCTCTCGCTACAAGCCATATGAAGAAAGTGCCAATGTTGTTATCACGCAGATTGAGCAGGATGAGGTTGTTGCCACTGCCAGCAGGGCTGGTGATGGTACTGAGGCTAATGTTTCTGACCAGCATACGAATGATGTTGGTATGGAGTCCCCTGTTGTTGATGTGAGTCAGTCCTTGATGTTTATTAATTTGTTTTCATGCAGGAGACCAGTCATGATGTTGAGGCTGCTATTGACTGTGGAGTTAATGATCCATCTACTGATAATAGCAAGGTTGTTTTTATTTTTTATTGTGTGTATATATTCTTGAATTTTCATGTGCACAACTGTGCCTTACATGTCCATTTTTCTATCCAACACCGTTAAGAATTAGTAGGTGATACCTACCTTTTGTTAGTGTAGTTTAACTCTTTGTGTGTCGTTGCTAATAATAGCATTGTTTTTTTTGCTTCCTTACTATGAATCAGGGTCCTGTTGTTGGTGATGAGCCTTGTTCGACCATCGGTGGTGTTCCTTTGAATGTTAGCAGCAGCAAGATCGGTGATGTTATTGTGGATGCTGCTAAGGTTTGTTTTTCTGTGCTTGCATTAATTTTATATGCAGGTTTCACTGTTGTTTCTTTGTAGCTGTAAAACTTAGCCTGTGCACCTCTTGCTAGCTTTTTTGATTGTTAGTTTTGCTCATTTCATTCACTTTCTGAATTTTTATTTTTTTCAGATGACTGATGTTGAGCGCGAGGCTGCCGTTAGTGTTGGAGATGATGCCTGTGGTGTTCCATTGAGCAGTGGGTGCGATGTTGGTAGCAAAGTTGTTGATGAGGATGTTGGTGCTGCCAGCATACTTGATGCCAAATCGTCTGGTGTTGGTATTGCTGAGAATGATAATCTTCCTGAATCTCCCCGGCAACGGCGCCATAAATCCTTGTTTCTACCTCTTGAGCACTGCGTTGGTTTTCCCTTGAAGAGGAAAGGGTGTTGCAGTAAAGTAGTGTAAGTATTTCCCTCAGTTTTTGAGAACCAAGGTATCAATCCAGTAGGAGATCATGCACGAGTCCCTCGCACCTACACAAACAAATAAGAACCTCGCAACCAATGCGATAAAGGGGTTGTCAATCCCTCCACGGTCACTTACGAGAGTGAGATCTGATGGACATGATAAGATAATATTTTTGGTATTTTTATGATAAAGATGCAAAGTAAAATAAACGGCAATAAAAATAGCTAAGTGTTGGAAGATTAATATGATGGAAAATAGACCCGGGGCCATAGGTTTCACTAGTGGCTTCTCTCAAGAGCATAAGTATTACGGTGGGTAAACGAATTACTGTCGAGCAATTGATAGAATTGAGCATAGTTATGAGAATATCTAGGTATGATCATGTATATAGGCATCACTTCCGCGACAAGTAGACTGAAACGATTCTGCATCTACTACTATTACTCCACACATCGACCGCTATCCAGCATGCATCTAGAGTATTAAGTTCATCAGAACAGAGTAATGCTTTAAGTAAGATGACATGATGTAGAGGGATAAACTCATGCAATATGATATAAACCCCATCTTTTTATCCTTGATGGCAACAATACAATACGTGCCTTGCTGCCCCTGCTATCACTGGGAAAGGACACCGCAAGATTAAACCCAAAGCTAAGCACTTCTCACATTGCAAGAACCATCAATCTAGTAGGCCGAACCAAACAGATAATTCGAAGAGACTTGGAAAGATAACAAATCATACATAAAAGAATTCAAAGGAGATTCAAATATTGTTCATAGATAATCTTGATCATAAACCCACAATTCATCGGATCTCGACAAACACACCGCAGAAGAAGATTACATCGAATAGATATCCAAGAAGATCGAGGAGAACTTTGTATTGAGATCCAAAGAGAGAGAAGAAGCCATCTAGCCAATAACTATGGACCTGAAGGTCTGAGGTAAACTACTCACACAACATCGGAGAGGCTATGGTGTTGATGTAGAAGCCCTCTGTGATCAATGCCCCCTCCAGCAGAGCGTCGTAAAAGGCCCCAAGATGGGATCTCACGGGTACAGAAGGTTGCAGCGGTGGAAATAGGGTTTTGGCTCCGTCCCTGATGGTTTGGGGGTACGTAGGTATATATAGGAGGAAGAAGTATGTCGATGGAGCAACATGGGCCCCACGAGGGTGGAGGGCGCGCCTGGGGGGGGGGGGGGTAGGCGCGGCCCCTGCCTCGTGCTCTCCTTGTTGATTGCTTTACGTAGACTCCAAGTCCTCTGGATCACGTTTGTTCCGAAAATCACGTTCCCAAAGGTTTCATTCCATTTGGACTCCGTTTGATATCCTTTTCCTTCGACTCACTGAAATAGGCAAAAAAACAGCAATTTGGGTTGGGCCTCCGGTTAATAGGTTAGTCCCAATAAGAATATAAAAGTGTATAATAAAGCCCATTAAACATCCAAAACAGAACATAATATAACATGGAACAATACAAAATTATAGATACATTGGTGACGTATCAGTAACTATAAACACCCTTTGCATAAGAAGATAAGATTTCATTATCATTAAACTCACATAGGTAGGGAAGGTGTTTTTTAGGGTTCTTAGAGCAACAAGTAAAATCACAAATTTCACAAAGATTCCAAGCATAACACAGCAATCTGTTTATTTGATCCCACGAGAGTATCCCTTCTTCAGACAAACGGTGACGCACAAAATGAGCATGCTCATCTAAAGATTTCCCATCAACTAGGCTAGTTGGGGTATCAGCACAAGCGCATAAGGATCGAAGATAATCCAAGTAGAACACTTTAAGTGGGTCCATATCAATAGATTTTTAGCAAGCAAAGATGCAAGCAAATAGAAGGCACATGGAAACACAAACAAAAAATACATACGGGAGGAAGGCAAACGGAAAAGGGCAAATAAAATGGCAAAGGTGAAGTGGGGGAGAGGAAAACGAGAGGCAAATGGCAAATAATGTAATGCGAGGGATAAGAGTTTGTGATGTGTACTTGGTATGTCTTGACTTGTGCGTAGACTCCCCGGCAACGGCGCCAGAAATCCTTCTTCCTACCTCTTGAGAATGTGTTGGTTTTCCCTTGAAGAGGAAAGGGTGATGCAGCAAAGTAGCGTAAGTATTTCCCTCAGTTTTTGAGAACCAAGGTATCAATCCAGTAGGAGGCCACACGCAAGTCCCTCGTACCTACACAAACAAATAAGAACCTTGCAACCGACATGATAAAGGGGTTGTCAATCCCTTCACGACCACTTGGAAGAGTGAGATCTGATAGAGATGATAAGATAATATTTTTGGTATTTTTATGATAAAGATTGAAAGTAAAGATTGCAAAATAAACGGTGCCAGAAATAGCTTGTTGTCGGGAGATTAATATAATGGAGAATAGACCCGCGGGCCATAGGTTTCACTAGTGGCTTCTCTCAAGATAGCATAAGTATTACAGTGGGTGAACAAATTATTGTCGAGCAATTGATAGGAAAGTGCATAATTATGAGAATATCTAGGCATGATCTTGTATATAGGCATCACGTCCGCAAGAAGTAGACCGACTCCTGCCTCCACACATCGACCGCTATCCAACATGCATCTAGAGTATTAAGTTCATAAGAACAGAGTAATGCATTAGGCAAGATGACATGATGTAGAGGGATAAACTCAAGCAATATGATATAAACCCCATCTTTTTATCCTCAATGGCAACAATGCAATACGTGTTGTTTCCCCTACTGTCACTGGGATCAAGCACTGCATGATTGAACCGAAAGCTAAGCACTTCTCCCATTGCAAGAAATATCAATCTAGTAGGCCAAACAAAACTGATAATTCAAAGAGACTTGCAAAGATAACCAATCATACATAAAAGAATTCAGAGAAGATTCAAACATTGTTCATAGATAATCTTGAACCCACAATTCATCAGATCTCGACAAACACACCGCAAAAAGAGTTACATCGAATAGATCTCCAAGAAGATCGAGGAGAACTTTGTATTGAGATCCAAAGAGAGAGAAGAAGCCATCTAGCTAATAACTATGGACCCGAAGGTCTTTGGTAAACTAATCACACATCATTGGAGAGGCTATGGTGTTGATGTAGAAGCCCTCCGTGATCGATTCCCCCTCCGGCGGAGCACCGGAAAAGGCCCCAAGATGGGATCTCACGGGTACAGAAGGTTGCGGCGGTGGAAATAGGTTTCCGTGGTGCTCCTGGATGGTTTCGGGGTACGTAGGTATATATAGGAGGAAGAAGTAGGTCGGTGGAGCTACGAGGGGCCCACGAGGGTGGAGGGTGCGCCCAGGGGGATAGGCACGCCCCCTGCCTCGTGGCCTCCTCGTTGATTGCTTGATGTCCACTCCAAGTCCTCTGGATCACGTTTGTTCCAAAAATCACGCTCTCGGAGGTTTCATTCCGTTTGGACTCCGTTTGATATTCCTTTTCTGCGAAACACTAAAATAGGCAAAAAAACAACTATTTGCACTGGGCCTTGGGTTAATAGGTTAGTCCCAAAAATAATATAAAAGTGTATAATATAGCCCATTAAACATCCAAAACACAATATATAATGGCATGGTGCAATCAAAAATTATAGATACGTTGGAGACGTATCAGGAACTCCCAAGGTTTGAATAAAAGGGCAATAGGTACTACCTCAACAACTACTTCCCAATACCCACAATATAATCAAGTCCTAACCATGCAATGTTTGAGGTTTGAAACTAATGCATAAAAAACTAGGTAATAAGGGATATGATCAAAGTGTTACTTGCCTTGCTGACGTTCTGAAAACCCTAGTGACTCGTAGTAGCACGCTTCGCACTCCGTGAACTCTATCGTGAACAAACAATAGAATACATAAGCACTCAAGCATAAGATGCAAGGGTAAAACTCAAGAGAAAATATCCAAACTAAAAGTTCAACGGAAGAGCTTTGATTTGCAAAAAGAATCAACCAAATCAGAGCTACGAAACTCAAACTACGATCAAAAGAAGTTCAAATTCAAATCTGTCGGTGTTCTGGGAACGGGGTTCCCCAGACTTGCCTGCCTGCGGCCTGCAGCGTGGCTCAAAGGGGGGCCCAGCACGGCCCATCTTCATCAACACAGACCCAAGACCCTCGCGAGGGGCCAAGCCTCGCGAGGCGGACGACACGGAGCTTCCTCAGGCACGACCTCATCAGGCTGGCTCGCGAGGAGGCGGAGAGATCAAGGCGGGGTACCTCACAAGGTGCCCGTGATGCAAGCCATGACGACCAAGGGCGCCAGGCGGGCGCTAGCCCGCGCAGTGTCCTCCTTTCCTCTTTGGTGCAAAGGGAGCAAGCGCAGGCGAAAGCATCAAGCAAAGGCACCCGTTTCGGTGCAACGAGACCAAGACCAGCCCAACGGCAGGGAGGAAGTCATTGTGGAGCCCAAGCCAGCGTCACCACCAGAGCCTTTGGCAGGCGAGGACCAACTTTAGTCAGGATAAGTGTACCAGATGTTCCCCTTCAAAATAGCCAATTGTTGGCGCCCTTCCCGCTCAATATTTGGGAAGAGGCCCAGGGCCTTTGCCTATAAAGAGGACTAGCCACCCCCAGGGTAGTGGGAATCGGCCAATCCAGAAACAAGCTGGATCGGATCGAGTAGCATCACACACACACACACACACACACACACACACACAGAGAGAGAGAGAGAGAGAGAGAGAGAGAGAGAGAAGGGTGAGTGAACTCCTCCTAGCAGTTCATTGCCCCAGCCAAGAACAGACCCTCGCGAGGCTGTTCTTCCTTGTATTGCTCATCATCATCAGCTCAAGAGGCAATCCACCACACCACAAACTAGAGTAGGGTATTACACCCCAATGGTGGCCCGAACTAGTATAAACCATGTGTCTCTTGTGTTGTTCTTTCCATAGCTTAGATCTTAGCGAGGCAGTGGGGTGCAGGTAGGTAGAAGGTGAAATCTCCGCGCGCACCCCAGTGTTCGAACCTCAAGGGTCTGCCGGAACCCGAAATCCGACATTTGGCGCGCCAAGTAGGGGTGCGCCGGAATTCGTTATCCACCGCCCCGTTCTCCTCCGACCATCGCGTCCATGTCTGACGCTCGTCTGGCCCGCGCCGAGCGCCGAGCCGCTGTCGCTTCCCGCGTCGCCCAGACGGCTCCTGTCGGCGGGCGTCCTCGCCGTTCCCCGTCACCTGCCGTCAACACCGCCACCGGCCCGGTGGGAAACGAGCAGCAAGCATCGTCTCAGCATCCGTCCGTGCGGCAAGACGGCCGCACCGCTACTCCCTCGCTCACCCCAGCTGGTTCTTCGTCCTGCGCGCTCCGCGCACCCATGGAGGCTCGAGCTGCGCTCATCACGGCAAACGAGCTCCTGCGCTACCGACCTGTCGACGACGTCTATGAAGAATGGCTCAACCGCGTCATCGAGCTCGTCCGTGCCGCAGGGGGCTCTCCTGCGCCGTCCTTTCCGCTGCACCGCACCCCGCCCTGCGCGGACGACGAAACTCCGGGGGCGCCCCAGCCGCCTCCTCCTCAAGAAGGCGCCCTGGCTCCAAGGCGCATGGCCCCTGGGCGGAACCCGCTCCGTCAGGTGCCAGCGCGGCAAGAGCAGAGCTGCCAAGAAGTCCCTCGCCCGCAAGAAGCTGCCCGGGCGCTCCCTGCTCCAGCACGTCGCGACCATGCTCCTGCTCCCGCACGTCAAGACCCCGCACTGCTCCCAGCTGCAGCGCATGGGGACCTGCAAGACCAAGCTCTCCGTCACCCAAGACCTCCCGTGGCCACAGCAGGCTGCCGTGCCTTCACCACCGAGCTACGCAGCGTCTCGTGGCCCGGCAAGTTCAAGCCAGACCTGCCTCCTTGTTACGACGGCACGGCCGACCCTGCGGAGTTCCTCCAGCTCTATGAGCTGGGCATCGAAGCTGCCAACGGAGACGAGAAGGTCATGGTGAACTGGTTTCCCATGGCGCTCAAGGACGGGGCCCGCACCTGGCTCCTGAACCTGGCTCCAGGCACGATCTCCTCCTGGGATGAGATGCGCACCCGCTTCATCGCCAACTTCCAAGGTACTCGCGACCGGCCACCCGCCATGAGCGACATGCGCCACATCAAGCAACAACCCGGAGAGACCCTGCAGAAGTGCATCCAGCGCTTCAACAACGCACGCCTCAACATTCCCAAGGTGACCGAGGAGGCCATCATCTCAGCCTTCTCCGACGGCGTGCACGACATCAAGATGAAGGAGGAGCTGGCGATGCATGACGACCTGTGCACTTCCTTGGAGCTGTTCAACTTGGCGACCAAGTGCGCCAGGGCTGAGGAAGGGCGTCTCTCCCTTCTCGAGCTGCCTGCCGCAGACCTAGAAGAGAAGAAGCCCAAGGCCAAGGATGTTAAGCGCAAGGGGGCTGTCGTGCTCGCGGCAGAACCAGACACCAAGCGGGGCAGAGATCAGCCCGAGTCTTCCAAGGGCAGTCGGTACTGTGTGTACCACGACCTCCACACCCACAACACCAACGAATGTCAAGAGCTCCGAGCCGTGCGAGAAGGAAGGATCGGCCGTCTCCCCGACCGCGGTGACCGGGGCTACGGTCGAGGAGGAGGAAGGAACGCAGGACGCTGGGAAGACCGCGGCCCGCGCAACGGGTGGCACGATCGACCTCGCGAGGACCGCTGGCAAGACCCGCCTCGCGAGGGAAACTGGAGGGATCAGCCTCGCGAGGATCGCCCGCAAGGCAACGCATGCCTCCCTCCGCTGCCGCTGCAGCCAAGGAGAAACGAGGACCGCCATCAGGACGAGGGGGCTGGGGGTTTCCAGGAGCCGTGCGCGATCGCCTGCATCCTGGGCGGGGCTCAAGCCCCAGCCTCTCAGCGCATCTTCAAGCAGTTCGCCCGCGAAGTAAATGCAGTCCTCCCCAAACTCGAAGCCATGCGCCCTCTCAGGTGGTCGGCGTGAGCCATCACGTTCAGCTCAGCGGATCAGCTCAAGTGTGCGGCCACAGCCGGAGTCCTCCCGATGCTTTGTTCCCCAATCATCAGCAACGTGCTGGTCACCAGGACCCTCATCGATGGCGGGGCAGGGCTCAACGTCCTGTCCGTGGAAACATTCAACAATCTCCAAGTGCCCTACAACCAGCTTCAGCCAACCAAGCCTTTCTCCGGAGTCACCGACGGCTCCACGGTCCCGATTGGGTAGGTCCGCCTCCCTGTCACCTTCGGGGCACGTGACAACGACCGCACCAAGCTCATCGACTTCGACATCGCTCACATTCTCCTGCCGTACAATGCCATCCTTGGCTACCCACCACTGGCCAAGTTCATGGGCGTAACTCACCACGGCTACAACGTCCTCAAGATGCCAGGAAGTGGCGGAGTCATCACGGTGCCCTGTGAAGAGAAGGACGCGGTGTGTTCCCTGGAACGAGCCTTTCAGCCCGCATCACTAGAAGACCCAGATCGCGGAAGCAGGAGGCTTCCCGAGGCCACCCCCAAGAAGAAGAAGACATCGTCCGGCCCGGCCCCTCAGGAGGCAGGCCCCTCAGGGCCCGCACCTGCCCAGGGGGAACCTCCTTCCATCGCATAGGAAAGCGCGCCCGGCGCCCTCCTCAGGCAGGGCTCGGGGGCTCTCCCCTGGAGGGCCACCGACCTGGCTAAGGTCACGAGGGAGGCGCTTGGGCACCACATGGAGGCGTGTTTCGAAGCACACTTCCCTCAAGAAGGAGTAAGGCAAGGAGGGCCAGACCCTCAGGAGTTCGTCAGCAAGGCCATTCAGGAGCTACATGAGTCAAGAGGCATGAGAGGCGGCCGCCGCCTACTAGCTGTGGCTCCCCATCCAGGCGAGGATGGTGGGCTGCGCGTCTGCATCGAGATACCAGGGCTCAATCGAGTCGCCTCTCTGGAGCGCCTCTGGCCCTCGCGAGTGGGGCGCTGCAAAGGCCACCCCACAGCTACATTCGCATGCCTTACGGCTTGCCGAACATGGCTGCCACGTACCAGCGCCTCATGAGGGGCATCACGGAGGCTCAAGAGGCCAGGCATTCCGCAGCCTTGGCGGAGATGGAGATGGTCCGCGAGGAGCCACCAGCGCCTCCGGAGCCTCCCGAGGCCCCTGGGCCTGGGGGCTCGTGAGGATCGGCTTCCGCAGCCCACCGAGTCTGCTACACCAACACTCCTTCGTCCTCAACATCATCAGGTGACATCTTTCAAGTTTCATTTCTAGCTGGGAGCGCCCCCAGGGCTGCATTATTCCCTGGCTGCGTGGGTCCGTCCCTGCGGCATGTATCCCATTTATTTCATGTTGTTAGCTTCCTTTGTTGGGGGCGCCCCTCGGGCTGCATCATCCCCAAGTCGCTCGGGCCTGACCCAGTGATGTCCGCCTTCCCAGCATCTATTTGAATGAATCCACTCCTTCGCGGCTAATGTGTTTGACCTAGTTGCCCGCTCAACTGACGCCAACTGATGGAGCTGGTCCCAAAACGGCACGACGCTTGCGCATGGGTCCGTCCCTGCAACACCGACAAACCTGAATAGCTGAGCTCTGGCCGCGGCAGCCCCGCATGGCGCCACCTCGTCAAGCCTTCAGTGCCTCATGGCCCCTCGGAAGCAACCAACGGCTGACTGTCAATTGCCATGGCAACCCCTCGTTCTTTCTATGATGGGTCTACAGGATCTCCTAAAGGAGCTGCGTCAGGCGAGGCCCTTGCGGTGCCTCCTTCACTCTCATCCGCGTGAATTGCTTGCGCGTTAAAGGGGGGGTGCCTGAGCATCGCGACTCAGGGCTCCTACTAGCTCTCCAGCCCTCATCCTCTGGCCTTGTCCACGGCATCGCGATCTGGCATACCAGCGACGGCTGAGACTCGCTCGAGGGCCGGGACCCGAGGACGTAGAGCAGAAAGGGGAGCAAAGGCGAGAGGGGAGGGACACGCGAGGACCTCGCCGAGCAACCTCACGCCTGCCGATGCACGGACCCAGCGACACACCAGGGAGCGGTCCCTCATTCTCGAGATAAGTCTCCACCCGGAAGCACCAGCTACCGTGGCACCGTCCCCGCACCTAATACAATCCCGTGTTAGCGACGCCGCTCTCCTTTCTCACCGAACGACGGCTGCTTGAGCGCCAAAGGGGACCTCTTGAGCATCGCGACTCAGGGGCTCTTACCGGACCCCGGGTCGCTCACCTCCTGGCCTTGACCACGGCATCGTGACCTGGCATACCAGCGACGGCTGAAGCCGCCTTGGGACTGGGACCTGTCGGCGCAGAGCACCAAGCTCTCGTGAGGTTCGAAAGGGAGAACTGAGCTAAGACGGAATGAGCAACTCGCACAATTCTACGACAAGGGTTATATTAACAAACAGGATCACAGGCACCTTACAAGCCCCCACGGGACGCGTGTTTGATTCCTCGCAGGGAATAGATCCTAAAAGGACGCTAACTACACGCGCCCCCTGCAAAAGACGCCATCATCAACAGTGGGCCGTCAAGCACCGGCGCCAACCCCATCCAGATCAGAGTCGGCGACGGCCTGACGAGCCTGCCCTGCTCCAGGAGCGGCGACGGCTCGGGGGCTCGTAGCTGTCGTCGCTCGTCCCCGAAGTCGTGAAGAGCTCGCCGGAGTCGCTGGCTCCTCCGACGCCTCCGCCGCCAGAGGAGCCGCCAAGGGAGCGGTCGGCGGGCCCAGTCCTCGCCGTAGCAGGGTCCCGACCACCTCTCCCGGGGCAGCACTCCAGCCGGCGCCCGTTCGCATCGAAGACCTTGAAGAACATCACCGAAGCACCGTCGTACTCCAAGTGGATCGCGAAGGCGCCTCTTGTCCTGCAAACCCGAGCGATTTCGCCCCAGCCTCGAGTCATGAAGACCTCGCCCGGGGCAACGACCGCGACCTCTGCCTCGGTCGCGAGGGTGCTGCAGCCGGCATGCTGCAACCAAAGCTCCAGGAGTTCTCCATGCGGGATGATGGAGGCGAAGAAGGGAGGAAGGCGAATCCAAGACTGAGGAGGCTTGGCGGCATGGAGCATGAACTCTGGGAGGAGCCCTCGATGTGGAGCCCAGGGGGGACGACCCACACCTTCATGACCCGTCGGTGCCGACGGCGGCGCCGCCCGTGGTGATCGGCATCGACTCCTTCAGAGCCCTCGATGTGGGCGTACAAGGGAAGCGGGAACCCCGACAGTGGCCGCTCGCACCAGGGCCCCAACACCACCTGATGGGCCCCCTCGTCCCGGCGGCAGAGGGTGAGCCGTTTCTTTGGCGGGAGCGGGTCTGGTTCCTCTCGGGGAGCCTTTCCCTTCTCTGCCGCCAAGAACCGGCGGATCGGAGCCATCGTAGCAAGACGGAGCAAGGATCAGGAAGAAGGAGAAGCAAAAAGAGATGGACTGGAAGGGCGCGTGCCGTTTCGTACTTATGGCCGGCGAAGGCCAACCGCCGACCTCCAAGATCGCAGGTAATCATGACCCGCTTTGCATGCAGGGACTTGTCCAATCCGTGCAGTTGCCGAGGCGTCGTGGGGAAGCGGAGATGCCCACGTCCAATCAACCGCCACGCGGCACCAAAGGCCGCAGGCTGTTAGGGCCCGCGGTGCTTCGCCCTTGCCCTTTCGCCTCCCTGCACGGCCAAGTCCGGGCGCGCCTTGGGCCCGGGGGCTACTGTTGGCGTTCTGGGAACGGGGGTCCCCAGACTGGCCTGCCTGTGGCCTGCGGCGTGGCTCAAAGGGGGGCCCAGCACGGCCCATCTTCATCAACACAGACCCAAGACCCTCGCGAGGGGCCAAGCCTCGCGGGGCAGATGACACGAAGCTTCCTCAGGCACGGCCTCATCAGGCTGGCTCACGAGGAGGCGGAGAGATCAAGGCGGGGTACCTCACGAGGTGCCCGTGATGCAAGCCATGATGACCAAGGGCGCCAGGCGGGTGCCAGCCCGTGCAGTGTCCTCCTTTCCTCTTTGGTGCAAAGGGAGCAAGCGCAGGCGAGAGCATCAAGCAAAGGCACCCGTTTTGGTGCAACGAGACCAAGACCAACCCAACGGCAGGGAGGAAGTCATTATGGAGCCCAAGCCAGCAACACCACCAGAGCCTTTGGCAGGTGAGGACCAACTTTAGTCATGATAAGTATACCAGATGTTCCCCTTCAAAATGGCCAATTGCTGGCGCCCTTCCCGCTCAATATTTGGGAAGAGGCCCAGGGCCTTTGCCTATAAAGAGGACTAGCCACCCCCAGGGTAGCGCGAATCGGCCAATCCAGAAACAAGTTGGATCGAATCGAGTAGCATCACACAGAGAGAGAGAGAGAAGGGTGACTGAACTCCTCCTAGCAGTTCATTGCCCCAGCCAAGAACAGACCCTCACGAGGCTGTTCTTCCTTGTATTGCTCATCATCATCAGCCCAAGAGGCAATCCACCACACCACAAACTAGAGTAGGGTATTACACCACAATGGTGGCCCGAACTAGTATAAACCATGTGTCTCTTGTGCTGTTCTTTCCATAGCTTAGATCTTAGCAAGATGGTGGGGTGCAGGTAGGTAGAAGGCGAAATCTCCGTGCGTACCCCAGTGTTCGAACCTCAAGGGTCTGCCGAAACCCGAAATCCAACAAAATCTGCTTAAAACCAAATTTTAAATTGTCAAAATCATGTTCAAGTTGGTTATCTGGAAAGAGGGGAACAATACGAAGACTTTGGCGTTGGTTTCACTGGATTGGACAAACGAGCAAAAAGTTACGAGGGTTTGAAGATCAGGGACTAATTTGTGATAAAAGTAATCGCGGATAGGTCCCTGGCCAAAAAATAAAATAAAAAGAAAAACATATCGAATGAACGTTCGCTAACAGAACTAAACTAATGAAAACGTTGGCTACCTCGGATTAACGGACGAACGTCCGCAAATTACATCCGATCGAAAAACCAAGAAAAAACCTAACCCTAGAAAAATAAACCGGGAAAAAAACTAAGGAAACCGAAAAAACCGCCGGTCTTTTACCGGTCAACGACGGCGACGGGGTCAACGACGGCGGTGGAATCCGGCGGATCCTGCGAGGCGAGGAGGGGCTTCGACGGCGGCGCGGCCCGGTGGCGGCGAACGACGACGCGTGGGCAGCGGCGGCAGAGCGCAGCAGCGGCGGCGGCTGTGGCTGCGGGTCGAGGTGGGGAGGAGGCGGCGGGCTGGTGCGAACTTTAAAGGGGCGGGGCGGGGTGTGGCTTGGGCGATGGGGCAGCCCGACGGGAGTTCGAGCTGGACTCCCTCGGCGTCCGAGTAGCGGCGGGACTCCTCCTGCTCGGGAGGAAGGCGGCGGGACGACGTGGGTTGCGGCCCGGCTCGAATGGGCCTTCGGCCCAGTCGGGCGGCGAACTTTCTTTTTTAAATAAATTTCGCCAGAAAGAAAAAATCCTAATAAAATCTAAAAAAAATTCTAAAATAGCAGAAACAATTTTCACCGTCCAAACTAATATCTAGGACAAGATGAACATATATTTCTGTCGGCGTTCTGGGAACGGGGGTCCCCAGACTTGCCTGCCTGCGGCCTGCGGCGTGGCTTAAATGGGGCCCAGCACGGCCCATCTTCATCAACACAAGACTCAAGACCCTCAGGAGGGGCCAAGCCTCGCGGGGCGGACGACGCGGAGCTTCCTCAGGCGCAGCCTCATCAGGCTGGCTCACGAGGAGGCAGAGAGATCAAGGCGGGGTACCTCACAAGGTGCCCATGACGCAAGCCATGACAACCAGGGGTGCCAGGCGGGCGCCAGCCCACGCGGTGTCCTCCTTTCCTCTTTGGTGCAAAGGGGGCAAGCGCAGGCGAGAGGATCAAGCAAAGGCATCCATTTCGGTGCAACGAGACCAAGACCAGTCCAAAAGTGGGGAGGAGGTCATCGTGGAGCCCAGGACGGCGTCACCACAGAACCTTTGGCAGGGGAGGACCAACTTTAGTCAGGATAACTGTACCAGATGTTCCCCTTCAAAATGGCCAATTGTTGGCGCCCTTCCTGCTCAATATTTGGGAAGAGGCCCAAGGCCTTTGCCTATAAATAGGACTAGCCACCTCCAGGGTAGAAGGGAAAAAAAGGACCGAGCAATCGTGCAATCCAGAACCTGGGCAAGCAAGGAATCAGAGAGAGAGAGAGAGAGAGAGAGAGAGAGAGAAGGGCGGCTGAACTCCTCCTAGCAGTTCATCGCCCCAGCCATAAGCAGACCCTCGCGAGTCCGTTCTTCCTTGTATTGTTCATCATCATCAGCCCAAGAGGCAATCCACCACACCCCAAACTAGAGTAGGGTATTACACCACAATGGTGGCCCGAACTAGTATAAACCTTGTGTCTCTTGTGCTGTTCTTTCAGTAGTTAGATCTTTGCGAGACGGAGAGGTAGAGGGCGTAATCTCCGCGCGCACCCCAGAGTTCGAACCTCAAGGGTCTGCCGGAACCCAAAATCCGACATTTGGCGCGCCAGGTAGGGGTGCGCCGGAATTTGTCTTCCACCGCTCCACTCTCCTCCGACCGTCGCGTCCATGTCCGACGCTCGTCGGGCCCGCACCGAGCGTCGGGCCACCATCGCTTCCCGCGTCGCCCAGACGGCACCCGTCGGCGGGCGTCCTCGTCGTTCCCCGTCACCCGCCGCCAACGCCGCCACCGGCCCGGCGGGGAACGAGCAGCAAGCGTCGTCTCAGCATCTGTCCGTGCGGCAAGACGGCCGCACAGCTACACCAACACCCTCGGTCGTCGCGGACCTCCTGGGCGGCTCGCAGGCGCCGCCCCCAAGTCGCCACGTCAAGCCGTTTGTTCGCCGGCTCAGCACCGTTTCCGCGCGGCAAGGGGCTCCCCCGGACCGGGCGGCACACAAGGCCGGCCTCACCTTCAGCTCGGAGGACCACCCCTCCAACTCGGCTAGCTCGGGCGCGCTCCCCATGTTGTGCACCCCCACCATCTGCCAGGTGGCCATCACCAGAACTCTCATCGATGGTGGCGCGGGCCTCAGCGTGCTTTCGGTTGAGGCCTTCAATCTCCTCCGCATACCCTTGGAACGGCTGCAACCCAGCCGGCCCTTCTCAGGCGTTGGGGGCGGATCATCCAGCTCCTTGGGACAGATCCGGCTCCCAGTAACCTTCGGCACCTACGACAACTTCTGCACGGAGATGGTCGACTTCGACGTCGCCCCCATCGGCCTCCCCTACAACGCCATCCTCGGCTACCCAGCGCTGGCCCAGTTCATGGCCGCCACGCACCCGGCGTACAACCTGATGAAGATGCCCGGGAGCAGTGGTGTCCTCACCGTGCACGGGGACATCGGGGACGCGCTGTGGGTGCTCAAGCTCGCCTTCAAGACGACGGCATCGGCACAGCCCGCCGACTCAGGGACCCCCGAGCCCAAGGGGGCAACGCCCGCCAAGAAGAAGCAGTTGTTCACCCAGGACAGGGCAGAAACCAAGCAGATACCTGTCGACGAGGACGGGTCCTCCAGTGCCACTTTCACCATAGGCGCCAACCTCGAGCCCGAGCAGGAGGAGGCCCTAGTAAGGTTCCTGCGCGCAAACAAGAAGGTATTCGCTTGGGAGCCTGATCAGTTGGCAGGGATCCCCAGGAGCGTAATCGAGCATCACCTCAACGTGTGCCCAAACATGCGCCCCGTGAAGCAGAAGGCAAGGCGGCAGTCCACAGAAAAGCAGGCCTTCATCGTCCAAGAAACCCAAAAGTTGGAAGCCGCCGGGGTCATTCGCGAGGTCCGATACCCGGATTGGTTGGCCAACCCTGTCGTTGTGCCCAATAAGGGAGGGAAGGAGCGCATGTGTGTCGACTTCACCAACCTCAACAAGGTGTGTCCGCAAGATCCGTTCCCGCTCCCCCGCATCGACCAGATCATCAATTCCACCGCAGAGTATGACCTGCTATGTTTCCTGGATGCCTTCTCCGGGTATCACCAGATCAAGAGGGCGGTGGAAGACGTCGAGAAGACAGCCTTCCTAACCCCGTGCGGGGTGTACTGCTACACATGCATGCCATTTGGGCTACGTAACGCGGGGGCGACCTTTCAGCGGCTAATGCACATCACCTTGGGCCCGCAGCTCGGGAAGAATGTCGAAGCTTACGTTGATGACATTGTGGTGAAGTCTCGGGAGGCCAAGACCCTGATACAAGACCTGGAGGAAACCTTCGCGAGCCTCGACGCAGTGAACCTGCGGCTCAACCCAGAGAAGTGTGTGTTCGGGGTCCCCTCAGGCAAGCTCTTGGGTTTCCTCGTATCCCATCGAGGCATCGAGGCTAACCCGGAGAAGGTCAAGGCGGTCGAAGGCATCAGCCCGCCAAAGACCCTCAGAGAAATGCAGAAGCTCACAAGACGCATGACCGTGCTAGGGCGCTTCATCTCCAGACTGGGGGAGCGGGCGCTGCCTTTCTTCCAGCTAATGAAGAAAAAGGGGCCCTTTGAATGGACTGAAGAGGCAGACAAGGCGTTTCGAGATCTCAAGAGATACCTGACCAGTCCCCCCAGTTATGGTGGCTCCGCGTCCTCAAGAGCCCCTAGTGCTCTACCTCACCACCACTCCCTACTCTACCAGCGCAGCCCTAGTGGCAGTTAGGGAGGAGCGCCAAATCAGAACCACGGCAGCAGCCCGAGACAAGGCAAAACAGGAACAAGGAAGGCCCACAGAAACCGCTACCGCGGTTGAGGAAGATCAGCCGCCAAAAAGTGCACCGGAAGCCGGAGAGGCCACTCACCTGGATGGTCCGCCTCCAGAGGCCTCGTAACCTCGCGAGGCGTCCTCGCCTCCGGAGGGCGCCGCGAGCACTAATGCACTCAGCTTTGTTGAGCACCCAGTATAATTCGTCAGCACGGTGTTACGGGACGCAAGGGCCCGGTACCCCATGCCTCAGAAGCTCCTCCTCACGCTACTGGTGGCCTCGCGCAAGCTGCAGCACTATTTCCAGGGTCACCCCATCAAGGTCATCTCGTCATATCCCTTGGAGAGAGTGCTCAGGAGCCCTAACTCAGCTGGAAGGGTCGCTGAGTGGAACATAGAACTGCAGGCGTTTCAGCTCGAGTTCAGCACAACCTGGGTTATCAAGGGAGCAGCATTGGCAGATTTCATGGCAGAATGGACGGAGGCACCAGGCCTCAAGGACGACGAGGATCAGTCCCTCTCCCCAGGGAGCGAGGCGCTAGAAGGCTGGGTCATGTACTTCGATGGGGCATTCTCCAGGCACGGCGCAGGGGCTGGGGCGGTGCTGGTATCGCCCACACAAGACAAGCTCTACAACGCTGTGCAGCTCTGTTTCCAGCAGGGCGAAAAGGTATCCAACAACATAGCGGAGTACGAAGGTTTGATAGCGGGCTTGAAGGCCGCAGCCTCCCTGGGGGTGAAGCGCCTTACCATCAAGGGCGACTCGCAGCTCCTTGTCAATTTCTCCAACAAGGTATAGGAGCCAAAAGATGAGCACATGGAGGCCTACCTAGCGGAGGTTCGCAAGATGGAGAAGCAGTTCTGGGGGCTGGAGTTGAAGCACGTGCCCCGTGGCACCAACCAGGAGGCTGATAACATCGCCAGGCGGGCGTCCAGGCGGTTGCCTCAGGAGCCTGGCGTCTTCGAGGAGTGGCTCTTCAAGCCCTCGGCCCTGCCGTCATTGTCAAACACGGCTCAGCCACGAGAGGAACTTCCCCAGCCACCTGCCTGCGGCCCAGATTCAGGAGCACGCCTGCTCCTGACGATGGAACCACAGGAGGGGTGCTGGATCACGGAGCTCCGGAGTTATCTGACACAAGGTACCCTGACGGAGAAGGAGGAGGAAGCGGAGCGTGTGGCACGGCAGGCCACGGAGTACTGCATCAGGGATGAAGAGCTCTACCGGAGGCGACCGAACGATGTATCCCTGCGCTGCATCTCCAGGGAGCAAGGAAAGGAACTGCTGGAGGACATACACGGCGGAGACTGTGGACACCATTCGTCATCATGGACCCTTGTTGGTAAGGCATTCTGCAGTGGGTTCTACTGGCCCACCGCACTCAACGACGCTGCCGAACTGGTGAAGGCTTGTGAGGCCTGCCAATTTCATGCCAAGCAGATCCATCAGCCGGCAGGAGGCCTGCAGACTATACCCCTTTCGTGGCCGTTCGCAGTCTGGGGGCTGGACATCCTGGGCCCGTTTCCTCGGGCGTGTTCGCACACGAACACGTCACCGTGTACCTCCAACGCCGAGGGTGATGCACCGCAGCTCACGTAGAAGGAGGCCCACCGGAAGCGCGGTACGCAAGACAATCCGGCGGGCGCTTTTGTAGACCCGAAACCCCACACGCCCGGGAGGGACCCCGTCAGGGCGCGCGGCGGCTATGGGCTGCCCTAGGTCGATTCGCTAACCCCTAGAGCCTCGAGGATCGATGCCCTTCAACACGAAGAACGAACAAAGAACGAGAGAGAAAGAACAAGGGAGAGATGTAAAAACTAGGGTAAAAAGTAGTATATTGATTTGTCGATTGTGTGTTGTTCAATCGGCCGTCACCTCTCATCTATTTATGAGGCGGCTGGACTTCCCGTACAAGAAAAGGACTAAAAAGTACGTCCAAAACATCAAAAATCCTAACTTAACTCGGACAGGAATCTTTGACAATTTCCGGATCAATCTCGGTCTCACCGATTGGTTTGCTTCGGTCCCATCGAGTGAACGTGGCCAACTCTCTGTAACCTTCTGTAATTTCCGGATCAATCTCGGTCTCACCGATTGATTTGCTTCGGTCCTACCGAGTCAACATTGCCAACTTTCTAGTAAACTTTCGGACAAACTCGGTCTCACCGATCAAATCAACTCGGTCGGTCCGAAATGACTCTGCAGCTTCTGTTTCTGACCTTGTTTTGCCTTCACAGGTTGCATACGACCTCGGATTAAGACGATTTTTATATCAAAATCGACCGCCTCGACGAGACGAAGACAAATTATGTAGAAAGTTTTTCCATTTGAGGTCGTCTTGGGGTCTTAATCCGCCAAACTGTACTCTGAATATAAGATCTTAGTACTTTGAGCATAGTTTCGGCCTTCGAGATGAAATCGGACGGCGATGGCCCAAACTTCAAAGATGTTCATATCAACAATACGGAAATCTCTCGTGTAGATCTTCTCCATTTAATGCCATTTTAAATAAGTTCTTAACCGTGCCAAAATCTGGTGTCAACACATGCCCCCCTATTTTTCGGCAAACTTGTGTGCCGAAAAATAACTTGCACGATGCCTTTCCTAAGAACGATGTAAACACTCCATCGTCCATTTTATGTGCTTAGGGCGATAATTTCTATATCGGACATGTTTAACTTCTTGTTTACATCATACCCTGGAACCGATTACCACCAATTGGCTTTAAAGAGATGGGAATGAACCCGTTCATCGTAGCTCTAAGGAAATCAAACTTCGAGAGGTCACGCCCTGTTAAGCAAGTAACATCCGGATGATTCCAATCCACCGATGCATCGGCCAAAGCAACACAAGCCGAATTATCCGCGTGAATGACTTCTACCTCATCATCGACCCACTGTATTAAGAATTGATGCATGGTAGATGGCACACATTGGTTAGCATGAACCCAATCGCGGCCTAATATAACATTATAGTTACCTTGCACCTCGGCGATGAAGAATGTGGTGGCCAAAGTTTTGCTTCCCACGGTGAGTTCCATGCACACCACACCTTTGGCCTCTGTCTTTTCTTTACCCTCAAATCCATTAAGTACCATATTGGTCCTCATCAATGCATCATCATCTAACCCCAACTTCTTGAAGATCGAGTAGGGCATAAGATTTACCACAGCACCACCATCAACGAGCATCCTAGCAACTGGCGATCCGTTAATATGACCTTTGAGCTACAATGGATTCAAGTGTTTCACCGGTTCTTTTGGCTTCTCGAAGATAGCATTCTTAGGACCAAAATCCAGCTGGGCTACCTCCCCTTCTTCACCTATAGCACGAAACTCGGCAGGTAAGTAATATACCATATTAATCACCATACCTTCCCGAACCGGCGTAGATTCATAATCCACCATCTCATCTTCATCTCCCAATGTGAATATTGGGCTCAAAGATTCCTCAATTGAAGGGGATGTTTCAGGTGGTGTGGATGATGTAATAGGGGTTGCATCATCCTCTTTTGGTGGCGAATGTGTTGCTGTAGCTAATGTAGAAGCATCTGCATTTTCTTTTTGTTTGAGCCTCCACACTTGTTTTGTGAGTGCCATGGGCTGAATTTTACTTAAGAATTCGTCCCTTTGCCTCTCCTCTTTGTACTCTACCTTCTCGTGGTTCCTCATGCGTTGTAATCTCTTTTTCATGGTCTTGGTTAAACCAGGAGGACACCACTTAGGTTGAGTATGTTTGGGATCCCTTGGTTTGGCCTTGCTTGTGCTCGCCACATGATCACTAACCATGGAACCCTGCTGAATAATAACAATATCACCATTAGAAGTAGCCAGATTACCAACAAACCGGCTTTTCGATCTCCTTTTGCTTATCGCTTTCTGAAATTTCCACATTAGATGGCTTAACACGCCACACTTTTTTTATTGGCCTTACTTGTAGAAATTTTTGTTGGCCGATTAGCACCATAGCTCAAACGGCCTTGTGTGGGATAATAAAGCCACTCGCGAGCAGGCCTTCTAGGTACTGCCCACCCCATATGGAAAGCATAAGGAGCCATTGGGGGCTGCCCCCATCCTCCACTGAAGCCTCTCATGTAATATGGCGCATAGGAGGGTTGTGACATCCATGGTGTCCGTGCCCATGACCCATATGGCCTTGCATATTGTCGAAACTCTTTCTCTGGAGGCAATCTTGAACGCTTTGAATGGGATGGCCGATTAGAGCTAGAACCGGCCGCTTGACTTGCATATTTGGATAGTAACATATCAAAAGTTGGCTTGATTCTCTTGTTCTTAGTTTCATTCTTTTTCCACTTGCCAACTTCTGAATTCTTGGTCTTGATCAATTTAACATGAGCATCCTCTTGTACTTGTGGTTGCCCCCCGAGTGTAGCATTTTTTATAGTGATCTTAAACACTTCCTTGCCATCGGGTTGCTTCTCAAGCACAATCTTTCTTCCCAAGACCTTGTCGCCCTCCTTGCTATTCCTGGGTTCACCAATAACAACATTATCTTTATTAGCGGATTCGGCTATGTTAGGCCGAATTAACATTTTCTTCCCTTCCAAGTCTATGGTGTTTATGGGGAAGGGCGGCTTATCAACTTGCATCTCAGCAAAATTCAATCGTCCGTCATTAATGGCCGATTGTATCTGTCGTCGAAAAACATTGCAGTCGTTAGTAGCATGAGAAAATGAATTATGGTACTTGCAATAAGCACGCCGTTTCAGCTCGTCAAACAGCGGTATGGTGTGTGATATTCTAATCATCTTATCTTGCAAGGGAGCATCAAATATTTTATCACACTTAGATATATCAAAAGTGAACTTCATCTCATCATCACGATTCTTGCGAATCGGCTTAAGAGCATTGCATGTATAGGGTTTGGCCTTTGAGGACCAAACAAATTCAGTAGTATAGACATCAACCTCATCGTCCGAATTATCATCATTGTGTTCAACCATATGCATTCTAGGATGATCGGTTGTAGACCTATGGACCTCTTTACTTCGACTCTCTTGGGCCAAAGCTCTTTGTAAGACTTGATTGATGCTCAGAAACTCATAACTTTCTAGCCTCTCTTTAATGTGAGTTTTCAAACCATTAAGAACAAGATCTGCCAAGTCTCTCTCAGTTATCACTAAGCTATAACATCGGTTTTTTGTATCTCTAAATCTCTTGACATAATCGGTGACCGATTCATCATGTTTCTGCCTAACCGATGTAAGATGTGACAACTTTAGCTCATTATCGCCGCTATAAAAGTGATCATGAAACTTTTTCTCTAATTGCTACCATAAGAGAATTGAGCCATGTGGTAGAGTAGCAAACCATGAAAATGCGGTACCAATTAAAGATAATGGAAATAAACGCACTTTCAATTCTTCTATGGAACTTGCTTCACCCAATTGTGCTAGATACTGACTAACATGCTCCCAAGTTGTTTCCGTACCCTCACCACTAAATTTAACAAAATCAGGAACCTTATAACCTTGAGGGTAAGAAATTGCATCGAAGTGTTCACGATAAGGCTTTTGGTACACACGAATCTTTACTTTCGGCTCGTCTCCGTAAGTTTCTAGAAACATCTTATGCAAATCCTCCCTTAATTTAGCTAAAATTGGATCCGAGGTGGATGAAGATGTTTGTGGCAGTGACATAGGAGCAACCTGAGTACTAGTTATTGGTGCAACTTGTGGGATGGACGCCGAACCATAATTCGGCGGAAGACCAAACATGCTTGCACCTATGCGTGGTGTGACAAAGTGATTCGGCGTTGACACTGAATTGGGCACACTCATAATAGGATTAGAGTATGTAGGTGGAGCCACAAGCTGGTTGGTTTGAGTAGGGTAAAAATTCAACGGCATATTATATTGTTGTTGCATAGGTGGTGCCGATGAAATAGGTAAAATTGGACTAGGGTTTTCAGATATACCAACAGTACCACTAGATGATGGAGGCATATTTTTCTGAGCATTAGCACTAGCCACAAAAGAATTGTATGCCATCACATTACCCTTACTAATAAGACTTTCAATCACAGCCACTTGTTCTGGAGAAAAAACTTTACTCACAGTGATTACATCTTGTTCGTCAATGAGAGGAGGGAAATTGACGTTTCCAACAAGAGTGATGTTGCCTTGACGGTCCTTCTTGAAACTTGAAAGAAACACCTCCAAATCCTCCTCCTCGCGCTTCTTCTTGAGCGCCTCAAAAGCCTCTTCACGCTGCTTCTTGCGCGCTTCATAGGCTTGGCGATGTTCATCCGATAATTCATCAAGACCGGGCTTAATGATGTTATCGGCGCTAACTTCTGAGGGCTTGGGGAGATCCGACATGGTTGATGATGATTCTTGATCTTTCTTCCCTAGCGGAGTCGCCAAAAAGTGTGTTCGCACACGAACACGTCACCGTGTACCTCCAACGCCGAGGGTGATGCACCGCAGCTCACGTCGAAGGAGGCCCACCGGAAGCGTGGTACGCAAGACAATCCGGCGGGCGCTTTTGTAGACCTGAAACCCCACACGCCCGGAAGGGACCCCGTCAGGGCACGCGGCGGCTATGGGCTGCCCTAGGTCGATTCGCTCACCCCTAGAGCCTCGAGGATCGCTGCCCTTCAACACGAAGAACGAACGAAGAACGAGAGAGAAAGAACAAGGGAGAGATGTAAAAACTAGGGTAAAAAGTAGTATATTGATTTGTTGATTGTGTGTTGTTCAATCGGCCGTCACCTCTCATCTATTTATGAGGCGGCTGGACTTCCCGTACAAGAAAAGGACTAAAAAGGCCGTCCAAAACATCAAAAATCCTAACTTAACTCGGACAGGAATCTTTGACAATTTCCGGATCAATCTCGGTCTCACCGATTGGTTCGCTTCGGTCCCACCGAGTGAACGTGGCCAACTCTCTGTAACCTTCTGTAATTTCCGAATCAATCTCGGTCTCACCGATTGGTTTGCTTCGGTCCTACCGAGTCAACATTGCCAACTTTCTGGTAAACTTTCGGACAAACTCGGTCTCACCGATCAAATCAACTCGGTCGGTCCGAAATGACTCTGCAGCTTCTGTTTCTGACCTTGTTTTGCCTTTACAGGTTGCACACGACCTTGGATTAAGACGATTTTTATATCATAATCAACCGTCTCGACGAGACGAAGACAACTTATGTAGAAAGTTTTTCCATTTGAGGTGGTCTTGGGGTCTTAATCCGCCAAACTGTACTCTGAATATAAGATCTTAGTACTTTGAGCATAGTTTCGGCCTTCGAGACGAAATCGGACGGCGATGGCCCAAACTTTAAAGATGTTCATATCAACAATACGGAACTCTCTCGTGTAGATCTTCTCCATTTGATGCCATTTTAACTAAGTTCTTAACCGTGCCAAAATCTGGTGTCAATAGGGCGCCAGGGGGCTACCGCTACCTCTACGTCGCCGTGGACAAGTTCACCAAGTGGGCAGAAGTAGAGGCCGTCCGCACCATTCCCGCGGGCTCCGCTGTCAAGTTCATCAGGGGCATCATGAGCCGGTTCGGGGTGCCGAACCGCATCATTACAGACAACGGTTCGCAGTTCACCAGTAACCTCTTCAAAACATACTGTGCTAACCTTGGAACGCAGATATGCTACGCTTCGGTGGCGCACCCGCGAAGCAACGACCGGGCCGAACGAGCCAACGCGGAGGTCCTGAGGGGCCTCAAGACCAGGACGTTCAAGAAGAAGCTGGAGGCCTGCAGCAAAGGTTGGTACGATGAGCTTCAGTCCGTGTTGTGGTCCATCCGCACAACCGCGACCAAGCCGACTGGAGAGACCCCGTTCTTCCTGGTCTACGGAGCCGAAGCAGTCCTCCCTCACGAGGTCAGACGTTGCTCCGCACGGGTCCTAGCGCTCGACGAGGCGCAGCAGGACGCCATGGGGGATGGACCTCGTGATGGGGGAGGAACGCCGCCGAGAAGCCGCGCTACGAGCGGGGAGGTACCAACAGGCACTACGACGATAACACTGCCGCAACATCCGCCCCAGGACTCTCGAGGTAGGAGACCTCGTGCTCAGGCGGGTTCTCTCCAGGGAGGGGATGCACAAGCTCTCTCCCATGTGGGAGGGCCCGTTCAAGGTTGTTCATGTTTCCAGGCCTGGCTCCGCGCGCTTGGAGACTCAGGAGGGGGAGCCGATCCAGAACGCATGGAACATCTAGCACCTCCGCAGGTTCTACCCCTAGAAGGCCCAGAGCCTGTGAAGAAGGCGAACGCCTGCGAAGATTATCCTTTTTCGGAGAAGGCCCAGAGCCTGTGAAGTAGGCGAACGCCTGTGAAGATTATCCTTTTTGGAGAAGGCCCGGAGCCTGTGAAGATTATCCTTTTTGGAGAAGGCCCGGAGCCTGTGAAGAAGGTGAACACCTGTGAAGATTATCCTTTTTTGGAGAAGGCCCAGAGCCTGTGAAGAAGGCAAGTGCCAGTGAAGCTGTCGCGTCTTGGAAAAGGCCCGGAGCCTGTGAAGAGGGCAAATGCCCGTGAAGCTCGTTTCCCCTAAGAAGAAAGGCCCGGAGCCTGTTGTCACATCCCTAGCTAGGCCATGCATTAGAGTGTGCATCATGTTTAAATTCTATTAATTCTGAAATGGGAAATGCCAGAACCCCCAACACACACTCCCCCCCCCCCCCTGGAAATAACTAGGGTTTACTAAAATTATTTTCAATGAACCTGAAATGCCCTTCTGAAATGTTCACCCCCTTTGTTTTGGGTTTAAACCTTTGACAAAAGTGGTGCACAATTTTCTAGGTCATCCTAAGGTTTTTTTTTTGAATTAATTCATAAGTATTTGAATTTGGGCAATTAAATGCTATTAAATAATTTAAATGCTCAAATAATTCTGGAAGTAAATGTTTGCTGTTGGAAATAATCCTAACAGAAGACACAAATATTTTCAGGATTTTTGGAAATGTTCTAGTATTTTAAATAAAGCCCAACAGTTTCTGTTAAATAGAAAAAACAGAAACTAATCAAATAAAAAGAGGGAAAGGCCACCTGGGCCTTACCTGCGCTGGCCAGCCCACCTGGCTCGGCCCAGCCAACTGGCGACGCCAGTCGTCGTCCTCCTCGCGCCAGAAGGACGCGGAGCGCGTGGCCGGCGCCCGCGGCCACACGCCGGCCACCTCCTGCTTCCGCCGACGCCCCGAGCTGCCCTGGGTCGCCACGTGACCCCCACGTACCCCTCTCGTCCCCGCTCACTCTCCCCCTCGTCTCCCTCTCCCTCTCCCGAGATGGCCGACGCACCCATCGCCGTCTCGCCGCCATAGCCGCGCCCATCGTCGCCCCCTCGCCCCTCTGACCTGCCCAGAGGCTCCGCCACTTCGCCCTCGCCCTCCCCACCGAGCCACGCCTCGCCGGAGGCCCTGCATCGCCGCCATCAGCTCGTCTCCGACCCCGGTGCCCGCCGGCCGCCGTTCTTCGATTCGCGCCGCTCCGTTCGCCCCCGAGCCCGCTGAGCTGCTCGTCGACCTCCCTGTGAGCTCCCGCACCTTCTCCCCCTCCTCCCATGCCTGCTAGCTCGCCGTAGCGCCCGTCCCCGACGAGCCCGAGAGCTTGGCTCCGCCGGCCATGGCGCCACCGCGGCCATAGCCCCTGCCAACCGCGCCAGAGCGCGTCAACGTGCTCCTGGAGCCTCCAGGAGGCCAAAACAGCCACCAGCCGGCCCCCTAACGCACCGTAGCGCCAAAGCCGACCCCGCACGAACTCCGGCGCCGCCCCGAGCTCGTTTCCGGCGAGCTCCGGCCGTCCCCGCTGCAGCCACGCGCCGTGCTGGATGCGCACGAGCCCCAGCTTCCCGTAGATGGCCCCGGCCGTCGTTTTGGTCGCCGGAGCGCGAAACCCGCGCTGCCCCGCCGCGCCTGGTTGTCGCCGGCGGCTCAACGCCGGCGGAGTCAACCCCGCTAACTCCAGTTGACCACGGGTGGGCCCAGTTTGACCCTGGGTCAATGACAGGTGGGCCCAGCCTGTTAATTAGTTAGGATTAGTGCTAATTATTTTTTTAGTTTAACTAAATCACACTGACACACGGGACCCACGTGTCAGGTTTGACCTGGACCGGGTCAGTTGACCGCTGACGTCACACTGACGCCAGACTGACGCAGTAAATCTTTTTCTAGATTTATTTTTTTCAGGAAAATCCAGAAAATGTTACAAACTTCAAAAATTCATAGAAAATTATCTGTAACTCCAAATACAAAGTTCTATATATGAAAAATGATCAGAAAAATCCAACCTATCCAATGGAACTGGTTTCATGCATGTTAAAACAAGTTAAACCCACTGTTTAGGCATTATAAGATATTGCACTAATATGATCTTATAAATGCACTACCATTTGAATCTTTGATTCAAATGGGGTTTTTCCCTTCTGGTTTAACTTGCACAAGACCAGGACACATTCATATTGCCATGTCATTGCATGCATCATATTGTTGCATATCGTCATGTATTGATTGTGTTCCGATGTGTTCATCGTGGTAGGTTCTGCCTCCGAGGATATCTCCGAGTATCCAACTGAAGGGCAGTATCCCACCACCACTCCATCAGGCAAGCAAACCATTGATCATTCCGATACAAACCCATGTTCTCGCTTCTGCTCTCGCTTACTGCATTAAGACAACGCGTTTCAAACTGCTGTGTGTCGCGGTAGTTGAACCCACTTCCTTTGCATGACCTGTCTTTGCCACAGTAACTAGATGAAACCCACTAGCATGTGTAGGAGTTGATTGAGCCAATACATGTGTGTGTGTGATCCTACCATGCTATGCTTGCTATGCTTAGAGTTGTGTCAGGTCTGGCTCATCGGGATGATGATCCGGAGTGAAAGGTTGTGTCGTTGTCAATAGTGTGGAAGTGTTGAACACGATTTGGTAAAGGAATCGATGAAAGGCCATGTAGGAGTACATGGTGGGTTGTTTCATTGAGGCCGTTCTTAAGAACTGAGATCTGTGTGTGTGATTTAAGACTCAGATACTACCACGCATTGGGCCCGAAACCAATGGACCCTCTCGGCTTCTTGATCACGCTTGTCCCCTGTCCAGGAGTTGCAAAGTAGTTTCTGGTGTTTGTAGCATGCTGGGGGCCGCACGCGGCGCTGACCATCGGGGTGGGCTGTGTTGCGGTAGGCACGTGGCACGGTGTACCGACTCGCCCGTTTGGTGTCTCGGGAACCCTGTTCACATCGTTCGGGGCCGTTAGTGGAAACCTCGGCCGGACTCCCTGCGGATGGAACCCGAATAGGCGATAAACCTGGACTAGAGACTTGAGTGTTTAGGTAGGCCGTGGCCGACACCCTCGCTGGGCTTCCGCTTGAAGGTTGCCGAGTACATGTCGTGTAAACGGCGATAAGTGGTGAGAGCGTGTGTGAAGAAGTACACCCCTGCAGGGTATAAATCTATTCGAATAGCCGCGTCCGCGGTAAAGGACTACTTGGTCACCTATACAGTTCATAGATAAGTTAATTGGATACTACTAAAAATCTCAAGATAAGTGTGAGTACCGCGGAGGGCCCTCTCGTGGGATGGCGAGAGAGGATCCACGGTGGAGTATTGTGATGGTGATAGAGGACTCGTGTGCGACAAATGTTTTGCAAATGGTGTCTATCGTAGGATAGCTTAGCCAAGAGTCAAAGCTGGCTTGCTGCAATAACCCCACTATCTTCTTGAGAATGGGCATGTATAGTAGGTTCCTGTTGTAAGACTTGCTGAGTACTTCTGTACTCATGTTGCTTTAATCATGTTTTCCAGACGACTGCACCAACCCCTCTGATGGGTTCTATGTAGACCTCGACGTTGACGAGTGACTTATCACCCAGGTGGTGATCCAAGACTTGTGAAGGGTCGCTGTAGATAGACAGGCTTCGTCAAGCCTTCTTTATTTCTAGTGTCTGTACTCAGACTACTTTGCTTCCGCATGTGCTTGTATGTTTGTATGACTTGAGTGTTGGGTCATGTGACCCCTATCTGTATGGATGTTATGTATGGCTCCTCGGAGCCTTCTAAATAAAGTACTTGAGTCGTAGAGTACTGTTGTGTTGCCATGTTGTATTTACTCATATCGGGCATATTGTGTGTATGATTGAAATGCTTGGTATGAGTGGGATCCGACTATCTAGTTGTTTATCCTTGGCAGCCTTTCATATGGGGAAATGTAAGTCTTGTGCTTCTGAGCGATAGTAGTCCGCTACAGCCCGGTTCACCGGAGTCCTGCTAGCCCAGCACTACTGCTTGGACACTTGACTGGCCGGCATGTGTCTCACGTCGTTCCTATGTCTGTCCCTTAGGGGAAATGTCACGCGCTGATATTCGGAGTCCTGCCTAGCCTGCTACAGCCCGGGTTACCGGAGTCCTGTTAGCCCAGTGCTACAGCCCGAATAGATACGTTGATGACCGACATGCTCGATGCGATTCATGTATGCCTGTCCTCATAGGCTAGCGCCGCTTCGGGTTCACGACTAGCCATGTCGGCCCGGGTTCTCTGTCATATGGATGCTAGCGACACTATCATATACGTGAGCCAAAAGGCGCAAACGGTCCCGGGCCAGGTAAGGTGGCACCCGTGGGAGTACCGTGCGTGAGGCCGCAAAGTGATATGATGTGTTACACGCTGGATCGATGTGGCTTAGGATCGGGGTCCTGACAGCGTTGGCATCAGAGCCGGACTGCCTATAGGTTCGCTAAGCCAAACTGGTCGATGTCGAGTCTAGAAATGCTTTAGTTATATGTAGGGGAATTGATTGTGGGAGGGAACGTAAGGCTCTTTTACTTCTTTACCTTATGCCCTCTATTCTGAGTCATTCTCTTCTCATTCTACGTGGGTTAAGGACTAGGCTCTCTTCTCTCTATCAGGTTCACGTGTTACTAAATCCGTAGTAACTTATAGGATTGTTGGTTACAACCCAGTTCAGTTCTACTAAAGTTTAGTATGTTGCCATTTGAACCACAACCTTGATATATTGTTGTTGAGTGGTTTCGCAAACTGTTGTGGATGTCTCAATTCCTTTTCTGAGCATTTACAGCCGTTATGCTGTCCAATTTCATCCAGAAATTCTAATGCCTTTGCACTAATTTGTGCTTTCAGATGGCTACCCGTCCCCAAAACCAAGTGGTTCGTCTGACCCGTTGCATCGGTGTATGTGGTCATACCGCCATGTTGGTTCGAGTGATGGTTGAGGCAGGTTACCGATGGTACCCCGAATACACCGTCGAAGAGCAGTTTAGAGATTTTAACCAGAGCCAATATCTATGCACGGTCAGGATATATCCATCATATCCAGGAGCCACGGAGCCACTCCACCGATCTTATGGACTCGGGATCACTATTGGGATGTCCGTTCAAGATGCAGCCTACTCGATGATGACCATTATGCGAGCTAGAACTGCCTTGTTGAGCAACACTGAATTTCGCTACATGCCAGCATCCCTCCCTGGGGCGCATGGTTACCTTCAGGGCATGTACAGTGATGCATCCCATGAGGACTCACTCCTTTGCACCACTACTGAGATGTTGGAAGATAAGGACCGTCAAAACCGGGCCTTGCGTATGGAGCTCTTTAATGCTCGTGCTGATCATTGGGCCACTTTGACGAGGTTTGCACCTGCTGTGCAAGACGGATACATGGACACGAGAGACTTGTACCCTGTGCGGGCTAGTCTGCCAGACTTTATGGAATGGCGTGAGGTGGGAGGCATCACCCCTCCTCGTGGGCCTCTTCTGCCGCCATCTGTTGGACCGAGGCCGCACCCAAGTCCCTATGGTCCACAAGCACCGCAGCACCGTCTGTTCCCAGATGACCATGTTCCGCTTCCAGGTCTGGGTGGTGACTTCTATGAGGACTTCTACGGAGCCGTCTGAGCTAGTAGTAGTCTCGCTAGTATTGTAATAGTTGTATGTCCACCGTCCTGCGTGATTGTGGAATATAACTTAGTGTGTATCAATTCCGGAGGTGTAGAAAAATAATGTATAGGAGTTTGGAATGCCTCCGATGAGATGTAACGTCTTTCGTCTTAGTTGTACTTCAGCTTGAGCTTGTACTAAACTATGTATGATGTGTATGACCGTTGGTATATATATGGCAGTTTCCATATTACCATGTCATACGGATGATCATCTCTGCATTCCTTGTTATCCATTACATTCCGCACTTCTTTGGCCAGATTTTGCCATCCTGGTTTAAATCGCTGTTTTGTTTTCCCAGGATGGTCAACACCCGCAGCAACCCTGCTGCTTCGGAGCAGGGAGAAGCTAGTGCACCTAGAGAGGAAAGTCTGCCTCAACCACCTTCTCTGGCCGAAGTGATGCTGGAGGCAGAGCGCAACAGGCGCGACACCAACCGCTTGTTAGAGCGGATTGAACAAAACACTGCACGTCAGCAAAGGGTCAATCCAGTGTCCATCAATGACTTTGTCAAGCTGTACCCGCCAAAGTTCAATCATTCCATCGAACCTCTCGATGCGGATGACTGGCTCCGCAGCATCGCCCACAAGCTACGTTCTGCCAACGTGGCTGAAGATGATAAAGTCACCTTTGCTGCCTATCACCTCGAAGGCCCTGCCAGCCATTGGTGGGAGAATTATGAAGCTATGCGTCCGGTCGGCCAACTCACTACTTGGGCTGATTTCAGTGCCGCTTTCCGTGAGCATCATATCCCGGAAGGTCTTATGGATCGCAAGAGGGAGGAGTTCTGTAACTTCACCCAGGGGAAGCTGACTGTGGATGCATACAGTCGCGAGTTTGGGAAGCTTGCACGCTATGCTCCCGAAGAGGTATCCACCGATGCCAAGAAGCAGGCAAGGTTCCGCAAGGGACTTAGCCCTGAGCTCCGACGTGACCTTCGTCTGCATGAATGCATTTCTTTTCCGAAGCTAGTCAATAAGGCCATCAGTGCCGAGACGGGGCAGAATGATTTTGAAGCTTCACGCAAACACTCCCGTGACTATGGATCTTCATCCGGTTCTGGATCACAGAAGCGCCGGGTCTGGATTCCAAATTCTGCTATGCCACCCAGGTATACCCCGAGGCCATCCTTTGAGGCGCCTCGTCCCAATCAGCAATATGTGCCGCCCAGGACTTTTGGTGGCCCCACTGCCAATACTCCTCCACGCCCCAATATGACTACCTGTTTCAAGTGTGGTGAGCCGGGCCACTACATCCGTGAGTGTCCCCAGAACAACCCCAGCCAGTTCGGAAAGTCTGTTGGCCGTGGTAAGTCAACAGCAAAAGTGCTTGTCGCCAAGCCAGCCACCACTGCTCGTGGCCATGTCAACTACGTTTCAGCTGAAGAAACTCAAGAGGACCCCAACGTCGTTCTCGGTACGCTCCTTGTTAATTGCCATCCGGCAACTGTTCTCTTTGATACTGGAGCATCTCATTCATTTATTTCTGAGAGCTATGCTCGTTTGCACAACACCACCTTTTGTGACATGCCCACCTCCATGGTAATTCAAACCCCTGGTTCTAAGTGGCAAACCTCTAGAATCAGCCATGGAAATGAAATTCTGGTTGACAGATTGGTCTTCCTTGCGTCACTAATAGCTCTCAAGTCTTCAGACATAAACATCATCTTGGGTATGGACTGGATGTCAGCTCATTACGCCAAGATTGACTGCTCAACTAGAACTGTCCAACTTACCCATCCATCGGGCAAGACAGTCAATGTTTTGACCCGAATATCGGAGCGTCAGCTCTACTCTCTAAATGCCAATCCCCTTCCAGACCTCGAAGATATTCCGGTAGTTCGTGACTTCCCGGATGTCTTTCCAGAGGAACTGCCAGGTGTTCCACCTGACAGAGATGTCCAGTTCGTGATAGACCTTGTTCCAGGAACCGTCCCAATCTCTAGGAGACCTTATAAGATGGCACCCCTAGAACTAGCTGAGCATAAGAAACAACTCGATGAGTCCTTGCAAAAAGGTTTCATCCGTCCTAGTTCATCTCCATGGGCTTGCCCCGTCCTCTTCGTTAAGAAGAAGGATGGAACGGATCGGATGGTTGTGGATTACCGACCTGTCAATCTGGTCACTATCAAGAACAAGTATCCGCTCCCCAGGATCAACGACCTGTATGACCAGCTCGCTGGATCCTCAGTCTTTTCCAAGATGGATTTGAGGTTGGGCTACCATCAAATCAAAATCAAGAACGGGGACATTCCCAAAACGGCTTTCGTTACTCGTTACGGCCAATACGAGTACACCGTCATGTCCTTCGGTTTAACCAATGCTCCAGCCACCTTCTCTCGGTTAATGAACTCGATCTTCATGGAGTACTTGGATAAATTCGTCGTGGTATACCTCGATGATATACTCATCTACTCCAAGAATGAGGAAGAACATGCCGAACATCTAAGGCTAGTATTGATGAAACTTCGAGAGCATCGCCTTTATGCCAAATTCTCCAAGTGCGAATTCTGGTTGCCAGAAGTGACGTATCTGGGCCATGTAATCTCTGGTAAGGGCATTGCTGTCAATCCCGAGCGAGTTCAAGCCGTCCTTGACTGGACTCCACCTGAAACGGTCAAGCAAGTTCGGAGTTTTCTTGGTTTAGCGAGCTATTGCCGCCGCTTCGTCGAGAATTTCTCCAAGGTTGCTAAGCCTCTAACTGAACTCCTTAAGAAAGATAAAAAGTTCGAGTGGACCCCACAGTGTGAGTTCAGCTTTCAGGAACTGAAAAGACGCCTGACATCTGCTCCCGTACTGGTACCACCAGATTTCTCTAAAGACTTTGTTATCTATTGCGACGCCTCGCGACAAGGACTAGGTTGCATACTCATGCAAGATCGTCATGTGATTGCCTACGCATCTCGACAGTTGCGTCCACATGAGGATAATTATCCTACTCATGATCTAGAGCTTGCAGCGGTAGTCCATGCACTCAAAACCTGGCGACATTACCTCCTGGGTAATCGTTGCGAAATCTACACTGATCACCAAAGTTTGAAATATATCTTCACCCAACCGGATTTGAATCTCAGGCAAAGACGTTGGGTCGAGTTGATCTCGGATTACGACTTAGGAATAACTTACACCCCAGGCAAAGCCAATGTCATGGCTGATGCGCTAAGTCGTAAATCTTATTGTAACAACCTGATGTTACAACAAGGTCAACCACTTCTCCACGAGGAATTTCATAAGCTTAACCTTCACATTGTTCCTCGAGGATTCCTTTCCACCCTGGTGGCGAAACCTAACCTTACGGATCAGATCATCAAGGCACAAAAGGTGGATCCGGGAATTTCCCGTATCAAGAGAAACATCAAGAAGGGAGTTGCAGATTGTTTCTCCATTGATGATCAAGGTGTTGTGTTCTTCGGAAACCGTCTAGTGGTTCCCAAGGTACGCAACTTGAGGCGATTGATCCTTAAGGAAGCTCATGAATCCCCTCTCACCATTCATCCCGGTAGTACTAAGATGTATCAAGACCTACGCCAGAGGTTTTGGTGGACTAGGATGAAGAGAGAAATCGCTCAATACATTGCTAATTGCGACGTCTGTCGTCGTGTTAAAGCAGAGCATCAACGGCCTGCTGGCACCCTTACACCATTGGAGATTCCTGAATGGAAATGGGATAAAATCGGTATGGATTTCATTACCGGGTTTCCCAGAACCAAAAGAGGGAATAATGCTATCTTCGTTATTGTCGATCGTCTTTCCAAAGTAGCCCACTTCTTACCTGTTCGCGAGAGTATAACTGCTAGCCAGCTAGCTGACTTATACATCTCTCGAATAGTGTCTCTTCATGGTGTTCCATTGGAAATTAATTCGGACCGTGGAAGTCTTTTCACCTCTCGATTTTGGGAAAGTTTCCAAAATGCTTTGGGAACTCGTCTCTCCTTTAGCACCGCCTTCCATCCGCAATCAAGTGGTCAAGTGGAACGAGTCAATCAAATTCTGGAGGATATGCTCCGAGCTTCTGTCATCTCTTTCGGCATGGATTGGGAGAAGTGCCTACCATTCGCCGAGTTCGCTTATAACAATAGTTATCAAGCTAGCTTGGGCAAAGCTCCTTTCGAAGTTCTTTATGGACGAAAATGTCGAACGCCTCTTAACTGGTCAGAAACCGGCGAGAGACAACTCTTTGGCCCGGACATGATCCAGGATGCAGAAGAGCAGGTTCGCATTATTCGTGAGAAGTTGAAAACCGCCCAGTCTCGACAAAAGAGTCAGTATGACTGCAAGCATAAGCCCATGGCTTATGAAGTCGGCGAGATGGCTTACCTTCGGGTTACACCTTTAAAGGGGACCCATCGATTCGGTATCAAAGGCAAATTGGCTCCTCGCTACATTGGACCCTTTCGCATTCTTGCCAAACGAGGGGAAGTTGCCTACCAACTGGAACTACCTCCGCATCTCTCCAGAGTTCATGATGTCTTCCATGTTTCTCAACTCAGGCGTTGCTTCGCGGATCCTATCCGTGGAGTGGACCACGAAACGCTTGATCTCCAAGATAACCTCACTTATCGGGAATACCCCGTTCGTATCCTTGATCAAGCCGAGCGTACCACTCGACGCCACAATATCAAGTTTCTCAAGGTTCAATGGTCACACCATTCCGAGCAAGAGGCTACCTGGGAAAGGGAGGATCGTCTTCGACTTGAGTACCCCACCTTCTTTTCGGAGGAACCTAAATCTCGGGACGAGATTCTTTTGAGTGGGGGTGAGTTGTCACATCCCTAGCTAGGCCATGCATTAGAGTGTGCATCATGTTTAAATTCTATTAATTCTGAAATGGGAAATGCCAGAACCCCCAACACACACTTTCCCCCCCCCCCCTGGAAATAACTAGGGTTTACTAAAATTATTTTCAATGAACCTGAAATGCCCTTCTGAAATGTTCACCCCCTTTGTTTTGGGTTTAAACCTTTGACAAAAGTGGTGCATAATTTTCTAGGTCATCCTAAGGTTTTCTTTTTGAATTAATTCATAAGTATTTGAATTTGGGCAATTAAATGCTATTAAATAATTTAAATGCTCAAATAATTCTGGAAGTAAATGTTTGCTGTTGGAAATAATCCTAACAAGAAGACACAAATATTTTCAGGATTTTTGGAAATGTTCTAGTATTTTAAATAAAGCCCAACAGTTTCTGTTAAATAGAAAAAACAGAAACTAATCAAATAAAAAGAGGGAAAGGCCACCTGGGCCTTACCTGCGCTGGCCAGCCCACCTGGCTCGGCCCAGCCAACTGGCGACGCCATTCGTCGTCCTCCTCGCGCCAGAAGGACGCGGAGCGCGTGGCCGGCGCCCGCGGCCACACGCCGGCCACCTCCTGCTTCCGCCGACGCCCCGAGCCGCCCTGGGTCGCCACGTGACCCCTACGTACCCCTCTCGTCCCCGCTCACTCTCCCCCTCGTCTCCCTCTCCCTCTCCCGAGATGGCCGACGCACCCATCGCCGTCTCGCCGCCATAGCCGCGCCCATCGTCGCCCCCTCGCCCCTCTGACCTGCCCAGAGGCTCCGCCACTTCGCCCTCGCCCTCCCCACCGAGCCACGCCTCGCCGGAGGCCCTGCATCGCCGCCATCAGCTCGTCTCCGACCCCGGTGCCCGCCGGCCGCCGTTCTTCGATTCGCGCCGCTCCGTTCGCCCCCGAGCCCGCTGAGCTGCTCGTCGACCTCCCTGTGAGCTCCCGCACCTTCTCCCCCTCCTCCCATGCCTGCTAGCTCGCCGTAGCGCCCGTCCCCGACGAGCCCGAGAGCTTGGCTCCGCCGGCCATGGCGCCACCGCGGCCATAGCCCCTGCCAACCGCGCCAGAGCGCGTCAACGTGCTCCTGGAGCCTCCAGGAGGCCAAAACAGCCACCAGCCGGCCCCCTAACGCACCGTAGCGCCAAAGCCGACCCCGCACGAACTCCGGCGCCGCCCCGAGCTCGTTTCCGGCGAGCTCCGGCCGTCCCCGCTGCAGCCACGCGCCGTGCTGGATGCGCACGAGCCCCAGCTTCCCGTAGATGGCCCCGGCCGTCGTTTTGGTCGCCGGAGCGCGAAACCCGCGCTGCCCCGCCGCGCCTGGTTGTCGCCGGCGGCTCAACGCCGGCGGAGTCAACCCCGCTAACTCCAGTTGACCACGGGTGGGCCCAGTTTGACCCTGGGTCAATGACAGGTGGGCCCAGCCTGTTAATTAGTTAGGATTAGTGCTAATTATTTTTTTAGTTTAACTAAATCACACTGACACACGGGACCCACGTGTCAGGTTTGACCTGGACCGGGTCAGTTGACCGCTGACGTCACACTGACGCCAGACTGACGCAGTAAATCTTTTTCTAGATTTATTTTTTTCAGGAAAATCCAGAAAATGTTACAAACTTCAAAAATTCATAGAAAATTATCTGTAACTCCAAATACAAAGTTCTATATATGAAAAATGATCAGAAAAATCCAACCTATCCAATGGAACTGGTTTCATGCATGTTAAAACAAGTTAAACCCACTGTTTAGGCATTATAAGATATTGCACTAATATGATCTTATAAATGCACTACCATTTGAATCTTTGATTCAAATGGGGTTTTTCCCTTCTGGTTTAACTTGCACAAGACCAGGACACATTCATATTGCCATGTCATTGCATGCATCATATTGTTGCATATCGTCATGTATTGATTGTGTTCCGATGTGTTCATCGTGGTAGGTTCTGCCTCCGAGGATATCTCCGAGTATCCAACTGAAGGGCAGTATCCCACCACCACTCCATCAGGCAAGCAAACCATTGATCATTCCGATACAAACCCATGTTCTCGCTTCTGCTCTCGCTTACTGCATTAAGACAACGCGTTTCAAACTGCTGTGTGTCGCGGTAGTTGAACCCACTTCCTTTGCATGACCTGTCTTTGCCACAGTAACTAGATGAAACCCACTAGCATGTGTAGGAGTTGATTGAGCCAATACATGTGTGTGTGTGATCCTACCATGCTATGCTTGCTATGCTTAGAGTTGTGTCAGGTCTGGCTCATCGGGATGATGATCCGGAGTGAAAGGTTGTGTCGTTGTCAATAGTGTGGAAGTGTTGAACACGATTTGGTAAAGGAATCGATGAAAGGCCATGTAGGAGTACATGGTGGGTTGTTTCATTGAGGCCGTTCTTAAGAACTGAGATCTGTGTGTGTGATTTAAGACTCAGATACTACCACGCATTGGGCCCGAAACCAATGGACCCTCTCGGCTTCTTGATCACGCTTGTCCCCTGTCCAGGAGTTGCAAAGTAGTTTCTGGTGTTTGTAGCATGCTGGGGGCCGCACGCGGCGCTGACCATCGGGGTGGGCTGTGTTGCGGTAGGCACGTGGCACGGTGTACCGACTCGCCCGTTTGGTGTCTCGGGAACCCTGTTCACATCGTTCGGGGCCGTTAGTGGAAACCTCGGCCGGACTCCCTGCGGATGGAACCCGAATAGGCGATAAACCTGGACTAGAGACTTGAGTGTTTAGGTAGGCCGTGGCCGACACCCTCGCTGGGCTTCCGCTTGAAGGTTGCCGAGTACATGTCGTGTAAACGGCGATAAGTGGTGAGAGCGTGTGTGAAGAAGTACACCCCTGCAGGGTATAAATCTATTCGAATAGCCGCGTCCGCGGTAAAGGACTACTTGGTCACCTATACAGTTCATAGATAAGTTAATTGGATACTACTAAAAATCTCAAGATAAGTGTGAGTACCGCGGAGGGCCCTCTCGTGGGATGGCGAGAGAGGATCCACGGTGGAGTATTGTGATGGTGATAGAGGACTCGTGTGCGACAAATGTTTTGCAAATGGTGTCTATCGTAGGATAGCTTAGCCAAGAGTCAAAGCTGGCTTGCTGCAATAACCCCACTATCTTCTTGAGAATGGGCATGTATAGTAGGTTCCTGTTGTAAGACTTGCTGAGTACTTCTGTACTCATGTTGCTTTAATCATGTTTTTCAGACGACTGCACCAACCCCTCTGATGGGTTCTATGTAGACCTCGACGTTGACGAGTGACTTATCACCCAGGTGGTGATCCAAGACTTGTGAAGGGTCGCTGTAGATAGACAGGCTTCGTCAAGCCTTCTTTCTTTCTAGTGTCTGTACTCAGACTACTTTGCTTCCGCATGTGCTTGTATGTTTGTATGACTTGAGTGTTGGGTCATGTGACCCCTATCTGTATGGATGTTATGTATGGCTCCTCGGAGCCTTCTAAATAAAGTACTTGAGTCGTAGAGTACTGTTGTGTTGCCATGTTGTATTTACTCATATCGGGCATATTGTGTGTATGATTGAAATGCTTGGTATGAGTGGGATCCGACTATCTAGTTGTTTATCCTTGGCAGCCTTTCATATGGGGAAATGTAAGTCTTGTGCTTCTGAGCGATAGTAGTCCGCTACAGCCCGGTTCACCGGAGTCCTGCTAGCCCAGCACTACTGCTTGGACACTTGACTGGCCGGCATGTGTCTCACGTCGTTCCTATGTCTGTCCCTTAGGGGAAATGTCACGCGCTGATATTCGGAGTCCTGCCTAGCCTGCTACAGCCCGGGTTACCGGAGTCCTGTTAGCCCAGTGCTACAGCCCGAATAGATACGTTGATGACCGACATGCTCGATGTGATTCATGTATGCCTGTCCTCATAGGCTAGCGCCGCTTCGGGTTCACGACTAGCCATGTCGGCCCGGGTTCTCTGTCATATGGATGCTAGCGACACTATCATATACGTGAGCCAAAAGGCGCAAACGGTCCCGGGCCAGGTAAGGTGGCACCCGTGGGAGTACCGTGCATGAGGCCGCAAAGTGATATGATGTGTTACACGCTGGATCGATGTGGCTTAGGATCGGGGTCCTGACAGCGTTGGCATCAGAGCCGGACTGCCTATAGGTTCGCTAAGCCAAACTGGTCGATGTCGAGTCTAGAAATGCTTTAGTTATATGTAGGGGAATTGATTGTGGGAGGGAACGTAAGGCTCTTTTACTTCTTTACCTTATGCCCTCTATTCTGAGTCATTCTCTTCTCATTCTACGTGGGTTAAGGACTAGGCTCTCTTCTCTCTATCAGGTTCACGTGTTACTAAATCCGTAGTAACTTATAGGATTGTTGGTTACAACCCAGTTCAGTTCTACTAAAGTTTAGTATGTTGCCATTTGAACCACAACCTTGATATATTGTTGTTGAGTGGTTTCGCAAACTGTTGTGGATGTCTCAATTCCTTTTCTGAGCATTTACAGCCGTTATGCTGTCCAATTTCATCCAGAAATTCTAATGCCTTTGCACTAATTTGTGCTTTCAGATGGCTACCCGTCCCCAAAACCAAGTGGTTCGTCTGACCCGTTGCATCGGTGTATGTGGTCATACCGCCATGTTGGTTCGAGTGATGGTTGAGGCAGGTTACCGATGGTACCCCGAATACACCGTCGAAGAGCAGTTTAGAGATTTTAACCAGAGCCAATATCTATGCACGGTCAGGATATATCCATCATATCCAGGAGCCACGGAGCCACTCCACCGATCTTATGGACTCGGGATCACTATTGGGATGTCCGTTCAAGATGCAGCCTACTCGATGATGACCATTATGCGAGCTAGAACTGCCTTGTTGAGCAACACTGAATTTCGCTACATGCCAGCATCCCTCCCTGGGGCGCATGGTTACCTTCAGGGCATGTACAGTGATGCATCCCATGAGGACTCACTCCTTTGCACCACTACTGAGATGTTGGAAGATAAGGACCGTCAAAACCGGGCCTTGCGTATGGAGCTCTTTAATGCTCGTGCTGATCATTGGGCCACTTTGACGAGGTTTGCACCTGCTGTGCAAGACGGATACATGGACACGAGAGACTTGTACCCTGTGCGGGCTAGTCTGCCAGACTTTATGGAATGGCGTGAGGTGGGAGGCATCACCCTCTCGCGCTTCACCGGGGCGCGACGGCGGGCGGACGTACTGCCGCCTCCCAAGCAGGTGCGACGGCGAGGGGGCTGACTGCGGCCACCGCTGGAAGAGTCGCTTGAAGAAGAGTCGATGAAGCTTGGGGGGGCCTTGAGCGCCGCCAACCACACGGGCGCTGCCTCCTCCATCGTCGTCGGGGCTGGGTCCCCGGCCACGGTCGTCGTCGTCAGGACAACACCCTGCGCGGCGACCATCTTCCCCAAACACCCTCACGTAGAGGGTGGCATCACCGTCAAACCTAAAGTGCAGAGTGCACCGGCGCCCCAGGCCGCGAGCACGGGCGAACGCCTGCCAACCACGAGTCAAGGCCAAGCTCCCAGTGGCGGAGTCCTCCATTGCAGCCCATGAGGCCCGGCTGCAGCAGCCGTCCGCCTGAAGCCAGAGGCCGCCCGGGGCGCCGGCCGGGATCTCACCAAGGAGGAAGCGAGGGAGTTGGAGCCGGGCGCTAGTCGGCTCCGCCGACCATACGACGAACTCTGGCAGCACCTCCGCAATGCGAAAGTGCGGCCTCGGGGAGCGCGCGACCAAAGCGCGTCCCCCGACCACAGCAGCTCGCCCATCACCACGCTGAGAACCATCTCCACGGCCGCGGGAAGCTGGCGTGGCGGCCACGGGATGCTTCCGAGGGCGCTCTCGGCCGCGCTTGGGCGGAGGAGAGGCAGGCTCAACCTGGCGGGCCTTCCCCTTCTCTGCAGCCGAGAACCTCCTCGACGGAGCCATGGAGAAGAAGGAGAAGCAAGGAGAGATGGACTAGAAGGGCACGCACAGTGCCGTACTTATAGCCGGCGAAGGCCAACCGTCGGCCTCCACGATCACAGGTAATCATGACACGATCTGCGTGTAAGGACTTGTCCAATCCGCGCGATCACCGAGGCGTCGTGGGGAAGCGGAGACGCCCACGTCCCATCAACCGCCACGCGGCGCCCAAGGCCGCAGGCTGTTAGGGCCCGCGGCGCTTCGCCCTTGCCCTTTCGCCCCTCAGCACGGCCAAGTCCGTACGCGCCTTGGGCCCGGGGGCTACTATCGGCGTCTGGGAACGGGGGTCCCCAGACTTTCCTGCCTGCGGCCTGCGGCGTGGCTTAAAGGGGGCCTAGCACGGCCCATCTTCATCAACACAAGACTCAAGACCCACGCGAGGGGCCAAGCCTCGCGGGGCGGACGACGCGGAGCTTCCTCAGGCGCAGCCTCATCAGGCTGGCTCACGAGGAGGCAGAGAGATCAAGGCGGGGTACCTCATGAGGTGCCCATGACGCAAGCCATGACGACCAGGGGTGCCAGGCGGGCGCCAGCCCGCGCGGTGTCCTCCTTTCCTCTTTGGTGCAAAGGGGCAAGCGCAGGCGAGAGGATCAAGCAAAGGCATCCATTTCGGTGCAACGAGACCAAGACCAGTCCAACGGTGGGGAGGAGGTCATTGTGGAGCCCAGGACAGCGTCACCACAGAACCTTTGGCAGGGGAGGACCAACTTTAGTCAGGATAAGTGTACCAGATGTTCCCCTTCAAAATGGCCAATTGTTGGCGCCCTTCCCGCTCAATATTTGGGAAGAGGCCCAGGGCCTTTGCCTATAAATCGGACTAGCCACCTCCAGGGTAGAAGGAAAAAAAGGACCGAGCAATCGTGCAATCTAGAACCTGGGCAAGCAAGGAATCAGAGAGAGAGAGAAGGGCGGCTGAACTCCTCCTAGCAGTTCATCGCCCCAGCGACGAGCAGACCCTCGCGAGTCCGTTCTTCCTTGTATTGTTCATCATCATCAGCCCAAGAGGCAATCCACCACACCCCAAACTAGAGTAGGGTATTACACCACAATGGTGGCCCGAACTAGTATAAACCTTGTGTCTCTTGTGCTGTTCTTTCAGTAGTTTAGATCTTTGCGAGACGGAGAGGTAGAGGGCGTAATCTCCGCGCGCACCCTAGAGTTCGAACCTCAAGGGTCTGTCGGAACCCAAAATCCGACAATTTCTAATTCAAATAAAACAATAAATAAAATGCAAATAAAATAATAATTTGATTTTAAAATTTCTTCTCCAATATTCCTCTCTTTTGAAGAAGTCATTTTATCTTCTCTCATTTATTTTTTTTATTGGAAATAATTGGAGAGAAAATATTAAAATCAAATTGATCCTCTTTTCAAATTTGAGAGAATTCAAATATGAAAATTTGTGAAACCTCCAACTCTCTCCTTGGGTCCTAGAGTTGCTTAATATTTCTAGGATCACAACAAAATGCAAATAAAATATGATATGCATATGATGACCTATGTACAACATCCAAATTGAAAATTGGGATGTTACATCAATTTTGTCACTTTTATTTATTGTTTTCATTATAATTATGGTTCTTAAATTCATTTTTCCTCTGTGATTTTTTTGTCAGCTTCTTTTCCCTACTTTTGATCTGCCGTCATTTGCGGCTGCCATGAAGCCTACTGATGAATCTGGGCATTGGTGCTTGGTTGTTCTGAATTTGAGGTTCCGTCGTTTCGAGTGTCTGGATTCACTCCGTGATGAAACTTGGAGTGATGCAGTTAGATTCTTAAGGACTATGACATATAATATAAAGAAGCTTTGAAGGGAGTCCAGTGTAGACAGGGCGAAACCGTTCTCGCTGGCGCGTGTTGAGGGTTTCTCTTGCGAGTTTGTGCGTGTGCCGCAGCAGCAAAACATGTGAGTATCTGTTTTTAATGATTTTTATTAGTTTTTTTTGTTGCTGGAATGCGTTGTTTTCCAATTTTCTGGTTATATTCCTGTATTTTGAATTTGTAATGTACCCTTTTTTTTCTTTTGTTAGCAGGCATGATTGAGGCTTCTTTATGCTATAAAACTGCAAGACATATCATTGCCGGGATGATGGTGTGATTGAAATGTTGGATTACAGCCTCGAAGACATTCTTGACAATAGAAAGACTTTGTTGTATACATGCGTGATGACCCACAAGTATAGGGGATCAATTTTATCTCTTTTCGATAAGTAAGAGTGTCGAACCCAATGAGGAGCAGAAGGAAATGACAAGTAGTTTTCAGTAAGGTAATGTCTGCAAGTGCTGAAATTGTAAGTAGCGGAGTAGTTCGATAGCAAGATAATTTGTAACGAGCAAGCAATGATAGTAGTAACAAAAGTGCAGCAAGGTATCCCAATCCTTTTGAGGCAAAGGACAGGCCAAAACGATCTCTTATGATAAGCAAAGCGTTCTTAAAGATACACAGGAATTTCATCTAGTCACTTTCATCATGTTGGTTCGATTTGTGTTCTCTACTTTGGTAATTTGATATGTGGGTGGACCAGTGATTAGGTGTTGTTCTTACTTGAAAAAATCTCCTACTTGTGATTAACCCTCCTGCAAGCATCCGCAACTACGAGAAAAGTATTAAGAATAAATTCTAACCATAGCATTAAACTTTTGGATCCAATCAGTCCCTTAGGGAATAGCGCATAAACTAGGGTTTAAGCTTCTATCAACCCTTCATCTAATTGCTACTCCAAAATGCATTCCCTTAGGCCCAAATATGGTGAAGTGCCATGTAGTCGACGTTCACATGGCACCACTAAGGGAATCACAACATACATACTATCAAAATATCAAACACATATCAAGTTCACATGATTACTTGCAACATGATTTCTCCCGTGACCTCAAGAACAAAAGTAACTACTCACAAATGATAAACATGCTAATGATCAGAGCAGTATTAAATAGCATAATGGATCTGAACATATAATCTTCCACCGAATAAACCATATAGTAATCAACTACAAGATGTAATCAACACTACTAATCACCCACAAGCACCAATCTATAGTTCCGGTAACAAGATTGAACACAAGAGATGAGCTAGGGTTTGAGATGAGACGGTGCTGTTGGAAGGTGTTGATGGAGATTGCCCTCCACAAGATGGGAGAGTTGTTGGTGATGACGATGTCGATGATTTCCCCCTCCGGGAGGGAAGTTCCCCTAGCGGAATCGCTCCACCGGAGGGCAAAAGTGCTCATGCCAAAGTTCTGCCTCGAGACGGCGGCGCTCCATCCCGAAAGTCCTCTCCTTATTTTTTTCTAGGTCAAAATGACATATATACCCGAAGATGGGCACCAGAGGTGGGCCTGGGTGAGCACAACCCACTAGGGCGAGCCTGGACTACAGGGCGCGCCCAGGTGGGTTGTGCCCACCTGGTTGGCCCCTCTGGTATTATTTGCTCCAATAGTCCTCAAATATTCCATAAATAATCTTTGTGAAGTTTCATCTTGTTTGGAGTTGTGCAAAATAGGTAGCCTGACGTAGCTTTTCCAGGTCCAGATTTCCAGCTGCCGGAATTCTCCCTCTTAGTGTGTACCTTGCATATTATGAGAGAAAAGGCATTAGAATTACTCCAAAAATCATTATTATGGATAAAAACATTATAAATAACAGTAAGAAAACATGATGCAAAATGGACGTATCAACTCCCCCAAGCTTAGACCTCGCTTGTGCTCAAGCAAAAACCAAAATCGAAAAACATGTCCACATGCTTTGAGAGAGAACTGTCGATAAAAACAAAATACGGACATAAAAGCTTCATGTTCATTATTATAACAACAACAAAATTAAACATAAAACTTTTATCATAGAACTTTTATCATATACTTCTCATGAATAAGTAACAGTTCATCACACAATTGAAGTATGAAGCAAAAACTCTATTAAAAACCAACAAACTATGTTCTCAGTCAACTTTGCAACTACAATTCATCATCTTGGGCCACGTATCAGAGCCTTTAGACAAGTACACGTACTCAACCATCATATAGTCTTCTATGATTGCTAACACTCACCGCGTACACATGAGCAAAACGTTTCAACCGGACACATAGAAAGAGAGGGGCTTATAGTTTTGCCTCCCAACATACTCACCTCAAGGGTGATGTCAATAATAATAACTCATGCTATCTATATTCAGCTGGACATATGTGCCTAGATCTTTCCTCACCACATGATGCTTGCCAAATGAGAAAAATAAAAAGGAATAGAAGGAAAACTTTGACTCTTTGCATTAAAGTAAATACATAAAAGTAAAAGATAGGCCCTTCGCAGAGGGAAGTAGAGGTTGTCAAGCGCTTATTTGTTTGTATGCTCAACCCCCTAGTGCAAAAGAACATCATGTTGCATTGCCCCTTGTGATAGCGACCTTTATTATGCAATCTGTCGCTTTTATTCTTCACCATTACAAGTTCGTGTAACGCTCAATTTTCTCTTACACTAAATGATCTCACACATTTAGAAGCAATTTTTATTGCCTTTTTTCACTAATGACAACTTACTTGAGGGATCTTGCTCAATCCCTAGGTAGGTATGGTGGACACTTGAAAATAAGATATGGGTTTAAGGGTTTTTGGATGCACAAGTAGTATCTCTACTTAGTGCGGAATTTTTGGCTATCAAAGATAGGGCGCAAGCACCACATATTGAAGGATCTATGACAATATGACTTCTATGTGAATATAAACAAACATAAACCATTAAGTTGTCTTCCTTGTCCAACGTCAACAATTTTGGCATATAATATTTTGATGAGGGCTCACAATCACAAAAGATTTCTAGGATAGTATATTTATATGTGAATCTTCTCTTCCCTTATTAATTCTTTCATGAGTTGCATCATTGACTAATGCTATGTTTGTCAATCTCAAATAAATTTTTCTACTTATACTTTTCCTTATGTGGTGCCATAACCTACCATAGGATTAGTATATGATCTTTTCATTATTTCTTTATTTCCTTTCTCTTTTTTTTCTTATTTCTTTTCTTTAATTGCAACATGAAAGTAAAGAAAGCAAAAAATCAAACTAAACTTTATTATATAACTTGCACACGATTACAAGGATAGATCACTAAGCAAACTCTCAAAGAAGAATGGATCGAACTAAACTTTTATTCATCTAAAGAAAAAGATTGAATTAAAATAAGTAAAAGCAAAAAGATAGTGGGATGATATGATGCCGGGGCACCTCCCCCAAGCTTGGCGGAAGCCAAGGGGAGTGCCCATACCCGATACTCAATTCTCCTTTGGTGGTGAAGAAGATGATGTTGGTGATGAAGAAGGGATCTTGTCCTTGGATTTCCATGGCAGGGGTCCACCATCATAAGAGGAGGAGTGAGTCTCACGGGTCCTGCAACTAGTAGCCAAACTCATACCTTTAAACCTTGCCTCATATTCAAAGACTTGGTTTTGAAGATCATAGATCTGGCTTTGGAGAAAGTTGATTTGCTCGTTGAGGGTGAAGACGATATCCTTCATGGGTTTGCCATCCACCTTGAGATCACGGGAAAGGTCCGTGATCATGAGGTGATTGGCATTGATCCCATGCTCCACCATCCCCTTGCACCAGAAGAATTCCTGCTCCATAGCTTCAAGCCTGGTCTCCATGGTTCACGTGCCCTTGGGACCTTGCTCATCGCGGATGTGCAGCACCACCTCATGCATCTGGATGGTTTGAGGGTGTTGCACCACCTCCCACAGATATGGGTTGATCAAGTTCTTGAAGAACTTGTCCTTGGAGGGGCTTGAAGCGGCCATGGTAGATGGGATCTGATAAAAAACAGCAAGGAAAGAGAACAGAGGAATTCTTCGCGATACGGTGGTTAACAGGTTCCGGAACTATATATAGATTTTTTTATATTGGAGGACAAGTATACGAAAGAAAACCGGAATCCGGAAGGTGTCCCAGGTGGGCACAACCCACCTGGGCGTGCTAGGCAAGCCTGGCGCGCCCTGGTGTCTTGTGCCCACTAGGGTATGCTTCCTGGAGGTTTCTTTATTTCCTAAATTTTTAAATATTCCAAAACTAATAAAAAATATTTTTGCGGATTTTTCGGATTCTGTTTACTTACCATATCATGTACCTTCTTATTTTCACGATTCTGGAGTGTTCTAAAAGGACTGTTTAATGTGTTCTTCCAGTGTCAAAGTTTGGATAATATTACTTTCAACATTAATGGGCGTACCTGAGATATAATGTTTTATTCGTTGTCCATTCACAACCTTCGGGTTAGTACCTTCAGAGTTATTTATTTTGATAGCTCCAGACCGATAAACCTCCTCGATGACATATGGGCCTTCCCATTTTGAGAGGAGTTTTCCTGCAAAGAATCTGAAACGGGAGTTGTACAAAAGAACATATTCTCTGACTTAAAACTCACGCATTTGGATTCTTTTGTCATGCCATCTTTTAACTTTTTCTTTGAATAATTTTGCATTTTCATAAGCTTGGGTTCTCCATTCATCTAAAGAGCTAATATCAAATAACCTCTTTTCACCAGCAAGTTTGAAATCATGGTTGAGCTCTCTGACGGCCCAATATGCTTTATGTTCTAACTCAAGAGGCAAATGACAAGCGTTTCCATAAACTATTTTATAAGGAGACATACCCATAGGATTTTTATATGTTGTTTTATAAGCCCAAAGTGCATCATCTAATTTCTTAGACCAATTCTTCCTGGACCTATTAACAGTCTTTTGCAAAATTAATTTTATTTCTCTATTGCTAAGTTCAACTTGGCCACTAGACTTAGGATGATAAGGTGATGCAATTATATGGTTAACATCATACTTGGCAAGCGTTTTATGGAAAGCACCATGAATAAAGTGTGAACCACCATCAGTCATCAAATATCTAGGGACTCCAAACCTTGGGAAAATAACTTCCTTAAGCATTTTAATAGAGGTGTTGTGATCAGCCCTACTGGTTGGAATAGCTTCTACCCATTTAGTAACATAATCAATAGCAACCAAAATATTTGTATACCCATTAGAGGAAGGAAAAGGTCCCATGTAATCAAATCCCCAAACATTAAATGGTTCAACAACAAGTGAATAATCCATAGGCATTTCTTGACGCTTACCAATATTACTTATTCTTTGACATTCATCACAAGATAAGACGAACTTACGGGCATCCTTGAAGAGAGTAGGCCAAAAAAATCCAGATTGCAATACCTTGTGAGCAGTTCTTGAAGGAAATATGCCCTAGTGGCAATAATAAAGTTGTTATTTATATTTCCTTATATCATGATAAGTGTTTATTATTCATGCTAGAATTGTATTAACCGGAAACCTACTACATGTGTGGATACATAGACAAATAGGGTGTCACTATATGCCTCTACTTGACTAGCTCGTTGAATCAAAGATGGTTAAGTTTCCTAGCCATAGACATGAGTTGTCATTTGATTAACGGGATCACATCATTAGAGAATGATGTGATTGACTTGACCAATTCCGTTAGCTTAGCACTTGATCATTTAGTATGTTGCTATTGCTTTCTTCATGACTTATACATGTTCCTATGACTATGAAATTAGCCAACTCTCGAATACCTAAGGAACACTTTGTGTGCTATCAAACGTCACAACCTAACTGGGTGATTATAAACATGCTCTACAGGTGTCTCCGATGGTGTTTGTTGAGTTGTCATAGATTGAGATTAGAATTTGTCACTCCGATTGTCGGAGAGGTATCTCTGGGCCCTCTCGGTAATGCACATCACTATAAGCCTTGCAAGCAATGTGACTAATGAGTTAGTTGCGCGATGATGTATTACGGAACGAGTAAAGAGACTTGCCAGTAACGAGATTGAACTAGGTATTGAGATACCGATGATCGAATCCCGGGCGAGTAACATACCGATGACAAAGGGAACAACGTATGTTGTTATGCGGTTTGACCGATAAAGATCTTCGTAGAATATGTAGGAACCAATATGAGCATTCAGGTTCCGCTACTGGTTATTGACCGGAGATGAGTCTCGGTCATGTCTACATGGTTCTCGAACCCGTAGGGTCCGCATGTTTTAACGTTCTGTGACGATCAGTATTATGAGTTTATGTGTTTTGATGTACCGAAGGTTGTTCGGAGTCCCAGATGTGATCACAGACATGACGAGGAGTCTTGAAATGGTCGATACATGTAGATCAATATATTGGATGGCTATGTTTGGACATCGGAATGGTTCTGGATGAGTTCGGGCATTTACCGGAGTACCGGTAGGTTACCGGAACCCCCATGGGAGTATATGGGCCTTATTGGGCCTTAGTGGAATAGAGGAGAGGAAGGCCAAGGTGGAGGGTGCGCCCCTAGCCCAATCCGAATTGGTGGGGGGGCCCCTTCCTTCCCTCTCTCTCCCCCTTCCTTCTCTCCTACTCCAACAAGGGAAAGGGGGAATCCTACTCCCACCAGGAGTAGGACTCCCCCCTTGGGCGCACCATAGAGGGCCGACCCTCCCCCTCCTCCACGCCTTGATATATGGGGGAGAGGGCACCCCATATACACACAAGTTGATCATTGTCTTAGCCTTGTGCGGTGCCCCCTCCACCATAATCCACCTGGGTCATATCGTCGTAGTGCTTAGGCGAAACCCTGCGCCGGTAGCTTCATCATCACCGTCATCACGCCGTTGTGCTGACGAAGCTCTCCCTCGACACTCAGCTGGATCGAGAGTTCGTGGGACGTCACCAAGCTGAACATGTGTAGATCGCGGAGGTGTCGTACTTTCGGTACTAGGATTGGTCGGATCATGAAGACGTACGACTACATCAACCACATTGTCATAACGCTTCCGCTTACGGTCTACGAGGGTACGTGGACAACACTCTCCCGCTCGTTGCTATGCATCACATAGATCTTGCGTGTGCGTAGGAATTTTTTTGAAATTACTGCGTTACCCAACAGTGGTATCAGAGCCAGGTTTATGCGTACATGTTATAAGCACGAGTAGAACACAAAGAGTTGTGGGCGATAATAGTCATACTGCTTACCATCATGTCATACTTTGATTCGGCGGTATTGTTGGATGAAGCGGCCCGGACCGACATTACGCGTACGCTTATGCGAGACTGGTTCTACCGACATGCTTCGCACACAGGTGGCTAGCGGGTGTCAGCAACTTTAGTTGAATCGAGTGTGGCTACGCCCAGTCCCTGCTGAAGGTTAAAACAACAGACTTGACGAAAAATCATTGTGGTTTTGATGCGTAGGTAAGAACGGTTCTTGCTCATCCCATAGCAGCCACATAAAACTTGGAACAACATAGTAGAGGACGTCTAACTTGTTTTTGCAGGGCATGTTGTGATGTGATATGGTCAAGACATGATGCTAAATTTTATTATACGAGATGATCATGTCTTGTAATGGAGTTATCGGCAACTGGCAGGAGCCATATGGTTGTCGCTTTATTGTATGCAATGCAATCGCCCTGTAATTGTTTTTACCTCATCACTAAGCAGTAGCGCTAGTCGTAGAAATAGTAGCTGGCGAGACGACAACGATGCTACGATGGAGATCAAGGTGTCGCGCCAGTGATGATGGTGATCATGACGGTGCTTTGTAGATGGAGATCAAAGGCACAACATGATGATGGCCATATCATATCACTTATATTGATTGCATGTGATGTTTATCCTTTATGCATCTTATTTTGCTTTGATTGACGGTAGCATTATAAGATGATCTCTCACTAAATTTCAAGGTACAAGTGTTCTCCCTGAGTATGCACCGTTGCGAAAGTTCGTTGTGCCGAGACACCACATGATGATCGCGTGTGATAAGCTCTACGTTCACATACAACGGGTGCAAGCCAGTTTTGCACACACAGAATACTCGGGTTAAACTTGACGAGCCTAGCATATGCAGATATGGCCTCGGAACACTGAGACCGAAAGTCGAGCGTGAATCACATAGTAGATATGATCAACATAGTGATGTTCACCATTGAAAACTACTCCATCTCACGTGATGATCGGGCATGGTTTAGTTGATCTGGATCACGTGATCACTTAGATGATTGGAGGGATGTCTATATAAGTGGGAGTTCTTAAGTAATATGATTAATTGAACTTTAATTTATCATGAACTTAGTACCTGATAGTATTTTTCATGTCTATGTTGTTGTAGATCAATGCCCGTGCTATTGTTCCATTGAATTTTAATGCGTTCCTTGAGAAAGCTAAGTTGAAAGATGATGGTAGCAATTACACGGTTTGGGTCCATAACTTGGGGATTATCCTCATTGCTGCATAGAAGAGTTACACCCTGGAAGCACCGCTAGGTGCAAGACCCGCTGCAGGAGCAACACCGGACGTTGTGAACATTTGGCACAGCAAAGCTGATGACTACTCGATAGTTTAGTGTGCCATGCTTTACGGCTTGGAACCAGGACTTCAACGATGTTTTGAACGTCATGGAGCATATGAGATGTTCCAGGAGTTGAAGTTAATATTTCAAGCAAATGCCCAGATTGAGAGATATGGAGTCTCCAATAAGTTCTACAACTACAAGATGGAGGAGAATAGTTCTGTCAGTGATCATATACTCAAAATGTCTGGGTATAACAATCACTTGATTCAACTTGGAGTTAATCTTCCTGATGATAGTGTCATTGACAAAATTCTTCAATCACTGCCACCAAGCTACAAGAGCTTCGTGATGAACTATAATATGCAAGGGATGAACAAGACAATTCCTGAGCTCTTCGCGATGCTAAAGGCTGCGGAGGTAGAAATCAAGAAGGAGCATCAAGTGTTGATGGTCAACAAGACCACCAGTTTCAAGAAAAATGGTAAAGGGAAAAGGGGACCTTCAAGAAGAATGGCAAGCAAGTTGCTACTCAAGTGAAGAAGCCCAAGTTTGGACCTAAGCCTGAGATTGAGTGCTTTTACTACAAAGGGACTGGTCACTGGAAGCGGAACTGCCCCAAGTATTTGGCGGATAAGAAGGATGGCAAGGTGAACAAAGGTATATGTGATATACATGTTATTGATGTGTACCTTACTAATGCTCACAGTAGTACCTGGGTATTTGATACTGGTTTTGTTGCTAATATTTGCAACTCGAAACAGGGACTACGGATTAAGCGAAGATTGGCTAAGGACGAGGTGACGATGCGCGTGGGAAATGGTTCGAAAGTCGATGTGATCGATGTCGGCACGTTATCTCTACATCTACCTTCGGTATTAGTTTTATACCTAAATAATTGTTTTTGGTGCCAGCGTTGAGCATGAAGATTATATCTGGAACTTGTTTGATGCGAGACGGTTATTCATTTAAATCTGAGAATAATGGTTGTTCTAGTTATATGAGTAATATCTTTTATGGTCATGCACCGTTGAAGGGTGGTCTATTTTTGTTGAATCTCGATAGTAGTGACACACATATTCATAATATTGAAGCCAAAAGATGCAGAGTTGATAATGATAGTGCAACTTATTTGTGGCACTACCGTTTGGGTCATATTGGTGTAAAGCGCATGAAGAAACTCCATTCCGATGGACTTTTGAAATCACTTGATTATGAATCACTTGGTACTTGTGAACCATGCCTCATGGGCAAGATGACTAAAACTCCGTTCTGTGGAACAATGGAACGAGCAACAGATTTGCTGGAAATCATACATACTGATGTATGTGGTCCGATGAATATTGAGGCTCGTGATGGGTATTATTACTTTCTCACCTTCATAGATGATTTCAGTAGATATGGGTGTATCTACTTGATGAAACATAAGTCTGAAACATTTGAAAAGTTCAAAGAATTTCAAAGTGAAGTGGAAAATCGTCGTAACAAAAAAATAAAGTTTCTATGATCTGATCGTGGAGGAGAATATTTGAGTTACGAGTTTGGTCTTCATTTGAAACAATGCGGAATAGTTTCACAACGCACGCCACCCGGAACACCACAATGTAATGGTGTGTCCTAACGTTGTAACCGCACTTTATTAGATATGGTGCGATCTATGATGTCTCTTACTGATTTGCCGCTATCGTTTTGGGATTATGCTTTAGATACGGGTGCATTCATGTTAAATAGGGCACCATCTAAATCCGTTGAGACGACACCTTATGAACTGTGGTTTCGCAAGAAACCCAGGTTGTCATTTCTTAAAGTTTGGGGTCGCGATGCTTATGTGAAAAAACTTCAACCTGATAAGCTCGAACCCAAATCGGAGAAATGTGTCTGGATACCCAAAGGAGGCTGTTGGGTACACCTTCTATCACAGACCCGAAGGCAAGACATTCGTTGCTAAGAATGGATCCTTTCTAGAGAAGGAGTTTCTCTTGAAAGAAGTGAGTGGGAGGAAAGTAGAACTTGATGAGGTAACTGTACCTGCTCCCTTATTGGAAAGTAGTTCATAACAGAAATCAGTTCCTGTGACTCCTGCACCAATTAGTGAGGAAGCTAATGAGTATGATCATATAACTTCAGATCAAGTTACTACTGAACCTCGTAGGTCAACTAGAGTAAGATCCACACCATAGTGCTACGGTAATCCAGTTCTGGAGGTCAAGTTACTTGACCATGACGAACCTACGAACTATGAGGAAGCGATGATGAGCCCAGATTCCGCAAAATGGCTTGAGGCCATGAAATCTGAGATGGGATCCATGTATGAGAACAAAGTGTGGACTTGGGTTGACTTGCTCGATGATCGGCAAGCCATCTAGAATATATGGATCTTCAAGAAGAAGACTGACGCTGACGGTAATGTTACTGTCTACAAAGCTCGACTTGTTGTGAAAGGTTTTTGACAAGTTCAAGGAGTTCACTACAATGAGACCTTCTCTCCCGTAGTGATGCTTAAGTCTGTCCGAATCAAGTTAGCAATTGTTGCATTTTATGATTATGAAATTTGGCAAATGGATGTAAAGACTGCATTCCTGAATGGATTTGTGGAAGAAGAGTTGTATATGATGCAACCCGAAGGTTTTATCGATCCAAAGGATGCTAACAAAGTATGCAAGCTCTAGCGATCCATTTATGGACTGGTGCAAGCATCTCGGAGTTGGAATAAACGCTTTGATAGTGTGAACAAAGCATATGGTTTTATACAGACTTTTGGAGAAGCCTGTATTTACAAGAAAGTGAGTGGGAGCTTTGTAGCATTTCTAATATTATATGTGGATGACATATTGTTGATTGTAAATGATATAGAATTTCTGGATAGCATAAAAGGATACTTGAACAAGAGTTTTTCAATGAAGGACCTCGGTGAAGCTGCTTATATATTGGGCATCAAGATCTATAGAGATAGATCGAGACACTTAATTGGACTTTCACAAAGCACATACCTTGATAAAGTTTTGAATAAGTTCAAAATGGATCAAGCAAAGAAAGGGTTCTTGCCTGTGTTACAAGGTGTGAAGTTGAGTCAGACTCAATGCCCGGCCACTGCAGAAGATAGAGAGAAAATGAAAATTGTTCCCTATGCTTCAGCCATAGGCTCTATCATGTATGCAATGCTGTGTACCAGACCTGATGTGTGCCTTGCTATTAGTTTAGTAGGGAGGTACCAAAGTAATCCAGGAGTGGATCACTAGACATCGGTCAAGAACATCCTGAAATACCTGAAAAGGACTAAGGATATGTTTCTCGTTTATGGAGGTGACAAAGAGCTCGTCGTAAATGGTTACGTCGATGCAAGCTTTGACACTGATCTGGATAACTCTAAGTCACAAACCGGATACGTATTTATATTGAACGGTGTAGCTGTCAGTTGGTGCAATTCTAAGCAAAGCGTCGTGGCGGGATCTATGTGTGAAGCGGAGTACATAGCTGCTTCGGAAGCAGCAAATGAAGGAGTCCGGATGAAGGAGTTCATATCTGATCTAGGTGTCATACCTAGTGCATCGGGTCCAATGAAAATCTTTTGTGACAATACTGGTGCAATTGCCTTGGCAAAGGAATACAGATTTCACAAGAGAACCAAGCACATCAAGAGACGCTTCAATTCCATCCGCAATCAAGTCAAGGAGGGATACATAGAGATTTGCAAGATACATACAGATCTGAATGTTGCGGACCCGTTGACTTAGCCTCTCTCACGAGCAAAACATGATCAACACCAAGACTCCATGGGTGTTAGAATCATTACTGTGTAATCTAGATTATTGACTCTAGTGCAAGTGGGAGACTGAAGGAAATATGCCCTAGAGGGAATAATAAAGTTGTTATTTATATTTCCTTGTATCATGATAAATGTTTATTATTCATGCTAGAATTGTATTAACCGGAAACTTAGTACATGTGTGAATACATAGACAAACAGAGTGTCACTAGTATGCCTCTACTTGACTAGCTCGTTGAATCGAAGGTGGTTAAGTTTCCTAGCCATAGACATGAGTTATCATTTGATTAATGGGATCACATCATTAGAGAATGATGTGATTGACTTGACCCATTCCGTTAGCCTAGCACATGATCGTTTAGTATGTTGCTATTGCTTTCTTCATGACTTATACATGTTCCTATGACTATGACATTATGCAACTGCCGAATACCGGAGGAAAACTTTGTGTGCTATCAAACGTCACAACGTAACTGGGTGATTATAAAGATGCTCTATAGGTGTCTCCGATGGTGTTTGTTGAGTTGGCATAGATTGAGATTAGGATTTGTCACTCCGATTGTCGGAGAGGTATCTCTGGGCCCTCTCAGTAATGCACGTCACTATAAGCCTTGCAAGCAATGTGACTAATGAGTTAGTTGTGGGATGATATATAATGGAACGAGTAAAGAGACTTGTCGGTAACGAGATTGAACTAGGTATTGAGATACCAACGATCGAATCTCGAGAAAGTAACATATCGATGACAAAGGGAACAAAGTATGTTGTTGTGCGGTTTGACCGATAAAGATCTTCGTAGAATATGTAGAAACCAATATAAGCATCCAGATTCCGCTATTGGTTATTGACCGGAGAGGAGTCTCGGTCATGTCTACATAGTTCTCGAACCCGTAGGGTCTGCACGCTTAACGTTCTATGACGATCAGTATTATGATTTTACGTGTTTTGATGTACCGAAGGTTGTTCGGAGTCCCGGATGTGATCACGGACATGCCGAGGAGTCTTGAAATGGCCGAGACATAAAGATCGATATATTGGATGGCTATGTTTGGACATCGGAATGGTTCCGGATGAGTTTGGGCATTTACCGGAGTATCGGGAGGTTACCGGAACCCGCCGGGGAGTATATGGGCCTTATTGGGCCTTAGTGGAATAGAGGATAGGAAGGCCAAGGTGGAGGGCATGCCCCCCCTAGCCCAATCCGAATTGGGTGCGGGGGCCGCCCCCCTCTTCCTTCCCTCTCTCCCCCCTTCCTTCTCTCCTACTCCAACAAGGGAAAGGGGGAATCCTACTCCCACCAGGAGTAGGACTCCCCCTTGTGCGCACCATAGAGGGCCCGCCCTCCCCCTCCTCCACTCCTTTATATACGAGGGAGGGGGCACCCCATAGACAGACAAGTTGATCATTGTCTTAGCCATGTGCGGTGCCCCCTCCACCATAATCCACCTCGGTCATATCGTCGTAGTGCTTAGGCGAAGCCCTGCACCGGTAGCTTCATCATCACTGTCATCACGCCTCGTGCTAACGAAGCTCTCCCTTGACACTCAGCTGGATCGAGATTTCGTGGGATGTCACCGAGCTAAACGTGTGCAGATCACGGAGGTGCCATACTTTCGGTACTAGGATCGGTCCGTTCGTGAAGACGTATGACTACATCAACCGTGTTGTCATAACGCTTCCGCTTACGGTCTACGAGGGTACGTGGACAACACTCTCCCGCTCGTTGCTATGCATCACATAGATCTTGCATGTGCGTAGGATTTTTTTTGAAATTTCTGCGTTACCCAACAGTTCTATCTCCAGCATGATGCCCTCCATAAGCTTCGGAGTGACATTTCTGTAGGATTTGTCCTTGTTCATGCTTAGGTACACAACGTCTAATAATACCATCTACACCTTCTTTATAAAGGTGTGGGCATCCCAAAAGTAACGTCTTAAATCATAGAAGAATTTTTTCTTTTGTTGGTATGTAAAGCTAGGTGGTAAATATTTAGCAACAATGTAATTAGCACAGTCAGCATACCAAGGAGTACTATGAGCAACGTTTACTGCAGCTAACTGCTCATCAGGAAAACAATCATCAATAGGTAGTGGGTCATCAAGCACATTTTCAATCCTAGATAAATTATCAGCTACTAGGTTCTCATCTCCTTTTCTATCAATGATATGTAAATCAAATTCTTGTAACAAGAGAACCCATCGAATAAGTCTAGGTTTAGCATCTTTCTTTTCCATAAGATATTTGATAGTAGCATGGTCTGTGTGAACAGTTACTTTGGAATCAACAATATAAGGTCTAAATTTGTCACAAGCAAACACCACTACTAAGAATTCTTTTTCAGTGTAGTAGCATAATTTCTTTGAGCACTGTCTAGGGTTTTACTAGCATAATGGGTAACATTCAGTTTCTTATCAACTCTTTGTCCTAGAACAGCACCAACAGCATAATCACTAGCATCACACACAATTTTAAAAGGCAAGTTCCACTCAGGTGGTTGAACAATAGGTGCAGAAATTAAGGCTTTCTTGAGTGTTTCGAAGGCTTCTAAACAATCATCATAAAAAACAAAAGGAATATCCTTTTGCAAAAGACTCGTGAGAGGCCTAGAAATTTTAGAGAAGTCTTTCATAAATCTCCTATAGAAACCAGCATGACCTAGGAAACTACGAATACCTTTTATATTTGAAAGTGCATTATAACGACTAGAGGGGGGTGAATAGGCGATTTTTATGAATTCTTCACTGAGGAATTTGCGGGTGAGGAAATTCCTTAGCGAAGAACTACTTGCGGCGGAATAAGTACTCAAAAGAAAACATAACAGAGCACAACATGGTCATCATGATGAAATGAATACAAGCACAGAGTACGGAAAGCGTAAGCACAGGATAACACAGGGTGAAGACAAACAGACTGAAGAAATTGAACTGAGGAAATTGAGAAAGTCTTCAATCAAAGTCTTCAAACACAGATATGAACAAGTGCACAACACAGTTCTGAGGAAATGAAAGAGTTGAGGAAATAGAATCAGTAAGCTTGGTGAAGACAATGATTTGGTAGACCAGTTCCAAATGATGTCTCAGTTGTACATCTGGTTGGAGCGACTAGGTATTTAAACCTGAGGACACACAGTCCTCACCGTATTCTCCTTGAGCTAAGGTCACATAGACCTCGCCCAATCACTCGTGGTAAGTCTTTAGGTGACTTCCAAACCTTCACAGACTCGGTCACTCGGTGATCCACAATTCCTCTTGGATGCTCTAGACCATGACGTCTAACCGTCTGGAAGAAGCACAGTCATCAAAGGTAACAGGCGTCGGATCCACGCAGGATCAATCTCTTCAGTGATGCTCAATCACTTTGGGTTTGTAGGTGTTTGGGTTTGGGTTTTCCTCACTCGATGATTTTCGCTCAAAGTCCTCGGAGGATGGGATGCTCTCAAATGACAAGTGTCAGATTCTCTCGGAGCAGCCAACCAGCTAGTGGTTGTAGGGGCGGCTATTTATAGCCTAGGGAGCAGCCCGACATGATAAGACATAAATGCCCTTCAATGATATGACCGTTAGGTGGGTAGATATTTTTGGGACAGCTGTCACAAGGCGCAGCAACGGTCGGAAATTTGAGTATCAAATTCCTCAGGGCTATCATGTTCCTCACTGTGTAGGCAATCCGCACTGCGAATTCCTAAATCCTTAGTCAGAACAAATTACTCAGAGACCAGAAGAACTTCGTCTCTGTCGCTGAAGAATATGACTGAACTGTATGAGATTTCCAATGGCTTCACTCGAAGGGATTGGTAGGTGTAGGATTTTGAGTTGAGCATCACTTGGAAATTTTTCTTTAGTATTTCCTCGACCCCCTTTAACAGTACGGTGTTTCCTATGACTCAAGAAAGAGAAAATGAAACTAAAAAACAAAAGTCTTCACGCTCCATGTTTCTTGAATGAATGCCAAGTCTTCAAGGTCACACCAATTTCTTCACTTTCAAAGTCTTCAGAAAGTCTTCAGAATTACAAAGTCTTCAGTCGAAGAACTTCATTTTTAGGGGTCGACTTTCTTTGTAAATATCAAACTCATCATAGACTTATAGACCTGTGTACACTCATAAACACATTAGTCCCTTAACCTATAAGTCTTTAATACACCAAAATCATTAAGGGGCACTAGATGCACTTACAATCTCACCCTTTTTGGTGATGGATGACAATATAGGTTAAGTTTTCAACGGGGATAAATATATGAAGTGTAAGTACTAATATTGAGGAATTTGATTGCAAGATATAGAATAACTCCACCTGAAGATGTGCATAGTGAGGAATTTGCTTTTGAAGCAATGCACACTTGAAGAGTCGAATCATGGAGATCTCCCCCTATATCTTGTAATTCATACACACATTTGACATATAATATGAAGAATTTGAAATGCATGATGAAATATGGTGACTGATGTAATTCAGTATGCATGCATTAGCATTAATGAGGAATAAGCATGCAGAAAGCTCAGCAAAAGTATCAGGCCACCATAGAGTTTAAGTTTACAACTCGATCCAAGAAAGTCTTCAAAAGAACGAGAGTTGTAACTTAGCAAAAAACACCCATATAAGATAGACCCGCTTGAAGACTAACTCAAATTTCTCCCCCTTTGTCATCGAATGACCAAAAGGGTTGAAAATGAGGACTAACACCCCTGAAGAATATCAAGTTGATGGAGGAGTGCCAGTGTTGTTGGGTTCGTTTGTCGTAGTAGGGCCTGCCGCAGTGTCGTCCAAGTCTTCATGCTCGTCGGTTTCGCGCGATGAAGAATATGAGCTGGCCACCAAGGAAGGAACCTTGACCTTCTTGTATTTCTTCGGGTCGAGGAGCAGACTAGTCAAAATCTTCCTTGAGACCCATTTTCTTCAGATCTTCTTCACCATATACATGTGATAGAATAGCCCAGGTGCGACCGAAGACTTCATGGACGTAGTAATGGTTTTTCTTCAGTGCATTATGTGTGGCAGTCATGTTGTGAAGAATAAAACCAAACTGATGCTTAACCCATTTATGGTTTCGATCCACCTTCTGGTGAAGACTAAGCATAAGCTCATGGTCAGTCATCACGTGAGGAGAAGTGGCTTGAGGATTTGGCTTGGATGCATGGGCAGCAGAATCATGAGTGGCAGAGCCATCATTGGTGGAATAAGATGCAGCTTTGCGAAACTGACCATCCAATGGACGAATGCCTTCATCAACAACAGCAGGAGCCTTGCCCTTTTCATCAGCTGAGGAATGGGTCCACTTGAGGACTTCGATTGGGGGCAAGTAGCCGAGGTGATTCTGAAAATCAGCCTTGTAGTTGAGTGAAGACCTTGTTTTGAGGAATCTCATAATCCATGGTGCATAAGGCTTCATCTCAAACAGAGAAAGTGCAACATTTGCCAGAGTCCTCATGGAGAAATCATGATAGTTGACAGGGATGCCATGAATGATGTTGAATACCAGATTCTTCATGATGCCAACAATTTCCTCATCATAGGAGTCGTGGCCTTTGATTGGACTCATAGCCTTCGTCAGAATGCGATAGACTGTCCTTGGTACATACTGCAATTCCTTCATGAGAATTTTTGTCCTTGAGGCTTGACCAGGTTTCAGAGGCTTCATAAGAACTTGCATATAATGGGCAGTTAGTTCAGGCTCTTGGTACAGACAACGAGCTCCTTCAGGTGGAGGACTGATGGGTAGGGCGTGAAGTAATTCAGAGGCCAGTGCCTTATAGTGAGTGTTTTCGGTCATCCAGTCCAAAACCCAGGAGTTCACATCGTCAGCATCTCCTGTGATGTGAAGTGTTGCGCAGAATTAAAGAATGAGCTCTTCATTCCAATCAACTATGTATGTGCAAAAGTTGAGGAGGCCTGTGTAATGAAGCACACTAAGGACATGAGTGAAGCATGGCAGTGATTCCATGTCCACATGAGGAATATGCTCGTGGTCGAAGACTTTGTCCTTGTTGAAGAGGAGTGAAGAATAGCAGTTGGCCTGGCTGGCGGTCCAGAAGCGCTTCCTTCTCAGACGAGCAGAATCATAGGGATTATAGTCAGTGAAGAACACGTGCTCGCCGAAGAAATCATCAGCCTTGAATTTCTGCTTCTTTGAGAATGGATCCTTTGGCTTGGGCTGAGGAGTGTCAGTCAATTGCATTATCACCTCAGGAATGGCAATCTTAGGTTGCACAGGCTGAGGAATTTCAGCTTCTTCTTCAGTGACAGCCTGGGTCTTCAATTCTTCATTTTCATTTTCTTCAGCACTAGTGGCTGGAATTTCTTCATGGACAGACGGTGTGGCATGAGGTTCGTCAGAGCCCATTTGTACTGTAGTACTGGGGACTGAGGAATTTGTTGCAACGGTGTGAACATTGGAGAGTTGGGGTGCTGACTTTACCAAAAGTCATCATTCAGCACGGGTGTGGTACAGCCAATGTCCACATCTTCTTCTTCCATTTCTTCAACGTCGGCCTCTTCAGCACTGAACTGAGGCACATGCGAGGAAACTATGGGGGTTGAAGGGATTGCATCCACTTCAATTTCTTCATCCAACTGCTCTAACGAAGCAGCAGAAGGATTCTCTTCATCAGATTCACTAGGAATCACATAATCTTCATCAAAAGTAACAAGGTCCTTTGATGGCATGGTGGATATAGGAACAGCATCAATGGGATTAGCAAAAGAGCTAGTCAAAGGCTTCATCTTCTTCGGAGCTGAAGATTGTGATGAAGTTGATGCCTTCCTTTTCTTCACAGCTGCATGCTCTGCAGCCTTGGTCTTCTTCACATCTGATGCAGATGGAAGGATTGGAGTTGGAGTAGGCGCAGGAGGAGCAGAGGAATTTGGTTGAATTTCTTCAGGCACAACTGATGCAGTTGCCCTGACTTCTTCATTTTCTTCAGGCGCACCACTAGTGGATGCCCTGGCAATTTCATCAGCGTCTGGAATGCAGTCATCACCCCTGGTACTCTGATTTTATTTAGTAGCCTGAATGTCATTAGCGGTGCTGGCATTCTCTTCAGTCGGATGAGCAGATGCTTCAGCCTGAGGATTTTCTTGTTGCGATGGAGCTGCAACTTTGGACGTGAACTTCTCAGTCAAGTTCACAAACCTGACTTTGGCTCGAAGCCAGTCAGCGTAGTAACGATCAAATTCATCACTCAGTTGCTTGATCTGAGCTTGCAAGGCAGCGAGTTCTTCAAGGGAAAGCTTCGGGACATTTCGCTTCAGAAAGCGTTGTTTCTTGTACTACGCTTTCTTCACTCTTCTTCCTTGTTCAAATTTCCATTTCTTTTCTTTAATGAAGGCAGTCAAAACATGACTCTGACCAGGAGTGAGATTCATCTCCGGCAAAGGCGTGTTGGGATCCTTGTGCCATAGGTCAATGAAGTCTAGGATCAGCTTCTGAAAGTGCAACTATCCCTAGGTGGTTTTGGTAATTCATAACAACATATAGCTCATTGAGCTAATGCTATTCCAAGATGATTATTTCAGGAAATCTCAATGATTGGCATGGCATGGATGATGAAAGTGGATCCCTCGAAATGCTAAGGACAAAGGATTGTCTCAAGCTCAAAAGCTCAAGACTCTTCATTTTATATTTTAGTGATCCAAGATCACATTGAGTCATTAGGAAAAGCCAATACTATCAAGGAGGGATGAGGTGTTGCTTAATGAGCCTCTTGCTTCATGTGCTTAGTGATATGCTCCAAAACCCTCAGCTACTTTCCCATATCCACACTTAGACCTAAACCCAAAGCCAAACTCGGACCTGCCGATTCTTTCAATCCGGCGCCACCGAGTTTCACAAGTCATAGCCATTGTCAAACCCTAAGCAAATCGGTTCTACCGATAGGGATCTCGGTCTCGCCGAGATGGGATTGCAATTTCTTTGTTTCCTTTTCGTAACTTTTCGGTCTCACCGAAAGAGCGGATCGGTCCCACCGAGATTGCAATGTAAACTCTATGTTTCCTTTTTGTAACATTTCGGTCTCACCGAAAGAGCAAATCGGTCCCACCGAGTTTACCTGACCAACTCTCTGGTTAGCTTATTACCAAATCGGTCTCACCGAGTTTGTGTAATCGGTCTCAACGAGATTACGTTATGCCCTAACCCTAACCATATCGGTCCTACCGAGTTGCATGTCAGTCCCACCGAAAATCACTAACGGTCACTAGGTTTACTAAATCGGTCCGACCGAGTTTGTTGATTTGGTCCCACCGAGATTGGTAAATTGTGTGTAATGGTTGGATTTTGTGTGGAGGCTATATATACCCCTCCACCTCCTCTTCATTCGTGGAGAGAGCCATCAGAACACATCTACACTTCCAACTCACATGTTCTGAGAGAGAACCACCTACCCTTGTGTTGAGCTCAAGATATTCCATTCCTACCATATGAATCTTGATCTCTAGCCTTCCCCAAGTTGCTTTCCACTCAAATCTTCTTTCCACCAGATCCAAATCCTATGAGAGAGAGTTGAGTGTTGGGGAGACTATCATTTGAAGCACAAGAGCAAGGAGCTCATCATCAACACACCATTTGTTACTTCTTGGAGAGTGGTGTCTCCTAGATTGGCTAGGTGTCACTTTGGAGCCTCCGACAAGATTGTGGAGTTGAGCCAAGGAGTTTGTAAGGGCAAGGAGATCGCCTACTTCGTGAAGATCTACCGCTAGTGAGGAAAGTCCTTCGTGGGCGATGGCCATGGTGGGATAGACAAGGTTGCTTCTTCGTGGACCCTTCGTGGGTGGAGCCCTCCGTGGACTCGCACAACCGTTACCCTTCGTGGGTTGAAGTCTCCATCAACGTGGATGTAGGATAGCACCACCTATCCGAACCACGCCAAAAACATCCGTGTCTCCAATTGCGTTTGAATTCTCCAAACCCTTCCCTTTACATTATTGCAAGTTGCATGCTTTACTTTCCGCTGCCTATATACTCTTTGCATGCTTGCTTGAATTGTGTGATGATTGCTTGACTTGTCCTAAAGTAGCTAAAATCTTCCAAACTCTAAAATTGGGAAAAGGTTAAGTTTTTATTGGTCAGGTAGTCTAATCACCCCCCCTCTAGACATACTTCAAGGTCCTACAACTGGTATAAGAGCTTTGGTCTCCATTTTCTTTGATTTCCATATCTTTTGGTGGTCATAGCCTTGGTTTCACAACCTAGGAGAGTATGGCGTCTAGCGAGGGAAATTATCACCGTAGAGGTCCTTACTTTGATGGTACTAATTTTGCTAGTTGGAAGCATAAGATGAAAATGCATATTCTCGGACATAACCCCGTTGTTTGGGCTATTGTGTGTGTTGGTTTGCAAGGTGACTTCTTTGATGGGAAAGAACCAAACCGTGAAGCTACCGCGGAAGAGTTGAAGATGCTGCAATACAACGCTCAAGCTTGTGATATTCTCTTCAACGGATTGTGCCCCGAAGAATTCAACAAAATCAGTCGTCTTGAGAATGCAAAGGAAATTTGGGATACTTTGATTGATATGCACGAAGGTACCGAGTCCGTCAAGGAATCCAAATTGGATGTTCTTCAAAGTCAACTTGACAAGTTCAAAATGAAGGATGGTGAAGGTGTCGCTGAAATGTACTCTAGGCTTGCTCTCATCACAAATGAGATTGCCGGCTTAGGGAGTGAAGAGATGACCGATAGATTCATCATCAAGAAGATCCTAAGAGCCTTGGATGGAAAATATGATACCGTGTGCACATTGATCCAAATGATGCCCAATTACAAAGATCTCAAGCCAACAGAGGTCATTGGAAGAATTGTTGCTCATGAGATGTCACTCAAGGATAAAGAGGAACTTCACAACAAATCAAGTGGAGCTTACAAAGCCTCATGTGAAGCCCCCACATCATCAAGTGAGAAACAAACCTTCAATGAAGAATTAAGCTTAATGGTGAAAAACTTCAACAAGTTCTACAAGAGTAGAAGCAAAGATAGAAGCTCCAAGTCAAGGTCCTACAATGACAAAAGATCTTCTAGTCTAGAGCGAAACTGCTACAATTGTGGAAGACCCGGACACTACTCCAATGAGTGTACGACACCCTACAAAAGAAGAGAAGATTCTCCAAAAAGAAGAAGCAAAAGAGAAGAATCACCATGTAGAGAAAGAAGGAGTAGAGATGATCGTTATGAACGAAGATACTCACGGAGAAGCAAGGATTCGGAAAGAAAGGAAAAGTCATCAAGGATCTACACAAAACGAAGACATCAAGCTCATGTTGGTGAATGAGTATCCGGCTCCGACTCCGACAACCACTCCGAGAGAAGTTATCACTCCGATTCCGAATATACTCAAGATGAAGGTGTTGTCAGTCTAGCACTTGTGTCAACCAACTCCTACGACATATTTGAGTCACCAAATGAAGGAATTGGCAGATGCTTCATGGCCAAAGGTCCTAAGGTAACACACCCCGAGTATGTTGATTTCAATAGTGATGAAGATGACTTGTTAGGTGATGATGATTTACTTGTTGACAACTCTAGTGATGAATACTATGATGAAACGTCAATTAATCATGCTAATCAAGATAAAACAAATGACAATGATAAGGAGAAGATTGAGGCTCTAACTAAAGAACTAAACACTCTTAAGTTAGCTCATGAAACTATCTTCGAAGATCATCGAGAACTTTTAAGAGCTCATGAGAAGTTACGCTTTGAAAAGCTCAATCTTGAGCAAGAGCATGAGTTTTCAAAGTCAATCAATGATGATCTCCGCAAGAAAAGTTCTTCTTACATTGCCAAGCATTTACTCTTATCCACTTACATGCCTCAAGTCAAATCTAGTAACAATAACAAGAAAGATTCTTCCTCTAGTAGTAACAATGATCATGCTAAATCCAATGTTGTTGCTTCTAGTAGTTCTCTTGATTCCACTAATGATTCTCTTAGCCAAGTTACACTTGAGCAAGAAAATAGCTTATTGAAGGGAATTATAGAGAAAGGAGTCTACAAGAGCCTTGCCGGAAGTAAGCAATTCGAGGAAATTGTACGCAAGCAAGGAAGGCACCGGAAGAATCAAGGTGTTGGTTTTGAACAATAGTTCATCGCCAATGGAGTTGAGTGGGAAGAAGATCAATACCCCAAGACAAAGTTTGTTCCTCAACAAGAGAAGTATGATCCTACTTCCTTCAAGGGGACACAAGCTCAAGATGATCTTCCACCACAAGACTACAAGCAAAAAGGCAAGGACAAGCTTCAAGAGGAAATTGATGCATTTGAAGAAGCTCCTAAGACCTTAGTCAAGTGGATTCCCAAGACTACTTCAAGTTCCACTTCATCAAGTACGACTACAACTCCAAGGATTCCCATCAAGATGGTATGAATCCAAAAGAAGAAGAACTAGAGAGTTCTTGAGGGTGACTCCGCCAACATACTTCACTCTTATCATTTTGGCAAGAACAAGTGCAATCAACTTCCACATCTTGCACTAGTTCAAGGAGTCACAAACCCTCTTGTTGGTAAGTCAAGGGACAAGGTAACCTAAAAGCTTTCATGGACATCATCTTGTGTGTGAATCACTCTATGTCTATGGATATTCTTGTTTGTTCCTTGTGGGACTAACCCATGTATGTATTGAAAGTGCAATTCACTCCAATGGATAGCTCCAATTGTTCTACATCAACATTGAGCATCCACATCTTCAACATCTACATGAAGTCATCATCGACAAAACCCAAGGTTAGTTCATCCCTCTTAGGCGGGATATCACATCTAGGGGGAGCTTTACTCTAAGACTTGAGCTAAAGCAACTCTAATGATGTGAACACAACAATGCTTTATGTAAAAGTGGTAACCCCACTTGTGCTTAAACGATGAGTATGACCTATGATCAAATGTTCTCATTTGACTCCTATGTCAATATACTCATATATAGATGACCTAGTCATCGCAAATTGCTTGATAGATGCTAGAATTGGTTGTGCATGCTTTGCCACATATTTCAATTGCCATTTTATTGTGTGAGCATGTTGGTTGCATATTTTACTCATTCGAGGACATCCACTTGTTATTTTGATTGATTGGTTTTCTTTTCTCTTGCCAAGTGGATGGACAAGAATGCCTAAGAACCTTCTCTAGCTATCTATGCTTTTCTCGTCTCAAACTCTATTCATGCTACATCACAAAATTTGATCAAGTCAGATTTGAACCACTCTGTGTGAGGAGCACTCGGAGTCCCCTATTCGTCATAGACTTAAACTTCCAGAACTTCTTTGTGATTCTCGTTCTGACCGATATCTTACTTTCGGTCCTACCGAGATCATCAAGTCGATCTATGTTTTCGATCTCGGTGCAACCGATTTGAATCATTCGGTGGCACCGAGTTGCAATAACTGTATACAGTTTTGCATCTCGTTGCCACCGAGTTGTTCCACTCAGTCACACCGACAGGGTCGGGCTATATATAGACACGGGCAAAAATTTGGAAATTTCTCCGAACCCCTTCGCCCGCGCGATAGCTCGCTCTGCCTACATGGTCTCCAGATCGTCTTCTCGCCAACAGCCGCCTCCAGTCGCTGGTCTCCATCGCCGTCAACGGAATTCAACCCCGCCGTTGCCGTCGTAGCAAGTCTTCGCCGAACTAGGGTATGGACTCGATCTTTGTGCTATTCCCCATCTTATTCCTAGCACATTGTGATCTTATTGATTCTAGCCACGATTGAAACCCTCCTATCCAGTCAGTGCAATTCGTAGAATAGGTTTGATTCGAAAATTTTAGGGTTAGGTTTCCGCCGAAACCATCTCGGACCCACTGAGTTGAAAAACTCGGTCCCACCGATTTGGCTCATGCCATTGCACAAGTGAGACTCGGTCTGACCGAGAATTACTAATCGGTGTGACCGATTTTGGAACTTTGTGAAACCCTAACAGTCTCGGTGCCACCAAACTATGACTCATTCTGACCGAGTTCACTAGTTTAGGTTCCAAAACTGCTTCGGTATCACCGAGTTTCAAAATCGGTAGATCCGAAATGATCTCTGTGGGAAACTAAAACTAAGATTTTGAATCATTCTTTTGCAACAATTTCTGCATTTTGTGATGCTCATCTACTCTACCTCATCTATAAACTCTTCATAGGGTCAGCAGTCAGCTTTTACATCATGTCTGATCAGAGTGACAGCCAGAACATGTCAGAAGAGCAAGTGCACATGAGTGAGGGCACTAGTCCCTCCAGTTCTTCAGATGAAGGCAGCAGGAGCACCCCTAGCAATTTGCCAAAAGCTGCCACCAGACAAAGGAGGAAGAGAACCTCAGACTCAGAGGATAAGGATTATGTGGCAGAGGAAGAGGAAGCAACTTCCAAGAGAGTAGTGCTCAAGAAGGAGTATGGCTCAGCACAGAGCACAAAGCCAGGCTTGAAAGTCAAAAGGCCAGCAGGTAGGCAGCCTATGCCAAAGGCCAGAGCTTCAACTCAGTTTCCTAAAAAGCCTGCACCCAAAGGGCCAATTGCTGCTGAAGGGAACAAGGAAAGGAAAAGGGTGAGATGGTGCAAGAAAGTTGATCCAATGGTTGAGTTTGAAAAGCATTCTTCTTCTTCTAAAGAAGAAGTAGAAGAAGAAGAGGTTGCTGCACCAGCACCTAAGGCACCAAAGCTTATGGGTGATGCTATAAAATCAGGGGCTACTGCATCCAAGTCCAAAGAAGCACCCAAAGCTGCCTCCAAGGCCAAGTTAGCTCCAAAGAGAAATACAAGGAGCATACCAGCTGCTGAGAAGAACAAGGCCCCAGTGCCTGAAGCTGTTGGAGAAGATGAAGAAGGACAAGTTCTGAGAAAGCTCAAGCCCAAGATTCCAGACCACAATGATGCTCATCTTGTGGCTGAGAACATGATAGCACGCGGTTCGTTTATCCAGGTTCGGGCCGCGAGGACGCGTAAAACCCTACTCCTGCTTTGGTGGGTGTATATTTGTGTTCTTAAACTAGCTATGGGGCGTGGGGAGCTCCAAAAAGCCGAATCCCTCTCCTGGTTGCCTCGGGCCTCCTTTTATAGGAAAAAGGGGTTGCCACAGTGGCACACAGGAGGTGGAAAGGGCACAGTGCTGCGAGTTTATCCCTCGCATTACATGACAAGGCGCATTTAATGTGTCTGCTTAGGTGTCCTCTCACTTTACTAGGGATGGGGTCGGAGTTGTCCCGTCTGTCGCCGCTCTTCCTTGTGTCGACATGCGCCCTGGCCAGCGGTGCGTGCGATGCCATGTAGGCAGGCAAGTGGCTGAGGTGGCGCGGTGGCGGAGTCTTGACGAAGATCTGCATGCCGCCACGCAGGTGCCTGCCCAGTTGGTTGGGTCGGCAGCTGTATGTGAACGACGGTGGAGGCTTGATCGGCGTGGGCCTGGTGGTGGCCCGGGAGATGCCCTCGGCAAGGGCCTTCCCGGGGCCCCAGCAAGGGTCTTGCCGTGGTGTCGGGGGAAATCTGCCACCACGAACACCTATGGGGACCGAGCCCCTTTCTGGTTCGGCGGGGGGCGGAGGTCGCGCGAAGAGCGGATTGAGACGATGCACACAAGGGGTTTACCCAGCTTCGGGCCGCACGGATGCGTAAAAACCTACTGCTGCTTTGTGGTTTGTATTGTGTTCTTGTTCGGGAGCGCTGAGTGCTACAGTACACTCAGGCAACTAATCAGACCGAGCGTGAGTGGCCTCCTCTTTCCTCCCCCTCTACGTTGCGCATGGGGCCTCCTTTTATATGCGCAAGGGGTTACCCACAGATGGCAACGTAGGCGGGGGTAAAACTGGAAAACGCTGTGTTGGGTACAGCTGTTTGCACAGTGCCATCATACCTAACTCTGACGGCAGGGGACAAGGGCATTAAATGCCCATCTAGTTCGCCCAAACAGTGCAGAAAAGGGACCGTCAGGGGCGCCACCGTTTGCCACGACGGCTATCCTGTCAGCGTTGCTTCGCCACCGCATGCCCCTGGCTGCGCAGCCTTTCGCCACGTACGCCTGGAATGGCCCCAGAGCGACACGTTGGTGGATGAGCTGGAATGCAGGCGCGGGGTAGTGACTTGCCGCGGAAAGCGCCTTGCCGCGGTTGATGCCTTGTCGCGCCCGGGAGCTTGTTGCTCACCGGTCCTTGCCGGGACGCGTGGCGCGTCGCAGCAAGTCTCTTGTCATGCCCTGGTCGGCCTTCCCGGCAAGCTCCTCTTGCCGGGGCCTTGTGCTTCGAGCGGCCGTCCCGGCAAGCTCCTCTTGCCGGGACCTTGATCTCTTCGGGTGGCCTTCCCGGCAAGCTCCTCCTGCCGAGGCCTTGGCTCAAATACTTTGTTCTTGGATGGCCCAAAAAGGGACCATGGAGAGTTTTGGCGATCACCTGGCAAGCCTTGCCGCGGGGTGCTACGACTGCCCGTGCACAAGTTCGGGGTACTAAGGTACCCCTACTTTAGTACACCGACAGGAGCCCCCGGGCCTGGGCCATACACGGTGCCGAGCGTTGTTGGGCCAGGCCCAAAACAGTGCACGGGCACGCGCGGCCTGGGTCATGCTGCATCTTCTTCTGCATCCGCCACGTCCTCCCCGAACGGCACGCGTCGAACGCGGCATCGTGGGGAGAGGTGTGCGTGACGTGGGCGGCGTGCGCGGGGCTGAGCCCCGCAGGCAGGCGTCACGTCGCAGGTGATTTGTTTATTCGGAAAGGCGAAACGCCCCCTCCCCCTTATAAGCAGGGGAAACAGGGGCAGTCCGCCCACCCGCCAGTTGCGATTCCTCGAAAATCTCCGCCAATTCCCAAGGGGAGCAGCGTTCCGCTCCTTCCGTCGCCACCAGTGCTACCAACGCCGTCGACCTCCCTCCCTGCTTCCGCCATGGCCCCGAAGGGTGACAAGGGGAAAGGGAAGGCTGCAAAGTCGGCCGAGGCGCAGCGGCTTGAGGCGCTGCGAAAGGAGCGGGCAACCTTCCCCCCTCAGCTCGACGCGTTGGACCTGAGGGAGGAATTCTACCTCTTCTGGTCGACGGGGACGCGAACGCATCCGCGCACGAGGGTTCTTCCCGCCGCCGCCCAGAAGAAGTATCCGACTGGGTATCCCTTCTTTCCTCTGTTCTTCTATTGCGGGCTCTGCCCGCCCTTCTCTGAATTTTTCTGCGACATCATGAACACCTACGGGTTCCATCTCCTTGACTTCACCCCCAATGCTGTCCTGACCATGGCAATTTTCGCACATCTTTGTGAAAACTTTGTCGGAGTCTATCCAAACATAGCCCTCTTCCGCCACTTCTTCACGCCTCGAGTAGAGAGAGGAGAGCCTCTCTCCGGCGGAATCGCCTGGATCTCGAAGCCCGGCAAGAAGGATGCTTATCTGGAGGGAGAGCTCCGTAGCAAATGGGAGGAGTGGAGAGCAGACTGGTGCCTGATCGTCGAGGAGAACCCGCAGCCATTCACTGTCGTGCGCCGAACTCCTGTGGTGCGCGGCAGGGATTGGAGCGACGTGGCTCCGGACGACGACAAGCTGCAGATTGCCGTTACCCGGATCCTGCAGCTCAGGCTTGCCGGGCTCACAGTTGGCGCCGTTGGCGCAGATTTCCTCCGCCGCCGCATCGCTCCCCTGCAAGAGAAAGGGAGACCCGCCTGGGAGTTCCAGAATGCGACGGACATCATGAGGCTGCGCCCTGGCCTCAACTTCAATTTCACTGTCTTGGAACTTGACGGGACGCTCAGGGAGCTGTTCAAGCACGACCCCAATCACCCCGAATGGTTTAGGCTGCCGCCAGGTGTCGTCCTGTTGTGCAACAATTCGTCGCTCAGCCGCATCCTTGCAATGATGCCGCTGTGCGACTCGCACGGGATCGACTCCACTTGGCAAGAGCCTGCTGGCGACGTCGTGCGGGCGTTCTTCGACGACTTGGTGGAGGTGCCAGTCGACCCCGCCGAGCAGAAGGGCCTCACCCGGGACACCACCAACGAGGAGTTGGCGCGCATCGCCTCTAGGATGGAAGAGGCGCCGGCAGCCGCGGCCGCGGGCGAATTTGGATTCACTGTGGAGGAGGCGGACGCAGCGGAGGCGGCAGGCCTTGCCGATCGAGCGGAGTTTGTCGGCGAGGAAGAGCCTGCCGGGCACGGCGTCGAGGCGGACAAGCCCACCGAGGACACGAGCGGCTTGCCGAAGACGGACGCCTCTTCCTCCCAACCTTTGGGCAACTCGTCGCAAGCGGAGCCCCCGGCTCAACCACGGAGGCGTCTCCGCAAGGCTGGAGACATGGTGGGGCGGCAGACGAGCCAACAGTCGCAGCGCCGCGTGACACGCTCCGCTGTGGCAGTAGGAGCGGGGTCTCCGCAGGCCGCCGCTTCTGCTCCTGCCGCCCCTCGCGCCACGGCGGCAGCCGGGGCAAGGCCGTCTCAGGCTAGCGCCACCACTGCCTCCGCCAAGCGGCCGAGGGAGCCTACTCCTCCGCCTCCTCGCGCCAGAAGCGGGCCAGTCTTCGACTTCTCCGCGCTTAGCTTTGACGAGGAAGAGGGAGAGGAGTAAGATCCTCGTGGTACTTGTATTTCTTCAATTCTTGCAATTGTGTCTCGCATCTTATTTGCTTTCCTCTGAATTTACTCCTTTTTAGGACTCTGGCTCAGAGGGCGGCAAAGAGAGCCAAGGTCCCGGTGGTCATCCTTGACGACGAGCCCACCGTGACGGCAGGGGGTGCGCCTGAGATGACCTTGTCGGACCCACCAAATAATCCTCAGAGCAGCCCCTAGCGCAGCCCCCAGCGTAAGCATATGATTTGCTTCCTGCCGTTGGGCGCGCCTGGGTACTCTTCGTTTTTTGATATCTGACTGTTGATTTGCGTAGGAGCAGGGCAACCCCACCAGGAGCGTCCGGAGACCGCCCCCGATGCGCCACCTGCTACAACTACACCGCCAAGGGGGAGTTCCCCGGCAAGGGAGGAATCCCCGGCAAGGGAGCACTCTCCGGCAAGGGAGCAGTCTCCGGCATGGGAGCAGTCTCCGGCAAGGGACAGCACCGGCGACCCCTTGGCAACGGAGACCGTGACCGCAGACCCTGGTGCAGGTAACCTTCTTGCCTCGAAACTCCCCTGGGGTTCTTCTCTTTTTTTTGGATCTCCTTCTTTGGATAGTTGCTTGACTTCTCTCCCTCTTTCGGCCTTCAGACCCGCCCGCCACGGACCCGATGGAGACCGAGGTCGTCGTCGAGGAGGATGTGCGCGGCCATACCGACGACGTGGCCGCCACCGGAGAGGCGGACGGTGCTGAAGATCTGGCCGGCGAAGAGGCCGCCAAGGCTGCTGCAGCAGCCGCTGGCGAGGGGGCCGGCGATCGTACTGACGGCCCTGGGGCCGCAGGAGCACCAGGCGCTACACTGACCGCCGATCCTGCTTCCGCCGCATCGTCGGACCCTGAGGAACCCCAGCCAGGCGTCTACCTGAAGGCCGGCAATGATATCTTCATCAAGCTCCCCTAGGAGTCTACTTCCAGGGCGCCGGTCGAGGGGGAGACCTTGGATGGAGAGGTTCTCGCCTCCGCTGGGCTGACGCTGGTTGATGCGCCAAGCAGCAGCGGCGGCGAGCCTGAGGAGGAGCGGCTGCTCCGGAAGCTGGTGTCACTCTACCGCGCCCGACAAGCCAAGGTGGAACGCCGGGAAGCGCTTGTCGCGAAGGTGGGAGTGGACATGGAGAAGCGCGCCGAGGAGCTCCGGGAGCTCAACCAGGAGGCCCTCCGATCCTTGGCGGAGGAGCGGAGGCAACTCGACGAGGCACGGACGGCCTTCATCCTCGAGAAGGCCGAATCCGAAGAGCAGTAGAGGCTTGCCGCCAAGGGGCTGTCCGCGCGGGAGGGCGAGCTGGTGCAGCAGAAAGCCAGCCTCGCCAGCCACGAGGAGGAGGTCGCCGTGCGCGAGCAAGCGCTTGGCAGAGCCCTCAAGGAAGCGCAAGATGCTGCCGCGGCCGCCGAGGCCGCCAAGAAGGAGCTGGAGACGGGGGTGGCGCAGCTCGACACTGATCTTAAGGCGAGCGGTGAGGAGCTCACCGTGCTCAAACAAGAGCGCGAGAAGGGTGCTTATACCCTCGGCGAGCTGCAAGGACGCTTCGCCGATAAGATCAAGGAGCTTGACGCTGCCAAGGACTCCAATGCTGATCTCGAGATGAAGCTGGCCACCTTGTCCAAGACGCTGGACAGCGCCAAGGAGCGAGAGACGGCCTTGCGGAAGGAGATCACGGACAACGAGGCGCTGTTGAAGAGCGCTGCAGTTACCCAGAACAACTTCAGGGCGACGGTGGAGCAGTGGACGGAGGGTCTGGTGGACATCGCCGCCTCCATCGACAAGGAGCTATCACTGCTGGGGATGGAGGGTCACGAGTATCCCTCCGGCGCGAACCTCCCACCCAGCGCCAAGCTCACTTCGTTCTTCAAAGGCGTGGCGACGGCCCTTCAGGAACTCCGGGATGCGATCCCAGAGCGGCTGGCCGACGAGACGCGCGATGCCTGCGCTGGAGCCCTTGAGAAGGTGTTGGCGAAGATCGTCTTCCGCAACCCAGGCCTCAAGCTCACCAACGTCCTCAGATCCCTGCTGCCAGACGCTGACCTGGAGGAGATCAGGGCCCTCGTCGCGCCCATTGTGGAAAGGGTGGCCGGGATCAAGAGGATCGAAGGCGACCGTGTGGATTAGGCCGCCCGCCCTTTTCTTTTCTTGTCGTCGCTGGCCGAGTTAAGAAAACAATTCATTAGGGCTGCGACAAGCTATCTTATAATATAACTTCATCTTAGGTAGTGAATGCACTGTTACTTCCTCTATTTGATTCCCTCCTTTGTATGTTATTGCCCTACGCTTTTAGGGAACTTGCCGGCGTAGGCACACTTGCTGAGTGCGGGACATCAGCAGCCCGCTGGCGGTGCCGTTGCCGGCAAGAAACCTTGTCGTGACTAGCCGCGGTTCACTTAAGTTGTTGAGCAGGCTCGAAGCGAAATAAGGGTGCAACTGCAGTTGCAGCACACTCAAGTCGCTGAGCAAGCTCGAAACAAAGTAAGGGCGCGAGTCTGGTTGCAGCATACTTAAATCGTTGAGCAGACTCGAAACGAAGTAAGGGCACGACTAGCCACGAGCTGGTTCCTCCGCGCACAGGTTTTCCATACAAAGTATGGTCGTTCGAGGAAGATAACCTTAGAATTTAAAAACTTGATTGCTCAAACTTTGGCAACTTAGCTTTTCCGTGGCTCGCTGCCCGGCAAGGTCGCTTTCTGGCAAGGCGAAACTTCATCGAACGTCGCCTGGTCCTCACCATTATCTTCCCCCTTCCCTCCCTGGCAAACTTGTGGGCGAGGGAACCTTCCTTTTCTTGAGAAGAAAAGGAAGAAGAGAAAATAAAGGTTCGGAGCCCCATGGCCCGTCTTCGCTTACCGGGGGTCAGTGCTGCACAGAGTGTCAGATAATGCATGCAAAGAATAAAAAGCATGAGATCGACAAGATGCGCGGAACACATGAACTTAATCTGTGCACAGGTTCTGCGCCTGGCTCTGTACAAAGGATCACATGCAACAGCGGCAAGACTTTGTACAAAAGGGTGGTTGCCGGACGGGGTCCGACAACCGTGCCTTACGGGCAAAACTTACGAAGATGCCCAACGTTCCAGGAGTTGCTCACCGAAGTGGTATCTTCGGTCTCAAGGCGGACAGCGCCAGGCCTAGCGACTTGTTTCACCCGGTAAGGGCCTTCCCACTTACTCGAAACTTCTGGCACTGACTTTGCGGCTATAAAAGTAGCGCAAAGCTTGCTGGTAGCGAGCAGCTCGCACAGCGGCCTGAAGACGGTCCTCCTCGAGGAGCAGCGCGTCGTCTCGTCGCAGCTACTCTTGCTCGAGCTCAGCGTGAGCGAACACTCGAGGTGGCCCGTATGCGAGATCCGTGGGGCTAACTGCCCCCGCTCCATGGAATAGAGCGAAAGGTTTCCTGGTCATACCAGGGCTTACCTGCGCCGAGAGGTGTCGGCGTATGTTCGGACGCCGTGGCACCATGAGCTGGCTCGACGACGTCCATTCCGCCGCCGGCGCCGTCCTCACCACCCGTTTGCTCCAGGGGCGGTGGGTGCGACGCGGACGAACCAGCCACCTCCGGAGCCTTCTTCTTCGGTGGCATGTCGATGAAGACGATGGAGATCTAGCCTGTGCAGACGCCGGATCAGGTTCACACAACCTCGACGCCCCCTACCTGGCGCGCCAAAGATGTCGGGGGAAATCTGCCTCCACGAACACCTATGGGACCGAGCCCCTTTCTGGTTCGGCGGGGGGCAGAGGTCGCGCGAAGAGCCGATCGAGACGATGCACACAAGGGGTTTACCCAGCTTCGGGCCGCACGGATGCGTAAAACCCTACTGCTGCTTTGTGGTTTGTATTGTGTTCTTGTTCGGGAGCGCTGAGTGCTACAGTACACTCAGGCAACTAATCAGACCGAGCGTGAGTGGCCTCCTCTTTCCTCCCCCTCTACATTGCGCATGGGGCCTCCTTTTATATGCGCAAGGGGTTACCCACAGGTGGCAACGTAGGCGGGGGTAAAACTGGAGAACGCTGTGTTGGGTACAGCTGTTTGCACAGTGCCATCATTCCTAACTCTGACGGCAGGGGACAAGGGCATTAAATGCCCGTCTAGGTCGCCCAAACAGTGTAGAAAAGGGACCTTCAGGGGCGCCACTGTTTGCCACGACGGCTATCCTGTCAGCGTTGCTTCGCCACCGCATGCCCCTGGCTGCGCAGCCTTTCGCCACGTACGCCTGGAATGGCCCCAGAGCAACACGTTGGTGGATGAGCTGGAACGCAGGTGCGGTGTGGTGACTTGACGCGGCAAGCGCCTTGCCGCGGTTGATGCCTTGTCGCGCCCGGGAGCTTGTGGCTCACCGGTCCTTGCCGGGACGCGTGGCGCGTCGCAGCAAGTCTCTTGTCGTGCCCTGGTCGGCCTTCCCGGCAAGCTCCTCTTATCGGGGCCTTGTGCTTCGTGCGGCCGTCCCGGCAAGCTCCTCTTGCCGGGGCCTTGCTCTCTTCGGGTGGCCTTCCCGGCAAGCTCCTCCTGTCGGGGCCTTGGCTCAAATACTTTGTTCTTGGATGGCCCAAAAAGGGACCATGGAGAGTTTTGGCGATCACCTGGCAAGCCTTGCCGCGGGGTGCTACGACTGCCCGTGCACAAGTTCGGGGTACTAAGGTACCCCTACTTTAGTACACCGACACGTGGCGCCTGCTGTTGTCCCCGGCAAGGTGCTTGCCAGGGGCCTCGTGGTTTTCCTTGGCTAGTGTCTTGCCAAGGGTAGTCGCCTTCTGGTGCTCATCTGATCTTGACTGTTTCTTCACAAAGATCTGCATGCCACCACGGAGGCGCCTCCCGAGCCCTTGCCCCAACATAGTGGACCATGGTGGGGGCCGTGGACTCAAGGGTGACTTGCTCCATGGGCGTGGGGCAAGCTGCCGCGGCAAGGGTCTTGCCGGGGCTGCTAAGGCTGCCCCCGGCAAGGATCTTGCCGAGGGGAGGGAGGAGCCCGCTTTGTCCCTTCGCTCTTTCTGGTCTTGCTCTTGGCGTCGTTCCAGCTACCCTGGGCTTCGGTCTTACCCTGGCTTACCTCCCCTGCCCTGCTTGGTGTGGCCGTGGGCGTGGCTCTGTCTGCCCGTACACAGTTTATAGCGGTACAAAAAGTGTACCCCTCTTTTTTTACACCGAAGGAGCCCCCGGGCCTGGGCCACACATAAGCGCAATGCGTTGTGGGGCTAGGCCCAGAACGGTGCGCGGGCAGGCGGGGCGGTTTTTACTGCTGTAAGATTCTTTGCGCGCTGCGCCTCCCAAGACTCGCGCACGCAGCGCGGCGTGGAGAGGTGTGCGTGACGTGGGCGGCATGCGTGGGGTTGGGTTCCACATGCATGCGTCACGTCGTAGTTAATGTGAAAGGAGGCGGCTCGCGCCTACCCCGTAAACGGAGGGAGGCGCGGCTCATTTACTGAACGGGGCCGAGGCGCGGTCTCCGAGGCATCCACTCCCCGCGATCACGGGGTGGGGAGAGGTCGCCTCACCCGTCCCTTCGGTTCTGCATGTCTGCCATGCGGCTCCCATGCACTTGGGGTGGAAAAGGGTAGAGGCGGGAAACCGGGCCGTCGCTGGTTGGGGCAGCGGGTCGATCCTGGTTCCCTGCGCCTCCTGTGTCTTGATTGGCTGAGCGGGCGGCCTAGCCCCACCCCCGTTCCTCTATAAAGAGTGGGAGGGGGGACGGCATCCCGCACTTCTCCATCTTCTTCTTCCTTCTGCTTCTGCTCCTTTCCCTCATTCGTCATGGAGAAAGGAAATCCCGGTCCTTCGACGGTGGCGGCGAGGGTTGCTGCTCGACAACGCGTCCCTCCTCCTCCTGCGCCTGCGGCGGCAGAGCCGGCCGTGAGGGGAAGGGGGAGGGGACGAGGTCGTGGGCGAGGCCGCAGCGCTTGGGGAAGAGGAGGACGGGATGGCGCACCGGCCTCGCCCCCGCCAGCGGTCCTTCCTCCGATGGAGGGCCACGTTGGGGATGACCCCTGCGAGTTCTTCGTCAGGCTGCGCCGGCCGCCGCGTCGTCACCTTCGCCTTCCGACCCCTTTTGCGCGGGAGATGGAGCTAGACCCGCCGCTGTCGTTGCGGCTGCACATGAGGGGCTGCGGGATCAGCGGCACGCGGGTCCGCGTCGACTTCCCCGCTCCTCATGTGATGTATTTCCGTCGGGGATGGAAGATGTTTGCCCGTATCCACAGCTTGACGGATGGGCTCACTCTCCATTTTAAGCTAATGGAGGGTGGCCTCCTTTCCGTCAAGGTCTTCGGGCACTTCGCGACTCGCGCAAGGTGCTGTGTGGAGAGCTCTTCTGGTGACGAAGATTCCTCCTCGAGCGAGAGTGACAAGGAGGACAGCGACAGCTACGACGAGGGTGGTAGGCGGCAGGATGACGGGTCCGACTAAGCGTCGGGCACCGCTCCGAGCGGTACTGTCGACCCCATCATCCGTGTTTCCGGCACCTTGAACTTCTCGGGGTCGTCTCCTTAGGCGGCTGGCGTTGGAAGCTGTGGAAGAGGAAGAGGGCGGGCGGCAAGGCCGTCAACTCGGTGTAAGCGGGCACAGATGCCTTTGGCGCGTACTGATGTCCTGCCGCCTCGTCTTCGAGCTCTGCCTTTGGCGCCGTCATCACCATCCAGCCCTCGGACGGCCACCAAGATGTTCTCTTGGTGTCTTCTACCACTCGTAGCTCGCCTAGGCGCCCCTTTTTCCCTTTTTGCCTCCTTGACATGCCTCCTGAGGAAAGGGACGAGAAAGGGATTACGGGCACCTTATCTCTTTTTAGTTTGTATGCCTTCGGGCCTTTGTTGAATTTAAAACTTGTAATCCCCTTGTTCATGTTTTTCATTCCCTACGGACTGTACCTGAGCGGGATGTTTTTTAATGAAAAAGGGATGTTTGCTGGGTTAGTTGTCTGCGGGTGGAACCCACAACAAGGAATAAATCCTTGGTATCTCTAAGATAAACATTTTTTTAGCCCGGCAACAGGCCTTGCCGTCCCCCCGCTTCACTTGACCTTTCTCACGCCCTTGGCGGAGGCAGGGATGAAGTGGGTTTAGGCTCCTTGTTTTTCCCTTCCGCAGTCGCGACTACGACCAAACTCGGTCCCAGGAACGACGCCTAGGGCCTAGAGCTAGGGGAGCACGATAACCTAAGGGTAAAATGAGGTTTTACATACCTCAGTCCATAAGGAAATGCATGATAAGGGATGGAGAACTTATCTGAGCCTGCAGCCCCTGGCAACCTTGGCTTGCCGCGGGCGAATCTTCGCTCCTGTAGCCCCCGGCAATGCTGGCTTGCCGCGGGTGAATCTTCGCTCCTGTAGCCCCCGGCAATGCTGGCTTGCCGGGGCCCAGATGTCGATCTGTCCTCCTTCTCCCAAGGCAGTTTGGCAAGGATACTCGTGTGTCATGTGAACCAAAGAAGATAGAGAAGAACATATAGACGTGGACTCGACCTCTAAGGCTAGGGGTTAGCCGCTGCTAAGCACTATCGGCCCTAACCAAGGACGAGACTCGACCTAGCATGCATGCTATAACTTAGGGCGCCAGCTCTTCATTTATTTATGCTCAGGGTCTGCGCCTAGCTTTGTACAAAGGGTTACATGCCTCACCGGCAAGGCTTGTACAGAAGGTGGCTTGCCGGGGGGCCCGACAAACCGCGCCTATGGATAAAACTTGCGAAGATGCTCAATGTTCCAGGAGTTGCTCACTAGGACGGCATCTTCGGTCTCCAGGCGGACTGCGCCGCGCCTGGTGACTCGTATTACCCGATAAGGGCCATCCCACTTTGGCGTCAACTTGTTGGTATTCTTGGCCGATTGAACGCGCCGAAGAACAAGGTCGCCTTCCTCAAAGCTTCGGGCATGAACCTTGCGGCTGTGGTAGCGGCGCAAGGCTTGCTGGTATCATGCTGCTCTCATAGTCGCCCGAAGACGATCTTCCTCAAGAAGCGTCGCGTCATCTTGGCGCAACGACTCTTGCTCAAGCTCATCATAAGCGAGCACTCGAGGTGACCCGTATATGAGTTCCGTGGGGAGAACTGCTTCTGCCCCGTATACCAGGGCAAAGGGTGTCTAGCCGGTGGCTCGATTTGGTGTCGTTCTGATCAACCAAAGAACCGTCGGCAACTCATCAATCCAGTGCCTTCCACTCTTGCGTAGCTTGTCAAAGGTCTTCGTCCTTAAGCCTCGCAGCACTTCTGCGTTTGCCCTCTCAACTTGACCATTGCTTTGTGGGTGAGCTACGGAAGCGAAACAGACTTTGCTGCCGAGGTCATGGGTGTACTGCATGAAGGTGCAGCTTGTGAACTGCGTGCCCTTGTCGGTGATGACCCTGTTGGGTACTCCGAAATGGCACACTAGCCCCTTGAGGAACTTGACGGCTGACTGGGCTGTAACTTTCCTCACTGCTTCCACCTCTGGCCACTTTGTGAACTTGTCGATTGCGACGTACAAGTACTCAAAGCCCCCGACAGCGCGCGGGAAGGGGCCCAGTATGTCGAGCCCCCAGACCGAGAAGGGCCAGGAGAGAGGAATGGTTTCAATGGCTTGAGCTGGCTGATGAATCTTCTTTGAATGGAACTGACATGCTTCACACTTGGTGACTAGCGTCGTCGCATCCTGGAGGGCAGTGGGCCAGAAGAAGCCCTGCCGAAATGCTTTGTCGGCAAGGGCTCTCGACCCTATGTGGGATCCACATCTGCCTCCATGTATCTCTGCCAACAGCCCCAGTCCTTCCTGCCGAGGGATACACTTCAATTTCACACCATTCGGCCTTTCCTATACAGGACGTCATCGACTAACTGATACATGGCAGACCAGCGGGCTACTTTTTCCGCTTCTTCCTGCTCCTCGGGAAGTTCCCCTGTTTGGAGGAATCGGACGGTAGGTTGTGCCCATGCTGGAGCCTGAGGCTCGACGGTAAGGACCAAAGGTATTTCTTCCATCATAAGGGTGGTCGTCTCTACGGCAAGAGATTGACGCTCTGCCGGAGCCGATCGCCCTACGATGGGCTCAGTGTCCCCGGCAACATCTTCGCCAGCGGCTCCGAGGAGCTCGGCGGGAAAGTACGTGTCGGGCCCTGATTTTCTTCTCTTGCTCTGCCCTGCTAATGGATCAACGGATGGCCAAGTTAGCTGGAGCACAAAGGTACCTGGTTCCACAGGCAGTTTGAGGGCGTCGCGCTTCGATTGGTAATCGGCGATGTCGTTCTCCGCTCGGGGAACGTGCTCTACCTGTATACCGTCAAAGCGCTCTTCCAGCTTTGTCACTTCATCTACGTAGGCCTTCATCAACGGGCTCTGGTAGTCTTTGGTGACTTACTTGACGACAAGTTGCGAGTCGCCCCTGATGATGAGTTTCTTGACTCCGAGGTCTGTCGCGATCCTGAGACCGGCAAGCAGCCCTTCCTACTCGGCAGTATTGTTTGTCGACACCTCCTGGGGGAAGTGCATTTGGACCACGTACTTGAGGTGCTCTCCAGTGGGTGCGACAAGCAGTACGCCAGCCCCGGCGCCCTGTAAGGAGAAAGCTCCATCAAAGTACATGATCCAGTTGCAACTCGCCTCTTTGCCGGGGAGGACAGTCTCTTGAGTTTCTTCGTCGGGCGTCGTGGTCCACTCGGCAACGAACTCTGCCAGGACTCGACTTTGGATCGTTGAGGTACTCTCAAACTTCAGGCCAAAGCTGGACAACTCCAGTGCCCACTCTACGATCCTTCCAGTCGCGTCTGGATTGTGCAATATCCGTTGTAGAGGGAGGCGAGTGACGACAGTGATTTCGTGCGCCTGGAAGTAGTGACGCAGCTTCCTCGAGGCCATAAGAAGGCCGAAGAGCAGTTTCTGCACACCGGAGTACCTTGATCTAGCCCCCTGCAAGAGGGAACTAACAAAGTAGACCGGGTGCTGCATCATCTTCCTCCTCGGCAGCACTCCAACTGGCTGCATCGTCTCTACACCGATGGCATCAGGCTCTGTTGCTGCTATCACCTCATTGTCGACCTCTCTCTGCGCCACTAGTGCGGTGTTGACCACCTGGTTCGTTGCCTCCAAGTACAGCAACAACGGTTCCTGTGGTTTAGGCGCAACTAGTACTGGCGTAGAGGAGAGATACCTCTTCAAATCTTGCAACGCTGCTTCAGCTTGGCGTCCACTCCATTGGTCCCGCCTTTTTCAAAATCTTGAAAAAGGGGAGGGCGCGCTCGGCGGACTTGGAGATAAACCTGCTCATGGCAGCAATGCAACCAGCAAGCCGACGCACATCCTTGACCCGCTTGGGCGCCTCAATCTGTTCTATAGCCTTGATCTTGTCCGGATTGGCCTCTATCCCACGCTGTGACACAAAGAACCCGAGAAGCTTGCCGGACGGGACGCCAAAGACACACTTCTCAGGGTTCAACTTGAGGTTGATCTTGCGTAGGTTTGCAAATGTCTCTTGCAAATCTGGTATCAGGGTCGCCCTATTTTTGGTCTTGACCACTATATCAACCATGTAAGCTTCCATATTTCTATGGAGCTGGGATTCAAAACCAATCTGGACAGCCCATGCAAAAGTTGAGCCAGCACTCTTCAACCCGAAAGGCATCCGTATGAAACAATACGTACAACATGGGGTGATGAACGCTTTCTTCTCTTCGTCTTCCCTCGTCATGAAGATCTGGTGGTAGCCGGAGTAGGCGTCGAGGAATGACAACAAGTCACACCCATCCGTGGAGTCAACAATCTGGTCGATGCACGGCAATGGGAAAGGGTCCTTGGGACAAGCCTTATTGATATCTGTGTAGTCAATACACAGCCTCCATTTCCCATTTGCCTTGCGCACTACCACTGGATTGGCCAACCACGTTGGATGGAGCACTCCTCTTACCAAACCTGCTGCTTCCAGTTTCCGGATCTCCTCTGTAATGAACTCTTGCCGTTCCAAAGCTTGCTTTCTGACCTTCTGCTTGATGGGCCGCGCATGAGGGCAGACAACAAGGTGGTGCTCAATCACCTCCCTGGGAACGTCGGGGATGTCGGATGCTTGCCATGCAAATACATCGACATTCGCCCGCAGGAAGGTGACGAGTGTGTCTTCCTATTTGTCGTCAAGGGCGGAGCTTATGGTGAAAGCTCCTCCCGTGTCGTCCTCCTTGGCGGATACCTTCTTAGTCTCCGGCGGCGTGGCCCTAGATTTCTAGTTCCTAACGGTGGAGCTCTCTGGCACGTCCTCGACGAGAGCGCCACACTTCGAAGAGGTGCGCTTGTCGGAGTGGGTGTCCGAGGTTTCACCGGTCTTCTTCTTCTTCCCTCCCGGGGCTCCAGTGGCAGGAGCGGCTGCCTTAGCGGCAGCAGCTGCTGCAACTGCTTCTTGGTAGAGTTGATCAGCGCAAATCAGCGCATCTTTCTTGTCGGAGGGGACGGTGATGATCGTTACAGGCCCTGGTATCTTCAGGGTGTTGTAGGCATAGTGCGACGCTGCCATGAACTTGGCCAGCGCTGGGCGGCCAAGGATCACGTTGTAGGGCAAGGGGATCTTGGCAACATCAAACACGATCCTTTCCGTCCTGTAGTTCAGACCACTCCCGAAGGTCACAGGCAGCGTGACCTTCCCCTTTGGTTGACTCCTTCCCGGGTTGATCCCCTGGAACGTGCCCGTTTCTTCGAGGTCTCCATCGGGAGTCTGCAGCTTCTTGATCACGGCGGGCGAGATTAAGTTTAGACCGGCCCCGCCATCAACTAGCATTTTCGTCACCTTGAGGTTGTGTATTGTCGGCGAAACCAACAATGGCGAGCACCCGACTGCAGTAGTGCGATCGGGGTGATCCTCAGTGTCAAAAATGATCGGTGTGCTCGACCACTTCAGCGGCTTTTGGGCACCCAACGACGGCTCTGCTGCTGTAACCTCACGCGCCCACTGTTTAAGCCGGCGATGGGAGGTATGCAGCGAGGTGCCGCCATTGACGGACATGGCCTCTGTAGCCTTCTGAAACTCTTGGTCACCGGACTCGTCGTCCTCTTCGTGATCATAGTCTTGTGGCTTCTTGTCGCGGCCCCGAGCGGGCCTCTCCTGCTGTTTATCCTTACCGCGATAGCCCGCCTGGCCATCACGCTTCTTGCCAGACCCCTCAGCACCGTCCTAGCCCTTCTCCCTGTCCCGCCTCTCATATTCAGCTTTTTGCTTCTCAGCAAGCAGCTCAACTTGTCGGCAGTTCTGGAGGTCATGGCCTTTGGTGCGATGGATCTTGCAGTATTGCTTGTCGGAGTTCCCTGGCTTCTCGGCAGCCGCCAAGGCCCGACAGGCAACACATCTGGCAATTTCCTTGCCGGGGTCACCTGCCTTGGTTTTCTTGGTGGAGCCGGTGTCATCAGATCCCTCGACGAAATGCACAGCTTTACTCTTGTGCTTCCTACTGCGGCGCCGGCCTTTCTTCGCCCGGGCGGCAATATCCTCGTCTGAAGAGTCGGTTTCCACGTCGGCATCTTCACCGGGGTACTTCCTTCCCTCTTCAGCCCGGGCACACATGTCGGCAAGAACGTAAAGTTCCGCCACATCTTTCACCTTGTTCATTGCCAGCTCTTCGCGCATCTTGCGGTTACGCACGTTCTGATGGAACGCGCTGATGATTGCGGCAGGATGAACATCAGGGATATTGTACTGTAGCTGGCTGAATCTCTGTATGTACTTGCGCAGACTCTCGCCCTCCTTCTGGCGGATGAGGTGCAAGTCGCTCGCTTGGCCATGGGCTTGGTGGACTCCAGTGAAGGCGCCAACAAACTCATGGCACAAATTCGACCAAGAGGAGATAAAGTCTACCGGCAAGTGCATCAACCATGACATGGCGTTGGGTTTAAGAGCCAACGGAAAGTAATTCGCAAGCACCTTATCGTCGCGGGCCCCAGCAGCTTGCATCGCGATGGAGTAGATGCTGAGGAACTCCGACGGGTGGGTCTTGCCGTTGTACTTCTCACCAATGTCAGGTTTGAAAGTGCGGTGAGTGGGCCACTAGAATTGCCGCAGCTCGCGGGTAAAAGCCGGACAGCCTACCTCATAAGATAGACCTCCAGGGCTCTCCGGTGCTGGATGGTTCACAGCAGGCCCTGCTCGCCTATCTGACTGGTGGCGCGCTCTGCGCCGGCGCTCGATGGTGGTCCGAGCATCTTCATGGGCTCGCTCCCAAAGAACTTGGCGCTGGTCATAGTGGGTCCGTGGGTCGGACGATGCTATGGAGGCGTCGTCGCCCGCAATGTCACGACGAGTAGACACCTGCGGTACCGAGCGAGGAGGGGGCGAATGCACGGTGGCCGCGGCGTCGCCGGTCCTCCCACCGCTGGCGCGTGGGACTCCATCGGAGCATCGACCCGGGGTGGGGCGCTGGACTCGGTTCGTCCTTGTTGGCGACGGCGACAAGGCTTCGGATGGTAGCTCCCCATTAGTCGAGTTTCCCCGTAGCGGGAGGAAAGTCGAGGAGCAACTGCGGGCGTGCCAGGGCCTCTGCCGGCGTCGGTGGCAGCGAAACCTGCACGGACCGCGACGTGCTTCGACTTCTAACTATGTTAGAAGGAGCTCTATCACGGTGCTTTGGCAAGCGGGCAGGTCTTATGCGTCCCGGGAGTGGTGCTCGGGGCTCTTCCCACGACGGCGTCCGGGATCTTTGTCGCGACGACGCCGTTCGTCACGTGCATCTTGAGAGGAGTGCGCCGTGGGCGCCGGCATGGGAGTCTTCAAGGCCACCGCGCCGCCTTCGGACGGCGCGACGGTGCTTCTGGAGGGCCCCGCGCCGCCTGTGGAGGGCCTGGCTCCATTTTTAGATTTGGCGACGTGCGGCTCATCGCCGAGCACGCGAACGTCGCCGCCTCCCAAGCTCCGGCTACTGAGGTGGTGTTGGCGCTCACGAGCTGCGCCCCGGGTCCTCTCCACAACCGGTCCGCTGTTCGCCTGCGTCGGGACGGGCCGTCCGGCTCCCGACGGGCCGACCGTCACCGTTGCCTTCTTCTTGGGTGCGATGGTGATGAAGAAGCGCTGAACAAGCCGCTAAAGCCGATTCTCACAACTGCACGCCCCCTACCTGGCTCGCCAAAGATGTCGGTGGAAACGACAATTATGGGATCACAAGAATCCCTACTACAGTCGCGGGGTGCGGGGTTGAGAGAAGAGCGGATCAAACAGATAGCACGCGGTTCGTTTATCCAGGTTCGGGCCGCGAGGATGCGTAAAACCCTACTCCTGCTTTGGTGGGTGTATATTTGTGTTCTTGAACTAGCTATGGGGCGTGGGGAGCTCCAAAAAGCCGAATCCCTCTCCTGGTTGCCTCGGGCCTCCTTTTATAGGAAAAAGGGGTTGCCACAGTGGCACACAGGAGGTGGAAAGGGCACAGTGCTGCGAGTTTATCCCTCGCATTACATGACAAGGCACATTTAATGCGTCTGCTTAGGTGTCCTCTCGCTTTACTGGGGACGGGGTCGGAGATGTCTCGTCCGTCGCCGCTCTTCCTTGTGTTGACACGCGCCCTGGCCAGCGGTGCGTGCGATGCCATGTAGGCAGGCAGCCGACTGAGGTGGCGCGGTGGCGGAGTCTTGATGAAGATCTGCATGCCGCCACGCAGGTGCCTGCCCAGTTGGTTGGGTCGGCAGCTGTATGTGAACGGCGGTGGAGGCTTGATCGGCGTGGGCCTGGTGGTGGCCCTGGAGATGCCCTCGGCAAGGGCTTTGCTAGGGCCCCGGCAAGGGTCTTGCCGTGGCGCCTGTTGTTGTCCCCGGCAAGGTGCTTGCCGGGGGCCTCGTGGTTTTCCTTGGCTGGGGTCTTGCCAAGGGTCTTCGCCTTCTAGTGCTCATCTGATCTTGAATGTTTCTTGACAAAGATCTGCATGCCACCACGGAGGCACCTCCAGAGCCCTTGCCCCAACATAGTGGACCATGGTTGGGGCCGTGGACTCAAGGGTGACTTGCTCCATGGGCGTGGGGCGAGCTGCCACGGCAAGGGTCTTGTCGGGGCTGCTAAGGCTGCCCCCGGCAAGGATCTTGTCAGGGCTGCTAAGGCTGCCCCCGGCAAGGATCTTGTCGGGGGAGGGAGGTGCCCGCTTCGTCCCTTTGCACTTTGTGGTCTTGGTCTTGGCGTCGTTCCAGTTACCCTGGGCTTCGGTCTTACCCTGGCTTACCTCCCCTGCCCTGCTTGGTGTGGCCGTGGGCGTGGCTCTGTCTGCCCGTGCACAGTTTATAGGGGTACAAAAAGTGTACCCCTCTTTTTGTACACCGACAATAATCCAAGTGTTGGTGTGTGAGCTAGGTATCGAAGAATATGCTTCATAGCCTTATAGTGTGATTCCTTCGGTGTAGCTTCAAATCGGGCACCCATGCAGACACTAAGCATAATATTTGTCCTAGATGCACATAAATACAATAAAGAACCAACCATGGAGCGGGGTCAGTACGGCCAAAGATAATATCATCGACATATATTTGGCCCAGATTTCATATTCCTCTCTCATCATATAACCAAATTCGTCAGTTTAACGTTGGTCAGTACATCCAAAGATAATATCATCGACATATATTTGGCACACAAACAATTCACCATCATAGGATTTAGTGAAAAGAGTAGGGTCAAGTGAACCGGGTTTGAAGCCTTTCTTCATGAGGAATTCCTTCAAAGTATCATACCAAGCCCGAGGGGCCTGCTTGAGGCCATATAGGGCCTTATTGAGTCTGAAGACTTTGTCAGGATGCTTTGGATCTTCAAAACCTGGGGTTGAGCAACATATCCTTCTTCCTCAAGCTTACCATTGAGGAATGCACTTTTCACATCCATTTGATATAGAGTGATATCATGATGGTTAGCATAAGCAAGTAATATGCAAATAGCCTCAAGTCTAGCAACAGGTGCAAAAGTTTCATCAAAATCAATTCCTTCAACCTGTGTGTAGCCTTGAGCTACAAGTCGTGCCTTATTCCTCACCACAAGGCCATTTTCATCTTGCTTGTTGCGGTAGATCCACTTTGTGCCAATGATATTGTGCTTGCGAGGATCCGGACGTTTGACCAGTTCCCAGACGTTGCTGAGCTTGGACCGATGTAATTCTTCTTGCATAGCTGGACTCCACTCAGGCTCCAAAAATGCTTCATCTACCTTAGCGGGCTCTGTGATAGAGACAAAAGCAAAGTGCCCACAAAAGTTAGACAAATGTGAAGCTCTTGAGCGTGTGAGAGGACCTGGTGCTTCAATGTCATCAATGATCTTCTCAATTTGCACTTCTTTTGCAACGCGAGGATGAGCTGGTTGTCGTCGAGGAATTTGATCAGCATTTTCTTCAGCACCATTTTCTTCAGGTGCCTCAGCTCGACGTTCTTCATGTTCTGGAATGAATTCTTCAGCAGATTCTTCGGTAGGGATGACATCCTAAGTAGCCTTGAACTTGATAGATTCATCGGGTGTCGGTTCATCTATCACAAAAGGTATGTGCTCTCTTTACGAGCCATTAGTTTCATCGAACTACACATCTACAGTTTCAAAAACCTTGTGAAGAACGTTGTTGAAGACTCTGTAGGTGTGTGAGTCCTTTCCATAACCAAGCATGAAAGCTTCATGTGCTTTCGGTACAAATTTAGATTTGTGATAAGGGTCTCTAATCCAACATTTAGCACCGAAGACTTTGAAATAACTCACATTGGGTTTCTCGTCAGTGAGGAGTTCATATGCAGTCTTCTTGAAGAATTTGTGAAGATATACTCTGTTGATGATGTGGCACACAGTATCAATTGCCTCAATCTAGAAACGACGAGGCGTCTTGTATTCATCAAGCATAGTGCGAGCCATCTCAGCAAGAGTCATGTTCTTACGCTCCATGGTGCCATTCTGCTAAGGAGTATAAGGAGCAAATAACTCATGAGTAATACCAAATTCATCAAGATAGTCATCAAGACCAGAATTCTTGAACTCAATTCCATTGTCACTTCTGATATGCTTGATCTTCACACTAGAGTTGGTTGAAGCCCTCGAGGAAAATCGTTTGAAGACTTCCTGCACTTCATGTTTGTAATTAACAATGTGTACCCATGTGTAACGAGAGTAATCATCAACAATAACAAAGCCATATTGAGATGCATCATTTGAAACTGCTGAGTAATGATTAGGACCAAAAAGATCCATGTGAAGCAATTCAAATGGTCGAGTAGTGGTCATGATAGTCTTCGCTGGATGCTTAGCCTTGGTCATTTTTCCAGCTTCACAGGCTTCGCATAAGTGATCCTTGAGGAATTTGACATTCTCAATGCCAATGACATGCTTCTTCTTTGCAAGCGTGTACAAATTCCTCATGCCTGCATGACCAAGTCGTCGATGCCATAGCCAACCTTCTATAGCTTTTGCAAGTAGGCATGCGGCTAGTTGTGGTCCTGTAGAGAAATCAACAATATACAAGTCTCCTCTCCTAAAGCCTTTGAAGACTATGGAATTGTCAGCTTCCATGATCACAACACAACGATACTTGCCAAAGACAACAACCATATCAAGATCGCAAAGCATTGAGACAGACATGAGGTTGTATCCTAAGGACTCGACAAGCATGACTTTGTCCATGTGTCTATCCTTTGAGATAGCAACCTTACCTAGACCCAATACCTAACCTTTGCCTTTGTCAGCGAAGATGATATGCTTCAGATGCGATGGACATAAGGGAGCGTCCATCAATAGATTCTTGTCACCAGTCATGTGATTTGTACATCCACTATCGAGAACCCACTCAGTGGCTTTGGGTTGATCATCTTGCAGATGAATTAGTGCAACTTACGAACTCATATACTTCATTAGTGAAGAATATGACATTAATTCATCAGATCAATTTCATCAAACAATAGACAGATAAAGCAGTATGAGGACGTGAGAAATGAAAGTTCATTTCTTCATGATTAGCCTGCGTCCTTTCAGGCATTCTCAGGTCTCCAGCAAATTCTTCAGACGTTTAACGCACGTCTGGAGACCTGACCCTGCAGAAGAAATTAGTTCCTTTTCTTCACCACCCACATCTAAAGGGGTGGCAAAGAGTTCGTCACTCTACGAGCTCCATATGGAAAATGTGGCATAGAAGCTAGTCCATTTTGTTTCACATAGGAGGAGTTAGGATAAGCATATGAATAAGCAGAGAAATTCTTCGAGGACTTATGAACATAATGATTAGAAGAATAATGCTCATATTCATTGGCATTAGCTCTTCCCTTCGAGACAGAGGTGTTAGCACGATGATGTTCATATGAGGATTTTGATCCTTATGAGGAATTTGATCCATGTGAGGAATTTGGTCCGTATGAGGACTTCGAACCATATGAAGAATTTGGTCCATATGAAGAGTTTGATCTGGGGTTCCTATTCTTCACAGGTGGTGTCATAAGGACATTCACCTGAAGACTTTCGAGGCATGTTTTGGGAACCCAGATTTTCTTCACAGGGGAACCTTTCCTGCAGTTAGTGCCAACATATCTAGCAAATACTTCACCATTGTGATTTTTGAACAGTTTATAGTTTGAGTGAAACGACTCATCAGAAGAATGAGGAGATTCACATGTAAAGCCAGATAAATTGGATGGATCAAATGGAGGTCCCTTTGAAGCAACCCTTGAGGTTTTGGGGTACTGCTCAGGCTTCCAATATGTACCATCAGCATTGAGTTTCCTCTCAAAGGCAATACCCTCTTTCCTAGGGTTCCTGTTGAGGATCTGCTTTTTAAGCACATCACATAGAGTCTGATGCCCTTTGAGGCTTTTGTACATGCCTGTCATGTACAATTCCTTCAGCCCTGCATCATTAGTGATACTAGCAATGTCCTCAGATGAGGAATTAGTGATAGCAGAGATACTTGAAGAATTTGTAGCATTAGAAACATTTGAACATTCTGGTGAAGAATTAGCAGATTCACGTTCAATGCATTTCAAACATGGAGGAACAAATTCTTCCTGAGCAGCACTGATTTGTTGAGCAAGTAATGAATCGCGCTCCTTCTGAAGATCTTCATAACTCACTCTTAGCTTCTCAAGATCTTGCTTTCTTTGAAGAAATTCATAAGAAAGCTTCTCATGATCAGATAAGAGAGTGTTATGATGGCCTTGAAGGTTGTCAAACCTAGACTGAAGTCTCTGAAGATTTTTAGTTAAGGTTTTAGTGCGATCCATTTCTTCACCCAACATATCATCACTTTTGTCTAGCATATTTTGAACCTTTTCAAAAGCCTTTTGTTGTTTCACAGCAATCTTAGCAAGTTTAGAGTAGCTGGGCTTGAGGTTTTCATCAGATTCATTCTCACTTGATTCAGAGGAGGTATATTTGAGTCCCTTGGCACCCTTTGCCATGAAGCAATAGATGGGAGCGTAGTCATCATTGTCTTCATCAGCCTTGTTGATGGACCAATTTTCTTCAGAGTTGAAGATAGACTTGCTGACGAATGCAGTAGCGAGAGCTAGACTCGCCACACCAGACTCAGACTCCTCAGATGCCTCCTCTTCCTCATGTTCCTCAGATTCAACCTCAGAGTCCATTTCCTTGCCAATGAATGTCCGAGCCTTCTTGGAGCTGCTCTTCTTGTGAGATGAAGACTTTGAGGATTTTGATGATGAAGACTTTGAAGATTTCTTCTTCTTCTTCGCATCATCAGAACTGTAATCCTTGTATTTCTTCTTCTTTGATTCCTTTTCCCACTGAGGACAATCTTGAATGTAGTGACCAGATTTCTTGCACTTGTGGCATAGTCTCTTCTTGTAGTCACTGGATGAGGAATCATTGCTCCTTGAGGATTTTCCAAAGCGACCACGTCTTGAGAACCTCTAGTATTTCTTCACTGGCAGGGCTAGCTCCTGGCTCAGTTCTTCAGGATCACCAAGGCTACTACCAGAATCTTCACCTTGAGATTCTGAGACAGCCTTGGCCTTCAGGGCACGTGGTCTGCCATAGCTCGAACCATAGAAATCTCTCTTTTCAGCAAGCTGGAACTCATGAGTGTTTAGCCTCTCGAGGATATCAGCGGGATCAAGTGACTTGTAGTCAGCACGTTTTTGTATCATCAATGCCAGAGTATCAAATGAGGAATCAAGCGATCTCAGCAATTTCTTCACCACCTCATGGTCGGTGATGTCAGTGCCACCAAGTGCTTGAAGCTCATTTGAGATGTCAGTGAGGCGATCGAAGTTTTGCTGAAGATTTTCATTGTCGAGTCTTTTGAAGTGGTTGAAGAGATTGCGAAGAACGTCAACTCGAGAGTCACGCTGTGTTGAGACTCCTTCATTGACCTTGGACAGCCTATCCCAGATAAGCTTCGTAGTTTCCAAAGCACTCACTCTTCCATACTGCCCTTTGCTCAAATGGCCACATATGATGTTCTTCGCTTGTGAATTGAGTTTCTTGAATCTATTCACGTCAGCTGAGGGAACACCATTTTCCACAACATACCAGAGATCGTTATCAATTGCCTCAAGATGCATACGCATCTTATTCTTCCAGTAGGGGTAGTCCATCCCATCGAAGGTAGGACACCCAGCTGAGACCTTGATCATACCTGCGGTCGACATAACTAAAACTCCAGGTGGTTAAACCAAAATCACACCGAACAAGGGAGTACCTTGCTCTGATACCAATTGAAAGTGCGTTATATCGACTAGAGGGGGGTGAATAGGCGATTTTTATGAATTCTTCACCGAGGAATTTGCGGGTGACGAAATTCCTTAGCGAAGAACTACTTGCAGCGGAATAAGTACACAGAAGTAAACATAACAGAGCACAACATGGTCATCATGATGAAATGAATACAAGCATAGTGTACGAAAAGCGTAAGCATGGGATAACACAGGGTGAAGACAAACATACTGAAGAAATTGAACTGAGGAAATTGAGAAAGTCTTCAGTCAAAGTCTTCAAACACATATATGAACAAGTGCACAACACAGTTATGAGGAAATGAAAGAGTTGAGATAATAGAACCAGCAAGCTTGGTGAAGACAATGATTTGGTAGACCAGTTCCAACTGTTGTTTCAGTTGTACATCTGGTTGGAGCGGCTAGTATTTAAACCTGAGGACACATAGTCCCGGACACACAGTCCTCACCATATTCTCCTTGAGCAAAACATGTGAGTCTCTGTTTTTAATGTTTTTTATTAGTTGTTTTTGTTGCTGGAATGCGTGGTTTTCCAATTTTCTGGTTATATTCCTATATTTTGAATTTGTAATGTACCCTTTTATTTTTTTTCTTTTGTTAGCAGGCATGATTGTGGCTTCTTTATGCTATAAAACTGCAAGACATATCATTGTCGGGATGATGGTGTGATTGAAATGTTGGATTACAGCCTCGAAGACATTATTGACAATAGAAAGACTTTGTTGTATACCTGCGTGATCACCCACAAGTATAGGGGATCAATTTTAGCTCTTTTCGATAAGTAAGAGTATCGAACCCAACGAGGAGTAGAAGGAACTGACAAGTACTTTTCAGTAAGGTAATGTCTGCAAGTGCTGAAATTGTAAGTAGCGGAGTAGTTCTATAGCAACATAATTTGTAACGAGCAAGTAACGATAGTAGTAACAAAAGTGCAGCAAGGTAGCCCAACCCTTTTGAGGCAAAGGACAGGCCAAAATGGTCTCTTATGATAAGCAAAGCGTTCTTGAGGATACACAGAAATTTCATCTAGTCACTTTCATCATGTTGGTTCGATTTGTGTTCGCTACTTTGGTAATTTGTTATGTGGGTGGACCAGTGATTAGGTGTTGTTCTTACTTGAACAAACCTCCTACTTATGATTAACCCTCCTGCAAGCATCCGCAACTACGGGAAAAGTATTAAGAATAAATTCTAAGCATAGCATTAAACTTTTGGATCCAATCGGTCCCTTAGGGAATAGAGCATAAACTAGGGTTTAAGCTTCTATCACTTTTGCAACCCATCATCTAATTCCTACTCCAAAATGCATTCCCTTAGGCCCAAATATGGTTAAGTGCCATGTAGTCGATGTTCACATGGCACCACTAAGGGAATCACAGCATACATACTATCAAAATATCAAACACATATCAAGTTCACAGGATTACTTGCAACATGATTTCTCCCGTGACCTCAAGGACAAATGTAGCTACTCACAAATGATAAACATGCTCATGATCAGAGCAGTATTAAATAGCATAATGGATCTGAACACATAATCTGCCACCGAATAAACCATATAGTAATCAACTACAAGATGTAATCAACACTACTAGTCACCCACAAGCACCAATCTATAGTTCCGGTAACAAGATTGAACACAAGAGATGAGCTAGGGTTTGAGATGAGACAGTGTTGTTGGAAGATGTTGATGGAGATTGCCCTCCCCAAGATGGGAGAGTTGTTGGTGATGATGATGACGATGATTTCCCCCTCCGGGAGGGAAGTTCCCCTGGCGGAATCGCTCCGCCAGAGGGTAAAAGTGCTCATGCCCAAGTTCTGCCTCGAGATGGCGGCGCTCCGTCCCGAAAGTCCTCTCCTTATTTTTTTGTAGGTCAAAATGACCTATATACCAGAAGATGGGCACCAGAGGTGGGCCTGGGTGAGCACAACCCACCAGGGCAAGCCTGGACTACCTGGCGCGCCCAGGTGGGTTGTGCCCACCTGGTGGGCCCCCTCCGGTATTATTTACTCCAATAGTCCTAAAATATTCCATAAAAATTCTTTGTGAAGTTTCATCTTGTTTGGAGTTGTGCAAAATAGGTAGCCTGACGTAGCTTTTCCAGGTCCAGATTTCCAGCTGCCGGAATTCTCCCTCTTGGTGTGTACCTTGCATATTATGAGAGAAAAGGCATTAGAATTACTCCAAAAAGCATTATTATGGATAAATACATTATAAATAACAGTAAGAAAACATGATGCAAATGGACGTATCAACTCCCCCAAGCTTAGACCTCGCTTGTCCTCAAGCAAAAACCGAAATCGAAAAACATGTCCACATGCTTTGAAGAGAACTGTCGATAAAAACAAAATACGGACATAAAAGCATCACGTTCATTATTATAACAACAACAAAATTAAACATAAGACTTTTATCATAGAACTTTTATCATATACTTCTCATGAATAAGTAACAGTTCATCACACAATTGAAGTATGAAGCAAAAACTCTATTAAAAACCAACAAACTATGTTCTCAGTCAACTTTGCAACTACAATTCATCATCTTTTCAGGATGGGTCGCGTATCAGAGCCTTTAGACAAGTCCACATACTCAACCATCATATAGTCTTCTATGATTGCTAACACTCACCGCGTACACATGAGCAAAACGTTTCAACTGGACACATAGAAAGATAGGGGCTTATAGTTTCGCCTCCCAACATACTCACCTCAAGGGTGATGTCAACAATAATAACTCATGCTATCTATATTCAACTGGACATATGTGCCTAGATCTTTCCTCACCACATGATGCTTGCCAAAGGAGAAAAATAAAAAGGAATAAAAGGAAAACTTTGACTCTTTGCATTAAAGTAAATACATAAAAGTAAAAGATAGGCCCTTCATAGAGGGAAGCAGAGGTTATCATGCGCTTATTTGTTTGTATGCTCAACCCCTTAGTGCAAAAGAACATCACGTTGCATTGCCCCTTGTGATAGCGACCTTTATTATGCAATCTTCCGATTTTATTCTTCACCATTACAAGTTCGTGTAACGCTCAATTTTCTCTTACACTAAATGATCTCACACATTTAGAAGCAATTTTTATTGCCTTTTTTCACCGATGACAACTTACTTGAGGGATCTTGCTCAATCCCTAGGTAGGTATGGTGGACACTTGAAAATAAGATATGGGTTTAAGGGTTTTTGGATGCACAAGTAGTATCTCTACTTAGTGTGGAATTTTTGGCTATCAAAGATAGGGGCAAGCACCACATGTTGAAGGATCTATGACAATATGACTTCTATGTGAATATAAACAAACATAAACCATTAAGTTGTCTTCCTTGTCCAACGTCAACAATTTTGGCATATAATATTTTGATGAGGGCTCACAATCACAAAAGATTTCTATGATAGTATATTTATATGTGAATCTTCTCTTCCCTTATTAATTCTTTCATGAGTTGCATCATTGACTAATGCTATGTTTGTCAATCTCTAATAAAATTTTCTACTTATACTTTTCCTTATGTGGTGCCATAACCTACCATAGGATTAGTATATGATCTTTTCATTATTTCTTTATTTCCTTTCTATTTTTCTTTCTTATTTCTTTTCTTTAATTGCAACATGAAAGTAAAGAAAGCAAAAACTCAAACTAAACTTTATTATATAACTTGCACACGATTACAAGGATAGATCATTAAGCAAACTCTCAAAGAAGAATGGATCGAACTAAACTTTTATTCATCTAAAGAAAAAGATTGAATTAAAATAAGTAAAAGCAAAAAGATAGTGGGATGATATGATACCGGGGCACCTCCCCCAAGCTTGGCGGAAGCCAAGGGGAGTGCCCATACCCGATACTCAATTCTCCTTTGGCGGTGAAGAAGATGATGTTGGTGATGAAGAAGGGATCTTGTCCTTGGATTTCCATGGCAGGGGTCCACCATCATAAGAGGAGAAGTGAGTCTCACAGGTCCTGCAACTAGTAGCCAAACTCATACCTTTAAACCTCGCCTCATATTCAAAGACTTGGTTTTGAAGATCATAGATCTGGCTTTGGAGAAAGTTGGTTTGCTCGTTGAGGGTGAAGACGATATCCTTCATGGGTTTGCCATCCACCTTGAGATCACGGGAAAGGTCCGTGATCATGAGGTGATTGGCATTGAGCCCATGCTCCACCATCCCCTTGCACCAGAAGAATTCCTGCTCCATAGCTTCAAGCCTGGTCTCCATGGTTCCTGTGCCCCTGGGACCTTGCTCATCGCGGATGTGCAGCACCCCCTCATGCATCTGGATAGTTTGAGGGTGTTGCACCACCTCCCGCAAATATGGGTTGATGACGTTCTTGAAGAACTTGTCCTTGGAGGGGCTTGAAGCGGCCATGGTAGATGGGATCTGATAGAAAACAGCAAGGAAAGAGAACAGAGGAATTCTTCGCGATACGGTGGTTAACAGGTTCTGGAAGTATATATACATTTTTTATATTGGAGGACAAGTATACGAAAGAAAAACGGAGTCCGGAAGGTTGTGCCCACTAGGGTACGCTTCCTGGAGGTTTCTTTATTTCCTAAATTTTAAAATATTCCAAAACTGATAAAAAATATTTTTGCGGATTTTTCGGAGTCTGTTTACTTACCATATCACGTACCTTCTTATTTTCACGATTCTGGAGTGTTCCGGGAGGACTGTTTAATGTGTTCTTCCGGTGTCAAAGTTTGGATAATATTACTTTCAACATTAATGGGCGTACCTGGGATATAATGTTTTATTCGTTGTCCATTGACAACCTTCGGGTTAGTACCTTCAAAGTTATTTATTTTGATGGCTCTAGACCAATAAACCTCCTCGATGACATATGGGCCTTCCCATTTTGAGAGGAGTTTTCCTACAAAGAATCTGAAATGAGAGTTGTACAAAAGAACATACTCTCTGACTTTAAACTCACGCCTTTGGATTCTTTTGTCATGCCATCTTTTAACTTTTTCTTTGAATAATTTTGCATTTTCATAAGCTTGGGTTCTCCATTCATCTAAAGAGCTAATATCAAATAACCTCTTTTCACCAGCAAGTTTGAAATCATGGTTGAGCTCTCTGACGGCCCAATATGCTTTATGTTCTAACTCAAGAGGCAAATGACAAGCTTTTCCATAAACTATTTTATAAGGAGACATACCCATAGGATTTTCATATGATGTTTTATAAGCCCAAAGTGCATCATCTAATTTCTTAGACCAATTCTTCCTGGACCTATTAACAGTCTTTTGCAAAATTAATTTTATTTCTCTATTGCTAAGTTCAACTTGGACACTAGACTTAGGATGATAAGGTGATGCAATTCTATGGTTAACATTATACTTGGCAAGCATTTTATGGAAAGCACCATGAATAAAGTGTGAACCACCATCAGTCATTAAATATCTAGGGACTCCAAACCTTGGGAAAATAACTTCCTTAAGCATTTTAATAGAGGTGTTGTGATCAGCACTACTGGTTGGAATAGCTTCTACCCATTTAGTAACATAATCAACAACAACCAAAATATGTGTATACCCATTAGAGGAAGGAAAAGGTCCCATGTAATCAAATCCCCAAACATTAAATGGTTCAAAAGCGAGTGAATAATTCATAGGCATTTCTTGACGCTTGCCGATATTACCTATTCTTTGACATTCATCACAAGATAAGACGAACTTACGAGCATCCTTGAAGAGAGTAGGCCAAAAAAATCCATATTGCAATACCTTGTGAGCAGTTCTTGAAGGAAATATGTCCTAGAGGCAATAATAAAGTTGTTATTTGTATTTCCTTATATCATGATAAATGTTTATTATTCATGCTAGAATTATATTAATCGGAAACCTAGTACATGTGTGAATACATAGACAAACAGTGTGTCACTAGTATGCCTCTACTTGACTAGCTCGTTGAATCAAAGATGGTTAAGTTTCCTAGCCATAGACATGAGTTGTCATTTGATTAACGGGATCACATCATTAGAGAATGATGTGATTGACTTGACCAATTCCGTTAGCTTAGCACTTGATCATTTAGTATGTTGCTATTGCTTTCTTCATGACTTATACATGTTCCTATGACTATGACATTATCCAACTCCCGAATACCGAAGGAACACTTTGTGTGCTATCAAACATCACAACGTAACTGGGTGATTATAAACATGCTCTACAGGTGTCTCTCATGGTGTTTGTTGAGTTGGCATAGATTGAGATTAGGATTTGTCACTCCGATTGTCGGAGAGGTATCTCTTGGCCCTCTCGGTAATGCACATCACTATAAGCCTTGCAAGCAATGTGAATAATGAGTTAGTTGCGCGATGATGTATTACGGAACGAGTAAAGAGACTTGCCGGTAACGAGATTGAACTAGGTATTAAGATACCGACGATCGAATCTCGGGCGAGTAATATACCGATGACAAAGGGAACAACTATGTTGTTATGCGGTTTGACCGATAAAGATCTTCATAGAATATGTAGGAACCAATATGAGCATTAAGGTTCCGCTACTGGTTATTGACCGGAGATGAGTCTCGGTCATGTATACATAGTTCTCGAACCCGTAGGGTCCGCACGCTTTAACGTTCTGTGATGATCAGTATTATGAGTTTATGTGTTTTGATGTACCGAAGGTTGTTCGGAGTCCCGGATGTGATCACAGACATGACGAGGAGTCGCGAGGTCGATACATAAAGATCAATATATTGGATGGCTATGTTTGGACATCGGAATGGTTCTGGATGAGTTAGGGCAATTACCGGAGTACCGGTAGGTTACCGGAACCCCCCGGGGAGTATATGGGCCTTATTGGGCCTTAGTGGAATAGAGGAGATGAAGGCCAAGGTGGAGGGTGCGCCCCCTAGCCCAATCCGAATTGGTGGGGGGCCCCCTTCCTTCCCTCTCTCTCCCCCTTCCTTCTCTCCTACTCCAACAAGGGAAAGGGGGAATCCTACTCCCACCAGGAGTAGGACTCCCCCCTTGGGCGCGCCATAGAGGGCCCGCCCTCCCCCTCCTCCACTCCTTGATATACGGGAGAGGGGCACCCCATAGACACACAAGTTGATCATTGTCTTAGCCCTGTGCGGTGCCCCCCTCCACCCTAATCCACCTCGGTCATATCATCGTAGTGCTTAGGCGAAGCCCTGCACCGGTAGATTCATCATCACCGTCATCACGCCGTCGTGCTAACGAAGCTCTCCCTCGACACTCAGCTGGATCGAGAGTTCATCGGACGTCACCAAGCTGAACGTGTGTAGATCGCGGAGGTGTCGTACTTTCGGTACTAGGATTGGTCGGATCATGAAGACGTACGACTACATCAACCGCATTGTCATAACGCTTCCGCTTACGGTCTACGAGGGTACGTGGACAACACTCTCCCGCTCGTTGCTATGCATCACATAGATCTTGCGTGTGCGTAGGAATTTTTTTGAAATTATTGCATTACCCAACAGTGGTATCAGAGCCAGATTTATGCGTAGATGTTATAAGCACGAGTAGAAAACAAAGAGTTGTGGGCGATAATAGTCATACTGCTTACCATCATGTCATACTTTGATTCGGCAGTATTGTTGGATGAAGCGGCCCGGACCGACATTACGCATACGCTTACGCGAGACTGGTTCTACCGACATGCTTCGCACACAGGTGTCTTGTCAGGACCCTGATTCCAAGTCACATCGATCTAGCCGGTCACACCTCATATCACTTTGTGGCCTCACACACGGTATTCCCACGGGTGTCGCCTTAACATGGCCTGGGACCGTTTGCGCCTTTTGGCTCATGTATATGATAGTCTCGCTAGCATTATGACAAAGAACCCGGGCCGACATGGCTAGTCGTGAACCCAAAGCGGCACTAACCCATGGGAACAGGCATACATGAATCAACATCGAGCATGTCGGTCAGCAGCGTGTGAATCCGGGCTGTAGCACTGGGCTAACAGGACTTCGGTTACCCGAGCTGTAGCAGGCTAGGCAGGACTCCGGATGTCACCGCGTGACATTTCCCCGAAGGGACAGACACAGGAACGAAGAGAAACACATGCCGGCCAGTCAAGTGTCCTAAGCAGTAGTGCTGGGCTAGCAGGACTCCGGTGAACCGGGCTGTAGCGGACTACTATGGCCCATAAGAGAGGCTGCCAAGGATAAACAACTAGCAAGACTGACGTCTCTCTGCAAAACATAAAATAAGCAAACATGAGTACAAATGTACCCAGCAAGACTTACATCAGTACTATCTACATATGCATCAGTATCAACAAAGGGGTGGTGGAGTTTAACTGCAGCAAGCCAGCTTTAACTCGGTGGCTATCCTGAACTATGACTGCAAGTAACTCTTTTGAGGTGGCGCACACGAGTCCACAAATTCACCATTCAATACACCACTATGGATCCGCTCCCGTCTCCCTACGAGAACGCCATCCATAGCACTCACGCTTATCTTGCGCATTTTAGAGTATCCACTTTCACTTGTCTATGAACTGTACAAGCAACACAGAAGTCCTTTACTGTGGACACGGCTATTCGAATAGATCGTTTATAACCTTGCAGGGGTGTACTTCTTCACACGCGCTCTCGCCACTTACCACCATGTACACGTCGTGTATCTCGGCAACCTTCAAGCAGAAGCCTGGCGAGGGAGTCGGCCACGACCTAACTAACCACACAAGTCTCTAGTCCTGGTTTATCGCCTATTAGGGTTCCATCCGCGAGGAGATCCGACCGGAGTTTCGCTCACAGCCCCAAACGATGTGTGCAGGGTTCTCGAGACACCAAACGGGCGCTCGGTACACCGGGCCATGGTGTATCTACCGCATCATAGCCCACCCCTAAGGTCAGCGCTATGCACGGCCTCCAACACATATCCTACAAACACCAGAAACTAGTTGCAACTCCTGGACAGAGATCAAGGCGATTAATAAGTCGAGAGAGTCAATTAAGGATCCCAATGTGTGGTAGTAGCTGTTCATGGATCACAAACACAGAACTCAGTTCCTGAGCACGGCTTCGGTGATACAACCCACCATGTACTCTTACATGGCCTCTCACCAATACCTTTACCAAAACGTGTTCACACACTTAGCTCTCAATAGCAGGACATGTTCACACACCTCTGAATCATCCCCAATGAATCAGACCTAACTCAACTCTAAGCAGTAGCAGGCATGACAAACAAGCATAGATGAGTAGGCACATCATGTCTCAAACAACTCCTACTCATGCTAGTGGGTTTCATCTATTTACTGTGGCAATGACAGGTCATGCAAAGGAAAGGGGTTCAACTACCGCAGCAAGTAATAGTTGAATCGTTGTTGTCCTAATGCAGTAAAAGAGAGCAGGAGCGAGAGAGTGGGATTGTATCAGAATGAACAAGGGGGGTTTTGCTTGCCTGACACTTCTGAAGATAATATAGTTCTTCATCGGTGTCATCGAACAATCGTCGGAACACTGAGAGGGGGCAGTCACCGGCAACAGAGAAAGAACCCAATCAATGCAATGCGAAAATATGATGCATGATCATGACATGGCAATATGATGTGAGTTGAGCTAATGCAGCTAGCAACGATTTAAATGAAGTTGGTTTGAACCCAAGGTTCAAATTCAAACTCCATGTAAGGCATTTCAAATGCCATTTATTCAAATTGTCTTATACAGCAACTTTAAGTTGTTCAAACATGCATGAAAATGGTGCAAATGGATAGATTAGATTTTTCTGAACATTTTTCATATATAATTTATTTCCATCGGAGTTACAGATTAATTTCTATGAATTTTTGAAGTTTGCAACAATTTCTGGAATTTTCTATATAACAATAAATCCAAAAATTAGTTATTGCGTCAGTAGTGCGTCACGGTTACGTCAGTGGTCAAAGGGGACGTCCAGGTCAAACCTGACCAGTGGGTCCCGCGTGTCAGGTCATTAGTCTAACTAATATTTAGTTAACACTAGTCCTAATCTAATTAACAGGCCGGCCCCACCTGTCATAGACTCAGGGGGAAGTCAACCTGGGCCCACACGGGGTCAAACGTGGTCAAATGGGGTCAAACTCGCCGGCGTTTAGCCGCCGGCGAGGCCAAACGCGGCGGGGCAGTGCGGGTTTCGTGCTCTGGCGACCAAATCGACGGCGGAGAGCAACTATGTGACGCGGGGAGCGAGCCGCGTCGTTTGGTGGTAGTGCTGGAGCTCGGGGTAGCCGGGAACAACGCCGGCGACGACCTTGGCGGTCGCCGGAGTTCGGGCGAGGTCGAACCTGAGGCTACAGGGCACGGTGAGGCGCGTGGAGCGGTGCTACGGGCTTCTTGGGCTGCGACGAACGCGATGGCGTGCTCAGAATCGAGCCAGCGTGGTTGTGGCCACGGCGGCGACGTGCAGAGGCGGCGGCGTGTGCGGACGAGCTCGGTGTGGTCGCTGTGGTGCACAAGAAGGCAAACGGAGAGGAGCAGGAGGTAGCAGGGCTCACGGCGCGTCGGACGAGCAGGTCGGAGGAGTCGGGGACGAGCCGGAGCAAGCAGGGCGGTGAAGTGGATCTCCGGCGATGGCGGTGAAGATGAGGTCGATGCAGTGGCTTCAGGGCGAACGAGCGCTCGGGGCTCAGTCTGCTCGACGGAGAGGACGGTGGCGGAGCTCGTGGACACGGCGGGGCGGCGCGAGGACGATGATGGACGTGAGAACTACGGTGCGTGGCTGCGGCAGCGTCGGCCATGGTGGGAGAGAGCGAGGGAGGGAGACAAAGGAGTGAGCGAGGTGTCCACGGGGTCGGGGCGGCACCGTGGAGGCGTTTCGAGGCGTCGCGCTGGCGCGGGCGAGGGTAGGCAGGCAGGGAGGTGGCGTGGCGAGCTCGGCGGCGTCGCGGTGTCCCTCCTCTGCCTACTGGCAGAGGTAGGTGATGACTGGCACGTGCCAGATGGGCCGGGCCAGTCAGGTAAGTGGCCTCTGGCCTTTCTCTCTCTCTTTCTAAATTATTTTCTGCTTTTTAATTTTTTGCAACTGTTGGGCTTTATTAAAAATACTAAAACGTTTCCGGAAATCCTGAAAATAATTATGGGCTCTGTTGGGAGTATTCCTAACAGCCCTCACGTAAATCCAGAATTATTTGGGCATTTAAAATATTTAATAGCATTTATATGCCCAAATTCAAATACTATATGATTTAATTCAGAGCCCAAATATGTCCTGCAAAAATGTGAACCATTTTTGGTAGATGCTTCCACCTCAAACCAGAAATGTTGAACATTTTCAGAGGGCATTTTGAGTTTAATGGAAAAGATTTTATTTTGACCCTAGTTGAATTCACTTGGTGCTAGGGTTTAAGCATCCCCATTTCAAGATTAATTAAAATTGGAAAAGATGCATGGATGCAATACCACTAATTACAAGAAGATTTCTAGGGCTGTGACAACTCACCCCCACTAAACAAGAATCTCGTCCCGAGATTCAAGTCGTGAGGTAAGAAGACAGAGGGGGCACAAACTAACACGGTCTTCACGATCCAGGTTGCTCTTCATAAGAACGTTGACACGATCACCATCTTTGTCTCGATGTCTTGCTCTGAGAACTCCATCCAACACGATAACGGGAAGAAAGGAGACTCTCGAAGAATCGATCTTCTCAAAGATCGAGCAACCGACGATCAACTCACGGAACGAGACATAGCGACATCTGTCGAGATGAGACACAATACACACATCAAGAATGATGGAAATGGGCACGGGACAAGGTTTAAATAAGTAGTGAAATTCCCACACCTAGGAGGGTGGTGAACGGTGTCAACATAGCGAGGAGTTGGGTTCCCATGATACCACAACGAGACACCTTAAGGAAGGTGACTCGCAAGAATATTCCCTTAAGTGGAAAAAAGAATTACTTTTGATTCAGAGATCATTGACACTCTTTATACTAGCCTAAGGCAAACCACAACAATCGTTTGGCGGAGTACGAAGGGATGGCATACCCGGACTAGGATGGATGATGTGGACAACCTTGTTGAAGACAACGCAATGGATGATTTTGGTTATCATCAGAAATGGATGGGACCCATGGTAGGATGGCACCACGGCGGGTGCAGGCTGGGAACAAAATGCAAATGCTGGGAATGATTCTAGTAACTAGGGAGAAGCTCAACGGTAGAAAGTGATTCCACTGTTTGAATGATTATAGCATAATCGAAGGAACTGGGAGCACCTGAATTCCTGGGGAGCAACTTCTAGAATAAGTCGCATGAAATCCTCATGGAGAAGATGGTCAAATAGCTCAATCAAGATACTACAATGATAGATCTTCCAGCTAGGTGTGTCGGCCAGAACATCAACCTTGTCGGGACCTACATACTAGATCTTGGAAAAGTTCCAACCATCATATCTACCTGAGATTCAGATCTGGTTGGTAACAGGATATTCCGGACTCATCAATTCTAGAAAGAAAAATGAAGGTTTGCAACACAAATCGACGAGATGGAATTGCGAGATTCTCGGGAAATGAACTACGATAGCAAGCTCCAAAATATGAGCTGGTTTTGCTACATACATGTCAACACGTTGCCCAAGACAAGCATGACCACGTACAAGTTTTAGAACAAAACACTACCGAGTTCAGGTGGGGAACCATCATCGAGGATAATGAAGTCCTTGCATAAGTCTTGCTCTTAAGAAGGAACTCCTTCTCCTGGGACAAATCAATCAGGGGCTTGATGTGCTACGGAATTCATATGGAACGAAGATGATCAGTCTAACAGACCACAGAATACTTCGCACGTGCATGACTGACTTGGGATGATTCCAGAGGAAGCAAAACAAGCATTCTCGAACTCATGGCGGCAACTTGCATCAAATGCACATGAATTAGAGGAAGTCACCTCTTTCATCCAAGCATATGCTTCATCAACGGGACATGAAGAAATGCTTTCAAAGTTTCCAACACTAGCTTAATGTTCAACACGAATCATGGAGGAGATAAAATGCTGCTGAAGGGCTCAACAGCAACTCATCGGAATTTCCATATCACTGGACTTCCACCATCATGTGAACACAGTGATAGCATTGGTCAGACCAAAGGATGTAATGGTGTATGCTCGAGGGATCAACTAGAAGTAAGACAACATTACGAACATCGTTGGTTCTGATTTGACTTGACGATAGCCCATACTCAAGTCAAAGTTTTGACAATGCAATAGATCCAACAACTGATCACGAGGACCAATCGATGGAGATATCATCTTTCTTCAACACACACACACACAAAAAGATATCCCTTAACATGAACTAAGTCAGACAAGCTTTTATCTTCCAACTCTCCAAGTTGTTGTTTGGCTTAACCAACTAGCTCAGGGATATCCGATATAGACTCTTAGAGAATGGGTGGTTTGGAGGAAAACCAACATGATCACGAACTCAACATAGCGTTCAGGTGACAACCTGGTAATACTTCCGAGAAGATATTCAGAACATCACGAACCACCGATATGTTACTAAGCTCGAGAAGAATCTTGCTTTTCAGGGCAAGACGATGTGATCAAGAGAGCGAGGGACTGACACAATCCTAACTCATTGATCGAAGAGTGCACCAGAAATAAGGACTAGGTAGCATGATAAACCTTAGGGTGATGATTCAATAATCAACACGCTAAGGATAAGGTCATTGTCCATTAACTACCAAGCAACACAGTTGCTAGGAGTATTGATTTCACACATCACGATTCACTTGTCGGCATTCCGGTTGTGGCAACACGGTACCAAGGAATGAACAATGATGGCAAGAAGTATCACTAAATCAAGAATCCATAAGAGGTGGTGCAATTCTCATGACATTCTTGATAAGTAAGAAGGTGACACCCACGGTAGAACAGAGCAAAAGCTAGATTGGCATTTTGATCTGCGGATTACAACTGCTTTGACCCAATCCTAGAAATGGATAAGCTACTGGAGTTTGTTTCTCCTAGTTATTCTGAAATAGAATGGCTTGATGGACCACAAGAATAATAAGCATCGATAACACAGATACACAATTACTCCTGATTATCAATTGATAGACAATGGTCAGAATACAAATGAAGAGGGACAACTCAAGGAAACATATATCTTTCTGAGTTGTGGATGCATAGATTAATATGTCGAGCGAAGCTCAACATTTCTTCCGGATAATCCATGCGGAAAGGGTAGAACTGGCAGATTCACAATATAGAATGGAGAACTCATCAAGAGCACTATGGTCGTGACCTTTCGGTTCAACGAGGAACTTCTGCCATGAATCGTTCATGGTATATGAAGAATGATATACCACGGACCTCGAGGACTATCGCAAAGGTTACTAATATCCTAAAGGAACTAGCAAACACTATCAACACGAGGTAAGTAGAGTGAATCTCGGGTTCAAAAACCCAGGAATAAAATGCCTACTACTAAGTGGCATCACGGGATGCTTTCGAGTATGGTGGCCAGATTCATCACACTCGGAACACAAAACATGGCTGGATTACTAGATGGTTTCATAAGACACCTAGGGTCATAATAGTAGCTCCAACATATACGCCGAGGCAACAGAGTACCTCACAGACCGTGTAGTGTCCTTAATCTGGCCCAAAAGGACATCGGAACGGAAAGAAAGGATTTGCAAATGCATCAGACTATGTAGAGACCTGGGATGACTCGAACAGCATAACGATTGTAAATGCTCAGAAAAAGATTTGAGACATTCACAAGGATTTGCATAGTCACTTAACAACATCATATCAAGGTTATGGTTCAGCTGACAACATACTAAAAGTAGTAGAAACTGATCTGAGGCCTGGAACCAATAATCCTAAGATTCTACGGATTAACAACATCTGATCCTGATAGAAAGATGAGAAGCCTAGTTCTTAATCCCCGTAGAAAGGAAGAGGATGACTCAGATCAGAAGGGCATAAGGAAAGAGAGTAAAAAGAGCCTTACGTTCCCTTCCACAATCAATTCCCTTATATAACTAAAGCATTTCTAGACTCAACTTCGACCAGTTTGGCTTGGTAATCCTATAGGCAGTCAGGCTCTGATACCAAAGCTGTCAGGACCCCGATTCCAAGTCACATCCATCTAGCCGGTAACACCTCATATCACTTTGCGGCCTCAAGCACGGTATTCCCACGAGTGTCGCCTTACCATGGCCCGGGACCGTTTGCGCCTTTTGGCTCACGTATATGATAGTGTCGCTAGCATCCATATGACAGAGAACCCGGGCCGACATGGCTAGTCGTGAACCCAAAGCGGCACTAATCCATGGGAACAGGCTGTTGGGGAACGTAGTAATTTCAAAAAAATTCCTACGCACACGCAAGATCATGGTGATGCATAGCAATGAGAGGGGAGAGTGTTTGTCTACGTACCCTCGTAGACCGAAGCGGAAGCGTTGACACAATGTAGAGGAAGTAGTCGTACGTAGAGGAAGTAGTCGTACGTTCTCCTCGCGATCCAACCGATCACAGCACCGTTACTCCGGCACCTCCGAGTTCTTGGCACACGTTCAGCTCGATGACGATCCCCGGGCTCCGATCCAGCAAAGCGTCGAGGAAGAGTTCCGTCAGCACGACGGCGTGATGACGATCTTGATGTGTTACCGGCGCAGGACTTCGCCTAAGCACTGCAACGATATAATCGAGGTGGAATTTGGTGGAAGGGGGCACCGCACACGGCTAAGGAACGATCCGTAGATCAACTTGTGTGTTTTTGGGGTGCCCCCTGCCCCCGTATATAAAGGAGTCAAGGGGGAGGGGCTGGCCGGCCAAGCTAGGGCGCGCCAGAGAGTCCTACTCCCTCTGGGAGTAGGATTCCTCCCCCCAATCCTAGTTGGACTAGGATTCTCCAAGGGGGAGAGAGAGAGAGAGGGGGCGCCCACCTCTCCTAGTCCTAATAGGACTAGGGGAAGGGGGAGGCGCACAGCCCATGAGGGCAGCCCTCTCACCTCTCCTCCAAGGCCCATGTTGGCCCATTATGCTCCCGGGGGGTTCCGGTAACCCTCCCGGTATTCCGGTAAAATCCTGATTTCACCTGGAATGCATCCGATGTCCAAACATAGGCTTCCAATATATAATTCTTTATGTCTCGACCATTTCGAGACTCCTCGTCATGTCCGTGATCACATCCGGGACTCCGAACTCCTTCGGTACATCAAAATGCATAAACTCATAATAGCTGTCATCGTAACCTTAAGCGTGCGGACCCTACGGTTCGAGAACAATGTAGACATGACCGAGACACGTTTCCGGTCAATAACCAACAGCGGGACCTGGATGCCCATATTGGCTCCTACATATTCTACGAAGATCTTTTATCGGTCAGACCGCATAACAACATACGTTTGTTCCCTTTGTCATCGGTATGTTACTTGCCCGAGATTCGATCGTCGGTATCCAATACCTAGTTCAATCTCGTTACCGGCAAGTCTCTTTTCTCGTTCCGTAATACATCATCTCGCAACTAACTCATTGGTTGCAATGCTTGCAAGGCTTATGTGATGTGCATTACCGAGAAGGCCCTGAGATACCTCTCCGACAATCGGAGTGACAAATCCTAATCTCGAAATATGCCAACTCAACATGTACCTTCGGAGACACTTGTAGAGCTCCTTTATAATCACCCAGTTGCGTTGTGACGTTTGGTAGCACACAAAGTGTTCCTACGGTAAACGTGAGTTGCATAATCTCATAGTTAAAGGAACATGTATAAGTCATGGATAAAAGCAATAGCAACATACTAAACGATCGGGTGCTATGCTAATGGAATGGGTCATGTCAATCAGATCATTCAACTAATGATGTGATCTCGTTAATCAAATAACAACTCTTTGTTCATGGCTAGGAAACATAACCATCTTTGATCAATGAGCTAGTCAAGTAGAGGCATACTAGTGACACTCTGTTTGTCTATGTATTCACACATGTATTATGTTTCCAGTTAATACAATTCTAGCATGAATAATAAACATTTATCATGATATAAGGAAATAAATAATAACTTTATTATTGCCTCTAGGGCATATTTCCTTCAGTCTCCCACTTGCACTAGAGTCAATAATCTAGATCACATCACCATGTGATTAACATCAATAGTTCACATCATCATGTGATTAACACCCATAGTTCACATCGATATGTGATCAACACCCAAAGGGTTTACTAGATTCAGTAATCTAGTTCACATCGCTATGTAATTAACACCCAAAGAGTACTACAGTGTGATCATGTTTTGCTTGTGAGAGAAATTTAGTCAACGGGTCTGCCACATTCAGATCCGTTATGTATTTTGCAATTTTCTATGTCTACAATGCTCTACACGGAGCTACTTTAGCTAATTGCTCCCACTTTCAATATGTATCTAGATTGAGACTTAGAGTCATCTAGATGAGTGTCAAAACTTGCATCGACGTAACCTTTTACGACGAACCCTTTTTGTCACCTCCATAATCGAGAAACATATCCTTATTCCACTAAGGATAATTTTGACCGCCGTCCAGTGATCTACTCCTAGATCACTATTGTACTCCCGTGCCAATCTCAGGGTATACAATAGGTCTGGTACACAGCATGGCATACTTTATAGAACCTATGGCTGAGGCATAGGGAATGACTTTCATTCTGTTTCTATCTTCTGCCGTGGTCGGGCTTTGAGTCTTACTCAATTTCACACCTTGTAATACAGGCAAGAACTCTTTCTTTGACTGTTCCATTTTGAACTACTTCAAAAATCTTTTCAAGGTATGTATTTATTGAAAAACTTATCAAGCGTCTTGATCTATCTCTTATAGATCTTGATGCTCAATATGTAAGCAGCTTCACCGAGGTCCTTCTTCGAAAAACTCCTTTCAAATACTCCTTTATGCTTTACAGAATAATTCTACATTATTTCCGATCAATAATATGTCATATACTTATCAGAAATGTTGTAGTGCTCCCACTCACTTTCTTGTAAATACAGGCTTCACCGCAAGTCTGTATAAAACTATATGCTTTGATCAACTTATCAAAGCGTATATTCCAACTCCGAGATGCTTGCACCAGTCCATAGATGGATCGCTGGAGCTTGCATATTTTGTTAGCACCTTCAGGATCGACAAAATCTTCTAGTTGCATCGTATACAACTCTTCTTTAATAAATCCATTAAGGAATGTAGTTTTGTTTATCCATTTGCCGGATTTCATAAAATGCGGCAATTGCTAACATGATTCGGACAGACTTAAGCATAGATACGAGTGAGAAACTCTCATCGTAGTCAACACCTTGAACTTGTCGAAAACCTTTTGCGACAATTCTAGCTTTGTAGATAGTAACACTACTATCAGTGTCCGTCTTCCTCTTGAAGATCCATTTATTTTCTTTGGCTTGCCGATCATCGGGCAAATCCATCAAAGTCCATACTTTGTTCTCATACATGGATCATATCTCAGATTTCATGGCCTCTAACCATTTCGCGGAATCTGGGCTCATCATCGCTTCCTCATAGTTCGCAAGTTCGTCATGGTCTAGTAACATGACTTCCAGAACAGGATTACCGTACCACTCTGGTGCGGATCTCACTCTAGTTTACTTACGAGATTCGGTAGTAACTTGATCTTGAAGTTACATGATCATCATCATTAGCTTCCTTACTAATTGGTGTAGTAGTCACAAGAACAGATTTCTGTGATGAACTACTTTCCAATAAGGGAGAAGGTACAATTACCTTATCAAGTTTTCTACTTTCCTCCCACTCACTTCTTTCGAAAGAAACTCTTTCTCTAGAAAGTTTCCGAACTTAGCAACAAAAGTCTTGCCTTCGGATCTGTGATAGAAGGTGTATCCAACAGTTTCCTTTGGATATCCTATGAAGACACATTTCTCCGATTTGGGTTCGAGCTTATCAGGTTGAAGCTTTTTCACATAAGCATCGCAGCCCCAAACTTTAAGAAACGACGGCTTAGGTTTATTGCTAAACCATAGTTCATACGGTGTCGTCTCAACGGATTTAGATGGTGCCTCTTTTAACGTGAATGCAGCTGTCTCTAATGCATGATCCCAAAACGATATTGGTAAATCGGTAAGAAACATCATAGTTTGTACTATATCCAATAAAGTACGGTTATGACGTTCAGACACACCAGTATGCTGTGGTGTTCCAGGTGGCATGAATTTTGTGAAACTATTCCACATTGTTTTAATTGAAGACCAAACTCGTAACTCAAATAATTTGTCTCCGCGATCAGATCGTAGAAACCTTATTTTCTTGTCACGATGTTTTTCACTTCACTCTAAAATTCTTTGAACTTTTCAAACGTTTCAGACTTATGTTTCATCAAGTAGATATACCCATATCTGCTCAAATCATCTGTGAAGGTTAGAAAATAATGATACTTGTCGCGAGCCTTAATATTCATCGGATCATATACATCAGTATGTATGATTTCCAACAAATCTGTTGCTTGCTCCATTGTTCCGGAGAACGGCGTTTTTAGTCATCTTGCCCAAGAGGCATGGTTCGCAAGCATCAAGTGATTCATAATCAAGTGATTCCAAAATCCCATCAGCATGGAGTTTCTTCATGCGCTTTACACCAATATGACCTAAACGGCAGTGCCACAAATAGGTTGCACTATCATTATTAACTTCGCATCTTTTTGGTTTCAATATCATGAATATGTGTATCACTGCGATCGAGATCCAATGAACTATTTTCATTGGTGTGTATGACCATAGAAGGTTTTATTCATGTAAACAGAACAACAATTGTTCTCTAACTTAAATGAATAACTGTATTGCAATTAACATGATCAAATCATATTCATGCTCAACGCAAACACCAAATAACACTTATTTAGTTTCAACACTAATCCCGAAAGTATAGGGAGTGTGTGATGATGATCATATCAATCTTGGAACCACTTCCAACACACATCGTCACCTTGTCTTTTAACTAGTCTTTGTTCATTCTGCAACTCCCGTTTCGAGTTACTAAATTTTAGCAACTGAACTAGTACCAAATACTAAGCGGTTGCTATGAACACTAGTAAAGTACACATCAATAACATGTATATCAAATATACTTATGTTCACTTTGCCATCCTTCTTATCCGCCAATCACTTGGGGTAGTTCCGCTTCCAGTGACCAGTCCCTTTGCAGTAGAAGCACTTAGTCTCAGGCTTAGGACCATACTTGGGCTTTTTCACTCGAGCAGCAACTTGCTTGCCGTTCTTCTTGAAGTTCCCCTTCTTTCCTTTTGCCCTTTTCTTGAAACTAGTGATCTTGTCAACCATCAACACTTGATGTTTTTCTTTGATTTCTACCTTCGCTGATTTTAGCATCGCGAAGAGCTTGGGAATATTTTCCGTTATCCCTTGCATATTATAGTCCATCATGAAGTTCTACTAACTTGGTGATGGTGACTAGAGAATTCTGTCAATCACTATCTTATCTGGAAGATTAACTCCCACTTGATTCAAGCGATTGTAGTACCCAGACAATCTGAGCACATGCTCACTAGTTGAGCGATTCTCCTCCATCTTTTAGCTATAGAACTTGTTGGAGACTTCATATCTCTCAACTCGGGTATTTGCTTGAAATATTAACTTCAACTCCTGGAACATCTCGTATGGTCCATGACGTTCAAAACGTCTTTGAAGTCCCGATTCTAAGCCGTTAAGCATGGTGCACTAAACTATTAAGTAGTCATCATATTGAGCTAGCAAAACGTTCATAACGTCTGCATCTGCTCCTGCAAAAGGTCCGTCACCTAGCGGTGCATCAAGGACATAATTCTTCTGTGCAGCAATGAGGATAAACCTCAGATCACGGATCCAATCCGCATCATTGCTACTAACATTTTTCAACACAATTTTCTCTAGGAACATATCAAAATAAACATAGGGAAGCAACAACGCAAGCTATTGATCTATAACATAGATATGCTAATACTACCAGGACTACGTTCATGATAAATTAAAGTTCAATTAATCATATTACTTAAGAACTCCCACTTAGATAGACATCCCTCTAATCCTCTAAGTGATCACGTGATCCAAATCAACTAAACCATGTCCGATCATCACGTGAGATGGAGTAGTTTCAATGGTGAACATCACTATGTTGATCATATCTACTATATGATTCACGCTCGACCTTTCGGTCTCCATGTTCCGAGGCCATATCTGTTATATGCTAGGCTCGTCAAGTATAACCTGAGTATTCCGCGTGTGCAACTGTTTTGCACCCGTTGTATTTGAACGTAGAGCCTATCACACCCGATCATCACGTGGTGTCTCAGCACGAAGAACTTTCGCAACGGTGCATACTCAGGGAGAACACTTCTTGATAATTTAGTGAGAGATCATCTTATAATGCTACCGTCAATCAAAGCAAGATAAGATGCATAAAAAGATAAACATCACATGCAATCAATATAAGTGATATGATATGGCCATCATCATCTCGTGCTTGTGATCTCCATCTTCGAAGCACCGTCATGATCACCATCGTCACCGGCGCGACACCTTGATCTCCATCGTAGCATCGTTGTCGTCTCGCCAATCTTATGCTTCCACGACTATCACTACCGCTTAGTAATAAAGTAAAGCATTACATCGCGATTGCATTGCATACAATAAAGCGACAACCATATGGCTCCTGCCAGTTGCCGATAACTCGGTTACAAAACATCATCATCTCATACAATAAAATTTAGCATCATGTCTTGACCATATCACATCACAACATGCCCTGCAAAAACAAGTTAGACGTCCTCTACTTTCTTGTTGCAAGTTTTACGTGGCTGCTACGGGCTTAAGCAAGAACTCATCTTACCTACGCATCAAAACCACAACGATAGTTTGTCAAATAGACTCCGTTTTAACCTTCTCAAGGACCGGGCGTAGCCACACTCGGTTCAACTAAAGTTGGAGAGACAGTCTTCCGCAAGCCATCTATGTGCAAAGCACGTCGAGGGAACCGGTCTCGCGTAAGCGTACGCGTAAGGTTGGTCCGGATCGTCTCGTCCAACAATACCGCTGAACCAAAGTATGACATGCTGGTAGGTAGTATGACTTGTATCGTCCACAACTCACTTGTGTTCTACTCGTGCAAATAACATCAAACCATAAAACCTAGGCTCGGATGCCACTGTTGGGGAACGTAGTAATTTCAAAAAAATTCCTACGCACACGCAAGATCATGGTGATGCATAGCAACGAGAGGGGAGAGTGTTTGTCTACGTACCCTCGTAGACCGAAGCGGAAGCGTTGACACAATGTAGAGGAAGTAGTCGTACGTAGAGGAAGTAGTCGTACGTTCTCCTCGCGATCCAACCGATCACAGCACCGTTACTCCGGCACCTCCGAGTTCTTGGCACACGTTCAGCTCGATGACGATCCCCGGGCTCCGATCCAGCAAAGCGTCAAGGAAGAGTTCCGTCAGCACGACGGCGTGATGACGATCTTGATGTGTTACCGGCGCAGGACTTCGCCTAAGCACTGCAACGATATAATCGAGGTGGAATTTGGTGGAAGGGGGCACCGCACACGGCTAAGGAACGATCCGTAGATCAACTTGTGTGTTTTTGGGGTGCCCCCTGCCCCCGTATATAAAGGAGTCAAGGGGGAGGGGCTGGCCGGCCAAGCTAGGGCGCGCCAGAGAGTCCTACTCCCTCTGGGAGTAGGATTCCTCCCCCCAATCCTAGTTGGACTAGGATTCTCCAAGGGGGAGAGAGAGAGAGAGGGGGCGCCCACCTCTCCTAGTCCTAATAGGACTAGGGGAAGGGGGAGGCGCACAGCCCATGAGGGCAGCCCTCTCACCTCTCCTCCAAGGCCCATGTTGGCCCATTATGCTCCCGGGGGGTTCCGGTAACCCTCCCGGTATTCCGGTAAAATCCTGATTTCACCTGGAATGCATCCGATGTCCAAACATAGGCTTCCAATATATAATTCTTTATGTCTCGACCATTTCGAGACTCCTCGTAACGTCCGTGATCACATCCGGGACTCCGAACTCCTTCGGTACATCAAAATGCATAAACTCATAATAGCTGTCATCGTAACCTTAAGCGTGCGGACCCTACGGTTCGAGAACAATGTAGACATGACCGAGACACGTTTCCGGTCAATAACCAACAGCGGGACCTGGATGCCCATATTGGCTCCTACATATTCTACGAAGATCTTTTATCGGTCAGACCACATAACAACATACGTTTGTTCCCTTTGTCATCGGTATGTTACTTGCCCGAGATTCGATCGTCGGTATCCAATACCTAGTTCAATCTCGTTACCGGCAAGTCTCTTTTCTCGTTCCGTAATACATCATCTCGCAACTAACTCATTGGTTGCAATGCTTGCAAGGCTTATGTGATGTGCATTACCGAGAAGGCCCTGAGATACCTCTCCGACAATCGGAGTGACAAATCCTAATCTCGAAATATGCCAACTCAACATGTACCTTCGGAGACACTTGTAGAGCTCCTTTATAATCACCCAGTTGCGTTGTGACGTTTGGTAGCACACAAAGTGTTCCTACGGTAAACGTGAGTTGCATAATCTCATAGTTAAAGGAACATGTATAAGTCATGGATAAAAGCAATAGCAACATACTAAACGATCGGGTGCTATGCTAATGGAATGGGTCATGTCAATCAGATCATTCAACTAATGATGTGATCTCGTTAATCAAATAACAACTCTTTGTTCATGGCTAGGAAACATAACCATCTTTGATCAATGAGCTAGTCAAGTAGAGGCATACTAGTGACACTCTGTTTGTCTATGTATTCACACATGTATTATGTTTCCAGTTAATACAATTCTAGCATGAATAATAAACATTTATCATGATATAAGGAAATAAATAATAACTTTATTATTGCCTCTAGGGCATATTTCCTTCACAGGCATACATGAATCAACTTTGAGCATGTCGGTCAGTAGCGTGTGAATCCGGGCTGTAGCACTGGGCTAATAGGACTCCGGTAACCCAAGCTGTAGCAGGCCAGGCAGGACACCAGATGTCACTGTGTGACATTTCCCCGAAGGGACAGACACAGGAACGAAGTGAAACACATGTCGGCCAGTCAAGTGTCCTGAGCAATAGTGCTGGCTAGCAGGACTCCGATGAACCGGGTTGTAGCTGACTAGTATGGCTCAAGGAGGCACTAGACTACATTTCCCCATAAGAGAGGATGCCAAGGATAAACAACTAGATTGTTGGATCCCACACATACTAAGCATTTCAATCATACACACAATATGCTCGATATGTGTAAATACAACATGGCATCACAACATAACTCTACGACTCAAAGTATTTATTCATTAGGCTCCGAGGAGCGAGATATTACAAACATGGGACTCACGACCCAACATTCAGAGCTTACAAGTCAAACACATGCGGAAGCTTAACATGTCTGAGTACAGACATCTACAAATGAAAAAGGCTGAGAAGCCTGACTATCTACCAGATCATGCCGAGGGCACAAGATCGTAGCTGAGGTATCAAGCTAAACGTCGAAGTCCACATGGAACTACTAGCGAGACTGACGTCTCTCTGCAAAACATAAAATAAGCAAACGTGAGTACAAATGTACCCAGCAAGACTTACATCAGAACTATCTACATATGCATCAGTATCAACAAAGGGGTGGTGGAGTTTAACTGCTGCAAGTCAGCTTTGACTCGGTGGATATCCTGAACTACGAATGCTAACTCTTTTGAGGTGGCGCACACGAGTCCACAAATTCACCATTCAATACACCACTATGGATCCACTCTCGTCTCCCTATGAGAACGCCATCCATAGCACTCACGCTTATCTTGCGCATTTTAGAGTATCCATTTTCACTTGTCTATGAACTGTACAGGCAACCCAGAAGTCCTTTACCATGGACACGGCTATTTGAATAGATCATTTATAACCCTGCAGGGGTGTACTTCTTCACACACGCTCTCGCCACTTACCACCATGTACACGTCGTGTATCTCGGCAACCTTCAAGCGGAAGCCTGGCGAGGGAGTCGGCCACGACCTGACTAACCACACAAGTCGCTAGTCCAGGTTTATCGCCTATTCGGGTTCCATCCGCGAGGAGATCCGGCCGGAGTTTCGCTCACAGCCCCAAACGATGTGTGCAGGGTTCCCGAGACACCAAACGGGCGCTCGGTACATCGGGCCACGATGTATCTACCGCATCATAGCCCACCCCTAGGGTCAGCGCTACGCACGGCCTCCAACACATATCCTACAAACACCAGAAACAAGTTGCAACTCCTGGACAGTGTTGGCGTTCTGGGAACGGGGGTACCCAGACTTGCCTGCCTGCGGCCTGCGGCGTGGCTCGAGTGGGGGCCTAGCGTGGCCCATCTTCATCAACACAAGGCTGAAGACCCTCGCGAGGGGCCAAGCCTCGCGAGGCGGACGACACGGCGCTTCCTCAAGCACAGCCTCCTTAGGCTGGCTCGCGAGGAGGCGGAGAGATCAAGGCGGGTACCTCACGAGGTGCCCATGATGCAAGGCATGACGACCAAGGGTGCCAGGCGGGCGCCAGCCCGCGCAGCGTTCCCCTTTCCTCTTTGGTGCAAAGGGGGCAAGCGCAGGCGAGGGGATCAAGCAAAGGCACCCATTTCGGTGCAACGAGACCAAGACCAGCTCCGCGACAAGGAAGAAGTCACTGTGGAGCCCAAGCCGGCGTCATCACCAGAGCCTTTGGCAGGCGAAGACCAACTTTAGTCAGGATAAGTGTACCAGATGTTCCCCTTCAAATTGGCCAATTGTTGGCGCCCTTCCTGCTCAATATTTGGGAAGAGGCCCAGGGCCTTTGCCTATAAATAGGGCAAGCCACCCCCAAGGTAGAGGGACCGGGGGGCGAGAATCCGATCTGATCGAGTACCAAGGAACCAGTAGAAGCAAGTAAAGAGAGAGAGAGAAGGGAGATCGAACTCCCCCTAGCAGTTCATCCCCTAGCCAAGAACTGGCCCTCGCGAGGCCGTTCCCCCTTGTACTGTTCTTCCTCGTCAGCCCAAGAGGCAATCCATCCACCACAAACTAGAGTAGGGTATTACACCACAATGGTGGCCCGAACTAGTATAAACTTTGTGTCTCTTGTGTTGTTCTTGCAGTAGCTAGATCCTTACGAGGCGGAGAGGTAGAGGCCACGATCTCCGCGCGCACCCCAGAGTTCGAACCTTAAGGGTGTGCCGGAACCCGTGATCCGACATTTGGCGCGCCAGGTAGGGGTGCGCCGGAATCTATCTTCCACCGCTCCGCTCTCCCCCGACCGCCGCATCCATGTACGGCGCACGTCGATCTCGCGTCACGCCAGCGGCCCTCGCTGGTGAACGTCCTCGCCGTCCCTAGTCGCACGCCGTCAACACCACCACCGGCCCAGCGGGGGGCGAGCAGCAAGCACCACCCCAGCGCCTGTCTATGCGACCGGGCTGCCGCACCACAACGTCGACGCTCCCGGTTGTCGTGGCCCTCCTGGGCGGCTCGCAGGCGCCACCCACAAGCCGCCACGTCAAGCCATTTGCCCGTCAGATCGGCGTCGTATCCGCATGGCAGGGGGCTCCCACGGACCGGGCAGCGCGCGAAGTTGGCCTGACCTTCAGCTCGGAGGACCACCATGCTAACTTGGCCGGCTCGGGCGCGCTCCCCTGTTGTGCACCCCCACCATCTGCCAGGTGGCCGTCACCAGAACCCTCGTTGATGGCGGCGCGGGCCTCAGCATGCTTTCAGTCAAGACCTTCAACCTCCTCCGCATGCCCCGGGAGCGGCTGCGACCCAGCCGATCCTTCTCAGGCGTCGGGGGCGGGTCGTCCGACTCCTTGGGACAGATCCGGCTCCCGGTGACCTTCGGCACCTACGACAACTTCCGCACGGAGATGGTCGACTTCGACATCGCCCCCATCGGCCTCCCTTACAATGCCATCCTCGGCTACCCGGCACTGGTTCAGTTCATGGCCGCCACGCACCCGGCGTACAACCTCATGAAGATGCCCGGGAGCAACAATACCCTCACCGTGCATGCAGACACCGGGGACGCCCTGCGAGTACTCAAGCTCGCCTTCAAAACGGCGGCATTGGCACAGCCCGCCGACGCGGGGACCCCTGAGCCCAAGGGGGCTGCGCCTAGCAAGAAGAAGCAGTTGTTCACCCAGGACAAGACAGAAACCAAGCAGATACCCGTCGACGAAGACGGATCCTCCAGCGCCACTTTCACCATTGGCGCCAACCTGGGGCCTGAGCAGGAGGAGGCCCTGGTCAAGTTCCTGCGTGCAAACAAAAAAGTGTTTGCTTGGGAGCCCGATCAGTTGGCAGGGATCCCCAGGGACGTCATCGAGCACCACCTCAACGTGTGCCCAAATGTGCGCCCCGTGAAGCAGAAGGCCAGGCGGCAGTCCGCAGAGAAGCAGGCCTTCATCGTCCAAGAGACCCGCAAGTTGGAAGCCGCTGGAGTCATTCGTGAGGTCCGGTACCCAGATTGGTTGGCCAACCCTGTCGTTGTGCCCAAGAAAGGGGGGAAGGAACGCATGTGTGTCGACTTCACCAACCTCAACAAGGCATGCCCGCAAGATCCGTTCCCGCTCCCTCGCATCGACCAGATCGTCGACTCCACCGCCGAGTGCGACCTGTTGTGCTTCTTGGATGCCTTCTCCAGATATCACCAGATCAAGATGGCGATAGAAGACGTTGAGAAGACCGCATTCTTGACCCCGTGCGGGGTATACTGCTATACATGCATGCCATTTGGACTACGCAACGCAGGGGCAACCTTTCAGCGGCTGATGCACATCACCTTGGGCCCGCAGCTCGGGAAGAATGTTGAAGCGTACGTCGATGACATTGTGGTAAAATCTCGGGAGGCCCGGACCCTGATACAAGACCTGGAGGAGACCTTCACGAGCCTCGACGCAGTGAACCTGCGGCTCAACCCGAAGAAATGTGTGTTTGGCGTTCCCTCGGGCAAGCTTTTGGGATTCCTCGTGTCTCACTGTGGCATCGAGGCCAACCCCGAGAAGGTCAAGGCGGTCGAGGACATGAGTCCGCCAAAGACCTCAGAGAAATGCAGAAGCTCACTGGGCGTGTGACCGCGCTAGGGCGCTTCATCTCCAAGTTCGTGGAACGAGCGCTGCCTTTCTTTCAGCTTATGAAGAAAAAGGGGCCCTTTGAATGGACTGAAGAGGCAGATAAGGCGTTTCAAGATCTCAAGAGGTACCTAACCAGTCCCCCAGTCATGGTGGCTCCGCGCCCTCAGGAGCCTCTGCTGCTTTACCTTGCCGCCACTCCCTACTCTGCCAGCGCAGCACTGGTGGCAGTTAGGGAGGAGCGCTAGGCCAAGACCATGGCGGCAGCCCGAGGCCAGACGAGACGGGAGCAGGGGAAGCTCGAGGGAGCCGAAACTACAGATGGAGAGAGTCAGCTGCCGAGGGACGCACCAGAGACAGGAGAGGCGGCATGCCCGGATGGTCCACCTCCCGAGGCCACAGCATCTCGTGAGGTGCCCTCACCTCCCGAGGGCGCCGCAACCCAAGCTGCTCTCAGCCTTGTTGAGCACCCAGTCTACTTCGTTAGCACGGTGCTACGGGACGCGAGGGCACGATACCCGATGCCTCAGAAGCTCCTCCTCGCGCTGTTGGTGGCCTCGCGCAAGCTGTGGCACTACTTCCAAGCTCACCCGATCAAGGTCGTCTCATCGTACCCCCTGGAGAGGGTGCTCAGGAGCCCTAACTCAGCCGGAAGGGTCGCGGAGTGGAACATAGAGTTGCAAGCGTTTCAGCTCGAGTTCAGCACAACTAGGGTCATCAAAGGAGCCGCGTTGGTGGATTTCGTGGCGGAATGGACAGAGGCGTCGGGCCTCAAGGATGACGAGGATCGCTCCCTCTCCCCAGAGAGCGAGGCGCCAGAAGGCTGGGTCATGTACTTCGATGGTGCATTCTCCAGGCACGGCGCGGGGGCTGGTGATGTGCTGATATCACCCACTCAGGATAAGCTTTGCTATGCAGTACAACTCTGTTTCCAGCAAGGAGAAAAGGTCTCCAACAACATAGCAGAATGTGAGGGACTGATAGCCGGGTTGAAGGCCGCAGCGGCCCTGGGAGTGAAGCGCCTCACCGTCAAAGGCGACTCGCAGCTCCTAGTCAACTTCTCCAACAAGGTGTACGAGCCGAAGGACGAGCATATGGAGGCCTACCTAGCAGAGGTCCGCAGGATGGAAAAGCAGTTCTGGGGGCTGGAGCTGAAGCACGTGCCCCGTGGCACCAACCAGGAAGCTGACGACATAGCCGGACGGGCGTCCAGGCGGCTGCCGCAGAAGCCCGGCATCTTCGAAGAGCGACTCTTCAAGCCTTAAGCGTAGCCAACGCTATCAAGCACAGCTCAGCCTCGAGAGGAGCTCCCTCAGCCGCCAGCCTCAGGAGCCCCGGCCTGCGGGCCGACCTCAGGAGTACGTTTGCTCCTGATGATGGAACCTCAGGAGGAACGCTGGATCACCGAGCTCCGGAATTACCTGACACATGGGACCCTGCCGGAGAAGGAAGAGGAAGTAGAACGTGTGGCGCGGCAGGCCACGGCATACTGCATCAGAGACGGAGAACTCTACCGGAAGCGACCCAACGACGTATCTCTGCGCTGCATCTCCAGGGAGCAAGGAAGGGAACTACTGGGGGACATACACGGCGGAGACTGCGGACACCACTCGTCATCACGAACCCTCGTCGGTAAAGCATTCCGTAGTGGGTTCTATTGGCCCACCGCGCTCAACGACGCGATCGAATTGGTAAAGGCTTGTGAGGCCTGCCAGTTCCATTCCAAGCAGATCCATCAGCCAGCGGGGAGCCTGTAGACTATACCCCTCTCGTGGCCATTCACAGTTTGGGGGTTGGATATTCTGGGCCAGTTCCCTCGGGCGCCAGGGGGCTACCGTTACCTCTACGTCGCCATTGACAAGTTCACCAAGTGGGCAGAGGTGGAGGCTGTCCGTACCATCCCCGCAGGCTCCGCGGTCAAGTTCATCAGGCGTATCGTGAGCCGGTTCGGGGTGCCGAACCGCATCATCACAGACAACGGTTCGCAGTTCACCAGTAACCTCTTCAAAACATACTGTGCTAACCTTGGAACTCAGATATGCTACGCTTCTGTGGCACACCCGCCAAGCAATGGGCAAGCCGAACGAGCCAACGCGGAGGTCCTGAGGGGCCTCAAGACCAGGACATTCAAGAAGAAGCTGGAGGCCTGCGGCAGGGGTTGGTACGATGAGCTCCAATCCATGCTGTGGTCCATCTGCACGACCGCGACCAAACCAACCGGGGAAACTCCGTTCTTCCTGGTCTATGAAGCCGAAGCAGTCCTTCCTCACGAGGTCAGGCGTCGCTCCGCGCGGGTCCTGGCGTTCGACGAGGCGCAGCAGGATGCCATGCGGGGGATGGACCTCGTGTTGGGGGAGGAACGCCGCCGAGAAGCCACGCTGCGAGCGGCAAGGTACCAACAGGCGCTACGACGATATCACTGCCACAACATCCGCCCCAGGACCCTTGAGGTAGGAGACCTCGTACTCAGGTGGGTCCTCTCCAGGGAAGGGCTGCACAAGCTCTCTCCCATGTGGGAGGGCCCGCTCAAGGTTGTTCATGTTTCCAGGCCTGGCTCCGTGCGCTTGGAGACTCAAGAGGGGGAGCCAATCCAGAACGCGTGGAACATCCAGCACCTCCGGAGGTTTTACCCCTAAAAGGCCCTGAGCCTGTGAAGAAGGCGAACGCTTGTGAAGATCGCATCTCTTTTTGGAAACGGCCCTGAGCCTGTGAAGAAGGCGAACGCCTGTGAAGATCATCTCTTTTTGGAAAAGGCCCTGAGCCTGTGAAGAAGGCGAACGCCTGTGAAGATCATCTCTTTTTGGAAAAGGCCCTGAGGCTGTGAAGAAGGCCAATGCCTGTGAAGCCCATTACCTCTAAGGAGGAAGGCCCGGAGCCTGTGAAGAAGTCCAATGCCTGTGAAGCTCATTACCTCTAAGGAGAAAGGCCCGGAGCTTGTGAAGAAGGCCAATGCCTGTGAAGCTCGCCGCCCCGTGACACTCTCACATAAAAATGAGTGGGGCTGTACACGCCCCGGAGTCTCAGGAGCGCCGGCCTCAGGCCTTGGGGCTCCCTCCCACGCCCAGTGGCAGCACTTAGCTCCGCGCTGGTGAGAAGACGTCAAAGACTAGACTAGGTGCCGGACGTGGCTTTTTTATTTGCTTAACGCATTTGACGTGTTTTACTTGCATTTGAAGTCTTATCGAAGCTATCGCCGTTGTTGATTTGTGGTTTGTCGATTTTCGCTCCTCGTTTTGATTTTCTCTCATGAAGGCCTCGCGAGGGATGGGGCTCGAACGCCCTCGCGAGCATTTTTGCTCTAGCCATTTAAAGGTTTCACGGCCCGGGCTCTCTACAGGAGCACCGCACTAGTCCGTGCCCCTCGGGCACCGTGACATACACACAGGGCCTGGGTCGGTCGCCCCCCGGCTGGGGCCGCAAACTACCTACGTGAGGGCAAATAGTTCAGAAGCTCAACAACGAAATTAAGGTAATGGCTACAACGGCAATAATTCTCAACACGCCCCCACGGGGCTCCACGCAGCTGTCTTATCTTACACAGGAAGCAAAAGGAAAAGGAAAGGGCGAGCCCGGCGCGGCCCGCCCCGCATCGGTCTACGGAGGCGACACCAGATGCCTCCGGAGCTCAGGCAGACTCCCTCTCGCACTTCACCGGAGCGCGATGACGGGCGGTTGAACAGCCACCACCCAAGAAGGCGCGGAGGCGAGGGGGCTGGTTGCGGCCACCGCTGGAGGAGCCGCCTGAAGGGGAGTAGGCGAAGCTTGGGGAGCCTCGGGCGCCGCCAGCAGAGCGAGCGCTGTCTCCTTCATCGTCGTCCTCAGGGCAGCATCCTGCACGGCGACCGTCTTCCCCAAACACCCTCACGTAGAGGGTGTTGTCGCCATCAAACTTGAAGTGCAGGGTGCACCGCTCGCCCAGGCCGCGCGCGTGGGCAAACGTTTGCCAGCCGCGGGTTAGGGCCCCATTCCCAGAAGGGGAGACCTCGAGCGAGACCCAAGAGGCCCTACTGCAGCAGCCGTCGGCCTGGAGCCAGAAGCCGCACCGGGCGCCGGCCGGTAGCTCGCTGATGACGAAGCGAGGGAGCTGGAGCCAGGTGCTGGTCGGGTCCGCCGACCACACGACGAACTCCAGCAGCACCTCCGCCGAGCGAAAGCGCGGCCTGGGAGGCCGCGCAGCCACAGCCTGCCTCTCCATGGCAGCCGAGCGCTCACCACCACGCGGAGAACCACCCCTGTGCCCACGGGGAGCCACAACGGGGACCGCGGGGTGCTTGCGGGGACGACCCCGGCCGCGCTTGGCCGGAGGGGAGTCGGGCCCCGCCCGGCTGGCCTTCCCCTTCTCCGCAGCTGAGAACCTCTTCGGAGCCATGCGAGCGGCGGCGGCGAAGGAGAGGAAGAAGAAGAGAAGCGGGAAGGGATGGACTGGCGGAGCTTGTGCGGCCTCGCACTTATAGCCGGAAGAGGCCAACCGTCAAGCACCATGATCGCAGGTAATAATGACCCGTATCTATGCATGCAGGGACTAGTCAAGTCACGCAGTTGCCGAGGCATCATGGGGAAGTGGAGACGCCCACGTCCTGTCAAACCGCCACGCGGCGCCCAAGGCCGCAGGCTGTTAGGGCCCGCGGCGCTTCGCCCTTGCCCTTTCGCCTCTCGGCACGGCCAAGTCCATGCGCACCTTGGGCCCGGGGGCTACTGTCGGCGTTCTGGGAACGGGGGTACCCAGACTTGCCTGCATGCGGCCTGCGGCGTGGCTCGAGTGGGGGCCCAGCGTGGCCCATCTTCATCAACACAAGGCTCAAGACCCTCGCGAGGGGCCAAGCCTCGCGAGGCGGACGACACGGCGCTTCCTCAAGCACGGCCTCCTTAGGCTGGCTCGCGAGGAGGCAGAGAGATCAAGGCGGGTACCTCACGAGGTGCCCATGACGCAAGGCATGACGACCAAGGGTGCCAGGCGGGCGCCAGCCCGCGCAGCGTTCCCCTTTCCTCTTTGGTGCAAAGGGGGCAAGCGCAGGCGAGGGGATCAAGCAAAGGCACCCATTTCGGTGCAACGAGACCAAGACCAGCTCCGCGACAAGGAGGAAGTCACTATGGAGCCCAAGCCGGCGTCATCACCAGAGCCTTTGGCAGGCGAAGACCAACTTTAGTCAGGATAAGTGTACCAGATGTTCCCCTTCAAATTGGCCAATTGTTGGCGCCCTTCCCGCTCAATATTTAGGAAGAGGCCCAGGGCCTTTGCCTATAAATAGGGCAAGCCACCCCCAGGGTAGAGGGACCGGGGGGCGAGAATCCAATCTGATCGAGTACCAAGGAACCTGTAGAAGCAACTAAAGAGAGAGAGAGAAGGGCGATCGAACTCCCCCTAGAAGTTCATCCCCTAGCCAAGAACTGGCCGTCGCGAGGCCGTTCCCCCTTGTACTGTTCTTCCTCATCAGCCCAAGAGGCAATCCATCCCCCACAAACTAGAGTAGGGTATTACACCACAATGGTGGCCCGAACTAGTATAAACTTTGTGTCTCTTGTGTTGTTCTTGCAGTAGCTAGATCCTTACGAGGCGGAGAGGTAGAGGCCACGATCTCCGCGCGCACCCCAGAGTTCGAACCTTAAGGGTCTGCTGGAACCCGTGATCCGACAGACAAAGATCAAGGCGATTAATAAGTCGAGAGAGTCAATTAAGGATCCCAATGTGTGGTAGTAGATGTTGATGGATCACAAACACAGAACTCAGTTCCTGAGGACAGCTTCAATGATACAACCCACCATGTACTCCTACATGGCCTCTCACCAATACCTTTACCAAAACGTGTTCACACACTTAGCTCCCAATAGTAGGACATGTTCACACACCTCTAATTCATCCCCGATGAATCAGACCTGACTCAACTCTAAGCAGTAGCAGGCATGACAAACAAGCATAGATGAGTAGGCACATCATGGCTCAAACAACTCTTACTCATGCTAGTGGGTTTCATCTATTTACTATGGCAATGACAGGTCATGCAAAGGAAAGGGGTTCAACTACCGCAGCAAGTAACAGTTGAATCGTTGTTGTCCTAATGCAGTAAAAGAGAGCAGGAGCGAGAGAGTGGGATTGTATAGGAATGAACAAGGGGGTTTTTGCTTGCCTGGCACTTCTGAAGATAATATAGTTCTTCATCGGTGTCATCGAACAATCGTCGGAACGTCGTCTACTGAGAGGGGACAGTCACCGGCAACAGAGAAAGAACCCAATCAATGCAATGCGACAATATGATGCATGATCATGACATGGCAATATGATGTGAGTTGAGCTAATGCAGCTAGCAACGATTTAAATGAAGTTGGTTTGAACCCAAGGTTCAAATTCAAACTCCATGTAAGGCATTTCAAATGCCATTTATTCAAATTGTCTTATACAGCAACTTTAAGTTGTTCAAACATGCATGAAAATGGTGCAAATGGATAGATTAGATTTTTCTGAACATTTTTCATATATAATTTATTTCCATCGGAGTTACAGATTAATTTCTATGAATTTTTTAAGTTTGCAACAATTTCTGGAATTTTCTATATTACAATGAATCCAAAAATTAGTTATTGCGTCAGTAGTGCGTCACGGTGACGTCAGTGGTCAAAGGGGACGTCCAGGTCAAACCTGACTAGTGGGTCCCGCGTGTCAGGTAATTAGTCTAACTAATATTTAGTTAACACTAGTCCTAACCTAATTAACAGGCCGGCCCCACCTGTCATAGACTCGGGGGGAAGTCAACCTGGGCCCACATAGGGTCAAACATGGTCAAATGGGGTCAAACTCGCCGGCGTTTAGCCACCGGCGAGGCCAGACGCGGCGGGGCGGTGCGGGTTTCGTGCTTCGGTGACCAAATCGATGGCTGAGAGCAGCTACGTGACACGGGGAGCGAGCCGCGTCGTTTGGTGGTAGTGGTGGAGCTCGAGGTGGCCGGGAATGACATCGGCGACGACCTTGGCGGTCCCGGAGTTCGTGCGAGGTCGACCCTGAGGCTATGGGGCACGGCGAGGCGCGTGGAGCGGTGCTACGGGCTGCTTGGGCTGCGACGAACGCGATGGCGTGCTCGGAATCGGGCCAGCATGGCTGTGGCCACGACGGCGATGTGCAGAGGCGGTGACGCGTGCGGGTCGGAGGAGTCGGGGACGAGCCGGAGCAAGCGGGGCGGTGAAGTGGATCTCTGGTGACGGCGGTGAAGATGAGGTCGATGCGGTGGCTGAAGGAAATATGCCCTAGAGGCAATAATAAAGTTATTATTTATTTCCTTATATCATGATAAATGTTTATTATTCATGCTAGAATTATATTAACTGGAAACATAATACATGTGTGAATACATAGACAAACAGAGTGTCACTAGTATGCCTCTACTTGACTAGCTCATTAATCAAAGATGGTTATGTTTCCTAACCATGAACAAAGAATTGTTATTTGATTAACGAGATCACATCATTAGTTGAATGATCTGATTGACATGACCCATTCCATTAGCATAGCACCCGATCGTTTAGTATGTTGCTATTGCTTTTATCCATGACTTATACATGTTCCTTTAAACTATGAGATTATGCAACTCCCGTTTACCGTAGGAACACTTTGTGTGCTACCGAACATCACAACGTAACTGGGTGATTATAAAGGTGCTCTACAGGTGTCTCCGAAGGTACATGTTGGGTTGGCGTATTTCGAGATTAGGATTTGTCACTCCGATTGTCGGAGAGGTATCTCTGGGCCTTCTCGGTAATGCACATCACATAAAGCCTTGCAAGCATTGCAACCAATGAGTTAGTTGCGAGATGATGTATTACGGAACGAGTAAAGAGACTTGCCGGTAACGAGATTGAACTAGGTATTGGATACCAACGATCGAATCTCGGGCAAGTAACATACCGATGACAAAGGGAACAACGTATGTTGTTATGCGGTCTGACCGATAAAGATCTTCGTAGAATATGTAGGAGCCAATATGGGCATCCAGGTCCCGCTATTGGTTATTGACCAGAGACGTGTCTCGGTCATGTCTACATTGTTCTCGAACCGTAGGGTCCGCACGCTTAACGTTACGATGACAGTTATTATGAGTTTATGCATTTTGATGTACCGAAGGAGTTCGGAGTCCCGGATGTGATCACGGACATGACAAGGAGTCTCGAAATGGTCGAGACGTAAAGAATGATATATTGGAAGCCTATGTTTGGACATCGGATGCATTCCAGGTGAAATCAGGATTTTACCGGAATACCGGGAGGGTTACCGGAACCCCCCGGGGGCATAATGGTCTAACATGGGCCTTGGAGGAGAGGTGAGAGGGCTGCCCTCATGGGCTGCGCGCCTCCCCCCTTCCCCTGTCCTATTAGGACTAGGAGAGGTGGGCGCCCCCTCTCTCTCTCTCCCCCTTGGAGAATCCTAGTCCAACTAGGATTGGGGGGGATCCTACTCCCAGAGGGAGTAGGACTCTCCTGGCGCGCCAGGCTTGGCCGGCCAGCCCCTCCCCCTTGGCTCCTTTATATACAGGGGCAGGGGGCACCCCAAAGACACACAAGTTGATCTACGGATCATTCCTTAGCCGTGTGCGGTGCCCCCTTCCACCAAATTCCACCTCGGTCATATCGTTGTAGTGCTTAGGCGAAGCCCTGCGCCGGTAACACATCAAGATCGTCACCACGCCGTCGTGCTGACGGAACTCTTCCCCGACGCTTTGCTGGATCGGAGCCCGGGGATCGTCATCGAGCTGAACGTGTGCCAAGAACTCGGAGGTGCCGGAGTAACGGTGTTGTGATCGGTTGGATCGCGAGGAGAACGTACGACTACTTCCTCTACGTTGTGTCAACGCTTCCGCTTCGGTCTACGAGGGTACGTAGACAACACTCTCCCCTCTTGTTGCTATGCATCACCATGATCTTGCGTGTGCGTAGGAAAATTTTTGAAATTACTACGTTCCCCAACAGTGGCATCCGAGCCTAGTTTTTTATGGTTTGATGTTATTTGCACGAGTAGAACACAAGTGAGTTGTGGACGATACAAGTCATACTGCCTACCAGCATGTCATACTTTGGTTCAGCGGTATTGTTGGACGAGACGATCCGGACCAACCTTACGCGTACGCTTACGCGAGACCGGTTCCCTCGACGTGCTTTGCACATAGATGGCTTGCGGAAGACTGTCTCTCCAACTTTAGTTGAACCGAGTGTGGCTACGCCCGGTCCTTGAGAAGGTTAAAACGGAGTCTATTTGACAAACTATCGTTGTGGTTTTGATGCGTAGGTAAGATGAGTTCTTGCTTAAAGCGCGTAGCAGCCACGTAAAACTTGCAAAAACAAAGTAGAGGACGTCTAACTTGTTTTTGCAGGGCATGTTGTGATGTGATATGGTCAACACATGATGCTAAAATTTTATTGTATGAGATGATCATGTTTTGTAACCGAGTTATCGGCAACTGGCAGGAGCCATATGGTTGTCGCTTTATTGTATGCAATGCAATCGCGATGTAATGCTTTACTTTATTACTAAGCGGTAGTGATAGTCGTGGAAGCATAAGATTGGCGAGACGACAACGATGCTACGATGGAGATCAAGGTGTCGCGCCGGTGACGATGGTGATCATGACGGTGCTTCGAAGATGGAGATCACAAGCACGAGATGATGATGGCCATATCATATCACTTATATTGATTGCATGTGATGTTTATCTTTTATGCATCTTATCTTGCTTTGATTGACGATAGCATTATAAGATGATCTCTCACTAATTATCAAGAAGTGTTCTCCCTGAGTATGCCCCGTTGCGAAAGTTCTTCGTGCTGAGACACCACGTGATGATCGGGTGTGATAGGCTCTACGTTCAAATACAACGGGTGCAAAACAGTTGCACACGCGGAATACTCAGGTTTAACTTGACGAGCCTAGCATATAACAGATATGGCCTCGGAACACGGAGACCGAAAGGTCGAGCGTGAATCATATAGTAGATATGATCAACATAGTGATGTTCACTATTGAAACTACTCCATCTCACGTGATGATCGGACATGGTTTAGTTGATTTGGATCACGTGATCACTTAGAAGATTAGAGGGATGTCTATCTAAGTGGGAGTTCTTAAGTAATATGATTAATTGAACTTTAATATTATCATGAACATTAGTCCTAGTAGTATTAGCATATCTATGTTGTAGATCAATAGCTCGCGTTGTTGCTTCCCTGTGTTTATTTTGATATGTTCCTAGAGAAAAATTGTGTTGAAAAATGTTAGTAGCAATGATGCGGATTGGATCCGTGATCTGAGGTTTATCCTCATTGCTGCACAGAAGAATTATGTCCTTGATGCACCGCTAGGTGACGGACCTATTGCAGGAGCAGATGCAGACATTATGAACGTTTTGCTAGCTCAATATGTTGACTACTTAATAGTTTAGTGCACCATGCTTAACTGCTTAGAATCGGGACTTCAAAGACGTTTTGAATGTCATGGAGCATATGAGATGTTCCAGGAGTTGAAGTTAATATTTCAAGAAAATACCCGAGTTGAGAGATATGAAGTCTCCAACAAGTTCTATAGCTAAAAGATGAAGGAGAATCGCTCAACTAGTAAGCATGTGCTCAGATTGTCTGGGTACTACAATCGCTTGAATCAAGTGGGAGTTAATCTTCCAGATAAGATAGTGATTGACAGAATTCTCTAGTCACCATCACCAAGTTAGTAGAACTTCGTGATGAACTATAATATGCAAGGGATAACAGAAAATATTCCCAAGCTCTTCGTGATGCTAAAATCGGCGAAGGTAGAAATCAAAGAAAACATCAAGTGTTGATGGTTGACAAGATCACTAGTTTCAAAAAAAGGGGCAAAAGGAAAGAAGGGGAACTTCAAGAAGAACGGCAAGCAAGTTGCTGCTCAAGTGAAAAAGCCCAAGTCTGGTCCTAAGCCTGAGACTAAGTGCTTCTACTGCAAAGGGACTGGTCACTGGAAGCGGAACTACCCCAAGTGATTGGCGGATAAGAAGGATGGCAAAGTGAACAAAAGTATATTTGATATACATGTTATTGATGTGTACTTTACTAGTGTTCATAGCAACCCCTCAGTATTTGGTACTAGTTCAGTTGCTAAGATTAGTAACTCGAAACGGGAGTTGCAGAATGAACAAATACTAGTTAAAGGGCAAGGTGACGATGTGTGTTGGAAGTGGTTCCAAGATTGATATGATCATCATCACACACTCCCTATACTTTCGGGATTAGTGTTGAAACTAAATAAGTGTTATTTGGTGTTTGCGTTGAGCATAAATATGATTTGATCATGTTAATTGCAATACAGTTATTCATTTAAGTTAGAGAACAATTGTTGTTCTGTTTACATGAATAAAACCTTCTATGGTCATACACACCAATGAAAATAGTTCATTGGATCTCGATCGTAGTGATACACATATTCATAATATTGAAACCAAAAGATGCGAAATTAATAATGATAGTGCAACCTATTTGTGGCACTGCCGTTTAGGTCATATTGGTGTAAAGCGCATGAAGAAACTCCATGCTGATGGGATTTTGGAATCACTTGATTATGAATCACTTGATGCTTGCGAACCATGCCTCTTGGGCAAGATGACTAAAAACGCCGTTCTCCGGAACAATGGAGCAAGCAACAGATTTGTTGGAAATCATACATACTGATGTATATGGTCCGATGAATATTAAGGCTCGTGACAAGTATCATTATTTTCTGACCTTCACAGATGATTTGAGCAGATATAGGTATATCTACTTGATGAAACATAAGTCTGAAACATTTGAAAAGTTCAAAGAATTTCAGAGTGAAGTGGAAAATCATCGTGACAAGAAAATAAAATTTCTACGATCTGATCGCAGAGACGAATATTTGAGTTACGAGTTTGGTCTTCAATTAAAACAATGTGGAATAGTTTCACAAACTCATGCCACCTGGAACACCGCAGCATAATGGTGCGTCCGAACGTCATAACCGTACTTTATTAGATATAGTACAATCTATGATGTATCTTACCGATCTACCACTATCGTTTTTGGGATTATGCATTAGAGACAGCTGCATTCACATTAAATAGGGCACCATCTAAATCCGTTGAGACGACACCGTATGAACTATGGTTTAGCAATAAACCTAAGCTGTCGTTTCTTAAAGTTTGGGGCTGCGATGCTTATGTGAAAAAGCTTCAACCTGATAAGCTCGAACCCAAATCGGAGAAATGTGTCTTCATAGGATATCCAAAGGAAACTGTTGGATACACCTTCTATCACAGATCCGAAGGCAAGACTTTTGTTGCTAAGTTCGGAAACTTTCTAGAGAAAGAGTTTCTTTCGAAAGAAGTGAGTGGGAGGAAAGTAGAAAACTTGATAAGGTAATTGTACCTTCTCCCTTATTGGAAAGTAGTTCATCACAGAAATCTGTTCTTGTGACTACTACACCAATTAGTAAGGAAGCTAATGATGATGATCATGTAACTTCAAGATCAAGTTACTACCGAATCTCGTAAATAAACCAGAGTGAGATCCGCACCAGAGTGGTACGGTAATCCTGTTCTAGAAGTCATGTTACTAGACCATGACGAACTTGCGAACTATGAGGAAGCGATGATGAGCCCAGATTCCGCGAAATGGTTAGAGGCCATGAAATCTGAGATATGATCCATGTATGAGAACAAAGTATGGACTCTGAGGGATTTGCCCGATGATCGGCAAGCCAAAGAAAATAAATGGATCTTCAAGAGGAAGACGGATACTGATAGTAGTGTTACTATCTACAAAGCTAGAATTGTCGAAAAAAAAGGTTTTTCGACAAGTTCAAAGTGTTGACTACGATGAGAGTTTCTCACTCGTATCTATGCTTAAGTCTGTCCGAATCATGTTAGCAATTGTCGCATTTTATGAAATCCGGCAAATGGATAAACAAAACTACATTCCTTAATGGATTTATTAAAGAAGAGTTGTATACGATGCAACTAGAAGGTTTTGTCGATCCTAAAGGTGTTAACAAAATATGCAAGCTCCAGCGATCCATCTATGGACTGGTGCAAGCATCTCGGAGTTGGAATATACGCTTTGATAAGTTGATCAAAGCATATAGTTTTATACAGACTTGCGGTGAAGCCTGTATTTACAAGAAAGTGAGTGAGAGCACTACAGCATTTCTGATAAGTATATGTAAATGACATATTATTGATCGGAAATAATGTAGAATTATTCTGTGAAGCATAAAGGAGTATTTGAAAGGAGTTTTTCAAAGAAAGACCTCAGGGAAGCTACTTACATATCGAGCATCAAGATCTATAGAGATAAGATCGAGACGCTTGATAAGTTTTTTCAATGAGTACATACCTTGACAAGATTTTGAAGTAGTTCAAAATGGAACAGTCAAAGAAAGAGTTCTTGCCTGTGTTACAAAGTGTGAAATTGAGTAAGACTCAAAACCCGACCACGGCAGAAGATAGAAAGAGAATGAAAGTCATTCCCTATGCTTTGGCCATAGGTTCTATAAAGTATGCCATGCTGTGTACCAGACCTATTGTATACCCTACCCTGAGATTGGCACGGGAGTACAATAGTGATCTAGGAGTAGATCACTGGACGGCGGTCAAAATTATCCTTAGTGGAATAAGGATACGTTTCTCGATTATGGAGGTGACAAAAAGGTTCGTCGTAAAAGGTTACGTAGATGCAAGTTTTGACACTAATCTAGATGACTCTAAGTCTCAATCTAAATACATATTGAAAGTGGGAGCAATTAGCTAAAGTAGCTCCGTGCAGAGCATTGTAGACATAGAAAATTGCAAAATACATAACGGATCTGAATGTGGCAGACCCGTTGACTAAATTTCTCTCACAAGCAAAACATGATCACACCGTAGTACTCTTTGGGTGTTAATCACATAGTGATGTGAACTAGATTACTGAATCTAGTAAACCCTTTGGGTGTTGGTCACATATCGATGTAAACTATGGGTGTTAATCACATGATGATGTGAACTATTGATGTTAATCACATGGTGATGTGATCTAGATTATTGACTCTAGTGCAAGTGGGAGACTGAAGGAAATATGCCCTAGAGGCAATAATAAAGTTATTATTTATTTCCTTATATCATGATAAATGTTTATTATTCATGCTAGAATTGTATTAACTGGAAACATAATACATGTGTGAATACATAGACAAACAGAGTGTCACTAGTATGCCTCTACTTGACTAGCTCATTAATCAAAGATGGTTATGTTTCCTAACCATGAACAAAGAGTTGTTATTTGATTAACGAGATCACATCATTAGTTGAATGATCTGATTGACATGACCCATTCCATTAGCATAGCACCCGATCGTTTAGTATGTTGCTATTGCTTTTATCCATGACTTATACATGTTCCTTTAAACTATGAGATTATGCAACTCCCGTTTACCGTAGGAACACTTTGTGTGCTACCAAACGTCACAACGTAACTGGGTGATTATAAAGGTGCTCTACAGGTGTCTCCGAAGGTACATGTTGGGTTGGCGTATTTCGAGATTAGGATTTGTCACTCCGATTGTCGGAGAGGTATCTCTGGGCCTTCTCGGTAATGCACATCACATAAAGCCTTGCAAGCATTGCAACCAATGAGTTAGTTGCGAGATGATGTATTACGGAACAAGTAAAGAGACTTGCCAGCAACGAGATTGAACTAGGTATTGGATACCAACGATCGAATCTCGGGCAAGTAACATACCGATGACAAAGGGAACAACGTATGTTGTTATGCGGTCTGACCGATAAAGATCTTAATAGAATATGTAGGAGCTAATATGGGCATCCAGGTCCCGCTATTGGTTATTGACCGAAGACATGTCTCGGTCATGTCTACATTGTTCTCGAACCGTAGGGTCCGCACGCTTAACGTTACGATGACAGTTATTATGAGTTTATGCATTTTGATGTACCGAAGGAGTTCGGAGTCCCGGATGTGATCACGGACATGACGAGGAGTATCGAAATGGTCGAGACGTAAAGAATGATATATTGGAAGCCTATGTTTGGACATCGGATGCATTCCAGGTGAAATCAGGATTTTACCGGAATACCGGGAGGGTTACCTGAACCCCCCGGGGGCATAATGGGCTAACGTGGGCCTTGGAGGAGAGGTGAGAGGGCTGCCCTCATGGGCTGCGCGCCTCCCCCTTCCCCTAGTCCTATTAGGACTAGGAGAGGTGGGCGCCCCCTCTCTCTCTCCCCCCCTTGGAGAATCCTAGTCCAACTAGGATTGGGGGGGGGAATCCTACTCCCAGAGGAGTAGGACTCTCCTGGCGCGCCAGGCTTGGCCGGCCAGCCCCTCCCCCTTGGCTCCTTTATATACAGGGGCAGGGGGCACCCCAAAGACACACAAGTTGATCTACGGATCGTTCCTTAGCCGTGTGCGGTGCCCCCTTCCACCAAATTCCACCTCGGTCATATCGTTGTAGTGCTTAGGCGAAGCCCTGCGCCGGTAACACATCAAGATCGTCACCACGCCGTCGTGCTGACGGAACTCTTCCCCGATGCTTTGCTGGATCGGAGCCCGGGGATCGTCATCGAGCTGAACGTGTGCCAAGAACTCGGAGGTGCCGGAGTAACGGTGCTGTGATCGGTTGGATCGCGAGGAGAACATACGACTACTTCCTCTACGTTGTGTCAACGCTTCCGCTTCGGTCTACGAGGGTACATAGAAAACACTCTCCCCTCTTGTTGCTATGCATCACCATGATCTTGCGTGTGCATAGGAACATTTTTGAAATTACTACGTTCCCCAACAGTGGCTTCAAGGCGAACGAGCGCTCGGGGCTCAGTCTGCTCGACGGAGAGGACGGTGGCGGAACTTGTGGACACGACGGGGCGGCGCGAGGACGAGGTGGACGTGAGAACTACGGTGGCGTGGTTGCGGCAGCGTCGGCCATGGTGGGAGAGAGCGAGGGAGTGAGACAGAGGAGTGAGCGAGGTGTCCACGGGGTCGGGGCGGCGCCGCGGAGGCGTTTCGAGGCGTCGCGCTGGCGCGGGCGAGGGTAGGCAGGCAGGGAGGTGGCGTGGCGAGCTCGGCGGCGTCGCGGTGTCCCTCCTCTGCCCACTGGCAGAGGTAGGTGATGACTGGCACGGGCCAGATGGGCCGGGCCAGCCAGGTAAGTGGCCTCTGGCCTTTCTCTCTCTCTCTCTCTCTCTCTCTCTCTCTCTCTCTCTCTCTCTTTCTAAATTATTTTCTGTTTTCTAATTTTCTGCAACTGTTGGGCTTTATTAAAAATACTTAAACGTTTCCAGAAATCCTGAAAATAATTGTGGGCTCTGTTGGGAGTATTCCTAACAGCCCTCACTTAAATCCAGAATTATTTGGGCATATAAAATATTTAATAGCACTTATATGCCCAAATGCAAATACTATATGATTTATTTCAGAGCCCAAATATGTCCTACAAAAATGTAAACCATTTTTGGTAGATGCTTCCACCTCAAACCAGAAATGTTGAACATTTTCAGAGGGCATTTTGAGTTTAATGGAAAAGATTTTATTTTGACCCTAGTTGAATTCATTTGGTGCTAGGGTTTAAGCATCCCCATTTCAAGATTAACTAAAATTGGAAAAGATGCATGGATGCAATGCCACTAATTACAAGAAGATTTCTAGGGCCGTGACATGGCTAGCGGGTGTCAGCAACTTTAGTTGAATCGAGTGTGGCTACGCCCAGTCCCTGTTGAAGGTTAAAACATCACACTTGACGAAATATCGTTGTGGTTTTGATGCGTAGGTAAGAACGGTTCTTCCTCAGCCCATAGCAGCCACGTAAAACTTGCAGCAACATAGTAGAGGACTTCTAACTTGTTTTTGCAGGGCATGTTGTGATGTGATATGGTCAAGACATGATGCTAAATTTTATTATATGAGATGATCATGTTTTGTAACGGAATTATCGGCAACTGGCAGGAGCCATATGGTTGTCGCTTTATTGTATGCAATGCAATCGCCCTGTAATTGTTTTTACTTTATCACTAAGCAGTAGCGCTTGTCGTAGAAACAATAGTTGGCGAGACGACAATGATACTACGATGGAGATCAAGGTGTCGCGCCAGTGACGATGGTGATCATGACGGTGCTTTGTAGATGGAGATCAAAGGCACAACATGATGATGGCCATATCATATCACTTATATTGATTGCATGTGATGTTTATCCTTTATGCATCTTATTTTGCTTTGATTGACGGTAGCATTATAAGATGATCTTTCACTAAATTTAAAGGTACAAGTGTTCTCCCTGAGTATGCACCGTTGCGAAAGTTCGTCGTGCTGAGACACCACGTGATGATCGGGTGTGATAAGCTCTACGTTCACATACAACGGGTGCAAGCCAGTTTTGCACACGCAGAATACTCGGGTTAAACTTGACGAGCCTAGCATATGCAGATATGGCCTCGGAACATTGAGACCAAAAGGTCGAGCGTGAATCACATAGTAGATATGATCAACATAGTGATGTTCACCATTGAAAACTACTCCATCTCACGTGATGATCGGACATAGTTTAGTTGATTTGGACCACGTGATCACTTAGATGATTGGAGGGATGTCTATATAAGTGGGAGTTCTTAAGTAATATGATTAATTGAACTTTAATTTATCATGAACTTAGTACCTGATAGTATTTTGCATGTCTATGTTGTTGTAGATCAATGCCCGTGCTACTGTTCCATTGAATTTTAATGCGTTCCTTGAGAAAGCTAAGTTGAAAGATGATGGTAGCAATTACACGGACTGGGTCCGTAACTTGAGGATTATCCTCATTGCTGCATAGAAGAGTTACATCCTGGAAGCACCGCTAGGTGCAAGACCCGCTGCAGGAGCAACACCGGACGTTGTGAACATTTGGCAGAGCAAAGCTGATGACTACTCGATAGTTCAAGGTGCCATGCTTTACGGCTTAGAACCAGGACTTCAACGACGTTTTGAACGTCATGGAGCATATGAGATGTTCCAGGAGTTGAAGTTAATATTTCAAGCAAATGCCCAGATTGAGAGATATGAAGTCTCCAATAAGTTCTACGGCTGCAAGATGGAGGAGAGTAGTTCTGTCAGTGAGCATATACTCAAAATGTCTGGGTATAAAAATCACTTGATTCAACTTGGAGTTAATCTTCCTGATGATAGTGTCATTGACAGAATTCTTCAATCACTACCACCAAGCTACAAGAGCTTTGTGATGAACTATAATATGCAAGGGATGAACAAGACAAGTCCCGAGCTCTTCGCGATGCTAAAGGCTGCAGAGGTAGAAATCAAGAAGGAGCATCAAGTGTTGATGGTCAACAAGACCACCAGTTTCAAGAAAAAGGGTAAAGGGAAGAAGGGGAACTTCAAGAAGAACGGCAAGCAAGTTGCTACTCAAGTGAAGAAGCCCAATTATGGACCTAAGCCTGAGACTGAGTGCTTCTACTGCAAAGGGACTGGTCACTAGAAGCGGAACTGCCCCAAGTATTTGCCGGATAAGAAGGATGCCAAGGTGAACAAAGGTATATGTGATATACATGTTATTGATGTGTACCTTACTAATGCTCACAGTAGTACCTGGGTATTTGATACTGGTTATGTTGCTAATATTTGCAACTCGAAACTGGGACTATGGATTAAGCGAAGATTGGCTAAGGACGAGGTGACGATGCGTGTGGGAAATGGTTCCAAAGTCGATGTGATCGACGTCGGCACGTTATCTCTACATCTACCTTCGGTATTAGTTTTATACCTAAATAATTGTTTTTGGTGCCAGCGTTGAGCATGAAGACTATATCTAGAACTTGTTTGATGCGAGACGGTTATTCATTTAAATCTGAGAATAATGGTTGTTCTATTTACATGAGTAATATCTTTTATGGTCATGCACCGTTGAAGAGTGGTCTATTTTTGTTGAATCTCGATAGTTGTCGGTGTCAAAACCAGCGGATCTCGGGTAGGGTGTCCCGATCTATGCGTCAAGGTCAGATGGTAACAGGAGACAAGGGACACTTTATTTTACCCAGGTTCGAGCCTTCTTGATGGAGGTAAAACCCTACTCCTGCTAGATTAATATTGATGATATGGGTAGTACAAGAGTAGATCTACCACGAGATCAAGGAGGCTAAAACCCTAGAAGCTAGCCTATAGGTATGATGATGGTTATGATGTGTTCGTCCTACGGACTACAACCCTCCGGTTTATATAGGCACCGGATAGGGTTAGGGTTACACAGAGTCGGTTACATTGGTAGGAGATCTTGAATATCCGCACGCCTAGCTTGCCTTCCACGCCAAGGAAAGAACCTTCCGGACACGGGACGAAGTCTTCAATCTTGTATCTTCATAGTCCTGGAGTCCGGCTGAAGATATAGTTCGGCTATCCGAACACCCCCTAATCCAGGACTCCCTCAGTAGCCCCTGAACCAGGCTTTAATGACGACGAGTCCGGTGCACGAATTGTCTTCGGCATTGCAAGGCGGGTTCCTCCTCCAAATTCTTCAAGAAGATAATAAACACCAAAAAATAGTGTCGGGCTCTGCAAAACAAGTTTCCACGTATTGCCATATAGAGAATAATACAAACACAAATCAAATCTCCTGACGTATTCCGCAGTGCGTCATAACACTGCGACCAAGCCTTTTGTATGGATTATTTTTTGTTGTTCCACCGCGGCACGTTTAACGAGGCGGTTTCCTTGGCACGTCTTGTCGAAGCAGAGATCGTGTGCCCCCTCTAACGGGATTCTCATTAATACGGATGTGGGTAACCCAACCGTGCCATTTATCACGGCTCTTTGGAGGCAAGCGAGTTTTACTAGGCCGGTGGGGACGCATAGCCGCATCCTCCCATATAAGGGGATAAGGATCCACCTTTTTACCTACGCCTTCTTCCTCCTTTGCCTACCCATCTTCTTCGCACCCGAGCTCCAGCGCCCGACCGCTTCCCAGCTCTAACGCCGGAATGTATCCAAGCTCCAACGCCGGACTATGTCCGAGGTGTCGTAAATCACCTTTGTTCAAAGAAGTTTGAAGGAGTTTTAGCCGAGCTCAATGCCGGAAATGCCCTCTATGGAGCCAGCCACTAGCGCCCGAGCTCTATGCCGGACTGCTTTCAAGGTGGTGCACCATCCCGAATGTGGGCCAATTTTTGTCAATATTTTTGATCAGTGCAATTTATTCTCTGCCTAGATATATAGCCAGTAGCCCTCAAGGTGGGTATCGGTCTAAAACCCGAGATGCACATGAAGGATGACATAACACCGCTGATCCCCGCAGCCGCTGAGACTCAGGTTGATTTGCAAAATCGGTCTGAGGATCAAGTCCTAGCTCGGCAGAATACTTCGGGATACAAAAAGCGGCGTGCTCAGTCCTCGAGACTCAGGTTGGGTGCGGCCGACCAACCTGAGGATCAAAATCTCCTCGGAAACTATATTGCACATAAAATTTTCTGCATTGGACAAGCAATGCAGTAGCCCCCGAGACACTGGTCGGGTGGAAACACCAGATCAGGGGATCAATGTGTCCCTTTAATATGTTTAAATAATAAGCCCGAAGCCCAGTAGCCCCCGAGCCTTAATGCGGGCACGGGTGGCCGAATTAACGATCAATATCCATAGTAAAATCGCAAATTATGTGTAATGACTCTATGTATCTAAGTACTTTACATCATTAATGCTCGGATCCGCATTGTACAAAACTTTGTTGACCGGCCATCGGCTTCCACCTCCTTGGCCAGTAGCCGAGGAGTGTTTGTCTTACTTTATAAAGCCTTTATGAGGGCAAAGATTTATGACAAACAAGGCGATCTGGCCATACGGTTTTATAAACAAAGGTACGCGGAGAGATATGTTATATTACTGTTTTAACAGAAGAAATGTCTTCCAAAGAAAATAGTCCCGCTATCGGTTCCTTTCTTTAGGTTGTCATGCTAAGCATGATCATGAAACCACAGCTCCAACGTAAGAGCAAAATATCGAGGATTTAGTTTGGGAGGCTAGTTAATAGCCCCCGGTAGTGTTCGGCGGCAGACGAGGTCAAGCCGTAAACACTTCGGCCAATGTTATGAATGGCCCATAGTCATCGGATCGCTGAGCAGTTTACGCTTATTGTGACAGTCAGTTTTTGGCTTTCTCCACTGAGGTGCTTGACCATGCAAGCTGGAAGCACAATCGCAGTGGTTCTCCCTTTGCACGCCTAGCCGAACAAAACGGAACGTAGGAAGCAAGTGTAGGAGCCGGGCAACCCAACTATTGACCCAAGACACAATTCGAAACCGATGCATATATAGCAATATCCGAGAATGTTTTTGCCGAATCCCTAAAAGGTGTCCGGCGTTGCACTGCGAGACTAATGCTGGAAAAGCACAAATAGTTTAAAAGTGCCAAAAAGCTTGAAAAACCAAGAAACGTCAGTAAAAACATGACGTCCGAACAATATCAAGTGTTCGGTGCCAATCCGAAAATTGGTCTTAGAAAAAAGAAGTGCCTCTGTCGTGCTTTAACATGATACATCCTATCTCAAGACTTCGAGCGGGTCAGCCTACGGCTTCAACCTCCTATCCCGAGGGCGGAGTACTTCTCATCAGGCCAGTTTAGCAAACTAAACTCTAGCGGCATTGAGAGAGAAATTAGGCTCCCTGGCTAGTGACCGCACACTCGTGTCGAAAAAAGTAGTGATAAAAAATAATAGTAAGAAAAACTTTGCAACGACTAAGAAGAAGAACTCTTATTATAAAAACGGCTCACATAAATTTAAGAGCCCCCAAGTGACTTGGGTAAAAGTTGACTATATAATGTAAGGTGACATATAGAATGCCTTCTAGCCGGATTGTAGATCGTTTGTCGTTGCCGACCTTTTCACTTCAACCTCGGGACCTGACGGTCCGGAGTGTGTCTGAATACCATAATGGTTATATAAGAACCCAGGTATGCATGGAGACCAGGCGTAGGGGTCATTAGTGCTTTATCAGACAAGTGCCCAACTAGTTATGTTATATTACATGGTTAGTAAGAAACATCTTCCAAAGAGAATAGTTCCGTTAAGGGTTCCTTTCGCTGGGGTGGCGTGCCCTGAAGTGCACGTCTAGACTGCAAATGCAGGAAAACATCTGGGGGCATGTATAAGTAAAAAAGGTTCATCTTTAGTTCACCGACCGAATATTCCCTTAAGAACGCTAGCTTTCGGTTTCACCCAGTCTGAGGTACACATCCGGCTTATCCGGCAGTAGCAATCGCAGAGGTGCTCCCTTTACCACCTAGCCGAACAATCGGGAACATAGAGGTAAGCACAGGAGCCAGGCAACCCAGCTTGTCCAAAACTTAAGTCATATCGATGCATATAATGGTGAATAAAAGGTACATGCGGAAGTGTGACACATGTGTTGGGCATAAAGCCCGTATTAATAAGCTTCTGTTAAAGAAGCCCCCAGGTATAATGAGCGCGGGTAGCGCGTCAAGTATGTGTGAACAAAGTTTGGACAAAAAAAATTTACAAGCAACTTTTTTTTTCAAAAAAGTATAACGCTTGGTCGAACCGAACACAAGTTAGAAATTAAAGCTTTGAGCATGAAAGCGACTTAGCTAGTTAATGTGTTCGCAGTCCGAGCTTGATGCGGGACAAGGTTCTATCCCCCAAGCTGGTCCCGAGGTGGCGGAGCAGAGAGCTCGACACGCCGAAGTGGTGACATAGCATGGTCGATGCAGACCGGCAGAGTGACGCCGAAGTCCCAGGATCATTTTCCTGTGCACAAAAAATAGTGCAAACGGGAGATAATAGTAATAATGATAAATAAAAAATCGTTGCATAATGAATAATTTATGCAAAGTGAGTAATAAAACAAATATGGCAGGGCGCCGAAGTCGGCGTGATGCGGTAAAGGCGTGGCAAAGCCTGAATTCATAGGTCGGTCCGCGCTCCGGATGCGGCGTTCGCCGGACTATGTATGGAGACTGACCGAACCAGCATGCGACCGTCGTTAATGCGGCCACCATTTGATAGACCTGTGAACATATGATGGACAAACCAGAGTAATAACTCCTTGGAAAAAATGAATCCAAACATGCAAAAAATATTAGGATCAATAGCACCTGGTTTATTTGTTGTAGTAATCCAAAGGATGATGATGCTGGCAAAGGTTGGCTCGCCGAGGCAAAGCCCTCGGTCCAGCCAATCGTGACGAAGCTGGTCGGCTAGTGACGCCGAAGTGTCCGGAGTAGGTTGATGAAGAGATGATGAATCCTCCGGTCCAGCCGAGATGTCGAAGCCTCGAGGCCAGTCGATGAGTCGAAGTAGTCTGGCGTGATGGACACCGGCTTGAAGGGGCAATAGTGCGGCCCTGCCGATGCAGGTCGTGACGTGGTAGATGCCGGCTTGATGAAGCGATCGTGCGGTGATGCCGGTATGCCCGCTCCGTGTAATCCGTGGGGCGGCGATGTTGGTGATGATTTGTCCTTCGCGATGTCGGACTCTTGTTCGGCTTGCCGAGATGATGATCCAAAGAAGTTGAGCTCGGCTCAACAAAGTGACGATGTGTCTAGCACAGGTCGACAGCCATGGAGCAATATTGTCGGACTGGTTTGACACCAGCAATGATGTTGAAGATCATGTTAAAAAAGATCTTAAAGTTAGTGGGATGTGTTCGGGAACAATACACAATATCCCATACAAAACTTCCTTCAAAAAGGATGTCCGAAATCCCGTTCATAAAAAAGATGAATTCGGGTCGGATTTGTTCTCGCGCAGAAAACAGATCCGGAAAGTGATGCACTAATCGGAAGGTTCCCGGAGTTTGGACGGTCGGATCGAGCTGAAATTTGGAGGGGTGGTAGATATAGTAATTCCGCAGCCGATCAACGGTTGGATCTTCCAAATGACGCCCGATCTAGAAGCTGGACACCACGCCCTAAACTTGTCCAGATTCCCGTCCAGATTTGACAGGGCTCCGGTATATTATGGATTGCCGGAGATTCCTCCATCGGAACTCGACGAAATTTTCCAGGGTTGTTCTAGACTCAATTCCGCACAATTCCACCAAAGCGACCGTCAAAACGATACTCAAGGAGGTGGTGGCAGCAGATACGAGTTCGCTGTCCAGAAAAACAGCACGGTCGCTTGAGGGCAATGTTGACGTCGTGCCCCCGAGCTTCATGGATGATTCCTCCGTGATCTTGATAGAGATTGGAGTTGATGTTTGATGAAGGCCCTCGTCTGAACATGGTGATCCGAACACGGGGCGCAATTCTTGGTCGAACCAAGGTGACCAGTCGAGCTGGTGACGAAGATGTCGAAGTCGTAGTTGATCTGCAGACGAGCCATCGATCCTTTTTGTCGATCACACAGCGGAACTCTCAATGAAAGCACCAATGTCGGTGTCAAAACCGGCGGATCTCGGGTAGGGGGTCCCGATATGTGCGTCAAGGTCAGATGGTAACAGGAGACAAGGGACACTTTATTTTACCCAGGTTCGGGCCCTCTTGATGGAGGTAAAACCCTACTCCTGCTAGATTAATATTGATGATATGGGTAGTACAAGAGTAGATCTACTACGAGATCAAGGAGGCTAAAACCCTAGAAGCTAGCCTATATGTATGATGATGGTTATGATGTGTTCGTCCTACGGACTACAACCCTCCGGTTTATATAGGCACCGGATAGGGTTAGGGTTACACAGAGTCGGTTACATTGGTAGGAGATCTTGAATATCCGCACGCCTAACTTGCCTTCTACGCCAAGGAAAGAACCTTCCGGACACGGGACGAAGTCTTCAATCTTGTATCTTCATAGTCCTGGAGTCCGGCTGAAGATATAGTTCGGCTATCCGAACACCCCCTAATCCAGGACTCCCTCAATAGTAGTGACACACATATTCATAATATTGAAGCCAAAAGATGCAGAGTTGATAATGATAGTGCAACTTATTTGTGGCACTACCGTTTGGGTCATATTGGTGCAAAGCGCATGAAGAAACTCCATTCTGATGGACTTTTGAAATCACTTGATTATGAATCACTTGGTACTTGTGAACCATGCCTCATGGGCAAGATGTCTAAAACTCCGTTCTCTGGAACAATGGAGCGAGCAACAGATTTGTTGGAAATCATACATACTGGTGTATGTGGTCCGATGAATATTGAGGCTCGTGGCGGGTATTATTATTTTCTCACCTTCATAGATGATTTCAGTAGATATGGGTATATCTACTTGATGAAATATAAGTCTGAAACATTTGAAAAGTTCAAAGAATTTAAGAGTGAAGTGGAAAATCATCGTAACAAAAAAATAAAGTTTCTACGATCTGATCGTGGAGGAGAATATTTGAGTTACGAGTTTGGTCTTCATTTGAAACAATGCGGAATAGTTTCACAACTCACGCCACCCGGAACACCACAACGTAATGGTGTGTCCGAACGTCGTAACCACACTTTATTAGATATGGTGCGATCTATGATGTCTCTTACTGATTTGCCGCTATAATTTTGGGGTTATGCTTTAGAGACGGCTGCATTCACGTTAAATAGGACACCTTCTAAATCCGTTGAGACGACACCTTATGTACTATGGTTTGGCAAGAAACCCGAGTTGTCGTTTCTTAAAGTTTGGGGTTGCGATGCTTATGTGAAAAAACTTCAACCTAATAAGCTCGAACCCAAATCAGAGAAATGTGTCTTCATAGGATATCCAAAGTAGACTGTTGGGTACACCTTCTATCACAGACCCGAAGGCAAGACATTCGTTGCTAAGAATGGATCCTTTCTAGAGAAGGAGATTCTCTTGAAAGAAGTGAGTGGAAGGAAAGTAGAACTTGATGAGGTAACTGTACCTGCTCCCTTATTGGAAAGTAGTTCATCAAAGAAATCAGTTCTTGTGACTCCTGCACCAATTAGTGAGGAAGCTAATGAGTATGATCATATAACTTCAGATCAAGTTACTACTGAACCTCGTAGGTCAACTAGAGTAAGATCCACACCATAGTGGTACGGTAATCCGGTTCTGGAGGTCAAGTTACTTGACCATGACGAACCTACGAACTATGAGGAAGCGATGATGAGCCCAGATTCCGCAAAATGGCTTGAGGCCATGAAATCTAAGATGGGATCCATGTATGAGAACAAAGTGTGGACTTTGGTTGACTTGCTCGATGATCGGCAAGCCATCTAGAATATATGGATCTTCAAGAAGAAGACTGACGCTGACGGTAATGTTACTGTCTACAAAGATCGACTTGTTGTGAAAGGTTTTCTACAAGTTCAAGGAGTTCACTACGATGAGACCTTCTCTCCCGTAGTGATGCTTAAGTCTGTCCGAATCAAGTTAGCAATTGCTGCATTTTATGATTATGAAAATTGGCAAATGGATGTAAAGACTGCATTCCTGAATGGATTTCTAGAAGAAGAGTTGTATATGATGCAACCCGAAGGTTTTATCGATCCAAAGGATGCTAACAAAGTATGCAAGCTCTAGTGATCCATTTATGGACTGGTGCAAGCATCTCGGAGTTGGAATAAACGCTTTGATAGTGTGATCAAAGCATATGGTTTTATACAGACCTTTGGAGAAGCCTGTATTTACAAGAAAGTGAGTGGGAGCTCTGTAGAATTTCTAATATTATATGTGGATGACATATTGTTGATTGTAAATGATATAGAATTTCTGGATAGCATAAAAGGATACTTGAACAAGAGTTTTTCAATGAAGGACCTCGGTGAAGCTGCTTATATATTAGGCATCAAGATCTATAGAGATAGATCGAGACACTTAATTGGAATTTCACAAAGCACATACCTTGATAAAGTTTTGAATAAGTTCAAAATGGATCAAGCAAAGAAAGGGTTCTTGCCTGTGTTACAAGGTGTGAAGTTGAGTCAGACTCAATGCCCGACCACTGTAGAAGATAGAGAGAAAATGAAGATTGTTCCCTATGCTTCAGCCATAGGCTCTATCATGTATGCAATGTTGTGTACCAGACCTGATGTGTGCCTTGCTATTAGTTTAGTAGGGAGGTACCAAAGTAATCCAGGAGTGGATCACTGGACATCGGTCAAGAACATCCTGAAATACCTGAAAAGGACTAAGGATATGTTTCTCGTTTATGGAGGTGACAAAGAGCTCGTCGTAAATGGTTACGTTGATGCAAGCTTTGATACTGATCTGGATGACTCAAAGTCACAAACCGGATACGTATTTATATTGAACGATGGAGCTGTAAGTTGGTGCAGTTCTAAGCAAAGCGTCGTGGCGGGATCTACGTGTGAAGCGGAGTACATAGCTGCTTCGGAAGCAGCAAATGAAGGAGTTCATATCTGATCTAGGTGTCATACCTAGTGCATCGGGTCCAATGAAAATCTTTTGTGACAATACTGGTGCAATTGCCTTGGCAAAGGAATACAGATTTCACAAGAGAACAAAGCACATCAAGAGACGCTTCAATTCCATCCGCGATCAAGTCAAGTAGGGATACATAGAGATTTGCAAGATACATACATATTTGAATGTTGCGGACCCATTGACTTAGCATTTCTCACGAGCAAAACATGATCAGCACCAAGACTCCATGGGTGTTAGAATCATTACTGTGTAATCTAGATTATTGACTCTAGTGCAAGTGGGAGACTGAAGGAAATATGCCCTAGAGGCAATAATAAAGTTGTTATTTATATTTCCTTGTATCATTATAAATGTTTATTATTCATGATAGAATTGTATTAACCGGAAACTTAGTACATGTGTGAAAACATAGACAAACAAAGTGTCACTAGTATGCCTCTACTTGACTAGCTCGTTGAATCAAAGATGGTTAAGTTTCCTAGCCATAGACATGAGTTGTCATTTGATTAATGGGATCACATCATTAGAGAATGATGTGATTGACTTGAACCATTCCGTTAGCTTAGCACATGATCGTTTAGTATGTTGCTATTGCTTTCTTCATGACTTATACATGTTCCTATGACTATGAGATTATGCAACTCCCGAATACCGGAGGAATACTTTGTGTGCTATCAAACGTCACAACGTAACTGGGTGATTATAAAGATGCTCTATAGGTGTCTCCGATGGTGTTTGTTGAGTTGGCATAGATTGAGATTAGGATTTGTCACTCCGATTGTCAGAGAGGTATCTCTGGGCCCTCTCGGTAATGCACGTCACTATAAGCCTTGCAAGCAATGTGACTAATGAGTTAATTGCGGGATGATGTATTACGGAACGAGTAAAGAGACTTGCCGGTAACGAGATTGAACTAGGTATTCAGATACCAACGATCGAATCTCGGGCAAGTAACATACCGATGACAAAGGGAACAACGTATGTTGTTATGCGGTTTGACCGATAAAGATCTTCGTAGAATATGTAGGAACCAATATAAGCATCTAGATTCCGCTATTGGTTATTGACCGGAGATGAGTCTCGGTCATGTCTACATAGTTCTTGAACCCGTAGGGTCTGCACGCTTAACATTCTATGAGGATAAGTATTGTGATTTTATGTGTTTTGATCTACCGAAGGTTGTTCGGAGTCCCGGATGTGATCACGGACATGACGAGGAGTCTTGAAATGGTCGAGACATAAAGACCGATATATTGGATGGCTATGTTTGGACATCGGAATGGTTCCGGATGAGTTCGGGCATTTACCGGAGTTCCGGGAGGTTACCGGAACCCCCCGGGGAGTATATGGGCCTTATTGGGCCTTAGTGGAATAGAGGAGAGGAAGGCCAAGGTGGAGGGCGTGCCCCCCCTAGCCCAATCCGAATTGGGTGCGGGGGTTGCCCCCCTCTTCCTTCCCTCTCTCTCCCACTTCCTTCTCTCCTACTCCAACAAGGGAAAGGGGGAATCCTACTCCCACCAGGAGTAGGACTCCCCCCTTGGGTGCGCCATAGAGGGCCCGCCCTCCCCCTCCTCCACTCCTTTATATACGGGGGAAGGGGCACCCCATAGACACACAAGTTGATCATTGTCTTAGCCGTGTGCGGTGCCCCCCTCCACCATAATCCACCTCGGTCATATCGTCGTAGTGCTTAGGTGAAGCCCTGCGCCGGTAGCTTCATCATCACTGTCATCATGCCCTCGTGCTGACGACGCTCTCCCTCGACACTCAGCTGGATCGAGAGTTCGTGGGATGTCACCGAGCTAAACGTGTGCAGATCACGGAGGTGCCATACTTTCGGTACTAGGATCGGTCGGTTCGTGAAGACGTACGACTACATCAACTGCATTGTCATAACCCTTCCGCTTATGGTCTACGAGGGTACGTGGACAACACTCTCCCGCTCGTTGCTATGCGTCACATAGATCTTGCATGTGCGTAGGAAATTTTTTGAAATTTCTACGTTACCCAACAGTTCTATCTCCAGCATGATGCCCTCCATAAGCTTCGGAGTGACATTTCTGTAGGATTTTTCCTTGTTCATGCTTAGGTACACAACGTCTAATAATACCATCTACTCCTTCTTTATAAAGGTGTGGGCATCCCAAAAGTAACGTCTTAAATCATAGAAGAATTTTTTATTTTGTTGGTATGTAAAGCTAGGTGGTAAATATTTAGCGACAATGTAATTAGCTCAGTCAGCATACCAAGGAGTACTATGAGCAACATTTATTGCAGCTAACTGCTCATCAGGAAAACTATCATCAATAGGTAGTGGGTCATCAAGCACATTTTCAAGCCTAGATAAATTATCAGCTACTAGGTTCTCAGCTCCTTTTCTATCAATGATATGTAAATCAAATTCTTGCAACAAGAGAACCCATCGAATAAGTCTGAGTTTAGCATCTTTCTTATCCATAAGATATTTGATAGCAGCATGGTCTGTGTGAACAGTTACTTTGGAATCAACAATATAAGGTCTAAATTTTTCACAAGCAAACACCACTGCTAAGAATTCTTTTTCAGTGTAGTAGCATAATTTCTTTGAGCACTGTTGTAACGCCCTCGATGCGGCTATATCTCCCACGTGTCGAGGCACGACTTAGAGGCATAACCACATTGAAAGCAATGTCGCAAGTGAGGTAATCTTCACACAACCCATGTAATACATAAGGGAAAGAGATACATAGTTGGCTTACAGTCGCCACTTCACACAATACATAAATAAACATCCATCATCCAGATTACACTCAAGGTCCGACTACGGAACCAAAATGAAAGAAGACTACCCCAAATGCTACACAGATCCCCGATCGTCCCAACTGGGCTCCACTACTGATCATCAGGAAAAGACACATAGTAACGACCACGTTCCTCGTCGAACTCCCACTTGAGCTCGATTGAATCATCTGCACTGGCCTCGTCGGCACCTACAACTGTTTTGATAGAATCTGTGAGTCACCGGGACTCAGCAATCTCACACCCGCGAGATCAAGACTATTTAAGCTTAAAGGTAGGATAGGGTTGTGAGGTGGAGCTGCAGCAAGCGACTAGCATGTATGGTGGCTAACAACGCAAAAGAGAGCGAGAAGAGAAGCAAGGCACGGTCGTGAAACTAGAAGTGATCAATAAGTGATCCTAGAACAACCTACGTCAAACATAACTCCAACACTGTGTTACTCCCCGGACTCCGCCGAGAAGAGACCATCACGGTTACACACGCGGTTGATGTGTTTTAATTAAGGTCAACCTCGGCTTTTCTACAACCGGACATCAACAAATTCCCATCTGCCTCATAACCGCGGGCACGGCTTTCGAAAGATAATACCCTGCAGGGGTGTCCCAACTTAGCCCATTATAAGCTCTCACGGTCACCGAAGGATATTCCTTCTACCGGGAAGACCCGATCAGTCTCGGAATCCCGGACTACAAGACATTTCGACAGTAATAAAACAAGACCAGCAAAGCCGCCCGATTGTGCCGACAAATCCTGATAGGAGCTGCACATATCTCGGTCTCAGGGCACATCCGGATGAGACAGGCTATGAGTAAAACCAGCCATCGAGTATCCCCGAGGTGGCCCCGCAGGCGGCTCGTTTCGGACCAACACTCGGAGGAGCACTGGCCCGGGGGGCTAAAATAAAGATGACCCTCGGGCTCGCGAAAACCCAAGGGAAAAATATGGTGGTAGGTGGTCAAATGGTAAAACCAAAGTTGGGCCTTGCTGGAGGAGTCTTATTCAAAGCGAACTGTCAAGGGGGTCCCATAAATCACCCAACCGTGTAAGGAATGCAAAATCAAGGAACATAACACCGGTATGACGGAAACTAGGGTGGCAAGAGTGGAACAAAACACCAGGCATAAGGCCGAGCCTTCCACCCTTTACCAAGTATATAGATGCATTAATTAAATAAGATATATTGTGACAACCCAAAATAATCATGTTCCAACATGGAACAAACTTCATTTTCACCTGCAACTAGCAACGCCATAAGAGGGGCTGAGCAAAGCGGTAACATAGCCAATCAACGGTTTGCTAGGACATGGATGGTTAGAGGTTTGACATGGCAATATGGGTGGCATGATATAGCAAGTGGTAGGTATCGCAGCATAGGCATAGCAAAAGAGCGAGCATCTAGCAAGCAAAGATAGAAGTGATTTTGAGGGTATGGTCATCTTGCAAGCAAAGTTCTCAGGGTTGTCGAAAGCTTGATCCTCGTAAGCGTTCTCAACAGGTTCCTCGTTCACGTACTCGTCTCCCGGCTCTACCCAAAACAATAACACAAGCAAAGGAACAACTATCAACCACGATGCAATGCGCAAGCAACATGATGCAAAACATGACATGATATGCGAGATGTGGTATGCAATGCATATGCGTGCTCCGGAAGGGAAAAAGGTGAACAAGGCATAATCTTGGTAAACCAAGTATGCCACTGGAAAGTTGAGGTGATTTCGGTTGAAATCGATATAAGAATCACCGGAATCGGATGCACGGTTTGCAAATGACAAGCAAAACAAGAATGGCATATTTCTGCGATTAACAGCATGATGCTACTTAGCAAGCAACAAGAAATTAAGCTACTGCACCCAAACATATCAGCAAAGCATATGGCAGTGATATACTCACGATTCTCGACAAAATATGAACACTGAGCTACGGCTAAATCACAACATAACAGGTTCAAACAAGCATGGCAAAAGTGCAAAAGATAACAGGTTCACAGACTTAGTGAAAATACTATCATGCCAGAAATTAACATCAGGATGAAATGTTTAGAGTAAGGAAATAACATGCTACAAGAACAGGACATAGCAAAACATGGCATGGAATGAAACTACTCAAATCAATGAACAAAAGTCCCTTACTGACCATGAGCCAAAAAGGACAAGAAAATATAATAACACCCATGTCAATTAAGCAAGTTTCGTTACAGTTTTCAGACTTAGCAGAAAACTGGACATGTCAAAAACAGATAACAAGTAGCCATGTTTACGAGCTCTATGCACTCACTACAGAGCATTTCATAACAACCTAAGCATACATTCATCAAGAAGACATGGCATAGAAGCTAGACATGGCAAGAACAACATCATAGCATGCAAGGATCAACTACAACAAGCTTGGCAAAATTGAATAACATGTAAACAATCTGCCAGTAACATTTTATAGCAAAAGTAGAGCTTGATTGACTCAAGCTGTGGCTCTCCATAATTACAAACAAAGGAACGGATGGATAGAGCAAATCCATATGTTCGAAACACCCTTACTGATCATGCTCAAAAGTGGCATAGATCTCTCTGAAACAACATGAACACATGGCATAAAAATAACAGCAGGGAATAACTTAGTGAAATAACCAAGTCTCTGAAATCAGCAACATTATGATCCCTAGTTTGCATGCTTGTGCTAGTCACCACAAAGATCACAAAAATACATGGCATACACCCCTGTAAATATGGCATGGCATATTACAAAACACATGTAGGACTCCAATTCATAGGATGCACACATCAATCATGGCAAAAATGACAAAATTGCATCTACTGAAACAGATCTGAAACTAACATCACATAGCCCTCTTCTATCAGCATTTCGGGCATCAAGATGAGCTCAAATGAAAATGATGCAATGATATGAAATGATGTACTCACCGAGGCGAACAATTTGACATATTACACGCACGAAACGGAGCAGTATGCAGCAAGTTATGATGCGATGAACATGGCATAAAATGCATGACAAGGACAAATTGCAAAATGACGGGAAACCCAACCACGGAGGGAATATCATATCACATTGCCGAAAATGGCAAGAGTTGGAGTTACAAATATGGCAAGTTACATCCAGGGTGTTACAACACTCCACCACTATGAGAGGATCTCGTCCCGAGATCTAGGACTGAAAGAACTCCGGATATTCGGAACGGAGGTGGTCCTCGCGCTCCCAGGTGGCTTCTCGGTCTAAATGGTGAGACCACTTCACTTTCAGGAATTTGATGGACTTGTTGCGAGTCTTGCGCTCGGTTTCTTCAAGAATAGCAACGGGATGCTCATGATAGGACAAATCTTCTTGAAGATCAATCTCTTCGAAGTTGATGGTGCGCTCAGGTGTCTTGAAACACTTGCGAAGCTGTGACACGTGGAACACATCGTGCACATCTGCTAAGTTGGGGGGAAGCTCAAGTTGATAGGCGAGATCGCCTCTTTTGCCGATGATCTTGAAAAGACCGACGTATCTAGGGGCAAGTTTCCCTTTGATACCGAAGCGACGAGTGCCTTTCATTGGAGAGACGCGGAGGTAGACATGGTCTCCGATCTCGAAAGCCAAATCACGGTGTTTGCTATCGTAATAGCTCTTCTGGTGCGATTGAGCGGCTTTGAGATTCTCACGAATGACTTTACACATATCTTCAGCCTCTGTGATCAAATCGTTGCCTAGAAGTTGGCGTTCGCCCGTCTCAGACCAATTGAGAGGAGTACGGCACTTACTGCCATAGAGAATCTCGAATGGGGCTTTGCCCGAGCTCGCTTGAAAGCTGTTGTTGTAAGAGAACTCAGCATATGGAAGACAATCCTCCCACTTCATGCCAAAAGAGATAACACAAGCCCTGAGCATATCTTCAACAATTTGGTTGACACGCTCGACTTGTCCACTAGTTTGAGGATGGAAAGTTGTGCTGAAGCGAATGTTTGTGCCCATGGCCTTCTGAAAAGAATCCCAAAACTTAGATGTGAAGATGCTTCCACGATCTGAAGAGATCACTTGAGGAATGCCATGCAAGGAGACAATTCTGGAGGTGTAAAGCTCTGCCAGCTGCGCTGCTGTGATAGACTCTTTGATAGGAAGAAAATGAGCCACTTTAGTGAGCTTGTCGATGACGACGAAGATGGCATCATTTCCACGCTTGGACTTTGGAAAACCAGTCACGAAGTCCATTTCGATATGATCAAACTTCCATTCTGGAATAGCAAGAGGTTGGAGTAGACCAGCTGGTCGTTGGTGTTCTGCTTTCACCCTTCTACAGACATCACATTCATTCACGAATTGAGCAATTTCTCGCTTCATTCGAGTCCACCAGTACGACTGCTTGAGGTCATGGTACATCTTTGTACTTCCAGGATGAATTGACAGAAGAGAATTGTGCGCCTCGTTCATAATGACTTTACGAAGATCACCCTTTGGAACCACAATCTGGTCCTCGAAGAAAAGAGTATCTCTGTCATCAACGCGATAGCACTTGTATTTGGAAATGCCCTTCTCAATCCCACGTTTCACCTTCTTCACCATGGTATCCATCAGTTGTGCCTCACGAATTTGATCTTCCAAAGTAGGAGAGACTATGAGGTTGGAAAGAAAACCTTGAGGAACAACTTGGAGATTCAACTTGCGGAAAGCTTCACAGAGATCCGGTTGAAAGGGCTTGAGGATTAAGCTGTTGCAATAAGCCTTCCTGCTCAATGCATCCGCAATAACATTAGCCTTGCCTGGAGTATATTCAAAACTCGGATTATACTCTTGAATCATTTCGACCCATTGAGTCTGCCTGAGGTTGAGGTTGGGCTGAGTGAAGATGTACTTGAGACTCTTGTGATCGGTGAATATGTCCACTTTCCTTCCCAACAGAAGATGTCTCCATGTTATTAGAGCGTGGACAACTGCCGCCAACTCAAGATCGTGAGTGGGGTAGTTCTTTTCGTTGGGCTTCAACTGACGAGAGGTATAGGCCACAACCTTCTTCTCTTGCATTAACACAGCACCGAGACCTTGAAGAGAAGCATCACAGAAAACTTCATAAGGCTTGGATTCGTTAGGAGGAGTCAAAACTGGAGCAGTTACGAGTTTCTCTTTGATAGTGTTGAAAGCAACATCACACTCAGGAGACCAGACATACTTCACATGCTTCTGGAGGAGGTTGGAAAGAGGCTTTGCAATCTTTGAGAAGTTCTCAACGAATCTTCGGGAATAGCTTGCAAGTCCAAGAAAACTGCGAAGCTGCTTGACATTCTGAGGAGGTTCCCAATTCAAAACTGCAGACACCCTCTCTGGATTAATAGCAATGCCCTTGGCAGAGATGATATGACCAAGGTAAAGAACTTCATCAAGCCAGAATTCACATTTGGAGAACTTCGCATAGAATTTATACTCTCTGATCTTGTCGAGCACCAATCGCAAATGCTTGGCATGATCCTTCTTATTCTTGGAGAAGACCAATATATCATCGAGATAGACCAAGACGAATTCATTGGTGTAGGGGTTGAAGATGAAGTTCATCATTCGAGAGAAAGTTGGAGGAGCATTGACAAGGCTGAAAGACATGACAGTATATTCATAAGAACCAAAGCTTGTTCTGAATGCTGTCTTGGGAATATCTTCTTCACGAATGCGAATCTGATGATAACCCATACGAAGGTCAAGCTTGGAGAACACTTTAGCACCTTTAAGTTGCTCGAATAGCTCATTGATGTTGGGAAGTGGGTACTTGTTCTTGATTGTCTTCTTGTTCAATGGACGGTAATCGACGCAAAGTCGGTCCATGCCATCCTTCTTCTGGACAAAAAGAACACCACAATCCCAAGGGGATGAACTCGGTCTGATCAGACCCAGACGCTCTTGTTCATCGAGTTGTTTCTTCAATTCCTTCAACTCTTTTGGCCCAAGCTTGTATGGACGCTTGCAAACGGGTTCCGTGCCAGGCTCAAGATCAATAACGAATTCAACTGGCCGGTGAGGAGGCATACCCGGAAGCTCTTTTGGAAAGACATCTTGGTACTCACAAACGACTGGAATCTGAGAGATAGCATCCAATTCGCCCTTCTCATTGAGAGAAAACAACCGAATGGTTTCATCGCGAGCGGCATAGATGATCACATCGTCAGAAGAGTGAGTCAATTGAATTTCCCTGGCAGCACAATCAAGCTGAGCCTTGTGCTTAGAAAGCCAGTCCATCCCGAGCATAAGATCAATATCAGAGTCACCAAGAACAATTGGTTTAGCCAGAAATCTATAGTCGCCCATCTTGATACCAACATTCGGAACGCACATGGTAGATCTCAAACGTTTAGCCGGGGAAACAACTTGCAAAGCTTTAGGTAAAGCCTCTGTGTCAAAATTGTGCTTCGATGCAAAAGGGTATGACATGAAAGAATGCGATGCACCCGTGTCAAATAAGACTTTTGCAGGAATATCATTAACAGCAAGGTTACCCATGATCACTTCTGAAGAATCTTCTGCCTGAGCCGCGTTCATCATGTTCACTTTGGCATGCTTAGGATTATGCTTGACCACTGCATTGCTGGAAGATTTCACAGGAGGAGGAGGCGGAAGGCGCCTTTGGTTGAAGCACCTGTTCGCATAGTGACCCTTTTGCTGACATTTGTTACAAGTCACCTCTGAGAGCGGACGGTGATAAGGAGCATTTGGCCTTGGAGCTTGGTTCTGAGACTTGTTCTGATAGCCAGGGTTGGGTGGGTGGGAAGATCCACTACCACCTGAGTTCTTCTGCTGATAAGGCTGACGGAACGGAGGAGGAGGAGGCAACCAGAACTTCTGTTGCTTGGCTGCCACTAGTGAGGAAGAAGAGGACTGAACTGCGTCCCTGACTCTCTTCTTAGATGCCTCACACTTGAGCTGAGCAGCTTCTTGTTTCAGAGCCATGTTGTAGAATTCATCATACTTTAACGGCTCAAAAAGCACGAGAGCTAGTTGCAGATCTTCTCTGAGACCACGCCTGAATTGGTAAATCATGCTCTTCTCATCAGGGATGTCTTGCTTAGCAAAACGAGAGAGCTTCTGGAACTGAGTGTTGTATTGATACACAGACATGTTGCCTTGCTTGAGATTGCGGAATTCCTCACGCTTACTCTCAACAACACTTTCTGGAATGTGATGAGCTTTGAAGTCACGGCGGAAATCATCCCAGGTAATCACACGACCTCCTCTAGAATCTTTGTATTGTTGGAACCACTCAGCAGCTTGATCCTTGAGTTGAAAAGAGGCAAACTTGACAAAGTCCTCAGGTCTAACATTGCTACATTCGAAGTGCTTGTAGATGTCCACGAGCCAATCATCGGCGTCTGTGGCCTCGACATAGTAGCTGAAAGTCTTTGGCTGATTAGCAAGGAACTGATTGAGTGAAGCGAAGTGCGGCTGATTGTTGCCTTGGTCTTGATTTCCTTGATTACCTTGCCCTTGGTTGCGATCTTGCAAGAGTTGAATCAGAATCTGAGCATTGGCATTTGTGGCAGTCATCAGGGCTTGCCATACCTCCGGAGGCGGAGGTGGTGGCGGAGGGTTAGCCTGACTTCCTTCATTGCGTTCTGGATTCTGACGCGTTGGTGGAGCCATCCTGAAGAGGGTGACATCCATTAGCATCTTGAAAGACATATATTCAAGCTGAATCAAAGGATCGAAATTGCAACATATAGTCTTCACAATAAACATTCGAACAAGAATGAACGAATGAATTCCAAAGTAAAGCATCACACTTCCATAAGCTGAGAAGCCACTTAGATAAAGGTATGGAATCACCATCTTCCTCGAAACAAATTCGAATATCACAACTGAAAACAAAACAAAGGATTGGCTTGCAGAATAAGCCGGAACAAACATATGATAGATCCCATATCGTACCATGTGTCTGTTGGAAAGATATCCTAAGAGATACTTGAATTCCCACTTATAAACTCCCGAAACTTTCTGGTTATGCAATCAGGTGTTGGGGATACAGGGGACACAAAATATATCACCCAAACTAACAATACCTAGATCCAGCTGTATCCATCCTTCAACACATAACCAAGAAACCTTCGGAAATCGTCTACCTCAACCTTCGAAAAAACATCCGTTATATGAGTTATGGCAATACTCCCGCACTCGCCTCAGTATTGGGCTATCAGGGTTATCTCACCAACAACTATACAAAAGAGATTTTCGATGTCGGCGTACTAAACTCAGGTATTCCAGAACTGCAACGATAAAATTATGACGACAACACCTCGGAGCTCAACTCCCCGGGACACCTCCACTAAACCCCTGCTGACAGGAGGCACCAAGACAATGTTGTCATCATAAAACCATCGGAACGATTCCAAGATAACCGCGTGATCCTAAAAAAAAATTTAGTGAAATTTGAGAAGAGAAGAGTCAAAACTCTACGTCAGGATGCCTTACCAGAGCGATGAGGAGATTGGGAAGTAAAAAGAATTCCTAAACTCTCCGATACATAATTCCTAAATGACTCAAAACATTTTTCTAGACACAACTCGGCCGCTAAAAACGATCAATCAGTGGGGGCTCCTAAGGTCGGGGAAGGCTCTGATACCAACTTGTAACGCCCTCGATGCGGCTATATCTCCCACGTGTCGAGGCACGACTTAGAGGCATAACCGCATTGAAAGCAATGTCGCAAGTGAGGTAATCTTCACACAACCCATGTAATACATAAGGGAAAGAGATACATAGTTGGCTTACAGTCGCCACTTCGCACAATACATAAATAAACATCCATCATCCAGATTACACTCAAGGTCCGACTACGGAACCGAAATGAAAGAAGACTACCCCAAATGCTACACAGATCCCCGATCGTCCCAACTGGGCTCCACTACTGATCATCAGGAAAAGACACATAGTAACGACCACGTTCCTCGTCGAACTCCCACTTGAGCTCGGTTGAATCATCTGCACTGGCATCGTCGGCACCTGCAACTGTTTTGGTAGAATCTGTGAGTCACGGGGACTCAGCAATCTCACACCCGCGAGATCAAGACTATTTAAGCTTAAAGGTAGGATAGGGTTGTGAGGTGGAGCTGCAGCAAGCGACTAGCATGTATGGTGGCTAACAACGCAAAAGAGAGCGAGAAGAGAAGCAAGGCACGGTCGTGAAACTAGAAGTGATCAATAAGTGATCCTAGAACAACCTACGTCAAACATAACTCCAACACCGTGTTCACTCCCCGGACTCCGCCGAGAAGAGACCATCACGGTTACACACGCGGTTGATGTGTTTTAATTAAGGTCAACTTCGGGTTTTCTACAACCGGACATCAACAAATTCCCATCTGCCTCATAACCGCGGGCACGGCTTTCGAAAGATAATACCCTGCAGGGGTGTCCCAACTTAGCCCATTATAAGCTCTCACGGTCAACGAAGGATATTCCTTCTACCGGGAAGACCTGGTCAGTCTCGGAATCCCGGACTACAAGACATTTCGACAGTAATAAAACAAGACCAGCAAAGCCGCCCGATTGTGCCGACAAATCCTGATAGGAGCTGCACATATCTCGGTCTCAGGGCACATCCGGATGAGACAGGCTACGAGTAAAACCAGCCATCGAGTTTCCCCGAGGTGGCCCCGCAGGCGGCTCATTTCGGACCAACACTCGGAAGAGCACTGGCCCGGGGGGCTAAAATAAAGATGACCCTCGGGCTCGCGAAAACCCAAGGGAAAAATATGGTGGTAGGTGGTCAAATGGTAAACCAAAGTTGGGCCTTGCTGGAGGAGTCTTATTCAAAGCGAACTGTCAAGGGGGTCCCATAAATCACCCAACCGTGTAAGGAACGCAAAATCAAGGAACATAACACCGGTATGACGGAAACTAGGGTGGCAAGAGTGGAACAAAACACCAGGCATAAGGCCGAGCCTTCCACCCTTTACCAAGTATACAGATGCATTAATTAAATAAGAGATATTGTGACAACCCAAAACAATCATGTTCCAACATGGAACAAACTTCATCTTCACCTGCAACTAGCAACGCTATAAGAGGGGCTGAGCAAAGCGGTAACATAGCCAATCAACGGTTTGCTAGGACATGGATGGTTAGAGGTTTGACATGGCAATATGGGTGGCATGATATAGAAAGTGGTAGGTATCGCAGCATAGCCATAGCAAAAGAGCGAGCATCTAGCAAGCAAAGATAGAAGTGATTTCGAGGGTATGGTCATCTTGCAAGCAAAGTTCTCAGGGTTGTCGAAAGCTTGATCCTTGTAAGCGTTCTCAACAGGTTCCTCGTTCACGTACTCGTCTCCCGGCTCTACCCAAAACAAGAACACAAGCAAAGGAACAACTATCAACCACGATGCAATGCGCAAGCAACATGATGCAAAACATGGCATGATATGCGAGATGTGGTATGCAATGCATATGCGTGCTCCGGAAGGGAAAAAGGTGAACAAGGCATAATCTTGGTAAACCAAGTATGCCACTGGAAAGGTAAGGTGATTTCGGTTGAAATCGATATAAGGATCACCGGAATCGGATGCACGGTTTGCAAATGACAAGCAAAACAAGAATGGCATATTTCTGCGATTAACAGCATGATGCTACTTAGCAAGCAACAAGAAATTAAGCTACTGCACCCAAATATATCAGAAAAGCATATGGCAGTGATCTACTCACGATTCTCGACAAAATATGAACACTGAGCTACGGCTAAATCACACCATAACAGGTCCAAACAAGCATGGCAAAAGTGCAAAAGATAACAGGTTCACAGACTTAGTGAAAATACTATCATGCCAGAAATTAACATCAGGATGACATGTTTAGAGTAAGGAAACAACATGCTACAGGAACAGGACATAGCAAAATATGGCATGGCATGAATCTACCCAAAGCAATGAACAAAAGTCCCTTACTGACCATGAGCCAAAAAGGACAAGAAAATATAATAACACCCATGTCAATTAAGCAAGTTTCGTTACAGTTTTCAGACTTAGCAGAAAACTGGACATGTCAAAAACAGATAACAAGTAGCCATGTTTATGAGCTCGATGCACTCACTACAGAGCATTTCATGATAACCTAAGCATACATTCATCAAGAAGACATGGCATAGAAGCTATACATGGCAAGAATAACATCATAGCATGCAAGGATCAACTACAACAAGCTTGGCAAAATTGAATAACATGTAAACAATCTGCCAGTAACATTTTATAGCAAAAGTAGAACTTGATTGATTCAAGCTGTGGCTCTCCATAATTACAAACAAAGGAATGGATGGATAGACCAAATCCATATGTTCGAAACACCCTTCCTGATCATGCTCAAAAGTAGCATAGATCTCTCTGAAACAACATGAACACATGGCATAAAAATAACAGCAGGGAATAACTTAGTGAAATAACCAAGTCTCTGAAATCAGCAACATTATGATCCCTGGTTTGCATGCTTGTGCTAGTCACCACAAAGATCAAAAAAATACATGGCATACACCCCTGTAAAGATGGCATGGCATATTACAAAACACATGTAGGACTCCAATTCATAGGATGCACACATCAATCATGGCAAAAATGACAAAAGTGCATCTACTGAAACAGATCTGAAACTAACATCACATAGCCATCTTCTAACAACATTTCGGGCATCAAGATGAGCTCAAATGAAAATGATGCAATGAGATGAAGTGATGTACTCACCGAGGCGAACAATTTGACATATTACACGCACGAAATGGAGCAGTATGCAGCAAGTTATGATGCGATGAACACGGCATAAAATGCATGACAAGGACAAAATGCAAAATGACGGGAAACCCAACCACGGAGGGAATATCATATCACATTGCTGAAAATGGCAAGAGTTGGAGTTACAAATATGGCAAGTTACATCCGGGGTGTTACAACTGTCTAGGGTTTTACTAGCATAATGGATCACATTTAGTTTCTTATCAACTCTTTGTCCTAGAACAGCACCAACAACATAATCACTAGCATCAAACATAATTTTAAAAGGCAAGTTCCACTCAGGTGGTTGAACAATAGGTGCAGAAATTAAGGCTTTCTTGAGTGTTTCGAAGGCTTCTAAACAATCATTATCAAAAACAAAAGAAATATCCTTTTGCAAAAGACTCGTGAGAGGCCTAGAAATTTTAGAGAAGTCTTTGATAAATCTCCTACAGAAACCAGCATGACCTAGGAAACTGCGAATACCTTTTATATCTGAAAGTGCATTATATCGACTAGAGGGGGGTGAATAGGCGATTTTTATGAATTCTTCACTGAGGAATTTGCGGGTGAGGAAATTCCTTGGCGAAGAACTACTTGTAGGGGAATAAGTACCCAGAAGAAAACATAACTGAGCACAACATGGTCATCATGATGAAATGAATACAAGCACAGAGTACGGAAAGTGTAAGCACAGGATAACACAGGGTGAAGACAAATAGACTGAAGAAATTGAACTGAGGAAATTGAGAAAGTCTTCAGTCAAAGTCTTCAAACACAGATATGAACAAGTGCACAGCAAAGTTATGAGGAAATGAAAGAGTTGAGGAAATAGAACCAGTAAGCTTGGTGAAGACAATGATTTGGTAGACTAGTTCCAACTGTTGTCTCAGTTGTACATCTGGTTGGAGTGACTAGGTATTTAAACCGGAGGACACACAGTCCCGGACACACAGTCCTCACCGTATTCTCCTTGAGCTAAGGTCACACAGACCTCGCCCAATCACTCGTGGTAAGTCTTTAGGTGACTTCCAAACCTTCACAGACTCGGTCACTCGGCGATCCACAATTATTCTTGGGTGCTCTAGACCATGACGTCTAACCGTCTGGAAGAAGCACAGTCTTCAAAGGTAACAAGCATCGGATCCACGCAGGATCAATCTCTTTAGTGATGCTCAATCACTTTGGGTTTGTAGGTGTTTGGGTTTGGGTTTTCCTCACTCGATGATTTTCTCTCAAGGTCCTCGAAGGATGGGATGCTCTCAAATGACAAGTGTCAGATTCTCTCGGAGCAGCCAACCAGCTAGTGGTTGTAGGGGGGCTATTTATAGCCTAGGGAGCATCCCCACATGATGAGACATAAATGCCCTTCAATGATATGACTGTTAGGTGGGTAGATATTTTTGGGACAGCTGGCACAGGGCGCAGCAACGGTCGGAAATTTGAGTATCAAATTCCTCAGGGCTATCATTGTAACGCCCTCAATGCGGCTATATCTCCCACGTGTCGAAGCACGACTTAGAGGCATAACCGCATTGAAAGCAATGTCGCAAGTGAGGTAATCTTCACACAACCCATGTAATACATAAGGGAAAAGATACATAGTTGGCTTACAGTTGCCACTTCACACAAATACATGAATAAAACATTACATCATACAGTTACAATCAGGGCCCGACTACGGAGCCAAAATAAAAGAAGAAACCCCAAAAGCGACAAAGGTCCACGATCGACCCCAACTGGGCCCACTACTGATCGACTAGAACGAAACAACATAAAGGAAAAGATCTTCATCGAGCTCCTACTTGAGCTCGGGTGCGTCACCTGCACGGTTTCATCGGCACCTGCAAACTGGTTTAGGAAGTATCTGGTGAGTCACGAGGACTCAGCAATCTCACACCCGCGAGATCAAGACTATTTAAGCTTATAGGTAGGGTAAAAGGTATGAGGTGGAGCTGCAGCAAGCGACTAGCATATATGGTGGCTAACATACGCAAAAGAGAGCGAGAATAGAAGGCAAAGCACGGTCGAACAACTATGATCAATAAGTGATCCTGAGCTACTTACGACAGACATAACTCCAACAACCGTGTTCACCTCCCGGACCCCGCCGAGAAGAGACCATCACGGTTACACACGCGGTTGGTGTATTTTAATTAAGATCAACTTCGGGTTTTCTACAACCGGACATTAACAAATTCCCATCTGCCCATAACCGCGGGCACGGCTTTCGAAAGTTCAAAACCCTGCAGGGGTGTCCCAACTTAGCCCATGATAAGCTCTCGCGATCAACGAAGGATATTCCTTCTCCCCGGGAAGACCCGATCAGTCTCGGAATCCCGGCTACAAGACATTTCGACAGCAATAAAACAAGTCCAGCAAAACCGCCCGATGCGCCGACATCCTGATAGGAGCTGCACATATCTCGGTCTCAGGGCAACACCGGATGAACACTACATACAGCAACCGACGATACCCCAAGTTGCCCCGGGGTGGCACCGCAAGTGGCTCTGGTTTGGACCAACACTTAGACAAGCATTGGCCCGGGGGGGCTAAATAAAGATGACCCCCGAGAGAGCGACTCCCAAGGGAAAAATAGGTGGTGGTGAGGCAAATGGTAAAACCAAGGTTGGGCCTCGCTGGAAAAGTCTTATTCAAAGCGAACTGTCAAGGGGGTCCCATAAATCACCCGACCGCGTTAGGGACGCAAAATCCGGGAACATAACACCGATATGACGGAAACTAGGGCGGCAAGAGTGGAACAAAACACCAGGCATAAGGCCGAGCCTTCCACCCTTTACCAAGTATATAGATGCATTAATTAAATAAGATATATTGTGATATCCCAACAAGTAAACATGTTCCAAGCAAGGAACAACATCTCCATGTTCCAACAAGGAACAAACTTCATCTTCACCTGCAACTAACAACGCTATAAGAGGGGCTGAGCAAAGCGGTAACATAGCCAAACAACGGTTTGCTAGGACAAGGTGGGTTAGAGGCTTGGTTTAACAATGTGGGAGGCATGATAAGCAAGTGGTAGGTATCGCAGCATAGGCATAGCAAAAGAGCGAGCAACTAGCAAGCAAAGATAGAAGTGATTTCGAGGGTATGGTCATCTTGCCTGAGATCCCGCAAGGAAGAAGAACGAGTCCATGAAGAAGACAAACGGACGTAGTCGAACGAATCCTCACAACTCCGGAACGAAACCGAAGCTAACGAGAGAAGTAACCCGGAAAGAAACAAACAACTTAGTAAACAACCATCATATGAACATGGCATGATGCACAATCAAGTATGATGCATGTCCGGTTTAATGATTCATGGCATGGCAAAGTGCAACAAACAATACTACAAATTAAGTGGAGCTCAATATGCAACGAGTTGCATATTGACAAAACACCACATGACTTATTTAGTTCTCTCTCGGTTATGTACCCAAAAATATTAAATGTTGATTAACATGGCAAGAGGATGAAGCATAATAAAACTATCTATTTAGGCAAGTTTAAATGAGGCCGGAGCAACCAACAACAATTCCGGAAAATCCTCATGTCCATATTTTAGATTAGGTACTGATCTGTCCTAAAGCACATTTTAGTGTTGTTAAACATGCAAAGTAAAGGCTCCATGTTAAACTAGGCATTTTTCTACCCCATTTACATATATAAATTATTAAATTCCGAGTTACAGTTATTTAGTTATGGAATAAGTCATTTTAACATGGCATTTGAGCAAATTTAAACAACCAGCATTTTAAACATTTTAATTGTTGTTATCATGATGCGGATGACATGTGCAAGTTTTAAGCAATTTTATGGAAATGTTGACAAGAGCATTATGAAGCATTTGTCACCGTGGTGGAAGAAAGAGGTGCCACGGCAACGAATCCGAAAATGATGCCACGGCAACATATCGGTTCCGGTAGCTCATGAAGATACCTGTGTAAAAGGAAGAGTGCGGATGCGTGTCATGCAAGGATGGTGGGGTGCTCCCGAATACCGGGTTCCCACGTGTTAGAGGCATGGAAACGAGTGACAATCCGGACACGGTGCAAACGGTGCATCTCATACAACACATGCATTCGATCCACGGCGGTCGTCTCGGCGGTTATACCTTCGAAGCGTGCATTTCAAGGCGGTTCAAAAATGTCGAGGGAAGTAGTCGTTCTCGCGACGGTAGTGGAAGTAGTCGTTCTCGTGGCGGTAGTAGTGGTACACAGCGGCGGCGGTAGTTGTTCAAGGTCTTGGCGGGTCATCATGTAGCCGTACATGTTCGTCGTGGTACACAGTTCGTAGTGGTACTTGAGATCTTCTGAACTTGCCGGTATTGATGAAACGAAGGGGTACTTGGTCTTGATGTCCATGGGCACAGCAAGCGAAGATGCACGAAGGCAACAACAGCGTACAGCGCCAACCCAAGGTGGTCAGTGCGACGGCCACCTGCTGTGGTGCTCAGGACTCGCAACGGTGCTAGCGCTCCATGAACACAACAGGGCCAGATGGGTGCAAGGCCATGGCAGCAACGGGTCAGAGCGCTTGACAGGAGCCGTTCTCAACAAGTGCTCGAGGACAGGGGCGCTCGAGGCAGCGGCAAGGCGAGCAGCAGCAGCACGGAGGCGATGCAGCACGAAAAACGAGGCGGATGCCACGCTCAGGCAAGTGGCGGGGCTCCCTGGTCGGAGACGAAGCCGACGAGGCGAGGGTGACCCAGAGCATGGCGGCACGGCGGACGGACTTGGCGCAGGGGAAAGGATGGAGCGGAGCATGAGCGGCGCGGGGTGGCCCTCCTGGCGATCGCCGACGGCGGTGGGTGGCGACGGGGCTCCGGCCTGGCAGGGAGGCGGCGAGCCTGGCGCGCCGGAGGTGGGGACGGGGCCCTGCCGGCGGCTGGATCACCGGAGCGGCGCGGTGACGAGGAGGCAGGGCGCGAGACTCACGCGCCAAGGCGAGGTGGAGGAGGAGCTGAGGACGGGGAGGGCGACGGGAACGGGAGGAGGATCGGGAGAGAGCGGATGCGCGGGCGTGCGCTCCCTGGCGACGGCGCTAGGAGGAAGGTGGCAGGGGAGTTGGGGATCGAGAGGAGGGAGATCGAGAGGCGAGGGAAGAGCGTCGAGGAAGAAAGGGATCGAGCGGGGCTCTTCCTCGCTCGCTGCAAGCGGGATTGGGTGGCGGCGGCAGAGGGAACGAGAGGGAGAGGGGGAATTGGGCAGGGGGGTTTTCGGGCTAGGGTTAGGAGGGACTGGGGGCGGCTGGGCCTGAACAGAGAGGCCCAAGGGGCACTGCTGCTAACTCTCTCTCTCTCTCTCTCTAATTTTCTCTCTATTACAAAGAAACAAAAACTTAGAAGAAATGTCGAGAGAGATTAGAGTGGAGTTTGGGTATGGGGATAATTTTCCCGGAGTCACAAAAAGGTGATTGTTCCGAGAAAATAGGAATGCCAAGATTGCAAGATTTAAATTCAAACTCATTTGAATTTAATTCAAATAGGTTTGAACTAGGACTTGGTAAAAGGAAGGTCCAAAAATGTTAAGATTTTTGGTGAAGCTCCGGAAAATGACGAAAGGATTTATGGGTAGAGTTGGAGACCAAGAATTGAGATAACAAAGGCATTGGGATTTATTTGCAAGTGTGTTATGATCAATTCCAAAATAATGGGATATTTAATATAGCTCCCTAAAATATTGGGAGGATATGTTATAAAGAGAATTCACCATGTGAATACCCTCGATTTAAATGGATCAAAGATCCATGCCATTTATTTATTTGAGTTACGAAAATAAATAACTTGACGGCATGATGACATGATGCAATGCACATGATGCAAAGCTGAATGCAATAAACCAACAACTCACATGACGAAAAACCCGGAAACCCTGGAAGGCATCTGGAGCTCCGGTCTTGGGGCGTTACAACACTCCACCACTACGAGAGGATCTCGTCCCGAGATCTAGAATGGCACCGGAGGGAAAAGGAAGAGGAATAGGTAAAACAAAGTTGCTTCTTTGACAAACGAGCGAAACCAAAGAACCTTGAGAGGTTGAGCAATTTAAAAGAAAGAGAACAACGAAGATGAACAAAGCTGAAAACACTCCGTTAGAAAAGAGGAACAAGAGATACGACGGGAGCCATGAGGTTTAGTGATAAGATAGATATTGAAACCACTCTGGTTAAATGGATAAGCATGAAAAGAACATGGTCCTGGCAATCCGAGATAATGAGTGAAGAAAGCAACATCACAATGCCTCTGGAACAAAAGAATGGAAAACTAGATGGTTGGAAAGAAAAGAACGGAGAAGATGAATGACAACTCTCGCAAATAAAATTGCAAGAGAAAGCTTACGAAGAAAAGGTTGAATGGAGTTGTTGGATTATCAACAACGAAAGCTTAAGCTTGATGTGGACTTATGGGAGACATCCCAAAATTATGAGGTGACAACCTGCCACTAACGAAAACCCAAGATTGGATTGGTATCACCAAGGAGACGAGAGACTTATTTCACCGGGAGGACAAACGAAGAATTTGGGTCATTGATAAACACCATAATAGCAACAATCCTTAGGGAAAACTTTTAGGTGAAATATAACCCAAGATAACTCCAATGAAGAGATTGGTGGATTTAAATACTTCATTCTTGACAACAAGTGAATCATGAAACATGAATGAAACTGTCAAAAAGACATAACACCATCTCAAAAGATAAGGTCGAAAGAATTGCACTTCGGAATACAAGATGAAGAATGATTGGACTCCACAAAACAAAACATGAGTTGGAACACCATGTTTATTTGAGAGTATAGCTTGGCGGATCTTAACTTCGAGAGAAAACCTAAGGACAATTGAAGAATGAAAGGAATCCTTGATAAACCACCATGTAGAGCCTCCATGAAAAACTCCGGCAATAAAAGGATGATAGAAAGAAAGAGAAGTGAAAAAACACAAGGTGAAGCCTTGCAACGATTTAGATGAAGCTTCAGGACGAAAATGCGGAAAAAACTTGAAACTTCGGAAAGAAAGATGACCAAATTAAATCAAGAATTTTTTGTAAACCTCCGGAATAAGGAATTGAATTTAATCGATGAAACAGGAATAAGAATTACATTATGCTCATCCTTCACCAATTGAATTGATGACAAGAAATGGATTTGGCATACTACTTATTCTCGTAGAAAGGATTAAGATAGATATGGCGCAAACTTGGGAAGGACTTCAACGAACCATCGGTAACAACGGAAGAGAACTTGGAAAGAGCGAATGAATTGATACGATAAAAACGGAAGAGAATTCTTGAATGAACCACCGTAAGAATTGATAATGAAAGTCGCAAAGGCACAATTCACCGGGAAGAATTAGAAAACGAATAAAGATACTTGACAGAATTTAGATACGTGAGAACAAGAGATCATGAATCGATTCGAGGATATTTGAACGATCCATCGGTAAGATTTGGAGAACGAGAGCTGAAAGCTAGAATGAGTAATCACCAAATATGGCCTTCGGAGGAAAGAAGTGGAAACAACTCATGAAATGCACCGGATGGGTAAAAAGAATCCTCACAATCAAAACAATTATGAGAGGATGGCAACAAGCTAGAACCATGAATCTTGAAGAGAATGGAGCAAGATTTAAGAAAAACTCTTCTTTGGTCTTCAAACGCTGAGAATGACGAGGAGAAACACCACCAAATTGTTGAGAAACTCCGGAAGGATTAAAAGAGGAAAGGTTGAGCCAAAGATGAAAAGAGTTTAAAAGATTTTGGAGAAAGACATATGACTTCTGAAAATTCATTCTTACGTCAAGCTTCAAAAAGAATTTGAGAATAACTTAGGGATAATTAGAAGAGTCAGGTAAGATCCTGGGAAAAGACCTGTGGGTTAGGGCCCACTCAAAAGAAACACCGTTGAAAAGATTGCTTGAAAAGAGAGATTGCACTGGTTGACTTAAATGGCTTGAATGAGATAGCATTCTCAAAAGAACTTGAGTGAATTGAGAATGGAAACTTGAATCTTCTGAGATATCTTCATTACTTCAGAACAAATGAATAGCGAGAGTTGAATGATTAAGAGATACACTCGCATAAGAAAGCACTTGAAATGAGAAAAGGAATGTGATCAACACCGAAAGCTTGAATTGAATCCACCGGAGAAGCAAAGAGAACGAAGAATAATAAACTTGAAGAACATCTTCTTGAGAACCACCGGGTAAGAACATTGATTGAAAAGAATGAAGAGACTTCTCATCAATAAAAAAAATACTTGATTAAGAAATCTGAGTCCTTAAAGAAAGAGGGTGGGAGGGCGGGAAAAATAAAGACAATTTGGGACGGATGAAACAAGCAACATTGCAAAGAACTGATAAATGATCTGGCAGAAATTGAACGAATATGATGAATTTGAAGGGAAGCACACCGGTTAAAAAAAAGGATTGACATGACACCTCAATGATCGAGAAGGATTAGTATCCACATAGGAATATGAGAACACCGTTTAGGGAAGGTATGGATCAACACTTGACATCGAAGCAACTCGAATACCACAAATAAAACAAAACAAAGGATTGGCTTAGGAAATAAGCCGAAAACAAACATGTGATAGATCCCATATCATATCATGTGTCTGTTGGAAAGATATTCTAAGAGCTACTTGAATTCCCACTTATAAACTCCCGAAACTTTCTGGTTATGCAATCAGGTGTTGGGGATACAGGGGACACAAAATATATCACCCAAACTAACAATACCTAGATCCAGCTGTATCCATCCTTCAACACATAACCAAGAAACCTTCGGAAATCGACTACCTCAACCTTCGAAAAACATCCGTTATACGAGTTATGGCAATACTCCCGCACTCGCCTCAGTACTGGGCTATCAGGATTATCTCACCAACAACTGTACAAAAGAGATTTTCGATGTCGGCGTACTAAACTCAGGTATTACAAAACCGCAACGATAAGATTATGACGACAACACCTCGGAGCTCAACTCCCCGGGACACTGCCACAACCCCTAAATGTCAGGAGGCAACCAAGACAATGTTGTCATCATAAAACCATCGGAACGATTGTAATATACCCGCGTGATCCTAAAAAAAAATTTAGTGAAATTTGAGAAGAGAAGAGTCAAAACTCTACGTCAGGATGCCTTACCAGAAGGTCGAAGGGACTGGGGAGTAAAAAGAATTCCTAAACTCTCCGATATATAATTCCTAAATGACTCAAAACATTTTTCTAGACACAACTCGGCCACTAAAGACGATCAAACAGTGGGGGCTCCTAAGGTCGGGGAAAGGCTCTGATTACCAACTTGTAACGACCTCAATGCGGCTATATCTCCCACGTGTCGAAGCACGACTTAGAGGCATAACCGCATTGAAAGCAATGTCGCAAGTGAGGTAATCTTCACACAACCCATGTAATACATAAGGGAAAAGATACATAGTTGGCTTACAGTCGACACTTCACACAAATACATGAATAAAACATTACATCATACAGTTACAATCAGGGCCCGACTACGGAGCCAAAATAAAAGAAGAAACCCCAAAAGCGACAAAGGTCCACGATCGACCCCAACTGGGCCCACTACTGATCGACTAGAACGAAACAACATAAAGGAAAAGATCTTCATCGAGCTCCTCCTTGAGCTCGGGTGCGTCACCTGCACGGTTTCATCAGCACTTGCAAACTGGTTTAGGAAGTATCTGGTGAGTCACGAGGACTCAGCAATCTCACACCCGCGAGATCAAGACTATTTAAGCTTATAGGTAGGGTAAAAGGTATGAGGTGAAGCTGCAGCAAGCGACTAGCATATATGGTGGCTAACATACGCAAAAGAGAGCGAGAAGAGAAGGCAAAGCACGGTCGAACAACTATGATCAATAAGTGATCCTGAGCTACTTACGTCAGACATAACTCCAACAACCGTGTTCACCTCCCGGACCCCGCCGAGAAGAGACCATCACGGTTACACACGCGGTTGGTGTATTTTAATTAAGATCAACTTCGGGTTTTCTACAACCGGACATTAACAAATTCCCATCTGCCCATAACCGCGGGCACGGCTTTCGAAAGTTCAAAACCCTGCAGGGGTGTCCCAACTTAGCCCATGATAAGCTCTCGCGATCAACGAAGGATATTCCTTCTCCCCGGGAAGACCCGATCAGTCTCGGAATCCCGGCTACAAGACATTTCGACAGCAATAAAACAAGTCCAGCAAAACCGCCCGATGCGCCGACATCCTGATAGGAGCTGCACATATCTCGGTCTCAGGGCAACATCGGATGAACACTACGTACGGCAACCGACGATACCCCAAGTTGCCCCGGGGTGGCACCGCAAGTGGCTCTGGTTTGGACCAACACTTAGACAAGCATTGGCCCGGGGGGGGCTAAATAAAGATGACCCCCGAGAGAGCGACTCCCAAGGGAAAAATAGGTGGTGGTGAGGCAAATGGTAAAACCAAGGTTGGGCCTCGCTGGAAAAGTCTTATTCAAAGCGAACTGTCAAGGGGGTCCCATAAATCACCCGACCGCGTTAGGGACGCAAAATCCGGGAACATAACACCGATATGACGGAAACTAGGGCGGCAAGAGTGGAACAAAACACCAGGCATAAGGCCGAGCCTTCCACCCTTTACCAAGTATATAGATGCATTAATTAAATAAGATATATTGTGATATCCCAACAAGTAAACATGTTCCAAGCAAGGAACAACATCTCCATGTTCCAACAAGGAACAAACTTCATCTTCACCTGCAACTAACAACGCTATAAGAGGGGCTGAGCAAAGCGGTAACATAGCCAAACAACGGTTTGCTAGGACAAGGTGGGTTAGAGGCTTGGTTTAACAATGTGGGAGGCATGATAAGCAAGTGGTAGGTATCGCAGCATAGGCATAGCAAAAGAGCGAGCAACTAGCAAGCAAAGATAGAAGTGATTTCGAGGGTATGGTCATCTTGCCTGAGATCCCGCAAGGAAGAAGAACGAGTCCATGAAGAAGACAAACGGACGTAGTCGAACGAATCCTCACAACTCCGGAACGAAACCGAAGCTAACGAGAGAAGTAACCCGGAAAGAAACAAACAACTTAGTAAACAACCATCATATGAACATGGCATGATGCACAATCAAGTATGATGCATGTCCGGTTTAATGATTCATGGCATGGCAAAGTGCAACAAACAATACTACAAATTAAGTGGAGCTCAATATGCAACGAGTTGCATATTGACAAAACACCACATGACTTATTTAGTTCTCTCTCGGTTATGTACCCAAAAATATTAAATGTTGATTAACATGGCAAGAGGATGAAGCATAATAAAACTATCTATTTAGGCAAGTTTAAATGAGGCCGGAGCAACCAACAACAATTCCGGAAAATCCTCATGTCCATATTTTAGATTAGGTACTGATCTGTCCTAAGGCACATTTTAGTGTTGTTAAACATGCAAAGTAAAGGCTCCATGTTAAACTAGGCATTTTTCTACCCCATTTACATATATAAATTATTAAATTCCGAGTTACAGTTATTTAGTTATGGAATAAGTCATTTTAACATGGCATTTGAGCAAATTTAAACAACCAGCATTTTAAACATTTTAATTGTTGTTATCATGATGCGGATGACATGTGCAAGTTTTAAGCAATTTTATGGAAATGTTGACAAGAGCATTATGAAGCATTTGTCACCGTGGTGGAAGAAAGAGGTGCCACGGCAACGAATCCGAAAATGATGCCACGGCAACATATCGGTTCCGGTAGCTCATGAAGATACCGGTGTAAAAGGAAGAGTGTGGATGCGTGTCATGCAAGGATGGTGGGGTGCTCCCGACTACCGGGTTCCCACGTGTTAGAGGCATGGAAACGAGTGACAATCCGGACACGGTGCAAACGGTGCATCTCATACAACACATGCATTCGATCCACGGCGGTCGTCTCGGCGGTTATACCTTCGAAGCGTGCATTTCAAGGCGGTTCAAAAATGTCGAGGGAAGTAGTCGTTCTCGCGACGGTAGTGGAAGTAGTCGTTCTCGTGGCGGTAGTAGTGGTACACAGCGGCGGCGGTAGTTGTTCAAGGTCTTGGCGGGTCATCATGTAGCCGTACATGTTCGTCGTGGTACACAGTTCGTAGTGGTACTTGAGATCTTCTGAACTTGCCGGTATTGACGAAACGAAGGGGTACTTGGTCTTGATGTCCACGGGCATAGCAAGCGAAGATGCACGAAGGCAACAACACCGTACAGCGCCAACCCAAGGTGGTCAGTGCGACGGCCACCTGCAGTGGTGCTCAGGACTCGCAACGGTGCTAGCTCTCCATGAACACAACAGGGCCAGATGGGTGCAAGGCCATGGCAGCAACGGGTCAGAGCGCTTGACAAGAGCCGTTCTCAACAAGTGCTCGAGGACAGGGGCGCTCGAGGCAGCGGCAAGGCGAGCAGCAGCAGCACGGAGGCGATGCCGCACGAAAAACGAGGCGGATGCCACGCTCAGGCGAGTGGCGGAGCTCCCTGGTCGGAGACGAAGCCGACGAGGCGAGGGTGACCCAGAGCATGGCGGCACGGCGGACGTACTTGGCGCAGGGGAAAGGATGGCGCAGAGCATAAGCGGCGCGAGGTGGCCCTCCTGGCGGTCGCCGACGGCGGCGGGTGGCGACGGGGCTCCGGCCTGGCAGGGAGGCGGTGAGCCTGGCGCGCCGGAGGTGGGGACGGGGCCCTGCCGGCGGCTGGATCACCGGAGCGGCGCGGTGACGAGGAGGCGGGGTGCGGGACTCGCGCGCCAAGGCGAGGTGGAGGAGGAGCTGAGGACGGGGAGGGCGACGGGAACGGGAGGAGGATCGGGAGAGAGCGGATGCGCGGGCGTGCGCTCCCTGGCGACGGCGCTAGGAGGAAGGTGGCAGGGGAGTTGGGGATCGAGAGGAGGGAGATCGATAGGCGAGGGAAGAGCGTCGAGGAAGAAAGGGATCGAGCGGGGCTCTCCCTCGCTCGCTGCAAGCGGGATTGGGTGGCGGCGGCAGAGGGAATGAGAGGGAGAGGGGGAATCAGGCAGGGGGGTTTTCGGGCTAGGGTTAGGAGGGACTGGGGGCGGCTGGGCCTGAACAGAGAGGCCCAAGGGGCACTGCTGCTAACTCTCTCTCTCTCTCTAATTTTCTCTCTATTACAAAGAAACAAAAACTTAGAAGAAATGTCGAGAGAGATTAGAGTGGAGTTTGGGTATGGGGATAATTTTCCCGGAGTCACAAAAAGGTGATTGTTCCGAGAAAATAGGAATGCCAAGATTGCAAGATTTAAATTCAAACTCATTTGAATTTAATTCAAATAGGTTTGAACTAGGACTTGGTAAAAGGAAGGTCCAAAAATGTTAAGATTTTTGGTGAAGCTCCGGAAAATGACGAAAGGATTTATGGGTAGAGTTGGAGACCAAGAATTGAGATAACAAAGGCATTGGGATTTATTTGCAAGTGTGTTATGATCAATTCCAAAATAATGGGATATTTAATATAGCTCCCTAAAATATTGGGAGGATATGTTATAAAGAGAATTCACCATGTGAATACCCTCGATTTAAATGGATCAAAGATCCATGCCATTTATTTATTTGAGTTACGAAAATAAATAACTTGATGGCATGATGACATGATGCAATGCACATGATGCAAAGCTGAATGCAATAAACCAACAACTCACATGACGAAAAACCCGGAAACCCTGGAAGGCATCTGGAGCTCCGGTCTTGGGGCGTTACAATCATGTTCCTCACTGTGTAGGCAATCCGCACTGTGAATTCCTAACTCCTTAGTCAGAAGAAATTCCTCAGAGACCAGAAGAACTTCGTCTCTGTCGCTGAAGAATATGACTGAACTGTATGAGATTTCCAATGGCTTCACTCGAAGGGATTGGTAGGTGTAGGATTTTGAGTTGAGCATCACTTGGAAATTTTTCCTTAGTATTTCCTCGACCACCTTTAACAGTATGATGTTTCCTATGACTCAAGAAAGACAAAATGAAACTAAAAAAAAAGTCTTCACGCTCCATGTTTCTTGAATGAATGCCAAGTCTTCAAGGTCACACCAATTTCTTCACTTTCAAAGTCTTCAGAAAGTCTTCAGAATTACAAAGTCTTCAGTCGAAGAACTTCATTTTTAGGGGTCGACTTTCTTTGGAAATATCAAACTCATCATAGACTTATAGACCTGTGTACACTCATTAAGGGGCACTAGATGCACTTACAATCTCCCCCTTTTTGGTGATTGATGACAATATAGGTTACGTTTTCAACGGGGATAAATATATGAAGTGTAAATACTGATATTGAGGAATTTGATTGCAAGATATAGAAGAACTCCCCCTGAAGATGTGCATAGTGAGGAATTTGCTTTTGAAGCAATGCACACTTGAAGAGTTGAATCATGGAGATCTCCCCCTATATCTTGTAATTCATACACGCATTTGACATATAATATGAAGAATTTGAAATGCATGATGAAATATGGTGACTGATGTAATTCAGTATGCATGCATTAGCATTAATGAGGAATAAGCATGCAGAAAGCTCAGCAAAAGTATCAGGCCACCATAGAGTTTAAGTTTACAACTCGATCCAACAAAGTCATCAAAAGAACGAGAGTTGTAACTTAGCAAAAAAACACCCATATAAGATAGACCCGCTTGAAGACTAACTCAAATTTCTCCCCCTTTGTCATAGAATGACCAAAAGGGTTGAAAATGAGGACTAACGCCCCTGAAGAATATCAAGTTGATGGAGGAGCGCCAGCGTTGTTGGGGTCATTTGTCGTAGTAGGGCCTGCCGCAGTGTCGTCCAAGTCTTCATGCTCGTCGGTTTCGCGCGATGAAAAATATGAGCTGGCCACCAAGGAAGGAACCTTGATCTTCTTGTATTTCTTTGGTGGAGGAGCAGACCAGTCAAAATCTTCCTTGAGACCCATTTTCTCTAGATCTTCTTCACCATATACATGTGATAGAATAGCCCAGGTGCGACCGAAGACTTCATGGACGTAGTAATGGTTTTTCTTCACTTCATTATGTGTGGCAGTCATGTTGTGAAGAATAGAACCAAACTGATGCTTAACCCATTTATGGTTTCGATCCACCTTCTGGTGAAGACTAAGCAGAAGCTCACGGTCAGTCATCACATGAGAAGAAGTGGCTTGAGGATTTGGCTTGGATGCATGGGCAGCGGAATCATGAGTGGCAGAGCCATCATTGGTGGAATAAGATGTAGCTTTGCGAAACTGACCATCCAATGGACGAATGCCTTCATCAACAACAGCAGGAGCCTTGCCCTTTTCATCAGCTGAGGAATGGGTCCACTTGAGGACTTCGATTGGGGGCAAGTAGCTGAGGTGATTCTGAAAATCAGCCTTGTAGTTGAGTGAAGACCTTGTTTTGAGGAATCTCATAATCCATGGTGCATAAGGCTTCAACTCAAACAGAGAAAGTGCAACATTTGCCAGAGTCCTCATGGAGAAATCATGATAGTTGACAGGGATGCCATGAATGATGTTGAATACCAGATTCTTCATGATGCCAACAATTTCCTCATCAGAGGAGTCGTGGCCTTTGATTGGACTCATAGTCTTCGTCAGAATGCGATAGACTGACCTTGGTACATACTGCAATTCCTTCACGAGAAATTTTGTCCTTGAGGCTTGACCAGGTTTCAGAGGCTACATAAGAACTTGCATATAATGGGCAGTCAGTTCAGGCTCTTGGTACAGGCAACAAGCTCCTTCAGGTGGAGGATTGATGGGTAGGGCGTGAAGTAATTCAGAGGCCAGTGCCTTATAGTGAGTGTTTTCGGTCATCCAGTCCAAAACCCAGGAGTTCACATTGTCAGCATCTCCTGTGATGTGCAGTGTTGCGTAGAATTGAAGAATGAGCTCTTCATTCCAATCAACTATGTCTGTGCAAAAGTTGAGGAGGCCTGTGTCATGAAGCACACTGAGGACAGGAGTGAAGCATGGCAGTGATTCCATGTCCACATGAGGAATATGCTCGTGGTCGAAGACTTTGTCCTTGTTGAAGAGCAGTGAAGAATAGCAGTTGGCCTGGCTGGCGGTCCAGAAGCGCTTCCTTCTCTGACGAGCAGAATCATAGGGATTATAGTCAGTGAAGAACACGTGCTCGCCGAAGAAATCATCAGCCTTGAATTTCTGCTTCTTTGAGAATGGATCCTTTGGCTTGGGCTGAGGAGTGTCAGTCAATTGCATTATCACCTCAGAAATCGCAATCTCAGGTTGCACAGGCTGAGGAATTTCAGCTTCTTCTTCAGTGACAGACTGGGTCTTCAATTCTTCATTTTCACTTTCTTCAGCACTAGTGGCTGGAATTTCTTCATGGATAGACGGTGTGGCATGAGGTTCATCAGAGCCCATTTGTACTGTAGTTACTGGGGACTGAGGAATTTGTTGCAACGGTGTGAACATTGGAGAGTTGGGGTGCTGACTTTCCCAAAAGTCATCATTCAGCACGGGTGTGGTATAGCCAATGTCCACATCTTCTTCTTCTTCCATTTCTTCAACGTCGGCCTCTTCAGCAATGAACTGAGGCACAGGCGAGGAAACTGTGGAGGTTGAAGGGATTGCATCCACTTCAAGTTCTTCATCCAACTGCTCTAACGAAGCAGCAGAAGGATTTTCTTCATCGGATTCACTAAGAATCACATAATCTTCATCAAAAGGAACAAGGTCCTTTGATGGCATGGTGGATATAGGAATAGCATCAATGGGATTAGCAAAAGAGCTGGTCAAAGGCTTCATCTTCTTCGGAGCTGAAGAATGTGATGAAGTTGATGCCTTCCTTTTCTTCACAGTTGCACGCTCTGCAGCCTTGTTCTTCTTCACATATGATGCAGATGGAAGGATTGGAGTTGGAGTAGGCGCAGGAGGAGTAGAGGAATTTGGTTGAATTTCTTCAGTCACAACTATTGTAGTTCCCTAACTTCTTCATTTTCTTCAGGCGCACCACTAGTGGATTCCCTGGCAATTTCATCAGTGGCTGGAATGCAGTCATCAGCCCTGGTACTCTGATTTTATTCAGCAGCCTGAATTTCATCAGTGGTGCTGGCATTTTCTTCAGTCGGATGAGCAGATGCTTCAGACTGAGGATTTTCTTGTTGCGATGGAGCTGCAACTTTGGACGTGAACTTCTCAGTCAAGTTCACAAACCTGACTTTGGCTCGAAGCCAGTCAGCGTAGTAACAATCAAATTCATCACTCAGTTGCTTGATCTCAGCTTGCAAGGCAGCGAGTTCTTCACGGGAAAGCTTCAGGACATTTCACTTCAGAAAGCGCTGTTTCTTGTACTATGCTTTCTTCACTCTTCTTCCTTGTTCAAATTTCCATTTCTTTTCTTCAATGAAGGCAGTCAAAACATGACTCTGACCAGGAGTGAGATTCATCTCCGGCAAAGGCGTGTTGGGATCCTTGTGCCATAGGTCAATGAAGTTTAGGATCAGCTTCGGATCCAGACGAAGAGGCACATTGCTGCCTTTGGCTCTAGCGGCCTTGACCTGCCGATCTCTGATGATTTCTGCAAGTTCCTCATCATCAGCTTCGTCTTCATCAGACGGCACTTGGAAGGCGACCTGCTTCTTGTGAGGACTTGGGCGAGAGCCTCGTCCTGCAGTGGCCTTTGTCTTCAGCAGAGAGGGGCCGGTTGAGGAAATTGGTGCAGCTGAGGAACTAGCAGAAGCTCCTGAGGCAATAGAGATGCCTATTGTCCTTTGGCACGTGGCAAGGTGCACAGGTGTAGAGGATTTTGTCGGAGCAGCAGAGGACTTTGGCGGAGGAGCTGAGGACTTTGGAGCGGGAGCAGCATGGGGAGTTGGCCGTGAGGGATTTAAAGATGAAGCACGTGGCTTTTGAGCAGGCTTCTTTGCCATGGCCTTCTTTGGCTTGATAGCAGAGGCAGCAGCGGCAGCAGCGGAGTCTTTGTTGAATTTCCTCACTGCTTCTCTTACTTGTCTGGCCAATTTGGCCTGGCGCTTGGCCCATTCATCAGGATAATCCTCACCGCGCTTGAGGCTGGTGGGATCTGCTTCTTGGCCAGGTGCCAACGAAGGTCTTGGGCATGGAGGATTTAGTGCGAATTTCTTCATGTATTTGGGAGTAACATATCTGTACTCCCTCCACTCTCTTACCCATCTCCTCTCTGTCCTTTGGATGCGCACTTTGCGCTGATTCTTATCCTCCTTACCAAACTTGGCCTCGTCAGGAATGCAGTAATCTTTGTATATGTCATTAGGGATCTCAAAAGCAGTATTGATTTCAGGCCTCTTTCCTCCCTTCTGTGACTTCTTACCATCAGCCATTTTCTTTAGATGAGGAATTTGAACAATGGAATTCTCTGAAGATGTATGCAACTTTTCCTCGAGGAACGCTGCAAATGAGTTAAGTTGATGAGAACCTAGTGATTCAGCAGCGGACATGAGTACCTGCGAACAGAGTATAGTTGCGAAGAATTTGGAGAGGTCATATGCGTTCTTAGAAGGTTTTTCAAAAAGAACAAGTTTGAGGAATTTGACCAGATGAGTCTTGAAGAATTTCACTAAGCGTTTTTGTCTTAGGTTCCAGAGTTGTATAGATCGAACATCCACACAATTGAGGAATCTTGAAGAAAAATTGTTGCTTAGAGAAATGAAACAAGAACAGATGACATGTGAGGTGTTTAGTGTGTGAAGATTTGAAGAAAAACACCTTTGAAGATTTTGTAGTAATCATTTGAATCAAAGAGGGCAGTAAAAGTAACTTTTAATTACCCTGACGAAGAACACGACAAACTGAGAGGTGTAGATGTGAAGTTCGTCAGTTCAGATCTTCCACGCCCTAACTCGGCAGAGGAAGACAGCTACGGCGGCGGCGGAGTGAAGAAATCCGCGGTCGGCGCGAGTACGATGGCGACGAGGTCGAGGCAGTGAAGCTCTTCCTCACCGGCGACGATTAAGTAGCGACAGCGCTAGGGTTTGAGAAGCTCGAGTTGGAGTGAGGTCGAGCAGAGTAAAAGACAAGTGAGGAAGGGAGGGGTATATATAGCCACGGTGAAAAACTGTTCGCCCGAAGAAATTGGACGAACGTGCCCCTGAACCTTCTCATTCGCTTGACATGTGTCACCCACGTACCGAGAAGTGGAGATCGTGTGAGATTGTGGGTGAATAGATAAGTATTTCGTGGAATGCGGAACGGTTTGAGAGGCCAAGCCGAAAATTTAGATAAGATAAGTTAAACATTTCGTTCGCAAATTCTTCAGCTGACAAGGACACAGTGAAGATTTTGAACAAGTTTCAAGTAGAACGCACATGAAGAATTTGTGAATAGATTGGGTTGAGTATAGCATAGAGGGGGAAGGGTCCGATCACATTCACTTAGCAGAAAAAACAACTTGAAGAAATAGCAATAAGTGAATGCTGTAGAGGACATAAACTCATATATATCTATATAGCCAATGAAGAAAAACAACGGAAATGGTGAAGACAATGCAAAGTTGAAGAACATGAACAACTAAGGAATTTCAAAACAGAGGAAAAACTCAAATTGAAGATTTTCAACTTTTGGTGGTGGCGTGACCCACCGTATAAGAATGATGACTTCAGACACCGCGTACAATTGTCGTAGGGCTTTGAGAATCAAATTATTTGTTAATTTCTTCACACTTAGAGTGTTATTCTTCATTGATTGAAGAAAAATGTTTCTTCATGTGTTGCACATCTAAGTCATCAATTTGCATAAGTGTTAGGATGAGTGTCCTTCTCAAAGAACATTCGAAGATTCTAAGATATTTAGCTCACACCGCAACTTGCTAAATCTCTTCTCATCCAAGGGCTTTGTGAAGATATCGGCTAGCTGTTCTTCAGTCTTCACATGCTCAATAGAAATGTCGCCCTTCAACACATGATCACGAAGAAAATGATGACGAATCTGAATGTGCTTTGTCTTCGAGTGCTGAACTAGGTTGTGAGCAATCTTGATGGCACTCTCATTGTCACAGTAGAGAGGCACATTCTTCACGTTGACGCCATAGTCCTTGAGAGTGTGCTTCATCCACAGCAATTGAGCACAGCAAGAACCAGCAGCAATGTACTCAGCTTCAGCAGTACATAGTGATACGCAGTTCTGTTTCTTCGAGGACCAACAGACCAAAGATCGTCCGAGGAAATGACATGTGCTAGATGTTGACTTGCGGTCCACACAATCACCAGCATAGTCAGAGTCTGAATATCCAATGAGATCAAAAGCCGAGCCCTTGGGATACCATAATCCAAGTGTTGGTGCGTGAGCTAGATATCGAAGAATATGCTTCATAGCCTTATGGTGTGATTCCTTCGGTGTAGCTTCAAATCGGGCACACATGCAAACACTAAGCATAATATCTGGCCTAGATGCACATAAATACAATAAAGAACCAATCATGGAGCGGTATACCTTTTGATCGAAGTCAATACCATTTTCATCAGTGCATAGATGGCCATTTGTGGGCATTGGAATTTTGACCCCTTTGCAATCTTGCATGCCGAAATTCCTCAACACGTCCTTGAGGTATTTCTCCTAAGATATTGAAGACCTAAGAAGAATTTCAATTCTCCCATCATAGACATTTCATATTCCTGTCTCATCATATAACCAAATTCGTCAGCGTAACGTTGGTCAGTACAGCCAAAGATAATATCATCGACATATATTTGGCACACAAACAATTCACCATCATAGGATTTAGTGAAAAGAGTAGGGTCAAGTGAACCGGGTTGGAAGCCTTTCTTCATGAGGAATTCCTTCAAAGTATCATACCAAGCCCGAGGGGCCTACTTGAGGCCATAGAGGGCCTTATTGAGTCTGAAGACTTTGTCAGGATGCTTTGGATCTTCAAAACCTGGGGTTGAGCAACATATCCTTCTTCCTCAAGCTTACCATTGAGGAATGCACTTTTCACATCCATTTGATATAGAGTGATATCATGATGGTTAGCATAAGCAAGTAATATGCGAATAGCCTCAAGTCTAGCAACAGGTGCAAAAGTTTCATCAAAATCAATTCCTTCAACCTGTGTGTAGCCTTGAGCTACAAGCTGTGCCTTATTCCTCACCACAAGGCCATTTTCATCTTGCTTGTTGCGGTAGGTCCACTTTGTGCCAATGATATTGTGCTTGCGAGGATCTGGACATTTGACCAGTTCCAAGACATTGTTGAGCTCGAACTAATGTAATTCTTCTTGCATAGCTTGAATCCACTCAGGCTCCAAAAATGCTTCATCTACCTTAGCGGGCTCTGTGATAGAGACAAAAGCAAAGTGCCCACAAAAGTTAGACAAATGTGTAGCTCTTGAGCGTGTGAGAGGACCTGGTGCTTCAATGTCATCGATGGTCTTCTCAATTTGCACTTCTTTTGCAACGCGAGGATGAGCTGGTTGTCGCCGAGGAATTCGATCAGCATTTTTCTTCAGCACCATTTTCTTCAGGTGCCTCAGCTCGACGTTCTTCACGTTCTGGAATGAATTCTTCAGCAGATTCTTCGGTAGGGATGACATTCTAAGTAGCCTTGAACTTGATAGATTCCTCAGGCGTCGGTTCATCTATCACAGAAGGTAGGTGCTCTCTTTGCGAGCCATTAGTTTCATCGAACTACACATCTACAGTTTCAACAAACTTGTGAAGAACGTTGTTGAAGACTCAGTAGGTGTGCGAGTCCTTTCCGTAACCAAGCATGAAAGCTTCATGTGTTTTTGGTACAAATTTAGAGTTGTGATAAGGGTCTCTAATCCAACATTTAGCACCAAAGACTTTGAAATAACTCACATTGGGTTTCTTGTCAGTGAGGAGTTCATATGCAGTCTTCTTGAAGAATTTGTGAAGATATACTCTGTTGATGATGTGGCACGCAGTATCAATTGCCTCAATCCAGAAACGACGAGGCGTCTTGTATTCATCAAGCATAGTGTGAGCCATCTCAGCAAGAGTCATGTTCTTATGCTCCACGATGCCATTCTGCTAAGGAGTATAAGGAGCAGATAACTCATGAGTAATACCAAGTTCATCAAGATAGTCATCAAGACCAGAATTCTTGAACTCAGTTCCATTGTCACTTCTGATATGCTTGATCTTCACACCAGAGTTGGTTGAAGCCCTCGAGGAAAATCGTTTGAACACTTCCTGCACTTCATGTTTGTAATTAACAATGTGTACCCATGTGTAACAAGAGTAATCATCAACAATAACAAAGCCATATTGAGATGCATCATTTGAAACTGCTGAGTATTGATTAGGACCAAAAAGATCCATGTGAAGCAATTCAAATGGTCAAGTAGTGGTCATGATAGTCTTCGTTGGATGCTTAGCCTTGGTCATTTTTCCAGCTTCACAGGCTTCGCATAAGTGATCCTTGAGGAATTTGACATTCTCAATGCCAATGACATGCTTCTTCTTCGCAAGCGTGTGCAAATTCCTCATGCCTGCATGACCAAGTCGTCGATGCCATAGCCAGCCTTCTAAAGCTTTTGCAAGTAGGCATGCGGCTGGTTGTGGTCCTGTAGAGAAATCAACAATATACAAGTCTCCTCTCCTAAAGCCTTTGAAGACTTTGGAATTGTCAACTTCCATGATCACAACACAACGATACTTGCCAAAGACAACAACCATATCAAGATCGCAAAGCATTGAGACAGACATGGGGTTGTATCCTAAGGACTCGACAAGCATGACTTTGTCCATGTGTCTATCCTTTGAGATAGCAACCTTACCTAGACCCAATACCTAAATTTTGCCTTTGTCAGCGATGATGATATGCTTCAGATGCGATGGAGATAAGGGAGCGTCCATCAATAGATTCTTGTCACCAGTCATGTGATTTGTACATCCACTATCGAGGACCCACTCAGTGGATTTGGGTTGATCATCTTGCAGATGAATTAGTGCAGCTTAAGAACTCATATACTTCATCAGTGAAGAATATGACATTATTCATCAGATCAATTTCATCAAACAATAGACAGATAAAGCAGTATGAGGACGTGAGAAATGAAAGTTCATTTCTTCATGATTAGCATGCGTCCTTTCAGGCATTCTCAGGTCTCCAGCAAATTCTTCAGATGTTTTACGCACATCTGGAGACCTGACCCTACAGAAGAAATTAGTTCCTTTTCTTCACCACCCACATCTGAAGGGGTGGCAAAGAGTTCATCACTCTACGAGCTCCATACAAAAAACGTGGCATAGAAGCCAGTCCATTTCGTTTCACATAGGAGGAGTTAGGATAAGCATATGAATAAGCAGAGAAATTCTTCGAGGACTTATGAACATAATGATTAGAAGAATAATGCTCATATTCATAGCCCTTAGCTCTTCCCTATGAGACAGAGGTGTTACGCGATGATGTTCATATGAGGATTTTGATCCTTTTGAGGAATTTGATCCACGTGAGGAATTTGGTCCGTATGAGGACTTGGATCCATATGAAGAATTTGGTCCATATGAAGAGTTTGATCTGGGGTTCCTATTCTTCACAGGTGGTGTCATAAGGACATTCACCTGAAGACTTTCGAGGCATGTTTTGGGAACCCAGATTTTCTTCACAGGGGAACCGTTCCTGCAGTTAGTGCCAACATATCTAGCAAATACTTCACCATTCTGATTTTTGAACAATTCATAGTTGGAGTCAAATGACTCATCCGAAGAATGAGGAGATTCACATGTAAAGCCAGATAAATTGGATGGATCAACTGGAGGTCCCTTTGAAGCAACCCATGAGGTTTTGGGGTACTGCTCAGGCTTCCAATATGTACCATCAGCGTTGGGTTTCCTCTCAAAGGCAATACCCTCATTCCTAGGGTTCCTGTTGAGGATCTGCTTTTTAAGCACATCACAAAGAGTCTGATGCCCTTTGAGGCTTTTGTACATGCCTGTCATGTACAATTCCTTCAGCCTTGCATCATTAGTGATACTAGCAATGTCCTGAGATGAGGAATTAGTGATAGCAGAGATACTTGAAGAATTTGTAGCATTAGAAGCATTTGAACATTCCGGTGAAGAATTAGCAGATTCACGTTCAATGCATTTCAAACATGGAGGAACAAATTCTTCCTGAGCAGCACTGATTTGTTGAGCAAGTAATGAATCGCGCTCCTTCTGAAGATCTTCATAACTCACTCTTAGCTTCTCAAGATCTTGCTTTCTTTGAAGAAATTCATAAGAAAGCTTCTCATGATCAGATAAGAGAGTGTTATGATGGCCTTGAAGGTTGTCAAACCTAGACTGAAGTCTCTGAAGATTTTCAGTTAAGGTTTTAGTGCAATCCATTTCTTCACCCAACATATCATCACTTTTGTCTAGCATATTTTGAACCTTTTCAAAAGCCTTTTGTTGTTTCACAGCAATCTTAGCAAGTTTAGAGTAGCTGGGCTTGAGGTTTTCATCAGATTCATTCTCACTTGATTCAGAGGAGGTATATTTGAGTACCTTGGCACCCTTTGCCATGAAGCAATAGATGGGAGCGTAGTCATCATTGTCTTCATCAGCCTTGTTGATGGAGCCATTTTCTTCAGAGTTGAAGATAGACTTGCTGACGAATGCAGTAGTGAGAGCTAGACTCGCCACACCAGACTCGGACTCCTCAGATGCCTCCTCTTCCTCATGTTCCTCAGATTCAGCCTCAGAGTCCATTTCCTTGCCAATGAATGCCCGAGCCTTCTTGGAGTTGCTCTTCTTGTGAGATGAAGACTTCGAGGATTTTGATGATGAAGACTTTGAAGATTTCTTCTTCTTCTTCGCATCATCAGAACTGTAATCCTTGTATTTCTTCTTCTTTGATTCCTTTTCCCACTGAGGACAATCTTGAATGTAGTGACCAGGTTTCTTGCACTTGTGGCATAGCCTCTTCTTGTAGTCACTGGATGAGGAATCATTGCTCCTTGTGGATTTTCCAAAGCGACCACGTCTTGAGAACCTCTAGTATTTCTTCACTGGCAGGGCTAGCTCCTGGCTCAGTTCTTCAGGATCACCAAGGCTACTTCCAGAATCTTCACCTTCAGATTCTGAGTCAGCCTTGGCCTTCAGGGCACGTGGTCTGCCATAGCTCGAACCATAGAAATCTCTCTTTTCAGCAAGCTGGAACTCATGAGTGTTTAGCCTCTCGAGGATATCAGCGGGATCAAGTGACTTGTAGTCAGCACGTTCTTGTATCATCAATGCCAGAGTATCAAATGAGGAATCAAGCGATCTCAGCAATTTCTTCACCACCTCATGGTCGGTGATGTCAGTGGCACCAAGTGCTTGAAGCTCATTTGAGATGTCAGTGAGGCGATCAAAGGTGTGCTAAACATTTTCATTGTCGAGTCTTTTGAAGTGGTTGAAGAGATTGCGAAGAACGTCAACTCGAGAGTCACGTTGTGTTGAGACTCCTTCAGTGACCTTGGACAGCCTATCCCAGATAAGCTTCGTAGTTTCCAAAGCACTCACTCTTCCATAATGCCCTTTGCTCAGATGGCCACATATGATGTTCTTCGCTTGTGAATCGAGTTTCTTGAATCTCTTCACATCTGCAGCATTCAGAGAAGGTGTGACTGAGGGAACACCATTTTCCACAACATACCAGAGATTGTTATCAATTGCCTCAAGATGCATACACATCTTATTCTTCCAGTAGGGGTAGTCCGTCCCATCGAAGGTAGGACACCCAGCTGAGACCTTGATCACACCTGCGGTCGACATAACTAAAACTCCAGGCGGTTAAACCAAAATCACCAGAACAAGGGAGTACCTTGCTCTGATACCAATTGAAAGTGCGTTATATCGACTAGAGGGGGGGTGAATAGGCGATTTTTATGAGTTCTTCACAGAGGAATTCGCGGGTGAGGAAATTCCTTAGCGAAGAACTACTTGCAGCGGAATAAGTACTCAAAAGTAAACATAACAGAGCACAACATGGTCATCATGATGAAATGAATACAAGCATAGAGTACGAAAAGCGTAAGCACAGGATAACACAGGGTGAAGACAAACAGACTGAAGAAATTGAACTAAGGAAATTGAGAAAGTCTTCAATCAAAGTCTTCAAACACAGATATGAACAAGTGCACAACACAGTTATGAGGAAATGAAAGAGTTGAGAAAATAGAACCAGTAAGCTTGGTGAAGACAATGATTTGGTAGACCAGTTCCAACTGTTGTTTCAGTTGTACATCTGGTTGGAGCGGCTAGTATTTAAACCTGAGGACACATAGTCCCGGACACACAGTCCTCACCGTATTCTCCTTGAGCAAAACATGTGAGTATCTGTTTTTAATGATTTTTATTAGTTGTTTTTGTTGCTGGAATGCGTGGTTTTCCAATTTTCTGGTTATATTCCTATATTTTGAATTTGTAATGTACCCTTTTATTTTTTTTCTTTTGTTATCAGGCATGATTGTGGCTTCTTTATGCCATAAAACTGCAAGACGTATCATTGCCGGGATGATGGTGTGATTGAAATGTTGGATTACAGCCTCGAAGACATTCTTGACAATAGAAAGACTTTGTTGTATACCTGCGTGATGACCCACAAGTATAGGGGATCAATTTTAGCTCTTTTCAATAAGTAAGAGTATCGAACCCAACGAGGAGCAGAAGGAAATGGCAAGTAGTTTTCAGTAAGGTAATGTCTGCAAGTGCTGAAATTGTAAGTAGCGGAGTAGTTCGATAGCAAGATAATTTGTAACGAGCAAGTAACGATAGTACTAACAAAAGTACAGCCAGGTAGCCCAATCCTTTTGAGGCAAAGGACAGGCCAACACGGTCTCTTATGATAAACAAAGCGTTCTTGAGGATACACGAGAATTTCATCTAGCCACTTTCATCATGTTGGTTCGATTTGTGTTCACTACTTTGATAATTTAATATGTGGGTGGACCGGTGCTTAGGTGTTGTTCTTACTTGAACAAACCTCCTACTTATGATTAACCCTCCCACATGCATCCGCAACTACGAGAAAAGTATTAAGAATAAATTCTAACCATAGCATTAAACTTTTGGATCCAATCGGTCCCTTACGAAATAGTGCATAAACTGGGGTTTAAGCTTCTGTCACTCTCGCAACCCATCATCTAATTGCTACTCCACAATGCATTCCCTTAGTCCCAAATATGGTGAAGTTCCATGTAGTCGACGTTCACATGGCACCACTAAGGGAATCACAACATACATACTATCAAATTATCAAACACATATCAAGTTCACATGATTACTTGCAACATGATTTCTCCCGTGACCTCAAGAACAAAAGTAACTACTCACAAATGATAAACATGCTCATGATCAGAGCAGTATTAAATAGCATAATGGATCTGAACATATAATCTTCCACCGAACAAACCATATAGTAATCAACTACAAGATGTAATCAACACTACTAGTCACCCACAAGCACCAATCTATAGTTCTGGTAACAAGATTGAACACAAGAGATGAGCTAGGGTTTGAGATGAGACGGTGCTGTTGGAAGATGTTGATGGACATTTCCCTCCCCAAGATGGGAGAGTTGTTGGTGATGATGATGACGATGATTCCCCCTCCGGCAGGGAAGTTCCCCTGGCGGAATCGCTCCGCCCGAGGGCAAAAGAGCTCATGCCCAAGTTCTGCCTCGAGACGGCGGCGCTCCGTCCCGAAAGTCCTCTCCTTAGTTTTTTCTAGATCAAAATGACCTATATACCAGAAGATGGGCACCAGAGGTGGGCCTGGGTGAGCACAACCCACCAGGGCGAGCCTGGACTACCTGGCACGCCCAGGTGGGTTGTGCCCACCTCGTGGGCCCCCTCTGGTATTATTTGCTCCAATAGTCCTCAAATATTCCATAAAAAATCTTTGTGAAGTTTTAGCTTGTTTGGAGTTGTGCAAAATAGGTAGCCTGACGTAGCTTTTCCAGGTCCAGATTTCCAGCTGCCGGAATTCTCCCTCTTGGTGTGTACCTTGCATATTAAGAGATAAAAGGCATTAGAATTACTCCAAAAAGCATCATTATGGACAAAAACATTATAAATAACAGTAAGAAAACATGATGCGAAATGGACGTATCAACTCCCCCAAGCTTAGACCTCGCTTGTCCTCAAGCAAAAACCGAAATCGAAAAACATGTCCACATGCTTTGAGAGAGAACTGTCGATAAAAACAAAATACAGACATAAAAGCATCATGTTCATTATTATAACAACAACAAAATTAAACATAAGACTTTAATCATAGAACTTTTATCATATACTTCTCATGAATAAGTAACAATTCATCACACAATTGAAGTATGAAGCCAAAACTCTATTAAAAACCAACAAACTATGTTCTCAGTCAACTTTGCAACTACAATTCATCATCTTTTCAAGATGGGTCACGTATCGGAGCCTTTAGACAAGTCCACATACTCAACCATCATATAGTCTTCTATGATTGCTAACACTTACCGCGTACACATGAGCAAAACATTTCAACCGGACACATAGAAAGATAGGGGCTTATAGTTCCGCCTCCCAACATACTCACCTCAAGGGTGATGTGAACAATAATAACTCATGCTATCTATATTCAGCTGGACATATGTGCCTAGATCTTTCCTCACCACATGATGCTTGCCAAAGGAGAAAAATAAAAAGGAATAGAAGGAAAACTTTGACTCTTTGCATTGAAGTAAATACATAAAAGTAAAAGATAGGCCCTTCGCAGAGGGAAGCAGAGGTTGTCATGCGCTTATTTGTTTGTATGCTCAACCCCTTAGTGCAAAAGAACATCATGTTGCATTGCCCCTTGTGATAGCGACCTTTATTATGCAATCTGCCGCTTTTACTCTTCACGATTACAAGTTCGTGTAACGCTCAATTTTCTCTTACACTAAATGATCTCACACATTTAGAAGCAATTTTTATTGCCTTTTTTCACCGATGACAACTTACTTGAGGGATCTTGCTCAATCCCTAGGTAGGTATGGTGGACACTTGAAAATAAGATATCGGTTTAAGGGTTTTTGGATGCACAAGTAGTATCTCTACTTAGTGCGGAATTTTTGGCTATCAAAGATAGGGGGCAAGCACCACATGTTGAAGGATCGATGACAATATGACTTCTATGTGAATATAAACAAACATAAACCATTAAGTTGTCTTCCTTGTCCAACGTCAACAATTTTGGCATATAATATTTTGATGAGGGCTCACAATCACAAAAGATTTCTAGGATAGTATATTTATATGTGAATCTTCTCTTCCCTTATTAATTCTTTCATGAGTTGCATCATTGACTAATGCTATGTTTGTCAATCTCTAATAAAATTTTCTACTTATACTTTTCCTTATGTGGTGCCATAACCTACCATAGGATTTGTATATGATCTTTTCGTTATTTCTTTATTTCCTTTCTCTTTTTCTTTCTTATTTCTTTTCTTTAATTGCAACATGAAAGTAAAGAAAGCAAAAACTCAAACTAAACTTTATTATATAACTTGCACACGATTACAAGGATAGATCACTAAGCAAACTCTCAAAGAAGAATGGATCGAACTAAACTTTTATTCACCTAAAGAAAAAGATTGAATTAAAATAAGTAAAAGCAAAAGGATAGTGGGATGATATGATACCGGGGCACCTCCCCCAAGCTTGGCGGAAGCCAAGGGGAGTGCCCATACCCGATACTCAATTCTCCTTTGGTGGTGAAGAAGATGATATTGGTGATGAAGAAGGGATCTTGTCCTTGGATTTCCATGGCAGGGGTCCACCATCATAAGAGGAGGAGTGAGTCTCATGGGTCCTACAACTAGTTGCCAAACTCATACCTTTAAACCTCGCCTCATATTCAAAGACTTGGTTTTGAAGATCATAGATCCTGCTTTGGAGAAAGTTGATTTGCTCACTGAGGGTGAAGACGATATCCTTCATAGGTTTGCCATCCACCTTGAGATCACGGGAAAGGTCCGTGATCATGAGGTGATTGGCATTGAGCCCATGCTCCACCATCCCCTTGCACCAGAAGAATTCCTGCTCCATAGCTTCAAGCCTGGTCTCCATGGTTCCCGTGCCCCTGGGACCTTGCTCATCGCGGATGTGCAGCACCCCCTCATGCATCTGGATGGTTTGAGGGTGTTGCACCACCTCCCGCAGATATGGGTTGATGACGTTCTTGAAGAACTTGTCCTTGGAGGGGCTTGAAGCAGCCATGTAGATGGGATCTGATAGAAAACAGCAAGGAAAGAGAACAGAGGAATTCTTCGGGATATGGTGGTTAACAGGTTCCGGAAGTATATATAGATTTTTTTTATTGGAGGACAAGTATACGAAAGAAAAATGGAGTCTGGAAGGTGTCCCAGGTGGGCACAACCCACGTGGGCGTGCCAGGCAAGCCTGGCGTGCCCTGGTGTCTTGTGCCCACTAGGGTACGCTTCCTGGAGGTTTCTTTATTTCCTAAATTTTTAAATATTCCAAAACTGATAACAAATATTTTTGCGGATTTTTCGGAGCCTGTTTACTTACTGTATCACGTACCTTCTTATTTTCATGATTCTGGAGTGTTCCGGAAGGACTGTTTAATGTGTTCTTCCGGTGTCAAAATTTGGATAATATTACTTTCAACATTAATGGGCGTACCTGAGATATAATGTTTTATTCGTTGTCCATTGACAACCTTCGGGTTAGTACCTTCAAAGTTATTTATTTTGATGGCTCCAGACGGATAAACCTCCTCGATGACATATGGGCCTTCCCATTTTGAGAGGAGTTTTCCTGCAAAGAATCTGAAACGAGAGTTGTACAAAAGAACATATTCTCTGACTTTAAACTCACGCCTTTGGATTCTTTTGTCATGCCATCTTTTAACTTTTTCTTTGAATAATCTTGCATTTTCATAAGCTTGGGTTCTCCATTCATCTAAAGAGCTAATATCAAATAACCTCTTTTCACCAGCAAGTTTGAAATCATGGTTGAGCTCTCTGACGGCCCAATATGATTTATGTTCTAACTCAAGAGGCAAATGACAAGCTTTTCCATAAACTATTTTATAAGGAGACATACCCATAGGATTTTTATATGTTGTTTTATAAGCCCAAAGTGCATCATCTAATTTCTTAGACCAATTCTTCCTTGACCTATTAACAGTCTTTTGCAAAATTAATTTTATTTCTCTATTGCTAAGTTCAACTTGGCCACTAGACTTAGGATGATAAGGTGATGCAATTCTATGGTTAACATCATACTTGGAAAGCATTTTACGGAAAGCACCATGAATAAAGTGTGAACCACCATCAGTCATTAAATATCTAGGGACTCCAAACCTTGGGAAAATAACTTCCTTAAGCATTTTAATAGAGGTGTTGTGATCAGCACTACTGGCACAAGGCACAGCAACGGTCGGAAATTTGAGTATCAAATTCCTCAAGGCTATCATGTTCCTCATTGTGTAGGCAATCTGCACTGGCGAATTCCTAACTCCTCAGTCAGAACAAATTCCTCTGAGACTAGAAGAACTTTGTCTCTGTCGCTGAAGAATATCACTGAACTGTATGAGATTTCCAATGGCTTCACTCGAAGGGATTGGTAGGTGTAGGATTTTGAGTTGAGCATCACTTGGAAATTTTTCCTTAGTATCTCCTCGACCCCCTTTAGCAGTACGGTGTTTCCTATGACTCAAGAAAGAGAAAATGAAACTACGAAAAAAAAAGTCTTCACGCTCCATGTTTCTCGAATGTATGCCAAGTCTTCAAGGTCACACCAATTTCTTCACTTTCAAAGTCTTCGGAAAGTCTTCAGAATTACAAAGTCTTCAGTCGGAGAACTTCATTTTTAGGGGTCGACTTTCTCTGTAAATATCAAACTCCTCATAGACTTATAGACCTGTGTACACTCATAAACACATTAGTACCTTAACCTATAAGTCTTCAATACACCAAAATCACTAAGGGGCACTAGATGCACTTACAATATCTTTAGGACATGGCATTTTCTCAATTGCATCAACCTTAGCTTTGTCCACTTCAATACCTCTTTCAGAAATTTTATGACCCAGGACAATGCCTTCATTAACCATAAAGTGGCACTTCTCCCAATTCAAGACAAGATTTGTTTGTTCACATCTCTGCAAAACTCGATCAAGATTTCTTAAACAATCATCAAAAGACTATTCCCATAAACAGAGAAATCATCCATGAAAATCTCAACAATCTTTTCACAAAAGTCAGAGAATATAGCAGTCATACATCTTTGAAAGGTATCAGGTGCATTACATAAACCAAAAGGCATACGTCTATAAGCATAAGTGCCAAAAGGACAAGTAAAAGTGGTCTTTTCTTGATCAGGTTGAGAAACATGTATTTGTGAAAAGCCAGAATATCCATCAAGGAAGCAAAAATGTGTGTGCTTAGATAATCTTTCAAGCATTTGATCAATAAAAGGCAGAGGGTAATGATCTTTTCTAGTTGCTTTGTTTAGTTTTCTAAAATCAATTACCATCCTATAGCCTGTAACAATTCTTTGTGGAATAAGTTCATTCTTATCATTAGGGACAATAGTTATACCTCCTTTCTTAGGAACACAATGAACAGGACTTACCCATCTACTATCAGTTATAGGATAGATTATACCTGCTTCCAGAAGTTTTAATATTTTGTTCTTACCACTTCTTTCATCTTCGGATTTAAGCGACATTGGTGATCAACAACGGGTTTAGCATCAGGTTCCATATTAATCTTGTGCTAACATAGAGCGGGACTAATGCCCTTAAAATCATCAAGAGTATATCCAATAGCAGCTCGGTGCCTCCTTAGAACTTTCAATAATCTTTCTTCTTCATGTTCTGAAAGGTTAGCACTAATAATAACAGGATATATCTTATTTTCATCAAGATAAGCATATTTCAAAGTGTCGGGTAATTATTTTAATTCAAACACAGGATCACCTTTAGGTGGAGGTGGACCTCCTAGAGTTTCAATAGGCAAATTGTGTTTAAGCAGAGGACGTAGTTCAAAGAAAATTTTATCTATTTCATTCCTTTCATGCATATGTAAATCATTTTCATGGTCTAGCAAATATTGTTCTAAAGGATCGGTAGGTGGTACAACAATAGAAGCAAGACCAATTAATTCATCCTTACTAGGCAATTCTTTTTCATGAAGATTTCTACTAAACTTGGAAAAATTATACTCATGAGACTCATTACCAAAACTAACACCGATGGTTTGTTTCTCACAATATATTCTAGCATTAACGGTGTTCAAGAAAGGTCTACCAAAGATAATGGGACAAAAATCATCTTGTGGGGAACCAAGAACAAGAAAATCAGTAGGGTATTTTAATTTTGCCACACAAGACTTCAACACTCTAACAATCCCAATTGTTGATATTGTGTCTCTATTAGCAAGTTTAATAGTAACATCTATTTCTTTATCTCTGCGGGTGCTATGTCATTCATAATTTCTTGATATAAGGTGTAAGTAATAGAACTCACACTAGCACCTATGTCATATAAACCATGGTAACAGTGATCTCCTATTTTAACTGAGATGATAGGCATGCCAACAATAGGTCTATGTTTGTCCTTTTTACCAGGTTTGGCAATTCTGGCAGCTTCTCCACAGAAGTAAATAACATGCCCATCTATATCTTCTTCTAAGAGATCTTTAACCATAGCAATGTTGGGTTCTACTTTGATTTGTTCATCAGGTTTAGGTGTTCTAATATAGCTTTTATTAACCACAGTTGAAACTTTAGCATGTTCCTTTATCCTAACAGGGAAGGGTGGTTTCTCAATATAAGCAGAAGGAACAATTGAATCAACATTATAAAGTATAGTTTCTTCTTTAACTAGTACCGGTTATTTAATCTCTTCTTTAATAGGTGGGTGATATTTAAACCACTTCTCTTTAGGGAGTTCAACATGAGTAGAAAATGATTCACAAAAGGAGGCTACTATATCAGAGTCAAGTCCATATTTAGTGCTAAACTTTTGAAAAGCATCGGTATCCATAAAATATTTAAAACAATCATACTTAAGTTTAATACCTCACTCTTTACCTTCGTCGAGTTCACAATCTTCATAGTTGTGTTTAATTATTTCCAAAAGATCCCACCGGAATTCAACAGTCTTCTTCATAAAAGAACCAGCACAAGAAGTATCAAGCATGGTTTGATCATTACGAGAAAGCCGAGCATAAAAATTCTGGATAATAATTTCTCCTGAGAGCTCATGATTGGGGCATGAATATAACATTGACTTAAGCCTCCCCCAAGCTAGAGAGATACTTTCTCCTTCGAGAGGCCAAAAAATACATATATAATTCCGATCACGATGAACTAGATGCATAGGATAAAAAATTTGGTGGAACTCCAATTTCAATCGATTCCAATTCCAAGATCCAATATCATCACATAGCCTATATCATGCCAATGCTTTTCCCTTCAAAGATAAATGGAAAACCTTTTTCATAACTTCATCCCTGGGTAGACCTGCAAGCTTAAACAATCCACAAATTTGTTCTACATATATCAAGTGCATATCAGGATGTTCAGTTCCATCTCCTACATAAGGATTAGCTAGCAATTGTTTTATCATACCCAAAGGAATTTCATATTCAATATTTTCAGTAGGTGCAGTAGGTTGAGGGGTAGCTAATTGTGGTTCCGGTCGAGGTGAAGATACCCTGAACAAACCCCTCAGAGGATTTTTTTTCCATAGTAACGAGTGACAATAAATTTCAGCACACTATATAAATGTTTCCTTACCAAATTTCACTTACCAAAGGCGCTTCACTCCCCGGCAACGGCGCCAGAAAATAGCCCTGATGACCCACAAGTATAGGGGATCAATTGCAGCTCTTTTTGATAAGTAAGGGTGTCGAACCCAACGAGGAGCAGAAGGAAATGACAAGTAGTTTTCAGTAAGATAATGCCTGCAAGTGCTAAAATTGTAAGTAGCGGAGTAGTTTGATAGCAAGATAATTTATAACGAGCAAGTAACGATAGTAGTAACAAAAGTGCAGCAAGATAGCCCAATACTTTTGAGGAAAAGGACAGGCCAAAATGGTCTCTTATGATAACCAAAGCGTTCTTGAGGATACACGAGAATTTCATCTAGTCACTTTCATCATGTTGGTTCGATTTGTGTTCACTACTTTGATAATTTAATATGTGGGTGGACCGGTGCTTAGGTGTTGTTCTTACTTGAACAAACCTCCTACTTATGATTAACCCTCCCACATGCATCCGCAACTACGAGAAAAGTATTAAGAATAAATTCTAACCATAGCATTAAACTTTTGGATCCAATCGGTCCCTTACGAAATAGTGCATAAACTGGGGTTTAAGCTTCTGTCACTCTCGCAACCCATCATCTAATTGCTACTCCACAATGCATTCCCTTAGGCCCAAATATGGTGAAGTTCCATGTAGTCGACGTTCACATGACACCACTAAGGGAATCACAACATACATACTATCAAAATATCAAATACATATCAAGTTCACATGATTACTTGCAACATGATTTCTCCCATGACCTCAAGAACAAAAGTAACTACTCACAAATGATAAACATGCTCATGATCAGAGGAGTATTAAATAGCATAATGGATCTGAACATATAATCTTCACCAAATAAACCATATAGTAATCAACACTACTAGTCACCCACAAGCACCAAGCTATAGTTCCGGTAACAAGATTGAACACAAGATATGAGCTAGGGTTTGAGATGGGATGGTGTTGTTGAAGATGTTGATGGAGACTCCCTCCCCAAGATGGGAGAGTTGTTGGTGATGATGATGACGATGATTTCCCCCTCCGGGAGGGAAGTTCTCCTTATTTTTTCTAGGTCAAAATGACCTATATACCAGAAGATGGGCACCGGAGGTGGGCCTGGGTGAGCACAACCCAACAGGGTGTGCCCAGGTGGGTTGTGCCCACTTGGTGAGCCCCATTGGTAGTTATTTGCTCCAATATTCCTCAAATATTCCATAAAAAATCTTCCTGAAGTTTCGGCTTGTTTGGAGTTGTGCAGAATAGGTAGCCTGACGTAGCTTTTCCAGGTCCAGATTTCCAGCTGCCGGAATTCTCCCTCTTGGTGTGTATCTTGCATATTATTGAGAGAAAAGGCATTAGAGTTACTCCAAAAAGCATTATTATGGATAAAAACATTATAAATAACAGTAAGAAAGCATGATGCAAAATGGACGTATCACTGCGCGACTAGCGTCGTATTTGATGTTGAACTCCAGGGTTTGTTTAGCATCGAACGTTGTACGTATGCATGACCTTTTGTATTCGTTTCCAGCTTCTACTTGTGTACTTGTACTGTCATGAATTCTGTATTTGAGCTTACCCTTTTTGCGCTCTTTCTTTTTTTTTGCAGGTGAGTGGATGGATCTTGGTGAGCATGACTACAGGATCTTTGGCAGCCAGTTCTCGGAGCTCGAGCGTGTAGCTATTGATTTGAGCCAGGGGCGTTCTCCCGAAAAGACAAGATCTGGTGTTATGAAGGGGCAGTTGGGACCTCTGAAAGGTTCTGCGGCTACTTGTGCAGAGAGCCCCTCTACACCCAAGAATCCCATTATGCAATTGATAGACAATGATGATGATGTGTTTGACTAGATCGTTGGCATGGGAAGAGTCACCAGGAGTGCTGCTGCAAAGGGTGTATATCCCCTTGCTGGAATAGTGGGCCGTAGAGCTGTTGTTGCTAGGAAAGATCCTGCTTTGAAGTCTGGCAATGTTACTAGCATGAAGCATGCACCCAGAGCTCCTATAAAGTTTTGCTCCCCTGTGCAGTAGCTTCACCCTCATATATTCCTTCACCTAGAGAAGGATCGCAAGTTGTATAATTTGTTGCTTAGTGATGAAGGACATGAGAAGTATGCTGAGTGAGTATTACTCATTATGTTTCCTCTTCTTTTCTTCTGTTGTTTCTAACTGCTAGATAAATATGACCTGAACTGCTCTTTTTTATATAACCTGAACTATTATGAATGCCTTATCTTGCTTCCCCTGCTTTTTGTTCTTGTGTGTGCTGCAGGACTGCGTTCTCAATGATACCTCAGCCCAATGATAACGTAACTACCTTCACTGGGAAACGCATCTGGGAAGTTTTTGCACCTGGACAGATAATGGACGGTGATGTAATGGACTTCCTCATTGATGATTGGAAGTGAGATACTGAGAGAAATGTTGATTTCGCATCTGGAAAAAGGATCTTGCTGAGTCCATATTTCATCACGGTAATGAATCAGATCGTTTGTTTCTGTGAAACAAGACTGCCTACTGTTTTACGAGTTTTAAAAATACTTTCCTTGTTGATCATTTTCCCCTGTCTATTTCTTTTTGGCTTTTCGCAGGTTGTGCTTGATTGTATGTTTTACGATGATGAAGATAAAGAGTTTAATGTGGAGAGTGCAGCGAGAGATTTCAAGAGCTATGTTAAAGATGGGGAAGACTTGCTCAGTGCCGACCTTGTGAGATCTACTAGCTGATTTTTGGTTTTATTTGTTTGATGTGATGCTGGTTTTTATTTTGAATATTTAATACCTCTTTTTTGGTCATTTGTTTTTAGATCATGATGATGTAGGGGAACGTAGCATGCAATTTCAAAAAGGAGCTACTGCGAGGTGGAGGCTAGTGACGGAGATCACGGATCCGTCGAAGGAGCTCCGACGAGGGGGAGGCGGGAGGCGGTGATCACGGCACCGTCGAAGGAGCTTCGACGAGGGGGGGAGGCGGGAGGCGAGGATCACGGCCCCGGCAAGAGAGGGAGGCAGGAGGTGGGGATCACGCCAGCGAGGAAGGGGGTGGCGGCGGTGGATCCGTCGGTGGCCAGTCATGGCGCCGTGGGCTACCTCGCTCCGGGTGACGCCGTCGCTCGCTCGCCCACGACGGCTGCCTCCGGCGGAAGGAGGTGGGTTGGGTTCGGGCTACTTCGAGGAGATTCTACGGTGTAGGCGCGTCGCGCCCTTATAGGGCCGGGGGGTAACAGAATAGTCAGGCCCTATATATATATATATATATATATATATATATATATATATATATATATATATATATATATATATATATATATATATATATATATATATATATATATATATATATAGAGAGAGAGAGAGAGAGAGAGAGAGGGGCACTATTCTAATCCCGGGATCAAAATAACTATTTGGATCACGTCAGCCTATATAGGGGCGACGGAGGTCCTCCCGAACTCCCGAGAAGAAAACAACATGAAATCATGTCCTCTCTCCCGCAACCTCCCTTCCTCCCCGCGTTCCCCTCAACCTCCCCCCGATCCAGCCGCACCACCCCACGGGTCGCCGCCGCAGTCCCACCCCGCATCGCCTCCTACCTCGCGCACCGCGGGCCGCCATTGCCGCCCCACCCAACGCCGCCTCCTACCTCACCTACCCCGCACGTTGTCGCCGTCACCCCATCCCGCGCCGCCGCCGCCCCATCTCGCGCGCTGCCGCCCCCGCCCTACCCTGCTCTGCCACCGCGGATCCCAGCCGGTCGGCTTCCCCCGAGCACCCCCCCCATGCGCGCTTCCGCCGCTGCAGCCACGCACACAGCTAGCGCCACCGCCCTCGCGTCGCCCCCAACCACCAGGGCATCCCCGGATTCGCCACCACCTCAACTCCTCCGGCCGCCTCCTAGCCATGCGCCGCTCCTTCCTCTCTTTTCTATGGTGAAGACACGGCTCCGGTGGATCTACAGGGACTGCTGAACTTCCAGCGACGGTCGTCTTGACCTTCCCATCGACTACAGTTCTGGTCCCATCAACTGCAGGTCTGGTCGAGCATCTCGAGTAGACGAGGAGCTTCACACTATGGCCATCGGCTTCCCACAACAGCAAGCGACCTCCACGGCACTCCTCAACCTGCGGCTATAGCTTTTCTCCAGCACCTCCTCCTCCACACGCCGGCCTTCCCCTACCTCTGTAGCTGCCACCACCCAAGGCCGCACACGCGACGCCGTCCCGGACGCCCATGGGTTGACGAGCGGTACCCCCATCCGGGTCCTCCGTCCTCCAACCACGATAACCAAGTTTTTCAGAAAAGTAGAAGTTCAGATTCTATAGCTACAGGTTCAGAGTTCTTACTTCTCTGAACAAATTCAGATTTCTACAGCTACATACGCGATGCCGCCGTGACCTATTGTGCATATGAGATGTTGATACACAAAAACAATTTGTGGATGATAAGTTCAATTTTTGAAAGGTTCAATGTGTGAACAAGCTGCGGGATTTGCTATTGTGCATATGAACTTTCCGGCAGCCACACTTGGCGGCTTCACTGGCACCTTCTTGTACTAGTGCGCGATTTATTTGGATTAAAAAATTGTTTTTGCGAAGGTCAAGATGTTGTGTTGCATAAGGTCAAGTGTGTATTGTATATGTGTGTGTGTTTTTTTAAATGCATACCTTCATTGCAAAACAGTATGTTCATTCTTTGATGTGAGGATGGTTCCCCGTGCAAAAGGATTGCAAAAAGAAATTTTTATTTCCTTTATAATGTTGTGTTTTTATTAGAAGAAAAGAAAAAGAGAAGTTCGGTTTCTAACGATGACGTGGTTCAATGTGCAAACCAATTGAAAAACTGTACAGGTTCCTACCAAAAACGACCAACATTTCTTGTGGAAAAAAATTCACTCTATTTTTTGAACTCTGTGTGAGAGCTTTATGCTCTTTCAGATGTGTGCATTCGTCATTGTGTAAATACATGTAGCACATGAAGTGTATGTGTATTGTTGTGTGTAATTTTCTAGAATTTCAATAGAATGCGAGGTTCATATTTCAGAAATTCTTAAGTTCACGTGTACCACATACTAAATAAATTCATCTATGAACAAAAAACGGACCGCCCAGGCCATAATAAAAAAGCTCAATGTGATTTTGAAAAAGAAAAATCAAACTGACATTTGAAAATGTGCAGCAGAAGTTCATGTCAAACTAACGGGGCGATTCAATGTTTATTCTTGAAAAAGTGGAGAAAATTGTACATGCTTTGTAGGTCAAAAGTTTGGCTTTAATTTATGTTTTGCGAAGGTCAAAATGTTGTGTTCGAGAAGGTCAAGTGTGTTATCTCAGCAAGTTCAAAAATAAATTTAAACATACAACGTAAAGCATGCAAGAAAAGAAAAAGGAAAGGAGAAGTTCAATTTGTAGAGATGGCACGGTTCAACGTGTAAACCAATGTTGAAAGAAAACAAAAAGAGAAGGAGAAGTTCAATTTCTAAATACGATGTGGTTCGATGTGCAAACCAATGTTGAAAGAAAACAAAAAGAAAGGAGAAGTTCAATTTCTAAAGATGATGTGGTTCGACGTGCTAAACAATGTTGAAAAAAACAAAAAGAAAAGGAGAAGTTCAATTTCTAAAGATGACGTGGTTTGACATGCAAACCAATGCAAAAACACACACAAAAATGTTGTTTTGGTGTCTTCAAATATTTTTATTCATAAAAAAGATTAAGAAAAAAACCAGGAAATCCATATTAAAAAGATGGAGAACTTCGATGATTATAGAAAACTCAAATTTCCCTCATTATGAAACAATGGAAGCAAGAAGTTCAAAAATAAAATAACAAGAAGTTCAACTTTTAAAAATGGAGCGCTTCAAAATTCATAAAAAAAGATTAAGAAATTCATATTAATATTTATAAAAAACTCAGATATTTTCACGTAACCGAGAGAAGTTCAGATTGATAAACTGCCAGAAGTTCACTTTCTACACGGTGTGCATTTTGTATTAAAAAAGAAATAAAAATGCAAAGGCTAAATTTATTGTCGTTATAAGTTCAAGTACTCCGTCGGAGAAATTTAAAAAAATTATTGTGAGAGAGGTTTGTACAACAAGAATATCATTTGTGTAACACTGACGAATGGATGAGAAAATTACAAATAAAAATATGTCACATAAGTTCAACGTGAAAACAGCAGGAAGTTCAACTACTATAGTGAATGAATTTCAGATGAAAAACTCTTAAGATCGTCGCGAGTATGAAAAAACGATCAACACGGGAAAGTTGCATTTTTACATCAACTTTCCACTAATATATTACTTGCTCAATTCCGGTGAGTGGATGGAGATCTACGGGCAAAAAAATCATGTGAAAAACAAAGGGAAGTTCAAGTACACACGCCGAGAAGTTCAGGTTCTTCACGCGGTGCATTTTCGAAGAATCTGTTTCGCGATAAAGGCAGAACGAATGATCTCGCCACTTCCGCAATTACTTGAAAACGGCTAGGAATTAAAGAAAACCATCAACATGAAAAGGTTTCGCATTTTTCATAGCTTTTCAACGGTATATTATTTGCAACTTTCCGATAAAGTTTGTAGAAAATACGGCGAAAATATGTTTTTCGCCATTTTCAAAACTGACTTAAAACCGTACAGAATTGGGAGAAACAATACATACCAAAAAGTTTCGCATTTGTTCAAGCTTTCCAACGACATATCGTTTGCTGCATTCGGACGCATGGTTAAAAAATGAGCTTGAAAATACGAACTCGGTAGGACTTGTACCGTTTTCTAAATTACTCTTAAACTCTTCAAAATTAGAAAAACACTTTCAGAATGAACAATTAGCGCATTTTAATAAGCTTTCCAACGCCTTATTATATGCCTCAATTGGATTAGCCGTTTAGAAATGACATCGCAAATACGAACTCAGCTGTTCGGTTTATGAAATTTTACATTTTTTCAAATTACTCTTTAACCATAGGGAATTAGAGAAAACTCTCAACATGTGGAAGGAGCGGTTTTGTAGAAACTTTCCAACGCCATATTATATGCCTCATTCCGATAAACAGTTTAGAAATGCGATCAAAAATACGATTCACGTTTTTTGTGTGAAGAAAAAACGGTTTTCAAAACTGCTCTTAAACCGCTTACATTTTGCCAAAAAATTAAGTTGGGTCATGATATCGGTGTCCATAGCTTTCCAACGGTATACCGCAAGCCCCATTTGGGCAATGTTGACGGAAGTTCAACCTAGTTCACAGGGAAGTTCAACGTACTACTAGCGGGGCAGGTCAGGTTGTGTGCGCGTGTGTTGAAAGCATGATATTTTAAAGAAGGGTCCATTATGAATGCAACATGCCCAAGCAACACCTCTTTTACTTTCAGGAGTATTATTCATGGGAGAGATTTGCTTCGAGAGGGAACCATTTGGAGGATAGGTGACGGGAGCAGAATTAATGTTCACCATGACTCCTGGATCCCGAGAATGGGTAGCCTCAAGCCACTCGGCGAGGTATATGTACCTGGTGTTACCAAAGTGAGTGATTTGTTAAATTCACATGGCACCAATTGGGACAGAACGAAGGTATCACAGATGTTCACGCCGGATGATGTACGTGATATCTTGCAGATTCCAATTGGAGGTCCAAACGTGGAGGACTACTTAGCCTGGAACTTCACAAAGAACGGTATCTTTACTGTTAGATCGACGTACCATCTTGGGATGTCTATCCGAAGAGCGAAGACAGGACAGTCTGGGCCTTCATCCTCGGTCATACATCATAAAGCGTGGCTTGCGCTACGGGACACATGTGCGTCGGGCAAAGTTAACATCCACACATGGAGGCTCATGAGGAATGGTTTGGCACTAGGAGCAGAACTACGCAGACGACAAATAAAAAATGGGGTGGTTTGTGTTGCTTGTGGAAGGGAAGAGGATGTGATGCACAGGTTCTGGAGATGCCCCCACTCGGCTTGTTTTTGGAAGATGATGCGTTCGGAATTGGGTGTCCTGGTGGCGATCCCACCGGTGTCTGTTGACTCCCAGAGCGCGTTACAGAGATGGATGATCGAATGGCTGGCAGAATCCTCATCATATCAGAGACAAGTAATGAGCCTGTACGGCTTGTAGCTCACGAGGAATCGTGCACGTGATGGAAAGAAAATAGTTGAGCCTCTAGCTGTCGCAAAAATAGTGATCGCGTATATGCAGGAACGGCAAGAAGTGCAGCAGATCCGGGACAAGCCTGCAGTTCCTCCAACTCCAACGGAGCGATGGCAACCACCGCCGGAAGGATGGCACAAAGCGAACTCGGATGGGGCTACGCTCAAGTCGGGGGAAAAGTGTGGTGGAGGAGTGGTAATTCATGATCACTACGGTGCCTTCCGTGCTGCTGCATGCCATTGTTTCGCCTCGACATCACCATGGTGCCTTCCGCGCTGCTGCATGCCATTGTTTCGCCTCGACGTCGGATCCGGAGCTTGCGGAGATTCTTCCATGCAGACGAGCAGTGCAACTTGCCGTGGAGCTGAATGTGGAGAAGCTCGAGATGTAACTGGACAGGAATAATGTGGTCAATATGCTAAAAGATCCGAGCAAGAACCTTGCTGCAGCTGGGCCAGTGGTGGAAGAGATCAAAGGCATGCTACAAGTCTTTGTGGACCATAAGATTAGATGGACGAGAAGGTCAGCGAATAGCGCTGTGCATACTCTAGCTAAACTTGGTGTTAGTGATGATCTTTGTAAAGTGTGGCTCCAACCCCCGCGGGACTGCATTCTCCAGGTCGTAGCGGCGGAGATCCCAAACGCTTTTGAATAAATGGAACAAGTTTTACCCCTAAAAAAAGGAGTATGTACTCCCACCCTATTAAATGGCTGAGCCAATGAATTAATTAATTAAAATATTAACAAACTGCCTGCATGCGCAAAGAACCTCCAAGATTGTAGGTAACTGATGCAATGTTATCCAATCAAAAGTCTGCTTTTTTAACTTTTTTGGAAGAGTGTGTTGCGGTTTCTTTCTGAAGAAGTATATACCAAAAAAAGTATATTCTGCATCAAAAGGAGTATACATATATGCATTCCTCCATTCTCAACAATTATTCTATTCATCTGAAATGAAAAGGTAAGTTTATAAAAAAAATCAGTTCATATGCATCAGAAGGGGTACATATACATCATCATTTTCTTTGCAGCGAACATATACATCATCATCAATAAGAAACATGACTCGATTATAGGTGGAAAGGAAGCTGCCAACTGTTTCTAGTGTGTACGTACTAGCAAATTATTGTCATGCACATAGTATATCATAGGGCATGGATCAATCAGGCACCATCGGTAGCTAGGACATCCATGGTGTCATGTATTCTTCATTCTGACGTCATATTTCCATAGTGTGTGCCAGATTTGGAGACAGCTGACCCGGGAAGGGCTGCTACACTGCTGATGAGATCGGGCGAGTCGCATGACTCGTTGCGCATGCATGAAACTTAACCATGGCTGCTCCACGGCACGTGGCCGTCGGCGGTGGCTGCGTAATGCATCCGAAGACATACACCCTGCATGTACAACTTAGATCGGAGGGCAATAATTCATTGAAGTGCACCTGTACATACGATGCATGAAATCAGCGCGTACCTTGACCTGATTGACCTCACCGATTAATGCCTGTAGAACAGAGAGGGATTTGGAGAAGGTGCATGCGTTAGGAATATACTGCATCTGTTTTACTTATACAAGAGAAAGCAAGCAAACTTATAACCTAGTGGTATAATCTGATCGGTCATCCTCCTGCAACCTGCAATGGAAGTCGTCGTTTTATCGACCTTTCCGACGATGGCGCCAAGTTCAAGACGGACGTGCTTGTCGTGGTCGGCGGTGGTGCTCGGGGTGGAACTTGATCGACTAGACACAGCAAAACGGACGTCAATATCGATCGTCACCGGCGACATCTATGATACAGGAGAACATATTGAATATATTGATGCGATGGAAATTATTAACGTCAACGCATGCATGCCTAGAAACATGGAGATCGGTTCAACAAACTTTTAGATCCAGCGCCATCGATCCACATACAATTAATAATAATTTATTTATTTTGCAAGGGAGTTAATATCTTTTCTTAACTAAAAAACCCGAACGATTTTGATGGATAGAGCCCGCTCAGAGGTGCAGACGGTGGATTAAGCAAAGGAGTACATACTCCCAGGTGTATCAACCCATACCACCTAGTAGTAGTTACCTCCACCCTATCCATCGTTCGTTACATCAAGATCTGTGCACTCACGCTGCCGCATAACGAATTCGATCAAAATCCCACATGCAAACCGGATCCACTTACCATTTATCTAGTGGTTAATTAATTGAACTATTTGATTGAGTTGTTATCTACTCACGCCTATAAAATAGGTTTGTTGGCCTGTTGAGATTTTTCTGGTCATCCAGATTCATTCATCTTCTCTGCTTTTCATGGTGTCGAAGCAGCATGCCATCCATTAGTTTCTTTCCAGCAAGCGTGCAGCGGTTCTTCACCCGCCTACACTGCGCCGCCGACATGCAGATGAGAAGATACCCGATCTATTACTCCTACCCAGTTTATTTTATTGGCCTGAAATCATCAATAATGACTCCTAGATGCAATGTAGGATATGAGAGCAGAATCGATCTTGTCCCGTTGCATGCACCTGGCATCTGTGGGTACATATGTATATACTCCTACCTAATAGTAAGATTGTGTAAATAGGTTCAGAGAGTTGAATGCTTTTCTTTTCCCCTCATGCTGTGTGCAGATCCAGATTCTAGACAAACTCATAATTTCTTTGATATTTTTCACCATTGGAGGGCAATGACGATTGAGAAATGAAGTGACATAAGAGATCCAACTCAGGCGACACCGGTGAGAGCCAAGCGGCAACTTCGATGGTTGCCATTGATTTTCTCGGCAACGGGCAACGTGTGGTGGCGCACGACCAATTGGTGACTACGTCTGCACTGCGGTGATGCCCTACAACCAAATATGGTTGCACGACCTATTGATGACTACGTCTGCACTGCGGTGATGCCCTACAACCAAATATGGTCGTTGGTGTCTGCTTTCGCGCGGCGGTCTATGGCTCATAGGGCGATGATAACGACGTACGATTGCAATATAGTTGCTCGCTCAACTTCATGGATGAGAACAGGACCAAAACATTCATGGATGGCCGACGCCTACGATGTATATGACTCGCATCACGTTTGAATGCCTTATGTACGTACCAGGTCAGATCATGTACTTCATATTAGATGGATCGATTCCAAGTACTCCCTTCGTCCCAAAATAAGTGACCCAACTTTCTACTAACTTTAGTACAAAGTTAATACAAAGTTGAGTCACTTATCTCGGGACAGAGAGAGTATATAATTAAACAATATACTCTATCCGAAATGAAGAATGTATATTTTTCATACTCCTTTTATTTTGGTTCAAAAGATAGATCGACGGAGGCTCACATATACATCATCCTCGCCGGCCGGTCGGCCGGCCATGCACATATACGCTCTTTCATGATATACTCCACAATCAATAGTACATAATTGGATTCTCAAAAAAAATACTACATACTCTCTGCAAAAAGTTCAAAAAAAAAATACTCCCTACAAAAAAAAGCTACATACTCTATACTTTCCTAAAAAAAGTACTACATAGAGTACTACATACTCATATTTTGAGTCTACGTATGGCGATAATTATGGAGATATCACCACATACTCATCGACGCCGGCTGCGCATTACACTCACGTACTCCCTCCGTTTCAAAATATAAGTCTTTGTATAGATTCCAATATAAACCACATACGGATGTATAGAGATGCATTTTACAGTTGTCGGATTTCGCGTTCCGGCAGATCATCGAGGTTCGAACACTGGGGTGCGCGCGGAGATTTCGCCTCCTACCTACCTATACCCCACCGCCTCGCTAAGATCTAAGCTATGGAAAGAACAGCACAAGAGACACAGGGTTTATACTGGTTCGGGCCACCATTGTGGTGTAATACCCTACTCCAGTTTGTGGCGTGGTGGATTGCCTCTTGGGCTGATGATGATGAACAATACAAGGAAGAACAGCCTCGCGAGGGTCTGTTCTTGGCTGGGGCGATGAACTGCTAGGAGGAGTTCAGTCACCCTTCTCTCTCTCTCTCTCTCTGATTCTGATCTGATTGCCGCCCTCTTGCTTGCTGATCGATTCCTCTCTCCTACCCTGGGGGTGGCTAGTCCTATTTATAGGCAAAGGCCCTGGGTCTCTTCCCAAATATTGAGCGGGAAGGGCGCCAACAATTGGCCATTTTGAAGGAGAACATCTAGTGCACTTATCCTGACTAAAGTTGGTCTTCGCCTGCCAAAGGCTCTGGTGGTGACGCTGGCTTGGGCTCCACAATGACTTCCTCCCTGCCGTTGGGCTGGTCTTGGTCTTATTGCACCGAAACGGGTGCCTTTGCTTGATGCTCTCGCCTGCGCTTGCTCCCTTTGCACCAAAGAGGAAAGGAGGACACTGCGTGGGCTGGCGCCCGCCTGGCGCCCTTGGTCGTCATGGCTTGCGTCACGGGCACCTCGTGAGGTACCCCGCCTTGATCTCTCCGCCTCCTCGCGAGCCAGCCTGATGAGGCCGTGCCTGAGGAAGCTCCGTGTCGTCCGCCCTGCGAGGCTTGGCCCCTCGCGAGGGTCTTGGGTCTGTGTTGATGAAGATGGGTCGTGCTGGGCCCCCTTTTGAGCCACGCCGCGGGCCGCAGGCAGGCAAGTCTGGGACCCCCGTTCCCAGAATGCCGACAGTAGCCCCCGGGCCCAAGGCGCACCCGGACTTGGCCGTGCCCGGAGGCGAAAGGGCAAGGGCGAAGCGCCGCGGGCCCTAACAGCCTGCGGCCTTGGGCGCCGCGTGGCGGTTGATTGGACGTGAGCGCCTCGGCAACCGCGCGAGTTGATAAAGGGGCGGCATCTGCCTAGGCTTTGCTTTTTTCGCTTTCTCCGGTTGCTGCTCAGATCCCCTTTCTTGCGCCTCTCCTTCCTTCCTCTAAAATTTCCAAATCTACTCCGACCGCGTGACCTAGGAAGCCATGGCGCCTCGTCAGTCCCCGGCCGGAGCTTGGTACTCGTCTGCCCTGGAGTCGCCGAACGTGTCAGAGGCGAGCCTCGCCCGGTTGCGCCGGATGGCGGCGGCGCAGGGCATCGACGGGGCGAATGTGTTCAAGGCCGGCTCCGCCACCTCTGGGGGCCAAGGGAGCATCTTCTATCCGCTCTTTGTAAGCGCCATTGCTGCTGGCCTGGTGCCTCCCTTCTCTGAGTTCTTCTTCTCTGTCCTCCGCCATTATAAGCTACAGGCTCTCCATCTCCACCCCAACTCCGTCCTTCTCCTGGCAATCTTCGCCTATTACTGCGAGGCTCACGTAGGGGTGCAGCCCTCAGTGGCCTTGTTGCGCCACTACTTCTATCTCCGGACCACTCGCGGTCCTGCTTCCGCGTGCGCGAGCTTCGTCGCGTACGGTGGCGCCATTGCCATTTCGAGCCCCGGGAAAAGGATTGAGGGCTTCAGGAGCAAGTGGGTCTTGACAGATGCTGGGCACATCCACCCTCGGTTGATCTTGCCCACGGAGCAACCCACGAGCTCCAGCGATTGGGGTCGAGCGGAGCTCGCGGACCCCGCGCGAAGCTGGTGTTGGAGAAGATGGACGTGGATCTGAGGTCGGCCAACATGGCGGCGGCGAAGCTGACCGGCGCGTCGCTGCTGAGGGAATTCCTGGAGCACCAGTTGGCTCCACTTCGGCAGTACTCATTTCCGATGTGGAGGCCCCATCCGAGCCCCGCGGCCTTGGCCGACGAAGATCTGGCCGCGGTCCTCCAATCTCTGGTCAGGGGCGATGTGGCGAGGTTGGAGGGCGCTCCTACGCCCTTGTTCCTCCGCGACGACTGGGAGCAGGCAGTGGGGTCCATGCCCGTCTTCAACGGGGACGGGCCCGTGCCCACGGAAGCTCCTGAGGAATCGGTGGACGTGTCCTCCGACGGCTCCAGCGAAGAGGAGGAAGGAGGGGAGCGGGAGAAAGGGCCAGACTCCGAGGCGACTGACGGAGAGTCGAGGGCTCCCCTCTTCCGGCGCAGGTCCCGTGTTCTCCGCCTCTCTCCGAGTGATGACAACGAGGATGATGACGAGCAGGCCGGCGGGAGCTCGCCCCCGATCCCTAAGAAGGACAGGACCGGGCTGATCTCCCGCGGGTCTGCCCCGGCCCCGAGGCGGACCGCAGACGCGCCTTCCGCTACCGAGCTTCCTAAGGTTGATCCTTCCAGCCGGCTTTCGGGCTTTAAATTTGGCCGGAGGCAGCTTGAGCTCTCCGGCGACGACCCGTAAGCGCTTGACTCTTATCTTTATTTCTTGTTCTGCTGCTGAGGCTTGACGTCCGCATCTCTTGGATAGGCTGGCGGCCGCAGCAAAGAAGCCGAAGGGAGCTCCTGAGGTTCCATCCGGGGCAGCGCCTCTGCCCGCGAAGGAAGGTGACCGCGACGCACGGGCCTCTCCTGCCCAGTCATCCTCGTGAGGCCTGGCTGCGCCGGCTGGGGCGAGCTCAGTCCCCATGGCCCAAGCGACTCCCGAGGTGCCTCTGCCTGCTGCCGCTACCACAGTCGTTGGGGCGCAACAGGTTCCGCCTCAGGATGTTGTGGTAGTGTTGCCGCCTTCTCCTCCTACTCCACCGACTGTTGTCTCTCCGACTCCTCCTGCCGTTCTGGATCGTGTTGCTGCCGAGATGGACCGGCTCCAGGAGGATCTTCTTGGCGCCGACCCTCGCTTGGTGGTCGGGCGCCTGGAGCTGGCTTCAGGATGGATTTGCTCCGACACTTTGATTCGGGCGGCGCTGGTCCAGGCCTCGACGGCTTGCGATGAGGAGAGGCAGGCCATCCTTGAGGCGAAGACTGCTCGTGACGCAGCCCTGGGGGAGGCGGCTGACGTCCGTGGTCGCTGCAAGGTGCTGGAGGACGAGCTGCAAGGCCTGCAGGACCGGCTCGCGAAAGAGGCCCGCCTTCGCCAAGAGCAGCAAGAAGGCGTGAAGGCTCACAAGGCGGCCGTCAAGGTCCTGGAGGCCAAGCTCAGGAAGCGCCGCGGCCGCCTAGGCGCGCTGGAGCAGGAGTTGGGGCAAGGAAGGTCGAGTTGGACGACAAGGCCCGGGTTCTTGCTGAGGACCGCGTGGCCTTCACGGAGATGGAGAAGAAGGCTCTCTCTTCGCTGAAGACGCTTTACGACAGGGGCCTGGAGAGCCCGCTGGCTGGCGCCGAGGATGGCCCCGCCAAGCTGCTTCCCTTCCTGGTTCGCGCTCTTGAGGATGTCGCCTTGGCCTTGGCCCCACGGCCGAGGCCGAGGCGCGTGTCCTGTCTTCTGCAGCGCTGACGCGGGTCTTCACCCACATCTACCTTCGCGATCCCAGCGTCGACCTCGACAGCCTGCTGGAGCCAGCAAGCGGCGAGCGTGCCGCTGTCGCTGCCGAGGCCGTGAAGGGTCGCGCGGAGACTCTACTGGGGAAGTTCCGGGCCTTTAGCACCAAGCCGAAGCGAGGCGCTGCCAACCTTGCTGCTCCATGAGGCGAACCCACTCCGCGCTGCTCCACCGCCAACAAGTGACTCCATTATGGCTCCTGTCCTGCCTTCGATTCCTGCACATGTATCATGCCTCGGGGAGGCGTTTAAACTTGCGTTTGGCATTGAGATAACAGTGTGGACTATAATATTTGCTTTTGAACTCCTTGAAATTTAAGATGGCGCTCCCCTCTCGCCTTTGCTCCCCTTTCTGCTCTACGTCCTCGGGTCCCGGCCCTCGAGCGAGTCTCAGCCGTCGCTGGTATGCCAGGTCGCGATGCCGTGGACAAGGCCAGAGGGTGAGGGATGGAGAGCCAGTAGGAGCCCTGAGTCGCGATGCTCAGGCACCCCCCCTTTAACGTGCAAGCGGTTCGCGCGGGTGAGAGTGAAGGAGGCTGTCTTTTGAATTTACGCTTTTCCTTCCTACTTGCTTATGTTCTACGCCGGCAGAGCCCGGCCCCGCGCATACCTCAGCCGCCCTTAGCCCCGACCGGAAACCAGGACGGGACCAAGGAGTGAGGGGCTACGTGACAAGTTAGGCTCCTGAGTCGCGATGCTCAGGAGTCCCCCTTGGCGCACGAACAGCAAGTAGGGAGGTGAGATGTGGGTGGATCTACCGTTCTACGTCTGCAGAGCCCGGCCCCGCGCATACCTCAACCGCCGTTAGCCTTTCGGAACTAAGGAGTGAGGGGCTACGTGACCAGTTAGGCTCCTGAGTCGCGATGCTCAGGAGTTGTGACGCCCCCGATTCAATCGTACACTAATCATGCACGCAAATGTGTATGATCAAGATCAGGGACTCACGGGAAGATATCACAACACAACTCTACAAATAAAATAAGTCATACAAGCATCATAATACAAGCCAGGGGCCTCGAGGGCTCGAATACAAGTGCTCGATCATAGACGAGTCAGCGGAAGCAACAATATCTGAGTACAGACATAAGTTAAACAAGTTTTGCCTTAAGAAGGCTAGCACAAACTGGGATACAGATCGAACGAGGCGCAGGCCTCCTGCCTGGGATCCTCCTAACTACTCCTGGTCGTCATCAGCGGGCTGCACGTAGTAGTAGGCACCTCCAGTGTAGTAGGAGTCGTCGTCGACGGTGGCGTCTGGATCCTGAGCTCCAACATCTGGTTGCGACAACCAGGTAGAAGGGATAGGGGGAAAAGAAGGAGAAAGCAACCGTGAGTACTCATCCAAAGTACTCGCAAGCAAGGAGCTACACTTCATATGCATGGATATATGTGTAAAGGGCCATATCAGTGGACTGAACTGCAGAATGCCAGAATAAGAGGGGGATAGCTAATCCTGTCGAAGACTACGCTTCTGGCAGCCTCCGTCTTGCAGCATATAGAAGAGAGTAGACTGAAGTCCTCCAAGTAGCATCGTATAGCATAATCCTACCCGGCGATCCCCTCCTCGATGCCCTGTTGGAGAGTCATCACCGGGTTGTATCTGGCACTTGGAAGGGTGTGTTTTATTAAGTATCCGGTTCTAGTTGTCATAAGGTCAAGGTACAACTCCGGGTCGTCCTTTTACCGAGGGACACGGCTATTCGAATAGATAAACTTCCCTGCAGGGGTGCACCACATAGCCCAACACGCTTGATCCCATTTGGCCGGACACACTTTTCTGGGTCATGCCCGGCCTCGGAAGATCAACACGTCGCAGCCCCACCTAGGCACAACAGAGCGGTCAGCACGCCGGTCTAAACCTATGCGCGCAGGGGTCTGGGCCCATCGCCCTGAGCACACCTGCACGTTGCGAACGCGGCCGGTGAGCAGACCTAGCGACCTCCAGTACAACGGAAGTCACGTTACACGGTCCAACCCGGCGCGCGCCACTCAGTCGCTGACGTCAAGAAGTGCTTCGGCTGATACCACGACGTCGGGATACCCATAACTACTCCCGCGTAGGTGGTTAGTGCGTATAGACCAAATGGCCAGACTCAGATCAAATACCCAGATCTCGTTAAGCGTGTTAAGTATCACGAACGCCGACTAGGGCCAGGTCCACCTCTCTCCTAGGTGGTCTGAACCTGCCCTGTCGCTCCGCCACAAAGTAACAGTCGGGGGCCGTCGGGAACCCAGGCCCACCTCTACCGGGATGGAGCCACCTGCCCCTTCAGCCCCCATCTCCGAACAGTATCACAGGTAACAGTGTAAAGTATATAGTATATGCCCGCGATCAGTTCCCGAAGTGATCACGGCCCAGTAATATAGCATGGCCGACGGACAAGAGAGTAGGGACACTGATGGAACACTAGCATCCTATACTAAGCAGTAGGATTACAGGTAAAGGTATCAACAGCAGTATCAAAGACAGGCTATGCATCAGGATAGGAATAACGAAAGCAGTAACATGCTACACTACTCTAATGCAAGCAGTATAGATGAGAGTAGGCGATATCTGGTGATCAAGGGGGGGCTTGCCTGGTTGCTCTGGCAAGAGAGAGGGATCGTCAACTCCGTAGTCGAACTGGGTAGCAGCAGCGTCGGTCTCGGTGTCTAGCGAGAGAAGAGGGGGAAGAAACAATAAATATTTAAGCAAACAGATGCATAGTGATGCATGACATGACAAGTAACGGCGTTAGAGGTGCCCTAACGCGGTATGGGATGATACCTGTGAAGGGGGAAAACCTCCGGGAAAGTATCCCCGGTGTTTCGCGTTTTCGGGCAGAGGAGCCGGAGGGGGAAAGTTGCGAGTTCGATAGGTTAGGGATGCATGGCGGACGAACGGGCTACGTATCCGGGTTCGTCTCGTCGTTCTGAGCAACTTTCATGTACAAAGTTTTTTCATCGGAGTTACGGTTAATTTTCTATGCTTTTCCAATGTTTTAAGTATTTTCTGAAATTTCTGGATTTATTATATTTAGTTTAATACGAATTGACCAAGTCAATTTGACTAGTCAAAAGGATAGGTGTGGCCCACATGTCATAGACTCTAAACCTAACTTATTTAAAAAAAAGAGGGCCTACATGTCATCTACTAATCTACTACTAGAGTAACTTAGCACTAATAAAACCAGCTAAGGAGCAAAAATAATCTTAAAACTAATCCATCTAATTAAATCAGACCTAAACTAATTTTGGGGCAGCCCCACACACATGGGCACACCGGCCACACACACGCTGTACACACGTCACACACACCTACAGAATACACATACAGAGCACGAAGCTAGGAGTTATTTCTGTTCCCTTTTAACAAAACAAAGCATTTTGCGATTTTGATAGGATTTAATCCAGGCATCAAAAGGATTTGGTCCAGTGGAATAAAATGGAGTTTGTCATGTATACTTTCTATTCATATTAATTTTGCCCAAGTCAGTAGTTGGTTAGCCACCGTTTAGGGACTGTCTATAGTGTTAGTCATTGTAAAACTAGAAAAGCTAGCTAGTAACTACAAAATACAGTAAGCAGCGGCAGTAGTAGGATGCAGCAGCGGCAGCAGCGCCACGCGTGGGAGGGGAGGAGGAGCAGGGGGCGCGCTGGGGCGAGTGTAGCAGCAGAGTAAGCGGGCGGACGGAAACATCGACGGCCACCACCGCGGCGGCGCCGGACTTCGGCCAACGACGAAAACTTAGCTACGGCTCGAACGCGAGCGGAAGGAGGGCACTAGCCGCACCACCGGAGTGCCCTGAGCACGTCCATGTGCTCAGGTGGACATGACAGCAAGGGTAGCGACGGCTCGAACGGCGGGAGCTTCGGGCTCCACTGGCAGCGCCGACTAGAAGGTGAGAGGGGAGGTGTTGGCGTGCGTGTTGGATGCTTGGGAGCTCCATGAGCTCGACTGCATGCACGGGCACGAGCCTTGCGGTCAGTGGCCGCGACGGCGAGGCGAACGGCGGCGGCGAGCTACTGCTACAAAGGAAACGGCGACACGACGCATCCTAGAACTAAGCGGGGTCAGAGGGGGAGCTGGAGCTTACGGCGCGGCACACGAAGGCCCTCGAGTGAACGGGAGCGCAGAGGGAGGCCGAATCGACGGCGGCAGCATCCAGCGACCGAAGAAGGGGATCGAGTCGTCGGCGCTGCTGTGCTGCTCCCCGCCTTCACCCCATGGCACCGGACGAAGAGGACGACGACGATGGAGCTCCAGGACAGCTCGGCGAGTCCGGAGGGGCTCGGTGGCCGCGGGATCGAGCGGTGCTCGGCGGCGAGCTTCGGGCGAGCTCGAGATCGAGAGAGAGTGAGAGAGAGCGTGAGCACATGGCCGAGAGAGAGAGCGAGCGGGCGGGGGGCGGGAAATATCTAGGGACTGCGGCGTCAGCCTTATCCCCTCGCTGCGCTGACGAGGCGCGGGACGACGAGCTGGTCCGGCGGCGACGCGCAGGCGCGCGCCCTCGGTCGATCGAACAGGGGGAGGAGAACACGACAGAGGAAAGGCTGGGCTGGGCCGTCTTGGGCCGCAGGCCAGGTAAGTTTCAGCCCATTTTTCTCATTTCTTGTTTTTTTAAATGAGCTGCTGACTTGGATTAGTCAGCACCAAATGATTTTCGTAAAATGTTCCAGTAGCCACATTAAATACTTTGCAATATACTGAGTTGGTACAAAAGTTTTGAGGCAGTTTGGAATCCACTTGAATTTTGCTGACATTTAAAAAGACTGGAAAAGTGTTCCCGGGCCACTGTTTTAAAACCAGAGGCATTTTGGGAAACCAAATGAGGTTGGTTTCATCATGACAATTAGTTAATGAATATTCGCAACCTAATGAACACTTTTATTTGGCGGTTTGAGGAAATAAGAATTTGATTTGTTATTTGAATTTTAAATTGACTTTGTTTTTTAACAAGGGGCAATTTGGCTTAGGAAAACATGATGACATAGCATCATTAGCAGGAGTTTACTGTAGTATGATTCTCCGGGTGTTACAAATCTCCTCCACTACAAGAAATCTCGTCTCGAGATTTAAGTGGTGAAGTAAAGAGTAACTTCGGGAGAACTGACCTATATAGGGTTAATTGTCTGATGAACAATGCAGGGAATGTGACAGAAGTATCTCTCGAGTTGAAATTTAAGAAAAACTTCTAGAGCAAAATATGAAGGTACAATAAGAAGTTTTAAGCGAATGGACAAACGATCGATACCTGAACAAAGTATGAGAAGGGGTTCGGAGCATCGGGAATAGATCATCTCTCAGACGGTGGCTCATGACAACACACAAAGCCATGAGCATATGATAATTCGAACTCAAGGATATATAGGAGAGTCAGGTTTCGATCCCGTGGAACTGTGGGTCATGGGCCCACCATGGAGGTTAAAAGTAGAAAGGGGGCCGGTAGCAAGGCTGTCAGATGATAGACTGTCAGTTATGTTGTCAACAACGTTGGTACCAAGGGCGAGGGACGGAGAGAGCTATTTTCCTGCTCGTTGAACGAGGCGGACCAATAGGCAATGTTCTAGTCCATCGGTGGTTACTGAAATGTCAACATCAATAATAACAAGGTCTTACCGACAAAATGTACACCGAGGTGTTTTCATAAGCAGGGAACTATTACTGCTTAGATCTCATAAACCACAAGAAAGGTTAAACAAAACAATGGAAAAGAAAAGGTGATCATTAGATTAATCAGAACATTGGATAGGAAAATGTGTTTACACACAAGAATTGGGAGTAATCCTTCCCAAGGGGAAGCAGCGCAGGATATACATGATGTGACAGCAAGTTCAAAAGCATTTAGATAAAGGGAGGTGAGGGAAGAATCATGATATTACCCATACAACGGTGTTTGGATAATAGATCAAGAAACATTCGGCAATGTGGTTCCAATGTTCTTGTTGATATTCGGAATACCTCAGTCATGCTTCGAGGTAGCATTAACATGGTGCTACAAGTAGGGGTTGGAGTTGAAGATCGCAAGAAACACTCAAGGAACAATTGCAAGAATAGCAAGGAGTCCAAGGTATGACCAAGACATGATCAAACATGTGTTGGAAAGAAGACAAGGGGTAGTCGATGATAACTCAAATCATCGTAGGTCAAGGATTGTATTTCTCACCATGAATTCAATTGTCATTTCAACAGAAGTCAAAATGTTGATGCTGATCATGACGCATTTGTCGAGAGGCTCTATGAAGATGCCATCGAGGAGCGATGCCGTCAAGCAACAAGAAGGATGAAGCGAAAGGCTATTGGAACCACAGATATGACACAAGCTCAAAATCAAGCTAGTTGTTCGAGGTGAATTGATAAAATGAGAAAGATCGGCGATGAGCGAATGATAAAATGAGAAAGATCGACGTGAGCTTCGCTCATCGCCGAAAAGTTGTGCTCCGGGAATAAGGACCAGGTAGCACAGTTAAATTAGCATGATAATGATATGGCCGAACAGGCTAGGATTGACATGCTCGAGTACAAACTCGTGAGTAAAGGAGATTACTAAGAGTTGTTTAATCGTGGTGCGAACCCAATTTAGTTATCGGTGTCCTCGAGTGACTAACAACTCGGAACCAGGAATCATTGGAACCGGTGAGGAATAATACTTGATGAAGGCTCATAATAAGCAACATGGTTCGGTGATATTATCGAGATACCAGAGCGTAATACTCAAAGGTAGAGCAAAATAGAGGGTTGACAAGTGTATTGATCTGCAAAAGACATGTACTTTAACTTACCCGAGAAAAGGAATCAAGGAAAATCAATATGGTTGAAACCATAGTTGCAAGGGATCCAATTCAAAGACACCGAAAGAATTATCCAACTGATTAAAAGTTTTGCAAGAAGCTTCCATGATAAGTTCCACATCGGGTCCATGGGCATGAACACTAAGTTCAAGGTCGACTCCCACTTCTTCAATGCATAACCTTCCATTCACTTCTCATGTTTCAAAAACGACATTAGTTGTTGAAAGTTTTACCTGGTGCAATACCAGATAAGTATGACCCGTGAAATCTTATGGGTTCAAACAGATTAGGGAAGGCGTTGGTTCAACCCATCGGGCATCTTAGAAACATATACCACAATGTTTCAAAGTAATTATCACCAGCTCGAAAGCAGAGCATGGTTGGCTAAATTAGAGAATAGGTTTTACCAATGGCATTATGTATCAGGGAAAGAATTTCCAAAGTGATTGAATATGCAGTACGCTGTCGGATAATAATCCAACAAAGGATTCAACGGTCCTCAATGGATCTGATGTGAGTATCAGTACTCAATCAGAAGAAGGAAAGAATGCAAAGAGGCATCAGATTATAGAAACAGCTGAATAATTTGGCGTTTAAGTTGAAGGGAACTAGGTGGACAATCAATTACAACATGATTGGCCGAGATCCAACTCATGTCCAAAACGACGTATGAGCAGGAAGGTCAAATTTCAGGGTTCGACTGATGATTGCGAGCAACGCAACATATTGAATCAATAGGCTCAGGATGTCAATGAATATTGTCGGACATATGGATTTAACCATAACGCAGGCAGACAAGACTTTTGGGAGCACTAGGCTGCAGAGGATCTTCGGGAGATTGAATTGTATTCACAGAATTTGGTGAGACATATAATCAACTGGGATGAACGAATCCCCGATAAGTGTGAGGATTATTCATAGGGGTATTCAGGCGGAAAAGAGTTGCAAGGTAGTCGGAAAAGGATTCTCGAAAGTCAGAGAATACTTTCGGGTATCTTGTAATAACAAGAACTAGGGATGGAAGTATGAACGACAAGGGTACGTGGTTATCCATAAGGATTCAACGGTGCTAAGGGATTGCAAAAGAAATGAGCACAAGTTCTCGGGAGTAGGTCGGAGAGTATTCTCGAAGTCTTCTCATGAAGCAGGCAACCATCCTGAATGAAGGGGCTCTCTGGGGGAAGTCGTTACGAGAACCTAATGTAGTTAGTAATTCATTTAACCCGAATAGAAGAGAGAACAAAGTCCCAGAGTATATAGATGAGGAATAAAAGATCCTAATACCACCCAATGGCGACGCGGGCCCGCAAGCCACACTACCATGTTAGAAAAAGTTTTTCAATGACTAGACTCAACTTCGGCCAAGGAGTTGGAAAGGGGGCTACCTACAGGCAGTCGGCTCTGATACCAACTTGTGACGCCCCCGATTCAATCGTACACTAATCATGCACGCAAATGTGTATGATCAAGATCAGGGACTCACGGGAAGATATCACAACACAACTCTACAAATAAAATAAGTCATACAAGCATCATAATACAAGCCAGGGGCCTTGAGGGCTCGAATACAAGTGCTCGATCATAGACGAGTCAGCGGAAGCAACAATATCTGAGTACAGACATAAGTTAAACAAGTTTTGCCTTAAGAAGGCTAGCACAAACTGGGATACAGATCGAACGAGGCGCAGGCCTCCTGCCTGGGATCCTCCTAACTACTCCTGGTCGTCATCAGCGGGCTGCACGTAGTAGTAGGCACCTCCAGTGTAGTAGGAGTCGTCGTCGACGGTGGCGTCTGGATCCTGAGCTCCAACATCTGGTTGCGACAACCAGGTAGAAGGGATAGGGGGAAAAGAAGGAGAAAGCAACCGTGAGTACTCATCCAAAGTACTCGCAAGCAAGGAGCTACACTTCATATGCATGGATATATGTGTAAAGGGCCATATCAGTGGACTGAACTGCAGAATGCCAGAATAAGAGGGGGATAGCTAATCCTGTCGAAGACTATGCTTCTGGCAGCCTCCGTCTTGCAGCATATAGAAGAGAGTAGACTGAAGTCCTCCAAGTAGCATCGTATAGCATAATCCTACCCGGCGATCCCCTCCTCGATGCCCTGTTGGAGAGTCATCACCGGGTTGTATCTGGCACTTGGAAGGGTGTGTTTTATTAAGTATCCGGTTCTAGTTGTCATAAGGTCAAGGTACAACTCCGGGTCGTCCTTTTACCGAGGGACACGGCTATTCGAATAGATAAACTTCCCTGCAGGGGTGCACCACATAGCCCAACACGCTTGATCCCATTTGGCCGGACACACTTTTCTGGGTCATGCCCGGCCTCGGAAGATCAACACGTCGCAGCCCCACCTAGGCACAACAGAGCGGTCAGCACGCCGGTCTAAACCTATGCGCGCAGGGGTCTGGGCCCATCGCCCTGAGCACACCTGCACGTTGCGAACGCGGCCGGTGAGCAGACCTAGCGACCTCCAGTACAACGGAAGTCACGTTACACGGTCCAACCCGGCGCGCGCCACTCAGTCGCTGACGTCAAGAAGTGCTTCGGCTGATACCACGACGTCGGGATACCCATAACTACTCCCGCGTAGGTGGTTAGTGCGTATAGACCAAATGGCCAGACTCAGATCAAATACCCAGATCTCGTTAAGCGTGTTAAGTATCACGAACGCCGACTAGGGCCAGGTCCACCTCTCTCCTAGGTGGTCTGAACCTGCCCTGTCGCTCCGCCACAAAGTAACAGTCGGGGGCCGTCGGGAACCCAGGCCCACCTCTACCGGGATGGAGCCACCTGCCCCTTCAGCCCCCATCTCCGAACAGTATCACAGGTAACAGTGTAAAGTATATAGTATATGCCCGCGATCAGTTCCCGAAGTGATCACGGCCCAGTAATATAGCATGGCCGACGGACAAGAGAGTAGGGACACTGATGGAACACTAGCATCCTATACTAAGCAGTAGGATTACAGGTAAAGGTATCAACAGCAGTATCAAAGACAGGCTATGCATCAGGATAGGAATAACGAAAGCAGTAACATGCTACACTACTCTAATGCAAGCAGTATAGATGAGAGTAGGCGATATCTGGTGATCAAGGGGGGGCTTGCCTGGTTGCTCTGGCAAGAGAGAGGGATCGTCAACTCCGTAGTCGAACTGGGTAGCAGCAGCGTCGGTCTCGGTGTCTAGCGAGAGAAGAGGGGGAAGAAACAATAAATATTTAAGCAAACAGATGCATAGTGATGCATGACATGACAAGTAACGGCGTTAGAGGTGCCCTAACGCGGTATGGGATGATACCTGTGAAGGGGGAAAACCTCCGGGAAAGTATCCCCGGTGTTTCGCGTTTTCGGGCAGAGGAGCCGGAGGGGGAAAGTTGCGAGTTCGATAGGTTAGGGATGCGTGGCGGACGAACGGGCTACGTATCCGGGTTCGTCTCGTCGTTCTGAGCAACTTTCATGTACAAAGTTTTTTCATCGGAGTTACGGTTAATTTTCTATGCTTTTCCAATGTTTTAAGTATTTTCTGAAATTTCTGGATTTATTATATTTAGTTTAATACGAATTGACCAAGTCAATTTGACTAGTCAAAAGGATAGGTGTGGCCCACATGTCATAGACTCTAAACCTAACTTATTTAAAAAAAAGAGGGCCTACATGTCATCTACTAATCTACTACTAGAGTAACTTAGCACTAATAAAACCAGCTAAGGAGCAAAAATAATCTTAAAACTAATCCATCTAATTAAATCAGACCTAAACTAATTTTGGGGCAGCCCCACACACATGGGCACACCGGCCACACACACGCTGTACACACGTCACACACACCTACAGAATACACATACAGAGCACGAAGCTAGGAGTTATTTCTGTTCCCTTTTAACAAAACAAAGCATTTTGCGATTTTGATAGGATTTAATCCAGGCATCAAAAGGATTTGGTCCAGTGGAATAAAATGGAGTTTGTCATGTATACTTTCTATTCATATTAATTTTGCCCAAGTCAGTAGTTGGTTAGCCACCGTTTAGGGACTGTCTATAGTGTTAGTCATTGTAAAACTAGAAAAGCTAGCTAGTAACTACAAAATACAGTAAGCAGCGGCAGTAGTAGGATGCAGCAGCGGCAGCAGCGCCACGCGTGGGAGGGGAGGAGGAGCAGGGGGCGCGCTGGGGCGAGTGTAGCAGCAGAGTAAGCGGGCGGACGGAAACATCGACGGCCACCACCGCGGCGGCGCCGGACTTCGGCCAACGACGAAAACTTAGCTACGGCTCGAACGCGAGCGGAAGGAGGGCACTAGCCGCACCACCGGAGTGCCCTGAGCACGTCCATGTGCTCAGGTGGACATGACAGCAAGGGTAGCGACGGCTCGAACGGCGGGAGCTTCGGGCTCCACTGGCAGCGCCGACTAGAAGGTGAGAGGGGAGGTGTTGGCGTGCGTGTTGGATGCTTGGGAGCTCCATGAGCTCGACTGCACGCACGGGCACGAGCCTTGCGGTCAGTGGCCGCGACGGCGAGGCGAACGGCGGCGGCGAGCTACTGCTACAAAGGAAACGGCGACACGACGCATCCTAGAACTAAGCGGGGTCAGAGGGGGAGCTGGAGCTTACGGCGCGGCACACGAAGGCCCTCGAGTGAACGGGAGCGCAGAGGGAGGCCGAATCGACGGCGGCAGCATCCAGCGACCGAAGAAGGGGATCGAGTCGTCGGCGCTGCTGTGCTGCTCCCCGCCTTCACCCCATGGCACCGGACGAAGAGGACGACGACGATGGAGCTCCAGGACAGCTCGGCGAGTCCGGAGGGGCTCGGTGGCCGCGGGATCGAGCGGTGCTCGGCGGCGAGCTTCGGGCGAGCTCGAGATCGAGAGAGAGTGAGAGAGAGCGTGAGCACATGGCCGAGAGAGAGAGCGAGCGGGCGGGGGGCGGGAAATATCTAGGGACTGCGGCGTCAGCCTTATCCCCTCGCTGCGCTGACGAGGCGCGGGACGACGAGCTGGTCCGGCGGCGACGCGCAGGCGCGCGCCCTCGGTCGATCGAACAGGGGGAGGAGAACACGACAGAGGAAAGGCTGGGCTGGGCCGTCTTGGGCCGCAGGCCAGGTAAGTTTCAGCCCATTTTTCTCATTTCTTGTTTTTTTAAATGAGCTGCTGACTTGGATTAGTCAGCACCAAATGATTTTCGTAAAATGTTCCAGTAGCCACATTAAATACTTTGCAATATACTGAGTTGGTACAAAAGTTTTGAGGCAGTTTGGAATCCACTTGAATTTTGCTGACATTTAAAAAGACTGGAAAAGTGTTCCCGGGCCACTGTTTTAAAACCAGAGGCATTTTGGGAAACCAAATGAGGTTGGTTTCATCATGACAATTAGTTAATGAATATTCGCAACCTAATGAACACTTTTATTTGGCGGTTTGAGGAAATAAGAATTTGATTTGTTATTTGAATTTTAAATTGACTTTGTTTTTTAACAAGGGGCAATTTGGCTTAGGAAAACATGATGACATAGCATCATTAGCAGGAGTTTACTGTAGTATGATTCTCCGGGTGTTACAGGAGTCCCCCTTGACGCTCAAACGGCCTTCGTACCTTGGCTCCGCTCGGGGAGAGACGCGCGACGAACCAGGCCCGGGGGGGCTGGCTGGGTGGCGTGCGTCTGGGCGTGACCCATGCGCAGCCCCCGTGCCCAGCCCCCTCGGGCGGCACTCCCAATGGGAGGCGTTACGATGAGGCTAGACACTGAGCTCTGGGCTCCCTGAGGTTGATGCGGCCCGGGGGCCACCCTCGGTTGTTTATCACCAACGCGGTGCATAACGCTTCCGTATGTGTACGGGCATAGCCGCTCCTCGGCAGTGTCGTCAGCCAGCGCGGAGCATGGTGCTTCCACTGGTACGTGGGAGGGGGCTCCCCTCCGGGAGGAGCCCCCGGGGCGTGTACAGCCCCACCCTGACACGTGGCTGGCACGGTAGGGCCTGGCGAGGTGTATCTGGGCACCCGTGAGCCAGCGCGGGACTCACGGGGCCCTACCTCTAGGCGGGTTGCGCCTGGCACTGGGCCTTATCTTGTGATGTGTTCCTGTAAATTTGGTTAGATGCCTGCAATCTACGTCCTCGAGTCCCGACCCTCGAGCTGGTCTCAGCCGTCGCTGGTATGTCAGATCGCGATGCCATGGACAAGGCCAGAGGGTGAGGGCTGGAGAGCCGGTAAGAGCCCTGAGTCGCGATGCTCAGGTACCCCCCCCCTTTAACGTGCAAGTGGTCGGCATGGAGAAGAAGAGGTGCCGTGGACCGGCATCAAATAATCAAGCATGGTGGATTGAACGCATAACCGGAAATAAACGCAAAAGGGATACATGCCGCTGGGTCTGGCCCGAGCGACTTGGGCATGATGCAGCCCGAGGGGCGCCCCCAACAAAGTAAGCTAGCAACATGAAATAAAAGGGATACATGCCGCAGGGACGGACCCACGCGGCCTGGGAATAATGCAGCCCTGGGGGGCGCTCCCAGCTAGAAATGAAACTTGAAAGATGTCACCTGATGATGTTGAGGACGAAGCAGTGTTGGTGTAGCAGACTCGGTGGGCTGCAGAAGCCGATCCTCACGAGCCCCCAGGCCCAGGGGCCTCGGGAGGCTCCGGAGGCGCTGGTGGCTCCTCGCGGACCATCTCCATCTCCGCCAGAGCTGCGGAACACCTGGCCTCTTGAGCCTCCATGATGCCCCTCATGAGGCGCTGGTACGCGGCAGCCGCGTTCGGCAAGCCGTAAGGCATGCGAACGTAGCTGTGGGGTGGACCTTCGCAGCGCCCCACTCGCGAGGGCCAGAGGCGCTCCACAGTGGCGACTCGATTGAGCCCTGGTATGTCGATGCAGACGCGCAGCCCCCATCCTCGCCTGGATGGGGAGCCACGGCTGGTAGGCGGCGGCTGCCTCTCATGACTCTTGACTCCTGTAGCTCCTGAATGGCCTTGCTGACGAACTCCTGAGGGTCTGTCCCTCCTTGGCTTACTCCTTCTTAAGGGGGACGTGCTTCGAAACACGTCTCCATGTGGTGCCCAAGCGCCTCCCTCGTGACCTTAGCCAGGTCGGTGGCCCTCCAGGGGAGAGCCCCCGAGCCCTGCCTGAGGAGGGCGCCGGGCGCGCCTTCCTATGCGATGGAAGGAGGTTCCCACTGGGCAGGCGCGGGCCCTGAGGGGCCTGCCTCCTGAGGGACCGGGCCGGACGATGTCTTCTTCTTCTTGGGGGTGGTCTCGGGAAGCCTCCTGCTTCCGTGATCCGGGTCTTCCAGTGATGCGGCCTGAAAGGCTCGTTCCAGGGAACACACCGCGTCCTTCTCTTCACAGGGCACCGTGATGACTCCGCCACTTCCTGGCATCTTGAGGACATTGTAGCCGTGGTGAGTTACGGCCATGAACTTGGCCAGCGCTGGGTACCCAAGGATGGCGTTGTACGGTAGGCGAATGTGAGCGACGTCGAAGTCGATGAGCTCGGTGCGGTAGTTGTCGCGTGCCCCGAAGGTGACAGGGAGGCGGACCTGCCCAATCGGGACCGTGGAGCCGTCGGTGACTCCGGAGAAAGGCTTGGTTGGCTGAAGCTGGTTGTAGGGCACTTGGAGATTGTTGAATGTTTCCACGGACAGGACGTTGAGCCCTGCCCCGCCATTGATGAGGGTCCTGGTGACCACCACGTTGCTGATGATTGGGGAACAAAGCATCGGGAGGACTCCGGCTGTGGCCGCACACTTGAGCTGATCCGCTGAGCTGAACGTGATGGCGCATGCCGACCACCTGAGAGGGCGCGTGGCTTCGAGCTTGGGGAGGACTGCGTTTACTTCGCGGGCGAACTTCTTGAAGATGCGCTGAGAGGCTGGGGCTTGAGCTCCGCCCAGGATGCAGGCGATCGCGCGCGGCTCCTGGAAGCACCCAGCCCCCTCGTCCTGATGGCGGTCCTCGTTTCTTCTTGGCTGCGGAGGGAGGCCTGCGTTGCCTTGCGAGCGATCCTCGCGAGGCTGGTCCCTCTAGTCTCCCTCGCGAGGCGGGTCTTGCCAGCGGTCCTCGTGAGGTCGATCGTGCCACCCTTGGCGTGGGCCGCGGTCTTCCCAGCGTCCTGCGTTCCTTCCTCCTCCTCGACCGTAGCCCCGATCACCGCGGTCGGGACGACGGCCGATCCTTCCTTCTCGCACGGCTCGGAGCTCTTGAGATTCGTTGGTGTTGTGGGTGTGGAGGTCGTGGTACACACAGTACCGACTGCCCTTGGAAGATTCGGGCTGATCTCTGCCCCGCTTGGTGTCTGGTTCTGCCGCGAGCACGGCAGCCCCCTTGTGCTTCACATCCTTGGCCTTGGACTTCTTCTCTTCTGGGTCTGCGGCAAGCAGCTCGAGGAGGGAGAGACGCCCTTCCTCAGCCCTGGAGCACTTGGTCGCCAAGTTGAACAGCTCCAAGGAAGTGCACAGGTCTTCATGCGTCGCCAGCTCCTTCTTCATCTTGACATCGCGCACGCCGTCGGAGAAGGCTGAGATGATGGCCTCCTCGGTCACCTTGGGAATCTTGAGGCGTGCGTTGTTGAAGTGCTGGATGTACTTTTGCAGGGTCTCTCCGGGTTGTTGCTTGATGCGGCGCATGTCGCTCACGGCGGGTGGCCGGTCGCGAGGACCTTGGAAGTTGGCGATGAAGCGGGTGCGCATCTCGTTCCAGGAGGAGATCGTGCCTGGGCCAGGTTCAGGAGCTAGGTGCGGGCCCCGTCCTTGAGCGCCATGGGAAACCAGTTCGCCATGACCTTCTCGTCTTCATTGGCAGCTTCGATGCCCAGCTCATAGAGCTGGAGGAACTCCGCAGGGTCGGCCGTGTCGTCGTAACGAGGAGGCAGGTCTGGCTTGAACTTGCCGGACCACGCGACGCTACGTAGCTTGGTGATGAAGGCACGGCAGCCTGCTGTGGCCACGGGAGGCCTTGGGTGACGGAGAGCTTGGTCTTGCAGGTTCCCATGCGCTGCAGCTGGGAGCAGCGCGGGGTCTTGACGCGCGGGAGCAGGAGCATGGTCGCGACGTGCTGGACCAGGGAGCGCCCAGGTAGCTTCTTGCGGGCGAGGGACTTCTTGGTAGCTCCACTCTTGCTGCGCTGGCACCTGACGGAACGGGTTCCGCCCAGGGGCCACGCGCCTTGGAGCAGGGGCGCCTTCTTGAGGAGGAGGCGGCTGGGGCGCCCTCGGAGCTTCGTCGCCCGCGCAGGGCGGGGTGCGGTGCAGCGGGACGGACGGCGCAGGAGAGCCCCCTGCGGAGCGGACGAGCTCAGCGACACGGTCGAGCCATTCTTCGTAGACGTCGTCGACGGGACGGTAGCGCAGGAGCTCGTTTGCCACGATGAGCGCAGCTCGAGCCTCCATGGGTGCGCGGAGCGCGTGGGACGAAGAACCAGCTGGGGTGAGCGAGGGAGTAGCGGTGCGGCCGTCTTGCCGCACGGACGGATACTGAGACGACGCTTGCTGCTCGTTCCCCGCTGGGCCGGTGGCGGCGTTGATGGCAGGCGACGGGGAACGGCGAGGACGCCCGCTGACAGGGGCAGTCTGGGCGACGCGGGAAGCGAGGGCGGCTCAGCGCTCGGCGCAGGCCCAACGAGCGTCAGACATGGACGCTATGGTCGAAGGAGAACGGGGCGGTGGAAGACGAATTCTGGCGCACCCCTATCTGGCGCGCCAAATGTCGGATTTCGGGTTCCGGCAGACCCTCGAGGTTCGAACACTGGGGTGCGCGCGGAGATTTCGCCTCCTACCTACCTGTACCCCACCGCCTCGCTAAGATCTAAGCTATGGAAAGAACAGCACAAGAGACACAGGGTTTATACTGGTTCGGGCCACCATTGTGGTGCAATACCCTACTCCAGTTTGTGGCGTGGTGGATTGCCTCTTGGGCTGATGATGATGAACAATACAAGGAAGAACAGTCTCGCGAGGGTCTGTTCTTGACTGGGGCGATGAACTGCTAGGAGGAGTTCAGTCACCCTTCTCTCTCTCTCTCTCTCTCTCTCTCTCTCTCTCTCTCTCTCTCTCTCTCTCTCTCTCTCTCTCTCTCTCTCTCTCTCTCTCTGATTCTGATCTGATTGCCGCCCTCTTGCTTGCTGATCGATTCCTCTCTCCTACCCTGGGAGTGGCTAGTCCTATTTATAGGCAAAGGCCCTGGGCCTTTTCCCAAATATTGAACGGGAAGGGCGCCAACAGTTGGCCATTTTGAAGGGAACATCTGGTACACTTATCTTGACTAAAGTTGGTCTTCGCCTGCCAAAGGCTCTGGTGGTGACGCTGGCTTGGGTTCCACAATGACTTCCTCCCTGCCGTTGGGCTGGTCTTGGTCTCATTGCACCGAAACGGGTGCCTTTGCTTGATACTCTCGCCTGCGCTTGCTCCTAGGGCTGGAAAAAAAAGCTTGAAGCTCGCGAGCTAAACAAGTAGCTCGTGACTCGGCTCGAATCGACTCGAACTTGAAGAATAACGAGTCGAGCCGAGCTTTAGTTTAAGATCGTTTATAGACCAAGTTAAATGAGCCAATCTCACGAGTACTCGTGTAACTCGTTAGGCTCGATACAATAGATCAGCCACTCCCAATACAAAGAAAAGATCAGCCACTCAGCAGCCTACGTCCCAGGCGCACAACACAAAGCCCAGCCGTTGAAGGCCTAGCCGCCTAGGAGACTCATGCGTTACAAGAAAATTACAATTGTTTAGTGATATATATGTTTAATATATACATAATCATTTTATCATATTTGAGGGCTTTATGTTTATATCTTTAACGAGCTTAACAAGCTAAACGAGCCAGCTCGCGAGTTATACGAGCCGAGCCAATCTTGAATTTGAGCTCGTTATAGTGACGAGTCGAGTCGAGTTAGCTCGTTAACGAAACGAGCTCTAGCGAGTCGAGCCGAGCTGGCTCGACTCGGCTCGAATTCCAGCCCTACTTGCTCCCTTTGCACCAAAGAGGAAAGGAGGACACTGCGCGGGCTGGCGCCCGCCTGACGCCCTTGGTAGTCATGGCTTGTGTCACGGGCACCTCGTGAGGTACCCCTCTTGATCTCTCCGCTTCCTCGCGAGCCAGCCTGATGAGGCCGTGCCTGAGGAAGCTCCGTGTCGTCCGCCCCGCGAGGCTTGGCCCCTCGCGAGGGTCTTGGGTCTGTGTTGATGAAGATGGCCGTGCTGGCCCCCTTTTGAGCTACGCCGCGCGCCGCAGGCAGGCAAGTCTGGGGACCCCCGTTCCCAGAACGCCGACAACAGTGTAGATTCATTCATTTTGCTCTGTATGTAGTCCATAATGAAATCTCTACAAAGACTTATATTTAGGAACGGGGGAAGTATATGATTACTCCAAACTAATTGTTTTTTGCATGGATGATATACTACATACTTCTTTAGCGGGTTAATGATATACTACATACTTTTTTTTGCAACATACTACTTAGACCTTACTCCATACTCTTTATTTTCAACTACAACATACTCGTTTTCGCCAAAGAATACAATAAACCCTATACTCTCTTAAATATACTCCATGCACATGACTTGTTTTAAAGAAACCGAAACACACACTCTTACAATAGTATATGCTTCTAAAGAAATATGATCGTAAACGAAATCATGCCATGCTGACGTACTCCCTCCTTCCCACATTGTTAGGCGTGTTAGTCTTTAGCACGAAAATTAGCGTACGTGGATTGTTATTTGACCCATCGTACAGGTTGTAGACCGGGAGGCAACAACGATTCAAAAATAAAGTTAGAGGCATCCACGATCTTCTTTCCAAGTAAATAGGGATGGTTAGCTGTAACTGATTGAGAGAGAAAGGCATGTGCGCCTTAGATTATGGGATTACATGCAGAAACTTAATCGCCCAAGTGAGGAAGTACTTCACATATGTATATCGGTTGTAATCCATACAGTGCTTGAAATATTCCATTCCATGCGAATAGCTGTAGCTAGTCACGTGATTATCCATCCAATGATGGTTCGCTGCGGCTTGCCAAGAATCAAGGGAGCCGTTCAATAAACACCTTAATTATCTGAATTGGGGTAACTACTTTTTTTCTTCACTCGCCTAATCAGGTACAGGCTGCTAGCGGGTTAGAGGGTCCTGCCCATGTTCGCTACCCCAGCGCACCCGGTTGCCGGCGCTGGACCGGCCAGACCACCCGCCACGGGGAGAACGTATCCTATGCACCGGGCGGACTCGTGCACCAGGTGCTCCGCTGAAACATGAGCCTTTCGATTAAAAATAGAGGGACAGGATGCGGTGCAAGGGGGAGCTACTGGTACATTTTGCAAAACTGACCATAAAGTCTAGCTAAATAGAGCGAATCAACCTTGCAAACCCAGTTCTTCTGTCCCCTTTAACTCTGCCCCCCCTGTACCACTGCTCGAGGTCGCCGGCGGAGCTACTCGAATAATTGGGTGAATCCCTCTCTTCCACTCCCTCCCCTTCTCCTGTTTCACGAGCGCCCAAGATCCAAATCATGATGTCCGGCGGTGGCTTGCTGTCATTGTGCCTCTGTACCGAGGCAAGGCTGTAGCTCTGTGGATATGTGGAGAGGGATTTGCCCAATTCTGCCAAATCAGAATAATTCTGCCACAGTATATGAGAAGGTGTTAAAGCAATCCTGTACCAATCGAGCTTCCTCTCGCTCAAGTACAAAGGGCTGATCTAGTTTGTTTGACGCCCACCACCTTTGCCTCCACAGCAGTGCCTCGATTTTGTCTTTGGCAGTGGAGGATCGTAGTGTGTTCATCATTGACTTAACGTACCGTCGGCACCGTCGTCGCTACATCAGCATAGGAACTAATTAATCTGCATCAGCTCAAGGATCTAGGCATGTTTGCTTCTTCCTCTGTCTGCATGTTGAGTTCATTTTTATTTCTACAATTTCAACCATACTTTTCCTACAATCCGTTTAAATCATTGGCTGTGAGATAAGCATGAGCAATATTGTTCCAGTTGACTAAAAGGCGTGTTTTTATTGCTTCGAAATTGGAATACTGTTTCCAAATTTAGGCATGAGCTACAAGTATAATTGTACAATCTTATCATCAATGACAAGGGATGTGCTCCCTGTTTTCCTTCCTATAATCTGTTCGAAAAACCTGATATATGAACACATAACACTAGCTCTAGCTACTAGCTGCCAGTTTGTTTCTTGTGTTGTGCGATTGACCGATGGTTAGACTGCCTTGAAACGACTTGTCATTGTTGCCAAGGAATTACTACTAAATACAAACATTCTCGATTTCTTTTACTAAATACAAATCTTTTACTCATCATCTAATTGTCTGTTCTGTAGTTACAAAAACATTTACAAAGAACATGTGTCAGGAGATCTTTGGTTCAGCTACAAAACAACAACACCATAACTACTTATAAAGCTGTTTTTCTGATACTTAATAGTGCAGAGTTACATCCTAGTCAATTTTGTTTTACAGAGTTATGACTATTGATTTTTCCAACTGGCCAAAGAATAAATTACATGAACATTTTGCATTTTTTCCAAAGACAACATTGAGTAATCAGGAAACAGTTACATAAGCTGATACAAGAGCACATCTTGTCAATTTTCTCAGGAACAATGCGGTTTAAAACAGAAGCTCGGTCAAATAGATGTATAAATGAAGAGGACACATGCCTTCATATACAGTCTAACATATCTTGTTCATTTACAGTAGAGTAAGGCTGCTACTTGAAAAGCAGAATCTACAGATATTCATACAGCTCAAACGTTATTCTATTGCATTGTCCAATTGAGAATTCTTGAAATTCAGGCATGAGTAATGTCAGAGTTTTAATTACTTCACTGCTGCAGGACCGTCATCCAGTTACAAATTTGTCGGGAAATAAGACAAAAAGTATTACAGATTTCCGTTATCGTCACTCTCAGGCTCATATGTTGACCCCTATGTATGCACAATAATAGTGGTTTAGTTCATGAGCTGAAGCTCAAGCATGTTGCGACCTGCCATGGTACAGGATATGGCAAGGGGAAAAATTGGGTACGGGATGGTCTATTCGCTTGATTTAGATGCACTACAAGGACCGTTTCGCAAATATACCAGCAGGTCTATGTGCTAACCGGATCCTGTCCATCACTTTTGCATCGAACGACCCATAGATCACTGGTGCATCTGGTGCACCAGTTAGCTCGTTTCACCAGATACATCCTCAGCGCACCCGGTTGCCGGCGCTGGACCGGCCAGACCACCCGCCACGGGATGGGGGTAGGTAGAGGTTGGAAGGAAGACTATACCTGGCCGGACGTAGAGGGTCGCCGGAGCGAGCCGCGAAGGCAGGAGACGGCGGCCAAACCCTGGTTGCCGAGCGGCTGGGAGTTGCGCAAGTTGAGCGGGTTGCGAGTTGTATCTGGAGAGAATTCCTTATTTAATAATGTGCTTAAATTTTATGCCTTATTTGACATCGACAAATAATTTCTTCCATATCTAACAACGAGTCTAAATTTTATGTCTTTTATGACACCTCCATCTATTTTGAGTATAAATGACACTTGGAAAAACCATTTTACCCCTCATGTGGTATGTGCGCGCGTGTTGTTCGATGATTTTTTTTATCATCTTTATTAACAATTATTATATTATTATTTGTTGCGGATATTCGTTTCGGAGCCCAAGCTCAGATGCTCCCTAAATCTCTGCCGTCAGCTTACATCAGGATCTGTGCCTGGTGGTGTATTCATCTATGTATATGAGGTGTATGGTAAATAAATAAAACCAGCAGCTAGGTGCATTAAATGCATAGACAGCCGTTGGGGCGCAGGCTTTTTGGCATCCACCAGCCATTAACTCTGTACGCAGTTCTAATTTTGAAATCCAAGGCATACAACACATAAATCCAATCCAAACATGTGTGTAGAAATAAATGACATTATCACACCACCCCAAACAATATTTTTTTTGAGAATCCCACCTGCCCAAAACCATTTTCGTTTTCCACCCAATCCCGTTCAAACCATTATTCATGCGTGGGCTTGCACAACCCATCCAACAACCACAAACTGTACATCAGTTCATCACATAGTTCAACTTCAAAGAAATTATGCATCAAATACACATCGAGATCCAGTTCACAATACGTCACTGTTTACAGTTCACCCATTACTTTTCCACTTATCACAATTCAACCATTGCTCTTCCAGGTTCACATCCCACTTACATAAATTGCCTTATAATTTTTTAGAGGTAATTGCATCACTGTTGTCTGAACTTGCCACCGATGTTCATTTTAGTGGCTAAACTTGAAAAATACACCGAACTGGTTCCAATACTTGACACTCTTGTTCAAAAACGTTTCAAATCACGTTCGGATACGATCGTATGGCTGACTTGGCAGGCCAACGTGGCATGAGGCCCACTGGCAGTGCTGGGACAAGCTGACATGCAAAATATATGTCTCTATGCACAATGGGTCCCACCTATCAGGGCACAACGCAAATAAACAAAACAAAAATGCAGCTGGGTTTCGAACACAGCGACCTGGCGTGTAACAGGACTTCGTAATAATGTGGCATGAGGCATACCTTCTGTTTATCAATCAAAGCAAGCTCGTGAGTGTAGCCTATTTCCGCATGTTAGTAATTTTCGTTTTTATGAATTTATAAATAAAATATGTAAACTATAGTCATAATAATAAATGTTACTTAGTATGAATTCTAAAAATGTTTTCATAATTTAAAAGGCGTTCATATATTTAATAAAATTAATTTGAAAATTTGAAAAAATATATTTCCAAAAGGTTAATCTAATTTTCAAAATAACCATGTTTTCAAAATATTATTCACTCGGTTCTTTTCTAGGATGTTTAATTTAAAAAGTGCTCATTTTAGGATCTATAATATTGGAGGTACACAAGGCTATTAATTATTTGTGCACACACATTCTTGAATTTTTTTATTTAAAAATATTTTTTTGACAAACATATAAACTTTATTGAAACAAATGAATACTTTCTAAAACTAGAAATGCAATTACTAAAAGCATGGAAAATTGATATACTACACGAACATTATATTAAGACATGGATATTTTGATTTTATTATTTATTATTTTAAATAAAATATATAATTTTTTACTAATTTGTTATTACTATTAAATATATGAACACATTTTAAAATTATAGAGACATTTTTAGTATGCATAAGTATTAATATGATTATGTGCATACTTATTGTAATTATAACTTAAATATTTTGTTCTTCCTAAAGAAAATGAAAATAAAACTAATGCGTGAAAATTAGGCCGCACTGATTGCAGCACATTTAACCTCACGAGCATGACTTTTAAGATATAAGAAGTATATATCCTCAAGCGACAACAAACATGGTTGGGCGAGCTGGTTATTCCAACTCCGGACTAAAGTAGAGGTCATTGGTTCAAACTCTAGCATTGAACATTATTTTGCGCGCTGATAGGTGGGCCCCGATGGTCATACAGATATATATTGGCCTCGCGCCATGTTGGCATGCCTAGTTAGCCATACAGACGTATTCAAACGTGAAATGAACCGTACTTGAACAAGAATGCCAAGTATTGGAACCAGTTCGGTGTATTTTTCAAGTTCAGGCACCAAAGTGGACATCGGTGGCAAGTTCAGGCACCACTGGTGCAATTTTTATGTAGAATCAAGTGCCTCGTGCAACTGTCACGTGCCCGGTGGGCCCACGCACTCTCCATCTTATCTTCAGAGACATCGCCCACCACGATTCTGCCAGCCCGCACCACTGATGTTGCAAAGCAGTGCCGTGGCAACGACCGCTGCAGCTCCTGCGAGGAGTGCTGCATCCTGGAGGGCCGGCGCCTACCACCACCACCACACCCCGGCGCAACATGCGACATGTTGAAAAGCAGGGGGGCACCACAGCATCTCTGATGCATCTGTCACCACAACACAAGCCATGTCGCAAATCGTCGGCATGGCGGGAGTGGCGGCGATGCTCCAAAGCAGCATCGATGGTGCTGCTCAACTTCTGATGTCCAATTCATGTACCACAATACCTCCGAATGATTCGGCTGAAGCGTAGTACATGCCTTGAAGTAAAGAAGCATGATGTAGAACATGTCAGATTGGAAATGTAAATTCAATTCAGTGCATGTGTTAATTCAAACTGCCATGACGACATCGAGAAATACCAGTAGCAAACTTAACAAAAAGGAAATTTTACCAAGGTTGGTAAAATTAATCAAACTTAACAAAAAAGGTATTTTCACCAAATTCCTAGACTGATTGATCTGAAGCCTAGTATCGTACTACTACCAAGTGCATCCAACCATGGACATGTTTGGATTGGATACAACACATAAATCCAATCCAAACATGTGCATCCAAACATGTGTCTAGACATATAGCAATAAACTGATTACATAATCTAGTAGAAAGTGACTCATGGAGCACAAGGATCAACACAAGGAAATGTGTGAAAAAAAGTTAAGAGATACTCCCTCCGTCCCATAATATAAGAACGTTTTTTACACTATACTAATGTTAAAAACGTTCTTATATTATGGGACGGAGGGAGTAGGTAATATGTGAGATCGTAAGGCATTATTGCCCTCATCAGTACCAAGGAAGAAGAAAAAACTAAAGGACCTAGAACAACAACACCTGCATTCTCTTCTTACTGATTGCTAATGAGTGTTAATTTTGCACATGCTTTCTTTTACCAACTAGCCACGGCACAGCCAGACGAGCAGCAACTGTAAATATATGCACGTGTGTGTCCTCTGATGACAAAAAGGGCATCCTACTGCAGAGTAGTACTCAAAGTTCATGGAGCAGCAGGTTGTGATGCTGATTGATTGGTCTTTATTTTTTGCAGATGGGCAATCTTACAATTTTCTTTTACCTTTAGTGCCGTTGCCATCTTAAGTTGAGGTATGCTACAATTCCGTATGCATAAATTCTGAACATTCCATATCATAACTTGGCCACTGTAAAGAAAGCATGCATATATAGCTGACCAACAGATATCATTTAGTAGACATGAAAAAACGGCAAAGAATCTTGTCTTGATATACAAATCTAATTAGAGGTGAATTGGCAGATGTGAAGTGGAAAACATTTGCCTTCTTTCATGGATGAAAGTATGATCACTCCATGGCCAATTTGATCTTCATTGTACAATTTACCCTCTGCATTTATCATTTATTATCAAGTGTAATTTTAATAGGAACATGATTAGGATTAATATGTCCACTAATTACTAGAGAAAACATCAAGATGTAACCTATTGTATCCCAGACTTTTATTATATTGTGATGCGGAAAGCACAAGAGAATAGTATTGGCTTCTCTACGGTTTGCCTCCTAATAACAGATAAATTATCCAATAACGTTGCATGGCAATTAAGAAACTTGTGCTAATCTAATATACACGATACTGACAAAGAAACAAGTATTCCCTCCGTTCTAAAATAAAAGATCATTTTTGACACTGTGTTAGTGCAAAAAATGATCTTATATTTTGGGACGGAGGGAGTATGATTGGTGTCCAGATGTCATGTTACACAAACCTGTCTAAATCTGCTTGTATGATTTTGGACCCAACCAACAGCAGCTACTGCCTACTTAGGTACTGTATACTTGCACTTTCCAACAATTAAAGATCAACATGATAGAAATATTGAGAATTTCACAACAAGCATCAGCAATCTGGATCATGACTCCATGGAAAGGAAGATTAGGGAACTGGATTAGTTACCCATGGTGTCTAGTGGAGGCTGCCGGACTAGAGATCACGTGCAGACGACCAGTACAGGAGAACGAGATGTCGTCGACCAGTACAGGAGAAAGACGACACCGGCGAGCAGCTGTCCAGTACAGGGGACCAAGGCGGAAAGGATCGCCGGCGAGACTGAGATCTAGAGAGCAGCGGTGGCGTCGGGGTCGACGGCGACGGCGACTGGGCAGTTGCAACGGCGTCGACGGCGATGCAGCCCAGCGGCCATGGACGGACGGAGGAAACCTAGAGTGTCCGGATTTGGCTGCTCCAAGCTGTCCGCGAACTCCTCCCTGAGTGGGAACCTTGAAAAGCACAGCAGAGTAAGCGTAGACGGCGGGGAATCCATCGAAGCACGAAAATCCTGAGGTGAGGGCTGCGGTAGAGAAACTCACCGGTCAACTGGCTCCAGCAAGAATTCAATGCCATCGAAATCCAGCGCCGCTCCGCCACGCCCGCCATTACCGTGAGATACCTCAGCGCTCGATCTCATTGCTCGTCAAACCGCCCGTCCCGAAGCGCTCGACATGTTTGCCAGGAGGACCCCACAAACAGACGTGCAGTACAGAGACGGATAAGCACAAGTTCTGATCCACGGCTCAGATGCCGGTACGTTCTGGGCCCACGAATGCGCTACTGTACTCTGCCCGTCTACCGTATTCCACCGCACGCCTATTTTTCACACTCCGCGTCAGATGCGTCCGACGAATTTTGCGGATCCCAAGCCATGAACAGACGCCGAGGATTTCGGGTGTATTTGGGCTCGGGCACTAAATCGCCGTATTTGTTGGATTTTCTTATGAAGCTCACTTAATATATTTTGAATGTCTGAGTTTTTTTAGTGCAGGATCTTCACGGAAAAATATATGTACGTGTAGATACATGATATAGTAGATGCATACATTAGATTCACCCGCAAAAAAAAATGTTACATACACTAGATGGTCTATCATTAGCTTTGTACGTGGTGCATGGCAAAATTGCCCACATACAATTACATGCATGCATCGAAGGCCATGCACACGGCAGTAGCATGTACGTGGCTTATGGCTCTAGCCGGTGTATGCATACTCTTCTGAATACCCATACGTCTCTACTGCATGTACACAATACACATAGTCATGTATGTATATTTGTTCTGGTATTCATGTATCGGCTGCCGCGCGGACATATACATATTTGAATACCTGGGCTAGCTAGCTATGTGCTCTTACAATGGGATCAATGAAATACTTGTTCGGGTATTCGTGTACCGGCTGCCGTGCGTGTGTGCTACAGTGTGTGTGCGTATTGCTGCTGTCGATGCGTGTGTGTGCGCTATTGCCCCACCTATGTTGTGCGTATGCTACTGCCCTGCAGACACATATATCATATGAGGGACAAAAGAGTCTTTTCAAGTATCATTTAGACTTAAAATGAACGAAAGTATCATAAAGGGTATAAAATGTTAAACTCGTTGTTAGATAGAAAAGAAAAAAGTTTTCAGCGGAAACAAAATTTAAGATAATGTTAAATAAGGAATTGTTTCTTATATCTGTGGTGTCGTTTGTTTCCTCTGAAACTAGGAGAGAAATAGAATGAACGGGTATGACTTGGATTGGTAGTGGTGGGTAAATACATTGCAATTTTCAGGGGATAGCTAAAAACACCATGCTGAAGTGATGCACCAACTGCTAGAATTGCACTACGGAGAAGATACAACTTTTACATTCTTTGCTTCTCATTTTCTCCCTTTGGTTAGCTTATAGCATTGAAAAGAAAAAAAAATGGCTGCAAAAGTCCAACTAAGCACAGCCTAAGACCCACTGGCTTCAACTTTCTCACTAATCTCATTCCAACTTGATTCAATAAATTGTTATCTACTCCCTCCGTCCCGAAATACTTGTCATCAAAATGGATAAAAAGGGGTGTATCTAAAACTACTTGTCATCAAAATGGATAAAAAGGGGTGTATCTAAATACCTATATTTAGATACACCCCTTTTTATCCATTTTGATGACAAGTATTTCCGGACGGAGGGAGTACAAGTTTGCATAGACAGCACTCCAACTAATATCTGGAACTAACTGCAACAGTAAATGGTTTTATTTTTTATTTGGACCGTCGCTTATATACTACTGTGTTGTTAAACTTCATTTCCCCCCCTTTTTCAGACAAACTCTTTGTCAAAATGGAGCACTAAATTGATCAATCCAGGAACCAGCCAAAGATGCCCAATTCAGACTGCTTTCCACGAGAAACTCCCAAAACCATAGATCCACTGCAAGAACTGAAGAAAAGATTAGCAAAGCAAGTGTTTCATATCTATTCAGAGGCCACCCTGAAACCTCAGCCATCGTCTTCAAAAATGGAAGCGATTTTTTATCTAGCTCCCGGCTTCTTATTGACCATGCTGTGACCCATTGCACATTGGATGGGACCATATTTAGCTCTTCTCGTAGACGTCTTCCAAGGTCTGGCATATGCCCACCTCCGTACAGAACCGCTATTCTCTTGTACCCTCGGTTTACCGCACCCTTTATCTTCTCAGTTGCAACTTTGTTCCTTTCCCCAATTATAACTGACTTATCCTCAGCAGGTGCAGTCATAGCATTGAAACTGCATACGAGAAAAAGAAGAATTAGTAAATAAAGAACCATAACTAGCACTACTGGTTTGAATGTACTCACTCAGAGGTCAATTGCTTAGCCAGAAAAATCTTAAGAGCAGCTCCTAAATCTAGTTTGGATAATGCTTCCAGCTCGGGATATCCATCTTGCTTATCCACTGGCAAACAAAGCCTGGTGATAACAAATAGTCCAATAAGTGGCATTGGTAGAACACGCGAGGCCCATAGCAACTTGGATCTCCAGAAATCAAGACCATCTGGAGAAGTTGGTTGTACCAAGGCTTTAGTTGATTTCAGGGTCATGTCCACTGCAAATGTGAGAAAGCTTTCACCTCTTTCAGTCTGAAAACCATAAAAGGCAGAATACATTTAGTCCACAATTTTTTGGAGGCCACGACAGAAAGAGCAGTGCACAAATGAGCTTAAGAAGCTGTTTGCTACGAAATCTGCAAATTCTGCAAATCAAGAAGCTACACCCATCAACTCCAACAGTAATAACACAATTTCACCTTGAAACTTATCCTCTTGAGAAGTTTTACATGGAAAACTGCAAGCAGTGGAAAGACAAAATCTACTATTATGTGCTAAATGTACTTCTGAGGATGATGAAGTCCAAGATGGCGGTGCTGATGACGATCACCAGTGAACAGGCTGTTGTGGTTTAGCTGGTGTCTCTTTTTGTGTGCTTTTGAGAGTAGCTGCGTTAATCAAATAAACTTCGGTCCTGGTCTGTTGACTTGTTGCCAGCGTCGATACCTTTTTAGCTCTTCTGGGTTTTGGTTTGTTCTGGCCATAATAGTGAAGGAATACGAGATAAGGTGGGTCCCCCTCCCCCCCAAGGGTTGGCGAAATTGCCCTCTCCCTCTATAAATGCAGCCCTTAGGGGGTCGCTTAGACTCGGGTTTTGTTTAGCTAAAAAATAGCCATGGCTGCAACTTCGCATACTTCGTTTGTGTCCAAGGACCAGGCCAAGACCGCTTATGAAACCCCAACTTTCATCATTTATCATTTATCTTTTATTCGCAACATCCAGATTGTAAATCTTGGCTCTTCTTTGTTCTCATTGCTTGCAGGAATTAGACCTTTGTGGTCAGGTTGATCATGCTCCGGCGTGGCCAATAACATCTCGGAGTTGGCTTAGAGATTGCTAAGGCGCAACGTCATCGCGCGTGTTAGGATTAGAGATAAACTTCTATTGTAATCTCAATAAACTCTCTCTCCCTCTCGTTCTCATATCTATCGCTGTAACTACCGTATCCTAGCGATTGGTAATTCTTGTAAGCCACGGCAGAGGCTTTCTGCCCTCGATCAATATATACCACGCGGCTCCCTTACGAGGGAGTAGGAACGCTTCCATCCGACATGGTATACAGAGCCATCCTCTTTCCATCTATCTAGCCAGAAGCTCCACCGATCGCCAAAAAACCTATCAATCGCAAGAAAAACCATCCCATCGATCACCAAAACAGATCGCTATGTCTTCCTCCTCGGGTCCTGTCTCCCTCAACCTCGGAGCCCCTCCTGCCGAGAAGCTTACCAAGGGGAACTTCCTCCTATGGAAGGCATAGGTGATGCCCGGCCTGTGAGGAGCGCAGGTCACCGGCCTCCTGGATGGATCCGATGCAGCGCCCCCGAAGATGGTGGAGCAGCAGCAGACGGACAAAACAACGATCATGGTGCCTAATCCTCTGTATGCGCCATGGTTGTCCAAGGACCAACAAATCCTCAGCCATCTCCTGAATTCTCTGTCAAAAGAGATCCTCCCCAAGTTGTGAGTAAAGAAAACACTTTTGATCTTTGGACTGCTATTACCACCATGTTTGCTTCGCAGTCCCAATCTCGAATCACGAATTTGAGAATCGCCATCACCACCACCAAGAAGGGCTCCATGTCGAGTACTTCATACATCGCCCGGATGAAGAATCTGGGGGATGAACTTGCTGCAGAAGGCCGTCCTGTCTCTGATCCAGAGATGGTGGACTATGTCCTCGCCGGTCTCGATCGGGACTATGATCCGGTCGTGGCGGCCATTGGCGCCGTCAAATCCTCCATCACCGTTGACGAACTCTTCGCTCAGATCGCCGCTTTTGACCAGCGGATGGAGATGCTAGGTGATGGTTCCGACGTTGGCTTCAACACCTCCGCAAACTTGGCGTACAGGGGGCGCGGCCAGTCCCGTGGCCGTGGGCGCGCACATGGCAACAGAGGCTGCGGCCGTGGGAGGCGCTCGCCCTCTTCTTCTCCAAGCAACAGCAGCAGCAGGCGAGGTGGTCGTCCCCAACAGCAACAGCAGCAACGACCAGTGCACCGGGACTATCCCAAGTGCCAAATCTGCCTCAAGCATCACCGCGGGGGCGCTCGTGAGTGTTGGGATCGCTATGGGGATGATGAGTACGAGGAGAAGGAGGCAAACGTCGTCACCGACTCCTACGGCATCGACACAAACTGGTATGTGGATACCGGTGCTACAAATCATATCACAGGGGAGCTCGACAAGCTAACGGTCATAGACAAGTATCGTGGACATGACCAAGTGCATATTGCAAGCGGTTCTGGTATGGAAATCACTCATGTTGGTAGTTCAATTGTCAAAAACCCCATGAAAAATTTACATCTAAAAAGAGTTCTATATGTCCCTACAACATCAAAGAATCTTCTTTCAGTTCATAGGTTTACTCTTGATAATCGTGTTCTCATTGAATTCTATCCTTATTTCTTTTTGGTAAAGGACTTGGGCACGAGGAGAGTGCTTCTTAGGGGCAAGTGCGTGGGAGGTCTCTACCCACTCATATCTTCTTCAACATCATCAAATAAACAGGCTTTTGTTGCTGTCAAGCCTTCTTCAGCAAAGTGGCATAGTAGATTAGGTCAGCCTTCATCAGTTATTGTTAAATTTGTCCTTAGCAAGAATAAACTTCCCCACTCTCATGAGTCTAGTATTGAGTTTGTTCGTGATCCATGCCAGCAAGCTAAAGTCATCAGTTGCCATATCCTATTTCCTTCAGTATTTCCACTGCACCCTTGCAACTTGTATTTTCAGATGTTTGGGGGCCAGCTCCTACTTCTGTTGGTAGACACTCATACTATGTAAGCTTCATTGATGACTATAGCAAATTTACATGGATCTATCTCCTTAAGAAACGATCTGAAGTGTTTCAAGTTTTCAAGAATTTTTAGAATCTTGTTGAGCGAAAACTAAACACTAAAATCATTGCCATGCAAACCGACTGGGGAGGTGAATACAAGAAACTCAATCTCTTTTTTCAAGAACTTGGCATCTCACATCACGTATCGTGTCCTCATGCACACCAACAGAATGGCTCGGCCGAAAGGAAACATCGCCATGTTGTTGAAGTAGGGTTAGCTCTACTAGCAAACGCATCCATCTAAAGTTCTGGGATGAAGAATTCTTGACTGCTACATATCTTATTAATTTGCTTCCTAGTAAAGTCATCAAATTTGAGACTCCCATCACACGTCTCTTTGGTATTACTCCCTTTGGTATTACTCCTGACTACAAATCACTTCGTGAATACAGTTGTGCTTGTTGGCCCAACCTTCGTCCATATAATGCACGCAAGCTTGCATTTCGTTCCAAGAAGTGTGTATTCCTTGGATATACTCCAATTCACAAAGGAGTTAAATGCCTTGATGTTTCCACCGGCAGGGTTTATATCTCTCGAGATGTCGTATTTGATGAGTCTGCCTATCCTTTTGAATCTCTTCATCCTAATGCCGGAGCACTCCTCAAGAAGGAAATACTTCTTCTCCCACCACATCTCCAAAACAGTGATCATGGGGGCAATAATTGTACTGACCCAACTGATGATCCTACTAGCAGGACTGTGTCTTTTGGTGTGCAGGACCATGCAGCAGAAACCGGTGCAGAAAATGATCACAATTTTGTAGAAAACGATCCGGTATTTCATGTGCCAAAAGAAGACGAAGCACGAGGCAGATCCGGCGTCACCTGGAACTCCTGTGCGCCAGGCCGCCTCAGATCGGGCGCGCAGATACGCGTCGGGTCGCGTGCCAGGCAGGAGCCCACGACGCCAGTTGGAGGGCGACACGTCACCACGTCCAGACGGGACGCCGCGTCCCACGCGCGGGCCCGAGATGTCGACAGCGACAGGAGGATCGGGGTCAGCCTCGGGATCCCTGACCCACGCGCATGTGCCGGCCGGCAGCGCGGGATCTTCTGCGGCTGCTGCTTCTGATGGATCGCCCACACCGCAGGCTACACGGTCTGGATCGGGATTTGCAGTGGAAAGCGAATCTGAGATTTCTCCAGGATCATCTACAGCTGACCCTGCTGTATCACCTCCTGTGCCGCAGACTGTTACACGACGAAATCAGTCTCAACCAACTACAGTTTCACGTGTCACGACTCGGCTCCAGAAAGGTATACGATACCCAAAGGTCAGAACTGACGGCACTATAACATATGGCATGTTGTGTATCACAGGAGAACCAGCAAAATTAGAAGATGCATTAGGGGATCTAAGGTGGAAAAATGCAATGGCTGAAGAGTACTCAACTCTCATGAGGAACAAGACTTGGCATCTTGTACCTGAGAAAAGAGGTAAAAATATCATTGACTGTAAGTGGGTCTACAGAATAAAAAAAAGGGCAGATGGCACAATTGACAGGTATAAAGCACGTTTAGTTGCAAAAGGTTTTAAACAACGTTATGGTTTAGACTATGAAGACACCTTTAGTCATGTGGTTAAAGCTGCAACTATTAGGCTTGTGCTAGCTATTGCTGTGTCCAGGGGATGGAGCTTGAGACAGCTAGATGTTCAGAACGCGTTTTTGCATGGTGTTCTGGAAGAGGAGGTTTACATGAGACAACCACCTGGGTATGAAAGTAAGAAAACACCTCATTATGTGTGTAAGCTTGACAAGGCGCTTTATGGTTTGAAACCAGCACCAAGGGCATGGTATTCAAGGTTGAGTTCTCAGTTAAGGCATCTTGGTTTTGTTGCATCCAAGGCTGACACATCACTTTACATTTATAACAAAGCAAATACAACTATATTTGTGTTAATATATGTTGATGATATCATAGTTGCAAGCTCTTCACAAAGTGCTACTGATGCTCTTTTGCATGATCTGAGTTCAGAGTTTGCTTTGAAGGATCTTGGTGATCTACACTTCTTCCTAGGTATTGAGGTTAAGAAGATTCAAGATGGCATAGTACTGAACCAGGAGAAATATGCCACTGAACTTCTAGCTCGTATGGAGATGAAGGATTGTAAGCCCTCACCCACACCGTTGTCTTCTTCAGAAAAACTTTCAGCTTTTGAAGGAGAGCCACTTAAGGAAGAAGAGAGCACAAGATACAGGAGTGCAGTAGGAGCCCTACAGTATCTGACACTGACAAGACCAGATATATCCTTTGCTGTTAACAAGGTTTGTCAGTATCTTCGTGCACCTAGTACTGTACACTGGACAACTGTTAAAAGAATTGTACGGTACATAAAGCATACTGTGAGCTTAGGTCTTCAGTTCAGAAGCTCTAACTCTTCCCTTGTTAGTGCTTTATCTGATGCTGACTGGGCAGGATGCAGTGATGACAGGAAGTCCACTGGAGGTTTTGCAGTTTTCTTTGGCTCTAATCTTATTTCTTGGAGTGCTAGAAAGCAAGCCACAGTGTCCAGGTCAAGTACTGAAGCTGAATACAAGTCGTTAGCCAACGCTACTGCTGAAATCATTTGGTTAGAATCATTGCTTAATGAATTGGGAATCAAGCAACGTCGTGTGTCTTGTCTGTGGTGTGACAATTTGGGAGCCACATATCTCTCTGCGAATCCAGTCTTTCATGGTAGAACCAAGCACATAGAAATTGATTTTCATTATGTACGAGAAAGAGTTGCAGAGAAGAAGTTGGACATACGATTCATTCCTTCCAAAGATCAAGTAGCAGATGGTTTCACTAAAGCCTTGCCAGTCAAGTTGTTTGAAGAATTCAAGAAGAATCTTAATAGAGGATAGTTGAGATTAAGGGAGGGTGTTAGAATTAGAGATAAACTTCTATTGTAATCTCAACAGACTCTCTCTCCCTCTCTCATATCTATCTCTGTAACTACCGTATCCTAGCGATCGGTAATTCTTGTAAGCCACAGCAGAGGCTTTCTGCCCTCGATCAATATATACCACGCGGCTCCCTTAAGAGGGAGTAGGAACGCTTCCATCTGACAACGCGTTGTAGCCCGATCATCAAAGTCTGACTCTACCAAAATCAATAGCTACCATCTAATGGAGAGACGGACACCCTTGCTCCTATTACCACAATTGCTCCTCCTCCCCCGCTGGAAACCACTGCCCCTGCATCTCCAGATCCTGTGCCCTTGGTGGAGCAACGCCAGGGAGTCGGGGAACGGCGGCGAGGCGGAGCCGCGCTTGCTAGGAGGCGAGCGGCGTGATGGAGGGGTTGTTGGCGCCGCAGAGCCACGCTCGGAACAACCTCGTAGGAAAGGATAGAGGGAGCCGCCGGGGGAAGCTGTGGTGCCTTAGAGGCGCTTGGTGGCAGTGGCCGCCGAGCACGGTGAGACCTCGACCGGGTCGTGCCGCAGCGTGCGGCCAGGTGGCCGCGGAGCACGCAAGGAAGGAGTTGGAGGACGGCGCTAGGCGGTGCGCAGTGGAGAAGTTGGCGCTAGCGGTGACGAACTCGGCAAAGGTGAGGAGGGGCAGGTCCAGGAGCGAGTCCTTGACGGAGGAGCGGGCCATGGATGGCACCGTGGTGGCCATAGCGCTCTTGGTCTTGCACATCTGATGCATGTGGACGCCACCCATTTGGTGGTATTCCGGGAGGTTACCGGGCTGAGTAAGAGGCCGCCAACAGCTAGGCTAGAGTGGGGATGCCACACGGTGGTGGACCAGCGGGAAGGAATGAAGCAGAGGGAGCCGGTCATGGGTGGCGGTGGAAGGATGGATGTGTCTAGGTCAATTCATCAACATAACATCCAAACATGAAATTGGCATTGCCTACTTTGTTGGATTCCAACCAGCAGTTTCATTCGCAACCAAACAATAGATTTGGTATTGTGGCCTATTTCCAAAACAAGGCTAATTTGATATTGGACCCAATGCAGTTCGTTGGCTCTCAATACGTACATCCTAACGGAGCATTATGTAATACAGATCACAATATATATTACCTTAATGATATGTATTTGATTATCCAAATTCAAGCCTAGACTAATATTAATCCACTAGTGTGTGGATTGTGTTACACACAGTTGGTTTTGTATTCAATTTGTATTAAAAAAAACTTCCATATGGTTCTGATTTCTTAACTACTCCCTCCGTCCCACAAGCTATGTTAGCTTGAAAAACGATCTTATATTGTGGGACAGAGGGAGTATTAAAGATGTTACTCCCTACAATCCATACTAAATCAGCGAGAATTAATATGGATCGGAGCGCAAAAAAGTTGCAGTTACAGCTTGAACTCGAACAGTGAATTTATTTTATATTTCTGGACAAAGAGAGCAATATTATAGTAGTTCTCAACTTTGTAGTAACACCACCAACGTGAGTTAGTTCTTAAAATATGTTCGGTAATATAAGGATCATTTGACTTTCTAAATTGAAGCTTTAACTAAAATTTAATCCAATAATAAAAGGGTTATGCAACATCAAAACATGGCAGGCAAGGAAGTGACCTACAACCATGCACATTATTAAAAATAGGCATGACGCACGAAGTGAAGATTGCTAACATGATTATGGATGGCTAGATAGGTCTAAAACTGTAAGCACTGGTATGGTGCAAGAAAGGTCACTGTGTTAATTTAATTATGACAGAAAATCACTATTCACTATCGGACATAAGAGACATAACTAATGGTAATCTAATCCAAAGTTAGCTACCATACCTACAGTTAGCAAGGGTGAAGATGCACAAACGAGTAATTTCTGCAGTAGCAAATGTACATGTTCTTAATAACACTTTTGCTAATGCTCAGTTGCCTTCTTTAAATCTTGGTCACCCAAAATTACTCACTACTAAGCCTAGATTGCTCCGTTGGAAGGTGTGAAACTTTAATGATATGTTACTGCATTTTCTGCTTGTAGGTTTTGTATGGAGTGACATGGAGATGAAGACGCCTTAATGTTGATTCAATAGATTAGAAATGTGGAAATTTATGAATAGATAACCCCTTTGATAATAACAAACAGAACTCATGACCCTAAGTTTTCCACTTATTTCTAACTCCCACAGTGTCTTCCATTAATACATGTGTGCAATAATATTTATTTATTATGCCTCACTACTAGCAGCGCAGAAGCACGGACAGGTGATGTTCTTGAGTGTATCATCGTGATATTACATAATTGAGTAAAATATATAATTGAACTACTTCCTTGAGAAACTAACATGAGCTCTACCTCTTCGTTACAAGTGGGAAAAGATCGACCAGTTCTAGTCGAAAATCGATTCGAAATTTTTGATCCTCTTGGTAAACTAGGCCTTGAGTGTACACACAGTGGGAACATATATTATGTTACTGCATTTTTTGTTTGTAGGTTATATATGGAGTGACTTGGAGATGAAGATGGCTTAATGTTTATCCAACGGATTAGAAATGTGGGAATATATGAATAGATAACCCCTTTACCGAATTTGTCAACATAATGAACACTTGAAGTTGAGATAATTGTCTAATCTCACATATGCAGTTCAGGAATTGAGAGAAAGTCGCAATACATTTGAATTGGAAAGAGCGCCCTTATGTGCTCAACACATTGATGCTTTATGAACCCAAGAGGCATTGGTTCTTTTGTTCCACCATTGCTAAAATGGTGAAATTCCGTCGTTTGGCAATTGTATGAACAATATTAAAAAGAATTAGTCAATTCACGACCAAGATCTTCTGGTATTTAAATATTTCTCTTTAACTATCCAGAAAAACAAAGTACTGATGTTTGGATTATCATCATAATATGGCTCAGTGCAGTATAATGGAAAATATGACAGTATGTAGGATGACAGGATGCACTTAGTTGTGTTGATGTAGAACAGGCAAAGCATATGCTTTCTAGCAACAAAGAGCAAGCAAAATTGATACTATGGCATTGGTTCTTTTGTTCCACCATTGCTAAAATGGTGAAATTCCGTCGTTTGGCAATTGTATGAACAATATTAAAAAGAATTAGTCAATTCACGACCAAGATCTTCTGGTATTTAAATATTTCTCTTTAACTATCCAGAAAAACAAAGTACTGATGTTTGGATTATCATCATAATATGGCTCAGTGCAGTATAATGGAAAATATGACAGTATGTAGGATGACAGGATGCACTTAGTTGTGTTGATGTAGAACAGGCAAAGCATATGCTTTCTAGCAACAAAGAGCAAGCAAAATTGATACTATGGCTAAGATAATTCATATTTATGCTGATGTGCAGCTTACTCGCTAGATGATGCATGGAGGAATACATATAAGATTTTGGTTGAACAGATTACATGCATCCTGCTTTAGATTTTAAGTTGAAAACATGTGTTGTTTGATTTATTTGTTTTGTCAATATAATAAACGCTTTATGTATCTTTGACTTCTCATTTACCCAATATAATAAAATTAGTTTGTTGCTCCATTATTAGTTTTATATATTCTCAAGATAAATCAAGTTCTAGTGTTTTTAGTTGGCTCCAACCTCGGCTCGCATGGGCTCCTCCTCTATCATCCAGCTTGTGGCTTCGTGCATTATGGAGCATCATCTTCGACAAAGCGTGGCTCAGTTTGGACCGCCTCTTTGACACAATTAAGTGGGAGGCTAGGCCGTGGACTTTGGCAGGCACGTGAGAGCTTGCAGCTATGATTCCAGAGGGGTGCACGACTAGCGTCTAGGGGCATCTTGTTGTACTTTGGGTGTACCCTTCTTAGGGCTTTTGTACCGTGGGTGTGTCCTTCATAGGGCTTGTAATGATTCTTCTCTCTATCAATGCAGTGAAATGCAAAGGCTTTTGCATTTTCGAGAGAGTGAAAAAAGTGTTTTTAGTCAAACTTACTAGCAGGACTATTATGATCTACTAAATACATATGTCTCACATATTCAATATGACTATCTGAATCATGATAATGAAAGTCAATGTTTCATGATCAAGGTGTTGCCAGCGCATGTGTGCGGGCCACTGTGCTAGTGTAACTAAATTTATTACCTGAAGCAGCTTGAATGTCTCATAGTCAAGGTCAGCATGTTGCCATTTCTCATCGCCATAATCAAGGCAATCTAGCTGGTAATCCAATGAAAGGATACGAGCCATTTGTTTCTGTATGAAACCAAGAATACTGAAACCTTTGCGCGAAGATCTCATCTTCTTCGCAAACGTTGGGTCCTGCTGGTTATTTAAATTATCCCGACTTATCACCATTTCATACAGAACACAATCATAGTCTTCAAGTGCTTGTTGGAGTTTATCGAAATATCTGAACAGAAATAATATGTCTTAGATAGTTCACTTAGTTGGCAACTTCTATCAATTATAGAATGTGCCAACAGACAATAAGTGCAAGGATCTTGTGATGAGGAAACGATGTTAGTGATAGTCTGATAGACATGTTTGTCGATTCATAGACCTGTTAATGCCAGCAGAATCTAATGTTTAAACATGAAAAGGGGCCCATAGAACATACTCTTTGTCAGCAATGTGTACAGTAGAAACCAAATCAACCTGCAACAAATAAAAGTACACAGCCTATATCAGAAATCAGCAAAAGCTAATAAAGACTTGCAGACTATTATTCAATACATGATATCGGACTGTATACATGATATACGAACAGACCTTATTTCCATTTGATATACGGAACAGACCTTATTTCCATTTCATCTCATCATTGTTCACAAGGACGGCATAATAAATACATGGTACATGCACGATATTAGTGAAAACGCAATAGTATTTGTGCTTTCTTCGAGTTTGTCCGTGACGAGGTGCTTGCCTACACAATCACGTCCTTCTCCAAGTTTGCTACGGACGACGCCTCCGTCGTGACGAACATCTATACCCCTTCCACTCCTAAGCTTCGCTCGGATTTAGTGGCAGAGCTGCCTGTGGTTGCAAGCATGTGCGCCCTTCCATGGATCTTCGTGGAGGCTTTCAACATGGTTCCTCTACAACAAGAACTCGCCCCGGCGCGACTATGCCGCGGCGGCCGCCTCAACCTTGTGGTCGACGGCCTCACCCTCCATGAGCTACCACTCGCGACAGGCGGTACACTTGGTCCAACTGTCGAGATGACCCCACCTTTGTGTGCCTCGGCTGCATATATATCAACCTGCCTTGGAGTCACCTTCTCTTCAACTCGATAATGTTCCTTTGGTGATTGAAGCGGTCTTGCGCACGCCGGCTAGCTAGGTTTTCTGTTTTGAACGATGGTGGGCCGCGTCCAAGGAATACCACTTGTTGATCCAAGCGGTTTGGCTTCTCTTCAACTCAACTCTGCAGTCGGCGACGCGCGCCACCGACGATCTTGTTCCTTTGGTGATTGAAGCGGTCTCGTGCACGCCGGCCGGCCAGGTTTTTTGTTTTGAACGAAGGTGGGCTGCGTCCAAGGAATACCACTTGTTGATCCAAGCGGTTTGGGCCAGGAAACAAAACCGCGTCACGGAAGCTGCCTTGCCCACCGTCTGTCACGTACACTCAAGTGGGCCCGGGATGAGTCTAAACGATGGTCCTGCGCACTTTACCAGCCACCAGAATTGGCGCCAAACTGTCGGGCTTTCATTGAGGTGATTGATCTGGTGGAGAAATTTCACTTGCTCACCACCCCAGAGTCACTCCATGATGTTAAAAAACGGCTCTCCATTGAACTCAAGAGGTTGGATGCATACTGGCAGCAGTTCTACATCTTCAAACTGTTCAAGTTGGGTGAAAACATACTGTCTTTTTTCATGCAAATACCACTGCCCTTCTCTGACGTAACAAGATTCAGGTTATCCAGACCAGGGCGTCCCCTACTTTAATCATGTTGTCAAAGAAGGCGCCATCAGTGGTTTCTTCTCAAAGTTGTTGGGGACGACTACCTCATCTTCATGGGTGGTTCCTCTGTAGTTAGTGTTGCCACGTGTCCTTGGGCTGCCTGAGCTTAAGTGCCCTTTCGGCATGGAGGAGCTCAGGTCCACAGTCTTCCGGATGCGCTGAGACAACAACCCGAGCCCGGGCAGCTTTGGTCCATGCTTCTTCAAGCTCTTCTGGGACCTGGTGAAAGATGATCAATTGAACTTCCTTGAGGAATTCTACCATGGACGTGCACATCTTGCAGGTATCAACCAAGTTTGCATTGCACTTCTGCCGAAAGCTGTGTCGGTGCTCCTGGAGGACAGCTTCGGACCTATCTCGCTCTAGAACTGCGCCATTTTTTTTTAGAAAAGGAGGATCACCCCCCGGTCACTGCATCAGAATGATGCATGCAGCCCTATTATTAAGCCAAGTATCCGAAAGGTTTTGCGTCTAGTACAAGCTCGGTCTGAGCTAAAAAAGTTTAAAAAAGGTAAAAGTTGCCACAACCGGCACAAATAGGACAAGATGACTAAACACCTAGCCTATTATTGGACCGCCATCTGCGTCATGAAAGTTGTAACTAGGATCTTGGTGTGTCGTCTTAGCATTTCATTGAGCTCCTGGTTCCTTTCAAGCAAACAGGTTCCATCAGTGTGAGGTGTATCACTGGCAACTCTCTCTATGCCATGGATCTTGACCAAAGTTGTCACTTTGCGCATCGCCCCCACAATTGCTCTTAAATTGGACTTCGAGAAGGTGTTTGATTCTGTCAGCTGGTCTGCGTTGGATGGCGTCCACTGAGCACGCGGTTTCAGGGATAGATGGTGCGGGTAGATTCACTCTATACTTGCCACTGGGAAGATGGTGGTGCTCCTGGATGGTGTCCTTGGAAGATGGATCGAATGCAAGAATGGCCTTCAGCAAGGGGATCTGTTGTCCCCTAACCACTGATCATCATTGATCCCCTCTTAGGAGATCGCGTGGGATACAGCCCCGTAAAGGCTACGACACCCTCTTGTGGACAACCTTCCTTCCCTGTGACTCAATATGCGGACGACGCTCATTCTAGTGAAGGCGGATATGGAACAGATCTTGAAGCTGAGGTTGATCTTGAAAATTTTATCGATGCTATTGGTTTGGAGATCAATTACTACAAGAGCACTTTCGTCCCTGTCGGTGTCTGTGTTGCTGGAGCGTGCGGCTGATCTTGCAACTGCTCATGGACGTACCTTGGGCTCCCACTTTCTGACCCGAAATAGCCTGCCTGCACCCTTGGCTTCTAGCATTCAAGATTGAGAGACGCATTCCCAGCTGGCGTACGCGCCTAGCCTCGCTTGAGGGCAGGCTCATTCTTACTACAACCATGATGTTCTCCATGCCGACCGATGGCAGTCCCTTTCCGCAAAGGGATCATTAGCAAATGGGACCGTCCCCTGCCACCCTATGTTTTGGAACAACAAGCAAAATGTTTGGGGGCTTCTCCTTCGGCCTATTCATGGGCTCTTCACCAGGGTGCAAAGTCCATGGACGACATGGGTCCGGAGAAGGTACTTTGGTTACTCATTTGCCTGGCGTCCCCCTCCTCGAAATGTTTTGCCACGCTAATCCCGCTATACCGATCCATCATTGCGGTGTTTGTGCGAGACAGATTGAGCACCTCTATCTGGTACGATAACTACACCTCGCTAGGCCCCCACGCAGCTGCACTCATCGCAATGTACTCCTTTAATCCAAACCAAGGTGCTTGCATCCCTAACCCCCTCCGCCTCAACACCATTGAGATACCGGCATGTGGCCGGAAAAGCTTGAGAGCAAAAGCTGAGTTCGGCCTATTCACGGATGCACTCTCTTTGGGAAGCGGTCCAGACGTGCGCAAGCTTGCTTGGGCGATGGCAAAGTGTTCACTTTCAGTGTAAAATATGCACTATTAGTCTAGAAAATGAATCGAACTTCAAGATGTGGACTGCCCCTCCACGATCTCAACTAGGAGAATTCCATGCCTTTGAAGGTCAAGGCCTTCTTGTGGATCCTCCACTGCCGCAAGACAAGAACTCAGGCTCTCCTTCACCGCATTGGCTGCCTCGACCACCCCGAATGTCCTTTCTGCTCCGGCATGTTATGTGGACCAGCCCATCAAATGCGGAGTCTTGTCCCTTAATTAGAGTACTAGTTTTTTTTATATCATAATTAGTGTACTAGTTGGTTAAGCATCCTTGTTAGGAAAGAGTCTAGTGAGTTTAGAGATTGTATTAGAGTTTGGACAGATTTATCGACTTGTTGGTCAAGTCTTTTCTATTATATAAAGGGGCCGACCTCTCTCAATAAAGCAGAGAAGAATATTGTCATTTACTTTTATCTACTTCTCAATAATTAGGGTTAGGTCAGCAGTAAATTCTTCCAATTTGGTATGAAATCCATCTACGATGGTGGACAAAGATCGAGACTATGGAGCAGATGAAGATCATCACAAAGCAATTGGAGGCCTTTGCACGCCAACAAGCGGAGGACCAGGTGCTCCTCGCCGGGCTGGTGACTCTGGTGTACCGTTTCTAGCCGGGGGATCACCACTGTCACCGCCGCCACCGGACCTCCACCCGTCGAGCAGTTTGCCCACCCCCAGCATCCCCTTACTTTCGCTGCCAACCACCATCAGCCGCCAGTACCCTTTTCCACCTCCAGCCATGTCCTTACTCGCCACAACCACCTACCCTCACCCTACAGCCCAAATCCCACCCCAATTTTTTGCCATCCACTACCAGCAGTAGCCCTACCATTAGCAGCAGCAACCTACCATCCGCATCAACAACCCTACCATTAGCAGCAGGAACAGATTTTCGTCGCCGCCTCCATGTCTCCACCTGGCAACCGATTTCATACGCCGCTATGGCCACGTCGCCACGTCCCTACACAACCAATCTATGGATCCACCCCGCCCATCACCTCCCTCCCAACCCCCCAACCCCCACCTAACAATCACCTCAGCTCAGTTTTTGGTTCAGGCGTGCCTCGCTTGCACAAGCTCGACTTCCCAACTTACGATGGTTCGGTCGATCCTCTTGGTTGGCTCCATAGATGCGAGCAGCTTTTCCTCCGTGCGCTGACAAGGTCTGCACTGCAACGTACCACCTCACAAATGATGCTCACTTCTAGTACTTAAAGCTCGAGCGCGATTTTGGCATGCCAACATGGGGGCAGTTCAAGGAAGCTTGCCATGTTCAATTTTAGCCGTCACTCCGCGCCAATCCTTTGGGCGAATGGGCGAATTGGCACGCCTGTTGTTCACTTCCTCGATTGCCGACTACACCAGCAGGTTTCTAGCACTCATGTGCCACAACAATGAGTCGTTAACACCATCCCAACAGTTGTTTCTATACATAGCAGGGCTAGGGCTGCCCGATGGTCTTCGTGTTAACGTCGAGCTTCAGCAGCCATGTGACCTCCAAACTGCCATCTCCTTCTCCAAGGCCTATGAGCAGCAGCATTTCCCACAAATAACGTCACCACACCAACCTTCTAGTCCAATAGGCCCCTTGTTACCCTCTGATCTTCTTGCGGTCAATGTAGCTAAAATACCTTCCCCGCCAGCGCCACTAGCACATGTTCTGCCATCATCCACTCCAAAGCGAACCCCACCACGGCAGGTTCGGCACCTCACTCTAGCCGAGTTAGCAGGACGTCATCTCCAAGGCATTTGCTTCAACTGCGACGAGATTTATGTTCGGGGTCACCAATGTGCGTGGCTCTTCTTCATCAAGGTTGATGACTATGACCAAGATAGCTCCACATATGGTAGCACCCAAGGGCCCCTGGGAGGCAATTGACAACATACAGCTTGTCCGCAAGCTGTTTTTCAAGGGAGAGATGTTATGTGGATCAGCCCATCAAACATGGAGTCTTATCCCTTGATTAGAATCCTAGTTGATTAAGCATCTTTGTTAGGAAAGAGTCCAATTAGTTTACAGATTGTGTTAGAGTTTGAATAGATGTATTGGCTTGTTGGTCAAGTCTTGTTTATTATATAAAGGGGCCGACCCCTCTCAATAAAGCAGAGAAGAATGTTGTCGTTCACTTTTATCTACGTTTCAGTAACTAGGGCATTCTTTCACTGCACCTGTGAAACGCCCAGTCACCTTTTCTTCGACTGCCCACAAATTCGAGACATTTGGTTTCGCTCTGCCGGTAGTCTAAGTATCTCGGGGCATTAGCCCATTGAGGATGCCTAGCAGGCTTCCTCATCTTGCCAACGTTCCGGGGGGGGGGGGGGGGCTGTCTCTCCAAGGAACCACCATGGCTGCAATCTTGGGGTGTATTTAGATGAACAGGAACCGCATGATGTTCGACAAGATGCGGTCATCAAATGAGGATCTCCGGCACATGATCATTGATCACTTCAACCTGGGTACAGTTTGCTGCCCCCGTCGTGTTGATCCTTCCCCCACCAACCTCTTGATCCTTCCCCCATCAACCTGTGGTGTGCCACCCTTGTTTGAGTGTGTTACGCCGCTCATGTTGTGGCGCGCTTGTTGTACCTCCCCACCGAGGGACACTCTGTGTGCGCATAAGTGTGTCCCACCGCGGCTGTGTGTGTTTATGTAATTGCATGTGTTTCCAGCCTTTCTAGTAATGGAATTTAAATGGGCAATCTCCCTCCATTGTCTTCGCTAAAAAAAAAAGAACCCAAATGATAAGTGCCACACATGTGGCATGAAGCACTCCGGCCCTGGCATTTTTTACAACTAAATTTACCATCCGAAAAGAAAAAAAAAGAAAAAAAACGAAACTTGCCATCCAAAAAGAAAGTTGACATGCTTGACAACTAAAGTTGTCATCCTCGCATCACTAAACTTGCCATAAAAAAACATTCGGAGTTGCCATGTGTTTGTGCCGCACGTGTGACACTTATTAGGGTCCAAAAAGAATACTGCCTCCATTCTAAAATATATGACGTTTTGGTAGGCTAGTCATATATTCTAGAACGGAGGTAGTATAATTTAGCCGGCAAGCTTCAGCGAGTTGAAATCGTCATTGTTGTTGAATTGCAGTATACAGATGTGCCTGCAAACAATAGTGTAACACACTTCCAACTCATGAATCCGAAGAAAGTTTTACATGTTACCAAACTGTTTGAAACATTAACATAATCCACGGCTTCTAGCCATAAATTACACGGCTAGCTATCATGAAAGTAATAGTCAAATTTAAACATTTCTAGAGAAATTCGAAATAAATATTCGATTCTACAACAATTAAATCTAAAGCAAGCAGCAAGCAGCACGCAGCAGAAGAGAAGGCATCCACCATGCTGGACTTACGCGGAGAAAAGGGTGGATGAGCGACCATGGAAACCGCTTCTCGTACCGCACCACGGCCGTCTGCAGCTTGCCGCCACCCCCTCCCACCGAGAGGTCCCCGGACATCGGGCGGCGGTACCGGAGGTAATCCGCAATGGAGCTGCTCGCGGCGAACCGCTCCGCCCCGTCCGTCGCCGCGGCGAACGGTAGCAGAACGCGGCGGTGCCGGTGCCGGCGCCGCGCGAGGGTGGGAAAGGCGGCGAAGGAGGTGGAATACGCGGCTGGTGCTGTGGAGAGCATGGCAAGCGCCGGGTTAGCTAAGGCTAGGGTTCGGATGGGAGCGTGTGTGTATAATGGTCCTCACGGAAGGAGTGGGCGAGCACGGAGCTGAGGTTTCCCCGAGGATTGGCTTGGTCTCTCGTATGCGTCCTCACTGAGCGCGAGGCCCGATGGACTGCTGACGTCACAGTCCTTCCCTTCGAGCTGAGCAGTGTGCGCGCGGATGGCTCGCTATCGGCCACGATTCCCTCGGCGGGACAGGCCAACTCCAAGGAGCCCAATGCTTCACCCGCATCCGTTTGGAGATAAACAGACACAAAACGCAACTCAACACGCGGAGCAAATATACAAACATTCATTTTTCGTTCACTTTCGACCTCGTTTCCCAATCAAAGTTGGGTCGCGTTTGCATTGAAACGGGCATGTGGGACAGAGGGACGCATGCCCTTGTCCTCCCCTGGTCCGCACGCCAGCGACACAGATGGCCCTTTTTCTATTCCCCTCCTCCCTCCAGACCCCGCCCCCTCCCTCCAGTCCCCACCTCCTAACTCTGTCATAGTCGCTGCCATTTTCTTAGCCACCTCGATGTCTAGCCCGTCAGCCCCCCGCCTCCTCCGGTCGCCATTTTCTTGGCCACCTCGCTATCCAGCCCGTCCGTCGAATTTGAGGAGAGCGCATCTGGCCAGCGGATTTGAGCGCATCCAGCCGCGGGAGGCTGCACCTTGCCATGGATTGGCCGGGTACCGAACTGCACGGCCCCGACAACGCCTCCACACCGCATGCAGGTATTGACTCCGCCTCTAGCCGCTCAAATCTATCCCGTCTTCGGTTCGCCACCAGACACACCTGGCCGTCGTTCGGGCTTGGTGCGGGCCCATCGGCTCGTCGGCTTACCGTTGCCGCTCATAAAGTGCGACGACTGCCCGTGACAGGTCATTCGCCGCACAACGCCGGAACATCTCGGATGTGTGTTCATCAAGTGCAAAAACGACGGGGTACGTGCTTGTTTTCCTTCGGCTGTGTTCTCGGATTCGTCACATTTTCCATAGCTCTTTTGTGAAGGAAATATGCCCTAGAGGCAATAATAAAGTTGTTATTTATATTTTCTTATATCATGATAAATGTTTATTATTCATGCTAGAATTGTATTAACCGGAAACTTGATACATGTGTGGATACATAGACAAAACACAGTGTCCCTAGTGAGCCTCTACTAGACTAGCTCGTTGATCAAAAATGGTTAAGTTTCCTAACCATAGACATGAGTTGTCATTTGATGAACGGGATCACATCATTAGAAGAATGATGTGATGGACAAGACCCATCCGTTAGCTTAGCATAATGATCATTAAGTTTTATCGTTATTGTTTTCTTCATGTCATATACATATTCCTTTGACTCTGAGATTATGCAACTCCCGGATACCGGAGGAATACCTTGTGTGATATCAAACGTCACAACGTAAATGGATGATTATAAGGATGCTCTACAGGTATCTCCGAATGTGTTTGTTGGGTTGGCATAGATCAAGATTAGGATTTGTCACTCCGAGTATTGGAGAGGTATCTCTGGGCCCTCTCGGTAATACACATCATGATAAGCCTTGCAAGCAATGTGATTAATGAGTTAGTTGTGGGATGATGTATTACGGAACGAGTAAAGAGACTTGCCGATAATGAGATTGAACTGGGTATGAAGATACCGACGATCGAATCTCGGGCAGGTAACATACCGATGACAAAGGGAATAACGTATGTTGTCATTAAGGTACGACCGATAAAGATCTTCGCAGAATATGTGGGAACCAATATGAGCATCCAGGTTCCGTTGTTGGTTATTGACCGGAGAGGTGTCTCGGTCATGTCTACATAGTTCTCGAACCCGTAGGGTCCGCACGCTTAACGTTCGATAACGATTTTGTATTATATGAGTTATGTGATTTGGTGACCGAATCTGAGTCTCAGATGAGATCACAGACATGACGAGGAGTCTTGAAATGGTCGAGAGGTAAAGATTCATATATAGGACGATGATATTCGGACACCGGAAGTGTTTTGGGGGTACCAGGTACATATATTAGTACCACGTATCCGACAACTACATGGGCCTAATGGGCCAAGAAGAGGACAGACCAGCCCCTAGGTGGCTGGTGCGCCCCATGTAGGACAAAATAGGGGTAAGGAAAGAGGAGAAGAGAGAAAGGAAGCGGAGGGATTCGGCCTCCCCCTTTCTTCTCTCCTCTCTCCTCCTTCCTTCCCCATCCGGATGAATATGAAAGGGAGGGAGGCCGAATTGGGAGGCGCCCAAGTAGGATTCCTCCTACTTGGGGCGCCCCCTTGGCTGCCTCTCCTCCCCTCCAACCTATATATATATGAGGGGGGGGCACCGCTAGAACACACTACAACATCTGTTAGCCGTGTGCGGCGCCCCCCTCCATAGTTTACGCCTCCGGTCATATTCACGTAGTGCTTAGGCGAAGCCCTGCGCGGATCACTTCACCATCACCGTCACCATGCTGCCGTGCTGACGGAACTCTCCCTCGACACTTTGCTAGATCAAGAGTTCGAGGGACGTCATCGAGCTGAACGTGTGCAGAACTCGGAGGTGTCGTACGTTCGGTGCTTGATCGTTCGGAATGAGAAAAAGTTCAACTACATCAACCGCGTTGTCAAACGCTTCTGCTTTCGGTCTACGAGGGTACGTGGACACACCTCCCCCTCTCGTTGCTATACATCTCCTAGATATATCTTGCGTCGGCGTAGGATTTTTTTTGAAATTGCATGCTATGTTTTCCAACACTTTGCTTATACTCAAATTTGTGTGTGGGATGGATGCAAGTTTGGTATTGGGAAGAAGAATACATTGATATATTGCTAAGACCAAATTTGATAGATGTTTCGCGCACTCGTTGTGAGAATAGAGGTTAGAGATGAGACTAGATGTCAAGCAACGTCTACTTCTTTAGAATCGAAGAAGAAAGACGTATGCAAGATCGAGAAGCCCTATATTCGCTCTACGTTTGGGCTGGATATGAGGGGCGCCAGACAACCTAGAGCTTTGAGACCGATTCGAGGCGCCCTTCTGGGTCGTGTTTTTTACCGGTTAGTGTCTGGGTCGTTCATCCGGACGTATAAGGAAAGTTTGGGGCGCCCGGATGTAGATGCTCTAAGGCTTTGTTCGGTTACAAGGTGGCAAACTTGCTGACACTGACGCATTTGATCCACATGTCCATTTGATCGAAACGAGCAGAAGCAATGGTCCAACGCACCGACGCATCCCCAAATGTGGTCCTCTTAGTGTTCTTCTGGACGTATTTCCGGTTCTAATTTACGCCTGCTTTGCGTCCACGTAGACATGAGAAGAACAAGACACGTGTCCCCTCTGTGTCCGCCTCAGGCCCACGTGTCGGCCGACCAACTACCCACTGAAGGAAATATGCCCTAGAGGCAATAATAAAGTTATTATTTATTTCCTTACATATCATGATAAATGTTTATTATTCATGCTAGAATTGTATTAACCGGAAACATAATACATGTGTGGATACATAGACAAACAGAGTGTCACTAGTATGCCTCTACTTGACTAGCTTGTTAATCAAAGATGGTTAAGTTTCCTAACCATAGACAAAAGGAGTTGTCATTTGATTAACAAGGTCACATCATTAGTTGAATGATCTGATTGACATGACCCATTCCATTAGCATAGCACCCGATCGTTTAGTATGTTGCTGTTGCTTTTATCCATGACTTATACATGTTCCTTTGACTATGAGATTATGCAACTCCCGTTTGCCGGAGGAACACTTTGGGTGCTACCAAACGTCACAACGTAACTGGGTGATTATAAAGGAGTACTACAGGTGTCACCAAAGGTAGATGTTGGGTTGGCGTATTTCGAGATTAGGATTTGTCACTCCAATTGTGGGAGAGGTATCTCTGGGCCCTCTCGGTAATGCACATCACTTAAGCCTTGCAAGCATTGCAACTAATGAGTTAGTTACGGGATGATGTATTACGGAACGAGTAAAGAGACTTGCCGGTAACGAGATTGAACTAGGTATTGGATACCGACGATCAAATCTCGGGCAAGTAACATACCGATGGACAAAGGGAACAACGTATGTTGTTATGCGGTCTGACCAATAAAGATCTTCGTAGAATATGTAGGAGCCAATATGGGCATCCAGGTCCCGCTATTGGTTATTGACCGGAGATGTGTCTCGGTCATGTCTACATTGTTCTCGAACCGTAGGGTCCGCACGCTTAAGGTTACGATGACAATTATTATGAGTTTATGAGTTTTGATGTACCGAAGGAGTTCGGAGTCCCGGATGAGATCGGGGACATGACGAGGAGTCTCGAAATGGTCGAGACGTAAAGATCGATATATTGGACGACTATATTCGGACATTGGAAAGGTTCTGAGTGGTTCGGGTATTTATCGGAGTACCGGAGAGTTACGGGAATTCGTATTGGGCCTTATTGGGCCATACGGGAAAGGAGAGAAAGGGCCAAAAGGGTGGCCGCACCCCTCCCCTTGGACTAGTCCGAATTGGACTAGGGAGGGGGGGCGCCCCCCTCCTTCCTTCTCCTTCTCTCTTCCCTTTCCTTCTCTCCTACTCCCCCTACAAGGAAGAACTCCTAGTTGGACTAGGAAAGGGGGAATCCTACTCCCGGTGGGAGTAGGACTCCCCTTGGCGCGCCAAACATAGGGCCGGCCTCCTCCCTCCCTTGCTCCTTTATATACGGGGGCAGGGGGCACCCCATGGACACACAAGTTGATCCTTGAGATCGTTCTCCAGCCGTGTGCGGTGCCCCCTCCACCATATTCCACCTCGGTCATATTGTAGCGGTGCTTAGGCGAAGCCCTACGACAGTAGAACATCAAGATCGTCACCACGCCGTCGTGCTGACGGAACTCCTCCCCGACGCTTTGCTGGATCGGAGCCCGGGGATCGTCATCGAGCTGAACGTGTGCCAAGAACTCGGAGGTGCCGGAGTAATGGTGCTTGGATCGGTCGGATCGTGAAGACTTTCGACTACATCAACCGCGTTGATATAATGCTTCCGCTTTTGGTCTACGAGGGTACGTAGACAACACTCTCCCCTCTCGTTGCTATGCATCACCATGATCTTGCGTGTGCGTAGGAATTTTTTTTGAAATTACTACGTTCCCCAACAGTGGCATCCGAGCCTAGGTTTTTATGGTTTGATGTTATATGCACGAGTAGAACACAAGTGAGTTGTGGACGATATAAGTCATACTGCCTACCAGCATGTCATACTTTGGTTCAGCGGTATTGTTGGATGAGACGATCCAGACCAACCTTACGCGTACGCTTACGCGAGACCGGTTCCCTCGATGTGCTTTGCACACAGATGGCTTGCAGGAGACTGTCTCACGAACTTTAGTTGAACCAAGTGTGGCTACGCCCGGTCCTTGCGAAGGTTAAAACGGAGTCTATTTGACAAACTATCGTTGTGGTTTTGATGCGTAGGTGAGATTGGTTCTTGCTTAAAGCCCGTAGCAGCCACGTAAAACTTGCAACAAACAAAGTAGAGGACGTATAACTTGTTTTTGCAGGGCATGTTGTGATGTGATATGGTCAAGACATGATGCTATATTTTATTATATGAGATGATCATGTTTTGTAACCGAGTTATCGGCAACCGGCAGGAGCCGTATGGTTGTCGCTTTATTGTATGCAATGCAATCGCCCTGTAATGCTTTACTTTATCACTAAGCAGTAGCGATAGTCGTAGAAGCATAAGATTGGCGAGACGACAACGATGCTACGATGGAGATCAAGGTGTCGCGCCGGTGACGATGGTGATCATGATGGTGCTGCAGAGATGGAGATCACGAAGCACAAGATGATGATGACCATATCATATCACTTATATTGATTTGCATGTGATGTTTATCTTTTATGCATCTTATCTTGCTTTGATTAACGGTAGCATTATAAGATGATCTCTCACTAAATTATCAAGAAGTGTTCTCCCCGAGTATGCACCGTTGCCAAAGTTCGTCGTGCCCAGACACCACGTGATGATCGGGTGTGATAAGCTCTACGTCCATCTACAACGGGTGCAAGCCAGTTTCGCACACGCGGAATACTCGGGTTATACTTGACGAGCCTAGCATATGCAGATATGGCCTCGGAACACGGAGACCGAAAGGTCAAACGTGAATCATATAGTAGATATGATCAACATGATGATGTTCACCATTGAGAACTAATCCATTTCACGTGATGATCGGTTATGGTTTAGTTTGATTTGGATCACGTGATCACTTAGAAGATTAGAGGGATGTCTATCTAAGTGGGAGTTCTTAAGTAATATGATTAATTGAACTTAAAATTATCATGAACTTAGTCCTGGTAGTATTTTGCAAATCTATGTTGTAGATCAATAGCTCGCGTTGTTGCTTCCCTGTGTTTATTTTGATATGTTCCTAGAGAAAATTGTGTTGAAAGATGTTAGTAGCAAAGATACGGATTGGATCCGTGATCTGAGGTTTATCCTCATTGCTGCACAGAAGAATTATGTCCTTGATGCACCGCTAGGTGACAGACCTATTGCAGGAGCAGATGCAGACGTTATGAACGTTTGGATAGCTCAATATGATGACTACATGATAGTTTAGTGCACCATGCTTAACGGCTTAGAATCGGGACTTTAAAGACGTTTTGAACGTCATGGAGCATATGAGATGTTCCAGGAGTTGAAGTTAATATTTCAAGCAAATACCCGAGTTGAGAGATATGAAGTCTCCAACAAGTTCTATAGCTAAAAGATGGAGGAGAATCGCTCAACTAGTGAGCATGTGCTCAGATTGTCTGCGTACTACAATCGCTTGAATCAAGTGGGAGTTAATCTTCCAGATAAGATAGTGATTGACAGAATTCTCTAGTCACCATCACCAAGTTAGTAGAACTTCGTGATGAACTATAATATGCAAGGGATAACGGAAACAATTCCCAAGCTCTTCGTGATGCTGAAATCGACGAAGGTAGAAATCAAGAAAGAGCATCAAGTGTTGATGGTTGACAAGATCACTAGTTTCAAGAAAAGGGCAGAAGGAGAACTTCAAGAAGAACGGCAATCAAGTTGCTGCTCAAATGAAAAAGCCCAAGTCTGGTCCTAAGCCTGAGACTAAGTGCTTCTACTGCAAAAGGACTGGTCACTGGAAGCGGAACTACCCCAAGTGATTGGCGGATAAGAAGGATGGCAAAGTGAACATAAGTATATTTGATATACATGTGTACTTTACTAGTGTTCATAGCAACCCCTCAGTATTTGGTACTAGTTCAGTTGCTAAGATTAGTAACTCGAAACGGGAGTTGCAGAATGAACAGAAACTAGTTAAGGGTGAAGTGATGATGAGTGTTGGAAATAGTTCCAAGATTGATATGATCATCATCGCACACTCCCTATACTTTCAGGATTAGTGTTGAACCTAAATAAGTGTTATTTGGTTTTTGCGTTGAGCATGAATATGATTTGATCATGTTTATTGCAATACGGTCATTCATTTAAGTTAGAGAACAATTGTTGTTCTGTTTACATGAATAAAACCTTCTATGGTTATACACACCAACGAAATGGTTTGTTGGATCTCGATCGTAGTAATACACATATTCATAAAATTGAAGCCAAAAGATGCAAAGTTAATAATTATAGTGCAACTTATTTGTGGCACTGCCGTTTAGGTCATATTGGTGTAAAGCGCATGAAGAAACTCCATGCTGATGGAATTTTGGAATCACTTGATTATGAATCACTTGATACTTGTGAACCATGCCTCATGGGCAAGATGACTAAGACTCCGTTCTCCGGAACAATGGAGCGAGCAACATATTTGTTGGAAATCATACATACTGATGTATGTGGTCCGATGAATATTAAGGCTCGCGACAAGTATCATTATTTTCTGACCTTCACAGATGATTTGAGCAGATATGGGTATATCTACTTAATGAAACACAAGTCTGAAACATTTGAAAAGTTCAAAGAATTTCAGAGTGAAGTTGAAAATCATCGTAACAAGAAAATAAAGTTTCTACGATCTGATCGTGGAGGAGAATATTTGAGTTACGAGTTTGGTCTACATTTGAAACAATGCGGAATAGTTTCGCAACTCACGCCACCTGGAACACCACAGCGCAATGGTGTGTCCGAACGTCATAACCGTACTTTATTAGATATAGTACAATCTATGATGTTTCTTACCGATTTACCAATATCGTTTTGGGATCATGCATTAGAGACAGTTGCATTCACATTTAAAAGGGCACCATCTAAGTCCGTTGAGACGACACAATCTGAACTGTGGTTTAGCAAGAAACCAAAGTTGTCGTTTCTTAAAGTTTGGGATTGTGATGCTTATGTGAAAAAGTTTCATCCTGATAAGCTCAAACCCAAATCGGAGAAATATGTCTTCATAGGATACCCAAAGGAGACAGTTGGGTACACCTTCTATCTCAGATCCGAAGGCAAGACATTCGTTGCTGAGAATGGATACTTTCCAGAGAAGGAGTTTCTCTCGAAAGAAGTGAGTGGGAGGAAAGTAGAACTTGATAAGATAACTGTATCTGCTCCCTTATTGGAAAGTGGTTCATCACAGAAATCTGTTCCTGTGACTACTACACCAATTAGTGAGGAAGCTAATGATGATGATCATGTAACTTCAAATCAAGTTACTACCGAATCTCGTAGGTAAACCAGAGTGGTACGGTAATCCTGTTCTGGAAGTCATGTTACTAGACCATGACGAACTTGCGAACTATGAGGAAGCGATGATGAGCCCAGATTCCGCGAAATGGTTTGAGGCCATGAAATCTGAGATATGATCCATGTATGAGAACAAAGTATGGACTTTGATGGATTTGCCCGATGATCGGCAGGCCATAGAAAATAAATGGATCCTCAAGAGGAAGACGGACGCTGATAGTAGCGTTACTATCTACAAAGCTAGAATTGTCGCAAAAGGTTTTCGACAAGTGCAAGGTGTTGACTATGATGAGAGTTTCTCACTCGTATCTATGCTTAAGTCTGTCCGAATCATGTTAGCAATTGCCGCATTTTATGAAATCTGGCAAATGGATAACAAAACTACAATCCTTAATGGATTTATTAAAGAAGAGTTGTATATGATGCAACCAGAAGGTTTTGTCAATCCTAAAGGTGCTAACAAAATATGCAAGCTCCAGCGATCCATCTATGGATTGGTGCAAGCATCTCAGAGTTGGAATACACGCTTTGATAAGTTGATCAAAACATATAGTTTTATACGGACTTGCGGTGAAGCCTGTATTTACAAGAAAGTGAGTGGGAGCACTACAACATTTCTGATAAGTATATGTGAATGACATATTGTTGATCAGAAATAATGTAGAATTATTCTGCAAAGCATAAAGGAGTGTTTGAAAGGAGTTTTTCAAAGAAAGACCTCGGTGAAGCTGCTTACATATTGAGTATCAAGATCTATAGAGATAGATCAAGACGCTTGATAAGTTTTTTCAATGAGTACATACCTTGACAAGATTTTGAAGTAGTTCAAAATGGAACAGTCAAAGAAAGAGTTCTTTCCTGTGTTACAAGGTGTGAAATTGAGTAAGACTCAAAGCCCGACCACGACAGAAGATAGAAAGAGAATGAAAGTCATTCCCTATGCCTTGGCCATAGGTTCTATAAAGTATGCCATGCTGTTTACCAGATCTATTGTATACCCTACACTGAGTTAAGCAAGGGAGAACAATGGTGATCTAGGAGTAGATCACTGGACAGCGGTCAAAATTATCCTTAGTGGAATAAGGATATGTTTCTCGATTATGGAAGTGACAAAAGGTTCGTCGTAAAGGGTTACGTCGATGCAAGTTTTGACGCCGATCTGGATGACTCTAAGTCTCGATCTAGATACATATTTAAAGTGGGAGCAATTAGCTAGAGTAGCTCCGTACATAGCATTGTAGACATAGAAAATTGCAAAATACATAACGGATCTGAATGTGGCAGACCCGTTGACTAAACTTCTCTCACAAGCAAAACATGATCACACCTTAGTACTCTTTGGGTGTTAATCACATAGCGATGTGAACTAGATTACTGAATCTAGCAAACCCTTTGGGTGTTGGTCACATGGCGATGTGAACTATGGGTGTTAATCACATGATGATGTGAACTATCGATGTTAATCACATGGTGATGTGAGTTAATCACATGGTGATGTGAGTTAATCACATGGTGATGTGACCTAGATTATTGACTCTAGTGCAAGTGGGAGACTGAAGGAAATATGCCCTAGAGGCAATAATAAAGTTATTATTTATTTCTCTTACATATCATGATAAATGTTTATTATTCATGCTAGAATTGTATTAACCGGAAACATAATACATGTGTGGATACATAGACAAACAGAGTGTCACTAGTATGCCTCTACTTGACTAGCTTGTTAATCAAAGATGGTTAAGTTTCCTAACCATAGACAAAAGGAGTTGTCATTTGATTAACAAGGTCACATCATTAGTTGAATGATCTGATTGACATGACCCATTCCATTAGCATAGCACCCGATCGTTTAGTATGTTGCTGTTGCTTTTATCCATGACTTATACATGTTCCTTTGACTATGAGATTATGCAACTCCCGTTTGCCGGAGGAACACTTTGGGTGCTACCAACGTAACTGGGTGATTATAAAGGAGTGCTACAGGTGTCACCAAAGGTAGATGTTGGGTTGGCGTATTTCGAGATTAGGATTTGTCACTCCAATTGTGGGAGAGGTATCTCTGGGCCCTCTCGGTAATGCACATCACTTAAGCCTTGCAAGCATTGCAACTAATGAGTTAGTTGCGGGATGATGTATTACGGAACGAGTAAAGAGACTTGCCGGTAACGAGATTGAACTAGGTATTGGATACCGACGATCAAATCTCGGGCAAGTAACATACCGATGAACAAAGGGAACAACGTATGTTGTTATGCGGTCTGACCAATAAAGATCTTCGTAGAATATGTAGGAGCCAATATGGGCATCCAGGTCCCGCTATTGGTTATTGACCGGAGATGTGTCTCGGTCATGTCTACATTGTTCTCGAACCGTAGGGTCCGCACGCTTAAGGTTACGATGACAGTTATTATGAGTTTATGAGTTATGATGTACCGAAGGAGTTCGGAGTCCCGGATGAGATCGGGGACATGACGAGGAGTCTCGAAATGGTTGAGACGTAAAGATCGATATATTGGACGACTATATTCGGACATCGGAAAGGTTCTGAGTGGTTCGGGTATTTATCGGAGTACCGGAGAGTTACAGGAATTCGTATTGGGCCTTATTGGGCCATACGGGAAAGGAGAGAAAGGGCCAAAAGGGTGGCCGCACCCCTCCCCTTGGACTAGTCCGAATTGGACTAGGGAGGGGGGGCGCCCCCCTCCTTCCTTCTCCTTCTCTCTTCCCTTTCCTTCTCTCCTACTCCCCCTACAAGGAAGAACTCCTAGTTGGACTAGGAAAGGGGGAATCCTACTCCCGGTGGGAGTAGGACTCCCCTTGGCGCGCCAAACATAGGGCCGGCCTCCTCCCTCCCTTGCTCCTTTATATACAGGGGCAGGGGGCACCCCATGGACACACAAGTTGATCCTTGAGATCGTTCTCTAGCCGTGTGCGGTGCCCCCCTCCACCATATTCCACCTCGGTCATATTGTAGCGGTGCTTAGGCGAAGCCCTACGACAGTAGAACATCAAGATCGTCACCACGCCGTCGTGCTGACAGAACTCCTCCCCGACGCTTTGCTGGATCGGAGCCCGGGGATCGTCATCGAGCTGAACGCGTGCCAAGAACTCGGAGGTGCCGGAGTAACGGTGCTTGGATCGGTCGGATCGTGAAGACGTACGACTACATCAACCGCGTTGATATAACGCTCCCGCTTTCGGTCTACGAGGGTACGTAGACAACACTCTCCCCTCTCGTTGCTATGCATCACCATGATCTTGCGTGTGCGTAGGAATTTTTTTTGAAATTACTACGTTCCCCAACACCCACCCTAGTCATAGTAAATTCCACGCATTCGTTCGGGCTCGTTCATCAGCCACAGGAAACATCTAGGCCTCGTCCTTTTTAAATGGCAAGCATACGGGGTGCCTGAGGGAATCTTGGACTAAGGGGTCCTCGGGCGTCCGGCCTGTTAGCCATGGGCCGAACTGATGGGCTGAGAAGACATGAAGACCGAAGACTGCGCCCGTGTCCGAATGGGACTCTCCTTGGCGTGGAAGGCAAGCTTGGCGACCGAATGTGTAGATTCCTTTCCTTTGTAACCGACCTTGTGTAATCCTAAATCCTCCCTGGGCCTATATAAACCGAAGGACTTAGTCTGGAAAGGACAGATACTCATTACCATATTCATACAGGCTAGACTACTAGGGTTTAGCCATTACGATCTCGTGGTAGATCAACTCTTGTAATACTCATATCCATCAAGATCAATCAAGCAGAAAGTAGGGTATTACCTCCATAGAGAGGGCCCGAACCTGGGTAAACATTGTGTCCCCTGTCTCCTGTTACCATCGACTTTAGACGCACAGTTCGGGACCCCCTACCCGAGATCCGCCGGTTTTGACACCGACATTGGTGCTTTCATTGAGAGTTCCACTGTGTCGTCGACGAAAGGTTCGATGGCCCCTTCAATCGTCGATAGTGACGCTGTCCAAGGAGAAACCTTCCTCCCCGGACAGATCTTCGTGTTCGGCGGCTTCACACTGCGAGCCAACTTGTTTGGCCACCTGGAGCAGATCGATAACTACGCCTCTGGCCATCAGGTCAGCTTTAGGAGTTTGAACTACGTTGCGGACGTCCATGGATATTTGATTTTTGCCGGATTCGAGACCGCAGCGACCACTCCTGGTCACCTTGACAAACATGGCCTAAATCTGTCGTCAGACCGCACCAGGAGATAACTCCTGTGACCACTCCGGCCTTAGATCTAGAGCACACTGCGGCATCCAAGGATTGGAGGCTCAACCCCACCACGGAGGCCACAGATTCCCCGGCGTTGGAGCCGCACATGGACGTAACCTCACACAATACTCGTGTCACCGTAATTTTGGACTCTTCTCCGGATATAAGTTCCGAACCATGTGAGTCCGCGGATGCTGAACTTGATCGCTTATAGATTTTCGAGTTCAGCGTCACAGACATCTTCCAGCACTCGCCCTTGGGCGATGTGCTGAACTCATTAATGAACTTGTCCTTGGCGGGGGACTCACAGCCGAATTATGTCCGGTTCAAACTGGAGGTTGATGATGAAGGAGAATTTCGCTTCCCACCCACCACCCACTTCATAGCCACTATCGAAGACTTAACCGACGCGCTTGACTATGACTCCAAAGACATCGACGGTATGGACGAGATGCCGGAGACGAGGAGGCCCAAAACCCGTCGTTCACTGGACGATGGACGGCCACTGCCTCGTATGACGTCTACATGGTAGATACGCCGAAAAATAATAGCGGCGATGACAAGGAAAACCCAGCAAAGGAGGACCCTCCTAAAACACAACCAAAGCGCCGGCGTCAGCGGCGCCGCTCTAAATCCCGCCGCAGCAGGGACAGCAACACCGGCACAGGAGACAACAACACTCCGAATGGTGCCGAAGACACAGAAGAACCCGATGAACAAACTGCCAAACAAGGCAATCGGGAATCAGGGCATGCAAGCCCTGACGAACAGGCCATAGAAGAAGACTCGGAGGACGGTAGTTACCGTCCACCCTCCGAGGAGGAGGTGAGCCTCGGCAACGAAGACCTCATCGTGCCTGAGGAGCCCTTGGAGCAGGAGCGCTTTAAGCTTCAGCCAATAGCCACTGCAAGGAGCCTGAAAAAGAAGCAGCAGCAGCTTCAAGCTGACCAAGACCTGCTCAATGACAGATGGACCGATGTCCTGGCAGCCGAGGAATGCCGCCTTAAACGCCCAGCCAAAAGTTACCCGAAGCGCAGATTACTACCTCAGTTCGATGATGAGGCGCCAGATCCCGCACCAGCATCACGCAATGCGGCTGATCGGCCACCGCGTGGTCGGGATAAAACTGCAACCCGAGCCAAAAACTAGACTGTCCCACCCCGCCGTAGAGGCAGGGATAAGACAGCTCGGGGCGATACATATGACCTCCGTCAAGACCTGGATAGTAGAGCGGAACATACAAGATCGACCTACGGATCACGAAGACGTGCCTTAACGCGCGGGGACAGCTATCTATTCGGACGTGACAAACCCAGTCACGCCCGAGCCGAAAACCGCAGACGGACTCCATCAGAGCTACGTCGCGACGCGGCCTGATACAGTGGCACCGCACACCCTCTTTGCTTCACTGACGAAGTAATGGACCACGAATTCCCATAAGGGTTTAAACCCGTAAACATCGAATCATACGATGGAACAACCGATCCTGCGGTATGGATCGAGGATTTTATTCTCCACATCCACATGGCCCGCGGGGATGATCTTCACGCCATCAAATACCTCCCACTAAAACTTAAAGGGCCAGCCCGGCACTGGCTAAATAGTCTGCCCGTGAATTCTATTGGCAGCTGGGAGGACCTGGAAGAAGCTTTTCTAGACAACTTCCAAGGTACATATGTTCGGCCGCCAAACGCCGATGACTTAAGTCACATAGTCCAACAGCCTGGAGAGTCAGCCAGGAAATTCTGGACTAGATTCCTCACTAAAAAGAGCCAGATTGTTGACTGTCTGGATGCCGAAGCCCTAGCGGCCTTTAAACATAGCATCCGTGATGAATGGCTCGCCCGCCATCTCGGCCATGAAAAGCCCAAATCTATGGCAGCCCTCACGACACTCATGACCCGCTTTTGCGTGGGTGAGGACAATTGGCTGGCTCGTAGCAAAAACACAGCCAGCGAGGCGGGCCCCTCCGAGGTCAAAAACAGCAATGGCAAGCTCCGACGAAACAGACACAAGCGCCAAAGCAATGGTGATAATATCGATGACACTACAGTTAATGCCGGATTCAGCGGCTCCAAGTCCGGTCAGCGGAAAAAGGCGTATAAAAGGAGCGGCCAGGGACCATCCAGCTTGGACCGCATACTCGATCGTCCGTGCCAGATACATGGCACCCCAGACAAACCAGCCAATCATACCAACGGGGATTGCTGGGTGTTTAAACAGGCCGGCAAGTTAAATGCCGAGAACAAGGAAAAGGGATCGCAAAGTGAGGACAATGATGAAGAGCCCCGGCAGCCGAACTCAGCGGGGCAGAAGAAGTTCCCCCCTCAAGTCAAAACGGTGAACATGATCTATGCTACACACATCCCCAAAAGGGTGCGCAAGCGCGCACTAAGGGACGTTTACGCGATAGAGCCAGCTGCCCCAAAATTCAACCCATGGTCATCATGCCCGATCACTTTTGATCGTCGGGATCATCCGACCAGTATCCGGCATGGCCGATCAGCCGCACTAGTCCTGGACCCAATAACTAACAGATTCCACCTGACGCGAGTCCTCATGGACGGGGGTAGCAGCCTCAATCTGCTCTATCAAGACACAATGCGCAAAATGGGCATTAATCCATCAAGGATCAAGCCAACGAAGACTACCTTTAAAGGAGTCATACCAGGTGTAGAGGCCCGCTGTACGGGCTCAATCACACTAGAGGTTGTCTTTGGATCCCCCGACAACTTCCGAAGCGAGGAGTTAATCTTCGACATCGTCCCATTCCGCAGTGGTTATCACGCACTGCTCAGACGGACGGCATTCGCCCGGTTCAACACGGTACCGCACTACGCTTATCTTAAGCTTAAGATGCCCGGTCCACGCGGCATCATAACGGTCAACGGAAACACGGAACGCTCCCTCCGCACAGAGGAGCACACCGCCGCCCTAGCAGCAGAAGTATAGAGCGGCCTTCTCAAGCAGAACCGTAATCCGGCTGCCGAGCCCCTGGACATCGTAAAGAGGGTCCGGACTACGCCACAACAAGACAGCTCGGCTCATCAAGAGCTGAACTAGCAATTTGGACTCCGTCCCAGCCCCGATCAGGTAGTGGCATTCATACCACGCGTGCATAATTACGCACTAGAAATCCCATGGGCATCGATGGAGGCACAACTAGCTTGTGGTCCACAGTTCGGCTCGACCGATCCCGGACACACATATACTGTCAATATTTCCTTTTTCCTTTTCCAGGTTTATTTCACATAGCCTTGTTCGACGGCCCGACCACCGATCATGTCAAACGATAAAAACACCAGGATGGCAAGAAGCAAAGACGTATAGGGGAAGCTCTAGAGGTCACTTCAACAACCACTTTACCTGTTGTTAGGACCCACACGCAGCTCGCCCTTGGTCATGGCATGTTACATAGCCGGATTTCTTATCGCACTATTTGTATTAATGCGCTTTGACGCATTAACCCAATTATAATGGAAACAGTTCGTGGCTCAACCTTAAGGGCCCAAGATATCACCTCTGCTTTATTCCTGTTTTCCTTTAATAACTTATCTTCTAGCACCCTTACACTTTGGTACGTTTCATATTTGCCAGGGGCTCCCAGGCGCCCTAAAATACGGCAACAAAGTCCGAACACTTTTTATAGTATAGTTCGGCACCCCAAATTTAGCATTATATCCATTGGCTCTGAATCATGTCTTTGGTTAATAGTTGGGTTGCCCGGCTCCTGTGCTTGCTACCTTATGTTCCGCTATATCGGCTAAGGTAGTAAAGGGAGAACTACTGCGATTGTGCCCTGGTTTATCCAAAGGAGCACCTCAGTAGAGAAAGCCGAAAACTAACTGTCATGATGCAGCGAGAGCCGGACAGCTGTTCGGAGGTTGCAAATCGTTGGAGATTTCTTCCGCATTGCACGAAGGATCGGCACTTCCCGATCAGACGCTTATAGCACCCTAGTTCGGAAACTAGGGGCTGCGTCAATGTTTTTATTGTCGAACTCCTATGGCTAAGTGAGGGCGTTAAAGCCGAATAGTCTGGTTGCCTGGTTCGTTGCACTAAACAACTCCTTCAAGGACCATATAATTAGATCAAGATTGTTTAGATTCCATCTCGAACACCTCCATACTACCTACGTGGGGGCACAAGCCGACGACTGGCCAACCCTCAGATTTCATATAAACACGGCCGCACAGGAGTTAAAATTAAAAACATAACAATCATTATATTACAAACCCACTTTGTTTCACCATACAAGGCAAAGACAACACGAACATATTCATTCAAAAATAATGTCCTGCCCACCACATCTTGCAACGGGCGAAGGCCATACGAGCACCCTCAATACAGGCCGATCGTTTGACGATATCCAGCCGAGGACAGGCGTCCACCATCTCCTCACGAGTCCGAAGTAGCTATCGGGCAGAGCTTCGGCTGGCCATAGCCGGATTATCAAATCCTTCATGGCTAGTTCGGCCACCCTATGCAGCTCCACTAGCTGTTTCAGCTGATCGATGAAGGGCACGAGATGCTCTGGCGCAAGATATTGCGACCAGAATAGCTTCTCCATGGAGCTCCCTTCTTCGGCTCGGAAGAACTCCGCGGCGTCGGACACACTTCGCGGCAAATCAGCAAAAGCCCCTGGAGAACTCCGAATCTGGGTTAGTAAAAGATACTTCCTCTTCGCATATTTGCTTTGCATACTGAATGCCTTACCCGCAGCAATCTTCCTCGCCTCCTGGACCTCTTGGAGGGCGCCCTGGGCCTCATTCCGGGCCATCTTCGCGCTCTGATGAGCCTTGGATAGTTCGGCCTCTTTAGCCGACGTGTCACGCTCCAAGGTCTAACACTTCTTCACCGCGTCGTGGAGCTCTTGTTGCACCTCGTTGACCCGGGCCTTGAGCTTCTTACGGGCAGCCTTCTCCTTGGCGGCCTTCCCCTCGGCTTTGCCCAGGGCCTTTTTCAGAGCCTCGACCTTGGTCGTCACTCCTATTTATATCAAGACACTCTGGTCAATATATAATATCCTACTCTTTCCGAATACTTCTCAGGTTATTACATACCTTGATTCTCCTGGAGCTACCTCTTCACCTGGCCGAGATCCTTCTCGGCCTGCTCCAGCCTTCGCTTAAGTTCGGAAACTTTGGCAGCATGTGAGGCCGCGGCCAGCAGCGACGCCTGCATATTCATTCCAGACAAATTTAGTTAGTTCCCTACAATAAAGGAATGATCCTCTGTCCGGCTTTTCTTTCCGAACACCGGACAGTGTCTCAGGGGCTACTGTCTATATGGGGATTTTCTCTTTTTGCGTCGTTTACCTCAAAACCTGTCAGCAGGCTGTTGCAGGCTTCGGTTAGCCCGCTCTTGGCAGACTGAACCCTTTTAATCACCGTGCCCATAAGAACACGATGCTCATCCACAATGGAAGTGCCTCGCAGCGCTTCCAGCAGATCATCTAGTGCCCCTGGTTGGACAGGGGTCACCGGTGGAATAGGCGTACCCCCTTCTTTCGAAGGAGGTTGCGTGCCGGATTTCGGAGCCGTATCGATCTCCGAAATCAAGTCTGGTTGAGGGCCGAACTGAGTATGGCCCTCCTCCCCAGTCTCACGGGGGATTGGTTCCCCCTGGTGTTCGGCGACGGGGGCTTCGCCTTCGGGCGCTTCTTGAGCCTCTCCCCGGCCTGGGAAGGTCCGTTGGGAGAGCACCTCATCGTCCCCTTTGGCCTTGGGAGAGTAAGCGGCTGGCGGTGTCTCGCTGGCCATCTCCTTTGGGTCCAACGAACCTCTTGATGAGGATCGCTGGGAACTGTCATGGGCCGTACTGCAATAGCATAAGTATCCATGTCAATACATTGAAATGGAGAGGCTAGACATATGGATATGCGGGAGTCATAGCACTTACGAAGCAGCTTGAGGCTTGGTGCGGGGGTGTTGCTCCGGACTGCTGTTGACGTCCCACGCGGATTTGTCCGCGAAGGAGCCGTTCCCCTTCTTGGATGTCCCCGCCTCCAGGCTCGTGGAGGCCGCCCTCTTCTTCCTTCCCCCATCAGGGGGAGGGTTGTTCTCCTTCTCCTCCTCATCATCGTCATCTTTAGCGGCGGAGGAGCGGGTCTTGTCTTCGGACGTCGCGTCCGAAGCACTCTTGTGACGGGGGCCACTCCGGACCCCCTTGGCCTTCTTCGCCGGCGCTGTATAGGACGCCGACACCAGCATCTTTGCTAAACGCGAAATGACTAGTTCTTCAGGTAGCAGAGCCGGACACTGGATCCGCTTCGCCCTCTCCATCCATTCTTGAAGAGGCAATGATAGTAAAAGTTCAGATATCCTCCTTGAAGCAAATAAGTAGAGGACACGATAGGAACTTACCTTGCTCGCAGGATGGTTAATGTCGTGCCCACGATCCGAATCTGTGGCTGGCGGTATCTCATCGCCCTTGAAGAGCAACTTCCATGCATCTTCGTGAGTCGTTCCGAAGAGCCTCTCCAGGGTTTGGTGCCTCCTCGGATTAAACTCCCAAAGGGGTGTTTTCGGCTTTGGCAAGGGATGATCCGGCGAACCAGCATCACTTGGATTACATCGACAGGTTTGAAATTCTTGTCCCCATGCTTTGAACGCACGTCTGCAACGCTATCAGCTCGTCTGGCGAACACCAGTTCGGGCTCTTCTCGACCCAGGAGGTGAGTCGCATGGGAGCGCCAAAGCTAAATTCGGCAGCCGCGACCAGTTTGTGCCGCGGGGTTTTGTGATGTAGAACCACTGTTTTTGCCATTCCTTGATAGTCTTCATGAAAGTGCCTTTTGGCCAGGAGACATTGGCCAGCTTACTCACCATGGCTCCTTCGCACTCTGCATAATGGCCGTACACTACCTTCGGCTTCACGTTGAAGACTTTGAGCCACAACCCGAAGTGGGGTTGGATGCGGAGGAAGGCCTCACACACGACGATGAACGCCGAGATGTTGAGGAAGGAGTTCGGGGATAGATCATGGAAGTCTATCCCGTAATAATACATCAGCCCGCGGACGAAAGGGTGGAGTGGAAACCCTAGCCCGCGGAGGAAATGAGGGATGAATACCACCCTCTCGTTGGGCTTCGGCGTGGGGACAACTTGCCCCTGGGCTGGAAGACAGTGGGCGATTTTCTTCGCCAAATATCCGGCCGCCCGAAGCTCGGCAATGTCTTTCTCCTTGACGGAGGAGACCATCCATTTGCCTTGACCTCCGGATCCGGACATGATCGGATGCTTTTCGGAGATGGAGAAAGATGGGGACTTGGGCGCTGGAGCTGAAGGATGGAAGGGCAGAGGAAGGGGAAGGCGTGAGTAGACAAGGGCAAATTCTTATCCCCTTATAAAGGGTCACGAATATCAAGCGCCTCCTCACTCACCTTAAAACTCGCCTATTCCCAAGGGCTGTGTAGAAAACACGGTTGGGTTACCCATACCTGTATTGATGAGAATCTCACAATAAGGGGACACGGTCTCTGCTTCGACAAGACGTGACAATGGCAACCGCGTCTCGAAACATGGAACGGCAGAACAAAACGGTCCGAAATTATGACTGGGCAGACGTGATGTCACGTTGTAAAAAGTTGTCAGCGGATTGGACTCGTGGAGTATTACATTCTCTCTGCTGCTGTGTGTGGTGTGTGACAGGTCTGGATACAATCATCGCGTCTGGAGACTATCTTGGAGTTCGGAAAGAAGGGAACCTGCCTTGCAATGCCGAAGACAAATCTGCGTGCTGGACTCCTCGTCATTGAAGCCAGGTTCAGGGGCTACTGCGGGAGTCCTGGACTAAGGGGTCCTCGGGCGTCCGGCCTATTAGCCATGGGCCGGACTGATAGGCTGTGAAGATACGAAGACCGAAGACTGCACCCGTGTCCGAATGAGACTCTCCTTGGCATGGAAGGCAAGCTTGGCGACCGAATATGTAGATTCTTTTCCTTTGTAACCGACCTTGTGTAACCCTAGATCCTCCCGGTGTCTATATAAACTGGAGGACTTAGTCCGAAAAGAACAGATACTCATTACCATAGTCATACAGGCTAGACTTCTAGGGTTTAGCTATTACGATCTCGTGGTAGATCAACTCTTGTAATACTCATATCCATCAAGATCAATCAAGCAGGAAGTAGGGTATTACCTCCATAGAGAGGGCCCGTGCCAGGACCCTGATCCTAAGTCACACCGATCTAGCATGTAACACATCATATCACTTTGCGGCCTCACGCACGGTATTCCCACGGGTGCCACCTTACCTGGCCCGGGACAGTTTGCGCCTTTTGGCTCACGTATACGCTAGTGTTGCTAGCATCCATATGATAGAGAACCCAGGCCGACATGACTAGTCGTGAACCCAAAGTGGCACTAACTTACGGGGACAGGCATACATGAATCAACATCGAGCATGTCGGTCAGCAGCGTGCGAATCCGGGCTGTAGCACTGGGCTAACAGGACTCTGGTGAACCGGGCTGTAGCAGGCTAGGCAGGACTCGGATGTCACCGCGTGACATTTCCCAGAAGGGACAGACACAAGAATGAAGTGAATCACATGCCGGCCAGTCAAGTGTTCCAGAGCAGTAGTGCTGGGCTAGCAGGACTCCGGTGAACCGGGCTGTAGCGGACTACTATGGCTCATGGAAGCACAAGACTACATTTCCCCATAAGAGAGGCTACCGAGGATAAACAACTAGGTTATCGGATCCCACACATACCAAGCATTTGAATCATACACACAATATGCTCGATATGTGTAAATACAACATGGCATCACAACATAACTCTACAACTCAAGTATTTATTCATTAGGCTCCGAGGAGCCAAGTATTACAATCATGGTCTCATGACCCAACATACAGAGCATACAAGCATCGAGCGGAAGCATAAACATGTCTGAGTACAAACAACTACAAATGAAAAAGGTTGAGAAGCCTGACTATCTACACGACCCTCCCAAGGGTACAAGATCGTAGCTGAGGTAACAAGCTAAACATCAAAGTCCATGCGGAACTACTAGTGAGACTAAAGTCTCTCTACAAAAACATAAAATAAGCAAACGTGAGTACAAATGTACCCAACAAGACTTACATCAGAACTAACTACATATGCATCGGTATCAACAAAGGGGGTAGTGGAGTTTAACTGCAGCAAGCCAGCTTTGACTCGGTGGCTATCCTAAACTACGACTGCAAGTAACTCTTTTGAGGTGGCGCACACGAGTCCACATATTCACCACATCAATACACCACTATGGATCCGCTCCCGTCGACCTACGAGAACGCCATCCATAGCACTCACGCTTATCTTGCGAGTTTTAGAGTATCCACTTTCACTTGTCTATGAACTGTACATGCAACCCAGAAGTCCTTTACCGCGGACACGGCTATTCGAATAGATCATGTTAACCCTGCAGGGGTGTACTTCTTCACACACTCTCTCGCCACTTACCACCATGTACACGTCGTGTATCTCGGCAACCTTCAAGCGGAAGCCTGGCCAGGGAGTCGGCGACGACCTGACTAACCACACAAGTTTCTAGTCCAGGTTTATCGCCTATTCGGGTTCCATCCGCAAGGAGATCCGGCCGGGGTGTCGCTCACGGCCCCAAACGATGCGTCACTCATGGTCAACCCTGGTTAACTCGGGTCAAACCCGCCGGCGTTTAGCCGCCGGAGAGGTCAGCGGCGCTCTTGTGCCTCGGGTTTCCTCTATGGGGCATCGTTCGATGCGCCGTTGGGCTCTACGGAGGGCTACCACGATGGCGTGTCGGATGGTGGTGGTTTACGGGCCTGGGGTGGCCGGTGTCAACGGCGGCGAGGTCATCCGCAGCGGCCGGAGCTCGGGTGATGATCGAAACGGCGGCGCAGAACATTCCAGGAGCAAAGGGTGGCCGCGTTCGATGCGCGGGAGTGCACTGAGGAAAGTGGTGAGCTCGGACGCGTGCTGGCACGGCCGTAACCACGACGGCGACATGGCCGGCGGGGAGGTGCTCTCGGCTCCGGTGGAAACGGCGGGTACACGGTGCAATAGAGCACGGGGGGAGAGGAGAGCGGCAGAGGAGCTCACAATGAGTTAAACGGGAGGGTCAGCGAGCTCGGGGAGGCACTGGAGGCAGCAAATCGACGACGACGATCTTTGGTGGCCGACAAGGGGAACGACGGTACTTACAGCGTCCAGGGGCTTCCAGCGTCGGGCGGCTCGGTGAGGAGGAAGAGAGGGACGAGGCGGAGCTCGTGGGCAGCTCTAGGGTGTCGTCAGAATGGCGGTGGCGAGCGGCGGCGACGAAGCCGTTCGGGGGGTGGGGGGTGAGAGAGAGGTCCAGGGGAGGGGATCAGCATGGGGGAGTGGGAGAGGGTCAAGGGGAGTGCATGGTGTCGCCTAGGCGCATCTAGGATGAAGCAGGCAGGGAGGAGGTGGCTCGCGCGCGGCGACCACGCGCCCTTCATCCTCCTGGCAAGAGGAGGAAGACGACAGGGGAGGTGGAGATGGGCTTGGCTGGCTTCAGCAGCAGGCCGCACAGGTAGGCGCCAGGTAGGTTCTCTCTCTCTGGTTTTTCTATTTATTAATGTTTTCTATTTCCTGCAATTGCGTTTGATTTGATTTTAAACATCAAATAATTTTTTAACTTTCTGGAAATTGTTATGTGAGCTCAGAAACTAGTCCAAGGTCACACGCAACTTACAAAAATATTTGAACTTTATTTCTTATATAACAGAAATAAATTCAAGTCAAATATGTCATTGATTTAAGTCAAAGGCCCAAAATAAATATTTCTATGATTCTAGAAATATTGGTTTGAATTTTACCTCTTACCAATATTTTCACAGAGTAACAGGAACATTTCTTTGGACTCACTTGATGATAATTAAATGTTGATTATTTCTGGAGTGATTTGTGAGGGTTTCAACTATCCTCAATTCAATTTTCATAAATTTAAACATGATGCAAGCAAGATGCAAACACTAGGCAGCAGCTAGGGATGTGACAACTCGCCCCCACTAAACAAGAATCTCGTCCCAAGATTCAAGACGTGATGTGAGAAGACAGAGGGGACATGGAACTGACACAGTCTTCATGGTCCATTGACGTCTTTCCCTTCGAGATCTTGACCCAACACGGCAGCAAAAAAGCGAGACAACTCTACAAGGATGGATCATCTTAATGATCACAAGATCAACTCACGGAATGAGAGGTTGAAACATCTCTCGAGCTGAGACACAAACACACCTCAGGGGGGGTGGCAAGGAGCTGATGACGAAGGTTCAATTTGGTAGACAACAATTCCACACTTGAACAAAATGGTTGATAGGTTTCAAAGTAGTGAGGGGGTTAATTTGCCATGATTCCATAACGGGACACCTTGGGGGAAGGCGACTCGTAGATCTATCCTTTGAAGTGGCAAAAAGAATTACTTTTGACACAAGGATCATTGAAGCTCTCTATACCAGCCTAAGGCAATCACAAAAGATCGTTTGAAGGAGTTCGAAAGAATGGCATACTCAGACTGAAATGGATGAGGTGGACTACCTCGTTGAAGACAACGCAATGGATGATTTTTGCTTATCATCGGAATTGGATGGGACCCATGGTAAGACCACTTTTGAAGATGATCCTGAACATCAATTACTGAGAGGGGCATCCCATGGGAAATTGACACAATGGCGGTGCAAGCTGGGAACAAAATGCAAATGTTGGGAATGTTCCAACCATCATATCTACGCGAGATTCAGATCTGGTTGGTAACAGAATATTTTAGACAACATGTCTGAAAAGGAAAGGTTGCAACACAAATTGACGAGACGACGTTGCAAGATTCTCGCGAAATGAACTACGATAGTAAGCTCCAAAACATGAGCTGGTTCTGCTACACCCCTGTGAACACACTGTTCTAGACAAGCATCACCACATGGTAGTCTTATAATAAAACACTACCGAGTTCTGGTTAGGAACCATCATCGCGGATAAGGAAGTCCTTGCATAATTCATATGATTAGCTCTTATGAAGGAACTTCTTCTCCTTGAACAAATCGGTTAGTGACTTGGTGTGCTAGGGATACATATGGAATGAAGGTTGCAAGCCTGTTAAACCATAGCATACTTCGCACATGCATGACTGACTTGGGATGGTACCAGAGGAAACAAAAACAATCTTTCTCGAACTCACGGCGGCAACTTGCACCAAATGCACGTGAATCAGAGAAAGTCACTTCTTTCATCCAACATATTCTTCACGAATGGGACATGAAGATAATGCTTATAAAAGTTTCCAACACTAGCTTGATGTTCAACATGAATCATGGAGGAGACAAAATGCTGTTGATGGGCTCAACAACAACTCATCGGAATTTCCATATCACTAGACTTCCACCATCATGTGAACACGGTGATAGCATTGGTCAGACCAAAAGATGTAATGGTGTATGCTCGAGGGATCAACCACAGGTAAGACAACATTACGAACATCATTTGTTCTGATTTGACTTGACGATAGCCCATACTCAAGTCAAAGTTTTGACAAGGCAATAGATCCAACAACTGATCACGAGGACCAATCGATGGAGATATCATCTTTCTTCAACACACACACAAAGATATCCCTTAACATGAACTAAGTCAGACAAGCTTTTATCTTCCAACTCTCCAAGTTGTTGTTTGGCTTAACCAACTAGCTCAGGGGTATCCCACACAGATTCTTGGAGAATGGGTGGTTTGGAGGAAAACCAACATGATCAAGAACTCAACATAGCGGTCAGGTGACAACCTGGTAATACTTCTGAGAAGATATCTGGAACATCACGAACCACCTATATGTTACTAAGCTCGAGAACAATCTTGTTTTCAGGGCAAGACGATATGATCAAGGAGCGAGGGATTGTCACAATCTTAACTCATTGGTCGATGAGTGCACCCGGAAATATGGACTAGGTAGCACGGTCAATCTTAGGATGATGATTCAATAACCAGCACGCTAAGAATGAGAGTATTGTCCATTAACTACCAAGCAACAGAGTTGCTAGGAGTATTGATTTTGCACATCATAGTACACTTGTCGGCATTCCGCTCACAATAACACGGAACCGAGGAATGAACGATGATGGCAAGAAGTATTACTGCGTCAAGAATTCATAAGAGGTGGTGCAATTCTCATGACACTCTTGACATAAAGATGGTAACACTCCAAGGTAGAGCAGAGTAAAAGCTGGATTGGCATTTTGATCTGCGGAATACAATTGCTTTGACCCAATCCTAGATATGGATGAGGTTCTGGAGTTTGTTTCTCCTAGTCATTCTGGAATAGGATGGCTTGACAGACCACAAGAATAATAGGCATCGGTGAACGAATGCACGCATACTCTTGACTATCAAATGATAGACGGAGGTCAAAATACAATTAAAGAGGAACAACTCAAAGGGACATATATCTTTCTGAGTTGTGGATGCATAGATTAGTATGTCGGGCAAAGCTCAACATTTCTTCCGGATAACCCATGCAGAACGGTAGAACTAGCAGAGTCACAACATAGAATCAAGAACTCATCAAGAGCACTCTGGTTGTGATCTTTCGGTTAAACGAGGAACTTCTGCCATAAGCAGTTCATGGTATTTGGAAGAAGGAAATACCACGGACCTCGAGGACTAACTCAAAGGTTACTAATATCCTAAAGGAACTAGCAAACACTATCAACATGAATGAGTATAGTGAATCTCGGGTTCAAGAACCCACGAATAGAATACCTACTAGCTGATAACATCACAGGATGCTTTCGAGAATGGTGGCCAGAATCATCACACCGGGAACACAAAACATGGCTAGATTACTAGGTGACTCCCTAAAACACCTAGGGTCATAATAATAGCTCCAACATATATGTCGAGGCAATAGAGTACCTCAACTCACCGATTAGTGTGGTTAAATTGGCCCAAAGGGACATCGGGAACGGAAAGAAGGGATTTGAAAATGCATCAGACTATTTAGAAACCTGGGATGACTCGGACAGCATAACGACTATAATGCTCAAAATGATTTGAGACATCCTGCAAAATGGTGGCCTAACCACTTAACATCACAATATCAAAGTTCTGAGATCAACTGTCAACACACGACGGTAGTAGGAACTGGACTGATACTTGAATCCATCAATCTTATAGGTCTATGGATTAGTAACACGTGATCCTGATAGAAAGACGAGAAGCCTAGTTCCTAACCCCCATAGAAAATAAGAGGTTGACTCAGATCAGAAGGGCATAAGATAAAGGAGTAAAAAGAGCCTTACGTTCCCATCCACAATCAATTCCCTCTTATAACTAGAGCATTTATAGACTCAACTTCGACCTGTTTGGCTTGGTAATCCTACAGGCAGTCAAGCTCTGATACCAAAGCTATCAGGACCCCGATCCTAAGTCACACCAATATAGCATGTAACACATCATATCACTTTGCGGCCTCACGCACGGTATTCCCATGGGTGCCACCTTACCTGGCCCAGGACCGTTTGCGCCTTTTGGCTCACGTATATGATAGTGTCGCTAGCATCCATATGACAGAGAACCCGAGCCGACATGACTAGTCGTGAACCCAAAGTGGCACTAACTTACGGGGACAGGCATACATGAATCAACATCGAGCATGTCGGTCAGCAGCGTGCGAATCCGGGCTGTAGCACTGGGCTAACGGGACTCCGATGAACCGGGCTGTAGCAGGCTAGGCAGGACTCCGGATGCCACCACGTGACATTTCCCCAAAGGAACAAACACAGGAACGAAGTGAGTCACATGCCGGCCAGTCAAGTGTTCCGGAGCAGTAGTGCTGGGCTAGCAGGACTCCGGTGAACCGGGCTATAGTGGACTACTATGGCTCATGGAAGAACAAGACTACATTTCCCCATAAGAGAGGCTACCCAGGATAAACAACTAGGTTGTCAGATCCCACACATACCAAGCATTTGAATCATACACACAATATGCTCGATATGTGTAAATACAACATGGCATCACAACATAACTCTACGACTCAAGTATTTATTCATTAGGCTCCGAGGAGCCAAGTATTACAATCATGGTCTCATGACCCAACATACAGAGCATACAAGCATCGAGCGGAAGCATAACCATGTATGAGTAAAGACAACTACAAATGAAAAAGGTTGAGAAGCCTGACTATCTACACGACCCTCCCAAGGGTACAAGATCGTAGCTGAGGTAACAAGCTAAACGTCGAAGTCCACGCGTTACTACTAGTGAGACTGAAGTCTCTCTGCAAAAACATAAAATAAGAAAACGTGAGTACAAATGTACCCAACAAGACTTACATCAGAACTAACTACATATGCATCAGTATCAACAAAGGGGGTAGTGGAGTTTAACTGCAGCAAGCTAGCTTTGAGTCGGTGGCTATCCTAAACTACGACTGCAAGTAACTCTTTTGAGGTGGCGCACACGAGTCCACATATTCACCATATCAAGTACCCAACAAGACTTACATCAGAACTAACTACATATGCATCGGTGTCAACAAAGGGGGTAGTCGAGTTTAACTGCAGTAAGCCAGCTTTGACTCAGTGGCTATCCTAAACTACGACTTCAAGTAACTCTTTTGAGGTGGCGCACACGAGTCCACATATTCACCATACCAATACACCACTATGGATCCGCTCCCGTCAACCTACGAGAACGCCATCCATAGCACTCACGCTTATCTTGCAAGTTTTAGATTATCCACTTTCACTTGTCTATGAACTGTACAGGCAACCCAAAAGTCCTTTACCGCGGACACGCTATTCGAATAGATCATGTTAACCCTGCGGGGGTGCACTTCTTCACACACGCTCTCGCCACTTACCACCATGTACACGTCGTGTATCTCGGCAACCTTCAAGCGGAAGCCTGGCGAGGGAGTCGGCCACGACCTGACTAACCACACAAGTCTCTAGTCCAGGTTTATCGCCTATTCGAGTTCCATTCGCAAGGAGATCCGGCCGGGGTGTCACTCACGGCCCCAAGCGATGTGTGCAGGGTTCCCAAGCCCACCTTGACGGATGGATCTACGCTTGGTACACCATGCCATGGTGCCTAGTCTGTCCCAAGCCCACCTGTACCGGGTGCCATTTGGTAGACTACTAGCATAACCTACAAACACCAGAAACTAGTTGCAACTCCTGGACAGAGATGGAGGCGGTTAATAAGCTGAGAGGGGTCGAGTTACCGGAACCCAATGTGTGGTAGTAACTGTTCATGGATCACAAACACAGAACTCAGTTCCTGAGGACGGTTTCAATGAGACAACCCACAATGTACTCCTACATGGCCTCTCACCGCTACCTTTACCAAATCGAGTTCACACACTTAGCTCTCAATAGTAAGACATGTTCACACACCTCCAATTCATCTCCGATGAATCAGACCTGACTCAACTCTAAGCAGTAGCAGGCATGACAAACAAGCATGTATGAGTAGGCACATCAGGGCTCAAACAACTCCTACTCATGCTAGTGGGCTTCATCTATTTACTGTGGCAATGACAGGTCATGCAGAGGAAAGGGGTTCAACTACCGCAACATGTAATAGTTGAATCATTGTTGTCCTAATGCAGTAAAATAGAGCAGGAGCGAGAGAGTGGGATTGTATCGGAATGAACAAGGGGTTTTTGTTTGCCTGGCACTTCTGAAGATAGCATTGGGTCTTCATCAGTGTCAGCGATCACAGCGTCGGAACAACGTCTACCGAGGGGGAACAACACCGGCAAACAGAGAATAAACACAAACAATGCAATGCACAATATGATGCATCAACATGGCATGTATATGTGATGTTGTTTGTGCTAATGCAAACAACAACAAGTTCAACGGAGCTCATTTGAATCAAGGATTCTGTCGGATTTCGGGTTCCGGTAGACCCTTGAGGTTCGAACACTGGGGTGCGCGCGGAGATTTCACCTTCTACCTACCTGTACCCCACCGCCTTGCTAAGATCTAAGCTGCGGAAAGAACAACACAAGAGACACAGGGTTTATACTGGTTCAGGCCACTGTTGTGGTGTAATACCCTACTCCAGTTTGTGGTGTGGTGGATTGCCTCTTGGGCTGATGATGATGAGCAATACAAGGAAGAACAACCTCGCGAGGGTCTGTTCTTGGCTGGGGCGATGAACTGCTAGGAGGAGTTCAGTCACCCTTCCCTCTTTCTCTCTCTCTCCGATCTTGTTGCTTCTTCGATCTGATTGCCTCTACCCTGGGGGTGGCTAGTCCTATTTATAGGCAAAGGCCCTGGGCCTCTTCCCAAATATTGAGCGGGAAGGGCGCCAACAATTGGCCATTTTGAAGGGGAACATCTGGTACACTTATCCTGACTAAAGTTGGTCTTCGCCTGCCAAAGGCTCTGGTGGTGACGCTGGCTTGGGCTCCACAATGACTTCCTCCCTGTCGTTGGGCTGGTCTTGGTCTTGTTGCACCGAAACGGGTGCCTTTGCTTGATGCTCTCGCCTGCGCTTGCTCCCTTTGCACCAAAGAGGAAAGGAGGACACTGCGCGGGCTGGCGCCCGCCTGGCGCCCTTGGTCGTCATGGCTTGCGTCACGGGCACCTCGTGAGGTACCCCACCTTGATCTCTCCGCCTCCTCGCGAGCCAGCCTGATGAGGCCGCGCTTGAGGAAGCTCCGTGTCGTCCGCCCCGCGAGGCTTGGCCCCTCGCGAGGGTCTTGGGTCTGCGTTGATGAAGATGGGCCGTGCTGGGCCCCCCTTTGAGCCATGCCGCGGGCCGCATGCAGACAAGTCTGGGGACCCTCGTTCCCAGAACGCCGACAGTAGCCCCCGGGCCCAAGGCGCGCCCAGACTTGGCCGTGCAGGGAGGCGAAAGGGCAAGGGTGAAGCGCCGCGGGCCCTAACAGCCTGCGGCCTTGGGCGCCGCGTGGCGGTTGATTGGACGTGGGCGTCTCCGCTTCCCCACGACGCCTCGGCAACTGCGCGGATTGGACAAGTCCCTGCATGCAAAGCGGGTCATGATTACCTTCGATCGTGGAGGTCGGCGGTTGGCCTTCGCTGGCCATAAGTACGGAATGGCACGCGCCCTTCCAGTCCATCTCTTCGTGCTTCTCCTTCTTCCCGGTCCTTGCTCCGTCTTGCTGCGATGGCTCCGATCCACCGGTTCTCGGCAGCAGAGAAGGGAAAGGCTCCCCGAGAGGAACCAGACCCGCTCCCGCCAAAGAAATGGCTCGCCCTCCGCCGGCGGGACGAGGGGGCCTATCAGGTGGTGTCGAGGCCCTGGGGCGAGCGGGCACTGCCGGGGTTTCCGCTTCCCTTGTACGCTCTCGTCGAGGGCTCTGAAGGAGTCGATGCTGATCGCCACGGGTGGCGCCGCAGTCGGTGCCGACGGGTCACGAAGGTGTGGGTCGTCCCCCCTGGGGTCCACACCGAGGGCTCCTCCCGAGAGTTCGTGCTCCACGCCGCCATGCCTCCTCAGTCTTGGATTCGCCTTCCTCCCTTCTTCGCCTCCATCATCCCGCAGGGAGAACTCCTGGAACTCTGGCTGCAGCACGCCGGCTGCAGCACCCTCGCGACCGAGGCAGAGGTCGCGGTCGTTCCCTCGGGCGAGGTCGTCATGACTCGAGGCTGGGGTGAAATCGCCCGGGTTTGCAGGACAAGAGGCACCTTCATGATCCACTTGGAGTACGACGGTGCTTCGGTGATGTTCTTCAAGGTCTTCGATGCGAACGGGTGCCGGCTGGAGTGCTGCCCCGGGAGAGGTGGTCGGTACCCTGCTACCGCGAGGACTGGGCCCACCGACCGCTCCCTTGGCGGCTCTTCAGGCGGCGGAGGCGGCGGAGGGTCCAGCGACTCCGGCGAGCTCTTCGCGACTCCGGAGACGAGCAATGACAGCTACGAGCCTCCGAGCTGGCGCCGCTCCTGGAGCAGGGCGGGCTCGTCAGGCCGTCGTCGACTCTGATCTGGATGGGGTTGGCGCCGGTGCTTGACGGCCCACTGTTGATGATGGCATCTTTTGCGTGGGCGCGTGTAGTTAGCGTCCTTTTAGGATCTGTCCCCTGCGAGGAATCAAAGACGCGTCCCGTGGGGGCTTGTAAGGTGCCTGTGATCCTGTTTGTTAATATAACCCTTGTCGTAGAATTGTGCGAGTTGCTCATTCCGTCTTAGCTCAGTTCTCCCTTTCGAACCTCACGAGGGCTTGGTGCTCTGCGCCTACAGGTCCCAGTCCCAAGGCGGCTTCAGCCGTCGCTGGTATGCCAGGTCGCGATGCCGTGGTCAAGGCCAGGAGGTGAGCGACCCGGGGTCCGGTAAGAGCCCCTGAGTCGCGATGCTCAGGAGGTCCCCTTTGGCGCTCAAACAGCCGTCGTTCGGTGAGAAAGGAGAGCGGCGTCGCTAACACGGGATTGCATTAGGTGCGGGGATGGTGCCACGGTAGCTGGTGCTTCCGGGTGGTGACTTATCTCGAGAATCAGGGACCGCTCCTTGGTGTGTCGACGGGTCCGTGCATCGGCAGGTGCGAGGTTGCTCGGCGAGGTCCTCGCGTGTCTCTCCCCTCTCGCCTTTGCTCCCCTTTCTGCTCTACGTCCTCGGGTCCCGGCCCTCGAGCGAGTCTCAGCCGTCGCTGGTATGCTAGGTCGTGATGCCGTGGACAAGGCCAGAGGGTGAGGGCTGGAGAGACAGTAGGAGCCCTGAGTCGCGATGCTTAGGCACCCCCCCTTTAAGGTGCAAGCGGTTCGCGCGGATGAGAGTGAAGGAGACACCGCAAGGGCCTCGCCTGACACAGCTCCTTTAGGAGATCCTGTAGACTCATCATAGAAAGAACGAGGGGTTGCCATGACAATTGACAGTCAGCCGTTGGTTGCTTCCGAGGGGCGATGAGGCACTGAAGGCTTGATGAGGTGGCGCCATGCGGGGCTGCCGCGGCCAGAGCTCAGCCATTCAGGTTTGTCGGCGTTGCAGGGACGGACCCATGCGCAAGCGTCGTGCCGTTTTGGGAGTAGCTCCGTCAGTTGGCGTCAGTTGAGTGGGCAACTAGATCAAACACATTAGCCGCGAAGGAGTGGATTCATTCAAATAGATGCTGGAAGGCGGTCATCACTGGGTCAGGCCCGAGCGACTTGGGGATGATGCAGCCCGAGGGGCGCCCCCAACAAAGTAAGCCAACAACATGAAATGAAAGGGATACATGCCGCAGGGACGGACCCACGCGGCCTGGGAATAATGCAACCCTGGGGGGCTCTCCCAGCTGGAAATGAAACTTGAAAGATGTCACCTGATGATGTTGAGGACGAAGGAGTGTTGGTGTAGCAGACTCGGTGGGCTGCGGAAGCCGATCCTCACGAGCCCCCAGGCCCAGGGGCCTCGGGAGGCTCCGGAGGCGCTGGTGGCTCCTCGCGGACCATCTCCATCTCCGCCAAGGCTGCAGAACGCCTGGCCTCTTGAGCCTCCATGATGCCCCTCATGAGGCGCTGGTACGTGGCAGCTGCATTCGGCAAGCCGTAAGGCATGCGAACGTAGTTGTGGGGTGGACCTTCACAGCGCCCCACTCGCGAGGGCCATAGGCGCTCCAGAGTGGCGACTCGATTGAGCCCTGGTATGTCGATGCAGACGCGCAGCCCACCATCCTCGCCTGGATGGGGAGCCACAGCTGGTAGGCGGCGGCCGCCTCTCATGACTCTTGACTCCTGTAGCTCCTGAATGGCCTTGCTGACGAACTCCTGAGGGTTTGTCCCTCCTTGCCTTACTCCTTCTTGAGGGAAACGTGCTTCGAAACACGCCTCCATGTGGTGCCCAAGCGCCTCCCTCGTGACCTTAGCCAGGTCGGTGGCCCTCCAAGGGAGAGCCCCTGAGCCCTGCCTAAGGAGGGCGCCGACGCACTTTCCTATGCGATGGAAGGAGGTTCTCCGTGGGCAGGCGCGGGCCCTGAGGGTCCTGCCTCCTGAGGGACCGGGCCGGACGATGTCTTCTTCTTCTTGGGGGTGGTCTCGGGAAGCCTCCTGCTTCCGCGATCCGGGTCTTCCAGTGATGCGGCCTGAACGGCTCGTTCCAGGGAACACACCACGTCCTTCTCTTCACAGGGCACCGTGATGACTCCGCCACTTCCTGGCATCTTGAGGACGTTGTAGCCGTGGTGAGTTACGACCATGAACTTGGCCAGTGCTGGGTACCCAAGGATGGCGTTGTACGACAGGTGAATGTGAGCGACGTCGAAGTCGATGATCTCGGTGCGGTAGTTGTCGCGTGCCCCGAAGGTGACAGGGAGGCGGACCTGCCCAATCAGGACCGTGGAGCCGTCGGTGACTCCGGAGAAAGGCTTGGTTTGCTGAAGCTGGTTGTAGGGCACTTGGAGATTGTTGAATGTTTCCACGGACAGGGCGTTGAGCCCTGCCCCGCCATCGATGAGGGTCCTAGTGACCACCATGTTGCTGATGATTGGGGAACAAAGCATCGGGAGGACTCCGGCTGTGGCCGCACACTTGAGCTGATCCATTGAGCTGAACGTGATGGCGCACGCCGACCACCTGAGAGGGCGCGTGGCTTTGAGCTTGGGGAGGACTGCATTCACTTCGCGGGCGAACTGCTTGAAGATGCGATGAGAGGCTGGGGCTTGAGCTCCGCCCAGGATGCAGGCGATCGCGCGTGGCTCCTGGAAGCCCCCAGCCCCCTCGTCCTGATGGTGGTCCTCATTTCTTCTTGGCTGCGGCGGCAGCGGAGGGAGGCCTGCGTTGCCTTGCGGGCGATCCTCGCGAGGCTGATCCCTCCAGTCTCCCTAGCGAGGCGGGTCTTGCCAGCGGTCCTCGCGAGGTCGATCGCGCCACCCTTGGCGTGGGCCGCGGTCTTCCCAGCGTCCTACGTTCCTTCCTCCTCCTCGACTGTAGCCCCGGTCACCGCGGTCGGGGCGACGGCCGATCCTTCCCTCTCGCACGGCTCGGAGCTCTTGACATTCGTTGGTGTTGTGGGTGTGGAGGTCGTGGTACACACAGTACCGACTGCCCTTCGAAGATTCGGGCTGATCTCTGCCCCGCTTGGTGTCTGGCTCTGCCGCGAGCACGGCAGCCCCCTTGCGCTTCACATCCTTGGCCTTGGACTTCTTCTCTTCCGGGTCTGCGACAGGAAGCTCGAGGAGGGAGAGGCGTTGTCGGTGTCAAAACCGGCGGATCTCGGGTAGGGGGTCCCGAACTGTGCGTCTAGGCCGTATGGTAACAGGAGACAAGGGACACGAAGTTTACCCAGGTTCGGGCCCTCTCGATGGAGGTAAAACCCTACTCCTGCTTGAACAATATTGATGATATGGGTAGTACAAGAGTAGATCTACCACGAGATCAAGGAGGCTAAACCCTAGAAGCTAGCCTATGGTATGATTGTTGTATGATGAAGTTGTCCTACGGACTAAAACCCTCCGGTTTATATAGACACCGGATAGGGTTAGGGTTACACAAAGTCGGTTGTAATGGTAGGAGATCTCGAATATCCGCATTGCCAAGCTTGCCTTCCATGCCAAGGAAAGTCCCATCCGGACACGGGACGAAGTCTTCAATCTTGTATCTTCATAGTCCAGGAGTCCGGCTGAAGGTATAGTCCGGCCATTCGGACACCCCCTAATCCAGGACTCCCTCAGTAGCCCGTGAACCAGGCTTCAATGACGACGAGTCCGGCGCGCAGATTGTCTTCGGCATTGCAAGGCGGGTTCCTCCTCCAAGTTCTTCATAAAAGATTGTAAACACCAAGAGTAGTGTCCGGCTGTGCAAAATAAGTTTCCACATATCGCCATAGAGAGAATAATATTAACACAAATCAAATCTGCTGATGTATTCCGCAGTGTGTCATCACACTACGGCCAAATCTTTTACTCGAATCGTTTTCGCTTCTCCACCTCAACACGTTCTGCGAGGCGGTTTCCTTGGCATGTCTTGTCAAAGCAGAGATCATGTCCCCTTTATTTACGGGATTCTCATCAATACGATCGCGGGTAACCCAATCGTGCCCGTTAGCACGTTTCCTCGATTAAAGGTGAGTCCAAAACGGTTACGGGGAGGGCTCTTGGTATTCAACCTCTTATAAAGAGACCAAGGCCTTACTCCTTTATCCAATCTCAAACGAGTTCGCCCCGTCGCCTCGAGTTCCAACACCCTAGGCTCTAGATTCCAGGCGCTTCGGACCTTCGACAATGTCTGGCTCCGACCTTCAAGGCCGATGGATGCCCTCCTCCGTCACGGAGGAGGACGTGCTAAAGTTGAGAGAAGCTAAGTTCTTGACCGACGAAATTTCGCATAGGTTGCCTGCTCAAGGGCAGGCCGTTCCCAGTCCTCAGCCTGGTGAGAGCGTGGTGTTCATATCTCACTTCCTTCGGGGGTTAGGCTTCCCAATGGATCCCTTTGTGAGGGGGCTGCTATTTTATTACGGGCTGGAATTTCACGACTTAGCCCCGGAGTCCATCCTCCATATCTCCTCTTTCATCGTCGTGTGTGAAGCGTTCCTCCGTGTTACCCCTCACTTCGGATTATGGCTCAAGACCTTTAAAGTGGAGCCGAAGATGGTCGAGGGACGACACGCAGAGTGCGAAGGCGCTGTTATAAGTAAGAATGCTACTGCTCCCTGGCCCGAGGGCTCTTTTCAAGAGGAGCTCGGCTTATGGCAACGGGAGTGGTTCTATATCACCGCTCCCAGGGGCACCAAATGGGTGGCTCCGCCCGCCTTTCGCTCGGGTCCCCCACAACAGCTAGGGTCATGGGTCAATAAAGGCCTAGACTGGGGGCCATCTCAGGACGTGCCTTTGTTGCAGGGCCGAATCAGGGATCTCTTGGAAAGAGACCTCAACTTGGTCAAAGTGATGCAAGTTATGCTGATTCGCCGAACCTTGCCCGGCAAACGTCGCTCCCTCCGCTTGTGGGAGTTTAATCCGGAGGGACCACGAGTTCTCCTACATTTTATGGGCGCAACGCCCATGGAGATGTACAAATTGTTCTTTGGATCACAAGCAATGTGTCCGGATTTAACCGAGGATGCAGGTTTAAGCTGCAATCGCCCGGATACTCAAGTAAGTAACCTTGTGCCCGGACTCGCTATCCATATAATTGTCATAAACCTGCCCCTAAAAGAGCCGTTCTTTTAAACAGGAGTGGATAGCGAAGGCAAAGCTAATCAGGTGTCCGACTCCCCTTCCAGAAACCAGGCCGGATCCCATGCTTGTCAGGATGTTGAAGATAATGCCTTTGGAGGGAAGTAAGGGGGAGGACAAGGAAACTATGGCCTCCTCGAAGGAGGCTGCTCCGAAGGGAGGAACCGACAATTCCTCTCCTAAGGGGAAGAAGAGGGCCGCCTTTGACGACCCGGAGACCATGGCCTCGAAGCGGGGGAAAAATCCTTGTCAGAGGGCCCGACGCCGGGGAGTTCCTCGGCCAAACTACGCCCTTAAAGGGATCAGCCCTCCAGCGAGCCGTATGTAGAGAAAGATTTTCCTTTTGAGGGATGAGAGGAATCCTTGATTTGTATCTGAGAAGATTAACCGAAATTTTACCTTGTAGCTCGGGCCTCAGCCCTTCTCAGCAGAGCTCGTCTTCGGGGGATCTTCTTCCGGAGATGATGGAGAGTGGTACGCCTCCCCCTGCCGTACCGCCTAGCGAGGCGGGCGACCCTGAAGTGTCATCGCGAAGGGTTTCTCCGAATCCGGCAGGGGCGGAGATAGCTATGTGGCCCCCCAAGATTCTCCGCGTCCGGCCTTCGAGAGAGGCCATAGGACAAGTCCGGCACCGTCGGGTGCTCGGCCGGAGGAGCTAAAGATTCTGCTGGGGCGAGCTTCCATCTCAGAGGAGCACCGTGCCTTGATGCGCACGGTGACTGAAAGGATTTCATCCGCAGAAAGCGAATTGCATGAGGCCGTCAAGAGTTTACTGACGGGTTTTGAGGTACGTTAGATAATGTACACTTTTGTCAGTTGCGCATAAGTAAGATGCGCCCTGTGTAGATAGTAGCCCCTGAGACTCTGCGCGTCGTCAAGGAATGACGGCACGCAGAGGATCATAATCCCAGGTCTAAGATGTCGCCTTTAAATGTAGGTGGCGAGGTGTCCGGAATCAAGCCGAACTGATGATTTTGCCGAACTAAAGCGGCAACTGGACGTGGCAGATGCCGACATCGCGCTTGTCAACAAGCGGCTTGACGAGGCTCAAGGTATGTAATTCCTCGGGCGGCATCAGGTAAGAGGAGCTTCGTGCCAGTGTCTTACGATGTGTGTGCTTGGCGCAGATGGTGCGGCCGCCGTGGAGAGTCTTAGGGCAGAACTTGCCCGAGCTAAAGAACGAGCCAGAAAAAGTGATGCGGCTACCGAGGAAGCCCTTGAAGAGCTGAGAGCCGAACAGGTTGCTCACTGCCGAAGCAAGGAGGAGATGGCCGAGATGGCCGTGAAGTTAAAGGGCGCTGCTGACCATTGCAAACTTCTTGAGAAAGAAGACCGGGCGAGACAGACGGACTTAGAGAAGGCCGTTGCCGATGCCAAGGACGCTCGCTCTGCGATGAGAGCTGCGAAGGAGGAGCTATGTCAGGCCGAACAGATTGCGGCTAGAAAGCCCTTTATGCCGCGGAGGAAGTTTTGCGATCCGAAGTTTGCTCCGTTAGTCCGGATGTGGAGTGTGGAGGACACCTATCTGGATTTGGCAGCATGTGCTGCTGATGCGACCGAACACTTTGGAGATCTAAAAGATCGCGAAGTGGAAAAGCTTTTCTGGTCGCAGTTCCACAATCCAGAGCGTCCACTGGCAGTGGACAATCGCCTGGCTCAATGGGCCGAACTGAATAGGTTGTCCAGACTCGCCATGAAGTACGTCATGGGCCATCTGTGGCCGGGAGATCGGAGACGAAGAGTTATTTCAGCTTGGTGCATCAATTCCTTGACGCGGTGCCGCGTATCAATGCGATGAAGAGGTCAACATGTATAGAGGGTGCACGGATGGCTCTTGCCCGTGTTAAGACATACTGGGCAGAGATGGAGACCACCATTGTTGCGTCCCGAGATTCGGACAAAAGCCGGGTACCCTCCAAGCACTATTTTCAGGAAGTCCTTGAGGGCGCTCGTGTAATAGAGACGCAGTGCTTGAAGGATGCTATGTTATGATAGCATATGTAATTATAAAGCAATATTTTGATAAATTGTAGTGGCCTTTTATACTTGTGCCTTCAAGTATTGGTAACACCTCCTGTGCGACCATTTTAAGATATATATATATAAAATCTGAAAGATGGCAGTCGTTGGCTTCAGCCCCCACGCACATAGTGCGGGGGTGCTCGCAGAAGACGCATTTTCACACTTAATCCAACGTCTTGGTCCTACAAAGGAGGTGATAGCGCAGCGGGGCAGGCAACCGGACTATAATGCTTTAACACTTTCACTTAGCCATAGGAGCTTGACAGGGGGACTATTTAGGTAGTCCCTTGGTGGCGACTGCGCTCGCCTGAGTTCGGGGCGCGTATGTGCCTGGCCGGGAAACGGCCCTTCGTTAAAGCGGAGGAATCCTATAGATTCCGGTAGGTCATCGAGTGGCTGACCAGTCTCACGCTACATCATGACAGTCAGTTTTCGGCTTTCTCTACTGAGGTGCTCGCCCGGCCTAACCAGGGCACAATCGCAGTAGTTCTCCTGGTGCTACCTTAGCCGATAGAGCGGAACGTAAGGTAGCCGAACTCAGGAGCCGGCAACCCAACATTTGACCAAAGACATGATTCGGAACTAATGCATATAATGCCAAAACTCGAGACGCCAAACACTCCCTAAGGTGTTCGGTCTTTAGAAGTGCGGGCAAAACAACACTCTTTATTAAAAATCCCCTAGTGTCCAGGTACGCGCAAAAATTCTGACGTGGCCACATGCCAAGACGCCATCCTCCTCCTCGGTTATAGCAGAGAAAACCAGGGGATATGTAGCAACAAGAGACAGTAAAGAAGGTTTACGCAGGGTCTTAATCTAAAAAGAATCCTTAGGACGGGTCCCTGCTGCACGTCTGCGCCTGTGTCTCCGTTGTGCCGTATCCTGGACGGGCGCCGCACGACGTTCGTCTGTAAAAGAGAGGAACTGAGTTGAAAATGGGTCGTGCCGAACAAGATTTTAAAATAAACAAAGTATAAAGTAAAATATATAAAATTGAGCTTTATTGTCTCTTGTTGTATATGTACGGAGCCCCTAGTGCGGGGTATATGGCCACTAAGCCTGCATCAATGATAATTTTGTACCGAACTCGTCTATCCGCGTTCGTAGTCTTTAATGACCTATTCCGAAGTTTTTGGCCGGTGAAGCCATTGTACTGTGGGGCTGTCAAAGCGGCCGCACATTCCTCCGCTTGGGGGAGGTGCACTTCAATGCTTCCCCTTCAAAGAGATGGTGGACCAGGCATTTTAAGCGTTAGAGATGCATAATGTGGTATTGCGTTAAAGCGGGCGGAAGCTTCGTGTCCTAGTAGTGCTTGATAGCGACTTGAGAATGCGACGGTGTGGAAAGTTAGCTTTTCGCGACGGAAGTTATCGGCGTAGCCGAATATAACTTCAAGCCGGAGAAAACCCATGCACCGGGTGTCCGGACCTGGCGTTACCCCTTGAAAGGAGGTTTTGCTGTGACGGATTCTTGTTGGGTCTATCCCCATGTGATGGATTGTGTCTGAAAGTGCAACTATCCCTAGGTGGTTTTGGTAATTCATAACAACATATTGCTCATTGAGCTAATGCTATTCCAAGACAATTATTTCAGGAAAGCTCAATGATTGGCATGGCATGGATGGTGAAAGTGGAACCCTCAAAATGCTAAGGACAAAGGATTGGCTCAAGCTCAAAAGCTCAAGACTCTTCTTTTTACATTTTAGTGATCCAAGATCACATTGAGTCCATAGGAAAAGCCAATACTATCAAGGAGGGATGAGGTGTTGCTTAATGAGCCTTTTGCTTCATGTGCTTAATGATATGCTCCAAAATCCTCAGCTACTTTCCCATATCCACAAATGACCTAAACTCCAAACCAAACTCGGTCCTACCGATTCTTTCCATCCGGCGCCACCGAGTTTCACTTGTCATAAGCCACTGCCAAACCCTAGCAAATCGGTTCTACCGATAGGGATCTCGGTCTCACCGAGATGGGGTTGCAATCTCTCTGTTTCCCTTTTGTAACTTTTTGGTCTCACCGAAAGATCAAATCGGTCCCACCGAGATTGCAATGTAAACTCTTTGTTTCCCTTTTGTAACTTTTCGGTCTCACCAGAAGAGCAAATCGGTCCCACCGAGTTTGCCTGACCAACTCTCTGGTTAGCCAATTACCAAATTGGCCTCATCGAGTTTGTGTAATCGGTCTCACCGAGATTACGTTATGCCCTAACCCTAACCGTATCGGTCCTACCGAGTTGCATGTCAGTCCCACCGAAAATCTCTAACGGTCACTAGGTTTACCTTTTCGGTCCGACCGAGTTTGTTGATTCGGTCCCACCGAGATTGGTAAATTGTGTGTAACGGTTGGATTTTGTGTGGAGGCTATATATACCCCTCCACCTCCTCTTCATTCGTGAAGAGAGCCATCAGAACACATCTACACTTCCAACTCATATGTTCTGAGAGAGAACCACCTACCCTTGTGTTGAGGCCAAGATATTCCATTCCTACCATATGAATCTTGATCTCTAGCCTTCCCCAAGTTGCTTTCCACTCAAATCTTCTTTCCACCAAATCCATATCCTATGAGAGAGAGTTGAGTGTTGGGGAGACTATCATTTGAAGCACAAGAGCAAGGAGTTCATCATCAACACACCATTTGTTACTTCTTGGAGAGTGGTGTCTCCTAGATTGGCTAGGTGTCACTTGGGAGCCTCCGACAAGATTGTGGAGTTGAACCAAGGAGTTTGTAAGGGCAAGGAGATCGCCTACTTCGTGAAGATCTACCGCTAGTGAGGCAAGTCCTTCGTGGGCGATGGCCATGGTGGGATAGACAAGGTTGCTTCTTCGTGGACCCTTCGTGGGTGGAGCCCTCCGTGGACTCGCGCAACCGTTACCCTTCGTGGGTTGAAGTCTCCATCAACGTGGATGTAGGATAGCACCACCTATCCGAACCACGGGAAAAACATCCGTGTCTCCAATTGCGTTTGAATTCTCCAAACCCTTCCCTTTACATTCTTGCAAGTTGCATGCTTTACTTTCCGCTGCTATATACTCTTTGCATGCTTGCTTGAATTGTGTGATGATTGCTTGACTTGTCCTAAAGTTGCTAAAATCTGCCAAGAACTAAAATTGGGAAAAGGTTAAGTTTTTATTTGGTCAAGTAGTCTAATCACCCCCCCTCTAGACATACTTCCGATCCTACAAGTGGTATCAGAGCTTTGGTCTCCATTTGCTTTGATTTCCATAGCTTTTGGTGGTCATAGCCTTGGTTTCACAACCTAGGAGAGTATGGCGTCTAGCGAGGGAAATTATCACCGTAGAGGTCCTTACTTTGATGGCACTAATTTTGCTAGTTGGAAGCATAAAATGAAAATGCATATTCTTGGACATAACCCCGTCGTTTGGGCTATTGTGTGTGTTGGTTTGCAAGGTGACTTCTTCGACGGGAAAGAACCAAACCGTGAAGCTACCGCGGATGAGTTGAAGATGTTACAATACAACGCTCAAGCTTGTGATATTCTCTTCAACGGATTATGCCCCGAAGAATTCAACAAAATCAGCCGTCTTGAGAATGCAAAGGAAATTTGGGATACTTTGATTGATATGCACGAAGGTACCGACTCCGTCAAGGAATCCAAATTAGATGTGCTTCAAAGTCAACTTGACAAGTTCAAAATGAAGGATGGTGAATGTGTCGCTGAAATGTACTCTAGGCTTGCTCTCATCACAAACGAGATTGCCGGCTTAGGGAGTGAAGAGATGACCGACATATTCATCATCAAGAAGATCCTAAGAGCCTTGGATGGAAAATATGATACCATGTGCACATTGATCCAAATGATGCCCAATTACAAAGATCTCAAGCCAACAGAGGTCATTGGAAGAATTGTTGCTCATGAGATGTCACTCAAGGATAAAGAGGAACTTCACAACAAATCAAGTGGTGCCTACAAAGCCTCATGTGAAGCCCCCACATCATCAAGTGAGAAACAAAATTTCAACGAAGAATTGAGCCTAATGGTGAAGAACTTCAACAAGTTCTACAAGAGTAGAAGCAAAGATAGAAGCTCCAAGTCAAGGTCCTACAATGACAAAAGATCTTCTAGTCGAGAGCGAAACTGCTACAATTGTGGAAGAATCGGACACTATTCCAATGAGTGTACGGCTCCCTACAAAAGAAGAGAAGATTCTCCAAAAAGAAGAGGCAAAAGAGAAGAATCACCATCAAGAGAGAGAAGGAGTAGAGATGATTGTTATGAACAAAGATACTCACGGAGAGGCAAGGATTCGGAAAGAAAGGAAAAATCATCAAGGAGCTACATAAAACAAAGACATCAAGCTCATGTTGGTGAATGGGTATCCGGCTCCGACTCCGACAACCACTCCGAGAGAAGTTATCACTCCGATTCCGAATATACTCAAGATGAAGGAGTTGCCAGTCTAGCACTTGTGTCAACCAACTCCTACGACATATTTGACTCACCAAATGAAGGATTGGAAGATGCTTCATGGCCAAAGGTCCTAAGGTAACTCATCCTACGTATGTTGATTTCAATAGTGATGAGGATGACTTGTTAGGTGATGATGATTTACTTGTTGACAACTCTAGTGATGAATACTATGATGAAACGTCAATTAATCATGCTAATCAAGATAAAACGAATGACAATGATAAGGAGAAAATTGAGGCTCTAACTAAAGAACTAAACACTCTTAAGTTAGCTCATGAAACTATCTTCGAAGATCATCGAGAACTTTTAAGAGCTCATGAGAAGTTACGCTTTGAAAAGCTCAATCTTGAGCAAGAGCATGAGTTCTTAAAGGCAATCAATGATGATCTCCGCAAGAAAAGTTCTTCTTACATTGCCAAGCGTTTACTCTTATCCACTTACATGCCTCAAGTCAAGTCTAATAACAAGAACAAGAAAGATTCTTCCTCTAGTAGTAACAATGATCATGTTAAATCCAATATTGTTGCTTCTAGTAGTTCTCTTGATTCCACTAACGATTCTCTTAGCCAAGTTACTCTTGAGCAAGAAAATAGCTTATTGAAGGAATCATAGAGAAAGGAGTGTACAAAAGCCTTGCCGGAAGTAAGCAATTCGAGGAGATTGTACGCAAGCAAGGAAGGCACCGGAAGAATCAAGGTGTTGGTTTTGAACGAAAGTTCAATGCCAATGGAGTTGAGTGGGAAGAAGATCAATACCCCAAGACAAAGTTTGTTCCTCAACAAGAGAAGTATGATCCTACTTCTTTCAAGGGGACACAAACTCAAGATGATCTTCCACCACAAGACTACAAGCAAAAAGGCAAGGACAAGCTTCAAGAGGAAATTGATGCATTTGAAGAAGCTCCTAAGACCTTAGTCAAGCGGATTCCCAAGACTACTTCAAGTTCCACTTCATCAAGTACGACTACAACTCCAAGGATTCCCATCAATATGGTGTGGATCCAAAAGAAGAAGAACTAGAGAGTTCTTGAGGGTGACTCCGTGAACATACTTCACTCTTATCATTTTGGCAAGAACAAGTGCAATCAACCTCCACATCTTGCACTAGTTCAAGGAGTCACAAACCCTCTTGTTGGTAAGTCAAGGGACAAGGTAACCTAAAAGCCTCCATAGACATCATCTTGTGTGTGCATCACTCTATGTCTATGGATATTCTTGTTTGTTCCTTGTGGGACTAACCCATGTAGGTATTGAAAGTGCAAATCACTCAAAAGGATAGCTCCAAGTGATCTACATCAACATTGAGCATCCACATCTTCAACATCTACATGAAGTCATCATCGACAAAACCCAAGGTTAGTTCATCCCTCTTAGGGGGGATATCACATCTAGGGGGAGGTTTACTCTAAGACTTGAGTTAAAGCAACTCTAATGATGTGAACACAACAATGCTTTATGTAAAAGTGGTAACCCCACTTGAGCTTAAACGATGAGTATGACCTATGATCAAATGTTCTCATTTGACTCCTAAGTCAATATACTCATATATAGATGACCTAGTCATCGCCAATTGCTTGATAGATGCTAGAACTCGATGTGCATGCTTTGTCACATATTTCAATTGCCATTTTATTGTGTGAGCATGTTGGTTGCATATTTTACTCATTCGAGGACATCCACTTGTTGTTTTGATTGTTTGGCTTTATTTTCCTTTTGCCAAGTGGATGGACAAGGATGCCTAAGAACCTCCTCTAGCTATCTATGCTTTTCTCGTCTCAAACTCTATTCATGCTACATCACAAAATTGATCAAGTCAGATTCGAACCACTCTGTGTGAGGAGCACTCGGAGTCCCCGATTCGTCATAGACTTAAACTTCCAAAACCTCTTTGTGATTCTCGGTCTGACCGATACCCCACTTTCGGTCTTACCGAGATCATTAATTTGATCTATGTTTTCGATCTCGGTGCAACCGATTTGAACCATTCGGTCACACCGAGTTGCAATAACTGTATACAGTTTTGCATCTCGGTGCCATCGAGTTGTTCCACTCGGTCACACCGACAGGATCGGGCTATATATAGACACGGGCAAAAATTTGGAAATTTCTCCGAACCCCTTCGCCCGCGCGATAGCTCGCTCTGCCTACGTGGTCTCCGGATCGTCTCCTCGCCGCCAGCCGCCTCCAGTCGCTGGTCTCCGTCGCCGTCAACGGGAATCAACCCCGCCGTTGCCGCCGTAGCGAGTCTCCGCCGGACTAGGGTATGGACTCAATCTTTGTGCTATTCCCCAATCCGATTCCTAGCACATTGTGAACATAATGATTCTTGCCACGTTTGATAAACTCCTATCCAGTCAATGAACTCATAGAATAGGTTTGATTCGAAAATTTTAGGGTTAGGTTTCCGCCGAAACCATCTCGGACCCACCGAGTTGAAAAACTCAGTCCCACCAATTTGCCTTATGCCATTGCACAAGTAAAACTCGGTCTGACCGAGTATTGCTAATCGGTGTGACCGATTTTGGAACTTTGTGAAACCCTAGCAGTCTCGGTGCCACCGAACTGTGACTCGGTCCAACCGAGTTCACCAGTTTAGGTTCCAAAAACTGCTTCGGTATCACCGAGTTTGAAAATCGGTAGATCCGAAATGCTTTCTGTGGGAAACTAAAACTAAGTTTTTGAATCATTCTTTTGCAAAAATCTCTGCATTTTGTGATGCTCATCCACTCTACCTCATCTATAAACTATTCACAGGGTCAGCAGTCAGCTTGTTCATCATGTCAGACCAGAGTGATAGCCAGAACCTGTCAGAGCAGCTAGTGCAGATGAGTGAGGGCACTAGTCCCTCCAGCTCTTCAGATGAAGGCAGCAAGAGCACCCCCAGCAACCTGCCAAAAGATGCCACAAGACAAAGGAAGAAGAGAACCTCTGAATCAGAGGATGAGGACTATGTGGCAGAGGAGGAAGCAACTTCCAAGAGAGTTGTGCTCAAGAAGGAGTATGGCTCAGCTGCAGCCATCAAGCCAGGAATGCTCAAGAAAGCACCTGCTAGGAGAGTTCCTACCTCCAAGCCTAGGAAGGTTGTTCCTGAGGAAACTATAAAATTCACTATGGAATCTGAAGAGGAAGAAATTGGCCAGGACAAGAAAAAGAAGAGAGCTAGAACAACCACTGCCAGAGTTGTTGGCAAGCCTTCTATGAGGAGAGATTCTTCTGATGAAGAAGAGGAAGAAGAAGAGGTTGCTGCACCAACACCTAAGGCACCCAAACAGATGGGTGATGCTATAAAATCAGGGGCAACTGCATCTAAGCCCAAGGAAGCCCCCAAGGCTGCTTACAAGGCCAAGCCAGCTCCAAAGCCAAAACCAAAGAGAAATACAAGAAGCATCCCAGCTTCTGAGATGAACAAGGCCACAGTGCCTGACACTACAGAAGAAGAGGAAGGCCAAGTGCTGAGAAAGTTGAAGCCCAAGATCCCAGAACACAATGATGCTCATCCTGTGGCTGAAGATATGAAGATCAGAAGAGACTCTGGGCTAAGAAAGTGGAGAGCAGAGGATCCATATGCTACCAGGAGAAGAACAACTGTTGACTACAGGTTCCACACTAAGGAACAACAGGACTTCTATGAGACAGTCTTGTTGGACAAGAAGCCTGTTGTGTGTGATATGAGATGGGTCGACTGGGAATATATCAAGGACAATTAAGAGCACTACCCTAGAGTGCAAGACAGCTTCAAGGCATGTGGAGTAGCTGACTTTGTTGGGCAAAAGCTCACAAAGTGGAATGAGGAGCTGATCATGCAGTTCTACTCCACAACACATTTCTACCCAGATGGAAATATCACATGGATGTCTGAAGGTACAAGGTACCACTCAACTGTTGAGGAATGGGCAAAGTTGATCAATGCCCCAGAGGAAAATGAAGATGACTTGGATGTCTATTCCAAGAAAAAGATGGATCATAACACTATGGCAAATATGTACAAGGAGATTCCAGCAGATGATCTTGACACTCACCAGTTTGGGTCTGTAAAACACTTGTTGTCAGGTCTGCCTACGATCAACTGGATCCTTAGGCACACACTTTTACCCAAGTCTGGAGATCACAGGATGATCATAGGTCATGCCATCAACCTGCTACATATCTTTGATGTGCCTCAGAAATTTAAGGTTATGAGCCTCATAGTAGAGACTATCAAGAGGACTGCAGCAGATCAGAAGAGGAGCTGTGGTTATGCCCCTCAGATCCAGATGTTGATTAACTCAAGAATGGGCACAGACACATACTTGTTGGACAAGGAACATTTGCATATTCATCCAGATTTCGAGGACAACCAAGTTGTGATGAATGAAAATGAACCATCATCAGCCCAAGCACAAGCCAAGAAGGAGAAGGCAAGGAAGGAGAAAGCTGCCAAGATGCCAACTCAAGAGGAGGCATCTGAGTACTTCTTGAAGAACAAGCAAGAGCAGCTCAGTTACTTGATTGCATCCACCCTGCGAATTGAGAAAGGACTGGCCACCCTAACTCAGAACCAGGCAAGCTTAGAGAGAATCGTAGAACAAAAGTTCTATGACTTGGATATCAAGGTGACAGAGATTCAGACTGCAGTGGAGCAACTCCAAGATGACATGCAGGAGAGGAAAGGGAAGACTACCACTGATGCATTTGCCAGAGTGCCACGAGCTCAGAGGTCCAGTGCAGTGCCAGTTCCTGACACAAGAGCCACCGCCTCAGCTCCAGCCACAACACCAGCCCAACCAGCTCCAGCATCCACTTCAGCTCCAACTCCAACCACGTCTACGGAAGCCTTCGTCCTTGGAGTGATCCGGACTCTACCACCACCAGAAGATCAAGCCTGAGTGTTGATCTAGCACTATGCATTTTCTAGGAACTTTTTGGTAACTTGTTGCCAAAGGGGGAGAAAAATGTATAGATCATAGGCTTCGAGAGAGAGAGAGTGTGTTGCTTTTTTCTCTCTTGCTTTATTTGGTGGTTTTTAAAACATTGTTTGCTTTTGGTCGAGATACTTCGTTATGCTTGTGAGACATTGATGATCATGTGTTTGATCATAAGCTACACTTATGCATGCTTGATATATTTTATCTATCTTATATGGTCATTCACTTTTCCTTGGTGATGAGTGCATGTATTTCATTATTATCATTTTGAGCGCTCCACCAAGATGTATGTGACATGGAAGAGTAACCCATAATTCTAACTCTTTGTGCATCTGCAGTCCAAAGCAAATTTTAAATATGCACAAATTTAGGGGGAGCTCTTACTTATCACATACTTATCAAAGCGACGATATGTTTCATTCTTATTATCATTTGTCGAAGCTTTGATCTATATGTTGTCATCAATTACCAAAAAGGGGGAGATTGGAAGTGCAACTATCCCTAGGTGGTTTTGGTAATTCATAACAACATATAGCTCATTGAGCTAATGCTATTCCAAGACAATTATTTCAGGAAAGCTCAATGATTGGCATGGTATGGATGGTGAAAGTGGAACCCTCAAAATGCTAAGGACAAAGGATTGGCTCAAGCTCAAAAGCTCAAGACTCTTCTTTTTACATTTTAGTGATCCAAGATCACATTGAGTCCATAGGAAAAGCCAATACTATCAAGGAGGGATGAGGTGTTGCTTAATGAGCCTTTTGCTTCATGTGCTTAATGATATGCTCCAAAATCCTCAGCTACTTTCCCATATCCACAAATGACCTAAACTCCAAGCCAAACTCGGTCCTACCGATTCTTTCCATCCGGCGCCACCGAGTTTCACTTGTCATAAGCCACTGCCAAACCCTAGCAAATCAGTTCTACCGATAGGGATCTCGGTCCCACCGAGATGGGGTTGCAATCTCTCTGTTTCCCTTTTGTAACTTTTCGGTCTCACCGAAAGAGCAAATCGGTCCCACCGAGATTGCAATGTAAACTCTCTGTTTCCCTTTTGTAACTTTTCGGTCTCACCGAAAGAGCAAATCGGTCCCACCGAGTTTGCCCGACCAACTCTCTGGTTAGCCAATTACCAAACCGGTCTCACCGAGTTTGTGTAATCGGTCTCACCGAGATTACGTTATGCCCTAACCCTAACCGTATTGGTCCTACCGAGTTGCATGTCAGTCCCACCGAAAATCTCTAATGGTCACTAGGTTTACCTTTTCGGTCCGACCGAGTTTGTTGATTCGGTCCCACCGAGATTGGTAAATTGTGTGTAACGGTTGGATTTTGTGTGGAGGCTATATATACCCCTCCACCTCCTCTTCATTCGTGAAGAGAGCCATCAGAACACATCTACACTTCCAACTCATATGTTCTGAGAGAGAACCACCTACCCTTGTGTTGAGGCCAAGATATTCCATTCCTACCATATGAATCTTGATCTCTAGCCTTCCCCAAGTTGCTTTCCACTCAAATCTTCTTTCCACCAAATCCATATCCTATGAGAGAGAGTTGAGTGTTGGGGAGACTATCATTTGAAGCACAAGAGCAAGGAGTTCATCATCAACACACCATTTGTTACTTCTTGGAGAGTGGTGTCTCCTAGATTGGCTAGGTGTCACTTGGGAGCCTCCGACAAGATTGTGGAGTTGAACCAAGGAGTTTGTAAGGGCAAGGAGATCGCCTACTTCGTGAAGATCTACCGCTAGTGAGGCAAGTCCTTCGTGGGCGATGGCCATGGTGGGATAGACAAGGTTGCTTCTTCGTGGACCCTTCGTGGGTGGAGCCCTCCGTGGACTCGCGCAACCGTTACCCTTCGTGGGTTGAAGTCTCCATCAACGTGGATGTAGGATAGCACCACCTATCCGAACCACGGGAAAAACATCCGTGTCTCCAATTGCGTTTGAATTCTCCAAACCCTTCCCTTTACATTCTTGCAAGTTGCATGCTTTACTTTCCACTGCTATATACTCTTTGCATGCTTGCTTGAATTGTCTGATGATTGCTTGACTTGTCCTAAAGTTGCTAAAATCTGCCAAGAACTAAAATTGGGAAAAGGTTAAGTTTTTATTTGGTCAAGTAGTCTAATCACCCCCCCTCTAGACATACTTCTGATCCTACAGTGTCCTGATATATCAGGTTTAGTCCACTGCCGCCGTCCATATGGACATTTGAAAACTTGAGTCCGCCAATTATTGGATCGAGTACCAAGGCAGTCCAGCCTGCGCTCCTGGTACTTCTTGAATAATCCAGATGATCGAAGATGCTTGGTTTTGACAACCAGTGGCGGGACCCCTTTAGGATGGGTCGTGTGGCGCGTACCTTTATGGGCGCCGCACGTTTTATATGAAGTAGGTTTACTGTTTTTACTTCTTGTGGGAAATTCTTCTGTTTCCTGGTGCTCTGCTTTTGGGGTTCGTCCTCGTCTTCACTTGGTGTTTCGAGCCCCTTGTGTTCGGCGTTGAGTCTGCCGGATTGTTTGAAAACCCAACAATCTCTGTGGGTATGGTTAGCAGGCCTCCCAGGAGTACTGTGTATTTGACATATCCTGTCCAGGATTTTGTTTAGGTTGGATAAATCATCTCTGTTATCCTGGATGGGCGCCTTTTTCTGATTCTGCCGTGAGCCTTTGAATCCGGTGTTGACTGCCGTGCTCTTTGGACTGTTTTCCTTAGTCCGCGACGTTCCTTGTTGCGTTGCGGTTTTCCATTTCCATCCCTTGTTTTGGATGTACTTGGGTTGCTGGTGCTACATCTTGCCAACCAATTGTCCTCTCCTGCGCAAAAGCGGGTCATGAGGCTTGTTAATGCGGCCATTGTTCTTGGCTTTTCTTGGCCGAGGTGTCTGGCAAGCCACTCGTCTCGGACATTGTGCCTAAAAGTTGCTAGGGCTTCAGCGTCCGGACAGTCGACTATCTGATTCTTTTTAGTAAGAAATCTATTCCAGAACTGCCGAGCTGACTCTCCGGGCTGTTGTGTTATGTGACTGAGGTCGTCAGCATCCGGAGGACGGACATAAGTCCCTTGAAAATTTGCTCGGAAAGCGTCCTCGAGCTCTTCCCAGCTTCCAATTGTGTTTTTAGGAAGGCTTTTAAGCCAATGCCGGGCTGGTCCTTTAAGCTTTAGTGGTAAATATTTGATGGCGTGGAGATCGTCTCCTCTAGCCATGTGTATGTGGAGGATGTAATCCTCTATCCAAACTCCAGGGTCTGTTGTCCCATTATATGCCTCTATGTTTACGGGTTTGAATCCCGCTGGAAATTCATAATCCAAGACCTCATTGGTGAAACATAGGGGATGTGCGGCGCCCCTGTATTTGGGTGTGCCGGATTCTGATAATGGTTTTATTGCATTGCTTACGAGAGCTTGCTTTCTTGGCCCATAAATGGACCTGGCAGGGCCATCTTTTTGATGCGAATCCGTAAGTGGGTCGCGTGCCGGCTTAAGTGCGGCGCCATTTGCCACTTTATGCTGGCTATGGGGTCGTCTATCCGACCGTGTGGCTTTCTTACTTTTTGGGTGCGAGGGCTCTAAGGCCTCTTCGTCGAATTCAGGCAGTAGCTTTCGCTTCGGATAGCTTTTAGTGCGGCGACTATCGCCGTATTTGTCTGCACTGTTGATTACTTTACTCCATCTGATCCTGAGTGCATCTTCTGTAGTCTTGAGCTTCCGCTTTTGTTTTTTCAGGCTGTGTGCGGTTGCAACGAGCCTCTTGTGGAGGTTCTTCTTCTCCGCGGGTTTATCCGGCGTAAGGTTGTCCGGAATACCATTTTCGCCAGGGGAGGGATGCTCGGTTTCTTCATCCGGGCTGCCCTGTTCGGACGGTTGCTCTAGGGCATGCTCGTCGCCTGCTGGCTCATCCTGCTCTATGGCTGGGTCTGTATCGAGGCGGGGCTTGGGTCGGCGTTTACGCCGACGCTTTGATTGTTTTTCGAGGGATTGATCCTTTGTTCTATCCCCGTTTTCCTCGTGGTCGCTACCTTTAGGGGTATCCACCATGTACACATCATGAGGTGAGGTGGCCGTCCAATGCCCTATAGGCGTTGGTTCATATGTGTCTCCTGCATCATCGTCCGTACCGTTGATGTCTTCAGAGTCGAAGTTGAGCACGTCGTTTAAATTGTCGACAGTGGCTACCAAGTGGGTGGTGGGTGGGCTTTGAATTTCTTCATCGTCCGTATCCCATCCTCGCTGACCGTAGTCTGGTCAGGGCTCTCCTGATAAAGAGAGAGACTTTAGATAATTCAGGATGTCGCCGAAGGGCGAGTGCTGAAAGATGTCCGCGGCGGTGAACTCCATTATCGGCGCCCAATCGGATTCGATTGGCAGGGGCGCGGGGGGTTCGGAGTCCGGAGAGGAATCCGGATCCTCGGAGTCACGGGTCATGCAGAGTGCGGGGCTGGCATTCGGCTCGACCGCCTTTGAGATTGCAGCCCCCAAGGTGACGTCCAACCGCTTATCCTCGATTGGCGCAATAGGTTCCGAATTAAGGGTCGAAACCGGTGCGTGTGCGGGCTCCAGGGCACTGTTCGCCGGCAGAGTTAGATCATGCCCATCGAGACAGAGCGGCGCGCTTGGCTGTGGCTCGAATCTGTCGAAGATCAAGTCCCCACGGATGTCAGCCGTGTAGTTCAAACTTCCAAACCTGACCTGATGGACAGGGGCGTAGCTTTCGATCTGCTCCAGGCGGCCAAACGAATTGGCCCGCAGTGCGAAGCCGCCGAAGACGAAGATCTGTCCGGGGAGAAAAGTCTCACCCTGGACCGCATCGTCGTTGATGATCAAAGGAGCCATCGGGCCTAAAAGTGACGACACAGAGGAACTCTCAATGAAAGCACCAATGTCGGTGTCAAAACCGGCGGATCTCGGGTAGGGGGTCCCAAACTGTGCGTCTAGGCTGGATGGTAACAGGAGACAAGGGACACGAAGTTTACCCAGGTTCGGGCCCTCTCGATGGAGGTAAAACCCTACTCCTGCTTGATTAATATTGATGATATGGGTAGTACAAGAGTAGATCTACCACGAGATCAAGGAGTCTAAACCCTAGAAGCTAGCCTATGGTATGATTGTTGTATGATGAAGTTGTCCTACGGACTAAAACCCTCCGGTTTATATAGACACCGGAAAGGGTTAGGGTTACACAAAGTCAGTTGTAATGGCAGGAGATCTCGAATATCCGCATCGCCAAGCTTGCCTTCCACGCCAAGGAAAGTCCCATCCGGACACGGGACGAAGTCTTCAATCTTGTATCTTCATAGTCCAGGAGTCCGGCTGAAGGTATAGTCCGGCCATCCGGACACCCCCTAATCCAGGACTCCCTCAGGCGCCCTTCCTCAGCCCTGGCGCACTTGGTCGCCAAGTTGAACAGCTCCAAGGAAATACACAGGTCTTCATGCATAGCCAGCTCCTCCTTCATCTTGACGTCGCGCGTGCCGTCGGAGAAGGTTGAGATGATGGCCTCCTCGGTCACCTTGGGAATCTTGAGGTGTGCGTTGTTGAAGCGCTGGATGTATTTCTGCAGGGTCTCTCCGGGTTGTTGCTTGATGCGGCACATGTCGCTCACGGCGGGTGGCCGGTCGCGAGTACCTTGCAAGTTCGCGATGAAGCGGGTGCGCATCTCATCCCAGGAGGAGATCGTGCCTGGGGCCAGGTTCAGGAGCCAGGTGCGGGCCCCGTCCTTGAGCGCCATGGGAAACCAGTTCGCCATGACCTTCTCGTCTCCGTTGGCAGCTTCGATGCCCAGCTCATAGAGCTGGAGGAACTCCGCAGGGTCGGCCGTGCCGTCGTAACGAGGAGGCTGGTCCGGCTTGAACTTGCTGGGCCACGTGACGCTGCGTAGCTCGATGGTGAAGGCGCGGCATCCTGCTGTGGCCACGGGAGGCCTTGGGTGACGGAGAGCTTGGTCTTGCAGGTCCCCATGCGCTGCAGCTGGGAGCAGCGCGGGGTCTTGACACACGGGAGCAGGAGCATAGTCGTGACGTGCTGGAGCTGGGAGCGCCCGAGCAGCTTCTTGCGGGCGAGGGACATCTTGGCAGCTCTGCACTTGCCACGCTGGCACCTGACGAAGCAGGTTCCGCCCAGGGGCCAGGCGCCTTGGAGCCGGGGCACCTTCTTGAGGAGGAGGCGGCCGGGGCGCCCCCGGAGCTTCGTTGCCCACGCAGGGCGGGGTGCGGTGCAGCAGAAAGGACGGCGCAGGAGAGCCCCCTGCGGCGCGGACGAGCTCGGCGACGCGGTCAAGCCATTCTTCGTAGACGTCATCGACGGGATGGTAGCGCAGGAGCTCGTTTGCCGCGATGAGCGCAGCTCGAGCCTCCATGCATGCGTGGAGCGCGCGGGATGAAGAACCAGCTGGGGTGAGCGAGGGAGTAGCGGTGCGGCCATCTTGCCGCACGGACGGATGCTGAGATGACGCTTGCTGCTCGTTCCCCGCCGGGCCGGTGGCGGCGTTGACGGCAGGTGACGGGGAACGGCGAGGACGCCCGCCGACAGGAGACGTCTGGGCGATGCGGGATGCGAGTGCAGCTCGGCACTCGGCGCAGGCCCGACGAGCGTCAGACATGGACGCGATGGTCGGAGGAGAACGGGGCGGTGGAAGACGAATTCCGGCGCACCCCTAACTGGCGCGCCAAATGTCGGATTTCGGGTTCCGGCAGACCCTTGAGGTTTGAACACTGGGTGTGCGCAGAGATTTCACCTTCTACCTACCTGTACCCCACCGCCTCGCTAAGATCTAAGCTGCGGAAAGAACAACACAAGAGACCTAGGGTTTATACTGGTTCGGGCCACCGTTGTGGTGTAATACCCTACTCCAGTTTTTGGTGTGGTGGATTGCCTCTTGGGCTGATGATGATGAGCAATACAAGGAAGAACAACCTCGCGAGGGTCTGTTCTTGGCTGGGGCGATGAACTGCTAGGAGGAGTTCAGTCACCCTTCCCTCTTTCTCTCTCTCTCTGATCTTGTTGCTTCTCCGATCTGATTGCCTCTACCCTGGGGGTGGCTAGTACTATTTATAGGCAAAGGCCCTGGGCCTCTTCCCAAATATTGAGCGGGAAGGGCGCCAACAATTGGCCATTTTGAAGGGGAACATATGGTGCACTTATCCTGACTAAAGTTGGTCTTCGCCTGCCAAAGGCTCTGGTGGTGACGCTGGCTTGGGCTCCACAATGACCTCCTCCCTGTCGTTGGGCTGGTCTTGGTCTCGTTGCATCGAAACGGGTGCCTTTGCTTGATGCTCTCGCCTGCGCTTGCTCCCTTTGCACCAAAGAGGAAAGGAGGACACTGCGCGGGCTGGCGCCTGCCTGGCGCCCATGGTCGTCATGGCTTGCGTCACGGGCACCTCGTGAGGTACCCTGCCTTGATCTCTCCGCCTCCTCGCGAGCCAGCCTGATGAGGCCGCGCCTGAGGAAGCTCCGTGTCGTCCGCCCCGCGAGGCTTGGCCCCTCGCGAGGGTCTTGGGTCTGCGTTGATGAAGATGGGCTGTGCTGGGCCCCCCTTTGAGCCACGCTGCGGGCCGCAGGCAGGCAAGTTTGGGGACCTCCATTCCCAGAACACCGACAGATTCAAATGCAACTCCAAACTTAAGCATTTTAAATGGCCTTTATGTGTTTTCATCTATACAGCAGGTTTAGGTTGGTTTGTCATGCATGAAACTAGTACAGATGGATAGATTGAATTTTTCTAATAATTTTTCATATATAACTTATTTCATTCTGAGCTATGGTTGAATTTCTATGTTTTTTAGAAGTTTAGGACAATTTCTGAAATTTCTTGGATTAGTTTTATTCCAGAAAATGATTTACTGCGTCAGCCTGATGTCAGTGTGACGTCAGCAGGTCAACGGCGGTCATCCATGTCAAACCTGATTTGTGAGACCGACGTGGCAGTGTCAACACTAATTAACAAGGTTAATTAGCGTTAAGTTAATCCTAACTAAACTGCTAGTGGGGCCCGGACCCACTAGTCAGTGAGTCAGAGGGCTAATTAAGTATTACATTGGGCTCCGAGGAGCCAAGTATTACAATCATGGTCCCCTGGGTAATTGCTATGTGGGCCCCATCACTAATGAATAAATACATAACAAGGTTAACTCAGGTCAAACCCGCCGGCGTTTAGCAGCCGACGAGGTCAGCAGCGCTCTTGTGCCTCGGGTTTCCTCTATGGGGCACCGTTCGATGCATCGTTGGGATCTACGGAGAGCTAGCATGATGGCGGGTCGGATGGTGGTGGTTTCCGGGCCTGGGGTGGCCGGTGTCAACGGCGGCGAGGTCATCCGCGGTGGCCAGAGCTCGGGTGCAGATCGGAACGGCGGTGCGGGACATTCCAGGAGCAAAGGGTGGCCGCGTTCGAGCGTGGGAGTGCACTGAGGGAAGTGGTGAGCTCGGACACGTGCTGGCACGGCCGTAGCCACGACGGCGACATGGCCGGGAGGGAGGTGCTCTCGGCTCCGGTGGAAACGGCGGGTACACGGCGCAATAAAGCACGGGGGGAGAGGGGAGCGACAGAGGAGCTCACAATGAGTTAAACGGGAGGGTCAGCGAGCTCGGGAAGGCACTGGAGGCAGCACATCGACGACAATGATCTTCGATGGCCGACAAGGGGAACTATGCTTCTTGCGGCATCCAGGGGCTTCCGGCGTCGGGCTGCTCGGTGAGGAGGAAGAGAGGGACGAGGTGGAGCTCGTGGGAAGATCTAGGGTGTCGTCAGAACGGCGGTGGCCGCGGTGGTGGCGAGTAGCGGCGACGAAGCCGTTCGGGGGGGGGGGGTGAGAGAGAGGTCCAGGGGAGGGGATGAGCATGGGGGAGAGTGGGAGAGGGTCGAGGGGAGTGCATGGCGTCGCCTAGGCGCATCTGGGATGAAGCAGGCAGGGAGGAGGTGGCTCGCGCGCGGCGACCACGCGCCCTTCTGTAGGATCGGAAGTATGTCTAGAGGGGGGTGATTAGACTACTTGACCAAATAAAAAATCTATCCTTTTCCCAATTTTAGTTCTTGGAAGATTTTAGCTATCTTAGCACAAGTCAAGCACAATGCAAGCAAGCATGCAAAGAGTATATGAGCAGCGGAAAGTAAAGCATGCAACTTGCAAGAATGTAAAGGGAAGGGTTTGGAGGATTCAAACGCAATTGGAGACACAAATGTTTTTGGCGTGGTTCCGATAGGTGGTGCTATCGTACATCCACGTTGATGGAGACTTCAACCCACGGAGGGTAATGGTTGCGCGAGTCCATGGAGGGCTCCACCCACGAAGGGTCCACGAAGAAGCAACCTTGTCTATTCCATCACGGTCGTCGCCCACGAAGGACTTGCCTCACTAGCGGTAGATCTTCACGAAGTAGGCGATCTCCTTGCCCTTACAAACTCCTTGGTTCAACTCCACAATCTTGTCGGAGGCTCCCAAGTAACACCTAGGCAATCTAGGAGACACCACTCTCCAAGAAGTAACAAATGGTGTGTTGATGATGAACTCCTTGCTCTTGTGCTTCAAATGATAGTCTCCCCAACACTCAACTCTCTCTCACAGGATTTGGATTTGGTGGAAAGAAGATTTGAGTGGAAAGGAACTTGGGGAAGGCTAGAGATCAAGATTCATATGGAAGGAATGGAATATCTTGAGCTCAACACAAGGGTAGGTGGTTCTCTCTCAGAAAATGTGTATTAGAAGTGAAGATCTATTCTGATGGCTCTCTCCACGAATGAAGAGTGGGTGGAGGGGTATATATAGCCTCCACACAAAATCTAACAGTTACACACAATTTGCCAAACTCGGTGGGACCGAATCGTTAAACTCGGTCGGACCGATTTAGCAAACCTAGTGACCGTTAGGGTTTTCGGTGGGACTGAGATGCAACTCGGTAGAATCGATATAGTTAGGGTTAGGGCATAACGTAATCTCGGTGTGACCGATTACACAAACTCGGTGGGACCGATTTTGGTAATAAGCTAACTAAGAGTTGGTCAGGTAAATTCGGTGGGACCGATTCGCTCTTTTCGGTGAGACCGAAACGTTACTAAAGGGAAACAATGAGTTTACATTGCAATCTCGGTGGGACCGATCGCTCACTTCGGTTGGACCGAAATGTTATGAAGGGAAACAGAGAAATTGCAATCCCATCTCGATGAGACCGAGATCCCTATCGATGAAACCGATTTGCTAGGGTTTGTGGCAGTGGCTATGACAAATGAAACTCGGTGGCTCCGGATAGAAAGAATCGGTGGGGCTGAGTTTGACTTTTGGTTTAGATCATATGTGGATATGGAAAGGTAGTTGAGGATTTTGGAGCATATCACTAAGCACATGAAGCAAGAGGCTCATTAAGCAACACCTCATCCCTCCTTAATAGTATTGGCTTTTCCTATGGACTCAATGTGATCTTGGATCACTAAAACATAAAATGTAGAGTCTTGTCCTTGAAGTTTGAGCCAATCCTTTGTCCTTATAATTTTGAGGGATCCACTTTCCTCATCCATGCCATGCCATCCATTGAGCTTTTCCTGAAATATTCATCTTGGAATAATGTTAGCTCAGTGAGCTATATGTTGTTAGAAATTACCAAAACCACCCAGGGATAGTTGCACTTTCAATCTCCCCCTTTTTGGTAATTGATGACAACATATAGATCAAAGCTTCGACAAAAGATAATAAGAATGAAATATATCGTCGCTTTGAGAAGTATGTGATAAGTAAGAGCTCCCCCTAAATTTGTGCATGTTTTAAGATTTGCTTTGGACTGCAAATGCACAAAGAGTTAGAATCATGGGTTACTCTTCCATGTCACATACATCTTGGTGGAGCGCTCAAAATGATAAGAATTAAATGCATGCACTCATCACCAAGCAAAGTGAATGATCAAAATAAGGATAAACTGATAATTACGGCATAGTATCTCAAGCACTCGAAAGCAAATAAAGTTCAACCAAGAAGACAAGAGAGAACAAATCCAAACTCTCTCTCTCTCTCGAAGCCTATGTCTATACATTTTTCTCCCCCTTTGGCAACAAGTTACCAAAAAGTTCATAGAAAATGCATAGTACTAAACGACTCTCAGGCTTGGTCTTCAGTTGGTGGAGTCCGGATAACGCCAAGGACGAAGGCTTCAGTAGAAGTGGTTGGAGCTGCTGGGGTAGGAGCTGGAGCTGGTGGAATTGAAGTTGTAGCTGGTGCAGAAGTGGTGGCTCTGGTGTCAGGAACTGGCACTGCAGATGGTCTCTGAGCTCTGGGCACTCTGGCAAATGCATCAGTTGTGGTCTTGCCCTTCCTCTCCTGCATATCATCTTGTAGTTGTTCCACGGCAGACTGAACCTCTGTTACTTTCACATCCAGGTCATAGAACTTTTGTTCCATGATTCTTTCCAGGCTCTCTTGGTTTCGAGTCAGGGTGGCCAGTCCTTTCTCAATTCTCAGAGTGGATGCTATCAGGTAACTGAGCTGCTCCTGCTTGTTCTTCAAGAAGTACTCAGATGCCTCCTCTTGAGTTGGCATCTTGGCAACTTTCTCCATCTTTGCCTTCTCCTTCTTTGCTTGAGCATGTGCAGATGATGGTTCATTCTCATTCATGACAACCTGATTGTCTTCAAAGTCTGGATGGATGGGCAGGTGTTCCTTGTCCAGCAGGTATGTGCCTGTGCCCATCTTTGAGTTGATCAGCTCTTGAATTTGTGGGGCATATCCACAACTCCTCTTCTGATCAGCTGCTGTTCTCTTAATGGTCTCTACCATGAGGCTCATCACCTTGAATTTTTGTGGCACATCAAATATGTGGAGCATGTTTATTGCATGGCCTCGGATCATCTCGTGATCACCTGACTTGGGTAATAGAGTGTGCCTCAGAATCCAATTGATGTGGGCAGCCCTGAAAGAAGGAAATGCACTGAGCCAAACTTCAAAGTGTCAAGTGCTTTGTTTGGGATCTCCTTGTACATGTTGGACATGGAATTGTGATCCATCTTCTTCTTGGCATAAATGTCCAAGTCATCTTCCTGCTCTTCTGGGGCATTGATCAGCTGTGCCCATTCAGCAACTGTAGACTGATATCTGGTTCCTTCTGACATCCACACTATCCTGCCATCTGGATAGAAGTGTGCCGTGGAGTAGAATTGCATGATGAGCTCCTCATTCCACTTTGTAAGCTTCTGCCCAACAAAGTCTGCAACTCCACAACCCTTGAAGCTGTCATACACTCCAGGATAGTGTTGTTCGTTCTCCTTGATGTATTCCCAATCAACCCATCTCATGTCACATACTATGGGCTTCTTATCCAGCAGCACTATCTCATAGAAGTCTTGCTGTTCCTTGGTGTGAAACCTGTAATCCACAACAGTTCTTCTTCTTGAAGCATATGGATCTGCTTCTCTCCACTTCTTCAGCCCTGAATCTCTTCTAATTTTCATGTCCTCAGCCACAGGATGAGCATCATTGTGGTCTGGGATCTTGGGCTTGAGCTTCCTGAGCACTTGTCCTTCTTCTTCTTCAGCAATGTCAGGCACTGGGGCCTTGTTCTTTTCAGCAGCAGATATGTTCCTGGTGTTTCTGTTTGGTGCACTCTTGGGCTTAGATGCAGCTTTGGGTGCTTCCTTGGGCTTGGATGCAGTAGCCCCTGACCTTATGGCATCACCCATAGGCTTTTGTGCCTTGGGTGCTGGAGCAACAACCTCTTCTTCCTCTTCTTCATCCGAGTCTCTCCTCATGGAGGGTTTGCCAAGAACTCTGGCAGTGGTAGTTACTCTCTTCTTCTTCTTATCCTGGCCACTTGCTTCCGCTTCTGATTCCATGGTGAATTTCATGGTTTCTTCAGTTACAGCCTTCCTAGGCTTAGAGGTGGGAACTCTTCTTACAGGTGCCTTTTTCTGCATTCCAGGCTTGATGGCTGCAGCTAAGCCATACACTTTCTTGAGCACCTTCTTCTTGGATGTGGCTTCCTCTTCTGCCACATAGTCCTCATCTTTTGATTCAGAAGTTCTTTTCTTGTTTGCTCTAGTGGCAGCTTTAGGCAGATTGCTTGGGGTGCTCCTGCTACCCTCATCAGAACTGCTAGAGGGACTAGTGCCCTCACTCAAATGAGCCTGCTCCTCAGATTTGTTCTGGCTGTCACTTTGATCAGACATGTTGCAAATACAGACTGCTGACCCTGTGAATAGTTTATAGATGAGATAGAGTGGATGAGCATCACAACATGCAGAGAATTTTGCAAAAGAATGAGTCAAAAACTTACTTTTAGTTTTCCACAGAAAGCATTTCGGATCAACCGATTTGCAAACTCGGTGATACCGAAGCAGCTTTTGGAACCAAAACTAGTGAACTCGGTCAGACCGAGTCATAGTTCGGTGGCACCGAGACTGCTAGGGTTTAACAAAGTCCTGAACTCGGTCTCACCGATTTGTAATTCTCGGTCAGACCGAGAGCCACATGTGCAATGGCCGTGGACGAATCGGTGGAACCGAGTTCCGCAACCCGGTGGGTCCGTGATAGTTTCAGCGGAAACCTAAACCTAAATTTTCGAATCTCAACTATTCTACGGATTGTTTTGACTGGATAGGAGTGTTTCAATTGTAGCAAGAATCATAAAGAACACAATGTGCTAGGAATTGGACGGGGAATAGCACTGTGATCGAGTCCATACCCTAGTTCGGCGGCGGACTCGCTACAGCGGCAACGGCGGAGAAGAATTCCGTTGACGGCGGCGGAGACCAGCGACAGGGGGCGGCTGGCAACGAGAAGGACGATCCGGAGACCCAGGAGGCAGAGCGAGCTATGCGCGGGCGAAGAGGTTTCGGAGAAATTTCCAAAATTTTGCCCGTGAGTATATATAGCCCAACCCTGTCGGTGTGACCGAGTGGAACAACTCGGTGGCACCGAGATGCATAACTGTTGACAGTTATGGCAACTCGGTGTGACCGGACAGTTCAAATCGGTTGCACCGAGGTGAAAACCTAGATCGACTTAGTGATCTCGGTATGACCGAAATGGGGAAATCGGTCAGACCGAAAAGCACAAAGAAGTTTTGGAAGTTTAAGTCTATGACAAATCGGGGACTCCGAGTGCTCCTCACACAGAATGGTTTGTATCTGACTTGATCAAATTTTGTGATGTAGCATGAATAGAGTTTGAGATGAGAAGAGCATAGATAGCTAGAGAAGGTTCTTAGGCATTCTTGTCCATCCACTTGGTAATAAAACATCAAAACAACAAGTGGATGTCCTCGAATGAGTAAAATATGCACTCAACATGCTCACACAATAAAATGGCTATTGAAATATGTGGCAAAGCATGCACAACCAATTCTAGCATCTATCAAGCAATTGGCGATGACTAGGTCATCTATATATGAGTATATTGACTTAGGAGTCAAATGAGAACATTTGATCATAGGTCATACTCATCGTTTAAGCACAAGTGGGGTTACCACTTTTACCTAAAGCATTGTTGTGTTCACATCATTAGAGTTGCTTTAGCTCAATTCTTAGAGTAAAGCTCCCCCTAGTTGTGATATCCCCCCTAAGAGGGATGAACTAACCTTGGGTTTTGTCGATGATGACTTCATGTAGATGTTGAAGATGTGGATGCTCAATGTTGATGTAGATCAATTGGAGCTATCCATTGGAGTGAATTGCACTTTCAATACCTACATGGGTTAGTCCCACAAGGAACAAACAAGGATATCCATAGACATAGAGTGATGCACACATAAGATGATGTCCATGAAAGCTTTTAGGTTACCTTGTCCCTTGACTTACCAACAAGAGGGTTTGTGACTCCTTAAACTAATGCAAGATATGGAAGTTGATTGCACTTGTTCTTGCCAAAATGATAAGAGTGAAGTATGTTGGCGGAGTCACCCTCAAGAACTCTCTAGTTCTTCTTCTTTTGGATCCACACCATTTTATCATTTTGGATCCACACCTAGGGTAGGGGCATGGGCCTGTCCTAAGTGCCCTACCCAAGGACATCCGTAGAAGAAGTCACCTTTCAATCGACTTGGAGGTATCCCACTCGACGGACTCGAAGACACTCGACCATGAACCAACCACTCGACTGCCAGGAGATCTAAAGTCACCCCGCACGCAAACGGTCGGCCATTAAGTAGCTTTTATGGTCATCATAGCACTTTATTAGGGACGTTACTAGTAACTCCCAGTCTTAATGTACTTTAAACCCTGTATTACTGAGGGCTGGAGGGGCCTGGCGAACTCTATATAAGCCACCCCCCTCCTCAGTATCAAGGGTTCACACCCCTGTTATTCACACACCTATAATCCAATCGACCGCCTCCGGGCACCGAGACGTAGGGCTGTTACTTCCTCCGCGAAGGGCCTGAACTCGTAAACCTCGTGTGCTTACAACTCTTCCATAGCTAAGATCTAGCCTCTCCATTCATACCCCCCTACATCACTGTCAGAGTTAGAACCACGACAGTTGGCGCCCACCTTGGGGCTAGGAGTCTTAGCGCCTAGTTGGAGAAGTTGCGATTTTTCCGATCTCTTTGATCATGGTTTCGGGCGGAGCTTTGGTGGAGGGCCGCGAGATCCGTCTTGGTGCGCTCACGTTCATCGCCGACGACTCCGCCTGGCTTCAAGAGGCCCCACTCGACGTTGATGTGCTCCCCGTCAGCGGGGAGACGCACTTTCGCGCGTGCGTCCGTGGTGTCCTCCTGCGACAGCCGTCGACCCAGTATCGGTCGGCTCTAGTGATGTCCTCCCGCCCAGTCTCTCGCCGGCGCAAGCGCTCCGGTCGGTCGAGGCTTCAGAGGTGGGTGAAACATGCGGTGGCCCGCCAGTCGGCCACCCCACAAGTCGCGGCGATCGAGCCCGACGAATCCCTCTACGGCCTGTTCGACCTGTCGACTGGCTCCGCAGAGACTGCATCCGAATGCGACAACAGTGATCCAGCGGCGGAGGTTCTGGTGATCGACGGGACACGCAGTCCTCCCGGTTTTCCCCGCACTGACGGAGGCGCGGGTGGGGGCGACCCGTCGCATCCCCACGAGGAGTATCTCCCCGAGTCTCTTACTTCCGTGCAGCGAGAGGAGCTTCGCCGCCGAAACATGGATGCACTCCACACTCCTATCGTTGGAGAAACCCCTGAGGCCCGAGCCTTGGAGGACATGCGCTTGGCTAACTTTGCCGAGCGCACTCGACTGGAGAATCTCCAGCGAGCACTCGATGAGCGAGCGCGTCAACGGGCTCCTGAATCCAGTCGGCGTCAGCTCTTCCCACCTACGCAGGTATATCGAACTCCAGTTCAGAATTTGGCGGCTGCGGCCCGTATAGCAGAGTCGATTCAGCCCTCCCAGTCAGAGGCTGGTAGGGGCTTGTTGCAAATCAGAGCGTTGCTCTGGGAAGCGGGAAACCAGAATTCTGCTGTTTCTCAGTCGCGGAATAAGATCCATAGTCGATCCGTTGCAGCAGATACAGTCCAGTCGGCTCACAGCCCAAGATCGCCCCCGAGGCATGAGGGACGTGGGGACCGGCATGATCAGTACAGAAGGAATGAGCAGTATGATCACCGATTCGATCGTGATGATCGATGTCGAGTGCCAACCCCTCCCCCGAGGAGCGGGTCATATGCGCCTCGACAGCAAGATGACAGGCGCCCTCATAGTGTTGGGCGGAGAATTCCAGTCGACCCCAGAGATCCAGGCTTTGATGTGAGATCCATTCTCGTTCAAAGTTTGGTCGACAGGAATAGAGCTCACCGAGAAGGCCATGACAGAGATGCTCCTACCAGTAGCAGAGTACATGTTTCAGGACCAGAATGTTTCAGTCGAGCCATCAGGGCCGCTGTGATTCCTCCCAACTTCAGATTGGCGACTGGAGTTAGTAAGTTCACCGGTGAGTCCAAGCCGGACACTTGGCTCGAGGATTACCGAGTGGCTGTCCAGATTGGCGGTGGCAATGATGAGGTAGCTATGAAGCATTTGCCTCTCATGTTAGAAGGCTCAGCCAGAGCATGGTTAAACCAGTTAGCACCCAGCAGCATCTACACTTGGGAGGACTCTCCCAAGTGTTTGTCACAACCTTAGAAGGAACATGCAAGCGACCTGCAGGTTTTACAGAATTGCGGTCCTGCGTGCAGAAGCCGAACGAAACTCTAAGGGATTACATCCAGAGATGGATCACTTTGTATCACACAGTTGAAAATGTGCCAGATCATCAGGCAGTTTGTGCCTTTAAAGAAGGCGTTAAATACAGAGAATTGAATCTGAAGTTCGGTCGAACCGGAGAAATGTCTCTCAATCGGATGATGGAGATCGCCACCAAATACGCTAATGGTGAAGATGAGGATCGGCTCCGGAGTGGCAAGCAAAAGGCAGTCACCCAGGAAACTGGAGGAAATTCCAGTCGGAAACAGAAGCGGAAGGCCGAGCCAGCCGCTCCTGGGGAGGCCCTGGCCGTAACCCAGGGAAAATTCAAGGGAAAACCCAAGGGGCCTTGGAACCCCAAGAAACTTAAGGACCAAGATGGAAATGATGTTTTGGATCTGCCGTGTCACATCCACACCAAGAAGGACGAAGAGGGTAAACTCATTTACCCAAAGCATACCACTCGACAGTGTCGGCTCCTGATCCAGCAGTTTTAGGGCAAACAGTCCAAAGATAAGGAAAAGGAGTCAGACAAAGTTGAGGACAAGGAAGATAGTGACGATGGATACCCCCAGGTCAATTCCACCTTGATGATTTTTGCTGATGTTGAAAGCAAAAGTCGACTGAAAGTCATTAACCGCGAGGTGAATATGGTTGCCCCGGCAACGCCCAGTTATCTGAAGTGGTCTCAGACTGCCATCACATTCGACCAGTCGGATCACCCTACGCACATTGCCACCCCTGGGAGGCAAGCTTTGGTGGTCGACCCAGTTGTCGAAGGCAGTCAACCGACTAAAGTCCTGATGGATGGTGGCAGTGGTTTGAACATACTGTATGCAGAAACATTTAAAGGGATGGGCATTCCGATGTCCAGACTCAGTACCAGTAACATGAGTTTCCATGGAGTCATTCCTGGGAAGAAAGCCGAGTCACTCGGCCAAATTGCTCTTGATGTGGTTTTCGGTGACTCCAAGAATTACCGCAAGGAGAAGTTGACATTCGAAGTTGTGGATTTCCAAAGTGCTTATCATGCCATTTTGGGTAGGCCAGCTTATGCACGCTTCATGGCTCGACCATGTTATGTGTATCTCAAATTGAAGATGCCTGGTCCCAAAGGTGTGATCACTGTTACAGGCAATCGGAAGAAAGCAGAAGAGTGTTTTCAGAAAGGCTCAAAGATTGCTGATGCTCAGATGACAGTGGTCGAGCTGCAAGAGTACCAGAAGACTGCAGATCCGAGTGAGTTGCTACGAGCCAAGAAGCCTGCTTCAGAGTCAGCTTTTTCAGTCGTCTGGTGAAACAAAGCCAGTTCACATTCACCCGACCGATCCAAATGCTGCTCCGACTCACATCTCAACAACGCTTGACTCCAAATAGGAAGAAGCGCTCATCCAGTTCCTCCGTGAGAACTGGGACATCTTCGCATGGAAACCTTCTGACATGCCTGGAGTTCCCAGGGGGCTGGCTGAGCACCGTCTACGAGTCGACCCAAAATTTAAGCCTGTGAAAGAACATCTTCGACAGTCCGCCGTTCAGAAGAGGAAGGCCATTGTCGAGGAGGTGGCTCGGCTCTTAGCAACAGAGTTCATCCAAGAAATTTACCACTCCGAGTGGCTCGCCAATGTTGTCATGGTCCCAAAGAAGGACAAGTCACTTTGCATGTGCATTGACTTTAAACATATCAATCGGGCCTGCCCGAAAGATCATTTACCTCTCCCCCGCATCGATCCGATAGTCGACTCGACCGCGGGGTGTGAGCGTTTGTCTTTTCTAGACGCCTATTCAGGGTACCATCAGATCCGTACGGGCCCGACGAGATCAAAACAGCTTTCATCACTCCATTCGGGTGCTTCTGTTATGTCACCATGCCCTTCGGCCTAAAGAATGCCGGAGCCACGTTCATGAGAATGATTCAGAAGTGTTTCTCACTCAGATCAGTCGGAATGTGGAGTCATACATGGATGACATTGTGGTTAAGTCACGGAAGGGTTCCGACCTGCTGACTGACCTTGCTGAAACCTTTGCCAACCTCAGGAGGTACGATATCAAGCTCAATCCATCAAAGTGCACATTCGGAGTTCCAGGTGGGAAGTTACTCGGTTTTCCCGTTTCCGAACGGGGAATCGACGCCAGTCCTGAAAAAATTGGTACTATTCTCCGGATGAAACGTCCTGTGCGTGTGCATGATGTCCAGAAGCTTACAGGTTGCTTGGCCGCTTTAAGTCGATTCATTTCTCGGCTCGGTGAAAAGGCATTGCCTCTTTACCGACTGATGAAGAAGTCAGACAAGTTCGAGTGGACTCCGGAAGCTGATGCAGCGTTTGCAGAGCTCAAAGCCCTGCTATCCACCCAGCCGGTGCTTGCTGCCCTGATCAGCAAAGAGCCTTTGCTGCTTTACATTGCAGCCACGGGACAAGTTGTCAGTATAGTACTTACAGTCGAGCGGGAAGAAGAAGGAAAGGCCTTCAAAGTTCAGCGCCCAGTATACTATGTTTCTGAAGTTTTGACTCCTTCAAAGCAAAGATACCCTCATTATCAGAAGCTCGTATATGGGATCTATATGACCACGAAGAAGGTTGCACATTACTTCTCTGACCACACCATTACAGTCGTCAGCGACGCCCCACTATCAGAGATTCTTCACAACAGAGATGCAACTGGTCGAGTGGCAAAATGGGCGATTGAACTCCTTCCCCTAGATATCAAGTTTGAGGCAAAGAAGGCTATCAAGTCCCAAGCAATTGCAGATTTCGTCGCCGAGTGGATCGAACAGCAACTTCCGACTCAAGTTCACTCGGAGCACTGGACCATGTTCTTCGATGGATCTAAGATGCTGAATGGATCCGGTGCTGGGGTAGCATTGGTTTCCCCCCGAGGAGATAAGCTCAGATATGTTCTCCAGATTCATTTCGATTCCTCCAATAATGAAGCAGAATACGAAGCACTTTTGTATGGGTTGCGCATGGCCATTTCACTTGGCGTCCGTCGCCTCATGGTTTATGGTGACTCAGATTTGGTGGTTAATCAGGTGATGAAGGAGTGGGACGTCAGAAGTCCAGCTATGACTGGTTATTGCAATGCAGTGAGAAAGTTAGAGAAGAAATTCGAGGGGTTAGAACTTCATCACATTCCCTGACTGAAAAATCAAGCAGCTGATGATTTGGCAAAGATAGGTTCCAAGAGAGAAGCCATTCCTAGCAATGTATTCTGGAACACATTCACTCGCCTTCAGTTCAGGAAGATCCTTTCACAGATGAAGCTCCCCAACCAAAGAGTGCCTCAGATCCGACTGAAGTCGAAATTCCAGCAGTGGTCGACCTGATCATGGAAGTCTTGACAATCACCCCCGACTGGACGATACCGTACATCGCGTATATCCTGAGGAAAGAACTCCGGGAGGACGAAGAAGAGGCTCGAGAGGTCGTCCGTCGATCCAAAGCCTTCACAGTCATAAAAGGACAGTTATATAGAGAAAGCGCGACTGGAATCAGTCAGAAGTGTATAACACCAGAAGAAGGTCAGATAATCCTTGATGATATCCACTCGGGGACCTGTGGTCACCATGCGTCCTCTCGGACCATCGTGGCTAAAGCATACCGAGTAGGATTTTACTGGCCAAGAGCAAATGAAATGGCAAAAGAGATAGTCGACAAGTGCGAAGGATGCCAGTTCTACTCCAACATGTCCCACAAACCCGCATCGGCCCTGAAGACTATTCCACTCGTCTGGCCCTTCGCTGTTTGGGGATTGGATATGGTTGGTCCATTGAGAACAGGCAGGAGCGGTTTCACACATGTGCTCGTGGCAGTTGACAAGTTTACCAAATGGATTGAAGCTAAGCCTATCAAGAATCTTGATGCTTGCACTGCTATCAGTTTTATCAGGGAGATAACATTCAGATATGGAGTCCCGCATAGCATCATCACTGATAATGGGTCAAACTTTGATTAAGACAAGTTCAGAGCTTTTTGTGCCACGCAAGGCACGCGAGTCGACTACGCGTCGGTCGCTCACCCCCAGTCGAATGGACAAGCAGAAAGGGCAAATGGTCTGATTCTCAAAGGGCTGAAACCTCGGCTGATGCGCGACCTCAAGCATGCAGCAGGCGCATGGGTTGACGAGCTTCCTTCAGTTCTTTGGGGATTGAGGACCACCCCGAATCGGTCGACTGGAAGAACCCCGTTCTTTCTGGTCTACGGAGCGGAAGCCGTCTTGTCGAGTGATCTGCTTCACAACGCACCCCGAGTCGAGCTCTACTCCGAAGTTGAAGCAGAACAAGCCCGGCAAGATGCAGTTGATCTCCTAGAGGAAGAAAGAGAAATGGCGATGATCCGATCAACCATCTACCAGCAAGACTTGCGTCGATTCCATGCCAGAAACGTGAAGAGTCGAGCCTTCCAAGAAGGAGATTTGGTCCTCCGAGTGGATCAACAGAAACCACACAAACTCGCTCCTACCTGGGAAGGCCCCTTCATCGTCACCAGAGTCCTCCACAATGGAGCGTATCACCTTTACAATGTCGATCGCCAGATTGACGAGCCACGAGCTTGGAATGCGGACCTGCTCCGCCCCTTTTACACTTGAATTCTCACTTGGATGAGATGTAATAAGAAAAACTTCTGTAGTTTATTTATCAAAGACAAGAGTGTTACAATTTTTCCAGTAATTGTTGTTTCTTCTGTTTGCGTGTCAAATCCACCAGTGGGTGGCTCAGCTGCGAATCCGTTTCGCCTAAGTCTATATGTATAAAAAAATCCTACCTGTCGGCGTTCTAGGAACGGGGGTCCCCAGACTTGCCTGCCTGCGGCCTGCGGCGTGGCTCAAGGGGGCCCAGCACGGCCCAACTTCATCAACACAAGACCCAAGACCCTCGCGTGGGGCCAAGCCTCGCGGGGCGGACAACGCAGCACTTCCTCAGGCACGACCTCGTCAGGCTGGCTCACGAGGAGGCGGAGAGATCAAGGCGGGGTACCTCGCGAGGTGCCCATGACGCAAGCCATGACGACCAAGGGCGCCAGGCGGGCGCCAGCCTGCGCAGTGTCCTCCCTTTCCTCTTTGGTGCAAAGGGGGCAAGCGCAGGCGAGAGGATCAAGCAAAGGCATCCATTTCGGTGCAACGAGACCAAGACCAGTCCAACGGTGGGAAGGAGGTCATCGTGGAGCCCAGAACGGCGTCACCACAGGGCCTTTGGTAGGCGAGGACCAACTTTAGTCAGGATAAGTGTACCAGATGTTCCCCTTCGAATTGGCCAATTGTTGGCGCCCTTCCCGCTCAATATTTGGGAAGAGGCCCAGGGCCTTTGCCTATAAATAGGACTAGCCACCCCCAGGGTAGAGGCATCTGGCATCTAGCAATCGCATCATCGAGAAGACATTTCGGTATCTAGCCATCAGAGCAAGCAAAGAGAGAGAGAGAGACAAGGGCGGCTGAACTCCCCCTAGTAGTTCGTCCCCCTAGCCAAGAACAGACCCTCGCGAGGATGTTCTTCCCTGTATTGTTCTTCATCACCAGCCCAAGAGGCAATCCACCACACCACACTGGAGTAGGGTATTACACCACATCGGTGGCCCGAACCAGTACAAACTCTGTGTCTTTTGTGTTGTTCCTTTGGTAGTTTAGATCCTTGCGAGACGGAGATGTAGAGGGCATAATCTCCGCGCGCACCCCAAAGTTCGAACCTTAAGGGTCTGTCGGAACCCAAAATCCGACACTACCGAGTGGAGAGCCAGCCTCTCACTCGGAGGCTTAGCTGCGAACCCGTTTCACCTCAGTGTTTAAAATCCTACCGAGTGGTGAGAAAACCTCCCACTCGGAGGCTTAGCTGCAGCCCAGTGCTCGCCTAAGTGTTTAAAAAATCCTACCGAGTGGAGAGCCAGCATCTCACTCGGAGGCTTAGCTGCGAACCCGTTTCGCCTAAGTTTTTAAAATCCTACCGAGTGGTGAGCAAACCTCCCACTCGGAGGCTTAGCTGTAGCCCAGTGCTCGTCTAAGTGTTTAAAAAATCCTACCGAGTGGTGAGCAAACCTCCCACTCGGGGGCTTAGCTGCAGCCCAGTGCTCGCCTAAGTGTTTAAAAAACCTACCGAGTGGTGAGCAAACCTCCCACTCGGGGGCTTAGCTGCAGCCCAGTGCTCGCCTAAGTGTTTCAAAAACCTATCGAGTAGTGAGCAAACCTCCCACTCGGGGGCTTAGCTGCAGCCCAGTGCTCGCCTAAGTGTTTAAAAAACCTACCGAGTGGTGAGCAAACCTCCCACTCGGAGGCTTAGCTGCAGCCCAGTGCTCGCCTAAGATTGAAAAAATCCTACCGAGTAGTGAGCAAACCTCCCACTCGGGGGCTTAGCTGCAGCCCAGTGCTCGCCTAAGATTGAAAAAATCCTACCGAGTGGTGAGCCAGACTCCCACTCGGGGGCTTAGCTGCAGCCCAGTGCTCGCCTAAGTGTTTAAAAAATCCTACCGAGTGGTGAGCCAGACTCCCACTCGGGGGCTTAGCTGCAGCCCGGTGCTTGCCTAAGTGTCTAAAAAATCCTACCGAGTGGTGAGCAAACTGTCGGATTTCGGGTTCCGGCAGACCCTTAAGGTTCGAACTCTGGGGTGCGCGCGGAGATTATGCTCTCTACCTCTCCGTCTCACAAAGATCTAACTACTGAATGAACAACACAAGAGACACAAGGTTTATACTAGTTCGGGCCACCATTGTGGTGTAATACCCTACTCTAGTTTGTGGTGGGTGGATTGCCTCTTGGGCTGATGATGATGAACAATACAAGGAAGAATAGCCTCGCGAGGGTCTGTTCTTGGCTAAGGGGATGAACTGCTAGGAGGAGTTCAGTCGCCCTCCTCTCTCTCTCTCTCACTTGCCCTCTGCTTGCTCAGATTCTAGGTACCCACTTCTCGATCTCCTCCTTCTACCCTGGGGGTGGCTAGTCCTATTTATAGGCAAAGGCCCTGGGCCTCTTCCCAAATATTGAGCGGGAAGGGCGCCAACAATTGGCCAATTCGAAGGGGAACATCTGGTACACTTATCCTGACTAAAGTTGGTCCTCGCCTGCCAAAGGCCCTATGGTGACGCCGTTCTGGGCTCCACGATGACCTCCGTCCCACCGTTGGACTGGTCTTGGTCTCGTTGCACCGAAATGGGTGCCTTTGCTTGATCCTCTCGCCTGCGCTTGCCCCCTTTGCACCAAAGAGGAAAGGGAGACACTGTGCGGGCTGGCGCCCGCCTGGCATCCTTGGTCGTCATGGCTTGCGTCATGGGCACCTCGTGAGGTACCCCGCCTTGATCTCTCCGCCTCCTCGTGAGCCAGCCTGACGAGGCCGTGCCTGAGGAAGCGCCGTGTCATCCGCCCCGTGAGGCTTGGCCCCTCGCGAGGGTCTTGGGTCTTGTGCTGATGAAGATGGGCCATGCTGGGCCCCCTTTTTAGCCACGCCGCAGGCCGCATGCAGGCAAGTCTGGGGACCCCCGTTCTCAGAACGCCGACAGTAGCCCCCGGGCCCAAGGCACGCATGGACTTGGCCGTGCTAGAGGCGAAAGGGCAAGGGCGAAGCGCCGCGGGCCCTAACAGCCTGCGGCCTTGGGCGCCGCGTGGCGGTTGATTGGACGTGGGAGCCTCCGCTTCCCCACGACACCTCGAGGATCACGCGGATTGGACAAGTCCCTGCATGCAAATCGTGTCATGATTACCTGTGATCGTGGAGGCCGACGGTTGGCCTTCGCCAGCTATAAGTACGGCACCGCGCGTGCCCTCCCGGTCCATCTTTCCTTGCTTTCTCCTTCTCCTCCATGGCTCCATCGAGGCGGCTCTCGGCTGCGGAAAAGGGGAAGGCCCACCAGGTTGAGCCTGCCTCTCCTCCGCCCAAGCACGGTCGAGGGCACCCTCGGAAGCATCCCGTGGCCGCCCCTGCAGCGTTCAGTGGTCATGGAGACGGCTCCCAGCGTGGTGGCGGGCGAGCCACTGTGGCCGGGGGACGCACCTGGGTTGCGCGCTCCCCCAGGCCGCGCTTTCGCGCTGTGCAGGTGCTGCCGGAGTTCGTCATTTGGGCAGCGGAGCCGACTAGCGCCCGGCTCCATCTCCCTCGCTTCCTCCTTGGTGAGCTCCCTGCTGGTGCCTCGGGTGGCCTCTGGCTTCAGGCGGACGGCTACTGCAGCCGGGCCTCGTGGGCTGCATTGGTGGTCTCCGCCATTGGGAGATTGGCCTTGACTCGTGGTTGGCAGGCGTTCGCCCGTGCTCACGGCTTGGAGCATAGGTGCACCCTGCACTTCAGGTTTGACGGCGATGCCACCCTCTATGTGAGGGTGTTTGGGGAAGATGGTCGCCGCGCGGGGTGTTGCCCCGAGGACGACGACCGCGGCCGGGGGACGCGCCCCGACGACGATGGAGGAGACAGTGCCCGCGCGGATGGCGGCGCCCGAGGCTCCCCAAGCTTCATCAACTCTTCTTCAGGCGACCCCTCCAGCGGTGGCCGCAGTCAGCCCCCACGCCGTCCAGCTTGCTTGGGAGGCGGCGACTCGTCCGCCCGTCGCCGCGCCCCGGTGAAGCGCGAGAGGGAGTCCGCCTGAGCCCCGGAGGCATCCCGAGTCGCCTCCGCTGGCCGGAGCGAGGCGAGCCACGCCGGGCTTGTCTTTTCTTTTCCTTTTGTTTCCTGCGTAAAAGAGAACAACTGCATGGAGCCCCGTGTGGGCATGTTGGGGGTTACTGCTGTTAACAATTACCTTGATTTAGCTTTCGCGCTTTTCAGCTGTGTGTCTGCACGTAAATAGTTCCCAGCCCCAGCCGTGGGAGGCGACCGACCCAGGCCCTGTGTGTGTCGCGGTGCCCGAGGGGCACGGACTGGAGGGGTGCTCCCGCAATGGACCCGGGTCGTGAAACCTTAGAACGATTAGAACAGGAACCCTCGCGAGGGCGTTTGGCTGCCCTCCCTTGCGAGGCCTTTTGCAAGAGGAATCAAAACGGGGGAGTGAAAATCAACGAAATATAAACCAATGACAGCAATAATTTCAATAAGACTTCAACTGCAAACAAAGCGAGCCAACTGCGGAAAGCAAATGAAAAAGCTACGTCCGGCACCTAATCTAGTCTTCGACGTCTTCTCACCAGCGCAGAGCTAAGTGCTGCCACTGGGCGTGGGAGGGAGCCCCAGGGCCTGAGGCCGGCACTCCTGAGACTCCGGGGCGTGTACAACCCCACTCATTATTACGTGAGAGTGTCACGGGCGGCGAGCTTCACATGCGTTGGCCTTCTTCACAGGCTCCGAGCCTTTCTTCTTAGGGGTAATGAGCTTCACAGGCACTTGCCTTCTTCACAGTCTCCGGGCCTTTTCCGAAACACGACAGCTTCATAGGCGTTTGCCTTCTTCACAGGCTCTGGGCCTTTTCCAAAAAGGGATAGTCTTCACAGGCGTTTGCCTTCTTCACAGGCTCTGGGCCTTTTCCAAAAAGGGATAGTCTTCACAGGCGTTTGCCTTCTTCACAGGCTCTGGGCCTTTTCCAAAAAGGGATAGTCTTGACAGGCGTTTGCCTTCTTCACAGGCTCTGGGCCTTTTCCAAAAAGGGATAGTCTTCATAGGCGTTTGCCTTCTTCACAGGCTCTGGGCCTTTTCCAAAAAGGGATAGTCTTCACAGGCTCTGGGCCTTTTAGAGGTGGAACCTTCGGAGGCGCTGGATGTTCCATGTGTTCTGGATCGGCTCCCCCTCCTGAGTCTCCAAGCGCACGGAGCCTGGCCTGGAAACATGAGCAACCTTGAACGGGCCCTCCCACATGGGAGAGAGCTTGTGCAGCCCCTCCCTAGAGAGGACCCGCCTGAGCACGAGGTCTCCTACCTCAAGAGTCCTGGGGCGAATGTTGCGGCAGTGATATCGTCGTGGCGCTTGTTGGTACCTCACCGCTTGCAACGCGGCTTCTCGGCGGCGTTCCTCCCCCAGCACGAGGTCCATCCCCCGCATGGCGTCCTGCTGCGCCTCATCGAACGCTAGGACCCGCGCGGAGCGATGTCTGACCTCGTGAGGGAGGACTGCTTCAGCTCCATAGACCAGGAAGAACGGGGTCTCCCCGGTCGGCTTGGTCGCGGTCGTGCGGATGGACCACAACACGGACTGGAGCTCATCGTACCAACCTCTGCCGTAGGCCTCCAGCTTCTTCTTGAATGTCCTGGTCTTGAGGCCCCTCAGGACCTCCGCGTTGGCTCGTTCGGCCTGGCCGTTGCTTCACGGGTGCGCCACCGAAGCGTAGCATATCTGCGTTCCAAGGTTAGCACAGTATGTTTTGAAGAGGTTACTGGTGAACTGCGAACTGTTGTCTGTGATGATACGGTTCGGCACCCCGAACCGGCTCACGATGCCCCTGATGAACTTGACCGCGGAACCCGCGGGGCTGGTGCGGACAATCTCCACTTCTGCCCACTTGGTGAATTTGTCAATGGCGACGTAGAGGTAGCGGTAGCCCCCTGGCGCCCGAGGGAACGGGCCCAGAATGTCCAGCCCCCCGACTGCGAATGGCCACAAAAGGGGTATAGTCTGCAGGCCTCCCGCCGGCTGATGGATCTGTTTGGCGTGAAATTGGCAGGCTTCACAAGCCTTCACCAGTTCGACAGCGTTGTTGAGTGCGGTGGGCCAATAGAACCCATTGCGGAATGCCTTGCCAATGAGGGTCCGTGATGACGAGTGATGCCCACAGTCCCCGCCGTGTATGTCCTCCAACAGTTCCTTTCCTTGCTCCCTGGAAATGCAGCGCAGGGATACGTCGTTCGGCCCCTTCTGGTAGAGCTCTCCATCCCTGATGCAGTATGCCGTGGCTTGCCGCGCCACACGCTCCGCTTCTTCCTCCTTCTCCGGCAGGGCCCCTTGTGTTAAATAACTCTAGAGTTCCGTGATCCAGCACTCCTCCTGAGGTTCCATAGTCAGGAGCAGGCGTGCCCCTGAGGCAGGGCCGCAGGCCGGGGCTCCTGAGGCAGGTGGCTAGGGGAGTTCCTCCCGAGGCTGAGCAGTGTTTGATAATGACGGCTGGGCTGAGGGCTTGAAGAGCCGCTCTTCAAAGACGCCAGGCTCCTGAGGTAAACGCCTGGACGCCCGTCTGGCGATGTCATCGGCTTCCTGATTGGTGCCACGGGGCACATGCTTCAATTCCAACCCCCAAAACTGCTTTTCCATCCCGCGGACCTCCGCTAGATAGGCCTCCATGTGCTCATCCTTCGGCTCATACACCTTGTTGGAGAAGTTGACAAGGAGCTGCGAATCGCCCTTGACGGTGAGGCGCTTCACCCCCAGAGCTGCTGCGGCCTTCAACCCCGCTATCAGACCCTCATATTCCGCTATGTTGTTGGAGACCTTTTCGCCTTGCTGGAAACAGAGCTGTACGGCGTAGTAGAGCTTGTCCTGAGTGGGCGATATCAGCACCGTACCTGCCCCAGCGCCGTGCCTGGAGAACGCCCCATCGAAGTACATGACCCAGCCTTCCGGCGCCTCACTACCTGGGGAGAGGGACCGATCCTCGTTGTCCTTGAGGCCTGGTGCCTCCGTCCATTCTGCCACGAAATCCGCTAACGCTGCTCCTTTGATGACCCTGGTCGTGCTGAACTCGAGCTGGAACGCCTGCAGTTCTATGTTCCACTCGGCGACCCGTCCGGCTGAGTTAGGGCTCTTGAGCACCCTCTCCAAGGGGTATGACGAGATGACCTTGATGGGATGACCTTGGAAGTAGTGACGCAGCTTGCGCGAGGCCACCAGTAGTGCGAGGAGGAGCTTCTGAGGCATGGGGTACCGTGCCCTCGTGTCCCGTAACACCGTGCTGACAAAGTAGACTGGGTGCTCAACAAGGCTGAGAGCATCAGTGCTCGCGGCGCCCTCCGGAGGCAAGGGCGCTTCGCGAGGTGACGTGGCCTCAGGAGGTCGACCGTCCAGGCGAGTGGCCTCTCCTGCTTCCGGTGCACTCTTCGGCGGCTGATCTTCCTCAGCCGTGATTACATCTCCTGTGGGCCTTCCTTGTTCCTGCTTTGCCTTGTCTCGAGCTGCTGATGTGGCTCTGATTTGGCGCTCCTCCCTAACCGCCACCAGGGCTGCGCTGGCAGAGTAGGGAGTGGTGGCGAGGTAGAGCAGCAGGGGCTCTCGAGGGCGCGGAGCCACCATGACTGGGGGACTGGTTAGGTACCTCTTGAGATCTTGAAACGCCTTATCTGCCTCTTCAGTCCATTCAAAAGGCCCCTTCTTCTTCATTAGCTGGAAGAAAGGCAGTGCTCGCTCCCCCAGTTTGGAGATGAAGTGCCCTAGCACGGTCATGCGTCCAATGAGCTTCTGCATTTCTCTGAGGGTTTTTGGCGGGCTCATGTCCTCGACCGCCTTGACCTTCTCCGGGTTAGCCTCGATGCCTTGATGGGACACGAGAAAGCCCAAGAGCTTGCCTGAGGGGACCCCGAACACACACTTCTCTGGGTTGAGCCGCAGGTTCACTGCATCGAGGCTCGCGAAGGTCTCCTCCAGGTCTTGTATCAGGTCTTGGCCTCCCGAGATTTCACCACAATGTCGTCAACGTAAGCTTCGACATTCTTCCCGAGCTTCGGGCCCAAGGTGATGTGCATCAGCCGCTAAAAGGTCGCCCCTGCGTTACGCAGCCCAAATGGCATGCATGTATAGCAGTACACCCCGCATGGGGTTAAGAAGGCGGTCTTCTCGATGTCTTCTACCGCCATCTTGATCTGGTGATACCCAGAGAAGGCGTCCAGGAAGCAGAGCAGGTCACACTCCGCGGTGGAATCGACGATCTGGTCGATGCGGGGGAGCGGGAACGGATCTTGCGGGCATGCCTTGTTGAGGTTGGTGAAGGCGACACACATGCGTTCCTTCCCCCCTTCTTGGGCACAACGACAGGGTTGGCCAACCAATCCAGGTATCGGACCTCGCGAATGACCCCAGCGGTCTCTAACTTGCGGGTTTCTTGGACGATGAAGGCCTGCTTCTCTGTGGACAGCCGCCTGGCATTCTGCTTCACGGGGCGCACGTTTGGGCATACGTTGAGGTGATGCTCGATGACGCTCCGGGGGATCCCTGCCAACTGATCAGGCTCCCAAGCGAATACCTTCTTATTTGCGCGCAGGAACCTGATCAGGGCCTCCTCCTGCTCAGGCTCGAGGTTGGCGCCTAAGGTGAAAGTGGTATTGGAGGACCCGTCCTCGTCGACAGGTATCTGCTTGGTTTCTTCCTTGTCCTGGGTGAACAACTGCTTCTTCTTGGCTGGCGCAGCCCCCTTGGGCTCGGGGGTCCCTGCGTCGGCGGGCTGTGCCGATGCCGCCGTCTTGAAGGCGAGCTTGAGTACCCGTAGGGCGTCCCCGGTGTCCCCGTGCACGGTGAGGACATCGCTGCTCCCGGGCATCTTCATGAGGTTATACGCCGGGTGCGTGGCAGCCATGAAGCGCTGGGTAGCCGAGGATGGCGTTGTAAGGAAGGCCGATGGGGGCGATGTCGAAGTCGACCATCTCCGTGCGGAAGTTGTCGTAGGTGCCGAAGGTTACTGGGAGCCGGATCTTCCCAAGGAGCTGGATGACCCGCCCCCAACACCCAAGAAAGACCGACTGGGTTGCAGCCGCTCCAGGGTATGTAGAAGAGATTGAAGGTCTCAACCGAAAGCACACTGAGGCCCGTGCCGCCGTCGACGAGGGTTCTGGTGACGGCCACCTGGCAGATGGTGGGGGTGCACAACATGGGGAGCGTGCCCGAGCCGGCCAAGTTGGCGGGGTGGTCCTCCGAGCTGAAGGTCAGACCGACCTCGCGCGCCACCTGGTCCGTGGGAGCCCCCTGCCGTGCGGAAATGGCGCTGACCCGGCGGACAAACGGCTTGACGTGGTGACTTGTGGGCGGCGCCTGCGAGCCGCCCAGGAGGGCCGCGACGACCGGAGGTGTTGATGTAGCGGTGCGGTCACCTTGTCGCACAGGCAGATGCTGGGATGGCGCTTGCTGCTCGTTCCCCGCCGGGCCGGTGGCGGCGTTGATGGCGGGCGACGGGGAACGACGAGGACGCCCACCGACTTCGGCCGCCTGGGCGACGCGGGCTCGACGAGCGTCGGACATGGACGTGACGGTCGGAGGAGAACGAAGCGGTGGAAGACAAATTCCGGCGCACCCTTACCTGGCACGCCAAATGTTGGATTTCGGGTTCCGGCAGACCCTTAAGGTTCGAACACTCGGGTGCGCGCGGAGATTATGCCCTCTACCTCTCCGTCTCGCAAAGATCTAACTACTGAATGAACAACACAAGAGACACAAGGTTTATACTAGTTCGGGCCACCATTGTGGTGTAATACGCTACTCTAGTTTGTGGTGGCTGGATTGCCTCTTGGGCTGATGATGATTAACAGTACAAGGAAGAACAGCCTCGTGAGGGTCTGTTCTTGGATAAGGGGATGAACTGCTAGGAGGAGTTTAGTCGCCCTCCTCTCTCTCTCTCACTTGCCCTCTGCTTGCTCAGATTCTAGGTACCCACTTCTCGATCTCCTCCTTCTACCCTGGGGGTGGCTAGTCCTATTTATAGGCAAAGGCCCTGGGCCTCTTCCCAAATATTGAGCGGGAAGGGCGCCAACAATTGGCCAATTCGAAGGGGAACATCTGGTACACTTATCCTGACTAAAGTTGGTCCTCGCTTGCCAAAGGCCCTGTGGTGACGCCGTTCTGGGCTCCACGATGACCTCCGTCCCACCGTTGGACTGGTCTTGGTCTCGTTGCACCGAAATGGGTGCCTTTGCTTGATCCTCTCGTCTGCGCTTGCCCCCTTTGCACCAAAGAGGAAAGGGAGACACTGTGCGGGCTAGCGCCCGCCTGGCATCCTTGGTCGTCATGGCTTGCGTCATGGGCACCTCGCGAGGTACCCGCCTTGATCTCTCCGCCTCCTCGTGAGCCAGCCTAACGAGGCCGTGCCTGAGGAAGCGCCGTGTCGTCCGCCCCGCGAGGCTTGGCCCCTCGCGAGGGTCTTGGGTCTTGTGTTGATGAAGATGGGCCATGCCGGTCCCCTTTTTAGCCACGCCGCAGGCCGCAAGCAGGCAAGTCTGGGGACCCCCGTACCCAGAACGCCGACACAAACCTCCCACTCGGGGGCTTAGCTGCAGTCCAGTACTCGCCTAAGTTTGAAAAAATCCTACCGAGTGGTGAGCCAGACTCCCACTCGGGGGCTTAGCTGCAGCCGAGTGCTCGCCTAAGTGTTTAAAAAATCCTACCGAGTGGTGAGCAAACCTCCCACTCGGGGGCTTAGCTGCAGTCCAGTAGTCGCCTAAGTTTGAAAAATCCTACCGAGTGGTGAGCCAGACTCCTACTCGGGGGCTTAGCTGCAGCCCAGTGCTCGCCTAAGTACAGAACACATCCCAATCCGCTAGGACGGCAAAGTGCGAATCGACTGCTATCTTCTCCTCCGGAGCTGCACCTCAAATACGAAGTTATTTTGAGTGAAGATTAAGTTCCACTCGACAGTTAATCCACGAAGATATTTAACGATAAATCAAGTTCGGATAAGATCCCAAAGGTCCCAGACCTCAGATCAAAGTACTCCAGCCTTCAGCTCGACTGAGTTTAACGGTTACAAAACCACTCGGCATTCCGAGGCAAATTTAAAGTGAAACATCAAAGTCTTATTCCTCCGGCGGAGGACTGGAAGGGGCGATGAACTCATCCAAGTCGATCCCGTCTGCAATACGAGTGGCCGCGACGATGAAAGTCTCCATGAAATCTTGAAAGTTGTGCTTCCTGGTATTGGCGACTTGGATAGCAGCCAGCTTTTCCTCTCGCGCCTCCTTGCAGTGCACGCGGACCAGAGACAGAGCGACATCGGCACCACACCTTGCAGGGATTTCTTCCATTCCGTCACTCGACCAGGAACGTCATTTAGTCGAGTCATCAGAGACTCGAGGTCATTCGGAAGCATCGTCCTGGGCCAGAGCGACGTGTCGATCCGCGACACCGCAACCTTCAGTCGGGCCAGATAATCAACCACACTTGCAACACGAGACTCCAGTCGGAGCACGTTCATAGCAACTTCATCTTTCACTGGGGAGTTAATGGGATCCAAATCTCTCTCCACTTGACTGGTCTCCTCCTCGAAGTTCTGACAGAATTCTGAAAACGCAAGTCAAAGTTAAGACAGCGACCCTGCATGAGCTTAGTGACGACAAGCCAGTCAGGTGAAAATTTGTTACCCTCAAGCATGATGAACAACTTCTCGGCGAGTCCCTCGAGATAAGCCTCCAGATCGTTCTTCTTCCCCACCAGTTCACCGACCTTGTCACCCAGAGAGTATCTTGTCATTTTTCAGGCGGCTGACTTCTTGGTTAGGCGCATTAAGAGCAGTTTTCAGTCTGGAGTTCTCCTTTTCAAGAGTTCCGACTGAAGTCAGTTTTTCTTCAGCAAGCTTGGTCTTGTTCAAGGCCTCCTTCTGCGCTTCGGCAAGATCTTGATCCTTCTTCTTCAGAGCTTCCTCTAGTTTATCTACGGAACGTCGAGTGAGATCAACATCAAGAATGGACAAGAAAGAAAAGTCACTCATCAAGAATGGAGAACCTCACCAGCCATACCTTTTGCTTCTTCTCGCGCCTTCTGCAAGTTCTCCTGAGCAAGCTTCAGGTCAAGGTTGAGCTGGATCTGTTGCTTTTCCAACCCGGTGAAGCGAGCCACAAGTTCATAGGATTTCTGGGAGAAATCAGTCGACAGATGTCCAAGATAAGATGCTTCCGAGTAACCAAGAGACAATGATGGCATTTCTAAGACTACAGCCGAATCAAAAACATTCGACAGTAGTCTCGGGGACTACACCCAGTGGGTGCACTCAGCGTGCCCCCACTGGTTTTCAAAAAAAAGTGGATACAGTTCCATTCGACATGGCCTGACCAGACCGAGTGAAGAAGTACAACTACAGAAAGACAGTATAAAGACTACAGTCGACTGCCAGTAGTCCACCGTAGTCTCAAGGACTACACCCAGTGGGTGCACTTAGCGTGCCCCCACTCGTCCAAAAATTAACAGTCGCACCCAGTGGGTGTACAGAAATAAAGATCTTCGGAAAAGAGATTCTTCAGACAGCATATCCTAACAGAACAAGTGTTGAGTCGACTGACCTGGACGTTTCTCTGAAGAGCTGAACTCGCGTCATAAGCTGCTTGGCCGGCTTCCCGAACCACCTTCACTTGCTCCATCATGATCCCCGCCTGGCGTATAGCTTCTTTAGCAGCACCCACTTGGTCCTCAGGGACGTGGTGTGTGGCGAAAAGCGAAGGCGGATCTACAGTCGACGTTGAAGGTCGGAAACTCGTCAGAGGCTCAGCAAAGGTCACAGAAGCCCGAGTGGTATCGCCACCCTCACGAACTACAGCCTCAGACGCCAGAGTAGTTTGTGGAGTCTTGCCAGCCGGCGCCCTCCTGTTCCTTCTCACTCTCAGCGGCACTTCGTCGTCCTCATGAGGAAGGTCAATAACATGAGGAGGAGCTACAAGAAAAGTTCAATCGACCAGAGTTATAACAAATTGACAGTCGACTACAGGCAGAGCATCAGTAATCATACCAGGGTTGGAGGTAACAGTGTCTTCCATATCTTGATCATCATCCTTGGCGGAGATCTCCGAGGTGGCAGCTCTGCAAAATTTCGAAAGTCAGCCAGCTTGATCAATGAGTCGACCAAGAGTCAGTCGCGTTCAGCAAAGGAAAACAAATTCTACTATTACCCAGAAATGGTGGGGACAGTCATCTTCATCTTGGGCAGAGTCTTGGGCGGCTTCGACGGTGTCGCGCGTGGATGCTTGGGAGCTTTTTCAGTCGACGCTGGAGAAGAGGTTCGAGTGCGCTTCGACGACTGCCCAACAGGAGCAGTCGCCTTACCACGTTCCCGCGCAGGGTCGTGTGTAAGATTGGATCGCCTTTCCGAGCGGGGGGGGGGGGGTTCGGCTTCCTCCTCCTCCTCTTCGCTGGAGTCGTCGTCGCCATCCCCCTCTCCCTCGCCGTCAGATTCCCACTCTCCTGGCTCGTCTCCGCTCTCACCTCCGCTCGCCTCTCCTTCCTCGGCCTGCTCCTGCGCTCCATTGGGTGTCGAGTACATCTCAGTAGTTGCCTGGAGGACAGCATACAAGAAAAAAATCAATTGACCGGTTCAAAGAGAACAGATAAAGAAAGCAAGATCTCAGTCGGAAACACAAGGTCAGACCTGGTCCACTTCGTATGTGTTGTCGAGTGGAGGAATCCTCCTGGCTCCTCGGGGGTTGTCTTTGTTCCCTGTGATACTTGACAACCATCCTTCCAGCATCTCGCCAGTGACCTCCTCTGGGTGAATCCGAGTGGTGTCCGTTGGCGTTATGGGAACGGGGGTCCCCAGACTTGCCTGCCTGCGGCCTGCGGCGTGGCTAAAAGGGGCCCCCAGGACGGCCCAACTTCATCAACACAAGACCCAAGACCCTCGCGAGGGGCCAAGCCTCGCGGGGCGGACGACACAACACTTCCTCAGGCACGGCCTCGTCAGGCTGGCTCACGAGGAGGCGGAGAGATCAAGGTGGGGTACCTCGCGAGGTGCCCGTGACGCAAGCCGTGACGACCAAGGGCGCCGGGCGGGCGCCAGCCCGCTCAGCGTCTCCCTTTCCTCTTTGGTGCAAAGGGGGCAAGCGCACGCGAGAGGATCAAGCAAAGGTATCCATTTCGGTGCAACGAGACCAAGACCAGTCCAACGGTGGGAAGGAGGTCACCATGGAGCCCAGGACGGCGTCACCACAGGGCCTTTGGCAGGCGAGGACCAACTTTAGTCAGGATAAGTGTACCAGATGTTCCCCTTCGAATTGGCCAATTGTTGGCGCCCTTCCCGCTCAATATTTGGGAAGAGGCCCAGGGCCTTTGCCTATAAATAGGACTAGCCACCCCCAGGGTAGATGCATCTGGCATCTAGCAATCGCATCATCGATAAGACATTTCGGCAGCTAGCACCGAGCGATCAGGCCAGCAGAACTTAGAATCAGAGCAAGCAAAGAGAGAGAGAAGGGTGGCTGAACTCCTCCTAGTAGTTCGCCCCCTAGCCAAGAACAGACCCTCGCGAGGCTGTTCTTCCCTGTATTGTTCTTCATCACCAGCCCAAGAGGCAATCCACCACACCACACTGGAGTAGGGCATTACACCACATCGATGGCCCGAACTAGTATAAACTCTGTGTCTTTTGTGTTGTTCCTTTGGTAGTTTAGATCCTTGCGAGACGGAGAGGTAGAGGGCATAATCTCCGCGCACACCCCAGAGTTTGAACCTTAAGGGTCTGCCGGAACCCGAAATCCGACATTTGGCGCGCCAGGTAGGGGTGTGCCGGAATTTGTCTTCCACCACTCCGCTCTCCGCCGACCGTCCCGTCCATGTCTGACGCTCGTCGGGCCCGCGCCGAGCGCCGGGCCGCCATCGCTTCCCGCGTCGCCCAGACGGCTCCCGTCGGTGGGCGTCCTCGTCGTTCCCCGTCGCTCGCCGTCAACGCTGCCACCGGCCCGGCGGGGAACGAGCAGCAAGCGTCGTCTCAGCACCCGTCCGTGCGGCAAGACGACCGCACCGCTACTCCATCACTCGCACGAGCTGGCTCTTCGTCCCGCGCGCTCCGCGCACCCTTGGAGGCTCGAGCTGCGCTCCTCGCAGCAAACGAGCTCCTGCGTTACCGTCCCGTCGACGACGTCTACGAAGAGTGGCTCGACCGCGTCGCCGAGCTCGTCCGCGCCGCAGGGGGCTCTCCTGCGCCGTCCGCTCCGCTGCGCCGCACCCCGCCACGCACTGGCAATGAAGTTCCGGGGGCGTACCAGCCGCCTCCTCTCCAAGAAGACGCCGTGGCTCCAAGGCGCGTGGCCCCTGGGCGGAACCCGCTCCGTCGGGCGCCAGCCCAGCAAGAACGGAGCTGCCAAGAAGTCCCTCAACCGCAAGAGGCTGCCCGGGTGCTTCCTGCTCCGGTTCGCCGTGACCCTGCTCCGGCTCCGGCACGTCAAGACCCCGCACTGCTCCCAGCTGCAGCGCATGGGGACACGCAAGGCCAAGCTCTCCCTCAACAAAAGCCTCCCATGGCCACCGCAGGCTGCCGCGCCTACACCACCGAGCTGCGCAGCGTCGCGTGGCCCGGCAAGTTCAAGCCAGACCTGCCTCCTCGCTACGACGGCACGACCGACCCTGCAGAGTTCCTCCAGCTCTATGAGCTGGGCATCGAAGCTACCAGTGGAGACGAAAAGGTCATGGCGAACTGGTTCCCCATGGCACTCAAGGAAGGAGCTCGCACCTGGCTCCTGAACCTGGCCCCAGGCACGATCTCTTCCTGGGACCAGATGTGCACCCGCTTCATCGCCAACTTCCAAGGTACTCGTGACCGGCTGCCTGCCGTGAGCGACATGCGCCGCATCAAGCAACAACCCGGAGAGACCCTGCAAAAGTACATCCAGCGCTTCAACAACGCGCGCCTCAAGATCCCCAGGGTGTCCGAGGAAGCCATCATCTCGGCCTTCTCCGATGGCGTGCGTGACGTCAAGATGAAGAAGGAGCTAGCGATGCATGAAGACCTGTGCACCTCCCTGGAGCTGTTCAACTTGGCGACCAAGTGCGCCAGGGCTGAGGAGGGGCGTCTCTCCCTCCTCGAGTTGCCTGCCGCAGACCCAGAAGAGAAGAAACCCAAGGCCAAGGACATGAAGCGCAAGGGGGCTGCTGTGCTCGTGGCAGAACCAGGCACCAAGCGGGGCAAGGATCTGCTTGGATCTTCCAGGGGCAGCCGGTACTGTGTGTACCACGACCTCCACACCCACAACACCAACGAATGCCAAGAACTCCGTGTCGTGCGAGAAGGAAGGATCGGCCGTCGTCCTGACCGTGCCGACCGGGGCTACGGCCGAGGAGGAGGAAGGAACCCAGGACGCTGGGAAGACCGCGGCCCGCGCCAAGGGTGGCGCGATCAACCTCGCGAGGACCGCTGGAGAGATCTGCCTCGCGAGGGGGACTGGCGGGATCAGCCTCATGAGGATCGCCTGCAGGGCAACGCAGGCCTCCCTCCACTGCCGCCTCAGCCAAGAAGGAACGAGGACCGCCACCAGGACGAGGGGGCTGGGGGCTTCCAGGAGCCACGCGCGATCGCCTGCATCCTGGGCGGAGCACAAGCCCCAGCCTCCCAACGCATCTTCAAGCAGTTTGCCCGTGAAGTGAATGCAGTCCTCCCCAGGCTTGAAGCTACGCGCCCTCTCAGGTGGTCGGCGTGCGCCATCACGTTCAGCTCGGCGGATCAGCTCAAGTGCCCGGCCATAGCCGGGGTCCTCCCGATGCTTTGCTCCCCAGTCGTCAGCAACGTACTGGTCACCAGGACCCTCATCGATGGTGGAGCAGGGCTCAACGTCCTATCCGTGGAAACATTCAACAATCTTCAAGTGCCCTACGACCAGCTTCAGCCGACCAAGCCCTTCTCCGGAGTCACCGACGGTTCCACGATCCCGATCGGGCAGGTCCACCTTCCTGTCACCTTCGGAGCCCGCAGCAACTACCGCACCGAGCTCATCGACTTCGACGTCGCTCACATCCGCCTGCCGTACAACGCCATCCTCGGGTACCCAGCGCTGGCCAAGTTCATGGCCGTGACTCATCATGGCTACAACGTCCTCAAGATGCCAGGAAGTGGCGGAGTCATCACGGTACCGTGTGAAGAAAAGGATGCGGTGTGTTCCCTGGAGCGAGCCTTTCAGGCCGCGTCACTAGAAGACCCAGATCGTGGGAGCAGGAGGCTCCCCGAGATCACCCCCAAGAAGAAGAAGACATCGTCAGGCTTAGCCCCTCAGGAGGCAGGCCCCTCAGGGCCCGCGTCTGCCCAAGGGGACCCTCCATCCATCGCATAGGAAAGCGAGCCCGACTCCCTCCTCAGGCAGGGCTCGGGGGATCTCACCTGGAGGGCCACCGACCTGGCCAGGGTCACGAGGGAGGCGCTTGGGCACCACGTGGAGGCGTGCCTCGGAGCACGTTTCCCTCAAGAAGGAGCAAGGCAAGGGAAGTCAGACCAGCAGGAGTTCGTTAACAAGGCCGTTTAAAAACTGCAGGAGTCAAGAGTCATGAGAGGTTGCCGCCATCTACCAGCTATGGCTCCCCATCCAGGCGAGGATGGTGGGCTGCGCGTCTGCATCGATGTACCAGGGCTCAATCGGGTTGCCACGATAGAGCGCCGCTGGCCCTCGCAAGTAGGGCGTTGCGGAGGCCCACCCCACAGCTACGTTCGCATGCCTTACGGCTTGCCGAGCGTGGCTGCTGCATACCAGCGCCTCATGAGGGGCCTCATGGAGACTCAGGAAGACAGGCGTTCCGCGGTCCTGGCGGAGATGGAGACGATTCGCGAGGAGCCACCAGCACCTCCGGGGCCTCCTTAGGCCCCTGGGCCTGGGGGCTCGTGAGGATCGGCTTCCGCTGCCCACCGAGTCTGCTGCACCAACACCACTTCATCCTCGACATCTTCATGTGACGTCCTTCAAGCTTCATTTCTAGCTGGGAACGCCCCCAGGGCTGCTTCATTCCCAGGCCGCGTGGGTCCGTCCCTACGGCGTGTATCCCTTTTTATTTTTCGGTCATTAGCTTGCTTTGTTGGGGCGCCCCTCGGGCTGCATCATCCCCAAGCCGCTCGGGCCAGGCCCAGTGGCGTGTATCTCCCTGGCGTTTATTTCCAGCTATGCTTTCGCCTATCATGCTTGATCACTTGATGCCTGTCCACGACACCTCTTCTTCTTCATGTCGACCACTTGCATGTTAAAGGGGGGGGGGGTACCTGAGCATCGCGACTCAGGGCTCTTACTGGCTCTCCAGCCCTCACCCTCTGGCCTTGTCCATGGCATCGCAACCTGGCATACCAGCGACGGCTGAGACAAGCTCGGGGGCCGGGACCCGAGGACGTAGAGTGCCGGCATCTAACCCAATTTGCAGGAACACATCTCAAGATACGGCCCAGTGCCAGGCGCAACCCGCCTAGAGGTAGGGCCCCGTGGGTCCCGCGCTGGCTCATGGGCGCCTAGGTACACCTCACCTGCGCCAACCAGAGCAACTAACGACCGACTGATAGCTGTCATTGCAGCCCCTTTTTCCTTCTATGATGAGCTTGCAGGACCTCCTGAGGGAGTTGCGTCGGCCGAGGCCTTCACGGAGTTCCCTTCACCCTCGTCCGCGCGAACCGCTTGCACGTTAAAGGGGGGTGCCTGAGCATCGCGACCCAGGGCTCCTACTAGCTCTCCAGCCCTCACCCTCTGGCCTTGATCACGGCATCGCGACCTGGCATACCAGCGACGACTGAGACCAGCTCGAGGGCCGGGACCCGAGGACGTAGAGCAGAAAGGGGAGCAAAGGCGAGGGAGAAGGGGCACGCGAGGACCTCGCCATGCAACTCCGATTCCCGCCGCCGCGCGGACCCTTCGTCACACAAGAGTAACCCCTGATTAACAAGATAAGTCACCGCACGACAACCCCGGTTACCGTGGCACTATCCCCGCACCTAAGCAACTCCGTACTAGAGACGTCGCTCCCCTTTCTCACCGAGCGACGGCTGCTTGAGCGCCAAAGGGGACCTCCTAAGCATCGCGACTCAGGGGCTCTTACCGGACCCCGGGTCGCTCACCTCCTGGCCTTGACCACGGCATCGCGACCTGGCATACCAGCGACGGCTGACGCCGCCTTGGGACTGGGACCAGTCAACGCAGAGCACCAAGCCCTCGCGAGGTTCAAAAGGGAGAACTAAGCTATGACGGGATTGACGACTCGCACAGTTCCATAGCAAAAGTCATATATTGACAAAAGGATCACAGACACCTTACAAGCCCCCATTGGGCGCAGTATGACTCCTTGCAGGAAACAGGTCCTGAGGGACGCTAACTACATGTGCCCCTGCAAAAGACGCCATCATCAACAGTGGGCCATCAAGCACCGGAGCCAACCCCATCCAGATCAGAGTCAACGACGGCCGAGTGAGCCCACCCTGCTCCGGGAGCGGCGCTGACTCGCGGGCTCGTAGCTGTCGTCGCTCGTCTCTGGAATCGCGAAGGCCTCGCTGGGATTGCTGGATCCTCCGGCGCTCCCGTCGCTTGGGGAGTTGTCCAGGGGGCGGTCGTCGGGCCCACCCGTCGCCATAGCGAGGTCCTGGCCGCCTCCCCCGGGGCAGCACTCCAGCCGGCGCCCGTTCACGTCGAAGACCTTGAAGAACATCACCGAAGCGCCATCGTACTCTAGGTGGATTGTGAGGGAGCCCCTTGCCCTGCAACCCCGAGCGATCTCGCCCCAGCCGCGAGTCATGAAGACCTCACCCGAGGCAAGGATCGCGACTTCTACCTCGGTCGCGGGGGTGCTGCAGTCAGCGTGCTGCAGCCATAACTCTAGAAGTCTTCCCTGCGGGAAGACGGTGGCAAAGACGGGAGGAAAGCGAATCCAAGTTCGCGGATGCATGGCGGTGTGGAGCACGAGCTCGCGGGAGGAGCCCTCGGCGTGGACCCCAGGAGGAACGACCAACACCTTCGTGACCCTCCGGCGCCGGCGACGGTGCTGGCTGAGGGGATAGGCATCTCCTCTTCCAAGGCCCTCGGCGTGGGTGTACAAGGGAAGCGGGAACCCTGGCGGAGGCCGCTCGTACCAAGGCCTCAGCCCCGCCAGGCGGTCTTCCTCATCTTGGCCGCGCAAGGCAGGCCGTTTCTTCGGCGGGAGCGGGTCTGGTCCCTCTTGAGGAGCCTTTCCCTTCTCCGCTGCAGAGAACCGGCGAATCGGAGCCATCACGCCAAGGCGGAGCAAGAATCAAGGCGAAGAAGAAAGCAAGGAGAGATGGACTGGAAGGGCACGCGCGGTGCCGTACTTATAGCCGGCGGAGGCCAACCATCGGCCTCCACAATCACAGGTAATCATGACACAATAAGCATGCAGGGACTTGTCCAATCCGCGCAGTTGCCAAGGCGTCGTGGGGAAGCGGAGACGCCCGCGTCCAATCAACCGCCACGCGGCGCCCAAGGCCGCAGGCTGTTAGGGCCCGCGGCGCTTCGCCCTTGCCCTTTCGCCTCTCGGCACGGCCAAGTCCGGGCGTGCCTTGGGCCCGGGGACTACTGTCGGCGTTCTGGGAACGGGGGGTCCCCAAACTTGCCTGCCTGTGGTCTGCGGCGTGGCTCAAAGGGGGGCCCAGCACAGCCCAACTTCATCAACACAAGACCCAAGACCCTCGCGAGGGGCCAAGCCTCGCGGGGCAGACGACACAACACTTCCTCAGGCACGGCCTCTGTCGGATTCTGGGTTCCGGCAGACCCTTAAGGTTCGAACTCTGGGGTGCGCGCGGAGATCAAGCCCTCTACCTCTCCGTCTCGTAAGGATCTAATCTACTGCGAGAACAACACAAGAGACGCAGGGTTTATACTGGTTCGGGCCACCATTGTGGTGTAATACCCTACTCCAGTGTGGTGGGTGGATTGCCCCTTGGGCTGATGATGAAGAACAGTACAAGGGGGAACGGCCTCGCGAGGGCCGGTTCTTGGCTAGGGGATGAACTGCTAGGGGGAGTTCGATCGCCCTTCTCTCTCTCTCTACTTGCTTCTACTGGTTCCTTCGAACTCGATCAGATCGGATTCTAGATGCCGGCTCTAGATGCCTCTACCCTGGGGGCGGCTAGCCCTATTTATAGGCAAAGGCCCTGGGCCTCTTCCAAATATTGAGCGGGAAGGGCGCCAACAATTGGCCAATTTGAAGGGGAACATCTGATATTCTTATCCTGACTAAAGTTGGTCTTCGCCTGCCAAAGGCCCTGTGGTGACGCCGTCCTGGGCTCCATGGTGACCTCCTTCCCACCGTTGGACTGGTCTTGGTCTCGTTGCGCCGAAATGGATACCTTTGCTTGATCCTCTCGCCTGCGCTTGCCCCCTTTGCACCAAAGAGTAAAGGGAGACGCTGCGCGGGCTGGCGCCCGCCTGGCACCTTTGGTCGTCATGGCTTGCGTCATGGGCACCTCGTGAGGTACCCCACCTTGATCTCTCCGCCTCCTCGTGAGCCAGCCTAAGGAGGCCGTGCTCGAGGAAGCGCCGTGTCATCCGCCTCGCGAGGCTTGGCCCCTCGCGAGGGTCTTGAGCCTTGTGTTGATGAAGATGGGCCACGCTGGGCCCCCACTCGAGCCACGCCGCAGGCTGCAGGCAGGCAAGTCTGGGGACCCCCGTTCCCAGAACGCCGACAGTAGCCCCCGGGCCCAAGGCGCGCACGGACTTGGTCGTGCCGAGAGGCGAAAGGGCAAGGGCGAAGCGCCGCGGGCCCTAACAGCCTGCGGCCTCGGGCGCCGCGTGGCGGTTGATTGGACGTGGGCGTCTCCTCTTCCCCACGACGCCTCGACGATCGCGCGGATTGGACAAGTCCCTGCATGCAAATCGTGTCATGATTACCTGTGATCGTGGAGGCCGATGGTTGGCCTCCGCCGGCTATAAGTACGGCACCGCACGTGCCCTTCTAGTCCGTCTCTCCTTGCTTCCTCCTCCGTCTCAGTTCTCGCTCCGTCCTGGTGTGATGGCTCCGATTCGCCGGTTCTCTGCGGCGGAGAAGGGAAAGGCTCCTCAAGAGGTACCTGACCCACTTCCACCGAAGAAATGGCCTGCCTTGCGCGGTCGAGACGAGGAGAACCGCCTGGTGGTGCTGAGGCCTTGGTACGAGCGGCCTCCGCCGGGATTCCCGCTTCCCTTGTATGCCCACGCCGAGGGCTCTGGAAGAGGAGATGCCGATCCCCTCAGCCAGCGCCGTTGCCGGCGCCGAAGGGTCACGAAGGTGTTGGTTGTTCCTCCTGGAGTCCATGCCGAGGGCTCCTCCCGCGAGCTCGTGCTCCACGCCGCCATGCCTCCGCGGACTTGGATTCGCCTTCCTCCCTTCTTCGCCTCCGTCTTCCAGCAGGGGAGACTCCTGGAGCTGTGGCTGCAGCACGCCGACTGCAGCACTCCTGCGACCGGGGCAGAGGTTGCGATCACCGCCCCGGGCGAGGTCTTCATGACTCGCGGCTGGGGTGAAATCGCTCAGTGCTGCAGAACGAAGGGCGCCCTCACGATCCACCTGGAGTACGACGGCGCTTCAGTGATGTTCTTCAAGGTCTTCGACGCGAACGGTCGCCGGCTGGAGTGCTGCCCCGGGGGAGGCGGCCAGGACCTCGCCACGGCGACGGCTGGGCCCGCCAATCGCCCCCTGGACAGCTCCGCAAGCGACGGGAGCGTCGGAGGATCCAGCGATCCCAGTGAGGTCTTCGCGACGCCAGAGACGAGCGACGACAGCTACGATCCCGCGAGACGACGCCGCTCCCGGAGCAGGGCAGGCTCGCTTGGTCGCCGCCAGTCCTGATCTGGATGGGGTTGGCGCCGGTGCCTGCCGGCCCACTGTTGATGATGGCATCTTTTGCAGGGGCGCGTGTAGTTAGCACCTTTTAGGATTCGTTCCCTGCGAGGAATCACATTGTGCCCCATAGGGGCTTGTAAGGTGGCTGTGATTCTTGTTGTTAATATGTAACCCTTGCTATGGATTTGTGCGAATCGCGAATTCCGTCATAGTTTGGTTCTCCGTTTCGCACCTTGCAAGGGCTTTGTGCTCTGCGTCGACAGGTCCCAGTCCCAAGGCGGCGTCAGCCGTCGCTGGTATGCCAGGTCGCGATGCCGTGGTCAAGGCCAGGAGGTGAGGGACCCGGGGTCCGGTAAGAGCCCCTGAGTCACGATGCTCAGGAGGTCCCCTTTGGCACCCAAGCAGCCGTCGCTTGGTGAGAAAGAGAAGGAAAGTCGCTAGTACGGAGTCGCTTTAGGTGCGGGGGTAGTGCCATTGTAGCCAACGCTTTGGATGGTGACTTATCTTTAGGGGTCGCGGATCATCCCCAGCGCGCTGTCGGATCTGGGGGGTAGCTGAAAGGAGTTGCTTGACGAGGTCCTCGCGTGCCCCTTCTCCCTCGCCTCTGCTGCCCTTTCTGCTCTACGTCCTCGGGTCCCGGCCCTCGAGCTGGTCTCAGCCGTCGCTGGTATGCCAGGTCGCGATGCCATGGTCAAGGCCAGAGGGTGAGGGCTGGAGAGCCAGTAAGAGCCCTGAGTCGCGATGCTCAGGCGCCCCCCCTTTAACGTGCAAGCGGTTCGCGCGGGCGAGGGTGAAGGAGACGCCGCGAGGGCCTTGGCTAGCACAGCTTCCTCTAAGGATCCTTCAGATTCATCATAAACAAAGAAGACGGGGTTGCCATAGCAGCGATTAGTCGACTGTTAGTCGCTCAGGAGCTTGCTGGTTGGAGCGGGTGAGGTGTATCTGGGCACCCGTGAGCCGCACGGGACTCACGAGGCCCTACCTCTAGGCGGGTTGCGCCTGGCGCTGGGCCGCGTCTTGAGATGTGTTCCTGCAAAATCTGGTTAGACGCCTGCACTCTACGTCCTCGGGTCCTGGCCCTCGAGCTTGTCTCAGCCGTCGCTGGTATGCCAGGTCGCGATGCCGTGGACAAGGCCAGAGGGTGAGGGCTGGAGAGCCAGTAAGAGCCCTGAGTCGCGATGCTCAGGCACCCCCCTTTAACGTGCAAGTGGTCGACATGAAGAAGAAGAGGTGCCTCGGACGGCATCGAGTAATCAAGCATGATGCATAATTGGAAATAAATGCGGAAGGGATACACGCCGCTGGGTCTAACCCGAGCGGCCTGGGGATGATGCAGCCCGAGGGGCGCCCTCAGCAAAGCAAGCTAGCGACTGAAAAGATAAAAAAGGGGTACATGCCACAGGGACGGACCCACGCGGCCTGGGAATGATGCAACCCTGGGAGGGCGCTCCCAGCTGGGGATGAGACTTGAAAGATGTCACCTGAAGATGTCGTCGGGGCAGTGGCGTTGGTGCAGCAGACTCGGTGGGCTGCGGAAGCCGATCCTCACGAGCCCCCAGGCCCAGGGGCCTCGGGAGGCTCCGGAGGCGCTGGTGGCTCCTCGTGAGCAGCCTCCATCTCCGCCAGGGCTGCGAAACGCCTGCCTTCTTGCGCCTCCAAGATGCTCCTCATGATGCGCTGTTACGCCGCAGTCATGCTCGGCAGACCATAAGGCATGCGAACATAGCTGTGGGGTGGTCCTCCGCAGCGCCCCACTTGTGAGGTCCAAAGGCGCTCCGCCGTGGCGATCTGATTGAGCCCTGGTACATCGACGCAGACGCGCAGCCCACCATCCTCGCCTGGATGGGCAGCCACAGCCGGTGGGCGACGGCAACCTCTCATGATCCTTGACTCCTGTAGTTCTTGAATGGCCTTGTCAACGAACTCCTGCTGGCCTGTCCTTCTTTCCCTGGCTTCCTTTCGAGGGAAGCGTGCTTCGAAACACGCCTCCACATGGTGCCCCAGCGCCTCCCTCGTGACCTTGGCGAGGTCGGTGGCCCTCCAGGTGAGAGCCCCCGAGCCTTGCCTGAGGAGGGCGCCGGGCGTGCTTTCCTATGCGATTGAAGGGGGGTCCCCCTAGGCAAACGCGGGCATTGAAGGGCCTGCCTCCTGAGGGGCTGAGCCTGACGTTGTCTTCTTCTTCTTGGGGGTGGTCTCAGGAAGCCTCCTGCTTCCGCGATCTGGGTCTTCTAGTGACGCGGCCTGAAAGGCTCGCTCCAGGGCACACATTGCATCCTTATCTTGGCATGGCACCGTGATCACGCCGCCGCTTCCTGGCATTTTGAGGACGTTGTAGCCATGGTGAGTCACGGCCATGAACTTGGCAGCGCCGGGTACCCGAGGATGGCGTTGTACGGCCGGCGGATGTGGGCGACGTCAAAGTCGATGAGCTCGGTGCGGTAGTTGTCGTAGGTACCGAAGGTGACTGGGAGGCGGACCTGCCCGATCGGGACTGTGGAACCGTCGGTGACTCCAGAGAAGGGCTTGGTTGGCTGAAGCTGGTCATAGGGCACTTGGAGGCTGTTGAACGTTTCCACGGACAAGACATTGAGCCCTGCCCCTCCGTTGATGAGGGTCCTGGTGACCAGAACGTTGCTGATGACTGGGGAACAAAGCATTGGGAGGACTTCGGCTGTGGCCGCGCACTTGAGCTGGTCTGCTGAGCTGAACGTGATGGTGCAGGCCGACCACCTGAGGGGGCGCGTTGCTTCGAGCTTGGGGAGAACTGCATTCACTTCGCGAGCAAACTGCTTGAAGATACGTTGGGAGGCTGGGGCTTGAGCTCCGCCCAGGATGCAGGCGATGGCGCGAGGCTCCTGGAAGCCCCCAGCCCCCTCGTCTTGGTGGCGGTCTTCATTCCTTCTTGGCTGAGGCGGCAACGGCGGCAGGCCTGGGTTGCCGCGAGGGCGATCCTCACGAGGATGGTCCCTCCAGTCCCCCTCGCGAGGCGGGTCACGCCAGCGGTCCTCGCGAGGTTGGTCACGCCAGCCTGGACGTGGGCCACGGTCTTCCCAGCGTCCCGGGTTCCTTCCTCCTCCTCGGTCGTAGCCCCGGTCAGCACGGTCAGGGCGTCGGCCGACTCTTCCTTCTCGCACAGCGCGGAGTTCTTGGCATTCATTGGTGTTGTGGGTGTGGAGGTCGTGGTACACACAATACCGGCCGCCCCTGGAGGATTCAGGCAGGTCTTTGCCCGCTTGGTGTCCGGCTCTGTCGCGAGCACGGCAACCCCCTTGCGCTTCACGTCCTTGGCCTTGGGCTTCTTCTCTTCTGGGTCTGCGGCAGGCAGCTCGAGGAGGGAGAGGCGTCCTTCCTTAGCCCTGGCGCACTTGGTCGCCAAGTTGAACAGCTCCAGGGAGGAGCTCCTCCTTCATCTTGACGTCGCGCACGCCATCGGAGAAGGCCGAAATGATGGCTTCTTCGGACACCCGGGGGATCTTGAGGCGCGCACTGTTGAAGCGCTGGATGTACTTCTGCAGGGTCTCCCCAGGTTGCAGCTTGATGCGGCGCATGTCGCTCACGGCGGGAGGCCGGTCGCGGGTACCTTGGAAGTTGGCGATGAAGCGGGTACGCATCTGGTCCCAGGAGGAGATCGTGCCTGGGGCCAGGTTCAGGAGCCAAGTGCGAGCACCTTCCTTCAGCGCCATGGGGAACCAATTCACCATGACCTTCTCGTCCCCGCTGGCAGCTTCGATTCCCAGCTCGTAGAGCTGGAGGAACTCCGTGGTATCAGTTGTGCCATCGTAGCGAGGAGGCAGGTCCGGCTTGAACTTGCCGGGCCACGCGACGCTACGCAGCTCGGGGGTGTAGGCGCGGCAGCCAGCGGTGGCCGCGGGAGGTTTTGGTTGAGGGAGAACTTGGCCTTGTGGGTCCCCTTGCGTTGCAGCTGGGAGCAGCGCGGGGTCTTGACGTGCCGGAGCTGGAGCGGGGTCTCGGCGAGCTGGGGCGGGGAGCACCCGGGCGGCCTCTTGCGGTCGCGGGACTTCTTGGCAGCTCCGTTCCTGCTGGGCCGGCGCATGACGGAGCGGGTTCCGTCCAGGGGCTGCACGCCTTGGGGCCATGGCATCTTCTTGGAAAGGTGACGGCTGGAACGCCCCCGGGGCTTCATTGCCCATGCGGGGCGGAGTGCGGCGCAGCGGTGCGGAAGGCACGGAAGAGCCCCCTGCGGCGTGGACGAGCTCGGCGACGCGGTCGAGCCACTCCTCGTAGACGTCGTCGATGGGGCGGTAGCGCAGGAGCTCGTTCGCCGCGAGGAGCGCAGCTCGAGCCTCCAAGGGCGCGCGAAGTGCGTGCGACGAAGAAACGGCCGGGGTGAGCGACGGAGTGGCGGTGCGGCCATTCCGCCGTACGGACGGGTGCTGAGATGATGCTTGCTGCTCGTTCCCCACCGGGCTGGTGGCGGCGTTAACGGCGGGCGACGGGGAACGATGAGGACGCCCACCAACGGGGGGGCGTCTGGACTGCGCGGGAAGCGATGGCGGCCCGGCGCTCGGCGCGGGCCCGACGAGCGTCAGACATGGATGCGGTGGTCGGAGGAGAGCGGAGCGGTGGAAGACTGATTCCGGCGCACCCCTACCTGGTGCGCCAAATGTCGGATTCTGGGTTCCGGCAGACCCTTAAGGTTCGAACTCTGGGGTGCGCGCGGAGATCAAGCCCTCTACCTCTCCGTCTCGTAAGGATCTAATCTACTGCGAGAACAACACAAGAGACGCAGGGTTTATACTGGTTCGGGACACCATTGTGGTGTAATACCCTACTCCAGTGTGGTGGGTGGATTGCCCCTTGGGCTGATGATGAAGAACAGTACAAGGGGGAACGGCCTCGCGAGGGCCGGTTCTTGGCTAGGGGATGAACTGCTAGGGGGAGTTCGATCGCCCTTCTCTCTCTCTCTACTTGCTTCTACTGGTTCCTTCGTACTCGATCAGATCGGATTCTAGATGCCGTCTCTAGATGCCTCTACCCTGGGGCGGCTAGCCCTATTTATAGGCAAAGGCCGTGGGCCTCTTCCCAAATATTGAGCGGGAAGGGCGCCAACAATTGGCCAATTTGAAGGGGAACATCTGGTACACTTATCCTGACTAAAGTTGGTCTTCGCCTGCCAAAGGCCCTGTGGTGACGCCGTCCTTGGCTCCATGGTGACCTCCTTCCCACCGTTGGACTGGTCTTGGTCTTGTTGCACCGAAATGGATACCTTTGCTTGATCCTCTCGCCTGCGCTTGCCCCCTTTGCACCAAAGAGGAAAGGGAGACGCTGAGCGGGCTGGCGCCCGCCTGGCACCTTTGGTCGTCATGGCTTGCGTCATGGGCACCTCGTGAGGTACCCCACCTTGATCTCTCCGCCTCCTCGCGAGCCAGCCTAAGGAGGCCGTGCTCGAGGAAGCACCGTGTCGTCCGCCTCGCGAGGCTTGGCCCCTCGCGAGGGTCTTGAGCCTTGTGTTGATGAAGATGGGCCACGCTGGGCCCCCACTCGAGCCACGCCGCAGGCCACAGGCAGGCAAGTCTGGGGACCCCCGTTCCCAGAACGCCGACAGCCTCGTCAAGCTGTCTCGCGAGGAGGCGGAGAGATCAAGGCGGGGTACCTCGCGTGGTGCCCGTGACGCAAGCCATGACGACCAAGGGCGCCAGGCGGGCGCCAACCCGCGCAGTGTCCTTCTTTTCCTCTTTGGTGCAAAGGGGGCAAGCGCAGGCGAGAGGATCAAGCAAAGGCACCCATTTCGGTGCAACGAGACCAAGACCAGTCCAACGGTGGAAAGGAGGTCATCGTGGAGCCCAGAACGGCGTCACCACAGGGCCTTTGGTAGGCGAGGACCAACTTTAGTCAGGATAAGTGTACCAGATGTTCCCCTTCGAATTGGCCAATTGTTGGCGCCCTTCCCGCTCAATATTTGGGAAGAGGCCCAGGGCCTTTGCCTATAAATAGGACTAGCCACCCCCAGGGTAGAGGCATCTGGCATCTAGCAATTGCATCATCGAGAAGACATTTCGGCAGCTAGCACCGAGCGATCAGGCCAGCAGAACTTAGAATCAGAGCAAGCAAAGAGAGAGAGAGAAGGGCGGCTGAACTCCTCCTAGTAGTTCGTCCCCCTAGCCAGGAACAGACCCTCGCGAGGCTGTTCTTCCCTGTATTGTTCTTCATCACCAGCCCAAGAGGCAATCCACCACACCACACTGGAGTAGGGTATTACACCACATCGGTGGCCCAAACCAGTATAAACTCTGTGTCTTTTGTGTTGTTCCTTTGGTAGTTTAGATCCTTGCGAGACGGAGAGGTAGAGGGCATAATCTTCGCTCACACCCCAGAGTTCGAACCTTAAGGGTCTGCCGGAACCCGAAATCCGACAGTGTCTTCGAGACCCGAGTACAGCCACATCGGATGGTCATGAGCCTAAAGCGGTTGGATGCGCCTCCGAAGGAAGACCTCCAACAAGTCCATGACGGTCACGCCCTCGCGGACAAGTTGAACCACTCGACCAACCAACAACTTGACTTGCGCCCTTTCCTCCGGCACCACTTTCAGGGAGGCAGGTTTCTGCGCTCGGTTCAGAGAGAAAGAGTCGACTATCCTGGGGTCGCCTGGTCTTTACAGCAAAACCAGGTCGACTGCCAACCACGGACCAACTCGAGAAAAGTGATAGACGGAAAAGAACTTTTTCCCCTCATCTGGATCGCCAGGCCCCCGCACAACCGGATCACTTGAGTCCGTTCGTCACTCGACTTGGCCTTCTTGACCGATTGGGAACGACAAGTGAAGATGTGCTTAAAGAGTCCCCAATGGGGGCGGCAGCCCAAGAAATTTTCACACAAGGAAACGAAAGCAGCAAGATACACGATAGAATTGGGAGTGAAGTGATGGAGCTGCGCTCCGAAGAAGTTCAAGAAACTCCGAAAAAAGAATGAGGAGGCAGAGAGAATCCGCGATCGATATGGGTAGCGAGGAGGATGCACTCACCATCAAGAGGCTGGGGTTCAACTTCTTTCCCCGGGAGACGCGCAGCTTCGTGGAGAATGACTCCCCCCTCGACCATATCATCAAGGTCCTCCTGCCAAATCACCGATGGCATCCAGTCGCCCTGGATCCAATCCTTGGGCAGAGCAGTCCTCGAGGAAGATCCACCCCGAGCGTACTTCTTCCCCTTCCCCTGCACCGCCGCCTTCTTCTCGTGCTCCAGAGCTTGCGTCTTGTCCTTCACCATCGTCGCCGGCGAAGCTCGAACAGACCTATGGCACTAAGGTGAGAGCGGAGGTGGCGGCGGATCTCGCGAAGGGAGGAGGAAAAGTGAAGGCGGGCTGTTCGGAAGTCCAGAGCTGGCAGCTTATAAGAGGTCGCTTCCGAGTGGCTGACTGGTAGGCCCGGGCAATCTTGTCAAATCCCGCAACAGGCGTGCACGCGGTACGTGGCGAACAAGGTGGTGCGGGGATCGAGGAGCTTCCGTCTTATCACATCCGATTACTGCGGCCGCCCCCGTCCCGCGCACTTCCCGAAATTCAAATCCCGCAAAATCCGCAGGCTGCGGAACAACTTGTCAAGCAGAAGATCCCTTTCACACCATCACTCGGAACTTCACAAATAAAGAAACTCACTCGACAAGAGGCCTAGAATGGATCAAGGCGACTGAAAGAAGTTGACGATGTCATCCGTGACGATTGATCCGAAACAAGACGCTCATATAGCATGGAGAACCATTCGGAAGGATCCCCAACTCCTTCCTCACTCAAACCTTGATCCATTCGGGGGCTAATGATGAAGATATGTACCTAGGGTAGGGGCATGGGCCTGTCCTAAGTGCCCTACCCAAGGACATCCATAGAAGAAGTCACCTTTCAATCGACTTGGAGGTATCCCACTCGACGGACTCGAAAACACTCGACCATGAAGCAATCACTCGACCATGAACCAACCACTCGACTGCCAGGAGATCTAAAATCACTCCGCACGCAAACGGTCGACCATTAAGTAGCTTTTATGGTCATCATAGCGCTTTATTAGACGTTACCAGTAACTCCCAGTCTTAATGTACTTTAAACCCTGCATTACTGAGGGCTGGAGGGGCCTGACGAACTTTATATAAGCCACCCCCTCCTCAGTATCAAGGGTTCGCACCCCTGTTATTCACACACCTATAATCCAATCGACCGCCTCCGGGCACCGAGACGTAGGGCTGTTACTTCCTCCGCGAAGGGCCTAAACTCGTAAACCTCGTGTGCTTACAACTCTTCCATAGCTAAGATCTAGCCTCTCCATTCATACCCCCCTACATCATTGTCAGAGTTAGAACCACGACAGTAGGATCATACTTCTCTTGTTGAGGAACAAACTTTGCCTTGGCGTATTGATCTTCTTCCCACTCAACTCCATTGGCATTGAACTTTCGTTCAAAACCAACACCTTGATTCTTCCGGTGCCTTCCTTGCTTGCGTACAATTTCCTCAAATTGCTTGCTCCCGGCATGGCTCTTGTACACTCCTTTCTCTATAATTCCCTTCAATAGGCTATTTTCTTGCTCAAGTGTAACTTGGCTAAGAGAATCATTAGTGGAATCAAGAGAGCTACTAGAAGCAAAAATATTGGATTTAACATGATCATTGTTACTACTAGAGGAAGAATCTTTCTTGTTCTTGTTACTAGACTTGACTTGAGGCATGTAAGTGGATAAGAGTAAACGCTTGGCAATGTAAGAAGAACTTTTCTTACGAAGATCATCATTGATTGCTTTTAAGAACGCATGCTCTTGCTCAAGGTTGAGCTTTTCAAAGCGTAATTTCTCATGTGTTCTTAAAAGTTCTCGATGATCTTCTAAGGTAGTTTCATGAGCTAACTTAAGAGTGTTTAGATCTTTAGTTAGAGCCTAAATCTTCTCCTTATCATTGTCATTCGTTTTAGCATGATTCATCGACGTTTCATCATAGTATTCATCACTAGAGTTGTCAATAAGTAAATCATCATCACCTAACAAGTCATCTTCATCACTATTGAAATCAACATACTCGGGGTGTGATACCTTTGGGCCTTTAGCCATGAAGCATGTTCCAGCTCCTTCATTTGGTGAGTCAAATATGTCGTAGGAGTTGGTTGACACAAGTGCTAGACCGACAACACCTTCATCTTGAGTATATTCGGAATCGGAGTGATAACTTCTCTCAGAGTGGTTGTTGGAGTCGGAGCCGGATACCCATTCACCAACATGAGCTTGATGTCTTCGTTTTGTGTAGCTCTTTGATGACTTTTCTTTTCTTTCCGAATCCTTGCTTCTCCGCGAGTGTCTTCGTTCATAACGATCATCTCTACTCCTTCTTTCTCTAGATGGCGATTCTTCTCTTCTACTTCTTCTTTTGGGAGAGTCTTCTCTTCTCTTGTAGGGAGCCGTACACTCATTGGAATAGTGTCCGGGTCTTCCACAGTTATAGCAGTTTCGCTCTTGACTAGAAGATCTTTTGTCATTGTAGGACCTTGACTTGGAGCTTCTATCTTTGCTTCTACTTTTGTAGAACTTGTTGAAGTTCTTCACCATTAAGCTCAATTCTTCATTGAAGGTTTGCTTCTCACTTGATGATGTGGGGGCTTCACATGAGGCTTTGTAAGCTCCACTTGATTTGTTGTGAAGTTCCGCTTTATCCTTGAGTGACATCTCATGAGCAACAATTCTTCCAATGACTTCCGTTGGCTTGAGATCTTTGTAATTGGGCATCATTTGGATCAATGTGCACACGGTATCATATTTTCCATCCAAGGCTCTTAGGATATTCTTGATGATGAATCTATCGGTCATCTCTTCACTCCCTAAGCCGGCAATCTCATTTGTGATAAGAGCAAGCCTAGAGTACATTTCAGCGACACCTTCACCATCCTTCATTTTGAACTTGTCAAGTTGACTTTGAAGCACATCCAATTTGGATTCCTTGACGGAGTCGGTACTTTCGTGCATATCAATCAAAGTATCCCAAATTTCCTTTGCATTCTCAAGACGGCTGATTTTGTTGAATTCTTCGGGGCACAATCCGTTGAAGAGAATATCACAAGCTTGAGCGTTGTATTGCAGCATCTTCAACTGTTCCGTGGTAGCTTCACGGTTTGGTTCTTTCCCATCAAAGAAGTCACCTTGCAAGCCAACACACACAATAGCCCAAACGGCGGGGTTATGTCCAAGAATATGCATTTTCATTTTATGCTTCCAACTAGCAAAATTAGTACCATCAAAGTAAGGAGCTCTACGGTGATAATTTCCCTCGCTAGACGCCATACTCTCCTAGGTTGTGAAACCAAGGCTATGACCACCAAAAGCTATGGAAATCAAAGCAAATGGAGACCAAAGCTCTGATACCACTTATAGGATCGGAAGTATGTCTAGAGGGGGGTGATTAGACTACTTGACCAAATAAAAAATCTATCATTTTCCCAATTTTAGTTCTTGGCAGATTTTAGCTATCTTAGCACAAGTCAAGCACAATGCAAGCAAGCATGCAAAGAGTATATGAGCAGCGGAAAGTAAAGCATGCAACTTGCAAGAATGTAAAGGGAAGGGTTTGGAGGATTCAAACGCAATTGGAGACACGGATGTTTTTGGCGTGGTTCCGATAGGTGGTGCTATCGTACATCCACGTTGATGGAGACTTCAACCCATGGAGGGTAACGGTTGCGCGAGTCCACGGTGGGCTCCACCCACGAAGGGTCCACGAAGAAGCAACCTTGTCTATTCCATCACGGCCGTCGCCCACGAAGGACTTGCCTCACTAGCGGTAGATCTTCACGAAGTAGGCGATCTCCTTGCCCTTAGAAACTCCTTGGTTCAACTCCACAATCTTGTCGGAGGCTCCCAAGTAACACCTAGCCAATCTAGGAGACACCAGTCTCCAAGAAGTAACAAATGGTGTGTTGATGATGAACTCCTTGCTCTTGTGCTTCAAATGATAGTCTCCCCAACACTCAACTCTCTGTCACAGGATTTGGATTTGGTGGAAAGAAGATTTGAGTGGAAAGCAACTTGGGGAAGGCTAGAGATCAAGATTCATATGGTAGGAATGGAATATCTTGAGCTCAACACAAGGGTAGGTGGTTCTCTCTCAGAAAATGTGTACTAGAAGTGAAGATCTGTTCTGATGGCTCTCTTCACGAATGAAGAGTGGGTGGAGGGGTATATATAGCCTCCACACAAAATCTAACCGTTACACACAATTTCCCAAACTCGGTGGGACCGAATCGTTAAACTCGGCCGGACCGATTTAGCAAACCTAGTGACCGTTAGGATTTTCGGTGGGACTGAGATGCAACTCGGTAGAACCGATATAGTTAGGGTTAGGGCATAACGTAATCTCGGTGTGACCGATTACACAAACTCGGTGGGACCGATTTTGGTAATAAGCTAACCAAGAGATGGTCAGGTAAACTCGGTGGGACGGATTCGCTCTTTTCGGTGAGACCGAAATGTTACGAAAGGGAAACAATGAGTTTATATTGCAATCTCGGTGGGACCGATCACTCACTTCGGTTGGACCGAAACGTTACGAAGGGAAACAGAGAAATGGCAATCCCATCTCGGTGAGACCGAGATCCCTATCGGTGAAACCGATTTGCTAGGGTTTGTGGCAGTGGCTGTGACAAATGAAACTCGGTGGCTCCGGATAGAAAGAATCGGTGGGGCCGAGTTTGAATTTTGGTTTAGATCATATGTGGATATGGAAAGGTAGTTGAGGATTTTGGAGCATATCACTAAGCACATGAAGCAAGAGGCTCATTAAGCAACACCTCATCCCTCCTTAATAGTATTGGCTTTTCCTATGGACTCAATGTGATCTTGGATCACTAAAACATAAAATGTAGAGTCTTGTCCTTGAAGTTTGAGCCAATCCTTTGTCCCTATAATTTTGAGGGATCCACTTTCCTCATCCATGCCATGCCATCCATTGAGCTTTTCCTGAAATATTCATCTTGGAATAATGTTAGCTCAATGAGCTATATGTTGTTAGAAATTACCAAAACCACCCAGGGATAGTTGCACTTTCACCTTCATCCTCCTGGTAAGAGGAGGAAGACGACAGGGGAGGTGGAGATGGGCTGGGCTGGCTTCAGCAGCAGGCCGCACAGGTAGGCGCCAGGTATGTTCTCTCTCTCTGGTTTTTTGTATTTATTAATGTTTTCTATTTCCTATAATTGGTTTTGATTTGATTTTAAACATCAAATCATTTTTTAAACTTTCTGTAAATTGTTATGTGAGCTAAGAAACTAGTCCAAGGTCACACGCAACTTACAAAAATATTTGAACTTTATTTCTTATATAACAGAAATAAATTCAACTCAAATATGTCATTGATTTAAGTCAAAGGCCCAAAATAAATATTTCTGTGATTCCAGAAATATTGGTTTGAATTTTACCTCTTACCAATATTTTCACAGAGTAACAGGAACATTTCTTGGGACTCACTTGATGAGAATTAAATGTTGATTATTTTTGGAGTGATTTGTGAGGGTTTCAACTATTCTCAATTCAACTTTCAGAAATTTAAACATGATGCAAGCAAGATGCAAACACTAGGCAGCACCAGAAGCTAGGGATGTGACAGCCCGAACCTGGGTAAACATCGTGTCCCCTGTCTCCTGTTACCATCGACCTTAGACGCACAATTTGGGACCCCCTACTCGAGATCCGCCGGTTTTGACACCGACATTGCCGCCTCACCCACTTCTCCATCCCCACACCAGTTTGCATCTGGCCATGCTTGCACTCTCGCCGCTTGACACAAGACCTAACACCTATCATCGCGATGGGCTTCTTCGACCGCAAGCGCGACACACATGACCACGAGGCCGGTTCGTCATGCTGTCCGACCAACTTCAGGTTGGCGTCGTGGGGGACAGCGCCCACGCAACTGACTGTATATCTCAGTGCACTTGGCGTAGTACCATTGGGAGTACCGCATCCCGCTATTGTGGCCGGACGTCAACGGCCCTCACGTCTGGCACCTCGACCCCCACCCGATTCCGGTGCTGGGTGTGCCGCAGTTTGAGTGCGCACGTGCAGCCATGATTCATAAACTGTCATGCTCTCCTGACGCTTGCACAACATCGTGACCCAGCCTACATGCCGGACTCCCTGAACCGAGACGTCTGGTTCACGACAGAGCATGAAGTACGCCACTATGACGGCGTCCAAATTGATGCCTGCCCTCCACCACTACCGTCGATGGTGAAGGAGGACAAGGACGAGGGGCATATGTACTAGGTGGCACTCTAGGAAGCGACCCGGCGGGCCATCGAGGAGTCGAGCATGATGAGCTAGCCTGGTGGCCTGGCCTCGAGGAGGCACTGCAGTTGTCCTCGATTGGTGACCTGGTCTACCCACCGCCACCACCATCACCACCGCCAGTACCCCCGCGCTGGAGATGTACCGGCGGACAAGCGGCGTGCCTAGTCGTTTGGTTGGGCGTGGTGGAGGAGGAGCACCAACACCTCCACGAGTGGGAGGGCCATGCACTAGCGGGCGAGCGAGCGGAAGCGGAACGCCTAATGCAGCGCGAGCGCGAGGAGGAGGTCGAGTAGCGGGAGGAGGAGGAGGTGACGCAGCAGCATCAGCTGGCAGCACCGGATGGCACATCAGACTACGATGTTGGCGGCCTACCAGCAGGCCTTCCCATGGGCGGAGGCGTCGGCATTCGTCGGCCTGACCGCTTGGGCGTCAACGACGACGCCTAGGGCTGCGGCTGCGAAATGTTTTGTTTTTATCTAATGTTTTAAGTTTTAATTATTGTAAGTGGACTTCTTCCGGTGTTTAATTTATTGTAATGTTTGAAGTTTTTATTTTAGAATTTTTACGCCTTTTAAGTTGATCAAACGGACACACGTGTACCAAATGCGCCGGACGCGTTGGCCACGCCTACAACCCACTAGGCAAAACCAGACACTCTAGTCCGCTCGGCCAACCCAAACTGACAAAAGGGGACAAAATTTGCATCTGTTTGCGTCGGCACATTGGAGTTGGCCTAAGGGCATCTAAAACACCAACCCTCAAACCAGACACTGCATCCTTCCGTAGAAAGGGGCCAGTCCTGCTGACACGGATGCGGGCATCCAACCGTAGTCGCATACATTTCAAATTGGATTTCAACTAACCGAACGATTTTTATCAAACATGATGCAATTCATCAAAGTTTGGATAGAATATGGCACAAATCGTCCATAAATAGCATGAAAATATGTCTAATACAACAATAATCCAAATTCAGCAAGATTAACCTGATGTTCAACCAGTTTTCATGGATGGATCATGTTATTCAACACATACTACCCCTTGAGCTTGATAACCCACAAGTACAGGGGATCATTTGTAGCCTTTTTCGATAAGTAAGAGTGTCAAACCCAGTGAGGAGTAATGACCCACAAGTATAGGGGGTCAATGATAGTCCTTTCGATGAGTTGCGTCAAACCCAATGAGGAGTAGAAGAAAATGACAAACGATTTTCAGCAAGATATTCTCTGCAAATGTCGTAAGTAACAATGATAGATAGTTTTGTGTAACACCCCGGATGTAACTTGCCATAATTGTAATCCAACTCTTGCCATTTTCGGCATTGTGATATAATATTTCCTCCGTGGTTGGGTTTTCCTTCTTTTTACATTTTGGTCATGTCATGCATTTCATATCATGTCATCATGTGCATCGCATTTGCATACGTGTTCGTCTCATGAATCCGAGCATTTTCCCCGTTGTCTGTTTTGCAATGTTCCCCGGCGTCCCCTTTTACCTTTTTCCGTGAGCGGGTATTAAACCTTCTCGGAATGGACCGAGGTTTGTCAAGCGGCCTTGGTATAGCACCGGTAGACCGCCTGTCAAGTTTCGGGTCATTCGGAGGTCGTTTGATACTCCAACGGTTAACCGGGTAACCGTTAAGGCCTCGTGTGTGTTGCAGCCCAACACCCCTCCAAAACAGCCGAACAACCCATCTAAGATACTCCCATGTCCATCGCCGTTCGATCACGATCGCGTGGCCGAAAACCGCACTCCATTTGGAGCTTCCTAGCCCCCTCTACCTATAAATATAGCCCCTCTCCTGAGATTTGCGGATGAATCCACCCCTAAACCCTAGCCCCGCTCCTTCCGCCGCCGCCGGACGAAATCCGGACGGGCAGACGTGTCCGCCCGCCACCACCGCGCCAATCAGCGCGCGCCACGTGGGCGCCGCCGCCTCCCACGCCGCCGGCCCGCCCGGGCCCGTCACCGGCCCCCGCGGCCCGCGCCTCCGCCGCCCAGCTCGGCCCCCGCGCCGTCCGCCGCCCGGTGCCCCGCCTCCGACCCGGGCCGCGCCCCCGCCGGCGCCCGATCGCCCGCCGGCCGGCGCCGCCCGCCCCGCCGCCGCCCGCGGATCCCGCCGCCGCGCCGGAAACGCCGCCGCCCGCGCCCGCGCCTCGCCGTCCCGCCGCCTGCCGCCGTCCTCCGGCCAGATCCGGGGCCCCGCGCCCGGATCCCGCCGCCCGCCGCCTCCTGCCCCTCTCCGGCGTCGTCTCCGGCGACGAGCTCCGGCGAGCCGCCCCAGATCCGATCCGGAGCCCGCACGGTTGACTTTTCCCCGACCCCGAATTCCACAAAGTCCCGTATATTTTGCAATATTGTCACATGTTCAACGCATCATATCTGTACATCCGTAGCTCCGTTTCGTGCGTATAGTATGTCAGATTGTTCGCCTCGATGGGTACATCATTTCATTCCATTGCATAATTTTCATTTGAGCTCATCTTGATGCCCGAAATGCTATTCGAAGAGGGCTATGTGATGTTAGTTTCAGATCTGTTTCAGAACTTGCACTTTTGTCATTTTTGCCATGATTGATGTGTGCACCCTATGAAGTTGAGCTCTACATGTGTTTTGTAATATGTCATGCTATCTTTCCATAGGTGTATGCCATTTATTTTTGCGATCTTTGTGGTGACTAACACAAGCATGCAAACTAGGGTACTTAATGTTGCTGATTTCAGAGACTTGGTAATTTCACTGTCCTTGTCTGCTGTTATTTTTATGCCATGTGTTCATGTTGTTTCAGAGAGATCTATGCCTCTTTTGAGCATGATAAGTAAGAGTGTTTTGAACATATGGATTTTCTCTATCCATCCGTGCCTTTTTTTGTAATTATGGAGTGCCATAGCTTGAGTCAATCGAGCTCTAATTTTGCTATAAAATGTTACTGGCAGATTGTTTACATGTTATTCGAATTTGCCAAGCTTGTTGTAGTTGTTCCTTGCATGCTATGATGTTATTCTTGCCATGTCTAGCTTCTATGCCAAGTCTTCTTGATGTATGTATGCTTATTTTATCATGTAATGCTCTGTAGTGAGTGCATCGAGCTCGTAAACATGCCTACTTGTTATCTGTCTTTGACTTGTCTAGTTTTCTGCCAAGTCTGAAACCTGTAACGAAACTTGCTTAATTGACATGGGTGTTATCATATTTTTTGTTCCTTTTTAGCTTATGATCAGTAAGGGACTTTTGTTAAGTGCTTTGAGTAGATTTATGATATGCCTTACTTTGCTATGTCCTGATCCTGTAGCATGTTGTTTCATTGCTCTAAACATGTCATCCTGATGTTAATTTCTGGCATGTTGTTATTTTCACTAAGTCTGTGAACCTGTTATCTTTTGCACTTTTGCCATGCTAGTTTGAACTTTTTGTGGTGTGATTTAGCCATAGCTCAGTGTTCATCTTTTGTCAAGCATCTTGAGTAGATTACTGTCATATGCTTTGTTGATATGTTTGGGCGCAGTAGCTTAATTACTTGTTGCTTGCTAAGTAGCATCATGCTGTTAATGGCAGATTATTGTCATTCTTGTTTTGCTTGTCATTTGCAAACCGTGCATCCGATTCCGGTGATCTTTATATCGATTTCAACCGAAATCACCTCATATTTCCAGCGGTATACTTGGTTTGCCAAGATTATGCCCTGTTCATCCTTGTCCTTCCGGAGCACGCATAAGCATTGCATATCACATCTCGCATATCATGCCATGTTTTGCATCATGTTGCTTGCGCATTGCATCGTGATTGATGGTTGTCCCCTTTGCTTGTTGTTCTTGTCTTGGGTAGAGCCGGGAGACCAGTACATGAACGAGGAACCTGTTGAGAATGCTTTCGAGGACCAAGCTTTCGACAACTCTGAGAACCTTGCAGGCAAGATGACCATACCCTCGAAATCACTTCTATCTTTGCTTGCTAGATGCTCGCTCTTTTGCTATGCCTATGCTGCGATACCTACCACTTGCTATATCATGCCACCCATATTGCCATGTCAGCCCCTAACCATCCATGTCCTAGCAAACCGTTGATTGGCTATGTTACCGCTTTGCTCAGCCCCTCTTATAGCGTTGCTAGTTGCAGGTGAAGATGAAGTTTGTTCCTTGTTGGAACATGGACTCGTTGTTCCTTGTTGGAACATGTTTACTTGTTGGGATATCACAATACCTCTTATTTAATTAATGCATCTATATACTTGGTAAAGGGTGGAAGGCTCGGCCTTATGCCTGGTGTTTTGTTCCACTCTTGCCACCCTAGTTTCCGTCATACCGGTGTTATGTTCCTTGATTTTGCGTTCCTTACACGGTTGGGTGATTTATGGGACCCCCTTGACAGTTCGCTTTGAATAAGACTCTTCCAGCAAGGCCCAACATTGGTTTTACCATTTGCCTACCACCTACTCCTTTTTCCCCCGGGTTTTCGCGAGCCCGAGGGTCATCTTTATTTTAGCCCCCCCGGGCCAGTGCTTCTCTAAGTGCTGGCCCGAACTGAGATGCCTGCGGGGCCACCTTGTGGAAACTCGAGGCTTGGTTTTACTCGTAGCTAGTCTCATTCGGATGTGCCCTGAGACCGAGATATGTGCAGCTCCTATCAGGATTTGTCGGCACAATCGGGCGGCTTTGCTGGACTTGTTTTATTACTGCCGGAATGTCTTGTAGTCCGGGATTCCGAGACTGATCGGGTCTTCCCGGTAGAAGGAATATCCTTCGTTGACCGTGAGAGCTTATAATGGGCTAAGTTGGGACACCCCTGCAGGGTAATATCTTTCGAAAGCCGTGCCCGCGGTTATGAGGCAGATGGGAATTTGTTAATGTCCGGTTGTCGAAAACCCGAAGTTGACCTTAATTAAAACACATCAAGCGCGTGTGTAGCCGTGATGGTCTCTTCTCGGCGGGGTCCGGGAAGTGAACACGGTGTTGGAGTTATGTTTGACATAGGTTGTTCTAGGATCACTTCTTGATCACTTCTAGCTTCACGACCGTGCTTTGCTTCTCTTCTCGCTCTCCTTTGCGTTGTTAGCCACCATATATGCTAGTCGCTTGCTGCAGCTCCACCTCACAATCCTTTCCTACCTATAAGCTTAAATAGTCTTGATCTCGCGGGTGTGAGATTGCTGAGTCCCCGTGACTCACAGATTCTACCACAACAGTTGCAGGTACGAACGATGCCAGTGCAGATGACGCGACCGAGCTCACGTGGGAGTTCGACGAGGAACGTGGTCGTTATTATGTGTCTTTTCCTGATGATCAGTAGTGGAGCCCAGTTGGGGTGATTCGGGGATCTGTGTAGCTTTTGGGGTAGTCTTCTTTCATTTTGGTTCCGTAGTCGGACCTTGAGTGTAATCTGGATGATGAAGTTTATTTATGTATTGTGTGAAGTGGCGACTGTAAGCCAACTATGTATCTCTTTCCCTTATGTATTACATGGGTTGTGTGAAGATTACCTCACTTGCGACATTGCTTTCAATGCGGTTATGCCTCTAAGTCGTGCCTCGACACGTGGGAGATATAGCCGCATCGAGGGCGTTACAAGTTGGTAATCAGAGCCTTCCCCGACCTTAGGAGCCCCCACTGATTGATCGTTTTTAGTGGCCGAGTTGTGTCTAGAAAAATGTTTTGAGTCATTTAGGAATTATATATCGGAGGGTTTAGGAATTCTTTTTACTTCCCAGTCTCCTCATTGCTCTGGTAAGGCATCCTGACGTAGAGTTTTAACTCTTCTCTTCTCAAATTTCACTAAAAAAAAAATTTAGGATCACGCGGGTATCTTAGAATCGTTCCGATGGTTTTATGATGACAACGTTGTCTTGGTTGCCTCCCGTCAGCAGGGGTTTTAGTGGAGGTGTCCCGGGGAGTTGAGCTCCGAGGTGTTGTCGTCATAATTTTATCGTTGCAGTTTTGGAATACCTGAGTTTAGTACGCCGACATCGAAAATCTCTTTTGTACAGTTGTTGGTGAGATAACCCTGATAGCCCAGTACTGAGGCGAGTGCGGGAGTATTGCCATGACTCGTATAACGGATGCTTTTCGAAGGTTGAGGTAGATGATTTCCGAAGGTTTCTTGGTTATGTGTTGAAGGATGGATACAGCTGGATCTAGGTATTGTTAGTTTGGGTCATATATTTTGTGTCCCCTGTATCCCCAACACCTGATTGCATAACCAGAAAGTTTCGGGAGTTTATAAGTGGGAATTCATGTAGCTCTAGTATTTCTTCCCGCAGATATTTGGTTCGTGATTGGGTAATCCTTACCAAGTATTTGTTCACATCCGTACCTTGTTGATTTTATTCCATACCTTTTTCTGAGTGGCTTCTCAACTTATGGAAGCGTGATGATTTACTTTGGAATTCATTCGTTCATTCTTGTTCGGATGTTTATTGTGAAGACTATATGTTGCAATTCCGATCCTTTGATTCAGCATGAATATATCTCTTTCAAGATGCTAATGGATGTCACCCTCTTCAGGATGGCTCCGCCAACGCGTCAGAATCCGGAACGCAATGAAGGAAGTCAGGCTAATCCTCCGCCACTACCTCCGCCTCCGGAGGCATGGCAAGCCCTGATGACTGCCACAAATGCCAACGCTCAGGTTCTGATTCAGCTCTTGCAAGATCGCAACCAAGGGCAAGGTAATCAAGGGAATCAAGGCCAAGGCAACAATCAGCCGCATTTTGCTACCCTCAATCAGTTCCTTGCTAATCAGCCAAAGACCTTCAGCTATTGTGTCGAGGCCACAGACACCGATGATTGGCTCGTGGATATCAGCAAGCATTTCGAGTGCAGCAATGTCAGACCTGAGGACTTTGTCAAGTTTGCCTCTTTTCAACTCAAGGATCAAGCTGCTGAATGGTTCCAGCAATACAAAGATTCCAGAGGAGGTCGTGTGATTACCTGGGATGATTTCCGTCGTGACTTCAAAGCTCATCACATTCCAGAAAGTGTTGTTGAGAGTAAGCGTGAGGAATTCCGCAATCTCAAGCAAGGCAACATGTCTGTCTATCAATACAACACTCAGTTCCAGAAGCTCTCTCGTTTTGCGAAGCAAGACATCCCTGATGAGAAGAGTATGATCTACCAATTCAGGCGTGGTCTCAGAGAAGATTTGCAACTAGCTCTCGTGCTTTTTGAGCCGTTAAAGTATGATGAATTCTACAACATGGCGCTGAAACAAGAAGCTGCTCAGCTCAAGTGTGAGGCATCTAAGAAGAGAGTCAGAGATGCAGTTCAGTCTTCTTCCTCCTCACTTGTGGCAGCTAAGCAACAGAAGTTCTGGTTGCCTCCTCCTCCTCCGTTCCGTCAGCCTTATCAGCAGAAGAACTCAGGTGGTCGTGGATCTTCCCACCCACCCAACCCTGGCTATCAGAACAAGTCTCAGAATCAAGCTCCAAGGCCAAGTGCTCCTTTTCATCGTCCGCTCTCAGAGGTGACTTGCAACAAATGTCAGCAAAAGGGTCACTACGCAAACAAGTGCTTCAACCAAAGGCGCCTTCCGCCTCCTCCTCCTGTGAAATCTTCCAACAATGCAGTGGTCAAGCATAATTCCAAGTTTGCAAAGGTGAACATGATGAATGCAGCTCAAGCGGAGGATTCTTCTGAAGTGATCATGGGTAATCTTCCTGTTAATGGTATTCCTGCAAAAGTCTTATTTGATACCGGTGCATCGCATTCTTTCATGTCATATCCTTTTGCATCGAAGCACAATTTTGACAGAGAGGCGTTACCTAAAGCTTTGTAAGTCGTTTCCCCGGCTAAACGTTTGAGTTCTAGCATGATGGTTCCGAATGTCGGTATCAAGATGGGTGACTATAGATTTCTGGCTAAACCAATTGTTCTTGGTCACTCTGATATTGATCTTATTCTCGGGATGGACTGGCTTTCTAAGCACAAGGCTCAGCTTGATTGTGCTGCCAGGGAAATTCAATTGACTCACTCTTCTGACGATGTGATCATTTATGCCGCTCGTGATGATACCATTCGGTTGTTTTCTCTCAATGAGAAGGGTGAATTGGATCCTATCTCTCAAATTCCAGTCGTTTGTGAGTACCAAGATGTCTTTCCAGAAGAGCTTCCGGGTATGGCTCCTCACCGGCCAGTTGAATTCGTTATTGATCTTGAGCCTGGCACGGAACCCGTTTGCAAGCGTCTATACAAGCTTGGGCCAAAAGAACTGAAGGAATTGAAGAAACAGCTCGATGAACAAGAGCGTCTGGGTTTGATCAGACCGAGTTCTTCTCCATGGGGTTGTGGTGTTCTTTTTGTCCAGAAGAAGGATGGCACGGACCGACTTTGCGTCGATTACCGTCCATTGAACAAGAAGACTATCAAGAACAAGTACCCACTTCCCAACATCAATGAGCTATTCGAGCAACTCAAAGGTGCTAAGGTGTTCTCCAAGCTTGACCTTCGTATGGGTTATCATCAGATCCGCATTCGTGAAGAAGATATTCCCAAGACAGCATTCAGAACAAGCTTTGGTTCTTATGAATATACTGTCATGTCATTCGGCCTTGTCAATGCTCCTCCAACATTCACTCGCTTGATGAATTTCATCTTCAACCCCTACACCAATGAATTTGTCTTGGTCTATCTCGATGATATTTTGGTCTTCTCTAAGAATAAGAAGGATCATGCCATACATTTGCGATTGGTGCTCGACAAGCTCAGAGAGTACCAATTATATGCGAAATTCTCCAAATGTGAATTTTGGCTTGATGAAGTTCTTTACCTTGGGCATATCATCTCTGCCAAGGGCATTGCTATTAATCCAGAGAGGGTGTCTGCAGTTTTGAATTGGGAACCTCCTCAGAATGTCAAGCAGCTTCGCAGTTTTCTTGGACTTGCAAGCTATTGCCGAAGATTCATTGAGAATTTCTCTAAGATTGCAAAGCCTCTTTCCAACCTCCTCCAGAAGCATGTGAAGTATGTCTGGTCTCCTGAGTGTGACGTGGCTTTCAACACTATCAAAGAGAAACTCGTCACTGCTCCAGTTTTGACTCCTCCTGATGATTACAAGCCTTATGAAGTTTTCTATGATGCTTCTCTTCAAGGCCTCGGCGCTGTCTTAATGCAAGAGAAGAAGGTTGTGGCCTATACCTCTCGTCAGTTGAAGCCCAACGAAAAGAACTACCCCACTCACGATCTTGAGTTGGCGGCAGTGGTCCACGCTCTAATAACATGGAGACATCTCCTGTTGGGAAGGAAAGTGGACATATTCACCGATCACAAGAGTCTCAAGTACATCTTCACTCAGCCCAACCTCAACCTCAGGCAGACTCGATGGGTCGAAATGATTCAAGAGTATAATCCGAGTATTGAATATACTCCAGGCAAGGTTAATGTGATTGCAGACGCTTTGAGCAGGAAGGCTTATTGCAACAGCTTAATCCTCATGCCCTTTCAACCGGATCTTTGTGAAGCTTTCCGCAAGTTGAATCTCCAAGTTGTTCCTCAAGGTTTTCTTGCCAACCTCATCGTCTCTCCTACTTTGGAAGATCAGATTCGTGAGGCACAACTGCTGGATACCATGGTGAAGAAGGTGAAACGTGGTATTGACGAGGGCATTTCCAAATACAAGTGCTATCGAGTTGATGACAAAGATACTCTTTTCTTCGAGGACCGGATCGTGGTTCCAAAGGGTGATCTTCGGAAAGTCATTATGAACGAAGCGCACAACTCTCTTTTGTCAATTCATCCTGGAAGTACGAAGATGTACCATGACCTCAAGCAGCCATATTGGTGGACTCGAATGAAGCGAGAGATTGCTCAATTCGTGAATGAATGTGATGTCTATCGAAGGGTGAAAGCAGAACACCAACGACCAGCTGGTCTTCTCCAACCTCTTGCTATTCCAGAATGGAAGTTTGATCATATCGAAATGGACTTCGTGACTGGATTTCCTAAGTCCAAGCGTGGAAATGATGCTATCTTCGTCGTCATCGACAAGCTCACCAAAGTGGCTCATTTTCTTCCTATCAAAGAGTCCATCACAGCAGCGCAGCTGGTAGAGCTCTACACCTCCAGAATTGTCTCTTTGCACGGCATTCCACAATTGATCTCTTCAGACCGTGGCAGCATCTTTACCTCCAAGTTTTGGGATTCTTTGCAGAAGGCCATGGGCACAAACATTCGCTTCAAGACAGCTTTCCACCCTCAAACTAGTGGACAAGTCGAGCGTGTCAACCAAATTCTTGAAGATATGCTCAGAGCTTGTGTTATCTCTTTCGGCATGAAGTGGGAGGATTGTCTTCCATATGCTGAGTTCTGTTACAACAACAGTTTTCAAGCCAGCTCGGGCAAAGCCCCATTCGAGATTCTCTATGGCAGAAAGTGTCGTACTCCTCTCAATTGGTCTGAGACAGGCGAACGTCAACTTCTTGGCAACGATTTGATCTCAGAGGCTGAGGCAATGTGCAAGGTCATTCGTGAGAATCTAAAAGTCGCGCAATCGCGCCAGAAGAGCTATTACGATAGCAAACATCGTGATTTGGCATTCGAGATCGGAGACCATGTCTACCTCCGCGTCTCTCCAATGAAAGGAACTCGTCGCTTCGGTATCAAGGGGAAACTTGCCCCTAGATACGTGGGTCCTTTCAAGATCATCGGCAAACGAGGCGATCTCGCCTATCAACTTGAGCTTCCCTCCAACTTTGCAAATGTGCATGATGTCTTCCACGTGTCACAGCTTCGCAAGTGCTTCAAGACGCCTGAGCGCACCATCAACTTCGAAGAGATTGATCTTCAAGAAGATTTGTCCTATCATGAGCATCCCGTTGCTATTCTTGAAGAAACTGAGCGCAAGACTCGCAACAAGTCAATCAAATTCCTGAAAGTGAAATGGTCACACCATTCAGACCGAGAAGCCACCTGGGAGCGTGAGCACCACCTCCGTTCTGAATATCCGGAGTTCTTTCAGTCCTAGATCTCGGGACGAGATCCTCTCGTAGTGGTGGAGTGTTGTAACACCCCGGATGTAACTTGCCATAATTGTAATCCAACTCTTGCCATTTTCGGCATTGTGATATAATATTTCCTCCGTGGTTGGGTTTTCCTTCTTTTTGCATTTTGGTCATGTCATGCATTTCATATCATGTCATCATGTGCATCGCATTTGCATACGTGTTCATCTCATGAATCCGAGCATTTTCCCCGTTGTCCGTTTTGCAATCCGGCGCTCCTATGTTCCCCGGCGTCCCCTTTTACCTTTTTCCGTGAGCGGGTATTAAACCTTCTCGGAATGGACCGAGGTTTGTCAAGCGGCCTTGGTATAGCACCGGTAGACCGCCTGTCAAGTTTCGGGTCATTCGGAGGTCGTTTGATACTCCAACCGTTAACCGGGTAACCGTGAAGGCCTCGTGTGTGTTGCAGCCCAACACCCCTCCAAAACAGCCCAACAACCCATCTAAGACACTCCCATGTCCATCGCCGTTCGATCACGATCGCGTGGCTGAAAACCGTACTCCATTTTTAGCTTCCTAGCCCCCTCTACCTATAAATATAGCCCCTCTCCCGAGATTTGCGGATGAATCCACCCCTAAACCCTAGCCCCGCTCCTTCCGCCGCCGCCGGACGAAATCCGGACGGGCGGACGTGTCCGCCCGCCACCACCACGCCAATCAGCGCGCGCCACGTGGGCGCCACCGCCTCCCACGCCGCCGGCCCGCCCGGGCCCGTCACCGGCCCCCGTGGCCCGCGCCTCCGCCGCCCAGCTCGGCCCCGCGCGCCGTCCGCCGCCCGGTGCCCCGCCTCCGACCCGGGCCGTGCTCCCGCCGGCGCCCGACCGCCCGCCGGCCGGCGCCGCCCGCCCCGCTGCCGCCCACGGATCCCGCCGCCGCGCCGGAAACGCCGCCGCCTGCGCCCGCGCCTCGCCGTCCCGCCGCCTGCCGCCGTCCTCCGGCCAGATCCGGGGCCCCGCGCCCGGATCCCGCCGCGCGCCGCCTCCTGCCCCTCTCCGGCGTCGTCTCCGGCGACGAGCTCCGGCGAGCCGCCCTAGATCCGATCCGGAGCCCGCACGGTTGACTTTTCCCCGACCCCGAATTCCACTAAGTCCCGTATATTTTGCAATATTGTCACATGTTCAACGCATCATATATCTGCATCCGTAGCTCCGTTTCGTGCGTATAATAAGTCGGATTGTTCGCCTCGATGGGTAAATCATTTCATTCCATTGCATAATTTTCATTTGAGCTCATCTTGATGCCCGAAATGCTGTTGGAAGAGGGCTATGTGATGTTAGTTTCAGATCTGTTTCAGAACTTGCACTTTTGTCATTTTTGCCATGATTAATGTGTGCACCCTATGAAGTTGAGCTCTACATGTGTTTTGTAATATGTCATGCTATCTTTCCAGAGGTGTATGCCATGTATTTTTGCAATCTTTGTGGTGACTAGCACAAGCATGCAAACTAGGGTACTTAATGTTGCTGATTTCAGAGACTTGGTAATTTCACTGTCCTTGTCTGCTGTTATTTTTATGCCATGTGTTCATGTTGTTTCAGAGAGATCTATGCCTCTTTTGAGCATGATAAGTAAGAGTGTTTTGAACATATGGATTTTCTCTATCCATCCATGCCTTTGTTTGTAATTATGGAGTGCCATAGCTTGAGTCAATCGAGCTCTAATTTTGCTATAAAATGTTACTCGCAGATTGTTTACATGTTATTCGATTTTGCCAAGCTTGTTGTAGTTGTTCCTTGCATGCTATGATGTTATTCTTGCCATGTCTAGCTTCTATGCCAAATCTTCTTGATGTATGTATGCTTATTTTATCATGTAATGCTCTGTAGTGAGTGCATCGAGCTCGTAAACATGCCTACTTGTTATCTGTCTTTGACTTGTCTAGTTTTCTGCCAAGTCTGAAACCTGTAACGAAACTTGCTTAATTGACATGGGTATTATCATATTTTTTGGTCCTTTTTGGCTTATGGTCAGTAAGGTACTTTTGTTAAGTGCTTTGAGTAGATTCACTACATGCCTTATTTTTCTATGTCCTTATCCTGTACCATGTTGTTTCATTGCTCTAAATATGTCATCCTGATGTTAATTTCTGTCATGTTGTTATTTTCACTAAGTCTGTGAACCTGTTATCTTTTGCACTTTTTCCATGCTTGTTTGGACCTGTTGTGTTGTGATTTAGCCGTAGCTCAGTGTTCATCTTTTGTCAAGCATCTTGAGTAGATTACTTTCATATGCTTTTTGGATATTTTAGGGTGCAGTAGCTTAATTTCTTGTTGCTTGCTAAGTAGCATCATGCTGTTAATGACAGATTATTGTCATTCTTGTTTTGCTTGTCATTTGCAAACCGTGCATCCGATTCCGGTGATCTTTATATCGATTTCAACCGAAATCACCTCATATTTCTAGCGGCATACTTGGTTTGCCAAGATTATGCCCTGTTCATCCTTGTCCTTCCAGAGCACGCATAAGCATTGCATATCACATCTCGCATATCATGCCATGTTTTGCATCATGTTGCTTGCGCATTGCATCGTGATTGATGGTTGTCCCCTTTGCTTGTTGTTATTGTCTTGGGTAGAGCCAGGATACGAGTACATGAACGAGGAACCTGTTGAGAATGCTTTCGAGGACCAAGCTTTCGACAACTCTGAGAACCTTGCAGGCAAGATGACCATACCCTCGAAATCACTTCTATCTTTGCTTGCTAGATGCTCGCTCTTTTGCTATGCCTATGCTGCGATACCTACCACTTGCTATATCATGCCACCCATATTGCCATGTCAGCCCCTAACCATCCATGTCCTAGCAAACCGTTGATTGGCTATGTTACCGCTTTGCTCAGCCCCTCTTATAGCGTTGCTAGTTGCAGGTGAAGATGAAGTTTGTTCCTTGTTGGAACATGGACTCGTTGTTCCTTGTTGGAACATGTTTACTTGTTGGGATATCACAATACCTCTTATTTAATTAATGCATCTATATACTTGGTAAAGGGTGGAAGGCTCGGCCTTATGCCTGGTGTTTTGTTCCACTCTTGCCACCCTAGTTTCCGTCATACCGGTGTTATGTTCCTTGATTTTGCGTTCCTTACACGGTTGGGTGATTTATGGGACCCCCTTGACAGTTCGCTTTGAATAAGACTCTTCCAGCAAGGCCCAACATTGGTTTTACCATTTGCCTACCACCTACTCCTTTTCCCCCCGGGTTTTCGTGAGCCCGAGGGTCATCTTTATTTTAGCCCCCCCCCCCGGGCCAGTGCTTCTCTAAGTGCTGGCCCGAACTGAGCTGCCTGCGGGGCCACCTTGTGGAAACTCGAGGCTTGGTTTTACTCGTAGCTAGTCTCATCTGGATGTGCCCTGAGACCGAGATATGTGCAGCTCCTATTAGGATTTGTCGGCACAATCGGGAGGCTTTGCTGGACTTGTTTTATTACTGCCGGAATGTCTTGTAGTCCGGGATTCCGAGACTGATCGGGTCTTCCCGATAGAAGGAATATCCTTCGTTGACCGTGAGAGCTTATAATGGGCTAAGTTGGGACACCCCTGCAGGGTAATATCTTTCGAAAGCCGTGCCCGCGGTTATGAGGCAGATGGGAATTTGTTAATGTCCGGTTGTAGAAAACCCGAAGTTGACCTTAATTAAAACACATCAACCGCGTGTGTAGCCATGATGGTCTCTTCTCGGCGGGGTCCGGGAAGTGAACACGGTGTTGGAGTTATGTTTGACGTAGGTCGTTCTAGGATCACTTCTTGATCACTTCTAGCTTCACGACCGTGCTTTGCTTCTCTTCTCGCTCTCCTTTGTGCTGTTAGCCACCATATATGCTAGTCGCTTGCTGCAGCTCCACCTCACAATCCTTTCCTACCTATAAGCTTAAATAGTCTTGATCTCGCGGGTGTGAGATTGCTGAGTCCCCGTGACTCACAGATTCTACCACAACAGTTGCAGGTACGAACGATGCCAGTGCAGATGACGCGACCGAGCTCACGTGGGAGTTCGACGAGGAACGTGGTCGTTATTATGTGTCTTTTCCTGATGATCAGTAGTGGAGCCCAGTTGGGGTGATTCGGGGATCTGTGTAGCTTTTGGGGTAGTCTTCTTTCATTTTGGTTCCGTAGTCGGACCTTGAGTGTAATCTGGATGATGAATGTTTATTTATGTATTGTGTGAAGTGGCGACTGTAAGCCAACTATGTATCTCTTTCCCTTATGTATTACATGGGTTGTGTGAAGATTACCTCACTTGCGACATTGCTTTCAATGCGGTTATGCCTCTAAGTCATGCCTCGACACGTGGGAGATATAGCCGCATCGAGGGCGTTACATTTTGTAGCAAGGTAATTCGTGACAGCTAACAAGTAACAATGGTAACAAAGGTGTAGCAAGGTATCCCAATCCTTTTTATAGCAAAGGACAGACCGGAACGTTCTCTTATAACAAGTAAAGCATTCTTGAGGACACAGGGGAATTATCATCTAGTCACGTTCATCATGTCTATTTGATTCGCGTTCGCTGCTTTGATAATTTGATATGTGGGTGGACCGGTGCTTGGGTGTCGTTCTTACTTGAACAAGCAACCCACTTATGATTACCCCCTCTCGCAAGCATCCGCAACTACGAATGGTGGGTCGTCCAAGTCGACGGAGGAGGTGTCTTCGTCGTTGGGCGAGGAGTCGAAGAGGTCGATGAGCCCTTTCGGCCACGGGACGGCCCTGTACTTCTAACACTTCAGCTTTGCCAGCCGAGTCGCCTCCGCCACCACGTACTCGACTGCTCAATGGCAAGCCAAAGCGCCTTGGTGTTCTCTCGACGGAGCCGCCGAGCGTCCATCTCCGCCGTCGTAAGTGAACAGCGGTAGACCCAAGAGAGGAGCCGCTCATCCTTGTCGGGCTCCACCGGCAACCTGCGGCAGCGGCGCATGGACTGCTCTATCGCTTCCCTCTCCCTTGCCCACTACCTCTCATAGGGAGCAGAGCGCGCCTCTGATTTCGGCATGCGCGCGGGGGGGGGGGGGAGGGACTAGCTCCAGAGTTCGCGCTGCATCGGTGGGGGAGAGGCGGGACGACAGATCCGGAACTGCCTCATGTCCACCTTGGACCTCTCGAGGGCAATGCGGAGGGCCAGCTCCTCGTCGATGTCGAGGTCAAAGTCAGAGCGGCTTTCAGCGCTCAACATGGTCGTCGGAGTGGATTGAAATCGAAGAAATCAAAAGAGGGGAGTGTTGGAAATATGCCCTAGAGGCAATAACAAATAGTTATTATTATATTTCCTTGTTCATGATAATCGTTTATTATCCATGCTAGAATTGTATTGATAGGAAACTCAGATACATGTGTGGATACATAGACAACACCATGTCCCTAGTAAGCCTCTAGTTGACTAGCTCGTTGATCAATAGATGGTTACGGTTTCCTGACCATGGACATTGGATGTCGTTGATAACGGGATCACATCATTAGGAGAATGATGTGATGGACAAGACCCAATCCTAAGCCTAGCACAAAGATCGTGTAGTTCATATGCTAAAGCTTTTCTAATATCAAGTATCATTTCCTTAGACCATGAGATTGTGCAACTCCCGGATACCGTAGGAATGCTTTGGGTGTACCAAACGTCACAACGTAACTGGGTGGCTATAAAGGTGCACTACGGGTATCTCGGAAAGTGTCTGTTGGGTTGGCACGAATCGAGACTGGGATTTGTCACTCCATGTGACGGAGAGGTATCTCTGGGCCCACTCGGTAGGGCATCATCATAATGTGCACAATGTGACCAAGGAGTTGATCACGGGATGATGTGTTACGGAACGAGTAAAGAGACTTACCGGTAACGAGATTGAACAAGGTATCGGATACCGACGATCGAATCTCGGGCAAGTACAATACCGCTGGACAAAGGGAATTGTATACGTGATTGATTGAATCCTCGACATCGTGGTTCATCCGATGAGATCATCGTGGAACATGTGGGAGCCAACATGGGTATCCAGATCCCACTATTGGTTATTGGACGGAGAGTTGTCTCGGTCATGTCTGCATGGTTCACGAACCCGTAGGGTCTACACACTTCAGGTTCGGTGACGCTAGAGTTGTTATGGGAAATAGTATGTGGTTACGGAAGGTTGTTCGGAGTCTCAGATGAGATCCCGGACATGACGAGGAGCTCCGGGATGGTCTGGAGGTGAAGATCGGTATATTGGACGAAGGGTATTGGAGTCCGGAATTGTTTCGGGGGTACCAGGTGATGACCAGCGTGTCCGAAAGGGGTTTTGGAGGGCCCGGCAAGCGTTGGGGGGCCTTATGGGCCAACGGGAGAGGGCACATCAGCCCACTAAGGGGATGAGCGCCCCTCCCACCCCATCTCACGTAACCAGGAGAGGTGGGGGCGCCACCCCTAGGGCAGCCGCCCCTCCCGGCTTGGGGGGCAAGTTTCCTAGGGGGTGGGGGCGCCCAAACCCATCTATGGTTTCCCCTGTGGCCGCCACCCCTCCCCTAGGGAACCCTAGGGCGCCTCGCCCTCCTCCCTTCCCCCTATATATAGTGAGGGAGAGAGAGGGCAGCCGCTCCCTTCCCCTGGCGCAGCCCTCTCCCTCCTCCAACACCTCATCCTCCTCCGTAGTGCTTGGCGAAGCCCTGCCGGAGAACCACGAGCTCCATCACCACCATGCCGTCGTGTTGTCGGAGTTTTCCCTCAACTTCTCCTCTCCCCTTGCTGGATCAAGGAGGAGACGTCCCCGGGCTGTACGTGTGTTGAACGCGGAGGTGCCGTCCGTTCGGCACTAGGATCATCGGTGATTTGGATCACGACGAGTACGACTCCATCAACCCCGTTCACTTGAACGCTTCCGCTTAGCGATCTACAAGGGTATGTAGATGCACTCCCCTCTCCCTCGTTGCTAGATGACTCCATAGATTGATCTTGGTGATGCGTAGAAAATTTTAAAATTCTGTTACGTTCCCCAACAGTGGCATCATGAGCTAGGTCTATGCGTAGTTTCTATGCACGAGTAGAACACAAAGCAGTTGTGGGCGTCGATATTGTCAATTTACTTGCCGTTACTAGTCTTATCTTGATTCGGCGGCATCGTAGGATTAAGCGGCCCGGACCGACCTTACACGTACTCTTACGTGAGACAGGTTCCACCGACTGACATGCACTAGTTGCATAAGGTGGCTAGCGGGTGTCTGTCTCTCCCACTTTAGCCGGATCGGATTCAATGAAAAGGGTCCTTATGAAGGGTAAATAGAAATTGGCAATTCATGTTGTGGTTTTGGCGTAGGTAAGTAACGTTCTTGCTAGAAACCTATAGCAGCCACGTAAAAACTTGCAACAACAATTAGAGGACATTTAACTTGTTTTTGCAGCAAGTGTTTTGTTATGTGATATGGCCAAAGGATGTGATGAATGATATATGTGATGTATGAGATGATCATGTTCTTGTAATAGGAATCACGACTTGCATGTCGATGAGTATGACAACCGGCAGGAGCCATAGGAGTTGTATTAATTTATTTATGACCTGCGTGTCAACATAAACGTCATGTAATTACTTTACTTTATTGCTAACCGTTAGCCATAGTAGTAGAAGTAATAGTTGGCGAGACAACTTCACGAAGACACGATGATGGAGATCATGATGATGGAGATCATGGTGTCATGCCGGTGACGATGATGATCATGGCGCCCCGAAGATGGAGATCAAAACAAGCAAAATGATATTGGCCATATCATGTCACTATTTGATTGCATGTGATGTCTATCATGTTTTACATCTTATTTTCTTAGAACGACGGTAGCTTAAATAAGATGATCCCTCGCAATAATTTCAAGAAGAGTGTTCCCCCTAACTGTGCACCGTTGCGAAGGTTCGTTGTTTCGAAGCACCACATGATGATCGGGTGTGATAGATTCGAACGTTTGAATACAACGGGTGTAAGCCAGATTTACACACGCAATACACTTAGGTTGACTTGACGAGCCTAGCATGTACAGACATGGCCTCGGACCACGGAAGACCGAAAGGTCGAACATGAGTCGTATAGAAGATACGATCAACATGAAGATGTTCACCGATGATGACTAGTCCGTCTCAAGTGATGATCGGACACGGCCTAGTTGATTCGGATCATGTATCACTTAGATGACTAGAGGGATGTCTATCTGAGTGGGAGTTCATGAAATAATCAGATGAACTCAATTATCATGAACATAGTCAAAAGGACTTTGCAAATTATGTCGTAGCTTACGCTTTAGTTCTACTGTTTTAGATACGTTCCTAGAGAAAATTTAGTTGAAAGTTGATAGTAGCAATTATGCGGACTGGGTCCGTAAACTGAGGATTGTCCTCATTGCTGTACAGAAGGTTTATGTCCTTAATGCACCGCTTAGTGAGCTGAACCTCAAGCATCAGTTGTAGATGTTGCGAACATCTGACATACACGTTTTGATGACTACATGATAGTTCAGTGCCTAATGCTAAATTGTTTAGAATTGAGGCACCAAAGACGTTTTTGAAACATCGCAGAACATATGAGATGTTCCAAGGACTGAAATTGTGATTTCAGGCTAGTGCCCACGTCAAGAGGTATGAGACCCCTGACAAGTTTCCTAAGCCTGTAAACTAAGGAGAAAAGCTCAATCGTTGAGCATGTGCTCAGATTGTATGAGTACTACAATCGCTTGAATCAAGTGGGAGTTAATCTTCCAGATAAGATAGTGATGGTTCTCCAAAGTCACCGTCACCAAGCTACTAGAGCTTCGTGATGAACTATAACATATCAGGGATAGATATGATCCTTGAGCTATTCGCGACACCGTGAAAGTAGAAATCAACTAGGAGCATCAATTGTTGATGGTTAGTAAATCCACTAGTTTCAAGAAGGGCAAGGGCAAGTTGAACCCAAGCCCGAGACTAAGTGCTTCTGTAATAAGGGGAATAGTCACTGAAGCAGAACCACCCTAGATACTTGGTAGATGAGAAGGCTGGCAAGGTTGACAGAAGTATGTATTGGACATACATTATATTAAATGTGTACTTTACTAGTACTCCTAGTAGCAGCAGGGTATTAGATACCAGTTCGGTTGCTAAGTGTTAGTAACTCGAAATAAATAGCTACAGAGCAAACGGAGTCTAGCCAAAGGTGAGAAGACGATATGTGTTGGAAGTATTTCCAAGGTTGATGTGATCAAACATTGAACGCTCCGTCTACCATTGGGATTGGTATTAAACCAAGATAATGAATGGTTTATTAAATCCCGATCGTAGTGATACACATGTTCATGCCAAAAGATATAAGATAGTAATGATATTACCACATACTTGTGGCACTGCAATTTGAGTCATATTGGTATAAAACGCATGAAGAAGCTCCATGTTGATGGATCTTTGGACTCACTTGATTTTGAATCACTTGAGACATGCGAACCATGCCTATTGGTATATATGCATGAAAGAAACTCCATACAGATGGATAGTTTGGGCTCACTTGTTTTTGAATCACTTGAGACATGCAAATCATACCGCATGGGCAAGATGACTAAAAGGCCTCGTTTTTCAGTAAGATGGAACAAGAAAGCAACTTGTTGGAAGTAATACATCTTGATGTGTACAGTCCAATAAGTGCTGAGGCATGTAGTGGATATCGTTGTGTTCTTACTTCACAGATGATTTGAGTAGATGCTGAGTATATTTACTTGATGAATCACGAGTCTGAATTATTGGAAGGTTCAAGTAATTTCAGGGTGAAGTTGAAAGATCGTCGTGACAGGAGGATAAAATATCTATGATATGATCATAGAGATGAATATCTGAATTACGAGTTTGGCACAGAATTAAGACATTGTGGAAATGGTTTCACAACTGATACAGCCTGGAACACCATAGTGTGATGGTGTGTCCGAACATCATAACTGCACCCTATTGGATATGATGCATACCATGATGTCTCTTATCGAATTACCACTATAGTTTATGGTTTAGGCATTAGAGACAACCGCATTCACTTTAAATAGGGCACCACGCAATTCCGTTTGAGTCGACACCGTATGAATATGGTTCAAATTAACCTAAGCCGTCGTTTCTTAAAAGTTTGGGGCTGCGACGCTTATGTGAAAAAGTTTCAGGCTGATAAGCTCGAACCCAAAGCGGATAAATGCATCTTCATAGGACACCCAAAACAGTTGGGTATACCTCCTGTCTCAGATCCGAAAGCAATAGGGATTGTTTCTCGAATCGGGTCCTTTCTCGAGGAAAAGTTTCTCTCGAAAGAATTGAGTGGGACGATGGTGGAGACTTGATGAGGTTGTTGAACCGTCACTTCAACTAGTGTATAGCAGGGCACAAGGAGTTGTTCCTGTGGCACCTACACCAATTGAAGTGGAAGCTTATGATAGTGATCATGAAACTTCGGATCAAGTCACTACCAAAACCTCGTAGGACGACAAGGATGCGTACTACTTCAGAGTGGTACGTAATCCTGTCTTGGAAGTCATGTTGCTAGACAACAATGATCCTACGAGCTATGGAGAAGCGATGGTGGGCCCGGATTCCAAGAATGGCTCGAGGCCATAAAATCCGAGAGAGGATCCATATATGAAAACAAAGTGTAGACTTTGGAAGAACTACTTGATGGTCGTAAGGCTGTTAGGTACATATGGATTTTAAAAGGAAGACGGACAATGATGGTAAGTATCACCATTAGGAAAGCTCGATTTGTCGTTAAGATGTTTTCCGACAAGTTCAAAGAGTTGACTACGATGAGACTTTCTCACTCATAGCGATGCTAAGAGTCTAGAATATGCCCTAGAGGCAATAACAAATTAGTTATTATTATATTTCCTTGTTCATGATAATCGTTTATTATCCATGCTAGAATTGTATTGATAGGAAACTCAGATACATGTGTGGATACATAGACAACACCATGTCCCTAGTAAGCCTCTAGTTGACTAGCTCGTTGATCAATAGATGGTTACGGTTTCCTGACCATGGATATTGGATGTCGTTGATAACAGGATCACATCATTAGGAGAATGATGTGATGGACAAGACCCAATCCTAAGCCTAGCACAAAGATCGTGTAGTTCGTATGCTAAAGCTTTTCTAATGTCAAGTATCATTTCCTTAGACCATGAGATTGTGCAACTCCCGGATACCGTAGGAATGCTTTGGGTGTACCAAACGTCACAACGTAACTGGGTGGCTATAAAGGTGCACTACGGGTATCTCGGAAAGTGTCTGTTGGGTTGGCATGAATCGAGACTGGGATTTGTCACTCCGTGTGACGGAGAGGTATCTCTGGGCCCACTCGGTAGGACATCATCATAATGTGCACAATGTGACCAAGGAGTTGATCACGGGATGATGTGTTACGGAACGAGTAAAGAGACTTGCCGGTAACGAGATTGAACAAGGTATCGGATACCGACGATTGAATCTCGGGCAAGTACAATACCGCTGGACAAAGGGAATTGTATACGGGATTGATTGAATCCTCGACATCGTGGTTCATCCGATGAGATCATCGCGGAACATGTGGGAGCCAACAAGGGTATCCAGATCCCGCTGTTGGTTATTGGCCGGAGAGTTGTCTCGGTCATGTCTGCATGGTTCCCGAACCCGTAGGGTCTACACACTTAAGGTTCGGTGACGCTAGATTTGTTATGGGAAATAGTATGTGGTTACCGAAGGTTGTTCGGAGTCCCGGATGAGATCCCGGACATGACGAGGAGCTCCGGAATGGTCCAGAGGTGAAGATCGGTATATTGGACGAAGGGTATTGGAGTCCGGAATTGTTCCGGGGGTACCAGGTGATGACCAGCGTGTCCGAAAGTGGTTTCGGAGGCCCCGGCAAGCGTTGGGGGGCCTTATGGGCCAAGGGGAGAGGGCACATCAGCCCACTAAGGGGCTGAGCGCCCCTCCCACCCCATCTCAAGTAACCAGGAGAGGTGGGGGCGCCACCCCTAGGGCAGCCGCCCCTCCCGGCTTGGGGGGCAAGTTTCCTAGGGGGTGGGGGCGCCCAAACCCATCTAGGGTTTCCCCTGTGGCCGCCACCCATCCCCTAGGGAACCCTAGGGCGCCTCCCCCTCCTCCCTTCCCCCTATATATAGTGAGGGAGAGAGAGGGCAGCCACACCCTTCCCCTGGCGCAGCCCTCTCCCTCCTCCAACTCCTCATCCTCCTCCGTAGTGCTTGGCGAAGCCTTGCCGGAGAACCACGAGCTCCATCACCACCATGCCGTCGTGCTATCGGAGTTTTCCCTCAACTTCTCCTCTCCCCTTGCTGGATCAAGAAGGAGGAGACGTCCTCGGGCTGTACGTGTGTTGAACGCAGAGGTGCCGTCCGTTCGGCACTAGGATCATCGGTGATTTGGATCATGACCAGTACGACTCCATCAACCCCGTTCACTTGAATGCTTCCGCTTAGCGATCTACAAGGGTATGTAGATGCACTCCCCTCTCCCTCGTTGCTAGATGACTCCATAGATTGATCTTGGTGATGCGTAGAAAATTTTAAGATTCTGCTACGTTCCCCAACAGGGAGAAGAAGAGACGGGGCGAGAGAGGAGAGTGAAGTGAGCTAGGGTTTTGAATTGGGGGTTTTGTGAGGATGGATGGGGTCGGGGTGGGCCAGGCTGACGAGCCGGACTCGCCCGAGCGTGCCTAGGCTGCCCTATATTCGCCCTACGTTTGGGCTGGATATGAGGGGCGCCAGACAACCTAGAGGTTTGAGGCCGATTCGAGGCGCCCATCTGGGTCGTGTTTTTTTATCGGTTAGTGTCTGGGTCGTTCATCTGGCCGTATAAGGGAAGTTTGGGGTGCCCGGGTGTAGATTCTCTAACGCTTTGTTCGGTTCCAAGGCTATAAGGCAAACTTGCTGACACTGACGCATTTGATCCACATGTCCATTTGATCGAAACGAACAGAAACGATGGTCCAACACATCGACGCATCCCCAAATGTGGTCCTCTTAGTGTTTTTCTGGACGTATTTCCAGTTCGAATTTGCGCCTGCTTTGCGTCCATGCAGACATGAGACGAACGAGACACATGTCCCCTCTGTGTCCGCCTCAGGCCCACGTGTCGGCCGACCAACTACCCACCCTAGTCATAGTAAATTCCACACATTCGTTCGGGCTCGTTCATCAGCCATAGGAAACATCTAGGCCTCGATGTTTAGCTTGTTACCTCAGGTACGATTTTGTGCCCTTGATAGGGTCTTGTAGATAGTGAGGCTTCTGAGCCTTTTTCATTTGTAGTTGTCTGTACTCAGACAAGTTAAGCTTTCGCATGTGCTTATTGCTTGTATGACTTGAATGCTGGGTCATCAGACCCATGTTTTTAATATCTGGCTCCTCAGAGCCTAATGAATAAACACTTTGAGTCATAGAGTTTTATTGTGATGCCATGTTGTATTTGCACACATCAACCATATTGTGTGTATGTTAATGAAATGGGTGGTATGTGTGGGATCCGACAACCTAGTTGTTTATTCTTGGTAGCCTCTCTTACCGGGAAATGTCTCCTAGTGCTTCCACTAAGCCATGGTAGCTTGCTACTACTCCGGAACACTTAGGTTGGCCGGCATGTGTCCTTCTTCGTTCCTGTGTCTGTCCCTTCGGGGAAATGTCACACGTTATTCCTTTAAGTCCTTGTAGCTTGCTACGACTCGGGTTCATACGTTGCTGATCGACATGTCCATTACTGGGTCATGTATGCCTGTCCCTATAAGTTAGCGCCGGCTTGGGTTTATGACTGGTCATGTCGGCCCGGGTTCTTTGTCATATGGATGTTAGCGGCACTATCATATACGTGAGTCAAAACGTCGCAATAGGTCCCGGTCCAGGTAAGGTGGCACCCGTGGGAATACCGTGCGTGAGGCCGCAACGTGGTATGAGGTGTTACATGCTAGATCGATGTGACCTAGGATCGGGGTCCTGACATCCGAATCCTGGAGATCTTCCTCTCCCACCAGCTCAAGAACACGCCTCCTCCCACGGTTGTTCTCCCACTATTCTAGTTCATCCTCAGCCCCACGAGGCCAATCCACCACAAAGCAGGAGTAGGGTTTTACACCGCAAGGTGCCCGAACCTGGATAAATTGATGTGTCTCGTTTCCTTCCTGTTCATCGAGCTAGGCTGCTAGATTGGCTAGTAGGCAGACTGGGGAGGTTGAGTTCTTCGAACACACCCCAGAGTTCGAAACTCCCAAGGGTCTGCGGAACCCGAAATCCAATATTTGGTGCACCAGGCAGGGGTGCATCAGAGCCTCTCTTCTTCCAGTCGATTCGCCATCGTTTCATCGTCTCCATGGTTGATGCTCATCGAGTTCGTGCTGAGCGCCGGGCCGCCCTCGCCGCCCGTGTCGCTCAGACCGCACCCACCAGCAAGGGGGCTCCACGCTGTTCCCCGTCGCCCGCGGCCAACGCTGCCACCGGCCCCGCGGCCCACGAGCTGCAGGCTTCGTTGATGAAGCCATCTATGCGGCGGTATGGATGCACCAGCACTCCATCGCTGACCCCCGCGGCCGCTTCATCGTCTCACACTCATCGTGGGCCTGTGAACGGGCAGGCCGCGTTGCTCATGGCGCGCGAGCTCTTGCACTACTGCCCCATCGACGACCTCTACGAGGACTGGGTAGAATGCATCGCCGAGCTCGTGGGCGCCGCCTGAGATTCTCCTGGACCATCTCGCTCGCTGCGGGTGACGTAGCCCACAGAGCACCTCCTTCACCTCCCAGGCATGACGCCATCATCGAGCCAAGGCACATCCCGCCACGCAAGGGACCAACGCACGACGAAGAAAGCTGCTAGATGGTGTAGCGACCGCAAGGAGAGGCGCGTGCGCTCCCAGCACCGCCGCGTCAAGACCGTGCGCCGCCTGTGGTGGCGGCGCATGAGTGCCAAGATCAGGCTCCACCTCCACGACGGGCCCCCGTGACCACAGCTGGTTGCCGCTAGTTCACTCCGGAGCTATGCAACGTCGTCTGGTCACGGAAGTTCAAGCCCGACCTGCCTCCATGCTACGACGACACCCTCGACCCCGCTGAGTTCCAACAGACCTACAAGTTGAGCATCGAGGCGGCCAACGGCAACGAGAAGGATATGGCAAACTGATTTCCCATGGCCCTCAAAGACAATGCACGCTCGTGGCTCCTGAACCTCCCTGCAGGATCGATCTCTTCCTAGGACGAGATGCGAGAGCGTTTCGTCGCCAACTTCCACGGCAGTCGCGACCGCCCACCAGCTGTGGGTGACCTGCGGCGCATCAAGCAGCAGCCAGGAGAAACCTTGTAGAAGTACATCCAACGCTTCAATAGTGTTCGCCTCAAGATCCCCAAGGTGTCGGACAAGGCCATCATCTCGTCATTCACCGACGGCGTCCGCGACGTCAAGATGAAGGAGGAGCTCGCCATACACGAGGACCTATGCACGGCTCTGGAGATGTTCAACATGGCAACCAAGTGTGCGAGAGCTGAGGAGGGATGCCTCTCCCTCCTCGAGCTCCCCGAAGTTGATCTAGAAGACAAGAAGACCAAGGCCAAGGACGTGAACCGCAAGGGACCGGCCGTACTCACGGCCGAGCTAGAGATGAAGCGTGACTGCGACCACCTGGAGTCATCCTAGGGCAGCTGCCCGTTCTACGTCTTCCACAACGTGCATAGGCACAACACCAACAATTACCAAGAGCTCAGGGCCATCCGCGATAGATGCCTCGATCGTCGTACCGAGCGCGACGATCGAGGCTACGACCGCGGAGGAGGCCGAGGTGGAGGACGCTGGGACGGTGCGACCCTCGTCAAGAGTGGCGTGACCAACCTCTTGAGGATCGCTGGCAAGCTCAGCCTCGTGAGGGCGCCTGGAGGGACTAGCCTCGCGAGGGCCGCCCTCAGGGCAACGCTGGCCTCCCCCCATTGCCGCCACCACCAAGAAGGAATTATGACCACCACCAGGAAGAGGAGGCTAGGGGCAACCAGGAGCCTCGGGCCATCACTTGCATCCTAGGCGGTGCTCAGGCCCCAGCCCCGCATCGCATCTTCAAGCAGTTCGCGCCTGAGGTGACACGACCACTCAGGTGGTTCAAGTACACCATCACCTTTAGCTCTTCCGACCAGCTCAAGTGTGCGGCAACTGTTGGTGCCCTCCCAATGATCTGCACACCTACCATCAGCAACATACTCGTCACCAAGACACTCATCAATGGCGGTGCGGGCCTGAACGTCCTCTCTATCGAGACGTTCGACCGACTCCAGGTGCCCTATGACCAGCTCCAGCCTACCAAGCCCTTCTCAGGAGCGACTGACGGCTCCACCACCCTGATAGGGCAGATCTGCCTCCCTATCACCTTCGGCACCCGCGACAACTACCGCACTGACCTCATTGACTTCGACGTCGCCCACATTTGCCTCCCGTACAACGCCATTCTCGGTTACCCTGCCCTGGCCAAGTTCATGGTTTTGACCCACCATGGCTACAACATCCTCAAGATGCCAAAAAGTTGCGCCATCATCACGGTCGCCTGCGAGGTGAAGGATGCAGTGTGCTCTGTCGAGTGTGCCTACCAGGCTACGGCGGTCGAGGACCTGGACAACAAGGGCGCTGCCTACCCTCCTGAGGCTGCCCCCAAGAAGAAGAAGAAGCTGCTCCACCAAGGGCCTTAGGAGGGCGGAGCGTCTGACGGTGCCGCCTCAAGCCTTGCGCTCACTGACAGGACGCCTCCCTCTCTCGCAAAGGAAGGCGCGCCCGGTGCCCCTCTCAGGCTGGGCTCAGGGAGTCTCCTTTGGAGGGCCTTAGACCTGGCCAATGTCACGAGGGAGGCGCTCGAGCACCACCCGGAGGCGTGCTTCAATGCCGCTTCCGCGAGGAAAGCGCAGGGCTCGAGGTGCTACACGCTCAGGAGTTCATCACCAAGGCAACCGAGGAGCTTCAGGAGGGAAGAGCTATGCGAGGCGACCGTCGTCCACTAGCCGGCATGACTCCCTGCCCCAGCGAGGACAGTGAGATGCGTACCTGCGTAAACATCCCCGGGCTCAACAGGGCCACGTCTCTCGAACTTTTCTGGCCATCCCATGTTGGCTGGTGTGAGGGCCCACCTCATAGCTACGTTCGCATGCCCTTCGGCTTGCTGAACAGGGCTGTCGTGCATCAGCGCCACATGCGGAGCATTTTGGCGTCTCAGGAGGCCAGGCACCTGGCGATCTTGTCGGAGATGGTGATGGATCTTCGCGAGCCCCCGGACCTCCATAGCCTCCCGAGGTTCAGGACCTGGGTGGCTCATGAGGAGTGACTTCTGCAGCACGCGTCTTCGACTACGCTAACACTTCTTCACCAATAGTTCCAGGTGACATCTTTTGGTTTGTTCAAGTTGGGGGCGCCCCTCGGGCTGCATTATCCCCAGGCCACGTGGGTCCGTCCCTATGGCATGTATCCTTCCTTCTTGCATCTATCAGAACTGGCTTTACCTTCTTCCATGAGTTTCTTTATGATTATCATCTGTCTGCCCGGTGCTTCATCATCATGAACGTCGTACGCCCTTGCAAGCCCACCCACGACCGCCTCATGATTAAGTACTGGCACGGCGTTTGTGCTCGGGTCCGTCCCTGCAGCATCACTAAACCCGAGAGGCTGAGCTCTGGCTCACGGGCCAGCTCCCGTGCACATCACCTCCCATGGTCCTTGGTGCCCTGTTCTTGCATGAGCTAATCACAGGCGGATGAGTGAGGGTGCGCGACACGGTGCCTCGTGACCACGGGAGCCGTGTGCCGGTTGTCTTTCTTCAGGACCTTCGCATGAGAAGACTAGGCACGGCGTCTGTGCTCGGGTCCGTCGCTGCAGCGTCGATAAACCCAACGGCTGAGCTCTGTCTGGCGGGCTGGTCCCATTCACGTTACCTCCTGGGGTCATTGGTGTTTGGCCTTCTTATGTGATAACCTCAGGAGATTCATTCGGTGCAGGTTGCCTAACCATCTCGCAGGACTATCTCAAGTGTTCCAAATCAAATTCAGGCGCAACCCGCCTTGAGGTAGGGCCTCGTGAGTCCTGCGCTGGCTCACGGGCGCCCATACACACCTCCTCCAGCCCTGCCATGCAAGCCATGTGTTAGGGTGGGGCTTTACACGCCCCGGAGTCTCCCCTCAGAGGGAGGGGGCAGGGCCGCCATCGAGCTTCTTCTTCATCCTTGGACGCCACCGTCGCCCGCGTGGGGAGCTCCATCATCGACGATGCCGCCGTCGCCCTTGCTGTCAACCATGGTCACGGAGCCGATGGCGAGGAACTTCCGCAGCAGGGCCTCCACCTGGTCCTTCACGGCTTCGACAACGGAGGTGTAGCGCTTCGGGTCCACGCGCTCAAGCAAGGCACCAAGGTCGAAGCCGGGGTTGCAAAGACAAAGGTGGCTGAAGACGCGCGTCACAACCGAGGTGGAGAGCGCGCGGGCTTCTCCTTCCACCATGGGGCCTACTCCGACGAAAATGCCATCGAGCATCGTGACGAGCTTGAGGAGCAGCTTGGCGGGGCCTTCCTCCGGAGTCACCAACGACTCCTTGTACCCGCTCCTGTACAGATCCTGCAGGGGCTTGCGGGACCTCTACTCGAGGGAGTCGAAGGTGGCACGCCCCGCGGTGGCCGCCTCCTCAGCCTTGGTGAGGAGTTTCTCCTTGGCCTCCAGCCGAGCATTCTCGTCAGAGACAAGATTGGTGTGGGACGCCTGGGCCGCCTCCACCTCCTCCTTCAGCTTGTCCAGGCGACCGCATTCAGTGGCATGTTCCCAGGCTACCTGCTACAGCTTAGCGTCACGATTGGCAACCACACCTCAAGCTGCCGGGCCTGGGTGGCCTGCTTGTCGCGGAGGGTCTTCAGCTTGGCCTCTGCCGCACGGCAGCGCTCCTCGGCGGCCTTGGCAGCTTTCAACGCCATGTCGCGGGCGGCTGCGGCTAGGCCGGCCACCTTCCGTCCCTCCTCGGCGGCCGCCTCGGCCTGGCCCCAGGCTGCCCTGATGGACGCGTCGGCCTGGAGCCACCCCGAGATCAGCTCTAGGTGCTTTGATGCCCTGCGTCGGTCGGGGCCCTAAAGTTCATCCCAGAGACGGTCCAGCGTGGAGAAGGTCTCCTCCAAAGCACCGGGTGCGGCAGAAGAATCATGACCTGTCGGCATAATGGCCAGGAAAGGAAGCGGCGCCGGCATCAAGACTGGCAAGGCAGCAGCAGCAGAGAGGGCCGGGATCTCCGTAGCCCTCAGGACCTTAGAAGGTGAGCTGAGGGCGGGCGCCTCTCGAGACGACTTGGCTGCAGGGACTGCCTTCTCCTCAGGCTGGGCCTCCGAGCCTCGGGAGGACAACCCTGTTGTGGGAGCACATGAGCCGGCATCGTCCTTCTGCGCCGGAGGCGGCGCGGCCGCGGCAGGCTGCTTGGCTGAGGCGGGGTGCTTGGCCTCGGTGGTTCTGGCCTCCTCCTTCCTTTTTATCGCCGACGTTGGCCTGGCCGCAGAGAGGAAAATCTCAGAACACTATGTCAAGAGCAGGAAGCGAAGACAAGACGGCGCACTTACTGGTCCGTGGCAACATACTCCCTCGTCCTCTTCAGGAGCGCGATGCCCGCATGCTTCGTGGGCATGGGCGCCGTCGTGCTCTCAGGGGCGGACGAGCACGCCGCCGACTCTGTGATGGTGGCGGCCGATGACAAGACAGAGGCACCGCCCCCGGGAAGCAGCGCCGACCTGTCCCTCTTCAGGGTCCCCTACCTCAGCCTCTTCTGGGGAGCGCCCCCGGACATCGTGGCGACCCTGGTGGAGCCCTCCCTGACTGGGTGCTCGTTGTCGTTGTCATCGTCGGAAAGACGACAAAGGAGATCGGTGTGTCGCAGGGGAGAGGTCTCTCCCACCCCTTCCCAGGTCGCCTCCGAGTCTGCCTTCTCCTCCTCGCCAGACTCGCCGGAGGACACAGTCACCGGGGAGCCCAGGGGCTGAGAAGGCTCCAGCGGCACGAGCCCCCACTCGTTGAAGACAGGCATGGCAGCGGCCACCTTCTCTCTATCGGCGAGGCGGTACAGCCGAAGATGGGTGTCCGGGGGGCAACCCTGATCCTTCCCGAGCAAGGTGCGCACGACCTTGCTCATCTCCTTGTCAGACAAGTTGCCCGGGCGCAACCGAAGGCCGTCGTCCGTGCCCTTGAAGCTCCATAGGGGGCGCGAATACGCCTGGAGCGAGGCCAGACACTGTGTCAGGAACTCCTTGGTGATCATGGCCCCTGTCAGCTTCTCCTCCTTCGGGTCCTCCGCCTTCAAGTCGGCCGTCATCCTCCTAGCAGCAGCTCCGCCCGGGGGTCGGTGAGCTTCTCGTGACCCCATCCGTCCAGGGGCGTTGGCGGCGCGGTCAGCAGCTCTAGCCGAGCGTGGGAGCGCTTGGCGTCCATGAATTTCCACTTGTTCCGGAAGTCCCCCACCTTCTTCTCAGCCCTTGAGATCGCGTTGCTTCCGTTGGCCGCGATGAAGCTGGCGCACCCCAAGCACTGGCCGACGCTTATCCGGAGGTACAAGAAGTGGAAGAATAGTGCAACGGAGGGCATCACACCCACAAATGCCTCGCAGTAGAAAGCGAAGATCGACAGGAGGAGGACGGAGTTGGGGTGAAGATGGAGGGTGTGGAGCCCGTAATGGCAAAGGATGGCATAGAAGAAACTAGAGAAGGGGGGAACCAGTCGAAGATGTTGTGAGGAAGTAGGGGTAAAAGGTGCCGCCCAAGGTTTCTGGCTTGGCAGAGCTGACCCGGAGCGCCATATCTCCCCCCTTGTTGCTACTGCACGCCATCAGCTGGAGCGCGGCGGCGAGGTGCTTCTCCTCGGTGATGGTGGACGCGCCCAGCGCTGGCTCGATCCAAGAAGTTGGGCGTGCAGTCGTAGCCGAAGACTTCGCCTTATCGAAGGCCATTGGTGGTGAGCTCAGGGAAGAGATCGGCAGATCTGGAGGTTTTCTAAGTAGAAGGAGAAGGGGATCTGGAACAAGACAAAGGAAAGGAAATGAAGGCTCAGCGGCAGGCACCAGCCTTTTTGTCAGTCACGAGCGGTTGCCGAGGCTGCATGGGGAAGCGAAGACACCCACGTCCCATCAATCGCCATGCGTCGACCAAGGCCACAGGCGGTTAGGGCCCGCTGCGCTCCGCACTTGCCCTTTGGCTTCGCCTCAAAGCCAACTCCGAGCGTGCCTTTGGCCTGGGGGATACTGTCAGTGTTTTGGGATTGGGAGTACCCAGACTTGCCTGCATGCGGCCCACGGCGTGGCTCCATTGACGGCCTGGTATGGCCCAGCTTCAGCATCAACAACTCAAGACCCTCGAGAGGGGCCAAGCCTCGCGAGGCGGACGACAACAAGACCTCCACGAGGAGAGGCCTCCCCAGGCTGGCTCCAGAGGAGTTGAGATTCCTATTTAAGCCTCACCTCACGAGGTTCGGATGACATGAGCCATGACGACCAAGGCTAGGCGGGCGCCAACGGGCGCAGTGTACCAGTTTCCTCTTTCGTGCTAAAGAGGCAAGCGTAGGTGCGTAGTCCTGAGGAATCAGCCAAAGGTTTCCATTCCGGTGCAGCAAGACCAAGACCGCCAGGACGGCAGGACGGAGGTGACTACCGAGCCCACCACGGCGTCACGACCAGAGGCTTTTGCAGACAAAGACTACTTTTGTCAGGATAGCATGTACTAGTTGTCTCCCTTCGAATTTGGCCGCTGTGGGATCCCTTCCCGCCTTCATTTGGGAAGAGGACCAAGGCTACTATAAATAGGGCCTAGCCACCACCATAGTGAGGGATCCGAATCCTGGAGATCTTCCTCTCCCACTAGCTCAAGAACATGCCTCCTCCCGAGGTTGTTCTCCCACTGTACTAGTTCATCCTCAGCCCCTCGAGGCCAATCCACCACAAAGCAGGAGTAGGGTTTTACACCTCAAGTTGGCCGAACATGGGTAAACTGTTGTGTCTCGTTTCCTTCCTGTTCATCAAGCTAGGTTGTGAGATTGGCAAGTAGGCAGACTAGGGAGGTTGAGTTCTTCGCACGCACCCCAGAGTTTGAACCTCTCAAGGGTCTGCGGAACCCGAAATCCGACAACTACTAGTTGGAATAGCTTCTACCGACTTATTAAGATAATCGACATCAACCAAAATATGTGTATACCCATTAGAGGAATGAAAACGTCCCATATAATCAAAACCTCAAACATCAAATGGTTCAATAACAAGTGAAAAAATAATAGGCATTTCCTAACTCTTACCAACATTACCTATCCTTTGACACTCATCACAAGATAAAACAAACTTATGGGCATCCTTGAAGAGAGTAGGCCAGTAAAAACCAGATTGCAATACCTTGTGAGCAGTTCTATCTCCTGCATGATGTCCTCCATAAGCTTCGGAGTGACATTTCCGTAGGATTTGTTCTTGTACATGATCAAGTACACAATGTCTAATAATACCATCTACTCCCTCTTTGTAAAGATGTTGGTCATCCCAAAAGTGATGTCTTAAATCATAGAATAAGTTTTTTCTTTTGTTGGTATGTGAAACTAGGTGGTATAAATTTAACAACATTATAATTAGCATAGTTAGCATACCAAGGAGTATTATGAGAAACATTTATTGCAGCTAGTTGTCCAACAGGAATCATCAATAGGTAGTGGGTCATCAAGAATATTTTGTAACCTAGACAAGTTATCAGCTACGGGGTTCTCAGCTCCTTTCCTATTAGTGATATGTAAATCAAATTCTTGTAGCAAGAGAACCCACCTAATGAGTCTAGTTTAGCATCTTTCTTTTCCATAAGATATTTTATAGCAGCATGATCAGTGTGAACAGTTACTTTGGAATTAGCAGTGTAAGATCTGAATTTGTCACAAGCAAACACAACTGCTAAAAATCCTTTTTCAGTAGTAGCATAATTTCTTTGGGCATTGTCTAGAGTTTCTCTAGCATAATGGATAACATTTAATTTCTTACCAACTCTTTGTCCTAGAACAACACCAATAGCATAATCACTAGCATCACACATAATTTCAAAAGGCAAGTTCCAATCAGGTGGTTGAACTATAGGTGCAAAAGTTAAGGCTTTCTTAAGTGTTTCAAAGGCTTCTACACAATCATCATAAAAAACAAATGGAACATCCTTTTGCAAAAGATTTTTAAGATGTCTAGAAATTTTACAAAAGTCTTTATTAAACCTCCTATAGAAACTAGCATGACCTAGGAAGCTAGGAATACCTTTAATATCTTTAGGACATGGCATTTTCTCAATTGCATAAACTTTACCTTTATCCACCTCAATACCTCGTTCAGAAATTTTATGCCCCAAGACAACACCTTCATTAACCATAAAGTGGCACTTCTCCCAATTTAAGACAAGATTAGTTTGTTCAAATCTGTGCAAAACTAGATCAAGGTTCTTAAGTAATCATCAAAAGAAGTTTCGTAAATGGAAAAATCATCCATGAAAACCTCAACAATCTTTTCACAAAAAATTGAGAATATAGCAGTCATACATCTTTGAAAGGTAGCAGGTGCATTGCATAAACCAAAAGACATACGTTTATAAGCATAAGTTCCAAAAGAATAAGTAAAGGTGGTTTTATCTAGATCAGGTTGTGAAACAGGTATTTGAGAAAAACCAGAATATCCATCAAGAAAACAAAAGTTTGCGTGCTTAGATAATCTTTCTAGCATTTGATCAATAAAAGGCAGAGGGTAATGATCTTTTCTAGTAGCTTTATTTAATTTTCTAAAATAAATTACCATTCTATAGCCAGTAACAATTCTTTGTGGAATAAGTTCATTTTTATCATTAGGAACAACAGTAAAACCTCCCTTCTTAGGGACACAATGAATAAGACTTACCCATCTACTATCAACTATGGGATAGATTATACGTGCTTCTAGAAGCTTTAGTATTTCACCTCTTACCACTTCTTTCATCTTAGGATTCAAACGTCTTTGGTGATCAAAAATGGGTTTAGCATTAGAGTGGTACTAATGCCCTTAAGATCATCAAGAGTATATCCAATAGCAGCTCGGTGCTTCTTCAGAATTTTTAATAATCTTTCTTCTACATGTTCTGAAAGGTTAGCACTAATAATAACAGGATATATCATTTCTCATCAAGATAAGCATACTTCAAAGTGTTTGGCAACTATTTTAATTCAAACACAGGATCACCTTTAGGTGGAGGAGGACCTCCTAGAGTTTCAATAGGCAAATTGTGTTTAAGCAGGGGTTGTTGTTCAAAGAATTTTTTTATCTAATTCATTTCTTTCATGCAAGTGCATATCATTTTCATGATCTAGCAAATATCGTTCTGATGGATCAGTAGGAGGCATAGCAACAGAAGCAAGACCAATTATTTCATCCTTACTAGTCAGTTCTTTATTATGAGGTTTTCTACTAAATTAACTTAGGGAAATTAAACTCATGAGACTCATCACCAAAGCTAACACTGATAGTTTGTTTATGGCAATCTATAGTAGCATTTACAGTGTTCAAGAAAGGTATTACCAAAGGTATTGGGACAAAATTCATCTTGTAGGGAACCAAGAACTAGAAAATCAATAGGGTATTTTATTTTCCCACGCAAGACATCAACATCTCTAACAATCCCAAGTGGTGTGATGGTCTCTCTATTAGCAAGTTTAATAGTAACATCTATGTCTTCTATTTCAGCAGGTGCTATGTCATTCATAATTTCTTGGTATAAGGTAAAAGGAATAGCACTCACACTAGCACCCACATCACTTAAACCATGATAAAAATGATGTCCTATTTTAACTCAGACAGCAGGCATGTCAACAACAGGTCTATGTTTACCTTTTTCATCGGTTTTGGCAATTCTAGCAGCTTCATCACAGAAATAAATAACATGGCCATCAATATTTTCTACCAAGAGATCTTTAACCATATCTACACTAGGTTCTACTTTGATTTGCTCAGAAGGTCTAGGTGCTTCAATATTACTTTTGCAAACCACAGTTGATACCTTAGCATGTTCCTTTATCCTAACAGGGAAAGGTGGTTTTTCAATATAAGCAGTAGGCACAACTGGATCAACATTGTAAAAGATAGTTTCATCTTTAGATTTAACCGGTTCTTTAATTTCTTCTTTAATAGGGGGATGATATTTAAACGCTTTCTCCTTAGGGAGATCAACTTGAGTAGCAAATGATTCACAAAAAGAGGCTACTATCTCAGAGTCAAGTCCATATTTAGTGCTAAACTTGTGAAAAGCATCGGTATTCATAAAAGATTTAACACAATCCAACTCAATATTAATACCTGACTCTTTACATTTGCCGAGTTCCCAATCTTCATAGTTGTGTTTAATTATTTCTAAAAGATCCCACTTGAATTCAATAGTCTTCTTCATAAAAGAACCAGTACAAGAAGTATCGATCATGGATTGATCATCACGAGAAAGCCGAGCATAAAAGTTCTGAACATTAATTTCTCTCGAGAGCTCATAATTGGTGCATGAATATAACATTGACTTAAGCCTCCCCCAAGCAATAGTGATAATTTCTCCTTAACGAGGCCAAAATATATATATATATATATATATATATATATATATATATATATGTAGTTCCGATTACGATGAACTAGATGCATAGTGTTGGGGATATTACTACTAGGCGTAAACCGGCCAGGACAGGCCGGGTTAACTTCATCAGTAGTTGAGTATGCTTGAGGCCCATGAAGGCAGATAGGAATGTTAGATAGGGGCCCAAGGCCCAGACCGGTTTAAGGCCTGTAACCGTGAACCGGTTGGTATGTAACTTGTATGGTAAGATAGAAAGAGCAGAGACCGAACCGGACACGTTTATGAGCCGGTCTCGGGACTCTGTAAACCGACGGGTGTCACCCATGTATATAAGGGGACGACCCGGCGGCGGTTCAGGACAACAGACAACAACTCGAGACTTAGGCGAAGCTTGTTTGCTCCCTGGTCATTGAAACCCCATCAATTCCATCACAACTAGACGTAGGCTTTTACATTCATTGAAGGGGCCAAACTAGTATAAACTCTCTTGCGTCCCTTTGTCCGCTTTAACCCCTTCAAGCTAACCCGTAGCGATGGCTCCACGACTAAGTCCTTTCAAGAGGACATCTGTCGTGACAAAACCACGACAGTTGGCGCCCACCGTGGGGCTATGGCACGATGGTTTCAAGTTCTTGGAGGGCAACTTTGAAGGACTTAAGGGTTATGCTGTGGGCCGGATGACCAAGAGTCGTCGCGGCATGCTCAACATCGACGATGCGGGATGGGGCCCCGAGGCCGACTCAATTGAGTACGGGTACCGGGTCCCCTTTGGTGGCATACATGTCTTCATCAGCAAGATCGGTGAATCGGGCCCCGAGCCGGACATCTGCACCGACCTCGTCGAAACGGCTCAGCATGCACGATCTGCCCAGGTCAAACCGGCCGTGAAGCGTGCCTTCATGGGAGTCATCCATGGAGGGGAATACGAGGATAGATTGGAATCTGGTGGTGAGACCGTCGTTTATTCCGGCGACGAGTCATCGACCGGAGAGACCGAGTCGTTATATCATTACAAGACGGTCGGATCGGGGGCTGTTCCGATGGCGACAGTATTCCAGACCCCTCTGATCTGCCAAACTGGGTTGGAATATTCATGGCCGGTACACAAGCAGCGGTCCACTCTTCGACTACAACAGCAATGATCTCCGGATCAGTAGCGGCGATGGCAGCTGGGGCAGGAGGCCTTGTGCGCCCGCCGGCTCAAGTTTTATCTGATCTATTCGATGTGTTGGCTACGCTCCTGGCAGAGGCTAACCCGGCGGATCAGGATGCCCACAATGCTGAAATTGCAAAGGTAAAGGATCAGATTACTCAGGCCAGGGCCAATTTGGCGGCTGAGGATGCCAGGATGACCGCGGAGCGGGCCGCTTTGGACGCACAGGCTTACCGTCTTATGCTGGATCAGAACGCGTCGCATGAAGTCCTGAAGAGGAGGCATCGGTCCCATCTACCTCCGGATTATGACGCCAGGAACCTCTTTAACACCCCAGGAGCGGGGACCAGTAACCCGCCGGTAGCAAACCGGGTAGAGGCACCAGGAGCGGGTGCGCCGGTTCAACCGCGTTTGATGGGTCCACCTCGGCAGAACAACATTGTGTCTCAGCCTGTCCCCACACCATCGGGTCATTATTCTACCCCAATAGACAATCTCGTTGCTGCCGCTTCACGACTGGAGGCCATCCGAGTTGAAGGTGATTCTCCGGCGGCGGTGGAGACACGCCGGGTTAAGGAGCTTCTTCAGACAGGCTTGATTCAACAGGAAGCGTATTCATACAGCCGTGATAGAATTCATTCCACCCCTCGTCCGAGCCGGAGTTACAGCAGGCGTATGGATGAATCGGCCGTGTCCAGCAATGCACGGAACAGTGAAGCGCCCCGTGGAAACAACCCGGCAGGTGGTGTTGGTGATGCTCAGGAAGTGGTAGATCGGGCCCGAGCGCGCAGGGAGGCCGAGTTAGCGGCGCAGTATGAAGCTCGTCAGCTTACACCGGTTCGTCCAACCACATCAGTCGAGCCAGGAGTTACCTCTAGTTCTTTGGGGGTACCATGCCTTGTCCCCGCATTGCGCAATGTGCCCCTGCCTAAGGATTTCAAGGGCCCACGCAAGGTGCCAAATTACACTGCCAATTTATCTCCAGAAACATGGTGGAGAGCTATGAGATGGCCATGGAGATGCTTGATGTGGATGCTGTGGCGTGTGCGAAATATTTCACCATGTTGCTAGAAGGGACGGCCCGTACTTGGTTAAAAAGTTTACCAGCCAACTCTATCAGTTCATGGGCCGAGTTGAGAGCCCGGTTTATCCAAAATTTTAAGGATACATGCAAGCAGCCTATGTCGATAGTGGACTTAGCGGCCTGTGTCCAGGAGGAAGGATACTCGACGACCTGTTGGGTGCGTCGGGTCTCGAAAATTTTGCATTCATCAGACCGCATCAATGCTGATAGAACAGTTATAACCTTGGAAGGCAACTGCCGGTTTGAACCTCTGAAGTTGAAATTGGGACGGCTGAAGCGCCATTGCAACGATATGGGGACCCTCATGGATGCATTAGTGAAGTATGCCGATTCTGATAGTACCAAGGATCCCGAGTCTGATGATGATAAGACAGGGAAGGGAAAAAAGAGCGGCAACGCCAAAGCGCAGCACTACAACCCGGCGGGTCATGGAAACGGCGGCAAGCGTAAAGCGGATAACAACATGGGATTTGTGGCTAATACCAGCACATAGGACAAGGGCCAGCGAGGAAAGGGTAAACCGCCGAATCACAGCGGAGGGCCTAATCCTAACCCGGACCGCTTGTCTTACCTGTTGAACCAGCCCTATCCAAAACATGGGACGAAGGAGATGCCGGCCAACCACCTTTGGAAGGACTGCTACATCATGCAAGAGTTCAAAAATTCTAACGCTTTCCGATATGATCACGGATCAGGTGGCGGTTCAGGATCCGGATCTCATGGGCCGGGTTACGGTAGAGGAAATTCCGGTTCAGGTTTCAATGGTAATCAGGGCGGACACAACAATCAAGGTAACCAGAGCAGCCAGGGTGGCTACAATCAGCAGCATCAGCAGTCGGGTTATCAGAGCAACCCGAAGTAGTTAAATAGTGGGCAATATCATGTCTTCACCACTAGTTTGGACAAGCGTGACCGAAAGGTTCACAGGCGGGCAGTGAACTCTGTTGAACCGGCAGTGCCCCGTTACTTACACTGGTCCGAGCAGCCAATCGTGTGGAGCAAAGAGGATCATCCTCCCCGAGTTGACAATCCGGGTCAACTGGATTTGGTGGTGGTGCCTCAGGTAGGAGGTTATAAGTTCACCAAGGTGCTCATGGATGGAGGAAGCAGTATTAACATCCTCTACTATGAGACCTTCCGTTGTATGGGGTTAACAGATAAAAATCTTAAACCGTCCAATACGGTGTTCCACGGCGTGGTACCTGGTAAGTCAGCATATCCTGTTGGAAAAATAGCTCTGGAGGTGGCCTTTGGAGATGATCACGACTCCAGATCGGAAATATTGACCTTTGAGGTGGTGATAATCTAGAGTCCATATCACGCCCCGTTCAGACGGCCGGCTTATGCTAAATTTATGGCACGGCCATGCTATGTATATTTACAGCTCAAGATGCCGGGTCACAAAGGAACAATAAGTGTCCATGGAAGCCGCAAGATTGCTTTGGAGTGTGAAGAAGGTGATGCGGCCTATGCTGAGTCAGTTTGTGCCACGGAGGAGTTAAAATTTTACAAGGATAATGTTGATCCGGCAGACATGACTCCGTTATAAAAGCCAACTACAGGGCATGATTCGGCCCTGAAGTTTTAATCGGCTGCTGAGACTAAACTTGTTGACTTCGTACCTAGCGATTCGTCCAAGTAGTTCAGCATCAGTGCAAACTTGGATCCGAAATAGGAAGGCGCGCTCATCGAGTTCATCCGTGAGAATCTGGACATCTTTGCGTGGAAGCCTTCTGACATGCCAGGTGTACCGAGAGAACTCGCTGAGCACACCCTTAATGTTGATCCCAATTATAAACCGGTGAAACAGTTTCTCCGCTGGTTCAACGAAGAAAGACGTAAAGCTATTGGAGAGGAAGTAGCCAAACTCTTAGCGGCTGGATTTATCAATGAAGTTTTCCATCCTGAATGGTTAGCTAATCCGGTGCTGGTCCTTAAGAAGAACGACACATGGCGTATGTGTGTGGATTACATAGATCTCAACAAAGCTTGTCCAGCAGATCCTTTTGCCCTCCCCCGTATTGATCAAATTATTGATGCTATGGTGGGTTGTGAGCGTTTGAGTTTTTTGGATGCATATTGTGGTTATCACCAGATCAAGATGGCAGTTAAGGACCAGGAGAAGACGACCTTCATAACTCCCTTTGGAGCCTTCTGCTATGTGTCTATGCCTTTTGGGCTCAAGAGTGCCCAGGCGACTTATCAACGGTGTGTGCAGAATTGTCTTCATAAGCAAATCGTCCGTAATGTTCATGCCTATGTGGATGATATTGTGGTTAAGTCAAGGAAGAAGGAGACTCTGGTTGACAATTTGAAGGAAACCTTTGATAACCTGCGGACATTCAAGATGATGCTCAATCCGGCCAAGTGTGTTTTTGGTGTATCGGCAGACAAGTTATTGGGCTTTCCGGTATCTAACAGGGGCATTGAGGCTAATCCGGAAAAGATCACAGCTATCACCTCCTTGGCTAAACCAAAGTGCATCAATGACGTTCAATGCTTGGCAGGCCGGATTGCCGCGTTGAGCCGGTTTATCAGCCGCCTCGGTGAAAAGGCTATTCCTTTGTATCAGATGCTGAAGAAGACGGATAACTTCGTCTGGAGTTCGTCCGCTAATGAAGTGTTTGAGTACTTAAAGCGGCAGCTATCTAATCCACCTGTTCTTGCTGCTCCGGTTGACAAAGAACCATTGCTGTTATATGTGGCAGCTAATGCTCGAGCAGTCTGCGTGGCTATTGTGGTGGAGCGCAAAAAGAGGCAGGCAAGGAATATCCGGTTCAACGTCCGGTTTACTATATCAGGGAGGTACTTATTGAGTCCAAGCAAAGGTACCCGCATTGGCAGAAGCTGGTATATGGAGTTTTCATGGCAAGCCAGAAGCTTAAACAGTACTTCCAAGGTCATCCCATCACGGTGGTCAGCTCTGCTCCTTTGGGAGATACAATCTCAAAACAGGGAGGCGACTGACCGGATTGCCAAGTGGGCTATAGATCTTGGGCCTCATGGGTTAAAATACGTACCTCGGACGGCGGTCAAATCTCAAGCACTTGTGGATTTTATCAATGATTGGACGAAACTGCAAGCACCTGAAGAGAAGCCGGATCACACCTACTGGACTATTCATTTTGATGGGTCCAGGCAATTGGAGGGCTCGGGGGCTGGAGTCGTGTTAACTTCCCCACGAGGTGATAAGTTTTGTTATGTTCTCCGCTTAATGTTCCCTTGTACTAACAATGCAGCTGAGTACGAAGCTTTACTCCATGGTCTTCGGATGGCTAAGGAAATGAATCTAAGCCGAGTTAAGTGCTTCGATGACTCGGACCTGGTGGCTCAACAAGTGTCTGGCACCTGGGATTCCAAGGATCCGCTCATGGCAGCATATCTTCGTGAGGTGGATATTGTTGCAGGTCACTTCAAAGGTTATCAGGTGGATCACGTGGACCGATGGAAGAACGAAGCGGCGGACGCTTTGAGCTGATTGGGTTCTCAACTTAAACCGGTCCCGCCTAATGTCTTCTTGGATGTTCTCCATAATCCGTCTGTCAAGCTCCCTGGTGAAGAGGATCTGGCTATTCCTGATCCGGAAGCTCAATTGGTGGCGGCTCTTCATGTCATTCCGTATTGGACGGTTCCTTATCTCGCGTACATGAACCGGGGTGAGTTACCAGAGGATGAAACTCTAGCCAGGCAGATAATCTGGCGGTCCAAGTCCATGACTATTATCAATGGAGAGTTGCATCATTGCAGTGTGTCAGGGGCGTTTCAACGTTGTGTGTCTCCTGAGGAAGGCTATGAAATTTTGCGCGAGATCCATGAAGGAGATTGTGGTCACCACGCTGGTTCAAAATCTTTGGTGGCTAAGGCGTTTTGCCACGATTTCTATTGGTTGACTGCTCATGCTGATGCGGAGGACCTGGTCAGATGATGTGATGGCTGTCAGAAGTTCTCAAGACGCGCTCATGTGCCGGCTCAAGAAATGAGGATGATTCCAATTACTTGGCCATTTGCAACTTGGGGGCTGGACATGGTTGGGCCGTTCAAGAGGTCCAAAGACAAGAAGACCCAGCTTCTGGTGGCGGTTGACAAGTTCACAAAGTGGGCAGAGGCAGAGCCCGTTAGCAAATGTGACGCGGCCACGGCGGTTCAATTCATCAAAAAGGTGATTTTCTGGCTTTCCACATAGCACTATCATTGACAATGGTACCAATCTATCCAAGGGTGCCATGAAAGAGTTCTGTCAACGTGAGCATATCCAGCTTGACGTCTCGTCAGTGGCTCACCCATAGTCCAATGGTCAAGCAGAGAGGGCCAATCAAGAGATTTTGCGAGGAATCAAACCCCGGCTTATGGTTCCTTTGCAGCGGACGCCGGGTTGTTGGGTTGAGGAGCTACCTTCAGTGTTATGGAGCATCAACACCACACCCAACAGATCAACAGGTTACACACCGTTCTTCATGGTTTATGGAGCGGAGGAAGTTTTTCCCAGTGACATCCGTCATGATTCACCTCGTGTAGCGGCATATGCTGAAGCGGACAACGAGAAAGCACTACAAGACGCTCTTGACCTGTTGGATGAGGAGTGTGACATAGCTGCTGCCCGTTAGGTGATTTATCAGCAAGATCTACATCGCTATCACAGTCGCCGGGTTAGAACTAGAACCTTTCAAGAAGGAGATTTGGTGCTTCGGCTCATCCAAGATCAGACGGATATGCACAAGTTATCCCCACCTTGGGAAGGACCTTTTGTGGTCAGCAAGAATCTGCACAATGGGTCATACTACTTAATCGATATTCGAGAGCGCAAAGACTCATGTACGTCGGAGGAGGAGACCAACCGGCCGTGGAACATTGCTCATCTTCGGTCTTACTATACCTGAGCCATAGGATCTGCTTATTTACATATTATGACGATGTATATATTATGATCAATGCAATAAACCGGAGCCCCAACTAAAGCATGGTCTTTGTTATTTTTACATCATGTGTGGTTACACGGAGCTTCTGTCTTTAAATCGGCGCCCGGTTTACCCCTTGAGTTAGCTTCTCAAAAGCTTGATATTATATAACTTGGGGGCTTTGGTCGTGTCCGAACCATAGCAACACCTTTTGATAGGCGAAAAGGCACAGCATCACTTGGGGACTTGGTCACGTCTGAACCATAGTCACGCCACTTGATCGACCTAGTGCCACATCATCACTTGGGGGCTTGGTCGAACCCGAACCATAGCTACACCTCTTGATCGGCGTAATGCCAATGCATCATTTGGGGACCTGGCTGACTCGACCATAGCTACGCCTTTTGGGGGCTTGGTCGTGGCCGACCATGGTAATGCCTCTTAATCAGGCTCACAGCCTCATTTGCAATGGTTTTATCTTTGCCTTTGCTTGAATTCTGTTTTCTTTTTTGAGAAACATTTCTTTTGTTGCATTTCCGAACCGACATTATTAAACCGGTTCGACTGTCAATTACAAATTGACAGAACACTGTCAAAATCTTAATCCGGAGACTATCTGCCCGGTTTGATTTTCTGTTGCCATCCTATTATGGAGTAAACCGGTGTTTATCATAACCCGGAACGGTTTACATGGTAAATCGATCTTATATTAACAGGAGTAGTTTCTCCTCCGAAGTTCGGGTTATCAACCCCACTTCAAGGTTGGCCAGCCAACATCATGGCTAACGGTGGCAGGTATTATGTATTTCCATAGTTGGTTATATGTTTTAAACTTAACTTATCATCTTTGGTTTCACATACATGGGTATCATGACTCGCCTGGCGGTATACCGCAAGGGCGTTTTAAGCTTCTTGATTGTAGAGAACAGTTTGAGAGGTATATAATTCAAAGAGGCATCAGTTGAAGATAATTATGCACGAAGGCATACCAAGACCAAGTATATCAACTAGCCTATTACAAGGCGTTCCACTGCCCAAACAAGACCATTGTTTTTTACATGTCACAGCATGCAGTGGTTTAAACCGGCCTCCGGTTCACACTTGGTCACCAACTTGCCCTGACGGTTGAGGATCATCTCGTGCCGGTTCAGCTTCCTCCCTACCCAGCGGCTGGAAATCAATAGTTGCCCAGTTGATTCCAGTTAATGCTTGAAACACAGCTTCATCACTGATCAGCAACGATGGTTCAATGTCACGAGCATAAGTATGCTTACGGATTGGTGGTATAAGGTTCTCAGCTTCAGGAATTGGTGCTGCAACTCGCTTGTTTTGCTCATCATTTGGGCTTGATAGTGGGACAGATCTGCCTCTTCAACCAATTGACAAGCCAGCGGGCGTACTTCCCGGTTTATGGTTCGGAGATCCTCTTCATTAAATTCCGTCCCGTCTTCCTTCAAGCTGGGATAGCCTTGGGCCGCTTCAACAGGATCAAAATCAGGCACCCACGCTTTTGCTTGGATTAGAGCGTTCAAAGCACCCGTTCTAGCAGCAGATTTCTTCAGCTCTCCAACCCGGGCAGGGAGCATAGACAACCATTCAAGGGTATCTTTGATCAAGGTGGGCGGCGGATTGTTGCGGGAAGTGGTGTAGACTATGCGTTGTGCACCAGTATACAGTTGCTCTATCAAAGTATGGGCAACTTTTAACTACTTCCGCACATCCGAGCCCAAGTGGCTGATACGAGTTCCTGTATCATTGCAAGGGTTAGTAAACCGGCAGCTACATAACAAGATCTGTTCAACTCGGAGAACAAGGATACTTACCAAATACAGCTGCAGTCATGGCATCAACCTGACGCTTCACGCTGGTCAATTCGTCAACCACCGGTTTAAGAGCGGCTTCTGCCTTTTCAGCTCTTTCTATTAAAGCGGCTTTCTCAGTTGCCCAATCCGCCCGCTCTTTGTTGAAGCCCTCTTTAAGTTTCTCCATCGCGCTTAAAGCGCTGGTCAATTCTTCTTTTGCCTTGGAATTTTCTGCCTGCTGCGACTTAAGGTTCTCCTGCAGGTCGCCGGTTTGACTTTCTCTCTTGTTCAGCTCAGCCTGCATACAGATAGTTATACGATGAAATGAAAGTACATATTTGAAGTACCAACCACATAACAAGTTATGCCCTTGGTACTTGGGGGCTAATGCATATTTGATCTTCATCGTATAGTTTCTGCAAAGTCCCAAGCTCCATACAAGTATTCAACTTGGCCCTTGGGGGATAATGGCTATTTGTTCAAAGACTACTGATACATGAATTTTTATTCTCTAAAGTCCTGGTTTAACTTCGTAAAGTTGAACCGGACCTTGGGGGCTACGTCAGCAAAGTTCAAATAAATTGAGGTTCACATTGAATATTTACTCAAATCCCGGCTTAAGTTGATATCTTAAACCGTCACTTGGGGGCTATTGGAGTTGATAAAACTACCAAATAATACAAGAAGGGAAGCATATAGGAAGTTACCTCATATTTCTCCTTCATCATATTGACTAGACCGGCTTCATAGTCGCGGCTGGTGTACAGCCGGTTCAGATAGCCGGAATGAAGATCTTCAGCGTTCAGAGTGGCGTATGTTGATAAATTGGCACTCCATTTGCCTTTGCGAACTGCAGAGAATTCCTGTTTTGCAGTACGTTTTGACAAGACAACAGGATTGCTCGGCTCAGTACGGCCAATACCAGTAATAAGGACATCATCATCCTTTTCTTCACCGGTTTGTACTGGGGTCGCCAATACGAAAAATTAAGAAGGATCAGTACAACATATGTTAAAGTTATATGTCAAAAATATATAACGGAATATGATCTTACCCAAGCACTGTTTTGAGGGGTGGAAGCTTGGTGGCTGATGACTCGCCAGAGGATGAATGAGAAGTGCCCTGATAATTGGAATCAGATGGATTAAGAGGTTGGCGAAAACAACCCGCTTTAGGGCGTGAAGTGGCAAGAGAATTAGAGACCTCTGAACGGTGTTTCCGAACCGGACTGTTCGGTAAATCGGCGGAGGTAACTACCTGGCCGCTTTCCGAGTTGTGCGGCGAGCTTCATGCTGTTGTGTCTTCACAAGAAAGTTGGGATCCAAATAAGCAAGAGGATGAGAAAATTTAACTTTCCGGTTTGCCCGACGGATTTTTAGTGAAGGCAAAGGGTTTCAATCGGAGGAAAGAACTATTACCTTTACAACGTTGGCGTGACTGACTTCAGCGTCGTCCTAGCAATAATCATCATCAATAAGGTGCATGAAAAATAAGCCAAGTGAATCAAGTTCTACCTCAAGGTCCGGGTTACCCACATCATCGTCAGCCAGTGGATCGGAGGATGTAGTGGTTCTCTTCCTGTTAGCAGGTTTCTTCACAACTTTGGTTTTTTGCCGGGTTGGCTTCACTGGTTTATCTTGTGGAGGTTTCTTGTTCCAGAACGGATCATCGCCCTGTCAAAAATAATAACATTTTCAGATAACATTTGGACAGAAGTAATTTTAGATATACAGATGGAATGATTTTTACCACAGGCGGTTTGTTGACGGTGCAAAAGGGAAGTAGGCCGGTTTGAGCACATGTCTCTTCCGGTTCATTAAACATCTTTTTGACAGCTTTAGTAACTTCGTCGTCTTTCAGTTGGATATCAATGTGACGCAGAGCATCCTTTACATCTCCGGTATACTCGCACATCAAACCGGGGCGCTGGCTTAAGGGCAGTATACTCCAAGAGATCCAGCAGCAAGCAAAATCAACTCTTGTCAACCCGTTTGCCATGAAGGCCCTGAGCTTGGATAGTTGAGGAGCATATTTTAGTCTCTCCTTGGTAGTCAGCCTTTGAGGAAAAGGGTGTGTATTGCTCAGACGTTCCGGACGGTAACCCGGCATGTGGTTTTCTTCCGAGGGAGAGGTGTCCTTGCAATAAAACCATGTCTGGTTCCATTCTTTGGGGTGGTTGTGAAGGTTGGCATGAGGGAAGGTTACTTCTTTCCTCTTTTGGATCGCCATACCGCCCAATTCTGTGTTGGGTCCGTGTTTGAATTCTGTGCGACGGATCAAGTGAAAGCAGCCTCTGAATAACTCTACTGAAGGTTCCTCCTGGAGGTAAGCCTCACTTAAGACTTGAAAGTGGCAGATGTTGGTTATGGAGTTAGGACCAATATCTTGTGGGTGCAGTTGGAAATTGGCTAAGACATCCCGGAAAAACTTTGAACCGGGAGGATTGAAGCCCCGGCCTAAATGATCAGCAAAAACAATAACTTCTCCTTCTTCGGGAGTAGGGGGACATTTCGTGCCAGGGACCCTCCAGTGAATGATGTTTTTATCGCTTAAAGCGCCTGTTTTGACCAGATTGTCCAGCTGGTCCTCAGTCACTCGGGAAGGGACCCAATTTCATTCATACGCCTGTTTGGCCATAGCAAGATCTACAATGCAATATTTGTCGGTTTAAGAATATGTTGGACAGTTATCTGATGATGTATATTTGCTAAACCGGAATCAGCTATCTACAAACTGGAGTTCAACAATACAGCAAGTGCCTTGGTAAAGGATCTGGCGGTTCAACAAGGGGACTAATGGTATATACCAGATTGTCATTTTTTCTGTATAGTTAAACCGCCTAGTCTAAACATCAAAGAGTCAAGACTACAGATGAGTAAGTGAATAAAAACAGGTTTCACAATCCTATGTGGTGGTTTTGGATCTGAGGCATGTCAGAAAAGGGGAATATATTCAAAACCTAAGAAGAAGTACCGGACCAACAAGTAAAGATTTGGATAAGATCTACTGTTTTAAGATGCATAAGTAAAAACAGAGGCTAAAGGCCACCACTTTACAAAGCAGATGTTCAGGAGCTTATCAGAACCACCGTATGAACAGGAAAGGAATGATGAACACCGAAGAACATGAAAACCCTAGAACAGATCTATGGCGGAAAGGACAGAGAGCTTACCAGAGTTGAGGAAGAAGCGGAAGACCACCGCAGTGTTCTGGAGCGTTCAGGGTGATGCAGCGGCCAAGGTTGGAGCAGAGACGACGGTCGACGGTGGCGGCGGAGCTCCGGAGGCTGGGCGGCGCGAGAAGGACGACGAAAAGAGGCACGAGGGGGAAAGTGAAAATGGCCCTTCGGTCTTATTTATAAAGGCAGAAGATAAAGTGTCAGGCGCGAAAATCAAGGAGCCGCAAAATTTGGAAGTAAGACACAGCTGTCGCCTCGATTGTCGGAGACCTATTAATGAAGAGGTGTCATACACAGTTTTTTAATGGATGACGTTATGGCGATTTACCACAATCTAAGAAGATGATGTCATGGCGGTTTACCAAATTATGAGAAGATGTTGAAGATGAAGTTTTCTGCTAAGGATTGACATGAACTTGTTCAAATCAATCTGGGGCCTAATGTTGGGGATATTACTACTGGGCGTAAACCAGCCAGGACAGGCCGGGTTAACTTCATCAGTAGTTGAGTATGCTTGAAGCCCATGACGACATATAGGAATGTTAGATAGCGGCCCAAGGCCCAGACCGGTTTAAGGCCTGTAACCGTGAACCGGTTGGTATGTAACTTGTATGGTAAGATAGAAAGAGCAGAGACTGAACCGAACATGTTTATGAGCCGGTCTCGGGACTCTGTAAACCGACGGGTGTCACCCATGTATATAAGGGGACGACCCGGCGGCGGTTCAGGACAACAGACAACAACTCGAGACTTAGGCGAAGCTTGTTTGCTCCCTGGTCATCGAAACCCCATCAATTCCATCACAACTAGACGTAGGCTTTTACCTTCATTGAAGGGGCTGAACTAGTATAAACTCTCTTGCGTTTGTCCGTTTTAACCCCTTCAAGCTAACCCATAGCGATGGCTCCACGACTAAGTCCTTTTAAGAGGACACCTGCCGTGACAAAACCACGACACATAGGATAAAATTTCTAGTGAAATTCTAATTTCAAACGATTCCAGTTCCAAGATCCAATATCATCGCATAGCCTATACCATCTCAATGCTTTTACCTTCAAAGATAAAGGGAAAGCATTCTTCTTAACTTCTTCTCCGAGTAAATATGCAAGCTTAAATAATCCACAAATTTCATCCACATGTATCAGATGCATATCGGAATGTTCTGTTCCATCTCTTGCATATGGATTAGTGTCACGCCCACGATGCGGCTATATCTCCCACGTGTCAAGGCACGACCTAGAGGCATAACCGCATGGTGGTTTTGTCGCAATAAGGGTTATCTTCACACAATCCCATGTAATGAACAAGAATGGGATAAAGAGTTGGCTTACAATCGCCACTTCACACAATACATAACTTAAACAAGCATCATTCAGAGTACAATCAAGGTCCGACTACGGAACCAAAATAAAAGAAGACAACCCAAATGCTAGATCCCCGATCGTCCCAACTGGGCTCCACTACTGATCATCACGGAACGAAACATAGTAACGACCACGTTCCTCGTCGAACTCCCACTTGAGCTTGGTTGCATCATCTGCACTGGCATCGTCGGCACCTGCAACTGTTTTGGTAGAATCTGTGAGTCACGAGGACTCAGCAATCTCACACCTGCGAGATCAAGACTATTTAAGCTTATAGGAAGGATGGGGTAATGAGGTGGAGCTGCAGCAAGCACTAAGCATATATGGTGACTAACATACGCAAATGAGAGCGAGAAGAGAAGCAACGCACGGTCGCGAAGCTAGAAGTGATCAAGAAGTGATCCTGAAACTACTTACATTCATACATAACCCAAACCATGTTCACTTCCCGGACTCCGCCGAAAAGAGACCATCACGGCCACACACGCGGTTGATGTATTTTAATTAAGTCAAGTGTTAAGTTCTCTACAACCGGACATTAACAAATTCCCATCTGCCTCATAACCGCGGGCACGGCTTTCGAAAGATAATACCCTACAGGGGTGTCCCAACTTAGCCCATTATAAGCTCTCACGGTCAACGAAGGATATTCCTTCTCCCAGGAAGATCCGATCAGTCTCGGAATCCCGGTTACAAGACATTTCGACAATGGTAAAACAAGACCAGCAAAGCCGCCCGATGTGCCGACAAATCCCGATAGGAGTCGCACGTATCTCGTTCTCAGGGCACACCGGATAAGTCAAGCTACGAGTAAAACCAGGCCTCGAGTTTCCCCGTGGTGGTCCCGCAGGCTCCTCGGTTCGGACCAACACTCGGAGGAGCACTGGCCCCGGGGGGGCTAAAATAAAGATGACCCTCGGGCTCGCGAAAACCCAAGGGAAAAGTAAAGGTGGTAGGTGGTCAAATGGTAAAACCAAGGTTGGGCCTTGATGGAGGAGTTTTATTCAAAGCGACCTGTCAAGGGGGTCCCATAAATCACCCAACCGTGCAAGGAACGCAAAATCAAGGAACATAACACCGGTATGACGGAAACTAGGGCGGCAAGAGTGGAACAAAACACCAGGCATAAGGCCGAGCCTTACACCCTTTACCAAATATATAGATGCATTAATTAAATAAGATATATTGTGATATCCCAACATATCCATGTTCCAACATGGAACCAACTTCATCTTCACCTGCAACTAACAACACTATAAGAGGGGCTGAGCAAAAGCGGTAACATAGCCAAACAACCGTTTGCTAGGAAAAGATGGTTAGAGGTTTGACATGGCAACATGGGAGGCATGATATAGCAAGTGGTAGGTACCGCAGCATAGCAAAAGAGCGAGCAACTAGCAAGCAAAGATAGAAGTGATTTTGAGGGTATGGTCATCTTGCCTGCAAAGTTCTCAGAGTTGTCGAAAGCTTTATCCTCGTAAGCGTTCTCAACAGGTTCCTCGTTCACGTACTCGTCTCCCGGCTCTACCCAAATCAAGAACACAAGCAAAGGACCAACAATCAAATCACGGCCAATGCACAAGCAACATGATGCAATACATGGCATGATATGCGAGATGTGATATGCAATGCATATGCGGGCTCCGGAAGGGAAAAGATGAACAAGGCATCAACTTGGCAAACCAAGTATACCGCTGGAAAGATGAGATGATTTCGGTTGAAATCGATATAAAGATCACCGGAATCGGATGCACGGTTTGCAAATGACAAGCAAAACAAGGATGGCACAAATCTGCGATTAACAGCACGATGCCACTTAGCATGCAACAAGAAACTAAGCTACTGCACTCAAACATATCAACAAAGCATATGAAAGTGGTATACTCAAGATGCGTGACAAAAGATGAACACTGAGCTACAGCTAAATCACACCAGAGCAGGTACAAACAAGCATGGCAAAAGTGCAAAAGATATCAGCTTCACAGACTGAAATTACTAACATGCCAGAAACAACATCAGTTAGCCATGTTTAGAGCAAGCAAACAACATGCTAAAGGAAAATAATGTAGAAAAGCAATACATGGCATGAATCTAATCAAAGCATAGAACAGAAGTCCCTTACTGACCATGCGCCAAAAATGATCAGAAGATATGATGGCACCCATGTAAACATAGGAAGTTTCGTTACAGATTTCAGACTTGGCAGAAAAAACTGGACATGGCAGAAACAGCATCATGAAGGCAGCGAGCTCGATTCGCTCAACACAAGGCATGGCATGATAAACTAAGCATACTATCAGCAAGAAGACATGTTCATGAAACTAATGATGGCAAGAACAAGTTCATAACATGCATGGACCAACTACACCAACCTTGGCAAAATTGATTAACACGTAAACAATCTGCCAGGAACATTTTATAGCAAAAGTAGAGCAAGATTGAGTCATGCTAGGGCACTCCATAATTGTCAAAAAGGGCATGGATGGTTATAACACATTCATATGTCCAAAACATTCTTAATGAACATACTAAAAAGAAGCATGGATCTCTCTTTAGAAACATGGATACATGGCATAAAAATAACAGCAGAACAATGACAACAAAATCCAGTCCCTGAAAACAGCAATATCACGAAGCCTAGTTTGCATGCTTGTGATAGTCACCACATAGATGACAAAAATACATGGCATACACCCCTGTAAATATGGCATGGCATAGCCCAAAACACCTATAGAGCTCATGCCCATAAGATGCACACATCAAATGCAACAAAAATGACAAATCCTCATAAACTGTTAAGTTGCAGCAGGAAACATTTTATAGCACTCTTGCATCAATGATTAGGGCATCAAGATAGACTCAGAAGAGAATGACACAATGTAACAGAGCACATCATGATGAACACTTCGATATATAGCACGCACAAAACGGAGCTACGGATGATGAGATATGATGCAATGAACATGGCATAAAAATAACAGAAAAAAATGACAGTGGGAAAACAGGGTCAACCCTAGGTTGGATCTGGATCTGGATCCAGGGCGTGGTTCCCGAGGTCCAACGGAACCTCGCCGGTAAAGGGCCGGAGGAGGCCGGAGAAGAAGAGGCGTGGCGGCCGGAGTCGGATCCGGCGTCGGGGAGGAGACGACGTGGCGCGGGGGAGCTCGGCGGCGCGCGGCGCGGCGGAGAGGAGCGGGGCTAGGGTTTGGACCCGGATTTGGAGGAGGGGTGCACATATTTATAGGTAGAGGGAGTTTGGAGACTCCAAATGGAGTGTAGTTTTCGCCCACACAATCATGATCCGACGACGGAGGACATGGAGATGGTCTAGATGGGTTGTTGGGCCGTTTTGGAGGGGTGTTGGGCTGCAACACCAAGAGGCCTTCGCGGTTACCCAGTTAACCTTTGGAGTATCAAACGGACTCCAAATGGCACGAAACTTGACATGCAGTCTACCGGTGGTGTACCAAGTTTGCTTGGCAAATCTCGGTCCATTATGAGAATGTTTAGCACCCGCACACGAAAAGAGGCAAAAGGGGGCGCCGAAGGACGTAGGAGTGCCGGATCGCAAAACGGACAACGGGGAAAATGCTCGGATGCATGAGACGAACAACGTATGCAAATGCGATGCACATGATGACATGATATGAAATGCAAGACATGGAGAAAATGCAAAACAAAGACAAGAACCCAACCACGAATCTCATAACTTAGTGCCGAAAATGGTAAGAGTTGGAATACAAATATGGCAAGTTACATCCGGGGTGTTACAACACTCCACCACTACGAGAGGATCTCATCCCGAGATCGAGGACTTAAAGAACTCCGGATATTCGGAACGGAGGTGGTCCTCGCGCTCCCAGGTGGCTTCTCGGTCGGAATGATGTGACCACTTCACTTTCAGGAATTTGATGGACTTGTTGCGAGTCTTGCGCTCAGTTTCTTCAAGAATAGCAACGAGATGCTCATGATAAGACAAATCTTCTTGGAGATCAATCTCTTCGAAGTTGATGGTGCGCTTAGGAGTCTTGAAGCACTTGCGAAGCTGTGACACGTGGAACACATCGTGCACATTTGTGAAGTTGGAGGGAAGCTCAAGTTGATAGGCGAGATCGCCTCTTTTGCCAATGATCTTGAAAGGACCCATGTATCTAGGGGCAAGCTTCCCTATGATACCGAAACGACGAGTGCCTTTCATTAGAGAGACGCGGAGGTAGACATGGTCTCCGATCTCGAAAGCCAAATCACGGTGCTTGCTATCATAGTAACTCTTTTGACGCGATTGCGCGGCTTTGAGGTTTTCACGGATGAATTTGCACATCTCTTCAACCTCTGTGATCAAGTCGTTGCCAAGAACTTGGCGTTCACCAGTCTCTGACCAATTGAGAGGAGTACGACACTTTCTGCCATAGAGAATCTAGAATGGGGCCTTGTCCGAACTCGCTTGGAAGCTGTTGTTGTAGGAGAACTCGGCATATGGAAGGCAATCTTCCCACTTCATACCGAAAGAGATGACACAAGACCTGAGCATATCTTCAAGGATTTGGTTGACATGCTCGACTTGGCTACTAGTTTGAGGATGGAAAGCTGTGCTGAAGTGAATATTGGTGCCCATGGCCTTCTGGAAGGAGTCCCAGAATTTAGAAGTGAAGATGCTTCCGCGATCTGAAGATATCAATTGCGGAATGCCGTGCAAGGAGACAATCCTGGAGGTGTATAGCTCTGCTAGCTGAGCTGCTGTGATGGATTCTTTGATAGGAAGAAAATGAGCCACTTTAGTAAGCTTGTCGATGACAACGAAGATAGCATAATTTCCACTCTTGGACTTAGGAAATCCAGTCACGAAGTCCATTTCGATATGATCAAACTTCCATTCTGGAATAGCAAGAGGTTGGAGGAGACCACCTGGCCGTTGGTGTTCTGCTTTCACTCTTCTGCAGACATTACATTCATTCACGAACTGAGCAATTTCTTGCTTCATTCGAGTCCACCGATACGACTGCTTAAGGTCATGGTACATCTTTGTACTTCCAGGATGAATAGACAGGAGTGAATTGTGAGCCTCATTCATAATGACTTTACATAGATCACCCTTAGGAACCACAATTCTATCCTCAAAGAAAAGAGTATCTTTGTCATCAAGGCGATAGCACTTGTATTTGGGAATGCCCTTGTCAATACCACGTTTCACCTTCTTCACCATGGTATCTAGGAGTTGTGCCTCACGAATCTAATCTTCCAAAGGAGGAGATACTAGTAGGTTGGCAAGAAAGCCTTGAGGAACAACTTGGAGATTCAGTTTGCGGAAAGATTCACAAAGGTTCGGTTAGAAGGGCTTGAGGATTAAGCTGTTGCAATAAGCCTTCCTGCTCAAAGCATCTGTAATAACGTTGGCCTTGCCTGGAGTATATTCAGTACTCGGATTGTACTCTTGAATCATTTTGACCCATCGAGTTTTCCTGAGGTTGAGGTTGGGCTGAGTGAAGATGTACTTGAGACTCTTGTGATCGGTGAATATGTCCACTTTCCTTCCAAACAAGAGATGTCTCCATGTTATTAGTGCATGGACAACTGCCGCCAACTCAAGATCGTGAGTGGGGTAGTTCTTTTCGTTGGGCTTCAACTGACGAGAGGTATAGGCCACAACTTTCTTCTCTTGCATTAACACAGCACCGAGACCTTGAAGAGAAGCATCACAGAAAACTTCGAATGGCTTGGATTCGTTAGGAGGAGTCAAGACAGGAGCTGTGACGAGTTTGTCTTTGAGAGTGTTGAAAGCAACGTCACACTCAGGGGTCCAGACATACTTCACATGCTTCTGGAGGAGGTTGGAAAGAAGCTTTGCAATCTTTGAGAAATTCTCCACGAATCTTCGGCAATAGCTTGCAAGTCCAAGAAAACTGCGAAGCTGCTTGACATTCTGAGGAGGTTCCCAATTCACAACTGCAGACACCTTCTCGGGATTAACAACGATGCCCTTGGCAGAGATGATATGACCAAGGTAAAGAACTTCATCAAGCCAAAACTCACATTTGGAAAACTTCGCATAGAATTGATACTCTCTGAGCTTGTCGAGCACCAATCGCAAATGTTTGGCATGATCCTTCGTATTCTTGGAGAAGACCAATATATCATCAAGATACGCCAAGACGAATTCATTGGTGTAGGGGTTGAAGATGAAGTTCATCATTCGAGAGAATGTTGGAGGAGCATTGACAAGGCCGAAAGACATGACAGTATATTCATAAGAACCAAAGCTTGTTCTGAATGCTGTCTTGGGAATATCTTCTTCACGAACGCGAATCTGATGATAAACCATACGAAGGTCAATCTTGGAGAACACTTTAGCACCTTTGAGTTGCTCGAATAGCTCATTGATGTTGGGAAGTGGGTACTTGTTCTTGATAGTCTTCTTGTTCAATGGACGGTAATCGACGCAAAGCGGTCCGTGCCATCCTTCTTCTGGACAAAAAGAACACCACAACCCCATGGAGATGAACTCGGTCTGATCAGACCCAGACGCTCTTGTTCATCGAGTTTTTTCTTCAATTCCTTCAACTCCTTTGATCCAAGCTTGTATGGATGCTTGCAAACGGGTTCCGTGCCAGGCTCAAGATCGATAACGAATTCCACTGGCCAGTGAGGAGGCATACCCGGAAGCTCTTCTGGAAAGACATCTTGGTACTCACAAACGACTGGAATCTGAGAGATAGCATCCAACTCGCCCTTCTCATTGAGATAAAACAACCGAATGGTTTTGTCACGAGCGGCATAGATGATCATATCCTCAGAAAAGTGTGTCAATTGAATCTCCCTGGCAACGCAATCAAGTTGAGCCTTGTGCTTAGAAAGCCAGTCCATCCCGAGAATTAGATCAATATCAGAGTCACCAAGAATAATTGGTTTAGACAAAAATCTATAGTTTCCCATCTTGATGGAAATATCCGGAACCACCAAACTAGAGCTCAACCGTTTGCCCGGAGAAACGATATCCATGGGTTTACCCAAATGTGAAGAAAAGAATTCATGCTTGGCAAAAAACGGTCTTGACATGACACAATGCGAAGCACTAGTATCAAATAAGACTTTTGTAGGAATATCGTTAACAGGAAGGTTACCCATGATCACTTCTGAAGAATCCTCTGCCTGAGCTGCGTTCATCATGTTGACCTTTGCAGACTTGGGATTATGCTTGACCACTGCATTGCTAGAAGATCTCACAGGAGGAGGAGGCGGAAGGCGCCTTTGGTTGAAGCACTTGTTCACATAGTGACCTTTTTGCTGACACTTGTTGCAAGTCACCTCTGAGAGCGGACGATGATAAGGAGCATTTGACCATGGAGCTTGATTCTGAGACTTGTTTTGATAGCCAGGGTTGGGTGGGTGGCATGATCCATGGCCACCTTTGATCTTCTGCTGGTAAGGCTGACGGAACGGAGGAGGAGGAGGCAACCAGAACTTCTGCTGCTTAGCTGCCACTAGTGAGGAAGAAGAAGACTGAACTGCGTCCCTGACTCTCTTCTTAGAAGCCTCACACTTGAGCTGGGCAGCTTCTTGCTTCAGTGCCATGTTGTAGAATTGATCAAACTTAGTCGGCTCAACAAGAATGAGAGCTAATTGCAGATCTTATCTCAGGCCACCTCTGAATTGATAGATCATACTCTTTTCATCATGAACGTCTTGTTTAGCGAAGCGAGCAAGTTTCTGAAACTGGATATTGTATTGGTACACGGACATGCTGCCTTGCTTGAGATTGCGGAACTCCTCATGCTTGCTCTCAGCAACACTTTGTGGAATGTGGTGAGCTTTGAAGTCTCGGCAGAAATCATCCCAGGTAATCACACGACCTCCTCTGGAATCTTTGTATTGTTGATACCAATCAGCAGCTTGGTCCTTGAGTTGAAAAGAAGCAAACTTGACAAAGTCCTCAGGCCTGACATTGCTACATTTAAAATGCTTGTTGATATCCATGAGCCAATCATCGGCGTCGGTGGCCTCGGCATAGTAGTTGAAAGACTTCGGCTGATTAGCAAGGAACTGATTGAGGGTAGCGAAGTGCGGTTGATTGTTGCCTTGGCCTTGATTTCCTTGGTTGCCTTGCCCTTGGTTGCGCTCTTGTGAAAGTGCAACTATCCCTAGGTGGTTTTGGTAATTCATAACAACATATAACTCATTGAGCTAATGCTATTCCAAGACAATTATTTCAGGAAAGCTCAATGATTGGCATGGCATGGATGGTGAAAGTGGAACCCTCAAAATGCTAAGGACAAAGGATTGTCTCAAGCTCAAAAGCTCAAGACTCTTCATTTTACATTTTAGTGATCCAAGATCACATTGAGTCCATAGGAAAAGCCAATACTATCAAGGAGGGACGAGGTGTTGCTTAATGAGCCTTTTGCATCATGTGCTTAATGATATGCTCCGAAATCCTCAGCTACTTTCCCATATCCACATATGACCTAAACCCTAAGCCAAACTCGGTCCTACCGATTCTTTCTATCCGGCGCCACCGAGTTTCACATGTCATAGCCACTGCCAAAACCCTAGCAAATCCGTTCTACCGATAGGGATCTCGGTCTCACCGAGATGGGATTGCAATTTCTCTGTTTCCCTTTCGTAACTTTTCGGTCTCACCGAAAGAGCGAATCGGTCCCACCAAGATTGCAATGTAAACTCTCTGTTTCCCTTTTGTAACATTTCGGTCTCACCGAAAGAGCAAATCGGTCCCACCGAGTTTACCTGACCAACTCTCTGGTTAGCTTATTACCAAATCGGTCTCACCGAGTTTGTGTAATCGGTCTCACCGAGATTACGTTATTCCCTAACCCTAACCATATCGGTCCTACCGAGTTGCATGTAAGTCCCACCGAAAATCTCTAACGGTCACTAGGTTTACTATTTCGGTCCGACCGAGTTTGTTGATTCGGTCCCACCGAGATTGGTAAATTGTGTGTAACGGTTGGATTTTGTGTGGAGGCTATAAATACCCCTCCACCTCCTCTTCACTCGTGGAGATAGCCATCAGAACACATCTACACTTCCAACTCATATGTTCTGAGAGAGAACCACCTACCCTTGTGTTGAGACCAAGATATTCCATTCCTACCATATGAATCTTGATCTCTAGCCTTCCCCAAGTTGCTTTCCACTCAAATCTTCTTTCCACCAAATCCAAATCCTGTGAGAGAGAGTTGAGTGTTGGGGAGACTATCATTTGAAGCACAAGAGCAAGGAGTTCATCATCAACACGCCATTTGTTACTTCTTGGAGAGTGGTGTCTCCTAGATTGGCTAGGTGTCACTTGGGAGCCTCCGACAAGATTGTGGAGTTGAACCAAGGAGTTTGTAAGGGCAAGGAGATGGCCTACTTCGTGAAGATCTACCGCTAGTGAGGCAAGTCCTTCGTGGGCGATGGCCATGGTAGGATAGACAAGGTTGCTTCTTCGTGGACCCTTCGTGGGTGGAGCCCTCCATGGACTCGCGCAACCGTTACCCTTCGTGGGTTGAAGTCTCCATCAACGTGGATGTAGGATAGCACCACCTATCCGAACCATGGGAAAAACATCCGTGTCTCCAATTGCGTTTGAATTCTCCAAACCCTTCCCTTTACATTCTTGCAAGTTGCATGCTTTACTTTCCGCTGCCTATATACTCTTTGCATGCTTGCTTGAATTGTGTGATGATTGCTTGACTTGTCCTAAAGTTGCTAAAATCTGCCAAGAACTAAAATTGGAAAAGGTTAAGTTTTTATTTGGTCAAGTAGTCTAATCACCCCCCCCCCCTATAGACATACTTCCGATCCTCAAGTGGTATCAGAGCTTTGGTCTCCATTTGCTTTGATTTCCATAGCTTTTGGTGGTCATAGCATTGGTTTCACAACCCAGGAGAGTATGGCATATAGCGAGGGAAATTATCACCGTAGAGGTCCTTACTTTGATGGTACTAATTTTGCTAGTTGGAAGCATAAAATGAAAATGCATATTCTTGGACATAACCCCGCCGTTTGGGCTATTATGTGTGTTGGTTTGCAAGGTGACTTCTTCGATGGGAAAGAACCAAACCGTGAAGCTACTGCGGATGAGTTGAAGATGCTGCAATACAACGCTCAAGCTTGTGATATTCTCTTCAACTGATTGTGCCCCGAAGAAATCAACAAAATCAGCCGTCTTGAGAATGCAAAGGAAATTTGGGATACTTTGATTGATATGCACGAAGGTACCGACTCCGTCAAGGAATCCAAATTGGATGTGCTTCAAAGTCAACTTGACAAGTTCAAAATGAAGGATGGTGAAGGTGTCGCTGAAATGTACTCTAGGCTTGCTCTTATCACAAATGAGATTGTCGGCTTAGGGAGTGAAGAGATGACCGATAGATTCATCATCAAGAAGATCCTAAGAGCCTTGGATGGAAAATATGATACCGTGTGCACATTGATCCAAATGATGCCCAATTACAAAGATCTCAAGCCAACGGAGGTCATTGGAAGAATTGTTACTCATGAGATGTCACTCAAGGACAAAGAGGAACTTCACAACAAATCAAGTGGTGCTTACAAAGCCTCATGTGAAGCCCCCACATCATCAAGTGAGAAACAAAACTTCAACGAAGAATTGAGCTTAATGGTGAAGAACTTCAACAAGTTCTACAAGAGTAGAAGCAAAGATAGAAGCTCCAAGCCAAAGTCCTACAATGACAAAAGATCTTCTAGTCGAGAGCGAAACTGCTACAATTGTGGAAGACCCGGACACTATTCCGATGATTCTACGACTCCCTACAAAAGAAGAGAAGATTCTCCAGAAAGAAGAAGCAAAAGAGAAGAATCTCCATCAAGAGAGAGAAGGAGTAGAGATGATCGTCATGAACGAAGATACTCATGGAGAAGCAAGGATTCGGAAAGAAAAGAAAAGTCATCAAGGAGCTACACAAAACAAAGACATCAAGCTCATGTTGGTGAATGGGTATCCGGCTCCGACTCCGACAACCACTCCGAGAGAAGTTATCACTCCGACTCCGAATATACTCAAGATGAAGGTGTTGCCGGTCTGGCACTTGTGTCAACCAACTCCTACGACATATTTGACTCACCAAATGAAGGAATTGGAAGATGCTTCATGGCCAAAGGTCCTAAGGTAACACACCCTGAGTATGTTGATTTTAATAGTGATGAAGATGACTTGTTAGGTGATGATGATTTACTTGTTGACAACTCTAGTGATGAATACTAGAATGAAACGTCAATTAATCATGCTAATCAAGATAAAATGAATGACAATGATAAGGAGAAAAATGAGGCTCTAACTAAAGAACTAAACACTCTTATGTTAGCTCATGAAACTATCTTCGAAGATCATCGAGAACTTTTAAGAGCTCATGAGAAGTTACGCTTTGAAAAGCTCAATCTTGAGCAAGAGCATGAGTTTTTAAAGGCAATCAATGATGATCTCTACAAGAAAAGTTCTTCTCACATTGCCAAGCGTTTACTCTTATCCACTTACATGCCTGAAGTCAAGTCTAGTAACAAGAGTAAGAAAGATTCTTCCTCTAGTAGTAACAATGATCATGTTAAATCCAATGTTGTTGCTTCTAGTAGTTCTCTTGATTCCACTAATGATTCTCTTAGCCAAGTTACACTTGAGAAAGAAAATAGCTTATTGAAGGGAATCATAGAGAAAGGAGTGTACAAAAGCCTTGTCGGGAGTAAGCAACTCGAGGAAATTGTACGCAAGCAAGGAAGGCACTGGAAGAATCAAGGTGTTGGTTTTGAACGAAAGTTCAATGCCAATGTAGTTGAGTGGGAAGAAGATCAATACCCCAAGAAAAAGTTTGTTCCACAACAAGAGAAGTATGATCCTACTTCTTTCAAGGGGACACAAACTCAAGATGATCTTCCACCACAAGACTACAAGCAAAAAAGGCAAGGACAAGCTTCAAGAGGAAACTGATGCATTTGAAGAAGCTCCTAAGACCTTAGTCAAGTGGATTCCCAAGACTACTTCAAGTTCCACCTCATCAAGTACGACTACAACTCCAAGGATTCCCATCAAGATGGTGTGGATCCAAAAGAAGAACTAGAGAGTTCTTGAGGGTGACTCCGCCAACATACTTCACTCTTATCATTTTGGCTAGAACAAGTGCAATCAACTTCCACATCTTGCACTAGTTCAAGGAGTCACAAACCCTCTTGTTGGTAAGACAAGGGACAAGGTAACCTAAAAGTTTTCATGGACATCATCTTGTGTGTGCATCACTCTATGTCTATGGATATCGTTGTTTGTTCCTTGTGGGACTAACCCATGTAGGTATTGAAAGTGCAATTCACTCAAATGGATAGCTCCAAGTGATCTACATCAACATTGAGCATCCACATCTTCAACATCTACATGAAGTCATCATCGACAAAACCCAAGGTTAGTTCATCCCTCTTAGGGGGGATATCACATCTAGGGGGAGCTTTACTCTAAGACTTGAGCTAAAGCAACTCTAATGATGTGAACACAACAATGCTTTATGTAAAAGTGGTAACCCCACTTGAGCTTAAACGATGAGTATGACCTATGATCAAGTGTTCTCATTTGACTCCTAAGTCAATATACTCATATATAGATGACCTAGTCATCGCCAATTGCTTGATAGATGCTAGAATTGGTTGTGCATGCTTTGACACATATTTCAATTGCCATTTTATTGTGTGAGCATGTTGGTTGCATATTTTATTCATTCGAGGACATCCACTTGTTGTTTTGATTGTTTGGCTTTATTTTTATTTTGCCAAGTGGATGGACAAGAATGCCTAAGAACCTCCTCTAGCTATCTATGCTTTTCTCGTCTCAAACTCTATTCATGCTACATCACAAAATTGATCAAGTCAGATTCGAACCACTCTGTGTGAGGAGCACTCGGAGTCCCCGATTCGTCATAGACTTAAACTTCCAAAACCTCTTTGTGATTCTTCGTCTGACCGATACCCCATTTTTGGTCTTACCGAGATCATTAAGTTGATCTATGTTTTCGATCTCGATGCAACCGATTTGAACCATTCGGTCACACCGAGTTGCAATAACTGTATACAGTTTTGCATCTCGGTGCCACCGAGTTGTTCTACTCGGTCACACCGACAGGGTCGGGCTATATATAGACACGGGCAAAAATTTGGAAATTTCTCCGAACCCCTTCGCCCGCTGTCGGGGGAAATCTGCCTCCACGAACACCTATGGGGACCGAGCCCCTTTCTGGTTCGGCGGGGGGCGGAGGTCGCGCGAAGAGCGGATCGAGGCGATGCACACAAAGGGGATTTACCCAGCTTCGGGTCGCACGGATGCGTAAAACCCTACTGCTGCTTTGTTTTTTGTATTGTGTTCTTGGGAGCGCTGAGTGCTACAGTACACTCAGGCAACTAATCAGACCGGGCGTGGGTGGTCTGCCTCCTCCCCCTCCTCACGTTGCGCATGGGTCCTCCTTTTATACGCGCAAGGGGTTACCCACAGGTGGCAACGTAGGCGGGGGTAACACTGGAAAACGCTGTGTTGGGTACAGCTGTTTGCACAGTGCTATCATACCTAACTCTGACGGCAGGGGACAAGGGCATTAAATGCCCGTTTAGGTCGCTCAAACAGTGCAGAAAAGGGGCCATCAGGGGCGCCACCGTTTGCCACGACGGCTCCCCTGTCAGTGTCGCTTTGCCACCGCATGCCCCTGGCTGCGCAGCCTCTCGCCACGTACGCCTGGGTCGGCCCCAGAGCGACGCGTGGGTGGATGAGCTGGAACGCAGGCGCGGGGTGGTGACTTGCCTCGGCAAGCGCCTTGCCGCGGTCGATGCCTTGTCGCGCCCGGGAGCTTGTTGCTCACCGGTCCTTGCCGGGACGCGTGGCGCGTCGCAGCAAGTCTCTTGTCGTGCCTTGGTCGGCCTTCCCAGCAAGCTCCTCTTGCCGGGGCCTTGTGCTTCGAGCGGCCGTCCCGGCAAGCTCCTCTTGTCGGGGCCTTGCTCTCTTCGGGTGGCCTTCCCGGCAAGCTCCTCCTGCCGGGGCCTTGGCTCAAATACTTTGTTCTTGGATGGCCCAAAAAGGGACCACGGAGAGTTTTGGCGGTCGCCTGGCAAGCCTTGCCTCGGGGTGCTACGACTGCCCATGCACAAGTTCGGAGTACTAAGGTACCCCTACTTTAGTACACTGACAGGAGCCCCCGGGCCTGGACCATACACGGTGCCGAGCGCTGTTGGGCCAGGCCCAAAACAGTGCACGAGCACGCGCGGCCTGGGTCACGCTGCATCTGCTTCTGCATCCACCACGTCCTCCCCGAACGGCACGCGTCGAACGCGGCATCGTGGGGAGAGGCGTGCGTGACGTGGGCAGCGTGCGCGGGGCTGAGCCCCGTGGGCATGCGTCACGTCGCAGGTGATTTGTTTATTCAGAAAGGCGAAACGCCCCCTCCCTTCCCCCTTATAAGCAGGGGAAACAGGGGTAGTCCGCCCACCCGCCAGTTGCGATTCCTCGAAAATCTCCGCCACTTCCCAAGAGAAGCAGCGTTCTGCCCCTTCCGTCGCCACCAGTGCTACCGACGCCGTCGACCTCCCTCCCTGCTTCCGCCATGGCCCCGAAGGGCGACAAGGGGAAAGGGAAGGCCGTGAAGTCGGCCGAGGCGCCGCGGCTTGAGGCGCTGCGAAAGGAGCAGGCAACCTTCCCCCTGAGCTCGACGCGATGGTCCTGAGGGAGGAATTCTACCTCTTCTGGTCGACGAGGACGCGAGCGCATCCGCGCACGAGGGTTCTTCCCGCCGCCGCCCAGAAGGAGTATCCGACCGGGTATCCCTTCTTTGCTCTGTTTTTCTATTGCGGGCTCTGCCCGCCCTTCTCTGAATTTGTCTGCGACATCATGAACACCTACGGGTTCCATCTCCTTGATTTCACCCCCAATGTTGTCCTGACCATGGCAATTTTCGCACATCTTTGCGAAAACTTTGTCGGAGTCTATCCAAACGTAGCCCTCTTCCGCCACTTCTTCACGCCTCGAGTAGAGAGAGGAGAGCCCCTCTCCGGCGGAATCGCCTGGATCTCGAAGCTCGGCAAGAAGGATGCTTATCTGGAGGGAGAGCTCCGCAGCAAATGGGAGGAATGGAGACCAGACTGGTACCTGATCGTCGAGGAGAACCCGCAGCCATTCACTGCCGTGCGCCGAACTCCTGTGGTGCGCGGCAGGGATTGGAGCGACGTGGCTCCGGACGACGACAAGCTGCAGATTGACGTCACCCGGATCCTGCGGCTTAGGCGTGTCGGGCTCACAGTTGGCGCCGTTGGCGCAGATTTCCTCCGCCGCCGCATCGCTCCCCTGTAGGAGAAAGAGAGACCCGTCTGGGAGTTCCAGAATGCGACGGACATCATGAGGCTGCGCCCTGGCCTCAACTTCAATTTCACTGTCTTGGAGCTTGACGGGACGCTCAGGGAGCTGTTCAAGCACGGCCCCGATCACCCCGAATGGTTCAAGCTACCGCGAGGCGTCGTCCCGTTGTGCAACAATTCGTCGCTCAGCCGCATCCTTGCAATGATGCCGCTGTGCGACTCGCACGGGATCGACTCCTCTTGGCAGGAGCCCGCCGGCGATGTCGTGCGGGCGTTCTTCGACGACTTGGTGGAGGTGCCAGTCGACCCCGACGAGCAGAAGGGCCTCACCCGGGACACCACCGACGCGGAGTTGGCGCGCATCGCCTCCAGGATGGAAGAGGCGGCGGCAGCCGCGGCCGCGGGCGAATTTGGATTCACATTGGCGGAGGCGGACGCAGCGGAGGCGGAAAGCCTTGCCGACCGAGCGGAGTTTGCCAGCGAGGAAGAGCTTGCCGGGCACGGCGTCGAGGCGGACAAGCCCGCCGAGGACACGAGCAGCTTGCCGGAGACGGACGCCTCTTCCTCCCAACCTTTGGGGAGCTCGTCGCGAGCGGAGCCCCTGGCTCAACCACGGAGGCGTCTCCGCAAGGCCGGAGATGTGGTGGGGCGGCAGACGAGCCAACAGCCGCAGCGCCGCGTGACGCGCTCCGCTGTGTCAGCAGGAGCGGGGTCTCCGCAGGCCGCTGCTTCTGCTCCTGCCGCCCCTCGCGCCGCGGCGGCGGCCGGGGCGAGGCCGTCTCGGGCTAGCGCCACCACTGCCTCCGCCAAGCGGCCGAGGGAGCCTACTCCTCTGCCTCCTCGCGCCAGAAGCGGTCCAGTCTTCGACTTCTCCGCGCTTAGCTCCGACGAGGAAGAGGGAGAGGAGTAAGATCCTCGTTGTACTTGTATTTCTTCAATTCTTGCCGTTGTGTCTCGCATCTCATTTGCTTTCCTCTGAATTTGCTCCTTTTCAGGACTCTGGCTCAGAGGGCGGCAAAGAGAGCCAAAGTCCCGGTGGTCATCCTTGACGACGAGCCCACCGTGACGGCAGGGGGTGCGCCTGAGATGACCTCGTCGGACCCGCCAACTAATCCTCAGAGCAGCCCCCAGCGCAGCCCCCGGCGTAAGCATATGACTTGCTTTCTGCCGTTGGGCGCGCCCGGGTACTCTTCGTTTTTCTTGACATCTGGCTGACGATTTGCGTAGGAGCAGAGCAGCCCCACCAGGAGCGTCCGGAGACCGCCCCTGATGCGCCACCTGCTACAACTACACCGCCAAGGGGGAGTTCCCCGGCAAGGGAGGAATCCCCGACAAGGGAGCAGTCCCCGGAAAGGGAGCAGTCTCCAGCGAGGGAGCAGTCTCCGGCGAGGGAGCAGTCCCCGGCAAGGGACAGCAGTCCCCGGCAAGGGACAGCACCGGCGACCCCTCGGCGACGGAGATCGTGACTGCAGACCCTGGCGCAGGTAACTTTCTTGCCTCAAAACTCCCCTGGGGCTCTTCTTCTTTGGATAGTTGCTTGATTCCTCTCCTTCTTTCGGCCATCAGACCCGTCCGCCACGGACCCGACGGAGACCGAGGTCATCGTCGATGAGGAGGCGCGCGGCCATACTGACGACGTGGCCGCCACCGGAGAGACGGATGGTGCTGAAGATCCGGCCAGCGAAGAGGTCGCCAAGGCCGCCGCAGCAGCCGCGGGTGAGGGGGTCGGTGATCATACTGACGGCCCTGGGGCAGCAGGAGCGCCAAGCACTACGCCGACCGCCGATCCCGCCTCCGCAGCAGCGTCGGGCCCCGAGGAGCCCCAGCCAGGCGTCTACCTGAAGGCCGGCGATGATATCTTCATCAAGTTCCCCTGGGAGTCGACTTCCAGGGTGCCGGTCGAGGGGGAGACCTTGGATGGGGAGGTGCTCGCCTCCGTCAGGCTGACGTTGGTTGATGCGCCAAGCAGCAGCGGCGGCGAGCCTGAGGAGGAGCGGCTGCTCCGGAAGCTGGTGTCACTCTACCGCGCCCGACAAGCCCAGGTGGAACGCCGGGAAGCGCTTGTCGCGAAGGCGGGAGTAGACATGGAGAAGTGCGCCAGGGAGCTCCGGGAGCTCAACCAGGAGGCCCTCCGATCCTTGGCGGAGGAGCGAAGGCAGCTCGACAAGGCGCGGACGGCTTTCATCCTCGAGAAGGCAGAAGCCGAAGAGCAGCAAAGGCTTGCCGCCGCGGGGCTATCTGCGCGGGAAGGTGAGCTGGTGCAGCAGAAAGCCAGCCTCGCCAGCCACGAGGAGGAGGTCGCCGCGCGTGAGCAAGCGCTTGGCGGAGCCCTCAAGAAAGCGCAGGATGCTGCCGCGGCTACCGAGTCCGCCAAGAAGGCGCTGGAGGCGGAGGTGGCGCAGCTCGACACTGATCTCAAGGCGAGCGGTGAGGAGCTTGGCGCGCTCAAACAGGAGCGCGAGAAGGGTGCCCACACCCTCGGCGAGCTGCAGGGCCGCTTCGCCGAGAAGATCAAGGAGCTTGATGCCGCCAAGGACTCCAACGCTAATCTCGAGCTGAAGCTGGACACCTTGACCAAGGCGCTGGAGAGCGCCAAGGAGCGGGAGACAACCTTGCGGAAGGAGATCGCGGACAACGAGGCGCTGCTGAAAAGCGCCGCAGTTACCCAGAACAACTTTAGGGCGACGGTGGAGCAGTGGACTGAGGGTCTCGTGGACATCGCCGCCGCCATCGACAAGGAGCTGACGCTGCTGGGGACGGAGGGTCACGAGTATCCCTCTGGTGAAAGCGTCCCACCCAGCGCCAAGCTCACTTCGTTCTTCAAAGGTGTGGCGGCGGCCCTTCAGCATCTCCGGAACGCGATCCCAGAGCAGCTGGCCGGCGAGACGCGCGATGCCATCGCCGGAGCCCTCGAGAAGGTGCTGGTGAAAATCGCCTTCCGCAACCCAGGCCTCAAGCTCATTAACGTCCTCAGGTCCCTGCCGGCAGACGCTGACCTCGAGGAGATCAGGGCCCTCGTCGCGCCCATTGTGGAAAGGGTGGTCGGGATCAAGAGGATCGAGGGCGACCACGTGGATTAGGCCGCCTGCCCTTTTCTTTTCTTGTCGCCGCTGGCCGAGTTATGAAAACGATTCATTAGGGCTGCGACAAGTTATCTTGTAATATAACTTTATCTTAGGTAGTGAATGCACTGTTACTTCCTCTATTTGATTCCCTCCTTTGTATGTTATTGCCCTACGCTTTTAGGGAACTTGCCGGCGTAGGCACACTTGCTGAGTGCGGGACATCAGCAGCCCGCTGGCGGTGCCGTTGCCGGCAAGAAACCTTGTCGGGACTAGCCGCGGTTCACCTAAGTTGTTGAGCAGGCTCGAAGCGAAATAAGGGCGCAACTGCAGTCGCGGCACGCTCAAGTCGCTAAGCGAGCTCGAAACAAAGTAAGGGCGCGAGTCTGGTCGCAGCATACTTAAATCGTTGAGCGGACTCGAAACGAAGTAAGGGTGCGACTAGCCATGAGCTGGTTCCTCCGCGCACAGGTTTTCCATACAAAGTACGGTCGTTCGAGGAAGATAACCTTAAAATTTAAAAACTCGATTGCTCAAACTTTGGCAACTTAACTTTTCCGTGGCTCGCTGCCCGGCAAGGTCGCTTTCTGGCGAGGCGAAACATGGGGCTCGCCATCGCTTACCGGGGGTCAGTGCTGCACAGAGTGTCAGATAATGCATGCAAAGAATAAAGAGCATGAGATCGACAAAATGCGCGGAACACATGAACTCAATCTGTGCACAGGGTCTGCGCCTAGCTCTGTACAAAGGATCACATGCAACAGCAGCAAGACTTTGTACAAAAGGATGGTTGCCGGACGGGGTCCGACAACCGCGCCTTACGGGCGAAACACACGAAGATGCCCAACGTTCCAGGAGTTGCTCATCGGAGTGGTATCTTCGGTCTCAAGGCGGACAGCGCCAGGCCTAGCGACTTGTTTCACCCGGTAAGGGCCTTCCCACTTCCTCGGAACTTCTGGCACTAACTTTGCGGCTATAAAAGCAGCGCAAAGCTTGCTGGTAGCGAGCAGCTCGCACAGCGGCCTGAAGACGGTCCTCCTCGAGGAGCAGCGCGCCATCTCGTCGCAGCTGCTCTTGCTCGAGCTCAGCATGAGCGAGCACTCGAGGTGGCCCGTATGCGAGGTCCGTGGGGCTAACTGTCCCCGCTCCATGGAATAGAGCGAGAGGTTGCCTGGTCATACCAGGGCTTACCTGCGCCGAGAGGTGTCAGCGTATGTTCGGACGCCGCGGCACCATGAGCTCGGTGCGTGTTCGGACATCGTGGCACCATGACCTGGCTCGGTGACGCCCGTTCCGCCGCCGGTTCTTCCTTGCCGTCCCCACCACCCGTTCGCTCCAGGGGCGGTGGGTTCGACGCGGACGGACCAGCCACCTCCGGAGCCTTCTTCTTCGGCGGCATGTCGATGAAGATGATGGAGATCTAGCCTGTGCGGACGCCGGATCAGGTTCACACAACTTCGACGCCCCCTACCTGGCGTGCCAAAGATGTCGGGGGAAATCTGCCTCCACGAACACCTATGGGGACCGAGCCCCTTTCTGGTTCGGCGGGGGGCGGAGGTCGCGCGAAGAGCGGATCGAGGCGATGCACACAAAGGGGATTTACCCAGCTTCGGGCCGCACGGATGCGTAAAACCCTACTGCTGCTTTGTGGTTTGTATTGTGTTCTTGGGAGCGCTGAGTGCTACAGTACACTCAGGCAACTAATCAGACCGAGCGTGGGTGGTCTACCTCCTCCCCCTCCTCACGTTGCGCATGGGGCCTCCTTTTATACGCGCAAGGGGTTACCCACAGGTGGCAACGTAGGCGGGGGTAAAACTGGAAAACGATGTGTTGGGTACAGCTGTTTGCACAGTGCTATCATACCTAACTCTGACGGCAGGGGACAAGGGCATTAAATGCCCGTCTAGGTCGCCCAAACAGTGCAGAAAAGGGGCTGACAGGGGCGCCACCGTTTGCCACGATGGCTCCCCTGTCAGCGTCGCTTTGCCACCGCATGCCCCTGGCTGCGCAGCCTCTCGCCACATACGCCTGGGACGGCCCCAGAGCGACGCGTGGGTGGATGAGCTGGAACGCAGGCGCGGGGTGGTGACTTGCCGCGGCAAGTGCCTTGCCGCGGTCGATGCCTTGTCGCGCCCGAGAGCTTGTTTCTCACCGGTCCTTGCCGGGACGCGTGGCGCGTCGCAGCAAGTCTCTTGTCGTGCCTTGGTCGGCCTACCCAGCAAGCTCCTCTTGCCGGGGCCTTGTGCTTCGAGCGGCCGTCCCAGCAAGCTCCTCTTGTCGGGGCCTTGCTCTCTTCGGGTAGCCTTCCCGGCAAGCTCCTCCTGCCGGGGCCTTGGCTCAAATACTTTGTTCTTGGATGGCCCAAAAAGGGACCACGGAGAGTTTTGGCGGTCGCCTGGCAAGCCTTGCCGCGGGGTGCTACGACTGCCCGTGCACAAGTTCGGAGTACTAAGGTACCCCTACTTTAGTACACCGACACCCGCGCGATAGCTTGCTCTGCCAACGTGGTCTCCGGATCGTCTTGTCGCCGCCAGCCGCCTCCAGTCGCTGGTCTCCGTCGCCGTCAACGGAATTCAACCACGCCGTTGCCGCCGTAGCGAGTCTCCGCTGAATTAGGATATGGAATTGATCTTTGTGCTATTCCCCAATCCAGTTCCTAGCACATTGTGATCATATTGATTCTAGCCACGATTGAAACACTCCAATCCAGTCAATGCGATTCATAGAATAGGTTTGATTTGAAATTTTAGGGTTAGGTTTCCGCCAAAACCATCTCGGACCCACCGAGTTGAAAAACTCGGTCCCACCGATTTGGCTCATGCCATTGCACAAGTGAGACTCGGTCTGACCGAGTATTGCTAATCGGTGTGACCGATTTTTGAACTTTGTGAAACCCTAGCAGTCTCGGTGCCACCGAACTGTGACTCGGTCTGACCGAGTTCACTAGTTTAGGATCCATAACTGCTTCGGTATCACCGAGTTTAAAAATCGGTAGATCCGAAATGATTTCTGTGGGAAACTAAAACTAAGATTTTAAATCATTCTTTTGCAAAAATCTCTACATTTTGTGATGCTTATCCACTCTACCTCATCTACAAACTATTCACAGGGTCAGCAGTCAGCTTGTTCATCATGTCAGACCAGAGTGATAGCCAGAACATGTCAGAACAGCCAGTGCACATGAGTGAGGGCACTAGTCCCTCCAGTTCATCAGATGAAGGCAGCAGGAGCACTCCCAGTAATTTGCCAAAAGCTGCCACCAGACAAAGGAAGAAAAGAACCTCCGAATCAGAGGATGTAGACTATGTGGCAGAAGAAGAAGCTACTTCCAAGAGAGTTGTGCTCAAGAAGGAGTATGGCTCAGCTGCAGCCATCAAGCCAGGGATGAAAATCAAAAGGTCAGCAGGCAGGCAGCCTATGCCAAAGGCCAAAGCCTCAACAAAGATTCCTGAGAAGCATGCACCCAAAGAGCCAGTTGCTGCTGAAGGGAAGAAGGAAATGAAAAGAGGCAGATGGTGCAAGAAAGTTGATCCCATGGCTGAATTTGAATAGCATTCTTATGATGAGGAAGAAGAAGAAGAGGTTGCTGCACCAGCACCTAAGGCACCCAAGCTAATGGGTGATGCAATCAAATCAGGGGCTACTGCATCCAAGCCCAAGGAAGCACCCAAGACTGCATCAAAGGCCAAGACAGCTCCAAAGAGGAATACAAGGAGCATCCCAGCTGCTGAGAAGAACAAGGCCCCAGTGCCTGACATTGCCAAAGAAGAGGAAGGCCAAGTTCTCAGAAAGTTGAAGCCCAAGATCCCAGACCACAATGATGCTCATCCTGTGGCTGAGGATATGAAGAACAGAAGAGACTCAGGGCTGAGAAAGTGGAGAGCAAAAGATCCATATGCTACCAGGAGGAGAACTGTTGTTGACTACAAGTTCCACACTAAAGAACAGCAGGACTTCTATGAGACAGTCTTGTTGGATAAGAAGCCCATTGTGTGTGATATGAGATGGGTCGACTGGGAATACATCAAGGACAATGAAGAGCACTATCCTGGAGTGCAAGGCAGCTTCAAGGCATGTGGAGTAGCTGACTTTGTTGGGCAGAAGCTCACAAAGTGGAATGAAGAGTTGATCATGCAGTTCTACTGCACAGCACACTTTTATCTAGATGGCAGAATTGTATGGATGTCTAAAGGTATGAGGTACCAATCAACAATTGCTGAGTGGGCATAGCTCATTAATGCCCCAGAAGAGCATGAGGATGACCTAGATGTTTATGCCAAGAAGAAGATGGACCACAACTCTATGTCTAACATGTACAAGGAGATCCCAAACAAGGCACTTGACACTTTCAAGTTTGGATCAGTACATTATCTTCTGTCAGGATTGCCAACCATCAATTGGATACTGAGGCACACCTTGTTGCCCAAGTCAGGTGATCACAAGATGATCAGAGGCCATGCAATCAACCTACTTCATATCTTTGATGTACCACAAAAATTCAAAGTCATGAGCCTCATGGTAGAAACAATCAAGAGGACTGCAACAGACCAGAAGAGGAGCTATGGATATGCCCCTCAGATTCAGGAGCTGATTAACTCCAAGATGGGCACCGGCATATACCTCTTGGAAAAGGAACATTTGCCTATTCATCCAGATTTTGAAGATAATGAAGTTGTGATGAACAAGGATGAACCATCTTCAGCCCATGCACAAGCACAGAAGGAGAAGGCAAGGAAGGAGAAAGCTGCAAAGATGCCAACTCAAGAGGAGGCATCTGAATATTTCTTGAAAACCAAGCAAGAGCAGCTCAGTTACTTAATTGCATCCACCCTGAGGATAGAGAAAGGACTGGCCACCCTCACTCAGAATCAGGAGAGCTTAGAGAGGATCGTAGAACAAAAGTTCTATGACTTGGATGTCAAAGTGACAGAAATCCAGTCTGCAGTGGAGCAACTTCAAGATGACATGCAGGAGAGGAAAGGGAAGACTACTACTGATGCATTTGCCAGAGTGCCACGAGCCCAGAGGTCGTCTGCAGTGCCAGTTCCTGACACAAGAGCCACCACCTCAGCTCCAGCCACAGCACCAGCCCAACCAGCTCCAGCATCTGCTTCAGCTCCAGCTCCAACCACGTCTACAGAAGCCTTCGTCCTTGGAGTGATCCAGACTCCACCACCACCAGAAGATCAAGCCTGAGTGTCGATCTAGCACTATGCATTTTCTAGGAACTTTTTGGTAACTTGTTGCCAAAGGGGGAGAAAAATGTATAGATCATAGGCTTCGAGAGAGAGTGTGTTGCTTTTATTCTCTCTTGCTTTATTTGGTGGTTTTTCAAACTTTGTTTGCTTTTGGTCGAGATACTTTGATATGCTTGTGAGACATTGATGATCATGTGTTTGATCATAAGCTACACTTATGCATGCTTGATATATCTTATCTATCTTATGTGATCATTCACTTTTCTTGGTGATGAGTGCATGCATTTCATTCTTATCATTTTGCGCGCTCCACCAAGATGTATGTGACATGGAAGAGTAACCCATGATTCTAACACTTTGTGCATTTGCAGTCCAAAGCAAATTTTAAATATGCACAAATTTAGGGGGAGCTCTTACTTATCACATACTTCTCAAAGCGACGATATAATTCATTCTTATTATCATTTGTCGAAGCTTTGATCTATATGTTGTCATCAATTACCAAAAAGGGGGAGATTGAAAGTGCAACTATCCCTAGGTGGTTTTGGTAATTCATAACAACATATAGCTCATTGAGCTAATGCTATTCCAAGACAATTATTTCAGGAAAGCTCAATGATTGGCATGGCATGGATGGTGAAAGTGGAACCCTCAAAATGCTAAGGACAAAGGATTGGCTCAAGCTCAAAAGCTCAAGACTCTTCATTTTACATTTTAGTGATCCAAGATCACATTGAGTCCATAGGAAAAGCCAATACTATCAAGGAGGGATGAGGTGTTGCTTAATGAGCCTTTTGCTTCATGTGCTTAATAATATGCTCCAAAATCCTCAGCTACTTTCCCATATCCACATATGACCTAAACCCTAAGCCAAACTCGGTCCTACCGATTCTTTCTATCCGGCGCCACCAAGTTTCACATGTCATAGCCACTGCCAAAACCCTAGCAAATCGGTTCTACCGATAGGGATCTCGGTCTCACCGAGATGGGATTGCAATTTCTCTATTTCCCTTTCGTAACTTTTCGGTCTCACCGAAAGAGCGAATCGGTCCCACCGAGATTGCAATGTAAACTCTCTATTTGCCTTTTGTAACATTTCGGTCTCACCGAAAGAGCAAATCGGTCCCACCAAGTTTACCTGACCAACTCTCTGGTTAGCTTATTACCAAATCGGTCTCACCGAGTTTGTGTAATCGGTCTCACCGAGATTACATTATGCCCTAACCCTAACCATATCGGTCCTACCGAGTTGCATGTTAGTCCCACCGAAAATCTCTAACGGTCACTAGGTTTACTATTTCGGTCCGACCGAGTTTGTTGATTCGGTCCCACCGAGATATGTAAATTGTGTGTAACGGTTGGATTTTGTGTGGAGGCTATAAATACCCCTCCACCTCCTCTTCACTCGTGGAGAGAGCCATCAGAACACATCTACACTTCCAACTCATATGTTCTGAGAGAGAACCACCTACCCTTGTGTTGAGAGCAAGATATTCCATTCCTACCATATGAATCTTGATCTCTAGCCTTCCCCAAGTTGCTTTCCACTCAAATCTTCTTTCCACCAAATCCAAATCCTGTGAGAGAGAGTTGAGTGTTGGGGAGACTATCATTTGAAGCACAAGAGCAAGGAGTTCATCATCAACACACCATTTGTTACTTCTTGGAGAGTGGTGTCTCCTAGATTGGCTAGGTGTCACTTGGGAGCCTCCGACAAGATTGTGGAGTTGAACCAAGGAGTTTGTAAGGGCAAGGAGATGGCCTACTTCGTGAAGATCTACCGCTAGTGAGGCAAGTCCTTCGTGGGCGATGGCCATGGTAGGATAGACAAGGTTGCTTCTTCGTGGACCCTTCGTGGGTGGAGCCCTCCATGGACTCGCGCAACCGTTACCCTTCGTGGGTTGAAGTCTCCATCAACGTGGATGTAGGATAGCACCACCTATCCGAACCATGGGAAAAACATCCGTGTCTCCAATTGCGTTTGAATTCTCCAAACCCTTCCCTTTACATTCTTGCAAGTTGCATGCTTTACTTTCCGCTGCCTATATACTCTTTGCATGCTTGCTTGAATTGTGTGATGATTGCTTGACTTGTCCTAAAGTTGCTAAAATCTGCCAAGAACTAAAATCGGGAAAAGGTTAAGTTTTTATTTGGTCAAGTAGTCTAATCACCCCCCCTCTAGACATACTTCGGATCCTACATCTTGCATGAGCTGAATCAGTATCTGAGCGTTGGCGTTGGTGGCAGTCATCAAAGCTTGCCATGCCTCCGGAGGAGGAGGTGGAGGTGGAGGGTTCGCCTGACTCCCATCATTGCGTTCTGGATTCTGACGCGTTGGCGGAGCCATCCTGAAGAGGGTGACATCCGTTAGCATCTTGAAAGACATATATAAAAGCTGAATCAAAGGATCGAAATTTGCAACATATAGCCTTAACATTCGAACAAGAATGAACGAATGAATTCCAAAGTAAATCATCACACTTCCATTAAGGTGAGAAGCCACTTAGATAAAGGTAGAAGAATAAAATCAACAAGGTACATATATGAACAAATACTTGGTAAGGATTACCCAATCACAAATCAAATATTTGCGGGAAGAAATACTAGAGCTACATGAATTCCCACCTATGGAACTCTTGAAACTTTCTGGTTATGCAATCAGGTGTTGGGGATACAGGGGAAGCAATATATCTCACCCAAAACTAGCAAATCCTACATCCAGCTGTATCCATCCTTCAACACATAACCAAGAAACCTTCGAAAATCGTTTACCTCGACCTTCTAAAAGCATCCGTTATACGAGTTATGGAAATACTCCCGAACTCCCGCCCCAGTACTGGGTGGCGTCGAGGTTATCTCACCAACAACTGCATAAAAGAGATTTTCGATGTCGGCGAAACCCAGGTATTCCAGAACTGCAACGATAAAATTGTGATGACAACACCTCGGAGCTCAACTCCCCGGGACACTGCCACAACCCTAAATGTTAGGAGGCACCAAGAACAGTGTTCTCGTCACAAAACCATCGGAACGATTCCAAGATACCCGCGTGATCCTAATTTTTTTTAGTGAAATTTGAGGAGAGTAGAGTCAAAACTTCTACGTCAGGGGGCCTCACCCAGAGTGACAAAGGGACTGAGGAGTAAAAAGAATCCTACTCTCCGATATATATAATCCTAAGACTCAAAATCTTTTTTTCTAGACTCAACAACGCCAGCGATTCGATCAAGTAGGGGGCTCCTAAGTCGGGGATGGTTCTGATTACCAACTTGTTACGCCCAGGATGCGGCTATATCTCCCACGTGTTGAGGCACGACTTAGAGGCATAGTCGCATGGTGGTTTTGTCGCAAGAAGGGTCATCTTCACACAATCTCATGTAATGAACAAGAATGGGATAAAGAGTTGGCTTACAATCGCCACTTCACACAATACATAACTTAAACAAGCATCATTCAGAGTACAATCAAGGTCCGACTACGGAACCAAAATAAAAGAAGACAACCCCAAATGCTAGATCCCCGATCGTCCCAACTGGGCTCCACTACTAATCATCAGGGAACGAAACATAGTAACGACCATGTTCCTCGGCACCTGCAACTGTTTTGGTAGAATCTGTGAGTCACGAGGACTCAACAATCTCACACCCGCGAGATCAAGACTATTTAAGCTTATAGGAAGGATGGGGTAATGAGGTGGAGATGCAGCAAGCACTAAGCATATATGGTGGCTAACATACGCAAATGGGAGCGAGAAGAGAAGCAACGCACGGTCGCGAAGCTAGAAGTGATCGAGAAGTGATCCTGAAACTACTTACGCTCATACATAACCCAAACCGTGTTCACTTCCCAGACTCCGCCGAAAAGAGACCATCACGGCTACACACGCGGTTGATGAATTTTAATTAAGTCAAGTGTCAAGTTCTCTACAACCAGACATTAACAAATTCCCATCTGCCTCATATCCGTGGGCACGGCTTTCGAAAGATAATACCCTATAGGGGTGTCCCAACTTAGCCCATTATAAGCTCTCACGGTTAACGAAGGATATCCCTTCTCCCGGGAAGACCCGATCAGTCTCGGAATCCCGGTTACAAGACATTTCGACAATGGTAAAACAAGACCAGCAAAGCCGCCCGATGTGCCAACAAATCCCGATAGGATTCGCACATGTATCTCGTTCTCAGGGCACACCGGATAAGTCAAGCTACGAGTAAAACCGGGCCTCGAGTTTCCCCGTGGTGGCCCCGCAGGCTGCTCGGTTCGGACCAACACTCGGAGGAGCACCGGCCCCGGGGGGGGGGGGGCTAAAATAAATATGACCCTCGGGCTCGCGAAAACCCAAGGGAAAAGTAAAGGTGGTAGGTGGTCAAATGGTAAAACCAAGGTTGGGCCTTGCTGGAGGAATTTTATTCAAAGCGACCTGTCAAGGGGGTCCCATAAATCACCCAACCGTGTAAGGAACGCAAAATCAAGGAACATAACACCGGCATGACGGAAACTAGGGCGGCAAGAGTGGAACAAAACACCAGGCATAAGGCCGAGCCTTCCACCCTTTACCAAATATATAGATGCATTAATGAAATAAGAGATATTGTGATATCCCAACATATCCATGTTCCAACATGGAACCAACTTCATCTTCACCTGTAACTAACAACGCTATAAGAGGGGCTGAGCAAAAGTGGTAACATAGCCAAACAACGGTTTGCTAGGAAAGTATGGTTAGAGGTTTGACATGGCAACATGGGAGGCATGATATAGTAAGTGGTAGGTATCGCAGCATAGCAAAAGAGCGAGCAACTAGCAAGCAAAGGTAGAAGTGATTTTATAGCACTTTTAAGATGCAAGCAAGCGGTAACATATGGCATGGCATAGCCCAAAACACCTGTAGAGATCATGCCCATAAGATGCACACAACAAATGCAACAAAAATGACAAATCCTCATAAACTGTTAAGTTGCAGCAGGAAACATTTTATAGCACTTTTGCATCAATGATTAGGGCATCAAGATAGACCCAAACAAGAATGGCACAATGGAACAAAATGAAGATCACATCATGATGAACATTTTGATATATAGAACGCACAAAACAGAGCTACGGATGATGAGATATGATGCAATTAACATGCCATACAAATAACAGAAAAAATGACAGTGGGAAAACGGGGTCAACCCTAGGTTGGATCTGGATCCGGGGCGCGGTTCCCGAGGTCCGCCGGAACCTCGCCGGCAAAGGGCCAGAGAAGAAGAGGCGTGGCGGCCGGAGTCGGATCCGGCGTCGGGGAGGAGACGACGTGGCGCGGGGGAGCTCGGTGGCGCGCGACGCGACGGAGAGGAGCGGGGCTAGGGTTTGGACCCGGATTTGGAGGAGGGGTGCACATATTATAGGTAGAGGGAGTTTGCAGACTCCAAATGGAGTGTAGTTTTCGCCCACACGATCGTGATCCGACGACGGAGGACATGGAGATGGTCTAGATGGGTTGTTGGGCCGTTTTGGAGGGGTGTTGGGCTGCAACACACAAGAGGCCTTTGCGGTTACCCGGTTAACCGTTGGAGTATCAAACTGACTCCAAATGGCACAAAACTTGACAGGCAGTCTACCGGTGGTGTACCAAGTCCGCTTGGCAAATCTCGGTCAATTCCGAGAATATTTAGCACCCGCACGTGAAAAGAGGCAAAAGGGGGCGCTGGAGGACGTAGGAGTGCCGGATCGCAAAACGGACAACGGGGAAAATGCTCGGATGCACGAGACGAACAACATATGAAAATGCGATGCACATGATGACATGATATGAAATGCAAGACATGGAGAAAATGCAAAACAAAGACAAGAACCCAACCACAAATATCATAACTTAGTGCCGAAAATGGCAAGAGTTGGAATACAAATATGGCAAGTTACATCCGGGGTGTTACAATTAGCTAGCAGTTGTTTTATCATACCCGAAGGAATTTCATAACCAATATTTTTAGTAGGTGCAGTAGGTCGAGGGGAAACTCTTTGTTCTTCCATTCGAGCTGAAGATACCCCGAACAAGCCCTTGAAAGGATTATCTACCATAGTAACAAGTGATGATAAATTTCAGCACGTAGTATAAAATTTTCCTTACCAATTTCCACTTACCAAGAGGGCTTCACTCCCCAGCAACAGCGACAAAAAAGAGTCTTGATGAATCACAATTATAGGGGATCAATCATAGTTACTTCGATGAGTAAGAGTGTCGAACAAAACGAAGAGCAGAAGGAAATGACAAGTGGTTTTCAGCAAGGTATTTTCTGCAAGCACTAAAATAGTCGGTAACAGGTAGTTTGATAGCAAGATAATTTGTAACGGACAAGTAATGGTAACGGTACATAAAGTGCAGAAAGGTAACCCAATCCTTTTGTGGCAAAGGACAAGCCAAAATGGTCTCTTATAATAAGCAAAGCATTCTTGAGGGCACACGGGAATTTCATCTAGTCACCTTCATCATGTTGGTTTGATTCGTGTTTGCTACTTTGATCATTTGATATGTGGGTGGACCGGTGGTTGGATGTTGTTCTTACTTGAACAAGCCTACCACTTATAATTAACCCCCTCCCAAGCATCCGCAACTACGAGAAATGTATTAAGGTAAAATCTAACCATAGAATTAAACATTTGGATCCAAATCGCCCCCTTATAAGTAGCGCATAAACTAAGGTTTAAGCTTCTGTCACTCTAGCAACCCATCATCTAATATCTACTCCACAATGCATTCCCTTAGACCAAAAGATGATGAAGTGCCATGTAGTCGACATTCACATGACACCACTAAGGGAATCACAACACACATATCATCAAAATATCGGACACATATCAAGTTCACATGATTACATGCAACAGGACTTCTGCCGTGACCTTACGAACAAAATTAACTAATCACAAATGATATTCATGCTCAAGATCAGAGGGGTATTATGTAACGCCCTCAATGCGGCTATATCTCCCACGTGTCGAAGCACGACTTAGAGGCATAACCGCATTGAAAGCAATGTCGCAAGTGAGGTAATCTTCACACAACCCATGTAATACATAAGGGAAAGAGTTACATAGTTGGCTTACAATCGACACTTCACACAATTACATGGATAAAACATTACACCAAAACAGTTACAAACAGGGCCCGACTACGGAGCCAAAATAAAAGAAGAAACCCCAAAAGCGACAAAGGACCAAGATCGACCCCAACTGGGCTCCACTACTGATCGACTAGAACGAAACAACAAAAGGACAAGATCTCCATCAAGCTCCTCCTGGAGCTCGGGTGTGTCACCTGCACGGTCTCAGCGGCACCTGCAAACTGGTATTAGAAGTATCTGGTGAGTCACGAGGACTCAGCAATCTCACACCCGCGAGATCAAGACTATTTAAGCGTATAGGTAGGGTAAAAGGTATGAGGTGGAGCTGCAGCAAGCGACTAGCATATATGGGGCTAACATACGCAAATGAGAGCGAGAAGAGAAGGCAAAGCACGGTCGAACAACTATGATCAATAAGTGATCCTGAACTACTTACGTCAGACATAACTCCAACAACCGTGTTCACTTCCCGGACCCCGCCGAGAAGAGACCATCACGGTTACACACGCGGTTGGTGTATTTTAGTTAAGATCAACTTCGGGTTTTCTACAACCGGACATTAACAAATTCCCATCTGCCCATAACCGCGGGCACGGCTTTCGAAAGTTCAAAACCCTGCAGGGGTGTCCCAACTTAGCCCATGATAAGCTCTCGCGATCAACGAAGGATATTCCTTCTCCCCGGGAAGACCCGATCAGTCTCGGAATCCCGGCTACAAGACATTTCGACAGCAATAAAACAAGTCCAGCAAAACCGCCCGATGCGCCGACATCCTGATAGGAGCTGCACATATCTCGTTCTCAGGGCAACACCGGATGAACACTCCGTACAGCTAAAACCAACCCTCAAGTTTCCTTGAGGTGGCGCTGCAAAGGGCTCTAGTTCGGACCAACACTTAGACAAGCATTGGCCCGGGGGGGCTAAATAAAGATGACCCTCGGGTTGATCAGACCCAAGAGAAAGGGGTAGGTGGTAGGCAAATGGTAAAACCAATGTTGGGCCTGCTGGAAAAGTCTTATTCAAAGCGAACTGTCAAGGGGGTCCCATAAATCACCCAACCGCGTTAGGGACGCAAAATCCGGGAACATAACACCGATATGACGGAAACTAGGGCGGCAAGAGTGGAACAAAACACCAGGCATAAGGCCGAGCCTTCCACCCTTTGCCAAGTATATAGATGCATTAATTAAATAAGATATATTGTGATATCCCAACAAGTGAACATGTTCCAACAAGGAACAACATCTCCATGTTCCAACAAGGAACAAACTTCATCTTCACCTGCAACTAACAACGCTATAAGAGGGGCTGAGCAAAGCGGTAACATAGCCAAACAACGGTTTGCTAGGACAAGGTGGGTTAGAGGCTTGGTTTAACAATATGGGAGGCATGACAAGCAAGTGGTAGGTATCGCAGCATAGGCATAGCAAAAGAGCGAGCAATCTAGCAAGCAAAGATAGAAGTGATTTCGAGGGTATGGTCATCTTGCCTGAGATCCCGCAAGGAAGAAGAACGAGTCCATGAAGAAGACAAACGGACATAGACGAACGGGTCCTCACAAACGCGATGATAACGGAATCAACCCGAAGAAGCAACACCAGAAAGAAGCACACAACATAGTAAACAACCAACACATAAACATGGCATGATGCACAAACAAGCATGATGCATGTCCGGTTTAATGAGGCATGGCATGGCAAAATGCACAAGCAATCCTACAAGTTAAGTGGAGCTCGATATGCAACGAGTTGCATATTGACGAAACACCACGACAAGTTATTTAGTTCACTCTTGTTTATGTACCCAACAATATTAAATGTTGATTAACATGGCAAGGGGTGAAGCACAACAAAACTATCTATCTAGACAAGTTTAAATGAGGCCGGAACAACAAACAACAATTCCGGAAACTCCTCATATGCACATTTCAAATTTGGTACTGTTCTGCCTAAAACATATTTTAATGTTGTTAAACAGGAAAATAAAGTGGACCATGTTAAACTAGGCATTTTTCCACCCCATTTACATATATAATTTATTTTAAATCCGAGTTACGGTTAATTAGTTATGAATTAAATCATTTTAACATGGCACAGGAGCAAATTTAAACAAACAGCATTTTAATCATGTTAAACATAGATGAAAGTTGGATATTATTAAACTACACAATTTTCTGAGCATTTTACATATATAAATCATTTTAATCCGATGCACGGTTCAAGAGTTATTATATGCATGAAGATGAGGGATTATTCTGTAAAACTGCCAGTCTCAGGAAAAATGACTAAAACGCAGATCTGAAAAAAAAGGAACTGGGCCGAATCTGAAGGCTGGCCCAACGAACAGAGGGGCGCTGGGGGGCTGCTCACCATGGGCCGGGCCCAGGAAGCGGAGGAGGCCGACCAGCGGGAGGAGGGAGATGGGCCGGACGCGGGGCCCACGCGGGGGTCAACGGCGGCGGGTTCAGATCGGGCTCCTCCCGATCCGGCATGGGAGCCGACTGCTCCGGCGACGGCGTGCGGCAACCCGGCAAGGCCGGAGGCCGGGCGGCGGGTCGAGGAACTTGGCCGGGGACGGCGGAATGGAGCACAGCTTGGGGGCGGTTTCCATGGCCTCCTCATGTTCCTGTAGAAAGAGAGAAACGGGAGAGATTTGAGATGGGAGGGAGCAACGAGTTGAACAGGGAGAAGGAGGGGCGGAGCGGCGCGACCTGGTGAAGGTGGTCACCGGCGGCGGGGCTCCGGCGAAGCAGCAGCGCAGAGGCGGCGACGGCGGGGTTCGATCTGGATCGGGAGCTCCTCTCCTGATCTGGATCGCTCGGGCGAGCGGGGAGACGGCACGGTTCGGGCGCCGATGGGCTTCCAGGGCCCGAACTGGGCTTCGGCGGGCCCTCGGCGGTGGGACGGGGAGGCAGGGCGACGTGGCGCGCGTGGGTTGGAGGAGGGCACGGTCAGGCGGCGACGGAGCGAACGAGGCGGCGACACTTGGCGGCGGGGAAGTGCGCCGGCGCGGAAAATGAGGATGGAGGCGGCGGCTGATGATTAGGAGGGCGGAAATTTCGAGGAGGAGGGAAGAGAAGGCCAAAAATGGAAGGGGGGCTTCTATATATAGCAGGTTTGCTAGGGTTTAGGGGGTTTTGGGGCATTCCGGTCCCTCAGATCACGATCCGATGGCACCGGTCAGAGTGGAGGGCTAGGTGGGCTGTGCTGGAGAAATAGACTGAGAAGAGAGGAGAGGAGTGCAGCCCGGCAACTGTTTCCGGAGACCGAAAACGTCCGACGAAAGTACCGGCAACGGTACCGCTATATGTTTAACGGTTGAGCTATCAAACGGACTCCGAATGCGATGAAATTTGGCAGGCGGTCTGTCTACACTATAATAAGGCCGCTCGACAAGTTTCACCCCATTCCGAGAACATTTTTACGCCACTTATAAAATAATATTCGGACATGCCGTGGGCGCGTGCAAGTGTGGTTGGTCTCAGAACGGACAAGGGAGAGAACTCGGAGAACCCGGACGGATGCAAGTTTCGAAAAATATGATGATGCAATGCGGATGATGACATGGCAAGATGCGACACGCAAGCAAAAGACATGGCAAGGACGGCGAATAACTGGCGGACACCTGGCGCATCGGATCCGGAGCGTTACATATTAAAAAGTAATCCACTCACTACTGCAGGATGGTCCAAACGCGACACTACGATCAGAGACCTTTCGACGAAACTGTGTGCGATGCCATAATCGCAAACGATGGTGTAAAAGAACTGTAAAAAAAGGTGCAAAACGTTTGAGATGACGGATGCATCAAACACGGTTCAGATTTTAGTTGCTTGTGCGATGCAGGCATATGGTTTAGTTCAATTAACTATTTGCGATGAGGAGGAACAAAAGAAACAGGCAGCTAGATGAAGATGTGTGTGATACGCGGCAAACCGGTCCATAATCAAAAATGTGTGCGAAGACAAATAATAACACACACGATTACTGCTAATAAGCCATGTGATTTACTCTGTCTACAAAAGAATAACATGTATATATATATATGCTCCCTCCGTCCGAAAATACTTGTCATCAAAATGGACAAAAAGTGATGTATCTAGAATTAAAATTCATCTAGATACACCCCTTTTATTTATTTTGATGATAAGTATTTCCGAACGGAAGGAGTACATACATATATAGAGAGAGAAAGAGAGAGAGGCACTATTCTGATCCTGGTATCAAAATAGTTATTTGGATCACGATGACACGCTCGCGAAACCCAGCCCACCACCGTACCTCCCCACGCCCGCACTCTCGCCTCGATCCAGCCAACCTCCCGACGCCCCAACTCCCTCTCTGATCCAGCCTCCAACCTCGCCGGCGCCGGCCCACCCCCGCCCTGTGAACCGGCCGCCGCGCCGGACCGCCCCTGCCCCAGGAAACGGCCGCCACGCCGTACCTCCCGGGAACCGGCCGCCGCATCGCCCCCGCCCCGGATTGTGCCACTGCAGACGCCGCTTCCCTCCCCGGATCACGCCAACCCCGCCGTCACCCTCCACCGATCATGTCGCCCCCGCCTCCCTCCCCGTATCGCCCAGCCACCATCCGCCGCTAGCAACCGCTGCCTCCGCAGTCCGTCGCTAGCTGCCACTGCAGACCATCGCTAGCTCACGTGAGGGAGGCGGTGCTGCAAGAGTTCGACACCCACATGCCAATGGCAAGGAGACGACAAGCTGGTATGCCCACGCGATTCCCGATCGCAATCCCCCTTCGTCGTCCTTTTTCTGTTATAAATTTTAGGTGTTTGTTGGGACAAGGTTATCTCAATTTGTGCCAGGTGCGGGCGTGCTGCAGAATTGTGTTTTGGATGATTAGGGTGGATGATTTTCCGACTTGTGCAGATCTCATAATCTTGATAGCAAATCCTAGTATTTGTCTCATGGGTCACCGAATTCGGAACCTGGACTGCAGTCCCGGTCTCTAGCTCAGTACTGCTACTAACGTTTATCTATGTGATGCCGCTAAGGTGCAACCTGGACTGCAGTCCTGTTTAACACTTTGATGATATGTTTTCATCTAGTACTGTCGTGTTGCAAGTAGATGTGATGCCCCTAGGCTGCAACCTGGGCCGCAGTCTCGATCAAAATACTTACGTGATAAAAAATAACTTGGGACATCAGTTACATTACTCAATCCATCCATCTATTTAGCAACGACCAAGTCAGGCCAAACCATGACGCTGCTGGCGGCCGCAATGCAGGAAAAGAGAGGAAGGTGAGAGCAAGATGGGAGGGATCACCTTGTCCATGGCATGCGCTCTTGACGGTGGTGTCCTTCATTGACCTCGAAGCATAGAGGCGGCAGCGGAGTTGTGTGTGTGTGTGGGGGGGGGGGGGGTGTCTGGGTGTCAGAGTGTGTGAGATGAGGCAGGCTGGTGGTTTTTCTTTGCGTGGGTGCTTTTTTTATCGCTTGGGGGCATCGTGGGAGGGTGGTTTTGTAACCTTAGTCCTTGTCACATGCTTGGTACTCGGTAGTGGCCGTCACTGAAGCTGCCATTATATTTTCTTGTCCTCGATCAAGCTATTCCTTTCATGTTCATGTGTCCTGATTGTAAATTTTATGTACTTCCTCGCTTGTCAGGTGATCATTGACTCCACTGCTTCCTGGTACGGTCCTTGTCGTGACATAGCCCCAGTCTTTGCTGAGTGAGTATGCCAAGAAGTTCCATGGCGACATCTTCCTGAAGGTGGACGTTGACAAGCTGAAGGTAAGCATAGCTCCACGATCCTACAAAATATGTTTACTCAGTGAGAGTGATGTAATGCTTGCCCTCCATTTCATTTGTTCAATAGGATGTCGCTGAAGCATACAACGTCGAGGCAATGCCAACTTCCTTGTTTAGCAAAGGGCGGTGAGAAGGTGGACAGTGTTCTCGGTGGTAGGAAGGATGACATCCATACCAATATAGTGGCCCTCATGGGTTCTGCATCCGCCTAAGAGGGGAAGAGTGATTCCCGATTATATCAATAAGAGCCAGCACCTGGTGTAAGCAGTTATCGCTATGGTATGCTTTGGTTTAGTCGTGACTGAACTTTGTGTTATTCAGTTTAGAGTTCAGAACTTCAGGTATGCATCGCTTGTTCTGAGTTACACTTTGAGAATGTGTGAAATTCAGGTCCACCCTCATCATTCAGACCCGACGACGCTCTGTATGAGTTGCAACAACATTGTGAGGCAATTAATTCAATCAGATAAATATCACAAAGAAAACTGTGAAAGTACAGAGATGACATAACGAGAAAACTTGTGGCCCATCATGGTCTCTTTACACCTGAGCAGCTGCCCTTTTCTATCTGTGAGATTTCCTCTATTTTGAATTTATGAAGATGGAACAAATCAGTGTTTGGGATTCTATTGGTACGCTGCTGCTGCAGTTAAACATGACCCTGAGAGAGAGAGAGAGAGAGAGAGAGAGAGAGAGAGAGAGAGGGAGGGAGGGAGGGAGGGAGGGAGGGAGGGAGGGAGAGAGAGAGAGAGAGACTGTTGTCCGTGGTAGAGTGTGTGGATAGGATACAACGGTGTGTGGTGGATAGAAACTATCAACTTTAGTGAAAATTGTATTTCTTTCTCTGGCACTTAGTGCGTGTGTCTTTCTCTGAATTCTCGGTAGTGAGTTCACCAAAAAAAGAGCCTTCCGTGAAGTACTCATTTGTATGTACAGAAAACTATAAGTTCAGGTACGAAACCACACAGAAATCATAAAAGAAAAAAAGTACATACATGCTGGAAAGTTCAACCAGAGAAACACAGAAAGTTTTAAAAAAAATCCAGTAGATCATTTTTGAGAAACCTAGATGTTCAAATTAAAACACAGTGGGTCAAAGATTATTATAAAACTAGGTTTTTCCTTATTACTGAAAGAAATAAAATGAAGAACTCCAAATTTTAAAAATAGATAAGTCCGATGTTTATAGAAAATGAATATTCCTCATTACTAAAAAATCAAAGTTCAGATAAAAAACCCGATGTAGTTCGATGAATACAAAAAAAACTCAAATTCGTCATGTTTGTGGAAAAAATATAAGTCTGATGTTCAATCTTGAAAAAAGTTGTGTTATGTTCACTTAAAAATACTTTTTTATAAGAAGTTCTAATTAAAATAACAGAGATGTCCAAAGTTGATAAAAAAACTTTGATTTTTCTCGTTACCAAAATAATAAAACGGAGAAGTTCAAATTAAAATAATGGTACAATTGAAAAAAGATTACAAAAAATAAATTTTGAGTTTCTCTCTTTCATTTGAGCTAAAATAGTTTGATGCTTATCCAAAAATATTTTTTTTCAGAATAAAACAAAAGAAGTTCAAGTTAAAATAAAAGGAAGAAGTAAAAAATATTTAAAAAGAATTTTCCCATTTTTGTAAAAACTAGAAGTTCAAACTAAAATAACAAAGTTTTTTAATGTTTTTAAGAAATCTTGGATTTCACCATTTTAAAAAAACTTATGTATCTGTTATTATTAAATAATCAACCATTGAGTTCAAACTGAAAAAACTGTCAAATTTGATGTTTATTTAAAAATCAATAACAATTATTTATTAAAAAATGTGAAGTTCAAATTAAGATAACACAGAAGTTAAAAGTATATTAAAGTATATGATTTACAAGTTCAAAAAACAAAAAACCCAATGTCATTGTGGGCATTTTAGAAAAAAAACTCAAAACCGTGATGATTTTTAAAAAATGCTCTTTACATGCCAAAGTTAGTCCTATTCAAACTCTCTCCAACAGGATATCATAGGATCTATTTCGTTAAAGGGTTAATTTTTTTAGTCTATATCGTTCAAAAAAATTAGAATATTAAAAAAAACTCTTAAACCATCACGAATTAGAAAAACTGCTCAACACGTAAAGTTATGCCTTTTTGATGGCTTTCTAACGTATATCATTTGCTCAATTTCAATGATGTGTTTTAGGAATTATGGGTAAAAATGTAGAGAGAAGTCCAAAGTGAAAACAACCTACATGGAGTGTGTTTTATATAAGAAAAAAGAATGAAAGGCAAAGTACGAAAAGATGCTTGCTAGAAATTCACGTGGTCGGCACAAGAAGTTCAACAATTCTTGCAAAGGAGGGTCGCTGTGTATTTACTTGTGCAAAACACACACATAAAAAGTTGTTGTTTTTAGTGTTTTAATATAATTCTCTCAATCCATTACAAAATTGAAATAAAAATGCTCTACATGAAAAAAGTCCCTCCTATTCAACAACTTCTCCGAAAGGGGATACCATATGCTCTATTCCAAAATAAATTCTTGGAACAAATTAGTGTATGTTGTTTGAAACAAAAGTTTACCATATTAGAAAACGTTGTGTCTTTTCAAAAGGTTCCTAAAAGGTATACCATTTGTGCAACTCCGACGAACGAGTGAGAAATTACGAACAAAAATACGTGATAGAAGTACAAAGTGAAAACAACGGGGAGTTCAACTACTACACATAATCCATTTCAGATGAGAATAAACAAGTTAGAGCGGTTCAATTCTACAAAAAGCTCAGATTTTTTATGTTACTAAAGCAAAACAGAGAGAAGTTCAAACTGATAACAGCCGGAAGTTCATGTACTGCATGGTATGTGTTTCATATGGGAAAAAAGAACAATAAACAAAGTCCAATTTGTTGTTGCTAGAAGTTCATGTGCTCTGCCCTCGAAAGTTCAAAATTCTTGAGGGAGAGGCTCACCATGTGTTTACATGTTCAAAATCACAAAAGGATGTTGTTTCTCATATTTTTAAAAAAATCTCTCAACTCATTACAAATTTAGAACAAAAATGCTCTACATTAAAAAAGTTCCTCCTGTTCAAAAACTTTCAGGGGTGCATCGTATGCTCTATTCCAAAATAAACCGTTAAAATAAATTGGTGTATGTTGTTTGAGCAAAAGTTTAATCGTATTAGAAAAAAATTGAGTCTTCTGAACAAGTTTTAATAGGTATATCATTTGTGCAACACCGACGAACAGGGTGAGGAACTAGGAACAAAAATACACGACCGAAGTTCAAGGTGAACACCGCGAGAAGTTCAACTACTACATGGAATGCATTTTAGGTGAGATTAAGTAGAATACAAAACTAAAAGCATAAAAGGATTGTTGCAAGATGTTCACGTGCTCCTCCCTTCATGGTTCAAAATTACTAGTGCGAGACTCCGAGCTTCAATTACATATTAAAAAAGAGAGGCAAAAACAACATCGTGTTTACCATTTTTAAAACTGCTCTCAAATGGTAACGAATTTTAATCTAATGTCTACATGAAAAAGTTGCTCCTATTCATAATCTTTCCAACGGTATATTATATGCCACATTCCGATTTACGGTTTAAAATTTTCGTGTATACCAATTAAAACATATTTTTATTTATTCAAAAAATTCTTTTGAATCATCGCGAGTATGAAAATATTGTCAAGTCAGGAAAGTTGCGTGTTTTCAGCAGCTTTCCATCGGTATATCATTTGCTCAATTCTAGTAAGTGCTTTGGGAGTTACGAGCAAAAAATAGCACATCAAAAAACAGAGTGAAGTTCAAACAGACATGCCGAGAACTTCACGTTCTTCACGTGGAGCATTTTCGAAGAATCTGTTTCGCGATAAAGGCAAAACTCATGATCTCGTTGTTTTCAAAATTACTTGAAAATAGATAGGTATCACAGAAAACCATCAACATGAAAAAGTTTCACATTTTCCGTAGCTTTTCAACGGTATATTATTTGCCCCATTCTTTTAAAGTTTATAGAAATTATGGCGAAAATACGTTTTTAGCCATTTTCAAAATTGACTTAAAACCGTAAGGAACAGGGAGAAACGATATATACCAAAGTTTCGCATTTATTCAAGCTTTCCAACGCCATATCATTTGCTGCATTCGGACGAACGGTTAAAAAATTAACTCGAAAATATGAACTCGGTGGAACTTGTGCCGTTTTCTAAATTACTCTTAAACTGTTCAGAATTTGAAAAAAACTTTCAACATGAACAATTAGCACATTTTCATAAGCTTTCCAATGCCTTATAATTTGCCTCAATTGGATTAGCCTTTTAGAAATGGCGTCGAAAATACAAAGTTGGCTGTTCGGTTTGCAAAATTTTATGATTTTCCAGATTACTCTTTAACCATAGGGAATTAGAGAAAACTTTCAACATCTAGAAGGAGCGGTTTTGCAGCAGCTTTCTAACACCATATTATTTGCCTCATTCTGATATACGGTTTAGAAATGCGATCGAAAATATGATTCACGTTTTTAGTATGAAGAAAAAACGGTTTTCAAAACTGCTCTTAAATTGCTTACGTTTTGCCAAAAATTTAGCTTGGGTCATGATACTCGTGTCCATAGCTTTCCAACGGTATATCGCAAGCCCTATTAGGGTAATGTTGGTGGAAGTTCAACCTAGCACCGGGGGAAGTTTAGGTCGAACAACTCACGCAGTAAAATTGAAAAAGACGCAAGTTCATCACGACCCGAAAGCAAAATCCGCCAATGAGCGAGATTCCTATTGAAAACGGGTACTTAGTTGCTAAAACCATTTCTAGATTACACTTATATCATATAGAACACGACTTACCACAAGAATTCGCGCGGGGAGACACGGTTGAGAAGATAACCCGAAGGTTAGGTTCCTCCAGAGGGAAGTTCAGGCTGTGTAACTCGGAAAGTTCATGTTGTGATCTGAATAATATTCTGATCCCGTGATCAGAGTAGTGTTTATGTGTGTGTGTGTGTGTGTGTGTGTGTGTGTAACTGAAATAAATGTCCAATTACATAAGTGACTATACAGATCATTCGCACACACCTCAATAAACAATTGCACGCATTCTAAAGTAGGAGAAACGATCGTCTACCCATCTACTTCCTGTGACGCTCCCACCACTGCTCTGTGGCTCGATCCCTTGTCTGGGGCAGGAAGAAGACACTTCCCCATGTCAACGATCCGTCTGTACATCTTGTAGCTTGTGTACGCGTCCTTGGCCGCGTACTTGACATGTTGTTCATCCAGTCTCTCATGCCACACTGTGCCAGGCGTTCTTGTCCTTCTTGCTCTCATTCTTCATCTTCATGTAGTAGGGGTCAATGATCGCCGAGGAGAGGTCAACCAGGGAGTTCAGTTTGTTTTGTTCGCTGCCCCAGACCTTGTAGTGGTACTGGATGTTGACAAGATTTGGGCATTTCAAGCCCGAAACCTTGAGCACTTTTAGATCGTTGGTGGTGTCCACCGTAGGGAAACTGTAGTCGGAGCTGTTGATAAACTTGGAGAAACGCTCACAAGGCCTTGTGGCAAGGTGGTAGTAGTAGATGAGGACGTCATGTTGCACGCACAATTGGGCGACGGCAACCTTCTGATCATGACTGGCACCACCGATGGTGTACTCGAGGTCGAAGCCGACCACTTGGTACTAGTCCTCGGCAAGGAACTACTCCATAGTTTGGATGGAGCTCTCCACTGAGACCGGATCATTCATGTACACCACCGAGAGGGGCTTCCCCCTCACGTGGGTGTCCACTACGTGATGCGTGGTGAACTGCCCGCCGTTGTTGTCGTCGGCCGCTGGGAGCGCCATTGGAGCCATGGGGATCGCCATTGGAACCACTGGATGTCCTCTCTGTATGTGTCGTCGTGGGTGTGCTTATTGTGTCGTGTGACGCGAGAGATGAAGATAAGTGGCCGCAGGAATAAATGGGGACCGGGCGGCCTGCATTCTCTGCGCGTCCGTATGGCAGTTTTTTGCAGCGGCTAACTATATTGTCGCGCCGCGCCCGGCGCAACCGCATGCACACGAACGTGCGTGATCGTGTGCCGGCCCCAAACACTGGCAGCGCGCATGGAGGGACGAGGGCGAAGCACCCGGAGGGATGCAAGAGCAGAGCGCGCGTGGCGGGAAGCGAGTAGAGAGCGCCGCGACCGCCTGAACCGCAAGCAACCACGCGCATAGAGCAGTTGAACACGCAGGAAATGGTCGCCTACAAGCGGGACGACAGTTGCTACTACCTCTATCTAGTCTATAGTCCCCTTTATATTCTATGCCATACTTTGCCCTCAAATTTAACAAACAAAATGTTAATGCATGTTATAAAAATTATAAAATTGGAAACTATGTTCAAATACGAATCCAACTATATAATCTTTAGCGACATGCATTTGTATTTTATTAGTTAAATCATACTTATAAATCAGGATGGGGGTATAGTAGGTAATTAAATCACAAATGTTTTTTTATTAACCGTATGTGTACGTGGCCTTTCGTCCTCCTCTCGCACGCCTTGTCACCCTGCTGCCACAGACGGCTTACTACGCAAGCTTGCGCAGCGCGCGAGGGCGTTCTTTTGGCGAAATGGTGGCACCAATGAATCGTCGGTGAGCCCGTTCCCACACAAGCTTATAGGTTCCCGCGCAAGCTTCTCGCCTGACTCGGTGAAATCCCCCAAAATCCCAATGCTTACCAGCCTGTTATATAAACCCTCATGGCCGACAAGTCCCGCGTCGCATTTTCCCTCCCTCCCTATAGCTTATCTCGTCTGCTTATCCCACAATTGCCAATGGCACTGGTCCATCGTCGTCGCTCAGCCACTCCGCCGTCATCAGAGGACACCTCCAGCTGGGAGGCTACACTGCGGCGGCGGGGTAGTCCCGGCGTAGTGTAGTGCGCATGGTGTCCCTGTTGGGTGTGCTCGGAACACCCACCACACGCTCCACCGCCGTTGCCCATCGGCAGTTGTTGCCGGCCGCCGTTGCCGCCACACCACCGTCGAAAGCCAGGGCCATCTCCCACTCCGCCGCCGTGGCCCGAATGCAGGAGGTGGCCGTCGTGGCCTCCACCCCACTATCGGCCACCGTGGCCAACACCCGCTCCGCCATCGTGGCCCGAAGGCGGGAGGTGATGGTCGTGGCAACCACCCCATCGGCGGTCGCCGTGCCGCCATCCCACCATCGACCGTCGAGGTCATCACCCGCTCCGCCACCGCCGCCCAAAGGTGCGAGGCAGAGGTGGATGCCCGCAGGTGCGTCAGCGACCTTGCGCGCTACACCGAGTTCCTACGGGAGGAGGAGCAGCACCTCATCGAGCATGCAAAGAGCCTTACAGCCACCGTGGCCGCGACACACGCCGCCTCAGAGGTGAGGAATCAGGAGATCTACGAGGAGAACCACTGCTTCTAGAGGGGTCATCTGGAGCGGCAGAGGGCGTTCGAGGTGCGCGTCGCTGAAGCTGCAGTAGCGACATGCACCATATTGTATTTGTCCAGCTCGTCAGTAGGCTCCTCCTGCTCTGCCTCTTACTGAGCGTGCTCGGCACAGGAGCGGCAGCCGGAAGTAGTACAAAGCCCCTCCGTAGTAGTATTTAGGTGCTATTTTGTTCAGTTCATCTGACTATAGATGTGGTGGAACTGTACAACGTACTCAAAATTACCTAGTATATATAGTTGAACTAGCTATTTCAGTACGTGGTTGGCAACAATTGGGAAAAAGTTTGGTCGGTTCAGCTGTCGAGTTGAACTGTTTGTATAAATTAAGAACGACTGCATAATCTATGAATGAAATATATGCTTAATTACTGAATTTTAGTTGCAAAAATTAGATACTGCTAGTGATTTTTAGCTTCATATTTTGAAAAATTGCAATGTTACTAGATCAAAAAATATCAATCTTTCCAGTATGACAAATGGCAACATACCCAATATGACAGATGCAAATCTTTCCAAATTGTTTGTAAGTAGTTGCACATGGATCATCCAAAAGACCCGTCTGCGTTGAAGAGATGCACAAATCCTGCTCTCACTTTGCATACGGTGTTCTATCTAAAACGTTTGCGATCAATAGCCGCAAAAATCCTGCTCGGCGCATTTTCCCTTCGCTTCTTGGGGAAGCTCCTGGTTTGCATATGGGTGTTCTAACTAAAACATTTTCGATGAGTGTTTTATATTTAAAAACCATTGACGTTTTTTTAAAAGAAAACCGTTTGATAAGTCTGTACATTAAGAGAGAAAAATGCAAGTTCGCTCAAACCATATCTTTCATTCAGTCATACTGTGAATTTATATTCATATGATCGAGATATAGTATTAAACCCAAGAAAAAAATTATTTCCGGCGGCGGCGGAGGTGGCGTGCCGTGCCGTCGTTGTCGTTGTTGTCTTCTGGGACGCCATTGTTGAAGTCTTCAATGCCGCACCGAATTTTCTTCACTTGTAAATAAAACATCATGTCATCCCGATATCGACGGGCGGGGCGCGGGAGGATGGCAGTTGGCGGCGCTGAGAGGTAGCGTTCGATGGTGGCGTCCCATGCCGCTAAGGGGGGCGCACACACGGAGAGGACGGCGGGCGGCAATGGAAGTCAAAGGGCTAGCTTCCTAGTGAGCCTGCACAGTGTATAGCTCGCATGCTTCCCAGTGAGCCTACGCATTTGAGGACAGCTTGCACGCCTCTCAGTCAGCCTGCGCACCGGATTGCGCTCGCAGGCCTCCCGTTCAGTCAAGGTCAAGCAGCTATCCGCACGGCACCTCCTACAACCATTAAAACCGAGACACGTGGCGTCACGTTAATGGTTAACAGAATGCACACGGTTTGATTATACAAACGTTTGAGATATTAAAGTGGCAGCTATTTTCTCAAAATGCCTTTGTTGGCTGTCATTATTCGAGAGCACCTTCTCTCAAAATGGACACGAAAAATACCATAACATGTCGGGTGCCATTCCATGATAGCATGCCAAGTTTCATGAATTTCAGACGGGTTTTGGATTTACTAGAATTTAAAAATTAAGTATCTCAACGTTTTGCCGGCAATCAACGGTGCTCTGGTGTTTGAAATTCATTCCCATTTCTTGCATGGGACCTAAGCATGCACCCAAGGACACATATTTGAATTTTCAACCAATTTATATGCACGGGAGCATGTGCATGTAGTTCAAATTTGACTTATGCAGATGAATGCATTGAAAACTCAGTTAATGCATAAAAATGTCCAAACGAACCCCGAAAAATCATAAAAATTGACACTCCTGTTGTTCTATGTTGACACGAGAAATGTTTTGAAACTAATAAGAGGCAATGGATATCGTTTCATCCCCAAAGGTGGGACGTTCCCTATCGAAACCGTCATGCTTGTTGTGAGAAGCATATACCCAAACCTGCAGCAAATGGGACAAATTTTTTACCATGGCATGTTGATGCCGCTCCATGATAGCCTGCTAAGTTTCATGAATTTCAGACGAGTTTTGGATTTACTAGCATTTAAAAACCAGGTATCTTAATGTTTTGCTGGCAATCAACAGTGCCCTGGTGTTTGGTATTCATTCCCATTTCTTGCATGGGACCTAAGCATGCACCTAAGGACAGAGATTTGATTTTGCAAACAATTTATATGCACTGGAGCATGTGCATGTAGTTCAAATTTGACTTATGCACTTAAATGCAATGAAAACTCAGTTAGTGCATAAAATTGTCCAAACGAACTCCGAAAAATCACAAAAATTGACACAACACTCCTATTGTTCTATGTTGACACGAGAAAAAAATTGAAAGCAATAAGAGGCAATGGATATCGTTTCGTCCCCAAAGGTGGGACGTTCCCTACCGAAACCATCATGCTTGGTGTGAGAAGCTCTGGTTTGTGAGAAGCATATACCCAAACCTGCCCCAAATGGGACAAAAAATTTACCATGACATGTTGATGCCACTCCATGATAGCATGCCAAGTTTCATGAATATTAGACGAGTTTTGGATTTACTAGAGTTTAAAAACCAGGTATCTCAATGTTTGCGGCCGAGTGACGGTGGGAGGGCGCGTGACATTCATTCCCATTTCTTGCACGGGACCTAAGCATGCAACCAAGAATGAATATTTGAATTTTCAACCAATTTATATGCATTAGAGCATGTGCATCTAGTTCAAATTTGAGTTATGCACATGAATGCATTGAAAACTCAGTTAATGCATAAAAATGTCGAAAAAAAACCCCAAAAAATCACAAAAAATGACACAACACTCCTGTTGTTCTATGTTGACACAGGAATTTTTTTGAAAGAAATAAGAGGGAATGGATATCGTTTCATCCCCAAATGTGGGACGTTCCCTATCGAAACCATCATGCTTGTTGTGAGAAGCTCTGGTTTGTGAGAAGCATATACCCAAACCTACCCCAAATGGGACAAAGAATTTACCACGTCATGTTGATGCCGCTCCATGATAGCCATCCAAGTTTCATGAATTTCAGACGAGTTTTGGTTTTACTAGCATTTAAAAACCAGGCATCTCAATGTTTTGCCCGCAATCAACAGCGCCCTGGTGTTTGAATTTCATTCTCATTTCTTGCATGGGACCTAAGCATGCACCTAAGGACACATCTTTGATTTTTCAAACAATTTATATGCACTGGAGCATGTGCATGTAGTTCAAATTTGAATTATGCACTTAAATGCATTAAAAACTCAATTAATGCATAAAAATGACCAAACGAACCCCAAAAAATCACAAAAGTTGACACAACACTCCTGTTGTTCTATGTTGACATGAGAAAAAAAATTGAAAGCAATAAGGGGCAATGGATATTGTTTCTTTCCCAAAGGTGGGACGTTCCCTACCGAAGCCATCATCCTGTGTGGGAGAAGCTCTGGTTTGTCAGAAGCACATACCCAAACCTGCCCCAAATGGGACAAAATTTTTACCACGACATGTTGATACCGCTCCATGATAGCATGCCAAGTTTCATGAATTTTAGACGAGTTTTGGATTTACTAGAATTTAAATACCATGTATCTCAGCGTTTGCTGCCGAGTGACAGTGGCAGGGTGCTTGATATTCATTCCCATTTCTTGCACGGGACCTAAGCAAGCAACCAAGAACACATATTTGAATTCTCAACCAATTTATATGCATTAGAGCATGTGCATGTAGTTCAAATTCAAATTATGAACATGAATGCATTGAAAACTCAGTTAATGCATTAAAATGTCCAAACAAACCCCGAAAAATTCACAAAAATTGACACAACACTCCTCTTCTTCTATGTTGACACGGGAAAATTTTTGAAAGCAATAAGAGGCAATGGATATCGTTTCGTCCCCAAATGTAGGACGTTCCCTATCGAAACCATCATGCTTGTTGTGAGAAGCTCTGGTTTGTGAGAAGCATATACCCAAACCTGCCCCGAATGGGACAAAACATTTACCATGACATGTTGATGCCGCTCCATGATAGCATGCCAAGTTTCATGAATTTCAGACGAGTTTTGGATTTAATAGAATTTAGAAACCAGGTATCTCAATGTTTGCGGATGAGTGACAGTGGCAGGGTGTTTGACATTCATTCCCGTTTCTTGCATGGGACCTAAGTATGCAACCAAGGACACAGATTTGAATTTTAAAACAATTTATATGCATTAGAGCATCTTCATGTAGTTCAAATTTGAATTATGCACATAAATGCATTGAAAACTCAATAAATGCATAAAATGTCCAAACGAACCCTGAAAAATCCCAAAAATTGACACAACACCCCTGTTGTTCTATGTTGACACTAGGAACAAAATTGAAATCAAGAAGAGGCAATGGATATCGTTTCATCCAGAAAGGAGAAAAGTTCCCTACCAAAACCATCAGGCTTGTTGTGAGAAGCTCTGGTTTGTGAGAAGCATATACCCAAACCTTCCCCAAATGGGACAAAAAATTTACCACGACATGTTGATGTCGCTCCATGATAGCATGCCAAGTTTCATAAATTTCAGACGAGTTGTGGATTAGTAGCATTTAAAAACCAGGTATCTCAATGTTTTGCCGGCAATCAACAGTGCCCTGGTGTTTGAAATTCATTCCGGGGTCTTGCATGGGAGCTAAGCTTGCACCTAAGGACACATATTTTATTTTTCAAACAACTTATATGCACTGGAGCATGTGCATGTAGTTCAAATTTGAATTATGCACTTAAATGCATTGAAAACTCAGTTAATGCATAAAAATGACCAAATGAACCCCAAAAAATCATAAAAATTGACACAACACTCCTGTTGTTCTATGTTGACACGAGAAATTTTTTGAAAGCAATAAGAGGCAATGGATATCGTTTCTTCCCCAAAGGTGGGACGTTCCCTATAGAAACCATCATGCTTGTCGTGAGAAGCTCTAGTTTGTGAGAAGCATATACCCAAACCTGCCCCAAATGGGACAAAAAAATTGCCACGACATGTTGATGCCGCTCCATGATAGCATGCCAAGTTTCATGAATTTTAGACGAGTTTTGTATTTACTAGAATTTAAAAACCAGGTATCTCAATGTTTGCGGCCGTGTGACGGTGGAGGGTGCTTGACATTCATTCACATTTCTTGCATGGGACCTAAGCATGCAACCAAGAACACATATTTGAATTTTCAACCAATTATATGCATTAGAACATGTGCATGTTTTTCAAATTTGAATTATGCACATGAATGCATTGAAAACTCAATTAATGCCTAAAAATGTCCAAACGAACCCCGAAAAATCACAAAAATTGACACAACACTCCTGTTGTTCTATGTTGACACGGGAATTTTTTTGAAAGCAATAAGAGGCAATGGACATCGTTTCATCCCCAAATGTGGGACGTTCCCTATCGAAACCATCATGCTTGTTGTGAGAAGCTCTGGTTTGTGAGAAGCATATACTCAAACCTGCCCCGAATGGGATAGAAAATTTAACACGGCATGTTGATGCCGCTCCATGATAGCAGGCCAAGTTTCATGAATTTCAGACGAGTTTTGGATTTAATAGAATTTAAAAACCAGGTATCTCAATGTTTGCGGATGAGTGACGGTCGCAGGGTGTTTGACATTCATTCCCGTTTCTTGCATGGGACCTAAGCATGCAACCAAGGACACATATTTGAATTTCAAACAATTTATATGCATTAGAGCATATTCATGTACTTACAATTTGAATTATGCACATAAATGCATTGAAAATTCAATTAATGCATAAAAATTTCCAAACGAACCCTGAAAAATCCCAAAAATTGACACAACACCCCTGTTGTTCTATGTTGACACTAGGAACAAAATTGAAATCGAGAAGAGGCAATGGATATCGTTTCGTCCAGAAAGGAGAAACGTTCCCTATCGAAACCATCATGCTTGTTGTGAGAAGCTCTGGTTTGTGAGAAGCATATACCCAAACCTGCCCCAAATGGGACAAAAAATGTACCACGACATGTTGATGCCGCTCCATGATAGCCACCCAAGTTTCATGAATTTCAGAGGAGTTTTGGATTTACTAGCATTTGAAAACCAGGTATGTCAATGTTTTGCCGGCAATCAACAGTGCCCTGGTGTTTGAAATTCATTCCCATTTCTTGCACGGGACCTAAGCATGCACCTAAGGACACATATTTGATTTTTCAAAAAATTTATATGCACTAGAGCATGTGCATGTAGTTCAAATATGAATTATGCACTTAAATGCATTGAAATCACAGTTAATGCATAAAAATGTCCAAAAGAACCCCGGAAAATAACAAAAGTTGACACAACACTCCTCTTGTTCTATGTTGACACGAGACAAAATTTGAAAGCAATAAGAGGCAATGGATATCGTTTCGTCCCCAAAGGTGGGACGTTCCCTACTGAAACATCATGCTTGGTGTGAGAAGCTCTGGTTTGTGAGAAGCATATACCCAAACCTGCCCCAAATGGGACAAAAATTCTACCACGACATGCTGATGCTGCTCCATGATAGCATGCCAAGTTTCATGAATTTTAGACGAGTTTTGGGTTTACTAGAATTTAAAAACCAAGTATCTCTATGTTTGCGGCCGAGTGACGGTGGCAGGGTGCTTGACATTCATTTCCCATTTCTTGCACGGGACCTAAGCAAGCAACCAAGAACACATATTTCAATTTTCAACCAATTTATATGCATTAGAGCATGTGCATGTTGTTCAAATTTGAATTATGCACATGAATGCATTGAAAACTCAGTTAATGCATAAAAATGTCCAAACAAACCCTGAAAAATCACAAAAATCGACACAACACTCCTGTTGTTCTATGTTGACACGGGAATTTTTTTGAAAGCAATAAGAGGCAATGGATATCGTTTCGTCCCCAAATGTGGGACGTTCCCTATCGAAACCATCATGCTTGTTGTGAGAAGCATATACCCAAACCTACCGTAAATGAGACAAAAAATTTACCACGACATGTTGATGCCGCTTCATGATAGCCTGCCAAGTTTCATGAATTTCAGATGAGTTTTGGATTTACTAGCATTTTAAAACAAGGTACCTCAATGTTTTGCCGGCAATCAACGGTGCCCTGGTGTTTGATATTCATTCCCATTTCTTGCATGGGACCTAAGCATGCACCTAAGGACACATATTTGATTTTTCAACCAATTTATATTCACTGGAGCATCTGCATGTAGTTCAAATTTGAATTATGCACTTAAATGCATTGAAAACTCAGTTAATGCATAAAAATGTCCAAACAAACCCCGAAAAATCACTAAAATTGACACAACACTCCTGTTGTTCTATGTTGACACGAGAAAAAATTTGGAAGCAATAAGAGGCAATTTATATCGTTTCATCCCCAAATGTGGGACGATCCCTACCGAAACCATCATGCTTGGTGTGAGAAGCACTGGTTCGTGAGAAGCATATACCCAAACCTGCCCCAAATGGGAAATTTTTTTTTACAACGACATGTTGATGCCGCTCCATCATGGCATGCCAAGTTTCATGAATTTTAGATGATTTTTGGATTTACTAGAATTTAAAAACCAGGTATCTCAATGTTTGCGGCCGAGTGATGGTGGCAGGGTGCTTGACATTCATCCCCATTTCTTGCATGGGACCTGATCATGCAACCAAGAACACATATTTGAATTTTAAACCAATTTATATGCATTAGAGCATGTGCATGTAGTTCAAATTTGAATTCTGCACATGAATGCATTGAAAACTCAGTTAATGCATAAAAATGTCCAAACGAACCGTGAAATATCACAAAAATTAACACAACACTCCTGTTGTTCTATGTTGACACGGGAAATTTTTTGAAAGCAATAAGAGGCAATGGATATCGTTTCGTCCCCAAATGTAGGACGTTCCCTATCGAAATCATCATGCTTATTGTGAGAAGCTCTGGTTTGTGAGAAGCATATACCCAAACCTGCCCCAAATGGGATAAAAAATTTACCACGACATGTTGATGCCGCTCCATGATAGCATGCCAAGTTTCATGAATGTCAGACGAGTTTTGGATTAGTTAGAATTTAGAAACCATGTATCTCAATGTTTGCGGTCGAGTGACGGTGGTAGGGTGTTTGACATTCATTCCCATTTCTTGCATGGGACCTAAGCATGCAACCAAGGACACATATTTGAATTTTCAACCAATTTATATGCATTAGAGCATGTGCATGTAGTTCAAATTTGAATTATGCACATAAATGCATTGAAAACTCAATTAATGCATAAAAATGTCCAAACGAACCCCGAAAAATCCCAAAAATTGGCACAACACTCCTGTTGTTCTATGTTGACACTAGGAAAAAATTGAAATCGAGAGTTGCAATGGATATCGTTTCGTCCAGAAAGAATAAACGTTCCCTACCAAAACCATCAGGCTTATTGTGAGAAGCTCTGGTTTGTGAGAAGCATATCCCCAAACCTGCCCCAAATGGGACAAAAAAATTTACCACGGCATGTTGATGCCGCTCCATGACAGCATGCCAAGTTTCATGAATTTCAGACGACCTTTGGATTTACTAGAATTTAAAAACCTGGTATCTCAATGTTTGTAGCCGAGTGACGGTGTCAAGGTGTTTGACATTCATTCCCATTTCTTGCATGGGCCCTAAGCAGGCAACTAAGGACACAGATTTGAATTTTCAACTAATTTATATGCATTAGAGCATGTGCATGTAGTTCAAATTTGAATTATGCACATGAATGCATAGAAAACTCAGTTAATGTATAAAAATTTCCAAGCGAACCCCGAAAAATCCCAAAAATTGACACAACACTCTTGCTGTTCTATGTTGACACTAGGAAAACATTTGAAATCGAGAAGAGGAAACAGATATCGTTTTGTCTAGAAATTGGAACGTTGCCTACCGAAACCATCACATTTGTTGTGAGAAGCTCTGGTTTATGATAAGCTTATACCCAAACATGCCCCAAATGGGACAAAAATTTTACCACGACATGTTGATGCCGCTCGATGATAGCATGCCAAGTTTCATGTATTTTGGACGAATTCTGGATTCACTAGAATTACAAAAGCAAGTACGTCGACGTTTGCCGGAGAGACACGGTGTCGTGGTGTTCGAATTTCATCCCCATTTCTTGCATGGTACATAAGCATAAACCCATGGACACATATATGATTTTACAACCCATGTTGGTGCACCGGAGCATGTGCACGTAATTTAATTTTGAATTGTGCACCTGAAATGGCTAGAAAACCAATTGAATGTATAAAATGTTCAAACGAACCCTGAATAATTCCAATTCTTTTACGACACACATATAGTTGCATGTTCACTGCAGATAAAAGGTCTAGTAATTCAAACACCGTCCATTGCCGCTGTGACCCCATTATGTAATTCAAATCAAGATGAAAAATCAAGTAGATCGCACACACTTTATTATCACCAACCGTGTGAGATGCAGCACAACATATCCTGGATCACCGCCGGTGTATAGTACGGCTATGGCTTACGCGAGAAGGTGCATAGGCTACTGTCCATAGCCGGCGTCTCAAGCGCAATAGCTCGCTCCCCAACTATCATTTCACTGTTCAATCGTTGCCGGTGAAAGATGGGCACGTGGACCCACGTCGTGAGGGAAACTTCGGTGGCTCACTCCGGCGAGAGCGCGTCCACAACCGTCATGCGCGTGCTAACTAGGTGCATGAGCACGGCCGCAATCTGCGACCGTTCGGCCAAGGCAGCCCAAACATCAGCTGTTGCTTCTCAGGTGGCGGCAGCAACATCCACCTCGGGGATAGCAACTGGCGAGAGCAGCACAACAGCTGTTCATTCCGCAGCGGCGTCCTTATCCATGATGGAGGCCACCCACGACCATGTCAAGGGCGCCCATGCCCAGCTCGTGGCGGTCACCGCACAAATCGAACGAAACTTCTCCGACAACGGTCGGCAACCCACGACCTAAGAGTTGGCAATCGCCGAGAGCGTTTGAGCAGTCGTCCGTTCCTCCGCCGCATACCTTGCGATGACGAAGCCCGTCCAAGCCCAGATCATGGCCGCCCACGCCCAGCTCTTGGCGGCCTTTTCCAAAGAGATGGCGGACGCAGATGGCGAGTTGCTTGCTGAGTATGGTGCAATGGATGCCACAGAGCCTTTTCCCCAGGAGACCGTCGGGCGCGAGCTCGACATGGAGGCGGCAGCGGAGTTCGACGAGCACCAGCCGTAGTACTAGTACTCTTTATTTTGTTTAATTAAGAGCGTCGGTCTTTAATTTGTTAGAGTAGTGTTTAGGTCAGCTAGCTCTGTTTAATTGTTGAACTTGCTCGATTAAGAAGTGTGGGTGTGCTGTAGTCTCCTTTGTGTACCCAAATTATGCAATGACGTGGATGACCACTGTAACCATGGAAATTCGAACCAATTTTTTTGATGTTCAAACACATCACAGACAGGTTAAGCTATCTAAATCGTTTGTGATGTTCATGTATCGTACACAGTTCTGAATAAGGGACCATGTTGGATGACACTTTGCGCGCCAGTTTTTTCACTGAAGCAATTCCATATTTTTGGCTTTCGCGGAAATATCTACCTCCCCGCCCCTCCCCCTTACCAAAAGCCACATTTCCCCTATTTCCGCCTTCCTTTCCAAGTTGAAACCTTCACTCCTTGCTTGTAGCGCCGCCTCCTCGCCGGCGACCCTTCTTCACGCTGCTCGGCCTTGTCTATCCAGGCAGGTAATCCACACCTGACCCCCATCCCCCTCCTCCTTCCACATCCCACATGCCCCGACCGCTGGCACGAGTGCGACACCTTCCACCCAAATCACCGACCCCTCCACCAAATAAGCGCCGCCCTAAGCCATGGTGCACGCAATATAGCCAGGACTTCAAGGAGCATTTGGTAGCAGAGAAGAAAATCGTGGCCGCACGCGCGGATGAGGTCGCGATGGCTGCCATTCGTGCCGACCCCCAGATCTTGGAGGAGCGCCTTGCCATTTGCTAGCTAGGCCGGTTAAGCATGCTCGGTTTACCCGTTGCGTGTGCTGCTCCTGCCTTTCCTTCACAAATTCTAGTGAATTGTGCTATCTAATTTACCATGCAATCTGTTGCTCTAGTGTATATGTTCTATATGTCATGCAGTGTGGTGCTCATTTATTGACTGTTTTGTTAATTAGTTGTCATCTTTGACTGTTTGGTTCAATTTTGCAAATGTGATGTTCAATTCTTTAGGCTGCAATTTTGTATTGTCTTCCATGTGAGAAACAAATTGAATTTATCTTTACAAAATACATGAGAAATGAATATAATTGCTATATTTCCAAGTTGTCAAGCATGCTTGGTTTGGTTATACATTGTGCAATGTGGTGCTTAGTTAATGTTTGGTTCATTTGTGTTGTGGTGTTTAGTTAACTGTTTGGTTCAATTCTACAATGCGATGTTCAATAGTTGTGGGTGCATTCTGTTATTGTATACCATGTGATGAATAAATTGAATTTGGCTGTAGTAAATACATGAGAAACTAATACAATTGCTATATTTCCAAGTTGTTAAGCATGCTTGTTTTGGTTAAATATCTGATCTTCTATTAGGAGTATGTTATATTGTGCAATGTGGTGCTCAGTTAATGTTTGGTTCATTTTTTGTGGTGTTTAGTTAACTGCTTGGTTCAATTCTGCAATGGTGATGTCCAATTGTCGTGCGTAGAATTTTGTATTGTTGTGCATGTGAGGAATAAATCAAATTTGGCTGCACTTAATACATGAGAAACATATACAAGTGCTATATTTCCTAGTTCACAATCATGCTTGCTTTGGATAAATGGGTTTTCCATGTGGCTTGAATTAATCTGATGAATCTGCAATGTGCTTATTTTTCATCAACATATTTACTGATAGCATGCAAACCCTTACATAACCTGATGACTAACTAGCTTATATGTCTTGCAGGGAAACAATGGGAAGCATCGAGGTTTACAATCGAGGTTAACACGTGCATGGTCCGTTGTCTAATAGCACATTTGTCGGATCACGTGTTCTGCAGACCCTTGAGAGGTTCAAACTCTGGGGTGCGCACGAAGAACACTCTCTCCCCAGCTCGCTCGCTCAACGATTCCAAGGCCTAGCTCGATGAACCCAAAGAACTAGGGACACAGGGGTTTATACTGGTTCGGGCCACCTCACGGTGTAATACCCTACTCCAGTGTGTGGTGGATTGCCTCGAGGGGCTAAGGATGAACTAGTATAGTGGTTGAACAGCCTCAGGAGGTGAGGTGTTCTTGAGCTCGATGAGCTGGTGAGTATGAAGATGATCTGAATGATCCCCCTTCGCTACGGTGGTGGCTAGGTCCTATTTATAGTTGCCTTGGTCCTCTTCCCCAAATGTTTAGGCGGGAAGGGATCCCACAACGTCCAAGTTTGAAGGGGGACAACTAGGAAAAGCTATCCTGACAAAAGTAGTCTTCACCTGCCAAAGACTCTGGTGGTGATGCTACTGTGGGCTCCGCGATGACCTCCGTCCTGCCATCCTGGCGGTCTTGGTCTTGTTGCACCGATATGTAAACCTTTGTGTGATGCCTCGGGACTCCTCGCCTGCGCTTGCCTCCTTAGCACCAAAGAGGAAACTGGTACACTACGCGCGCTGGTGCCCGCTTGGCCATGGTCGTCATGGCTCACGTCACGCGAACCTCGCGAGGTGCCCCTGATACGTCTCCAACGTATCTATAATTTATGAAGTATTCATGCTGTTATTTCATCATTCTTGGGTGTTTTACAATCATTTTATATCAACTTTATATCTTTATTGGGACTAACCTATTGACCCAGTGCCCAGTGCCAGTTGCTGTTTTTTGCTTGTTTTTTACATCGCAGAAAATCAAAATCAAACGGAGTCCAAACACCGCGAAACTATTTTTTCGATATTTTATGGACCAGAAGGAAACCAATGGGCCAGAACAGCACCTGGGGGTGCCCCGAGGGGGGCACAACCCACCAGGGCGCGCCAGGCCCACCTGGCGCGCCCAGGTGGGTTGTGCCCACCTCGTTGGCCTCCCGTACCCCTTCTTTGCACTATAAATTCCCAAATATTCCAAAACCCCTCGGGGTTAACCTAGATCAAAAGTTTCGCCACCGCAAGGCTCTGTATCCACTGAAAACCAATCTAGACCCTTTCCGGCACCCTGTCGGAGGGGGGAATCATCTCCGCTGGCCATCTTCATCATCTCGGCGGCCACCACGATGAGGAGGGAGTAGTCCACCCTCGGGGCTGAGGGTTTGTACCAGTAGATATGGGTTTAATCTCTCTCTTGTGTTCTTGAGATATCACGATCTTAATGTATCGCGGGCTTTGTTAATATAGTTGGATCATATGGTGTTTTCTCCTCTCTATCTTGTTGTGATGAATTGAGTTTTCCCTTTGAAATTTCGTTGTTATCAGATTGAATACTTTTATAGATTTGAGAACACTTGATGTATGTCTTGCATATGAATAATCGTGGTGACAATGGGGTATCATATTGCTTCACTTCATATATGTTTTGGCACTCAACTTGCGGATTCCCGAGGTGACATTGGGGTAATCTATGCATACTGGTTGATGTATGTTCTTGACTTTGTTTCACCGGTAGAAATCTTGGGGCACTCTTTCAAGTTCTTTGTGTTGGATTGAGTATTATGAATATGAATTTGCTTTGGTGTTATTTTAGTACGAACTCTAGGATAGATCAAACGGAAAGAATAGCTTTGTGTTATTTTAGTATGAACTCTTGAATAGATCAAACGGAAAGAATAGCTTTGAGGTGGTTTCATACCCTACAAACAATTTATTCTTATGTTCTCCGCTAGATAGGAACTTTGTAGTGATTCTTCATCGCACTTTGAGGGGTGGTTTGATGTATACTATGCAACCTTCTCCTTGTAGACATTGTTGGGCCTCCAAGTGCAGAGGTTTGTAGGACAATACCAAATTTCCCTCAAGTGGATGACCTAGGGTTTATCAATGCGTGGGAGGTGTAGGATGAAGATGGTCTCTCTCAAACAACCCTGCAACCAAATAACAAAGAGTTTCTTGTGTCCCCAACACACCGAATACAATGGTAAATTGTATAGGTGCACTAGTTCGGCGAAGAGATGGTGATACAAGTGCAATATGGATGGTAGATATAGGTTTTTGTAATCTGAAAATATAAAAACAGCAAGGTAGCAAGCGATAAAAGTGAGCGTAAACGGTATTGCAATGCTTCGAAACAAGGCCTAGGGTTCATACTTTCACTAGTGCAAGTTCTCTCAACAATAATAACATAATCGGATCATATAACTATCCCTCAACATGCAACAAAGAGTCACTCCAAAGTCACTAAAAGCGGAGAACAAACGAAGAGATTATTGTAGGGTACGAAACCACCTCAAAGTTATCCTTCCTGATCGATCTATTCAAGAGTCCGTAGTAAAATAACACGAAGCCATTCTTTCCGTTCGATCTATCATAGAGTTCGTACTAGAATAACACCTTAAGACACAAATCAACCAAAACCCTAATGTCACCTTGATACTCCAATATCACCTCAAGTATCCGTGGGTATGATTATACGATATGCATCACACAATCTCAGATTCATCTATTCAACCAACACAAAGTACTTCAAAGAGTGCCCCAAAGTTTCTACCGGGGAGTCAAGACGAAAACGTGTGCCAACCCCTATGCATAAGTTCACGAGGTCACGGAACTCGCAAGTTGATCACCAAAACATACATCAAGTGGATCACGTGAATATCCCATTGTCACCACAGATAAGCACATGCAAGACATACATCAAGTGTTCTCAAATCCTCCTTAAAGACTCAATCTGATAAGATAACTTCAAAGGGAAAACTCAATCCATTACAAGAGAGGAGAGGGGGAGAAACATCATAAGATCCAACTATAATAGCAAAGCTCGTGATACATCAAGATCGTGCCAAATCAAGAACACGAGAGAGAGAGAGAGATCAAACACATAGCTACTGGTACATACCCTCAGCCCTGAGGGTGGACTACTCCCTCCTCCTCATTGAGAGCACCGGGATGATGAAGATGGCCACCGGTGAGGGATCCCCCCTCCGGCAGGGTGCCGGAACAGGGTCCATATTGGTTTTCGGTGGCTGCAGAGGCTTGCGGCGGCGGAACTCCCAATCTATTCTGTTCCTCGATGCTTTTAGGGTATACGGATATATATAGGCGAAAGAAGTCGGTCAGGGGAGCCACAAGGAGCCCACGAGGGTGGGGGGCGAGCACAGGGGGGCATGCGCGCCTCCCTGCCTTGTGGCCACCTCGAAGCTTCCCTGACGTCTACTCCAAGTCTCCTCGATTGCTTCCGTTCCAAAAATAACTCTCCCGAAGGTTTCATTCCGTTTGGACTCCGTTTGATATTCCTTTTCTTCGAAACACTGAAATAGGCAAGAAAACAACAATTTGGGCTGGGCCTCCAGTGAATAGGTTAGTCCCAAAAATAATATAGAAGTGTTTAGTAAAGCCCATAAACGTCCAAAATAGATAATATAATAGCATGAATACTTCATAAATTATAGATACATTGGAGACGTATCAGCATGCCCAAGCATAATTCCTGCTCGTCCTCGAGTAGGTAAATGATAAAAGAAATAATTTATGAAGTGTGAATGCTAGCAGGTGCACAAGTTTGATGAATGATAATTTCAATCACCTTTTCTAGCATCATTATATGTCATAACAGTAGCTCATATCATAAAGCTTCTCATGACCAAGTAACAAGCTATTCACATGTTAAAGTATAGATCATAAACTTTCTTGAAAACTAACAAACCGTGTTTATTAGTCATCAAAAAATTACAATTCATCTTATTTTCAAGAAGAGTCTATGTCAGAGCTTTGATTTAGCAAATCCCACATACTCAACTATCATATAGTCTTCCATGATTGCTACCACTCAAAGCATATTTTTAGAACAAATAGCATCCATCGAACACAGAGAAAGATAGGGGCTTAATGTTTCGCCTCCCAACTTACTTATCATATAGATAATTGTCAACAATAATAATTCATGATCAAATATATTTGAATGGCCATATATGCTTAGATCTTTCCCTATCACATGATGCCTGCCAACTAAAAAGTAGGTTCGAATGAGAAGAAATACTACTGACTCTTGCATAAAAGTAAAAGATAGGCCCTTCGCAGAGGGAAGCAGGTATTTGCAGAGGTGCCAGAGCTCGAAGCTTTAAAACGGAGATGAAAATAATTTTGATAGGTATGCTTTCATTATCAACATAACGACCAAGAGTTCCCAATATCTTCCATACTAGATACATTATAGGCGGTTCCCAAACAGAAAGGTAAAGATTTTACTCCCCCTCCACCAACAATCACACTCCACGGCTTATCCGAAATAACGGGTGCCTTCCAACTATCAACAATCCTGGGGGAGTTTTGTTTAAATTATTTGCGATTTTGTTTTTGGTCTTTTGATCATAGGACTGGGTATCCCAGTTACCAGCCATTTTCTCGTGAATGATGAGCGGAGTCCACTCATCGTGAGAATAACCCACCTAGCATGGAAGATACTGACAGCCCCTAGCCGCTACATGAGCGATTCGGGCATACAAAACAAATTATTATTTGAAGGTTTAGAGTTTGGCACATGCAAATTTACTTGGAACGGTAGGTAAATACCGCATATAGGTAGATATGGTGGACACTCATGGAAGGAACTTGGTTCAAGGATTTTGGATGCACAAGCAGCATTCCCGCTTAGTACAGATATTCTGGCCAGCAAAGGATTTTAAATAGCAAGCACCACATGTTAGAGGATCCATAACAACATAACTTCTATACAAATATACCCAAGCATAACTCATTATGTTGTCTTCCTTGTCCAACTTCAACTAATTTCCTCAGGTTTGAAAATAATTAATCGGGATCACAATCATATAAGATGTCCAAGATAGTATATTTATATGTGAAATCTCTCTTCCTTCAATATTCTTTCATGAATTGTTCAAGTGACCAATACAATGTTTGCTAACCTTCAATAAATTTACCACCTCTACTTCTTATATGTGAAGTCATTACTCCCCATGGGATAAGCATATGAAACATACATAATTTCACCTTTATGACATTCAAATCATTCAACCATTTACTCATAGGATATAAGTGAAGCACATGAGTAAATGACAAACTACTCCAAAAAGATATAAGTGAAGATCAATGAGTAGTTAAATAATTATGTAACTATGTGAAGACTCTCTCTCATTTAAGAATTTAAGATCTTGGTATTTTATTCATACAGCAAGCAAAACAAAATAAAACGACATTTCAAGGATAGCACTCATCATGTGAAGAAGCAAAAACTTAGGCTCAACCGAAACTAACCGATAATTGTTGAAGAAGAAAGGTGGGATGCCTACCGGGGCATCCCCAAGCTTAGATGCTTCAGACTTCTTGAAATATTATGTTGGGGTGCCTTGGGCATCCCCAAGCTTGAACTTTTTTGACTCCTTAATTCCTCTCATATCACGGTTTCCTAAATCTCGAAAGCTTCATCCACACCAAACTCAACAAGAACTCGTGAGATAAGTTAGTATAAACCAATGCAAAAAACTTATCATTTTCTACTGTAACAAATCACTAAAATTATTATTCAACATTTCATACTAAATTACTCTGCATATTTAATACTCCTATCCTCGAATATAATCAGTAAACAAGCAAACATATGCAAACAATGCAAACATAACAGCAATCTGCCAAAACAGTACAGTTTGTAAAGAATGCAAGATTCATCATACTTCCCTAACTCCAAACATTATGAAATTCTACCGCACTATAGAAAATTTACCAGAGATCAATATGCAAAAGTTTCAACATTTTATCACCTTCTGACTTTTCTAGGGAATTTTTGCAACAGCGGTAAACTTTCTGTTTTGAAACAGCAACAGGTATACTTGCAAAAAAAAGCAAGGTAAAAGCTATCCTTGACATTTTTATTGAAACTAGAGATGCAAAACATTATTCTAAATAACAGCAAGAAAAAACTAACAAAATAAAATGACGCTCCAAGGAAAACACATATCATGTGGTGAATAAAAATATAGCTCCAAGTAAAGTTACCGATGAACGAAGACGAAAGAGGGGATGCCATCCGGGGCATCCCCAAGCTTAGGCTCTTGGTTGTCCTTGAATATTACCTTGGGGTGCCTTGGGCATCCCCAAGCTTAGGCTCTTGCCACTCCTTATTCCATAGTCCATTGAATCTTTACCCAAAACTTGAAAACTTCACAACACAAAACTTAACAGAAAACTCGTAAGCTCCGTTAGTATATAAAAAAAATCACCACTTAGGTACTGTTGTGAACTCATTCTAAATTCATATTGCTGAAATATATACTGTATTACAACTTCTCTATGGTTCATAGAATCCAATACTACTCATAGATTCATCAAAATAAGCAAACAACGCAATGAAAACAGAATCTGTCAAAAAACAGAACAGTCTGTAGTAATCTGTATCAAACCTAAACTTCTGGAACTCAGAAAAATCTGCCAAAATATGAAGACCTATAAAATTTGATTATTGATCTACTGCAATTGGAATCATTATTTTATCACTTTCTGGTGATTTTTAACAATTATTTTCGTGAGAAGAAAGTTTCTGTCCTTTTCAGCAAGATCAAATAATTATCATCCAAGAATATCCTATAGGTCTTACTTGGCACAAACACTAATTAAAACATAAAACCACATCTAACCAGAGGCTAGATGATTTATTTATTACTAAACAGGAACAAAAAGCAAGGAACAAAAATAAAATTGGGTTGCCTCCCAACAAGCGCTATCGTTTAACGCCCCTAGCTAGGCATGATGATTTCAATGATGCTCACATAATAGATAAGGATTGAAACATAAAGAGAGCATCATGAAGAATATGACTAGCACATTTAAGTCTAACCCACTTCCTATGCATAGGTATTTTGTGATAAAACAACTTATGGGAACAATAATCAACTAGCATAGGAAGGCAAAACAAGCATAACTTCAAAAATTTAAGCACATAGAGAGGAAACTTGATATTATTACAATTCCTACGAGCATATATTGCTCCCTCATAATAATTTTCAGTAGCATCATGATTGAATTCCACAATATAACTATCATTTGAGGCATAATCCAATTGAAAATTAAAATCAAGATGACAAGTTTCATGGTTACCATTATTCTTAATAGCATACAAGTCATCACAATAATCATCATAGATAGCAACTTTGTTCTCATAATCAATTGGAACCTCTTCCGAAATAGTGGATTTATCACTAAATAAAGTCATGTCCTCTCCAAATCCACTTTCATAATTATCACAATAATATTCAACATCCTCCAAAATAGTGGGATCATTAGGGATCATTACTTCCTAAAGTTGACACTCTTCCAAACCCACTTTCATCAATATAATCATCATAAATAGGAGGCATACTATCATCATAATGAATTTTCTCATCAAAACTTGGGAGGCTAAAAATATCATATTCATCAAACATAGCATCCCCAAGCTTGTGGCTTTGCATATCATTAGCATTATGGATATTCAAGGAATTCATACTAACAACATTACAATCATGCTCGTCACACAAAGATTTAGTGCCAAACATTCTAATGCATTCTTCTTCTAACATTTTGGCACAATTATCGGAATCCTTATTTTCACAAAAGATATTAAAAGATGAAGCATATGAGGAACCCTTAATTCCATTTTTTTGTATTTTCTTTTATAAACTAAACTAGTGATAAAACAAGAAACTAAAAGATTCGATTGCAAGATCTAAAGATATACCTTCAAGCACTAACCTCCCCGGCAACGGCGCTAGAAAAGAGCTTGATGTCTACTACGCAACCTTCTCCTGGTAGACGTTGTTGGGCCTCCAAGTGCAGAGGTTTGTAGGACAGTACCAAATTTCCCTCAAGTGGATGACCTAAGGTTTATCAATCCGTGGGAGGTGTAGGATGAAGAGGGTCTCTCTGAAACAACTCTGCAACCAAATAACAAAGAGTATCTTGTGTCCCAACACACCCAATACAATGGTAAATTGTATAGGTGCACTAGTTCAGCGAAGAGATGGTGATACAAGTGCAATATGGATGGTAGATATAGGTTTTTGTAATCAGAAAATATAAAAACAGCAAGGTAGCAAGCGATAAAAGTGAGAGTAAACGGTATTGCAATGCTTCGAAACAAGGCCTAGGGTTCATACTTTCACTAGTGCAATTTCTCTCAACAATAATAACATAATTGGATCATATAACTATCCCTCAACATGCAACAAATAGTCACTCCAAAATCACTAATAGCGGAGAACAAACGAAGAGATTATTGTAGGGTACGAAACCTCCTCAAAGTTATCCTTTCTAATCGATCTATTCAAGAGTCCATAGTAAAATAACACGAAGCTATTCTTTCCGTTCGATCTATCATAGAGTTCGTACTAGAATAACACCTTAAGACACAAATCAACCAAAACCCTAATGTCACCTCGATACTCCAATGTCACCTCAAGTATCCGTGGGTATGATTATATGATATGCATCACACAATCTCAGATTCATCTATTCAACCAACACAAAGTACTTCAAAGAGTGCCCCAAAGTTTCTACCAGAGAGTCAAGACGAAAACGTGTGCCAACCCCTATACATAATTTCACGAGGTCACAAAACTCGCAAATTGATCACCAAAACATACATCAAGTGGATCACGTGAATATCCCATTGTCACCACAGATAAGCACATGCAAGACATACATCAAGTGTTCTCAAATCCTTAAAGACTCAATTCGATAAGATAACTTCAAAGGGAGAACTCAATCCATTACAAGAGAGGAGAGGGGGAGAAACATCATAATATCCAACTATAATAGCAAAGCTTGCGATACATCAAGATCGTGCCAAATCAAGAACACGAGAGAGAGAGATAAAACACATAGCTACTGGTACATACCCTCAGCCCCGAGGGTGGACTACTCCCTCCTCGTCATGGACAGCGTCGGGATGATGAAGATGGCCACCGGTGAGGGATCCCCCTTCGGCAGGGTGCCGGAACAGGGTCTCGATTGGTTTTCAGTGGCTACAGAGGCTTGCGGCAACAGAACTCCCGGCCTGTTCTGGTCCTCGATGTTTTTAGGGTATATGGATATATATAGGTGAGAGAAGTCAGTCAGAGGAGCCACGAGGGGCGCGCGCCCAGGAGGGCAGGCGCGCCTCCCTGCCTCGTGGACACCTCGAGCTTCCCTAACGTCTACTCCAAGTCTCCTGGATTGCTTCCGTTCCAAAAGTAACTCTCCCAAAGGTTTCATTCTGTTTGGACTCTGTTTGATATTACTTCTCTTCGAAACACTGAAATAGGCAAGAAAATCGCAATTTGGGATGGGCCTCCAGTTAATAGGTTAGTCCCAAAAATAATATAAAAGTGTTTAGTAAAGCCCATAAACGTTCAAAACAGATAATATAATAGCATGAATACTTCATAAATTATAGATACGTTGGATACGTATCATGGTTATATGATCCAATTATATTAGCATTGTTGAGAGATTGCACTAGCGAAAGTACATACCCTAGGCCTCATTTTCAAGCATTGCAATACCGTTTTTGTGCCCGTTTACTATTTGCTACCTTGCTGTTTTTATTTATTCAGATTATAAAAATATATTTCTACCATCCATATTACACTTTTATCACCATCTCTTCGCCGAACTAGTGCACCTATAAAATTTGCCAATGTATTGGGTGTATTGGGTACACAAGAGATTTTTTATATTTCGTTGCATGGTCGTTTGAGAGAGACCATCTTCATCCTACACCTCTCACAGATTGATATACCTTAGGCCATCCACTTGAGGGAAAATTGCTACTGTCCTACAAAACTCTGCGCTTGGAGGCCCAACACGTGTCTACAAGAATAAAGTTGCGTAGTAGACATCAGCCCCTTGCATAGATATCTCCGCTCCTCGGGAGCCAGCCTTGTGAGACTACCCCCAGGGAGGTCTTGGCGTCGTCCGCCTCGCGAGGCTTGGCCCCTCGTGAGGGTCTTGAGTGGTTACTGCTGAAGCTGGGTCGTACCGGGCCATTGACGGAGCCACGCTCGTGGGCCGCAGGCAGGCAAGTCTTGTAACATCCCAATTTTCAATTTGGATGTTATACATAGGTCATCATATGCATATCATATTTTACATTTTGATTTGTGATCCTAGAAATCTTAAGCAACTCAAGGACCCAAGGAGAGAGTTGGGAATTTCATTTATTTTCATATTTTGAATTTTTCTCAAATTTGGAAAGAGGATCAATTTGGTTTTAATATTTTCTCTCCAATTATTTCCAAATAAAAGAGAGAAGATAATATGACTTATTCGAAAGAGAGGAATATTGGAGAAGAAATTTTAAAATCAAATTTATATTTTGTTTGGATTTTAATTGCTATTTTTTTGAATTAGAAAAATATGCATTTTGAAAATTGCATTTTAGGCCAGAAAAATGTTCACCATGTTCTAAATATTTTATTTGGACGGTGAAAATTGTTTTTGGTATTTTTAGATTTTTTTATATTTTTTTAGGATTTTCCTTTCAGGCAAAATTTTATTTCAAAACAAAACTTTTCCTGCCCGCCTGGGCCGAAGCCCAGCCGAGCAGGCCGGCCCACCAGGCGTCGCCGCCTTCCTCCCACGCACCGCCCCGCTCCCGCAAGGACGCCGAGGGGAGTCCAAGCCGGACTCCACCCCGCACCACCCCCTGGCCTTTAAAAGCCGCCGCCGCGCCGCCTCCTCCTCCCAACCTCTCCCCGAGCCGCCGCAGCCCGTAGCCCGCAGCCGCCACCGCCGCGCCTTGCGCCGCCCGCCGTCGCGCCTGCCGCCGTCGCCACACAGCGCTGCACCGCCCCTGCCTCGCCGCGCCGGAGCCGCCGCCGCCGTTGACCGCCGCCGCCCGTCGGTTTTTTCGCCGGTTTTAGGTATAAAGCCTAGATCATTTTTTAAGGTTTTGTCGGGTTTCTTTTCGGTTCAACGGTTTAGATCAGTTTTTTCGAGTTCGCTAGTTAACGAACGTTCACTCGAACGTCTCTATTAGTGAACGTATTCGTTCGTTTTCCCCTGATAGCGAACGTTCGTTCATTAGGTTTTTCTTTTTATTTTATTTTCGGCCAGGGACCTATCCGCGATTATTTTTATCGCAGATTAGCCCCTGATCTGCAAACCCTCACAACTTTTTGCTCGTTTATCCAAATCTAGTGAAACCAACGCCAATATCTTCGTCTCGGACCCCTCTTTCTAGTTAACCAACTTGAACATGGTTTTGACAATTTAAAATTTGGTTGCAAGCAGATTTGAATTTGAACTTATATTTACCGCAGTATGAGTTTCGTAGCTCCGATTCGATTGATTCTTTTTGCAAATGGAAGCACTTCTCTTGTACTTTCAGATTGGACTTTCTCATTTGAGTTTTATCCTTTCATCTTATGCTTAAGTGCTTATGTATGCTATTGTTTGTTTGCGATAGAGTTTCCGGAGTGCGAAGCATGCTACTATGAGTCACTAGGGTTTTTTGATCGTCAGCAAGGCAAGTAACGCTTTGATCATACCCCTTTATTACCTAGTTTTTATGCATTAGTCTCAATCCTCAAACGTTGCATGAGTAGGATCTGATTAACATGTGGGTATTGGGAAGTAGTTGATGAGGTAGAACCTATTGTCCTGTATTGCAAACCTTGGGAGTTACTTCTATGTTATGCTTATACTTCTATGCTATGCTCGTAGATGTGATTTGGTTTGAGAGATCCATGTCAGATGTGAGTGTATTATTAATGGTTAAACTTAAGGTGGCTACTTTAATACACATCTAGGTGGATTGTTTGCGGGGACCTGGGGAATCCAGTGTTGTCCAAGGAGATCCCGGGGAATCCGTGTGATCATCCTATGGTTCGCCACCTAGGCTCAAAGGGATCATAGGATTATTCATGCTAGAAACTTCTGTGTGCAGCCACAAGCCATTATGGGATCCGGCATAGTTGAGTATGTTGTGTGACCTCTTTTAGTGGTAAACTAGCAGATGTAGGGGATGTAGGTGGTATGGTTTACCCGTCGAAAGAGTTAATGCTTCTGAAAGACTGTGTCTTGGTCATCCATTTCTCAAACACCATGAAGTGCGAGAAATTCAACGGAGGAGATCGAGTCTTCTAGGGAAAAGTGCGCAAACCTCTGTAGAGTGTACAAACTAATCATGGTTAGTCGTGTCCCCAGTTATGGACATCTTGAGTATCTGGTGCTTGAATTATTATTTTGATATCATCACTTTACTTAATTAATTTGTTGGGTTATTAATTACTAATTTTGGGATTGAGATGGGGTTTCCATACTCAATGTTTTCAACCAACTTGATAGTTAAATAAAATATATTCCTTTGTAGTAGGGAAAAAATGGCTTTATGCAAAATAATAACCATAGAGCCTCCACCAGCCATATATGCATGTATTGATAATTGTTATTTCGTTCAATGCTCTATAGTGTTATTTTGCCAGCATATTCCATGTGCTGACCGTTTCAGGCTGCAACGCATTATGTTGCAGACTTTTCAGACGAAGAGTAAGGCGCTAGGTCGTTGTCGTGCACCCAGCTATGCCATTGGAGTTGATGGACTCATTTACCTTCGAAGCTTCCGTTGTTATCGTATTTAGTTGGCCTTCAGCTATATTATTGTAATAAGTTCTCTCTTGAGACCGTTGATGCAATAAGTGTGTTATTCAAATTTGTTATAAATCCTTCAAGTACTGTGTGTGTCAGCATTACTGATCCAGGGATGACACTTATGCACAGAGATTTGACCCTCTGAGGTCGGATCGCTACAAGATGGTATCAGAGCACATGCTGACTGTAGGGCGCGCCCACTAAGATAAGCCATAGGTCACTCTTCTCTACTCATTTCTGACTCTTCTCCATTTTCTACTCTATAGATGGCGGACCCAAGGGACAAGTTTGCCCAACCAGATGAAGACACACCTTCTGGATGACACTTGAAGGAAGTCGCCAGGTACCTGAACATCGGAATACCAAGCTTCACTGGGACCTACACCGCCACTTTACCAGAAGAGGAGCGTTGGATGATTCGAGTTCATGTTCCCGGAAGGACATTTGCGCCAGTTACTGAGCCCATATAGTTTTCTTTTAATGCACCAACCTGGAGTCTAGGAAAGAGCATGGCATCCCACATCGCCATGGGACACATCGGTGAAGTTTACAACAAGGATCTTAAGGACACCATATACCAGATATGTGGGCGCTGAGATGAGCAATGGGAGATGATTAGCACCAGGAGGGACAAGTCCATTGCAGCCTACATCCATGAGTTAAACCAGCACATTCGCCGTCAGGAGAACCAATTGTGCACCAACATGCTAGATATGAAGAAGGTGATGACCAGGAACATGGAGCTTGAAGAGGAACTCAAGACTACACGCGATGGATATGATGTCGGGGGTTGGGTGCGACATATGCCAATGGATGGCTTATCATGGTGGGAGCGAGTAGAACGTCGTCGGTGCCTGGAAGCGGGATGAGGCGTAGACACGAACGCCGGCGCACTTTACCCAGGTTAGGGGCTCTCATAGGAGATAACACCCCTAGTCCTGCTCTACGGGGTCTCCGCATGATCACTAAGGCACTAGTGAGTACAATGGTGCTCCTCGAGCTGTATGCTAGAGGTAGGAGAAGGCAAGGCTAGCTCTCTCCTTTCTCTATGGGTCGGTCTAGTTCTAACAGGTTGGGGACCCTTTGAATGGGTGCCTTGGGGGTTTATAGGCCTACCCCCCAGGGGTACAATAGTAATCCGGCTGGGTGTAGGTCCCGACCGTTAGTCTTTCTGGTGGCCGGCTTCTCCGCCGGCTGCTAGGGCCCGCCACCTGAGGGGCCCCACCGACTAGTCTGGTATGGAGCCGACAGGCTGACTCCGCCGCTCACGGGTCATGTCGGCTACTGATCACTGTAGCCGTGATGCTAATGACGCAGGCTCGATCAAGGGAGCGTGGCTACAGCCCCGCCGCCTGGCGGTTGATTACTGTAGCCACTCCGCGTCTCGTGTGGTTAATGGCGCGTGGGTCCCGAGGAAGGGGTGGGCCGACTGCTGGGGGCCGACCTCCCTCGGATCCGACTGGTGGGGCTCTAGCCGTCTTCCGGGCTCTGGCTGATCGGTGGGCCCGTCGTCCTTGGGCCGTACCGACATCCTCATAACCCACAAGTATAGGGGATCGCAACAACTTTCGAGGGTAGAGTATTCAACCCAAATTTATTGATTCGACACAAGGGGAGCCAAAGAATATTCTCAAGTATTAGCAGCTGAGTTGTCAATTCAACCATACCTGGAAACTTAGTATCTGCAGCAAAGTGTTTAGTAGCAAAGTAATATGATAGTGGTGGCAACGGTAACAAAAGAGCAAAGAAAGCAAAGTAATATTTTTTGGTGTTTTCTAGTGATTGTAACAGTAGCAACGGGAAAGTAAATAAGTGTAAACCAGTATATGGAAAGCTCGTAGGCATCGGATCAGTAATGGATAATTATGCCGGATGCGGTTCATCATGTAACAGTCATAACATAGGGTGACACAGAACTAGCTCCAATTCATCAATGTAATGTAGGCATGTATTCTGAATATAGTCATACGTGCTTATGGAAAAGAACTTGCATGACATCTTTTGTCCTACCCTCCCGTGGCAGCGGGGTCCTAACGGAAACTAAGGGATATTAAGGCCTCCTTTTAATAGAGAACCGGAACAAAGCATTAGCACATGGTGAATACATGAACTCCTCATACTATAGTCATCACCGGGAGTGGTCCCGATTATTGTCACTTCGGGGTTGCCGGATCATAACACATAGTAGGTGACTACAGACTTGCAAGATAGGATCAAGAACTCCCATATATTCATGAAAACATAATAGGTTCAGATATGAAATCATGGCACTCGGGCCCTAGTGACAAGCATTAAGCATAGCAAAGTCATAGCAACATCAATCTCAGAACATAATGGACACTAGGGATCAAACCCTAACAAAACTAACTCGATTACATGGTAAATCTCATCCAACCCATCACCGTCCAGCAAGCCTACGATGGAATTACTCACGCACGGCGGTGAGCATCATGAAATTGGTCATGGAGGATGGTTGATGATGACGACGACGACGAATCCCCCTCTCCGGAGCCCCGAACGGACTCCAGATCAGCCCTCCCGAGAGGTTTTAGGGCTTGGCGGCGGCTCCGTATCGTAAAACGTGATGATTTCTTCTCCTCTATATTTTTCTCTCCGAAAGCAAATATATAGAGTTGGAGTTGGCGTCGGAGGGTCTCCAGGGAGCCCACGAGGTAGGTGGCGCGCCCTAGAGGGGGGGGGGCGACCCCACCCTCGTGGACAGGGTGTGGCCCCCCTGGTCTTCATCTTTGGCGAGGATGTCGGTGTACTAAAGTAGGGGTACCCTAGTATCCCGAACTTGTGCACGGGCAGTCGCAGCACCCCGCGGCAAGGCCCCCCAGGTGATCGCCAAGGCTCTCTATGGTTCCTTTGGAGCCATTCGAGAACAAAGTATTTAAGCCAAGGAGACAAGTGCCCGGCAAGAGGAGCTTGCCGGGAAGGCCGCTCGAGGCACAAGACCCCGGCAAGAGGAGCTTGCCGGGAAGGCCAACCAGAGCATCTCAAAGAACCTGCCGCGACGCGCCACGCGTCCTGGCAGGACTCGACGAGCGACAAGTTCCCGGACGCGGCAAGACAACGGCCGCGGCAAGGCACTTGCCGCGGCGGGCAACCACCCTGTACCTACGCTCCAGCTCACCCACCTACGTGTCGCTCCGGGACCCTTCCTGGCGTACGTGGCGGAGGCTGTGCAGCCAGGGGTACACTGTGGCATGCGGCGCTGACAAGATCGCCATCATGGCGAGCGGTGGCGCCCCTGACGGTCCCTTTTCTGCACCGTCAGGGCGACGTAGATAGGCATTTAATGCCTTTGTCCCCTGCCGTCAGGGTTAGGTATGATATACTGTGTAGGTAGCTGTACCTACCACAACATATTTCCATTTTTGCCCTTGCCTACGTTGCCACCTGTTGGAGACCCCTTGAACATATAAAAGGAGGCCCATGCACAACGTAGAGGGGGATCGGCCCCCGGAGAGCGATCTCTGAGAGGAAAACAGAAGAACGCTCGGTCTCGTTAGCTGCTTGAGTGTACTGTAGCACTCAGCGCTCCCGAGCAAGAACTCAATACAATCCACAAAGCAGCAGTAGGAGTATTATCTCTCCGGAGAGCTCCGAAGCTGGGTAACCCCCCCCCCCCGTGTGCTTCGCCTCGATCCGCTCTTCGCGCGACCTCCGCTCCCCGCCGAACCGAGAAGGGGCTCCGTCCCCATAGGTGTTCGAGGAGCCAGAAAACCCCAGCATCTTTGGCGCGCCAGGTAGGGGGGGCGTCGAGGTTGTGTGAACCTGATCCGGCGTTCACGCGAGCTAAATCTTCATCGACTTCATCGACATGCTGCCGAAGAAGAAGGCTTCGGAGGCGGCTGCGCCGTCCGCGTCGAATCCACCGCCGCCACAGCAAACGGCCGGTGGGGAGGACACCGGCGGAAGAACGGGCGTTGACGAGGGAGCCCATGGTGCCACCAAGTCCAAGGACAAGACCGCGCTGCCCGTCGGCGGCGTAGCCGGCTCCCACGACGACCGGGCGTCCGTAGACGCACCGCGCCCATCTCAAGAGGCGCAGGACCGGCAGCGTCGTGGTACTCACGGTACCGAGCGCTCGCTGGACCCAAATTGAGCTGGCGGATCCCGGGATGCTCAAGGCCAACATGCATGCCAACGTGCTGGCACGAGCGAGGCACGGTCGCCTGGACGGAATACTGCTCCTTCTAACATCGTTGGAAGTCCGAGCATATCCCGCTCCTCGCACCGTTCGCCACCGCTACCCGCCACTCCAGCAGAAGCTTTGGCACGAGCTCAACTACTCCTAGACTTCCCTCCAACGCCAGACAAGATCGATGACTGGAGGGCCACCATTCAGAGTCTCATCGGCTTCGCCAACGGCGACACTCCACGGCCGGCGACCACATCGCAGCCGCGGCAGGCCAGCCAAGTGCGAGCCGATGGCGACAAAACCGGTGGGGGTGCAACCACCGTGCACTCTCCGCCCCAAAGGCCAAGATCGCCGACTCGCCGGGTCTGCCACGACAGCGACTCCACTGCTTCATCAGACCCGCGACCTCATCGCGATCAGCGCCGCGTTCTTCACGAACGACAGCAAGAAGACGCTCGTACCCGCATCGAGCGCCGAAGAGAAACGCGGTGTCAATCAGACCGACGCGCTGGCCCCGCTGTCGACATGCAAGCGCCAGGGGAACCAGGCGACCTGCCGTACGCGGTAGGTTGCCCTGCGTTTACTCGTGAGCTGCGGCAAGTCCAGTGGCCCAGCACGAAGAATTTCAAGCCAGACGTACCAGAGAAGTACGACGGCAGGCTGCATCCGTCGGAGTTCCTCAGCATCTACACCATCGCGGTGCAGGCTGCCGGGGGGCGAGACGACAAGATCCTCGCCAATTACTTCCCTCTGGTGCTCAAGCCCAACGTCAGGTCCTAGCTCATGCACTTGCCGGAAAACTCCATATTTTCCTGGGCAGACCTATGCCATCAGTTTGTCGGCGCCTTTACAGGCGGCCACAAACCTCATGGCCAGGAGAGTGATCTTCACCTGCTTGCCCAGAAGGAAGGGGAGCCTCTACGCAAGTACATCTAGAGATTCAGCCAAGTGCAACGCAACATCCCAGACGTCCACCCTGCCGCGGTCATCAGTGCGTTCCACCAGAACGTGTGTAACCGCAGGATGCGGGAGGAGATGGCGATGTGCAAGATCAAAGATGTCAGTGAGCTGTATGCCCTGGCCGACAGATGTGCACGTGCTGAGGAAGGGAGGAAACTCCCCGGAGAGAACGTAGGAACAGGAGGATCTGACAGCGATGATGCCGCCCCGGCAAGCAAAAACCGGCGGCGGAACAACAGGAAGAGGAAAGGCAAAGATGTGCTAGTTGTCGAGCAGTACGGCAACGAAGGTGGCGCCAAGACAGCAAAGACTGGTAGCTCCGGCAAGGAGGTTGCCGCATGCGCCAACTACCAGGCTGTGGCGGCCGCCAACAAGCAGGACGGCACCAACAAGCAGTACTGCAAGATTCACCGCACCAAAGGCCATGACATCCAGAGCTGCAAGAAGGTCGAGCAGCTCGTTGAGCTGCAAAAGGCCGAATACGAGCGACGCGACAAGGAGAAGGCCCAAGGAGGTGCTGGAGGATCCGGTACGAAGCGCACCGGCCGGGGGGGACGCCGCGGCAACGCCAAGCAGCGGCAAGGCGACAAACCTCCCCGCGGCCGCGAGAAGGATGAAGATGACGACGACGAAGACATGGATGACGCCGAGACCAGCGAGCAGGAGTTCCAGAAAGCCACAAAAGTTTTGTGCGTTAACGGTGGTGCTTCTGTGCATACCTCACACTGCCAACTCAAGCAGTGGGTGCGGGAAGTCAATGCAGCAGAGCCACCCGTTGAGTCACGCAAGCTTCTGAAATGGTCCAGCACGCCTATCATCTTTGATATTGAGGACCACCCCGATCGCACAACTGCTATCGGGTGTTTGCCGATGTTGGTTTCACCAACTACCCGCAACCTCAAGGTCACTAAGATGCTTGTTGACGGCGGGGCCGGCTTGAACCTGATCTCCTCCGCTGTGCTCCGGAGACTCCAAGTCCCTGACAGCGAGCTCGAAGAGACCGGCACGTTCCAAGGAATCAACCCGGGAAGGAGCAAGCCGAAGGGGAAGATCACGCTGCCGGTGACATTTGGCAGCGAGCTGAACTTCAGGACTGAGAGGATCACTTTCGACGTTGCCGATTTTCCATTGCCTTACAATGGAATTCTCGGCCGTCCAGCGCTCGCCAAGTTCATGGCGGCCTCTCACTACGCGTACAACATGCTGAAGATGCCAGGCCCGATAAGTGTCATCTCTGTACATGGCGACAAGAAAGACGCTCTTATCTGTGCCGACAAGATCTACCGGGAAGCAGCAGCCGCCGCAGATCGCGAGACACTTGACGCTGAAGCTCCCGAGGGGAAGAAGAAGACCAAGTCCGGCAAGAGCTATGATGCCCACTCCGGCAAGCGCACCTCTTCGGAGTGCCGCGCTACCGTCGAGGACGCACCATCGAGCTCCACCGGCAAGTGTAAGAAGACGATGGCAGCTCCGCCAGCGACCAAGAAGGTGTCCGCCAAGGAGGACGGCACTGGTGGTACCTTCACCATCAGCGCCACTCTCGACCCTAAATAGGAAAGCGCGCTCGTTGCTTTCCTGCGGGCGAATGTCGATGTGTTTGCATGGCAACCGTCTGACATCCCCGGTGTTCCCAGGAAAGTAATCGAGCACCACCTTGCCGTCTGTCCTCATGCGCGGCCCGTCAAGCAGAGAGTCAGGAAACAAGCAGTGGAACGCCAAGATTTCATCGCCGAAGAGATCAAGAAGTTGGAAGTAGCAGGCCTCGTCAGAGGAGTGCTCCATCCTATGTGGTTGGCCAATCCTGTAGTCGTGCGCAAAGCAAACGGGAAATGGAGACTTTGCATCGACTTCACCGATGTCAACAAAGCTTGTCCCAAAGACCCATTTCCCTTGCCGCGCATTGACCAGATTGTCGACTCCACAGCCGGATGCGACTTGCTTTCATTTCTTGACGCATACTCAGGATACCATCAGATCTTCATGGCAGAAGAGGATGAGGAGAAAACCGCGTTCATCACTCCATGTGGCACGTACTGTTTCGTACGAATGCCTTTCGGTTTGAAGAATGCTGGTTCAACATTCGCAAGGGTAGTCCATACTGCTTTTGAGCCGCAAATACACAGAAATGTGGACGCCTACATGGATGACATAGTGGTCAAGAGCAGGGACAAAGCAACTCTGATTCAAGATCTAGAAGAGACTTTTGCAAATCTACGCAAGATCAGCCTCAAGCTCAACCCCGAGAAGTGCGTGTTTGGAGTCCCGTCCGGCAAGCTTCTCGGATTCTTCGTGTCTCAGAGGGGAATTGAAGCAAATCCCGACAAGATCAAGGCCATTGAGCAGATTGAAGCACCGAAGCGCGTCAAGGATGTACGAAAACTTGCCGGCTGCGTGGCGTGTCTCAGCAGGTTTATCTCTAAGTCTGCTGAGCGCGCCCTGCCGTTTTTCAAAATCTTGAAAAAGGCAGGTCCAATGAAATGGACTCCGGAGCGGAGGCTGCACTGCAGGACTTGAAGAGATACCTGTCCTCCACTCCGATACTTGTCGCACCTAAACCACAAGAGGAGTTGCTGCTATATCTGGCGGCAACCAATCAAGTGGTTAGTGCTGCGTTAGTAGCAAAGAGAGAGGCAGATGATGAGCCAGCGACCGCGGCAAGCACATCCAGCGACAAGCAGGGGGCTTCCCTAACAAGCTCTGGTCCCGACGAAGATGGATCTGCACAGATGTGCGAAGGGATACAGAAGAAGAAAATGGTGCAGCGCCTAGTCTACTTTGTCAGTTCCCTTCTGCAGGGGGCTAGGTCAAGGTACTCTGGTGTGCAGAAGTTGCTTTTTGGCCTTCTTATGGCCTCGAGAAAGCTGCGCCATTACTTCCAAGCACATGAGATCACAGTTGTCACTCGCTTTCCGCTAAAGAGGATACTACAGAATCCAGAAGCAACAGGCAGGATTGTTGAGTGGGCACTGGAACTGTCAAGCTTTGGCCTCAAGTTTGAGAGCACTTCAACTATTCAAAGCAGAGCATTGGCAGAATTCATAGCAGAGTGGATGCCAACACCAGACGAAGAAATTCCAGAGACGAGCATCCCCGTCAAGGAGGCAAACAAAGAGTGGCTGATGTACTTTGATGGTGCGTTCTCGCTGCAAGGCGCCGGTGCTGGCGTGCTGCTTATCGCACCCACCGGAGAGCACCTCAAGTACGTGGTCCAGATGCACTTTCCCGAGGAGCAAGCAACAAACAATACTGCAGAGTATGAAGGATTGCTCGCCGGTCTCAGGATCGCGGCAGACCTTGGGATCAAGCAACTCATTGTCAGGGGTGACTCACAGCTTGTCGTCCGCCAAGTGAACAAGGATTATCAGAGTCTGTTGATGGAAGCTTACGTTGATGAAGTGAGGAAGCTGGAAGAGCGCTTTGTCGGCCTACAGATGGAACATGTTCCAAGAGCTCAGAAGGACATCGCTGACGGCCTGTCAAAGTGCGCGGCACTTAAGTTACCTGTGGAACCAGGGATCTTTGTGCTCAAGCTGACTCAACCATCCGCGACGCCATCAACTGGACAGGGCAAGAAGAGGAAGTTGATTTCTGGTGACTATCTTCCGGCAGAGCTTCCCGAAGCCGCCGCCAAGAAGGTCCCCAAGATCAACGCCAAAAGTGCCGAGGAGCAGTCTGCTCCGACAAGCCCCAGGGTTTGTTTCGTTGAAGCAGACGTTCCCGACAAGTTTCGCTCCGGCAAGCTTGCCGGGGATCATCAAGCTCCGGCTGAACCGTAGGTTCTCGCCGTAGAAGCGGATGTTCCCGCAGCAGGAGATATGCCTTTAGTCCTTGTTGTCGAGCCACAGGCTCCAGCATGGGCACAACAGATCGTCCGTTTCCTCCAGTCAGGAGAACTTCCCGAAGAGCCAGAAGAAGCGGAAAGAGTAGCCCGGCAGTCTAGTATGTACCAGTTCGTTGACAACGCACTGTACAGAAGAAGACTCAACGGAGTGAAATTGAAGTGTATCCCCCGGGAAGATGGACAGAAGCTGTTGGCAGAGATACATGGAGGCATTTGTGGTCACCACATTGGCGCAAGAGCGCTTGCCGGCAAAGCATTCCGGCAGGGCTTATTTTGGCCGACAGCCCTCCAGGATGCAACTGCACAAGTAACCAAGTGTGAAGCGTGTCAGTTCCATTCCAAGCAGATACACCAGCCAGCTCAAGCTCTCCAGACGATCCCTTTATCCTGGCCATTTTCGGTCTGGGGGCTCGACATCCTCGGCCCCTTCCCCCGAGCAGTCGGGGGCTTTGAGTACTTGTACGTCGCAATCGACAAGTTCACAAAGTGGTCGGAAGTGGAATCAGTGAGGAAGGTGACATCACAGTCAGCAGTCAAGTTCTTCAGGTCGATTGTTTGCCGTTTCGGAATCCCTAACAGGATCATCACCGACAACGGTACACAATTCACGAGTCGCACCTTCATGCAGTATGTCCAAGACCTTGGCGCCAAGGTCTGCTTCGCTTCTGTTGCTCACCCCAGGAGCAACGGTCAAGCAAAGAGGGCAAATGCTGAAGTGCTGCATGGACTCAAGACCCGGACTTTCGACAGGCTGCACAAATGCGGAAGAAACTGGATCGAGGAGCTGCCAGTGGTTCTTTGGTCGATCAGGACGACGCCAAATCGAGCCACTGGCCAAACACCTTTCGCTCTAGTCTATGGAGCAGAGGCAGTTATCCCCACGGAACTCGTATACGGGTCACCTCGAGTGCTCGCTTATGATGAGCTTGAGCAAGAGCAGCTGCGACAAGATGACGCGCTACTCCTTGAGGAAGACCATCTTCAGGCTGCTGTACGAGCTGCTTGATACCAGCAAGCTTTGCGCCGCTACCATAGCCGCAAAGTTAAAGCCAGAAGTCTCGAGGAAGGCGACCTTGTTCTTCGGCGCGTTCATTCCGCCAAGAATTCCAACAAGTTGACGCCGAAGTGGGAAGGCCCTTACCGGGTGAAACGAGTCACTAGGCCTGGCGCTGTCCGCCTTGAGACCGAGGATGGCTTTCCGGTGAGCAACTCCTGGAACATCGAGCATCTTCGTAAGTTTTACCCGTAAGGCGCGGTTGTCGGACCCTGTCCGGCAACCACCATTTTGTACAAGTCTTGCCGCTGTTGCATGTAATCCTTTGTACAAAGCCAGGCGCAGACCCTGAGCGAAGATAAAGCGCTGGTGCCCTGAGTTTTAGCATGCATGCTGAGTCGAGTCTCGTCCTTGGTTAGGGTTGACAGTGCTTAGTAGCGGCTAACCCCTAACTTAGAGGTCGAGTGTGCGTCCTTTTGTCGTTCTTTCGTTTCCCTTGGTTCGCAGGACTCGCGCGCCCTGACCAGACCACTTAAGGGCGAAAAGAAGAAGACGGACGGACCAACACCCGGACCCCGGCAAGCCAATGTTGCCGGGGGCTGCAACACCCCGGCAAGCCAGCGTTGCCGGGGGCTGCAAGTGCAAAGATTAGCCCACGGCGAACAGAAGTTCCCGAGGGCTACGATCTCAGATACGTTTTTCATCCCTTATCATGCATTCTCTTATGGGCTGGGGTATGCGAAACCTCGTTTCTTCCTAAAAGCTACCGTGCTCCCTTAACTGTAGGCCCTCGGGCTCGTTCCCGGGGCCAGATTTGGTCATAGTCGCGGCAGCAAAGGGACGAAGCGAGGAGCCTGAACCCGTCTCCTCCCTGCCTCCGCCAAAAGCGTGAGAAAGGGCGAGCGACGTGGGAAGAAGGCAGGGCCTGCTGCCGGGAAAGGAAGTGTCTATCTTAAAGATATAAAGGATTCGCTCCTTGACGTGGGTTCCACCCACGAGACAAGTGACCCAGCAAGCATCCTTTTCATTGAAAAACATTCCACTCAGGTACAGTTCATATGAGGATGAAAAACATGAATAATGGGATTCCAAGCTTTAAATGCAACTAAGGCCCGAGGGCTTACAAGTTAAAAAGAGATAAGATGCCCGTAATCCCTCTCTTGTCCTTCTCTTCAGGAGGCAGGTCAAGGAGGCGAAAAGGGCAAAAGGGGCGCCTAGACGAGCTACGGGTGCCAGAAGACACCAAGAGAATGTCTCGGCGGCATGGTGATGGCGGCGCCGGAGGCAGAGCTCGAAGACGAGGCGGCAGGACGTCAGCACGTTGTCGAGGGCATCGTGCCCTCGTACTCCGAGTTGACGGCCTTGCCGCCTGCCCTCTTCCTCTTCCGCAGCCTCCCTACGCCAGCCGCCCAAGGAGACGACCCCGAGAAGCTCCAGGAGCCAGCGACGCGGATGATGGGGTCGCCGGTGCCACGCGGAGCGGCACCCGACACCTAGTCGGACCCGTCATCCCGCCGCCCGCCGCCCTCGTCGTCGCTGTCGCTGTCCTCCTCGTCACTCCCGCCCGAGGAGGAGCCTTCGCTATCGGAGGAGCTCTCCACGCAGCATCGTGCCCGAGTCCCGAAGCACCCGAAGACCTTGACGGAGAGGAGACCGCCCTCCATCAGCTTAAAATGGAGGGTGAGCCCCGCCGTCAAGCTGTGGATGCGGGTGAACGTCTTCCACCCTCGACCAAGATACATCACATTAGGGGCCAGGAAATCAACGCGGACTCGCGTACCGCTGATTCCACAACCCCTCATGTGCAACCTCAGTGTCTCGGGCGGATCCAGCTCCATCTCGCTCGCAAACGGAGTCGGGAGACGAAGGCGACGACGAGGCGGCCGACGCAGCCTGACGAAGAACTCGCAAGGGTCATCCCCGATATGGTCCGCCACGGGGAGAGGATCTGCTGGCGGAGGCGAGGCCGGCGGACTGCCTCGCCCACCTCTTCCCCGATGGCCTCGGCCTCGCCCTCGACCTCGCCCGCGGCCTCGTCCCCTCCCTCTTCCCCTTGCAGCTGGCTCTGCCACCACGGGTGCAGGGGGAGGAGGGACGCGTTGCCTAGCGGCAACCCTCGTCGCCACCGTCGAAGGACTAGGGTTCCCTTTCTCCATGGCGAATGAGAGAGAGGGGAGCAGAAGCTGAAGAAAGGAGGAGATGAGAGAATGCGGGTTTCCGTCCCCCCTATCCCGCTCCTTATAAAGGAGCGGGGTGGGGGCTCGGCCGCCCCGCTCAGCCAATCGAGACGCAGAAGGCGCAGGGAACTGGGCCCGACCCGCTCCCTCGACCCGTGACGACCCGGTTTCCCGCCTCCACCGTTCGCCACTCCAAGCGCATGGAGGCCGCGTGGCAGGAGTGCAGAGTTGAGGGTGAGGCGACCTCTCCCCACCCCGTGATCGTGGGGGGTGGACGCCTCGAAGACCACGCCTCCACGCCTCCCTCCGTTTATGAGGAAGATACGAACCGCCAGGAGGCGGGCGTTTCGTTTTTCCAAATAAAGGAACCACCCATGACCTCTCCCACGATGCCGCAATCGACGCGTGCTGTTCGGGGAGGGCGCGGTGGATACGGAGCAAGGTGCGACGTGACCCAGGCCGCGCGTGCCCGTGCCCTGTTTTGGGCCTGGCCCAACAGCGCTCGGCACCGTGTGTGGCCCAGGCCCGGGGGATCCTGTCGGTGTACTAAAGTAGGGGTACCCTAGTATCCCGAACTTGTGCACGGGCAGTCGCAGCACCCCACGGCAAGGCCCCCAAGGTGATCGCCAAGGCTCTCTATGGTTCCTTTGGAGCCATTCGAGAACAAAGTATTTAAGCCAAGGAGACAAGTCCCCGGCAAGAGGAGCTTGCCGGGAAGGCCGCTCGAGGCACAAGACCCCGGCAAGAGGAGCTTGCCGGGAAGGCCAACCAGAGCATCTCAAAGAACCTGCCGCGACGCGCCACGCGTCCCGACAGGACTCAGCGAGCGACAAGTTCCCGGACGAGGCAAGAAAACGGCCGCGGCAAGGCACTTGCCGCGGCGGGCAACCACCCTGTACCTACGCTCCAGCTCACCCACCTACGTGTCGCTCCGGGACCCTTCCTGGCGTACGTGGCGGAGGCTGTGCAGCCAGGGGTACACTGTGGCATGCGGCGCTGACAAGATCGCCATCGTGGCGAGCGGTGGCGCCCCTGACGGTCCCTTTTCTGCACCGTTAGGACGTCGTAGATAGGCATTTAATGCCTTTGTCCCCTGCCGTTAGGGTTTGGTATGATATACTGTGTAGGTAGCTGTACCTACCACAGCATATTTCCATTTTTGCCCTTGCCTACGTTGCCACCTGTTGGAGACCCCTTGAACATATAAAAGGAGGCCCATGCACAACGTAGAGGGGGATCGGCCCCCGGAGAGCGATCTTTGAGAGGAAAACAGAAGAACGCTCGGTCTCGTTAGCTGCTTGAGTGTACTGTAGCACTCAGCGCTCCCGAGCAAGAACTCAATACAATCCACAAAGCAGCAGTAGGAGTATTATCTCTCCGGAGAGCTCCGAAGCTGGGTAAAAAAAAACCCCGTGTGCTTCGCCTCGATCCGCTCTTCGCGCGACCTCCGCTCCCTGCCGAACCGAGAAGGGGCTCCGTCCCCATAGGTGTTCGAGGAGCCAGAAAACCCCGGCAGAGGATTTTTTATTATTTATTGTGAGGTATTCCGTGGAGTTTCAGGTCATTCTGAGAACTTTTGTTTTATGCACATAAAACAACATCATGGCAATTCTGCTGAAAACAGCGTCAGTCCGGGTCAGTTCTATTCAAATCATACAAGTTAGAGTCCAAAACAAGGGCAAAAGTGTTTGGAAAAGTAGATACGACGGAGACGTATCAACTCCCCCAAGCTTAATCCCTTGCTTGTCCTCAAGCAATTCAGTTGACAAACTAAAAGAAATAAAGAAAAAACTTTTACAAACTCTGTTTGCTCTTGTTGTCGTAAATATGTCAAGCCAGCATTCAAGTTTTCAGCAAAGATTATAACTAACCACATTTGCAATAATTCTCGGGTCTCACAGTTAATCATATCAATAGCATAATCAACTAGCGAGCCATAATAATAAATCTTGGATGACAACACTTTCTCAAAATAATCATCATATGATATAACAAGATGGTATCTCGCTAGCCCTTTCTGAGACCGCAAAACATAAATGCAGAGCACCTTCAAAGATCAAGGACTGACTAGACATTGTAATTCATGGTAAAAGAGATCCAATCATAGTCATACCCAATATAGATTAATAGTGATGAATGCAAATGACAGCTGTGCTCTCCAGCTAGTGCTCTTTAATAAGAGGGTGATGACTCAACATAAAAGTAAATGGGCAGGCCCTTCGCAGAGGGAAGCAGGGATTTGTAGAGGTGCCAGAGCTCGGTTTTGAAATAGATATAAATAATATTTTGAGCGGTATACTTTCATTGTCAACATAGCAACTAAGAGATGGCGATATCTTCCATGTCACACACATTATAGGCGGTTCCCAAACAGAATGGTAAAGTTTATACTCCCCTCCACCAACAAGCATCAATCCATGGCTTGCTCGAAACAACGAGTGCCTCCAACATACATCAGGTCCCAGGGGGAGTTTTGTTTGCAATTAATTTTGATTTAGTTTGCATAAAGCATGGGACTGGGCATCCCGGTGACCAGCCATTTTCTCGTGAGTGAGGAGCGGAGTCCACTCCTCTTGAGAATAACCCGCCTAACATGGAAGATAAGGGCAACCTTGGTTGATATATGAGCTATTCGAGCATACAAAACAGAATGTTTATTTGAAGGTTTAGAGTTTGGCACATACAAATTTACTTGGAACGGCAAGTAGATACCGCATATAGGAAGGTATAGTGGACTCATCTGGAATAACTTTGGGGTTTAAGGGATTGGATGCACAAGCAGTATTCCCGCTTAGTACAGGTGAAGGCTAGCAAAAGACTGGGAAGCGACCAACTAGAGAGCGACAACAGCCATGTACATGCATTAAAATTAATAAACATTGGATGCAAGCATGAGTAGGATATAATCCACCATGAACATAAATATCGTGAAGGCTACATTAATTTTGTTTCAACTACATGTGTGAACATGTGCCAAGTCAAGTCAATTAAATCATTCAAAGGAGGATACCACCCCATCATATCACATCATAGCCATCTCAATAGCATGTTGGCACGCAAGGTAAATCATTATAACTCATAGCTAATCAAGCATGGCACAAGCAACTATGATCTCTAATTGTCATTGCAAATATTTTTATTCATAATAAGCTGAATCAAGAACGATGAACTCATCATATTTACAAAAACAAAAGAGGTCGAGTTCATACCAGCTTTTCTTATCTCAGTCGGTCCATCATATATTATCATAATTGCATTTCACTTCCACGACCGAACAATGTGAATAATAATAAGAGTGCAGTGCATTGGACTAAGCTGGAATCTGCGAGCATTCAATAAACAGGAGAAGACAAGGCAATAGGGGCTCTTGGTTAAATCAACAATCATACATATAAGAGCCACTTCAACAATTTAATCATGGTCTTCTCCTACTGACCCCCAAAGAAAATAAAATAAATAAAAACTATTTACATGGGAAAGCTCCCAACAAGCAAAAGAAGAACGGGAAATATTTTTGGGTTTTCTTTTGAATTACTACTACAGCAGAAAAGTAAACTACTACTATTTTTTTTGGTTTTCCTTAAGGTTTATCAAACACACAAGAAGAAAGCGGGAAAAAGAAAATAAACTAGCATGGATATTACAGTGAAAGAGTATGAGCACCGACATCTAGCAATGAGTGTGTGTGAACATAAATGTAATGTCGGTGAGAAATACGTACTCCCCCAAGCTTAGGCTTTTGGCCTAAGTTGGTTTATTGCGAGGGATAGACAGGCGGATACTCGTAGGTGTAGCTGGGGTCGTATAGCGACGAAGAGTAGTTGGGGTTGAACTGTGATGCAGCGGTTATCGCCTCCTGAGCTGTAGCGTGGAGTCAGGCTCCCTCAGCTCTCCTCTCGTACTCATCTGCCTCCTCTTAGGTAATAGTATATCTTCCGTTTGCCTGGTAATCAAAGAAGGCAGGAGCAGGGAGAGTAATACGGACAACATGTTGTTTGTTAAAAATTAACCGATACTTGAGAGGTGACTCAGTCCTCTCAACAAAATGGTGGGAAACCATAGAATTAAAATCTAAATAAGTAGAAGGCAACTCCATGTCTCCTTCACGAACGTCTATCTCAAGAAATTTAGCTAAGCAGGTTGCATAACTTCCTCCAAAGAAATCTCCATTATATCTATTATGATGCAACCTACGAGCTACAATGGCTCCCATATGATAAGATTGGTCTCCTAACACAGCACTCCTGAGAATGCTGTGGTCAGGGACACACATGTGACATGCTTCATCCTTAACATTTATGCATCTACCAATGAAGAGAGCAAAATAATGTATAGCAGGAAAGTTAATGCTCCCTATGGTAGCTTGCTTTATATCTCTAGATCCCCCTACAGTTATACTAGCAAGAAAGTTTCTAAATTCAGATTTAGGGGGATCCCTAATACTACCCCATGATGGAAGTTTGCAAGCAAAAGGGAAATCCTCTAAGTCCATGGTATAAGATTTATCATAAAGATCAAACATGACTGAAGGAGAATTACGCGAAGATGAATACTCAAACCTCCTCACAAAAGAACTTGTGAGATCATGATATTGGGGGCACTTGTCAGCTTCAAAATTCTCAAGACCGGGATTACAAAAATATGCGTTGAGTTCTTCATTAATTTCAGCACGATTCATAAAATTTTCCGACGGCCATTCGCAAGGCCGCACTGGAGCGTCTCTTGGCGGTTCCTCGTCAGCATCACGCATAGCAAGACTAGGTCCTTCCTTTTTAGAAGAACCACCTTGGAACATGTTTCTAAGCATCTTGCTTTTCTCTGAAAATTTTCTGAAATAATCTGAAATTTTTAGTAACTTCAAATAAAAGTGAACCAACTTCAATAAAACTGATAGCAACCACTCCTACAAGTGCCTAGGGCCTATATCAAGCATTAGAACTACTTGGAACCATATAAATTTGACATGCAAGCTCAAGAACATGGTCACCTATGCAGCACAAATATGCAAAGAATAGAGCACTAGAACAAAAACTAATTGGACCAATGGAGGAGTCACATACCAAGGAACAATCTCCTCAAGAAGTTTTGCAAGAGGTGCTTTGAGCAAGGAGATCGAAAATCACAGCAAAGAGGGCTGGAACTCGTGCTTGGGTTGGTTTTTCGTGTTTGTGTGAGGAAGAAGAAGAAGATGGGTGCTGGAATAAGTGGTGGAGGGCCACCATGGGCCCACGAGGCAGGGGGGCGTGCCCAGGGGGGAGGGCGCGCCCTCCACCCTCGTGGCCAGGTGGCAGCTCCCCCCGCGGTGATTTTTGCATAGTAAATCCTCAAATATTTCCGAAAAAATCATATTAAATTGGCATGTCATTCTAAGGACTTTTATTTTCGGGATATTTTTATATTGCACAGATAAGTCAGGAAACAGACAGAAAAATACTATTTTTTACTTTATTTCTACTAAAGAACATAAAATATAAATAGGGTACAGAAGGTTGTGCTTCTAGTTTCATCCATCTCATTCTCATCAAAAGGAATCCACTAACAAGGTTGATCAAGTCTTGTTAACAAACTCATTCCGATTAACATGAAACTAGAGAAATTTCGAATAACACTAGGCTATCTCAACGGGGATATGCACATCCCCAACAATAAGTATATCATATTTCTTTTTGACAGTAGGAAGAGGAAATTCAAAACCTCCAATAATAATCGATGGAATTTTTCCAATAGAGTTGATACTATGGACTTGAGGTTGTTTCCTCGGAAAGTGTACCGTATGCTCATTACCATTAACATGAAAAGTGATATTGCCTTTGGTGCAATCAATAACAGCCCTTGCAGTATTAAGAAAAGGTCTTCCAAGAATAATAGACATACTATCATCCTCGGGAATATCAAGAATAACAAAGTCCGTTAAAATAGTAACGTTTGCAACCATAACAGGCACATCCTCACAAATATCGACAAGTATAGCAGTTGATTTATCAGCCATTTGCAAAGATATTTCAGTAGGTGTCAACTTATTCAAGTCAAGTCTATGATATAAAGAGAGAGGTATAACACTAACACCGGCTCCAAGATCACATAAAGCAGTTTTAACATAGTTTCTTTTAATGGAGCATGGTATAGTAGGTACTCCTGGATCTCCAAGTTTCTTTGGTATTCCACCCTTAAAAGTGTAATTAGCAAGCATGGTGGAAATTTCAGCTTCCAATATCTTTCTTTTATTAGTAACAATATCTTTCATGTATTTAGCATAAGGATTCATATTGAGCATATCAGTCAATCGCATACGCAAAAAGATAGGTCTAATCATTTCAGCAAAGCGCTGAAAATCCTCATCATCCTTTTTCTTGGATGGTTTGGGAGGAAAAGGCATGGGTTTCTGAACCCAAGGTTCTCTTTCTTTACCATGTTTCCTAGCAACAAAATCTCTCTTATCATAACGTTGATTCTTTGTTTGTGGGTTATCAAGATCAACAACAAGTTCAATTTATACATCATTATCATTACTAGGTTGAGCATCATCATGAACATCATCATTAACATTTTCACTAGGTTCATGTTCATTACCAAATTGTGTTTCAGCATCAGACATAGAGATATCATTTGGATTATCAGGTGGTTCAGCAATAGGTTCACTAGAAGTTTGCACAGTTCTATCATTTTTCTTTTTCTTCTTTTTAGAAGAACTAGGTGCATCAATATTATTTCTCTGACAATCTTGATCAATTCTCTTAGGGTGGCCTTCAGGATACAAAGGTTCCTGAGTCATTCTACCAGTTCTAGTAGCCACTCTAACAGCATAATCATTTTTCTTACTATTCATTTCATTGAGCACTTCTTTTTGAGCTTTAAGTACTTGTTTTACTTGAGTGGTAACCATAGAAGCATGTTTGCTAACAAGTTTAAGTTCACCTCTAATATTAGCCATATAATCACCCAAGCGTTTAATCATATCGGAATCGTAATTCAATTGTCTACCAAAATAAGCATTAAAATTTTCTTGTTTGACAATAAAGTTATCAAACTCTTCTAAGCATTGTCTAGCAGACTTATAGTGAGGAATATCACCTTCATCAAATCTATAGAGAGAATTTACCTTTACTACCTGTGTCGGGTTATCGGGACCAGGAGGTTCTTCAATAGGTAATGGATCAAGATCATATGTTTCTTCAACAAGCGGTAAATTAAGACCATGTATTTCTTCAATAGGAGGTATATTCTTAACATCTTCAGCTTTAATACCTTTTTCTTTCATAGATTTCTTTGCCTCTTGCATATCCTCGGGACTGAGAAATAGAACACCTCTCTTCTTCGGAGTTGATTTAAGAATAGGATCATGAAATGTAGCGGGAGCTGGCTCAGGAGGTGCCCAATTATTTTCATTTGTCAACATATTATTCAATAGAATTTCAGCTTCATCCGGTGTTCTTTCCCTGAAAAGAGAACCAGCAAAACTATCCAGGTAATCTATGGAAGCATCAGTTAGTCCATTATAAAAGATATCAAGTCATTTCATGTTTCTTAAGAGGATGATCAGGCAAAGCATTAAGTAACTTGAGAAGCCTCCCCCAAGCTTGTGGGAGACTCTCTTCTTTAATTTGCACAAAGTTGTATATTTCCTTTAAAGCATCTTGTTTCTTATGAGCAGGGAAATATTTAGCAGAGAAGTAATAAATCATATCCTGGGGACTACGCACACAACTAGGATCAAGAGAGTTAAACCATATCTTAGCATCACCCTTTAATGAGAACGGAAATATTTTCAGTATATAAAAGTAGCGTGATGTCTCATCATTAGTGAATAGGGTGGCTATATCATTTAATTTAGTAAGATGTGCCACAACAGTTTCAGATTCATAGCCATGGAAAGGATCAGATTCAACCAAAGTAATTATATCAGGATCAACAGAGAATTCATAATCCATATCAGGAACACAGATAGGTGAAGTAGCAAAAGCAGGGTCAGGCCTCATTTTATCTCTAAGTGATTCTTTGTTCCATTTAATTAATAGACTTTTAAGTTTATGATGATCTCTGCAAGCTAGAATAGCGGCAGGAGACTCCGTATCAAAAACATAACCCTTAGGAATAATAGGCCTATCTTCATCATCACTTTCATCATTATAATCAGATTCAATAATTTTTTCTCTCTAGCCCAAGCAATTTGTTCATCAAGAAATTCACTAAGGGGCACAATAGTATCAGGCATAGAAGTAGTTTCATCATAAGTATCATGCATAGCAGAAGTGGCATCATCAATAACATGCGACATATCAGAACGAATAGCAGAAGCAGGTTTAGGTGTCGCAAGCTTACTCATAACAGAGGGTGAATCAAGTGCAAGGCTAGATGGCAGTTCCTTACCTCCCCTCATAGTTGAGGGATAAATTGTTGTCTTAGCGTCTTTCAAGTTCTTCATAGTGTTCATCAGATATAAATCCCAAGTGACTCAAAGAATAGAGCTATGCTCCCCGGCAACGGCGCCAGAAATTAGTCTTGATAACCCACAAGTATAGGGGATCGCAACAGCTTTCGAGGGTAGAGTATTCAACCCAAATTTATTGATTCGACACAAGGGGAGACAAAGAATATTCTCAAGTATTAGCAGCTGAGTTGTCAATTCAACCACACCTGGAAACTTAGTATCTGCGGCAAAGTGTTTAGTAGCAAAGTAATATGATAGTGGTGGCAACAGTAACAAAAGAGCAAAGAAAGCAAAGTAATATTTTTGGTGTTTTGTAGTGATTGTAACAGTAGCAACGGGAGAGTAAATAAGTGTAAACCAATATATGGAAAGCTCGTAGGCATCAGATCAGTAATGGATAATTATGCCGGATGCGGTTCATCATGTAACAGTCATAACATAGGGTGACACAGAACTAGCTCCAATTCATCAATGTAATGTAGGCATGTATTCCGAATATAGTCATATGTGCCTATGGAAAAGAACTTGCATGACATCTTTTGTCCTACCCTCCCGTGGCAGCGGGGTCCTAACGGAAATTAAGGGATATTAAGGCCTCCTTTTAATAGAGAACCGGAACAAAGCATTAGCACATAGTGAATACATGAACTCCTCATACTATGGTCATCATCGGGAGTGGTCCCGATTATTGTCACTTCGGGGTTGCTGGATCATAACACATAGTAGGTGACTACAGACTTGCAAGATAGGATCAAGAACTCCCATATATTCATGAAAACATAATAGGTTCAGATCTGAAATCATGGCACTCGGGCCCTAGTGACAAGCATTAAGCATAGCAAAGTCATAGCAACATCAATCTCAGAACATAATGGATACTAGGGATCAAACCCTAACAAAACTAACTCGATTACATGGTAAATCTCATCCAACCCATCACCGTCTAGCAAGCCTACGATGGAATTACTCACGCACGGCGGTGAGCATCATTAAATTGGTGATGGAGGATGGTTGATGATGACGACGGCGACGAATCCCCCTCTCCGGAGCCCCGAACGGACTCCAGATCAGCCCTGCCGAGAGGTTTTAGGGCTTGGCGGCGGCTCCGTATCGTAAAACGCGATGATTTCTTCTCCTCTATTTTTTTCTCTCCGAAAGCAAATATATAGAGTTGGAGTTGGCGTCGGAGGGTCTCCAGGGGGCCCAGGAGGTAGGGGCGCGCCCTGGGGGGGGGGGCGCCCCACCCTCGTGGACAGGGTGTGGGACCCTTGGTCTTCATCTTTGGCGAGGATTTTTTATTATTTATTGTAAGGTATTCCGTGGAGTTTCAGGTCATTCCGAGAACTTTTGTTTTCTCCACATAAAACAACATCATGGCAATTCTGCTGAAAACAGCGTCAGTCCGGGTTAGTTCCATTCAAATCATACAAGTTAGAGTCCAAAACAAGGGCAAAAGTGTTTGGAAAAGTAGATACGATGGAGACGTATCACAGGCCATCGTGGGAGCGGGGCTCCGCCTACCCGCGATGACGTCAGGGGTAGAGTGGCAACAGTGCCACGCCGGGCGTAGATCTCCGCCTGTACGGTGCACTGTGGCCACGCTCGTCCCTGGATGGGGGGGGATGGGCTACACTGTAGCCACTCCCTGTCTTGTCTTTCTTGATGGGGGCGCAGGCTTTGTGGGCGCCAAGGGCCGACTGCTATGGGCCGGCTTCTCTAGAAGCCGCCCACTAGCAGTCGGCTTGTCTTGATGCCGGCTTTTAGAACTCGGCCGTCTACGGGCAGCCGACTATTCCTCCAGCCGGCCACCAGAAGGCGGCGCTTTGCCTTGGTGCCTTGAGGGGCGCTGCCAGCCCCGATGTCTTGAAAGGTTCTGGGTCTCGGGTTAGCCTACCCGTGGCCCATTACTCCGACAGTAGTCCCCGAAGCTGGTGAGGTGCCGTGGATGAGCAGCCGAGGAGCCTCAACAGTTTCTTTCTCTGAGTGCTTAAGGTGGAGCTTCGTCCGACTTCTGCCGAGCTGACTGGCGGGAGTCGGCCTCGCCCGGCCTGACTTATCCAAACTTCGAACGCGTCGGCAGGAATCAAGTGGCGTGCTTGCTAAGCCTCTAGGCCATCGCCCGTTGTGGGCATGTCACGTGGCGCCGAGCGGCCTGGCCAGTCTGCCAACCCACGCTCGCGATGGGACACTCCTGCTGGCGGGGCCCACCACTACCACGCCTCGGCACGCGAGCGGATCCACTTTGGCCAAGGTGGGCGGTTGAGTTTTCCCACGGAGTTACTGCGCAGTAACTCGCGCGATAATTGTGGGGCGTGGGATCATGGGCGCAGTAAATCCCACGATCGTCCCCTCGGCTTCGCAGCCCGTAGGCCTAATAAGTAGGGGGAGGAGGGGGAGCGGTGGAGCACGCGAGACCCTCCACCCCATTCTTTCCTCCTTCTTCTTCCTCTCGCTGTAGCGCCTCCAAGCCACGCTGAGCGCTGTGGTAGTTCATCTCTGATGAGCTCATCTTCCAACCCCACGCCCCCCATGGCGCGCTCCGGCGCATGGGACGGCTCTGAAGTTCACGACGACCACATCGATTTCCTCCATCAAACGCGCCGGCTCCCCGGCAAAGATTACGTGAAGGTCCGCCTCGCGCCAAAGGGGGAGATTTCACCGACGCCGGAGGAGGGCGAGCGGGTCGTCTTCCGCTCGCACTGCTTTCGGTCCTTCCTCGAATTCTATGGTCTTCAGCCGCACCACCTCACCCCGAACACAGTGGTGCTACTGTCCGCCTTCGTCACCTTGTGCGAAGGCTTCCTCGGCATCCTCCCCACCATCGAGCTCTGGGGGGAGTTCTTCTACACCAAGCTCGGCACCCTCGTTGCGGGCGTGCCGGCTCAATGCGGCGCGTTTATCGCGGTGCGGAGGCCGACGATGGAAAATCCGTTTCCTCCCATCATAGGGATCAAGTCGGTGAAGATGTGGCATTGGTCGTACTTCTACGTGAAGAGCGTCTTCCCGGAGGGCGACTAGGTCAACTTGCCGGCTAACGAAGCCGGCCCGCCGGCTGGGAGGCGGCCCAACTGGTCGGACCGGGCCAAGACACTGACGCCTTCTGGAGTCGCCGCCATTGCGCGGCTCCGAGTGTTGACACAGTCGGAGGGCCTGACCGGGCCCGACTTGCTGTCTGCCTTCATGGTGCGCCGAGTGCTCCCGCTCCAGGGCTGCCCTCACATGATCTTCCAGATGAGCGGGCATCGGGACCCAAGCCGGCTGTGCACCAAGGAGATGCCTCACGCAGAGGTAGCTCACATGGTGAACTATCTTGCGAATTACGAGCTCACGAAGGAGTGGCGGTTTGGCAAGGAGCCGTATTCACACGCCGACCCCCCGCCTATGGTAAGTTATCTTTCTTTTTCTCTATCATTTGGTCGCCGAGTTCGGTCTGTCCGACCTGACCAATCGGCCTTTGAACAGAGCCCCCTCCTCCAGCCGGCACCCGGCGCCGCGGGGCCGGAGCGCCGATTCCTCCCCGACTGAGCGGAGAGCGACGTCGATGATCCCGACTTGGGGGCGGCGGCCTTGGAGGACGACGCCGAGGGAGGAGGCGGCGAAGCAGGCGGCTCGAGGCTTGGAGCCAGCCTCAAGGATTGGGCCGACGATGATGCGGGGGAAGTCACCCCACTCCATCAGCCAGGGTTCGGCCATCCGGGCGCGAGCTCGTCTGCTGCGCCGGACGCCCCAGGCGGCGCGACGAAACGCAGGGCCGAGCCGAGCTTGTTCGGCAGCCGACCGAAGAAGCCTAAGGGCTCGGCCGCGGCGACCAAGTAGGATGAAGCGGCCGCGAAGGCCATCAGCTTTCGCAAGGCAGTGAAGGAGCCGCAGCTAGTTTCTGCGTAAGTATTGCCTTCCTCTCGCGCCTTCATATTTTCCTTGCTGATTCTGTCTGAGTTCTTTTACTTTGTTTCCCTTGATCTAGGGCTCCGCTCTCTCTCGAGAAATCGGTCGCCGCCTCCATCGTGGGGTCGGCAGAGACTTCCACCACCACTCGGCGGATCGATCCGGCCGCCGACCTCCGGGAGGCGAGGGAGCGGAATGCGCAGGAAGCGCGCAAGGAGTTGGAAGCCGCCCGCCGGGAGAAGGCGGAAGCAGAGAAGGCGGAGGCCGCCGCCCTGAAGAAACTGGCGGAAGCCAAGGCGGCTGACGCGGCGAAGAAGCAGGCCGAGGAGGTCGTGCACCGCTAGTCGGCGATATTCATCACTCCCCTGAACTTTGCGCCGCCACCACCGGAGTTCGTGGCGCAGACTAGGAAAACTGGCGACGAGCACCCGATCATGGAGAGGGACGGCGGCGACGTCGCCATGCCGGACATGATCATTCCTCCACCACCGCCATCCGAGAATGCGCAAGGCGAGCAGCCGGCGGACCCACCAGTGCCGCCAGCTGGAAACAAGGTGGCGACGGTCCCGAATCCTGAGGTCGGCACACTGACGCGCCGCCAACTTGCAAAGGCGGCTTCGGCGCCACGCCCGCTGGAGACCGGCGCCGCGAGCTCCTCGATCCCGGACACCGTGGCGACCAGCGCCGCGCCCACTGGGTGGGTGCGGGGAGGCGGGACGGGCCCTCTGAACAAGGCGATCTTGGATGTTCAAGCCAAACTCCACGCCAAGGCCGACTCCATCAAGCACTACAACAAGACGTTCTTGGAATCGCGAGAGGCCATCCAAGTACGCTTCTTGCTTCTTCGTTTTTAAATCTTGTATTGCTTCGTGGGGGCGTGTCAGCGCACCCACTAGGTGTAGTCCCCTAGTTCCGGGCCGGCTGCTGAGCAGGCGGCTCAAAATTCTAGGCTCTAAGTGCTGATATCCTTACTGTAGGATTATCATAACCTCCGTGCGGCCGCCTTCAATTCCAAAGCCAGGAGTTGGATCAACGTGTTGCTGACTTGTCAGAGAGCCCAAGTGAGTCCTCTTCTTCCTCTGCGAGGGCCAGCTGGCGCACCCGCGGGCTGTAGTCCCCGAGATTCGGGCCGACTGCTGAGCAGTCGGGCCGGATCTCCCCGGCGATTGTTCTTCTTTGCTGGTTGCTGACGCCTTTCCCTTCTTCTTTTCTTCTGCAGAAGCCAACGCCGCCTTGCAGCAGCAGCTGGGCGAAGCCAACACCGCACTGTGCGCTAAGGAGGAGGAGGGCGACAAGCTGGGTGAAGAGCGTGACCGGCTGGTAGCGCAACTGGCGGAGCAGGCGGAGCTTCTCAAGAAGGCCTAGAAGGAGGCGGAGGGCAAGGAGACCGGCCTCCTTGCTGAGGTCGCGACCGAACGCTCCGCCTGGACCGACAAGGAGGCAATGCTGACTTCTGGCTTTCACGAGATCGAAGACATAGTCGATGGTGAGCTTCCCTCTTTTTCTTTTTTTGAGCTGCCGGGCTGCTGGTCGAGCCGGCCTCTTGTCTCTAACTTTGGCCTTTTGCTTCTGTGATGGCAGACTTCTTTCCCGATCACTCAGACGCCGCCAATCAGATCACTGCCGACGCCCCCGAACCCTTAACGAGCAGCTCCTGAGCATCGAGGCCCGTCTTCAGCCGGCTCACCAGATGCTGCGCCATCTTTAGCGTGTCGGCGCCCAGGCGATCGCCGCCCTGTGGCCGGACATGCCTGCTCCGCGCACTCCCAGTCGGACTGCTGACTGGCTGGAGGTGGCGGCCGACCATCTTGAGGCCTGGAAAGGCTCCTGGGCCGGGGCTGGACCACGCCGGGCCTTGGAATTCGTCAAGGCGTGGTACCCTAGGCTAAGCCTAGCCCAGCTTGCCACGTTTCGACTGGAGGCTCAGGAGGAGTTGGCGGTCGTGGAAGATGACCTTGTCAAGCGTGCGGCGGCAATCCCGAGTACACCGACACTAGCGTCTTCGTCCCAGAGCGGGCTGAGAACGGCGCCGAGGCGCCACCAGACTGGTTCGGGCTGAACCCGGAGGACGGCGAGGACTCGGCCGAGTTGATCGACTCCAGCGGCGAGGAAGGAGTCTAGGAGGAGGAGGAAGGTGAAGAGGAGGCGCCAGAGGTTGGAGCGGATGGCCAACCTCAGCTCGACCGTTCCTCAAACAACGAGCCACGCCCAAGCGAGCCGGCTGCCACTGGAGGTGATCAAGCGGAGACTGACCAGCCGGCCGCTCCACCAACCGGCGCCACCGACTCCTCCGATCCACCGAACACGTCTGCCGCTCCCTAGGCTGCCAATTTATCTTTTTCTTTACATGTCTATCAGTCTCGACGAACTTGTTAATTTTGCACAATTCCACCCGCGGGGTGTATCTTGAACTTCCGTTAAATATTGGCAAGGGCTTTTGCTATGTAAAATATTTTTCCGAGTTCTATCTTTTCTTGCTTGCTGCTATTTGGCTTCTTTCCTTTGTCGCCTTCCCTTGTTTGCCGTCTTGCCAGCCTAACAGCCGCTCTGCGGACTATGGCTGGGTCAAGTACTTAGCTACTTCCGAGGAGGCAAGTACTTAGCCGTTTTAGAGTTCTTTAGCAAGTTAAGTAGAAGCCGGCCGGCCGGCTGCTCAACAGCCGGTCGTAGAGGCGGGAAGCCGGCTTGAACTATGCACATGCTTTGGGTCCTTAGCCATTTTTCATGCGGGCGCCCTTTCTGCCTTACTCCTGCCCACCAGATAGTCGCTCTGCGAGCTGTGGCTTCTAGCAGGAGACGGCTTAAGTGCCAACACATTACTTGTCCGACTATAGGAAGCATTTCATAGTATAAGGCGGCGAGTCCCCGGGCCGACTAGTCGGACCCGGTGCTAAGCGGCATAAAGAAAATGACACATTCATAGGCATAATTCTTATCATATAGATAAAAGAGGGCAGTCCCCGAGTTCTTCTCGGGGGACCCGGAGTCTTCATACTTTAATACAAAAGGTAGCGTGGTACATACTGCATCAACTATAAAATCTTCGGAGGAGATTTGCATTACATGGCCTCTCCGTCTCTTTGCCGGAGTCGTCCCTCTTGCGCGCTCGAGGCTTCTGAGCGTCGATCAGGTAGTAGGAGTCGTTTCCCAACACCTTGCTGATGATGAAGGGACCTTCCCAAGGCGCTGAGAGCTTGTGCTGGCCGACTGTTCGCTGGATCAGCCGGAGCACAAGGTCTCCCTCTTGGAAAGATCTCGGCTTGACCTTCCGGTTGTAGTATTGACGCAGGCTTTGCTGGTAGATGCTGGACCGGCTGAGTGCCAACAGCCGGCCCTCTTCCAGCAGATCAACGCCGTCTTGTCGCGCTTCTTGTGCCTCCTCTTCGGTGTACATGGTGACTCGAGGAGAGTCGAATTCTATGTCCGTCGGGATGACGGCTTCGGCACCGTAAACGAGGAAGAAAGGCGTGAAGCCGGTTGACTTGTTCGGAGTTGTGCGCAGGCTCCAAAGGACGGCTAGCACCTTGTCGATCCAGCAGCCGGCGAACGCTCCAGAGGCTCGACCAGTCATGGCTTGATGCCAGACAAAATGAGGCCGTTTGCTCGCTCCACCTGGCGGTTTGACTGCGGATGGGCAACGAACGATAAGTCCAGTCAGATGCCCTACGCCGCGCAGAAATGGGCCAAAGCGCCTGGCGAAGTTCGTGCCATTGTCGGTGATGATGCTGTGTGATATGCCATACCGGACGGTGATGTCGGAGATGAAAGCCACAACAGTCAGACCATTCAATTTCTTGATTGGTTTTGGTTCTATCCACTTGGTGAACTTGTCCACTGCGACAAGCAGATGAGTCATGCCACCTCGTGTTGTCTTGAATGGTCCCACCATGTCCAGGCCCCAGATAGCAAAGGGCTAGGCAATGGGGATAGTCTTGAGTGCAGAAGCCGGCTGATGTGGCTTGGAGCGGAACTTCTGGCACCCTTTGCATTTCTGGACCAAGTCTTTGGCGTCTTCTAAAGCAGTCGGCCAGAAAAAACCATGGCGAAAAGCTTTGGCCACGAGTGCTCCTGAAGCCGTGTGACGAGCACACTCGCCTTGATGAATATCTTTGAGGATTGCTTGGCCTTGCTCTGGCTCTACGCAGCGCTGGTAGACACCAGTGACACTACGCCTCACAAGCTCTCTGTTGACTATGGTGTATGCTGCTGCCCGGTGTTGCACTTGCCGGGCCAAGATCTCATCTGTCGGCAGCTCTTTGCTTACCAGGAAGTTGAGGATGGGCTGGGCCCATGAAGGCGCTGCAATTTCTTCGACTGCTAGGACTGCAACTTGCACGAGGCTGGTTGGGCCGGGAGGCAACGGGTTGGAGTCAGCTGCCGCTTGCTGAGTCGATGAAGTCCCCGGGCCGACTGCTGCAGTCCCCGAGCCTGGTTCTGAAGTCCCCAAGCCTGGTGCGACTGTAGAAGTCCCCGGGTCGCCTACCGGATTCCTCGTGCCAGCTGCTGGGGTCCTCAAGTCGGATCCGGCTGCTTCAGGAGGAGCCGGCACAAAGATGGAATCTGACTCTGGCGATGGCTTGACAGACGGCTTGAGGAGGCGTTGTAGGGCGACGCCGGTTGGTATTGCTTGACGGGTGGAGCCGATTCATGCCAAGGCATCTGCTTGCTCATTGTCGTTCCTTGGCACATGGAGAAACTCGGACCCTTCAAAGTATCCGCTGAGTTGCTATACGAGGAAGCGGTAGCTCGCCATGTTTGTGTCCTTGGCGTCCCAGTCACCTGTCGACTACTGGACCACCAAGTCGGAATTGCCGTAGCACAGGATCCGGCGAATGCCGAGTTCCTTGGCAAGCTGGAGCCCGTAAATGAGTGCTTCATACTCAGCGACGTAGTTGGAGGCAACAAAGTGGATCTGCAACACATATCTGAGCTTATCGCCTTTGGGAGAGGTGAGGACGATGCCGGCTCCCAAGCCGGTGCGCATCTTGGAACCATCAAAATGCATCCGCCAATGGGTGGAGTCAGGCGTTGGTGGCAGGTACTGGGTCTCGGCCCAGTCGACGAGGAAGTTGGCCAGTGCTTGGGACTTGATAGTGGTGCGAGGCTGATAATAGATGGTGTAGGGAGCCAACTCTATGGCCCATTTGGCCACTCAGCCTAAAGCATCCCGGATTCCAATGATCTCGGCAAGCGGAGCAGTGCAGACAACAGTGATTGGATGCTCTTGAAAATACGGCTTCAGCTTCTTGGCGGCAAAGTGCACGTTGTAGCACATCTTCTGATAGTGGGGGTAGTTCTGCTTGGAGGCTGACAGCACTTCACTCAGGTAATACACCGGTCTCTAGACTGGTAGTGCCTTGCCTTCCTCCTTGCGTTCTACCACTATGACTGTGCTGACCACCCGGCTGGTGGCGGCGATGTAGAGCATCATGGTCCCCTTATGAGTCGGAGCCGCTAGAATAGGCGGAGTGGTCAACGTCTTCTTGAGCTGGAGAAAAGCTTCATCCGCCTTGTCGTTCCACTCGAAGAAAGTGGTCTTCTTCATGAGCTGGTACAGGGGAAGAGCCTTCTCTCCCAGCCGACTGATGAAACGACTGATGGATGGCAAGCAGTCGGTGAATTTTTGCACGTCAAGCAATCGGGTGGGAACTTCCATCCTCTCGATGGCCTTGATCTTCACGGGGTTGCACTCTATGCCGTGCTCTGAGACCAGGAAGCCAAGAAGCTGGTCGGCTGGTACTCCAAAGACGCATTTCTCCAGTTTGAGGTTGATTTGAAATCGGCGCAAATTCCCAAAGGTCTCCTTGAGGTCTTCTAGCAGCGTTCCACGCTTCTCCGTCTTCACCAGAACATCGCCCACATAAACATGGGCATTTCTGCCGAGTTGCTTGAGGAGGCACTTCTGCATGCAACGTTGGAACGTGGCGCCGGCATTCCTCAAGCCGAACGTCATGGTCAAGTAGCAGAAGGCTCCAAATGGTGTGATGAAAGTGGTCTTCAGCCTGTCGGCCGGGTTCAGCTTGATCTGGTGATACCCTGAGTACACATCCAAAAAACTCAACAGCTCGCATCCGGCTATGGAGTCAATCACTTGGTCAATTCTTGGCAGAGCAAATGGGTCTTTGGGGCAGGCTTTGTTGAGGCTAGTGTAGTCAATACACATGTGCCACTGCTTGTTCTTCTTCAGCACCAAGACCGGGTTGGCTAACCATTCTGGAAAGAACACTTCCATGATGAAGCCGTCTGCCAGCAGCCGGGCTATCTCTTCTCCAACGACTCTTCTCTTCTCTTCTGACAGGCGGCTCAAGGGATGCCTCATTGGCTTGGCATCAGACCGGACATGTAACTTGTGCTTGGCGAAATCCGCCGGAACACCCGACATGTCTTTAGGTGACCACGCGAAGATGTCCCGATTCTCGCAGAGGAAATCGACGAGCTCGCCTTCCTATTTGCTGTCAAGGTTTGCACCTATGACAGCGTACCTCTCCGGGTGCTCCGGGTCCAAGGGTATATTCTTTGTCTCTTTGGCCGACTTGAACGAGCCCTCGGCTTCCGACTCCTTGGGGTTGGGTGACATGTCCGGCTGCTTGCCTGCCATCGCTACAACTCGGTCAAGGAGCCGCTTCTCGGCCGTGATTACGAGGGAGTCGGCTAGCCGGCTGTTATCTGCTGCGCAAGCGGACGACTTCTTGTAATCCCCTGCTATGGTCAGAATTCCCTTGGAACTTGGCATCTTCATCTTGAGGTAAGCATAGTGGGGGACCGCCATGAACTTGGCCAGAGCAGGCCGGCCAAGTAGTGCATGGTATGGGCTCTCGAGGTCCACCACGTCAAACCAGACTGTCTCTCGGCGGAAGTGATCTTTGTCTCCAAAGAGGACGTCTATTTGGATCTTGCCAATTGGTGAGCAGGAAAGGCCAGGAACTATGCCATGGAAAACAGTCCGACTGAGCTGAAGTTGCCTTTGTTTGATTCCTAACTTCTCCATGGTAACCTTGTACAGGATGTTGATGCTACTGCCGCCATCTATCAGAACTCGGGAAAAGCGAGCAGCTCGCCTATCTATGGCAAAGGTGGCATCCAGAACCAGGGCGTAGGAGTCGGGGTTGGGCATTACTTCCGGGTGGTCGGCTCTGCTCCAGCTGATGGGCTTCTCGGACCAATGCATGAACTTAGGGGCCCCTGATGCCACCGCATTCACTTCTTGCCGTCGTTGCCGTCTGCTGTGCTTATTGTCGGCCACGCGGGTGAACACGACATAAGCTCCGTGCTCTTCAGGATACTCGTCTTGTATGGCTCTAACTGGTCGAACCGCCGGCAGCTGGGGGGGAGGAGGCGGCTGCCCAGCAGGCGAAGGAGGCAGAAGGCCATCACCCTTGGCGATCCTGGTGAGCCAATGGCACTTCCGAGTGGTGTGGTTGGACGGCTTCGCACCACTATGGAACTTGCAAGGCGCATCGAGAGTCTGCTCGTATGAGGAGGCGGGTAACCAGTTGGGTTTGTCGCCCTTCTGGCGCTTGGGAGGAGGCGGTCCTTCCGGCTGCTGGTCTTCGACTGTTGCCACCTGCCGGCTTGTAGAAGTCGGCTGCATGGCCTTGCATTTGTTGTCGTTGGGTTGCTGCGCCAACTGGGGTCACCAGCCGGGGCCCGAGGAGCTGGAGGGGCCACTTTGCCAGATGCATCAACTTGGATCTTTGCCTTTATGGAGGAGTTGGCCGTGGCGTATTTATCTGCTATGATCAGCAGCTCGTCGAGGGTCGCCGGCTCGTCGCAGAGAAGCCTATGCTTGAGGAGGGTGCCCTCTCGGCACCCTGCGGTGAAGTACTTGATGGCCTGCACCTCGTGCACACCTTCGCAAGAGTTGCGGAGCTCGGCCCAACGTGTGAGGTAGTCACGAGTCGACTCGTTGGGGCCTTGTACGCACAAGGAGAGCTGGCGAGGTTTGGGCGGCCGCTTGTACGTGCTGGTGAAGTTGCGGATGAAGGCTTCGGTGAAGTCAACCCAGCTATTGATGCTGCGGGGCTTCAGGCTATTCAGCCATGTCTGGGCCATGCCCTGGAGCATGAGCGGAACGTACTTCACAACAACGCGCTTGTTGCCGTTCGCGATGCTGACGGCTGTGGAGTAGTCGACCAGTCAGTCCTCCGCCTTCACAGAGCCGGTGTATTTGGGAGGATCTCTCGGGAGCGTGAACGCTTTGGGAAAGGGCTCATCTCGAATGCGGGGGCCGAAACAAGGCGGAGCCATCTCATCTTCTTCTTCTAGCGCCAGGGATCGGTGGAGACGGTCGATCCGGTGGCGGGCATCGTTCTCTCCGACTCCTTCTCGACGGCCAAGGCGGTCGCCGAGTGTCGGGTGTTCAACAGGCGGCGGGGAGACGCGCCTTTCCCTTCGAGGGGGAGGAGGCGGACAGTCGCCCCATCGTTCCACTACTCTCGGGTGGACGTCTTGGTCGCGCTCGATGGTGAGGCGAGTCCGGCTGCGGCTGGCAGCCGGATCCCTGTCTCTTCTTCCGCGGACGCCACCAGTCGGCGTCTGGGATGTCACGCCTTGATCTCGGCGGGGAGGCAGATCGTCATTTTGTCGGTTGGGAGCCTTGGTGCGGCAGACAGCCTCGTGCTGCTCAGCAACCGCGTCAAGGAGTTGCTGGACGCGCTCTGCCATCTGGCGACACTCTTCGCCCTCGAACTTGTCTAGCTCTTCTGCCGCCGCCTGGGCAGCTCAGATATTTTCTACGGGTGTGGTGTAGACGGGGCGATCTGCCCCGAACAGGATGGCGATGGCCACACCGCGTTGCCGGACCGTGCCGATGCGGCTAGGCCTGCCAGGAGCTGGCGTGCCACCCATAGAGCGGTCCATATCGCGCTGGTAGGCCTCCGATAGGCGTCTCACGTTGGCCAGCTTCTTGGCGCTCTTGACTAGCTGGGCGCGGCGCGCTACCAGCATCTTGGCGTCGGCGTCTTCCGGAATGGGCGCCGTCAGGTCTTGCAGTGCCGCATCGAGCGGGTCATGAGCACCTCCGCCGGAGTGCTTGCTGTGACCGATGACAAGCACCTCCGTGACGGTGCTTCCGCCGCTGTCCGCGCGAAGAAGCGGCTCATCGTAGACCACCATGTTGGCAGGGAACGCGTCAAGCAACACAGTGCCGGAGTCGACCAACATCGGGTCGGTGGAGCCTACAGACTCCAGGTCCAAAGCAGGCTCACTGGTGACATGGAGCTGATCGAGGAGGCCCGTGAGGCGGCTCTCAGGGCCTTCGGTGCCCGCGTCAGACGCGGGCTCGTCGGAGAGGCGAACCTCGCGAATAAGGTCGGCGAGGCAGCTCGCCGCACAGGCGACCTCCGCGCCATGCAGCGCTTCGGCGTAGACTCCGTCTGGCGTGCCGGGGTGGCTGCGCTCGCGAGGGAGGAAAAGGGTTCCCATCCAGAACAGGTCTCCGTACGACTGTGCATCTCGCCCCATGATGGGCGCCAAATGTCTGGGGTTGGGTGCGACATATGCCAATGGATGGCTTATCATGGTGGGAGCGTGTAGAACGTCGCTGGTGCCTGGAAGCGGGATGAGGCATAGACACGGACACCGGCGCACTTTACTCAGGTTCGGGGCTCTCCTAGGAGATAACACCCCTAGTCCTGCTCTGCCCGGTCTCCGCATGATCACTAAGGCACTGGTGAGTACAATGGTGCTCCTTGAGCTGTATGCTAGAGGTAGGAGAAGGCAAGGCTAGCTCTCTCCTTTCTCTATGGGTCGGTCTAGTTCTAACAGGTTGCGAACCCTTTGCATGGGTGCCCTGGGGGGTTTATATAGGCCTACCCCCCAGGGGTACAATAGTAATTCGGTCAAGTGTAGGTCCTGGCCGCTAGTCTCTCTGGTGGCCGGCTTCTCCCCCGACTGCTAGGGCCCGCCACCTGGTGGGCCCCACCGACTGGTCTGGTACGGAGCCGACAGGCCGACTCCATCGCTCACGGGTCTTGTCGGCTGCTGATCACTGTAGCCGTGATGCTAATGACACAGGCTCGATCAAGGGAGCGTGGCTGCAGCCCCGCCGCCTGGTGATTGATTACTGTAGAAACTCTTTGTCTCGTGTGGTTAATGGCGCGTGGGTCCCGAGGAAGGGTGTCGGTGTACAAAAGGAGGGGCACGCTTTTGTACCCCTTTACCTGTGCACGAGAAGTCGGTGCCGCACCCACGGCCACACCAAGCAGAACAGGGGGGGTGAGCCAAGGTAAGACCGAAGCCCAAGATAATCAGAACAACGCCAAGGCCAAGACCATGAAGAGCAGAGGGACGAAGCAGGTTCCCCCGGCAAGACCCTGTCTGGGGCAGCCTCAGCAGCCTCGGCAAGACCCTTGTCGGGGCAGCTCGCCCTACACCAACAGAGCGAGCCACCCTTGAGCCCACAGTCCCCAACACCGTCATCGACATGGGGCCAGGGCTCGGGAAGGCACCTCTGGGGTGGCATGCAGATCTTTGTGAAGACATATTCAAGATTATATGAGGATTAGAAGACGACGATTCACGGCAAGATCCTTGCCGAGGAAGGTCACCAGACCCCCGACAAGGCCCTTGCCGGCGACGACAGCGCGCCACGGCAAGACCCTTGTCGGGCCACCCGACAAGGCCCTCGCCAAGGACGCCAGTGGGGCCGCCGCCAGGCCTGCGCCAACCAAGCTTCCACCACCGTTCACATGCAGCTGCTAGCCCAACTAGCTGGGCGGGCACCTGCGTGGCAACATGCAGCTCCTAGGCCAACTCATCGAGCGCTTGCTTGGCGGCATGCAGATCTTCGTGAAGGCTCTGCCACTGCGCCACCTCAGTTGCCTGCCTGCCTACATGGCACCATGCACCTCACTGGCCAAGGCACGTGTCAAGACGAGGAGGAGCGGCGACGGACGGGACGGGCCTCGCCCCCATCCCCAATAAAGCAAGGGGACACCTAAGCTACGCATTAAATGCGTCTTGTCCTGTAATACGAGCGATAAGCTCAGGGCACTGTACGCCTTTCCACCTCCTGTGTGCCACTGTGGCAGCCCCTTTCGACTATAAAAGGAGGCCCATGGCATACTGGAGAGGGATTCGGCTCTTTCAAACCACACACTGACCACAGCTAGTTCGAGAGCTCAAGAACTCTCTAAAATACACCCACTAAAGCACGACTAGGGTTTTACGCATCCTCGCAGTCTGAACCTGGGTAAACGATCTTTGTGCTATCTACTAGCTCTCCTCTTCTTGCAACCCTGTGCCCCAGCAACCGTAGTAGGGATTCTTGTGATCCCATAGGTGTCGTTTCACACCGACAAAGGGGTGGGTCGACTGTTGGGGGCCGACCTCCCTCGGATCCGACTGGTGGGGCTCTAGCCGTCTTCCGGGCTCTTGCTGATCGGTGGGCCCGTCGTCCTTGGGTCGTACCGACAGGCCGTCGTGGGAGCGGGGCTCCGCCTGCCCGTGGTGACGTCAGGGGTGGAGTGGCAATAGTGCCTCACCGGGCGTAGATCTCCGCCCGTACGGTGCACTGTGGCTGTGCCCGTCCCTGGGTCGGGGGGGAGGATGGGCTACACTGTAGCGACTCCCTGTCTTGTCTTTCTTGATGGGGCGCAGGCTTTGTGGGCACCACGGGCCGACTGCTAGGGGTCGGCTTCTCTGGAAGCCGACCACTAGGAGTCAGCTTGTCTTGATGCCGGCTTTTAGAACTCGGCCGTCTACGGGCAGCCGGCTATTCCTCCCGCCGGCCACCAGAAGGCGGCGCTTTGCCTTGGTTCCTTGAGGGGCGCTGCCAACCCTGATGTCTTGAAAGGTTCTGGGTCTCGGGTTAGCCTACCCGTGGCCCATTACTCTAACATATGAGGAGGAAATTGTAGTGTTACTGGAGAAGAATGAAAACTTGAAGAAGAAGCTAGGATATTCATGAGAGATCCCGCACCTGAGGAGGACATCCGTTCTGAAGACTACATCATCATCGACGGCACCGACTCCGACCCCAACAGTAGTGATGATGATTACGAAGACGAAGCTGGAGCGGATATCATGGAGTCTTCCATCGATCAAAATTTCTAGTCGACCACCATAATATCAGTAGTATTCCCCATCTATATAGAAATAGTCTGAGTATTTTGTAATGATAGTTTAGAGCGATTGTATGCCCTTGTTTGAATTGAGTGGTGTGAAATGAATGTGTTTGTCTCATGTGCATATGAGTAGTGATTTCTCTTTAGACCTCACTCTATTCTAATCTCTCCCCTCTAAACCCATCAGATGCCTCCGAGACATGACCCCGGATTTGTCTTCCCACCGGAGCTCACTCAGTTGATCCAACAGTAGAATGCCTTGATGCAGTTGCTAGTCCAGAACCAAGGCAAGAACACCCACAACAACAACAACAACCCACCGCCACCACCTCCAGTTGATAACTTAGCCCGTTTTCTGAGGTTGAATCCGCAGGTATTTTCCAGTAGCACCGAGCCGATTGTTGGTGATGACTGGCTCCGCAGAATTGGAAGGGAGCTGACCACCGTAGGTTACACAGATGCTGAAAAGGTGCATTTTGCCGCACACCAACTGGATGGACCCGCAGCATCATGGTGGGAGAATTACGCAACCACTTTCCCCATAGCCAATGTTACTTGGGATCAGTTTCAGCGAGCTTTTCGTACAACACATGTCGCAACTGGAGCTATGAGCATGAAGAAGCCTGAGTTTCGCAACTTATGCTAGGGAAATCGTACTGTGGGGCAGTACCTGGATGAGTTCAGTATGTTAGCCTGCTATGCCCTAGATGATGTGGCCACAGATGCCGCGAAGCAGGATAAGTTTATGGAAGGGTTGAATGATGAGCTGAGTATCCTGTTGATGGTAGCAACATTTGCTAACTACCAGGAGTTGGTAGACAGGGCTCTTATGATTGAAGGGAAGCATCAGCAGATAGAGAGCCACAAAAGGAAGTATGGATAAGGGAAGGACAACTCTGGAGCTCAACAGAAGCCTCGTTTTACCCCGAACTCGGGAATACACACCCATCATAACCATGGAGGCCACACTCACAATGGAGGAAGTTCACATAACCACAGTGGCCCCAAAAATGTAAATGGGAAAGGAGCAAGCAGCAACCAGAACTGTTCTAACCCAAAAACACCCACTAAGAAGGATCTAAGTCATGTCACCTGTTACAAGTGCGGGAAGACTGGGCTCTACGCCAAAGATTGTTCTGAGGTGAAGAATGGAAATGGAAATGGAAGCTCTGGGAAGAAGCCCAATCCCTTCACCAGAGGTCAGGTGAACCACATCAACATTGAGGAGGTTGAAGATCAGCCTGACACAGTGACTGGTAAGTTTTTGATTAAGTCATTTACCGCTCTCGTTCTTTTTGACACTAGTGCATCACATTCATACATATCCAGGGGATTTGTGGACAACTTTAAGTTACCAACCTTAGCCCTTAGGTCACCCATGTTAGTAAGCTCGCCAGTAGTAGAGTATATGGCCAGCCGATGGTGTGATCGGTTACCATTAACCATTGGTAGCCATGTTTTCCCCTCAGACCTAATAATTTTGGAGTCACAAGGATTGGATATAAAACTAGGCATGGATTGGCTATCGAAGTATGGAGGAAACATTGATTGTGCTAGTAAGTCAATTTTACTCACCACTCTGGAGGGGAAGAGGATCAAGTATGTATCCAGGCATGCGCCGAGGAGGACCCAAGTGAATTCCCTCTCAGGGGTTGTTCAGGAGGAAGTGCCTGTTGTGAAGGATTACCCGAATGTATTTCCAGAGGAACTACCAGGCATGCCGCCAGATTGAGATATAGAATTTTTGATAGAGCTGTTGCCAGGGACCAGACCAATATCGAAGAGACCGTATCGGATGCCCGCAAATGATCTGGAGGAAAGCAGATTAAGGAGTTATTGGAGAAAGGTTACATTCGACCAAGTTCATCACCATGGGGAGCCCCAGTGCTCTTGGTTGAGAAGAAGGATGGATCCTTGAGAATGGTTGTCGATTATCGTTCATTGAATGAGGTGACGATCAAGAACAAGTACCCACTACCGATGATCAATGATTTGTTTGACCAGCTGTAAGGAGCTAAAGTATTCTCCAAGATCGATCTACGATTAGGATACCACCAACTGAAGATCCGAGAACATGATATACCTAAGACAACTTTCACCACTAGGTACGGGCTGTATGAGTACACAGTTATGTCATTTGGATTGACTAATGCCCCTGCCTATTTCATGAGTATGATGAATAAGGTGTTCATGGAGTTCTTGGATAAGTTTGTTGTGGTGTTCATTGACGATATATTGGTATACTCGACAAATGAAGAGGAACACAAGGAGCATTTGCGTTTAGTTCTCGAGAAGCTCAGGGAACATCAGCTATATGCCAAGTTCACCAAATGTGAGTTTTGGTTGAAGGAAGTTGGATTTCTTGGACATGTTATATCATGAGAAGGTATAGAAGTAGATCCTACCAAGGTTCAGTCTGTCACAGAGTGGTTGGCACCCACCTCAGTAGGAGAGATCCGCAGTTTTCTTGGACTCACGGGATATTACTGGAGATTCATTAAGATTTTTTTTCAAAATTGCGAAGCCCATGATGGAGTTATTGAAGAAGGACACCAAGTTTAAGTGGACCGAAGAATGTGAGGCCAATTTTCAGGAGTTGAAGAAGCGATTAGTTACAGCCCCAGTGCTAATTCTTCCGGACATACACAAGGATTTCCAAGTGTATTGCGATGCTTCTAGCCAATGACTTGGAGGTGTACTTATTGGAAACCGTTGTGATGTGTACACGGATCACAAGATTCTGAAGTATATTTTTACTCAGAAGGAGCTGAATCTTAGGCAAAGGAGATGGTTGGAGCTCATAAAAGATTATGATATGAAGTTGCATTATCATCCAGGAAAGGCCAATGTCCTAGCAGATGCTTTGAGTCAGAAGAGTTATGTCAATACCCTCGTAAGCGGAGGATTACCGCAGGAGTTAGTCGACGATCTCAAGGAACTTCGTTTGGAGATAGCTCCAAGAGGTTTTGTTGCAGCAATGGAGGTTTAGTCTACATTATTGGGAAAGATTCGAGAAGCTCAGAAGGAGGATAAAGAAATTGCTGAGATAAAGGAGGAGGTGAGAAAGGGAAAAGCCAAGGGTTTTCGTGAGGTTGAGCATGAAACTGTATGGTTTGAGGATCATGTATATGTACCCAATAATGCAGAGATCAGGAAGTTAATACTTCAGGAGGCCCACGATTCACTATACTCGATTCACCCCGGAAACACCAAGATGTATTTGGATTTGAAGGAACGTTTCTGGTGGACAGGTATGAAGAAGGATATTGCCGAGTATGTAGCAGTATGTGATGTATGTCAGAGAGTGAAGCCAGAACATAAGAAGCCAACAGGATTATTACAGCCTATGCCGATACCCGAATGGAAGTGGGACAAGCTTGGCATGGATTTCATCACTGGATTACCCAGGACACGATCGGGATATGATTCTATCTGGGTAGTAGTTGATCGCTTGACCAAAGTGGCTCACTTTATCCCCGTGAAAACCACCTACACAAGTGCGAAGTTGGCCAAGATATATATGACCAGGATCGTATGTCTACATGGAGTTCCAAGGACCATCGTATCAGATAGAGGAACACAGTTTACTTAGAACTTTTGGAATCAGTTGCACCAGACTTTGGGTACCAGGCCAAGTTTAGTACAGCCTTTCATCCGCAGATAGATGGACAAACCGAGGGAGTCAATCAGATTCTGGAGGACATGTTGAGAGCTTGTGCACTAGATTATGGATCAAGTTGGGATGATAATTTACCTTACGCAGAGTTCTCATACAACAACAGTTATCAGGCTAGTTTGAAGATGACACCTTTCGAAGCTTTGTATGAAGGAGGTGCAGGACACCGTTAATGTGGGATGAAGTTGGAGACCATTAGTTGTTTGGACCAGATTTAATCAAGGAATCTGAAGAGAAGGTTAAGTTGATTCGAGATAGACTGAAGGTAGCTCAGTCCAGGAAGAAGATTTATGCGGACACTAAACGCAAGGAGGTAGTCTATGAAATCGGAGACAGAGCATATATTCGTGTGTCACCACTCCGAGGAGTTAAACGATTTGGAGTTAAGGGAAAGTTAGCCCCGAGATTTGTAGGACCATATCGAGTTTTGGAACGTATGGGAGAAGTAGCCTACAAGTTGGAGTTACCCGAAGGACTGTCAAGAGTTCATGATGTGTTTCACGTTTCCCAGTTGAACAAGTGCCATGTAGAGATGGCCGATATTCGTCTGAGAGATATAGTTCCCCTGGAACGAATTCAGTTGGATAGTGGCCTAACCTACAAGGATAAACCAGTCAAGATTCTCGAGTTGGCCTGCCGAGTTACCCGCAGTAAGGTTATCAAGTTTTGCAAAGTTCAGTGGAGCCACCATACCAAGGATGAAGCCACCTGGGAGCGAGAAGAAGACCTATGGAAAGACCACCCACACCTATTTCCTAGCCAACCCGAATCTCGAGGGCGAGATTCATCTTAAGGGGGTAGGTTTGTAATATCCCAATTTTCAATTTGGATGTTATACATAGGTCATCATATGTATATCATATTTTATTTGCATTTTGATTTGTGATCCTAGAAATCTTAATCAACTCAAGGACCTAAGGAGAGAGTTGGGGATTTCATTTATTTTCATATTTTGAATTTTTTTCAAATTTGGAAAGAAGATCAATTTGGTTTTAATACTTTTCTCTCAAATTATTTCCAAATAAAAGAGAGAACATAATATGACTTCTTCAAAAGAGAGGAATATTGTTGAAGAAATTTTAAAATGAAATTTATATTTTATTTGGATTTTAATTGCTATTTTATTTGAATTAGAAAAATATGCATTTTGAAAATTGCATTTTAGGCCAGAAAAAGGTTCACCATGTTCTAAATATTTCATTTGGACGAAGAAAATTGTTTTTGGCATTTTTAGAATTATTTTATATTTTTTCTAGGATTTTCCTTTCGAGCGAAATCTTATTTTAAAAAAACTTTTCCCGCCCGACTGGGCCAAAGCCCAGCCGAGCAGGCCGGCCCACCAGGCGTTGCCGCCTTCCTCCCGCCCGCCGCCCCCGAGGGAGTCCTGGATTAGGGGGTATCCGGACAGCCGGACTATGACCTTTGGCCAGACTGTTGGACTGTGAAGATACAAGATTGAAGACTTCGTCCCGTATCCGGATGGGACTTTCCTTGGCGTGGAAGGCAAGCTTGGCAATACGGATATTCAGATCTCCTCCCATTGTAACCGACTCTGTGTAACCCTAGCCCTTCCGATGTCTATATAAACCGGAGGGTTTAGTCCGTAGGACAACAACAACAATCATACCATAGGCTAGCTTCTAGGGTTTAGCCTCTCTGATCTCGTGGGTGATCTACTCTTGTACTACCCATATCATCAATATTAATCAAGCAGGAGTAGGGTCTTACCTCCATCGAGAGGGCCCGAACCTGGATAAAAACATCGTGTCCCTTGTCTCCTGTTACCATCCGCCTAGACACATAGTTCGGCACCCCCTACCCGAGATCCGCCGGTTTTGACACCGACATTGGTGCTTTCATTGAGAGTTCCTCTATGTTGTCATCTTTAGGCCCGATGGCTCCTTCGATCATCGTTGGCGATGCAGTCCATGGTGAGACTTTTTCCCCCGGACAGATCTTTGTATTCGGCGGTTTTGCACTGCGGGCCAATTCGTTTGGCCATTTGGAGCAGATTGAAAGCTATGCCCCTGGCCATCAGGTCAGGTTTGGAAGCTTAAACTACACGGCCGATATCCGCGGAGACTTGATCTTCGACGGATTCAAGCCCCGACCGAGTGCGTCGCATTGTTATCACGGGCAAGATCTAGCTCTGCCATCAGACAGTGTCTTGGAGGCCGCACCCACGTCCGCTCCGACCTTTAATTCGGAGCCAACTGCGCCGACCGAGGGCGGGTGGCTAGACCCCGCAGCGGATGCCGCAGCCTCAACGGTGATCGAGCCGAACACCAACCTTACCCTTCGCGAGGCCTGTGACTCCACATTGCCGGACTCTTCTCCGGACTCTGAACTCGCCGCACCTTTGCCAATCGAATCTGACTGGGCGCCAATCATGGAGTTCACCGCCGCAGGTATCTTTCAGCACTCGCCTTTTGGCGACATACTGAATTCACAAAAATCTCTCTCTTTGTCAGGAGAGTCCTGGCCGGATTATGACCGGCAGGATCGGGATGCGGACGACGAAGAAATTCGACGCTCACCCACCACCCATTTCATAGCCACTGTCGATGACTTAACTGACGTGCTCGACTTCGACTGCGAAGACATCGACGGTATGGACGACGATGCAGGAGACGAACAGGAACCAGCGCCTACAGGGCACTAGACAGCCACCTCATCCCACAATGTATACATGGTGGATACACCCAAAGGAAGCAACGACGAGGAACGGGAGGTCGCAACGAAGGATCATTCCTTCGAGAAGCAGTCAAAGTGGCGGCGTAAGCGCCGCTCCAAACCCCGCCTCGACAGAGGGAGCGGTCATACAGACCCAGCCATAGAGCAGGGCGAGCCAGCGGACGACGAACATGGCATCAAGCAACCGTCCGAACAAGGCAACTTAGATAACCAAACCAAACAACCCATCCCCGGCAAAGATAACAGTCCGGATGACCTCACGCCGGACAAGTTCCTGGAGCAGAAGAACCTCCACAAAAGGCTCGTCGCCACCACGCGTAGCCTGAAAAAACAGAAGCAAAAGCTCAAGACTGCGAAAGATGCACTCAGAATCAGATGGAGCAAAGTACTCAACACCGTAGAAAAATATGGCGATAGTCGCCATACAAAGAGCTACCCGAAGCGAAAGCTACTGCCCGAATTTGATGAGGAGGCCTTAGAGCCCCCGCAATCAAAAAACAAAGCAACCATCTGGTCGGATAGGCGACCTCATGGCCAACACAGAGCGGCAAACAATGCCGCACACAAGCCAGCACGTGATCCACGCGAGGATTCACATCAAAAAGATGGCCCAGCCAGATCTATCTACGGGCCAAGAAAGCAAGCTCTAGCAAGCAATGCAACACAGCATATATCCGAACACAACGGCGCACCCAAATACAGGGGTGCCGCACACCCCCTATGTTTCACCAACGAGGTGCTGGACCATGAATTCCCAGCGGGATTCAAACCCGTAAACATAGAGGCATATGACGGAACGACAGACCCTAGAGTCTGGATTGAGGACTATATCCTCCATATACACATGGCCAGAGGAGACGACCTCCACGCCATAAAATACCTACCCCTCAAGCTCAAAGGGCCAGCCCGGCATTGGCTTAAAGGCCTTCCCAAAAACACCATTGGAAGCTGGGAAGAGCTCGAGGATGCTTTTCGGGAAAATTTTCAAGGGACTTATATCCGACCACCAGATGGAGACGATTTAAGTCATATAACTCAACAACCCGGACAGTCAGCCCAGAAGCTCTGGAACAGATTTCTTACTAAAAAAACCAGATAGTCGACTGTCCGGACGCCGAAGCCTTAGCAGTTTTCAAGCACAACGTCCAAGACGAATGGCTCGCCAGACACCTCGGCCAAGAAAAGCCAAGAACAATGGCTGCATTAACAAGCCTCATGACTCACTTTTGCGCGGGAGAGGACAGCTGGTTGGCAAGACGCAGCACCAGTGACCCAAGTATGTCCGAAGTCAGGGATGGAAACGGGAAGCCACGACGCAGCAAAGACCAGCACCGGAATAAGGGAAATAGTCCGAAGAGCATGGCAGTTAATGCCGGATTCAAAAGCTCTTAGCAGGGTAAGCAGAAGCTGCCCCTCAAAGATAACAGGGACGAACTGTCCAACCTAAATAAAATCCTGGACAAGATATGTCAAATCCACAGCACCCCTAGGAAGCCTGCAAACCATACCCATAGAGAATGTTGGGTCTTCAAGCAATCCGGCAAACTCAATGCCGAACACAAGGGGCTGGATACACCAAGTGAGGACGATGATGAATCCCAGAAACAGAGCACTCGGAAACAAAAGAATTTCCCACAAGAAGTCAAAACAGTAAATTTACTTCACATGACAAAAGGGAAAAACGAAGTGGCGCCTATAGAGATATGCGCCATGCGGCCTATCACAAAGGAGTATCGCCACTGGTTGTTAAAACTGATCACCTTTGACCATCAGGATTACTCCGGAAGTATCCAGCACGCAGGCTGGGCTGCCTTGGTATTTGATCCAATAATTGACGGGTTCCACTTTACACGAGTCCTGATGGACGGCGGCAGTGGTTTAAACCTGCTATATCAGGACACAGTCCGCAAAATGGGGATGGAACCAACAAAAATTCGCCATAGCAACACTTCCTTTAAAGGAGTAGCACCAGACCCAGATGCCCATTGCACGGGTTCCCTCCTACTAGAAGTTATGTTCGGTTCCCCCGATAACTTCGGTAGCGAAATGCTAACATTCCACATTGCCCCATTTTCAAGTGGCTATCAAGCACTACTGGGACACGAAGCGTTCACTCGCTTTAATGCAATACCACATTATGCGTCTCTCACACTTAAGATGCCCGGTCCACGGGGCATCATGTCACTAAAGGGAAATACTGAGTGTTCCTCCCGCGTGGAGGACTGTGCGGCTGCCTTGACAGCCACACACTAAAACAGCTTCACCAATCAAAGCACCTAAACAGGTCGTTAAGACCACAGACGTGGCTAGACGAGTCCGGCGTAAACATACCATTGATAAAGGCTTAATAGCCGTATACCCATGTACAAGGGGCTCCGCGCATGTAAAACAAGAAGGCTCAACTTTACCCATTTTGAATTATACTTTGTTTATTTAGTATAACATACATTTCGCACGACCTTTTCAATTAAGTTCCTCTCTTTTTCAGATGAACACCATGCTATACCCGTCCAGGACATGGCACAACGGAGACACAGGTGCAGACGTGTAGCAGGGACCCGTTCCAAGGATTCTTTTTAGATTAAGACCCTGCATAAAGCTTTTTTACCGTCTCTTGTTGATACACATCCCCCGGATTCTCAGTATAGCCGAGGAGGAGGCTGGCGTCTTGTCATGTGGCCACGTCAGAATTTTGCGCGTACCTGGACACCAGGGGCTTATTACCAAGGGCACTGTTCAGCCCGTTTTCATAAAGACCGAATACCTTAGGGAGTGTTCGGCGTCACGAGTTTGGCCTTATATGCATCAGCTCTGAATCATGTCTTTGGTCAAATATTGGGTTTGCCCGGCTCCTGTGTTTTGCTGCCTTACGTTCTGCTCTATCGGCTAAGGCGGCACCAGGAGAACTACTGCGATTGTGCCCCGGTTTAGCCATGCGAGCACCTCGGTAGAGAAAGCCAAAAACTGACTGTCATGATATAGCGTGAGACTGGTCAACCACTCGATGACCTCTCAGAATCTTCGGGATTCCTCCGCATTAACAAAGGGCCGTTTCCCGGCCAGGCACACACGCGCCCCGAATTCTGGCGAGCGCGGTGCCACCAGGGGCTATATAGTAGCTCCACGGTCAAACTCCTATGGCTAAGTGAAAGTGATAAAGCATTATAGTCTGTTGCCTAGTTCGCTGCACTACCACCTCCTTAATGGACCAAGACGTTGGATCAAGTGTGATGATGTGCCTTTTTGCGAATACCCCCGCACTATATGTGTGGGGGCTGAAGCCAACGACTGCCATCTTTTAGGTTATATATACATATACATAAATGGTCGCACATGAGGTATTGTAATTCTTGCAAGCACAAGTATAAAAAGCTTCTACATTTCAGCAAAATATTGTTTTCAATAAGAATACATGTTGTTCGAAAATAACATCCTTTGAGCACTGCGTCTCTATTAAACGAGCGCCCTCCAGGACTTCATGAAAGTAGTGCTCGGCAGGTACTCGGCTTTCGCCCGAATCTTGGGCTGCAACAGTGGTGGCCTCCATCTCCGCCCAGCATGTCTTGACACGGGCAAGGGCCATCTGCGCACCCTCCACACACGCTGACCTCTTCATCACGTTGATGTACGGCACCGCACCAAGGAACTGCTGCACCAAGCTAAAATAATTGTTCGGCTTTGGCCTTTTCGGCCACAGATGATCCATGACATACTTCATGGCGAGTCCGGATAACCTATTCAGCTCGGCCCATTCGGCCAAACAATCGGTTAATGGAAGTGGACGCTCTGGATTGTGGAACTGCGACCAGAAAAGCTTTTCCACTTCGCGATCCTCCTGATCTCGGAAGTGTTCGGCCGCATCAGCGACACTCGCCGCTAAATCCAGATACACGTCCGCCGAACTCCACATCCGGTCCAACGGAGCATATTTAGGATCCCCAAACTTCATCCGCAGCATAAAGGGCTTTCCAGCCGCGATATCTCCGGCTTGACGTAGCTCCTCCTTCATCGTTCTCATCGTAGAACGAGCATCCTTGGCCGCTGTAGTGGCCTTCTCCAGGTCCGTCCGTTCCGCCCGATCTTCTTTTTCAAGAAGCTTGCAACGGCCAGCAACGCTCTTCAACTTCACAGCCATCTCGGCCATTTCCTTCTTGCTTCGGCAGTGAGCAGCCTGTTCGGCTTTCAACTCTTCAACCGCCTTTAAGGCAGCCGCATCACTTTTTATGGCTTGCTCCTTGGCTCGGGCAAGCTCTGCCCAAAGTTTCTCCATGGCGGCAGCCCCATCCGCGTCAAGCACACGCGTTATAAGATACTGGCATCAAGCTCCTCTTACCAGGTGTCTCTGGAGAACTTACATACCTTATGCCTCGTCAAGCCGCTTGTTGACAAGCGCGATGTCGGCATCTGCCACGTCAAGTTGCCGCTTTAGCTCAGCAAATTCATCAGTCCGGCTGGCCACTGGACACTTCGCCACCTGCATATGAAGGCGGCAAAATTATACCTGGGACTATGATCCTCCATGTGCCATCGTCTTCATAATACCTAGAGTCTCAGGGGCTACTACCTACACAGGGCGCATCTTAAAGTATGCGGCACTGTCCAAAAAGGTGCATCATTTCACGTACCTCAAAGCCCGTCCTTAGACTCACGACAGCTTCATGCAACCCGCTTTCCGCGGATGAAATCTTTTCAATCACCATACCCATCAACGTACGGTGCTCCTCTGAGATAGGCGCTCGGCCTAACAGATCCTTCAGTGCCTCCGACCGTGCACCAGGCGGTGCCGGACTCGTCCGATTGCCTTTTTCAAAAGCCGGACTCAGAGGGCTTCAGGTGGCCATATTACTACCTTCCGGCCGTACCGGACCAGGAGAAACCCTCCGCGACGACACCTCGGGGTCGCCTGCCTCATGAGGCGGTATGGCACGGGGAGGCGTTCCGCTCTCCATCATCTCCGGAAGAAGATCCCCCGAAGATGAGCTCTGCTGAGAAGGGCTAAGGTCCAAACTACAAGGTAAATTTTCGGTTATTTTCCTCAGAAGTAAAGCAAAGATTTCTCTCATTATTAAAACATCCTCTTTACTTACGGCTCGGTGGAGGGCTGATCCCCTTGAGGGCATAATACGGCCGGGGTATCTCCCGGCACATGACCCTTTGGCGAAGATTTCTTCCCCCGCTTTGAGACCATGGTCTCCGGGTCTTCAGAGGCGGTCCTTTTCTTCCCCTGAGTAGAGGAATTTTCGATTCCTCCTTTCCGGACAGCCTCCTTCAAGGAGGCAATAACTTCCTTGTCCCCCCCTTCGCTTTCTTCCGAAGGCGCGATCTCCAGCATCCTGGTTAACACGGAATACCGTGAGGTCTCAGGAAGGGGGGCCGGACACCTGATTAACCTTGCCTTCGCTATCCACTCCTGCTTCAAGGACAGCGCTTTTAAGGGCGATGTTGTGATAAATGTACGGATGGCGTGATAGGGCACAGGGCTACTTACTTGAGTATCCGGACGATTGCAGCTCAGACCTGCGTCCTCAGTAGAGTCCGGGCACACTACTTGTGGCCCGAAGAACAACTTGTACATCTCCGCGGGCGTCGCGCCCATAAAATGTTGGAGAGCTCGTGGTCCCTCTAGATTGAACTCCCACAGGCGGAGGGGGCAACGTTCGCAGGGCAGGGTTCGGCGAATCAACATGACCTGCGTCACCATGACCAGACTGACGTCTCTTTCCAGTAGGTCTCGGATGCGGCCCTGCAGCAAGGGAACATCCTTTGCTGGCCCCCAATACAACCCCTTATTAACCCATGACACTAGTTGGGGCGGGGGACCCGAGCGAAAAGCAGCTAGTGCCACCCACTTGGTACCCCTGGGAGCTGTGATATAAAACCACTCTTGTTGCCATAAGCTGGACTCCTCTTGAAAAGAGCCCTCGGGCCATGGAGCGTCGGCATTCTTGCATATTACGGCACCTCCGCACTCTGCGTGCTGACCCTCGATCATCTTCGGCTCTACTTTAAAGGTCTTGAGCCACAGTCCGAAGTGAGGGGTAATGCGGAGGAAAGCTTCGCACACGGCGATGAACGATGAGATGTGGAGGATGGACTCCGGAGCTAAATCATGAAATTCCAGCCCATAATAGAACATGAGCCCCCTCACGAAGGGATCTGTCGCGAAGCCTAGCCCTCGGAGGAAGTGAGACACGAACACCACGCTCTCGTCGGGCTTGGGAGTGGGAATAACCTGCCCTGGAGCAGGCAGCTTGTGCAAGATTTTGCCAGTCAAAAACCTGGCCTCTCTCAACTTTAACACGTCTTCCTCCGTGACGGAGGAAGGCATCCATCGGCCTCGAAAGTCGGGGTCGGACATCATCGAAGGTCCGAAGCGCCTAAATTTGGAGCCTTGGGTGTTGGAACTCGAGGCAAGAAGCGGTTTCGATTGAGATCGAAAGAAAGGAGTAAAGCTTTGGTCTCTTTATAAGAGGTTGAATACCAACAGCCCTCCCCGTGACCGTTTGGAACTTACCTTTCATCGAGGAGACATACCAACGGGCACGACTGGGTTACCCACGTCCGTGTTGATGAGAATCCCGTAAATAAAGGGGACACGATCTCTACTTCGACAAGACGTGCCAAGGAAACCGCCTCGCAAAACACGCTGAGGTGGGACAGTAAAAACGATTCGAATAAAGACTTGGCTGTGGTGTGATGTCACGCTATAGAATATGTCAGCAGGTTAGATTTGTCAAAAAGTTAATCTCTCTCTACTGTGGTATGTGGAACTTGTTTTGCAGAGCCGGACACGGTCCTTGTGTTCAAAATCTTCTATGAAGTATTCAGAGGAGGAACCCGCCTTGCAATGCTGAAGACAATCTACGCGCCAGACTCGTCGTCATTGAAACCTGGTTCAGGGGCTACTGACGGAGTCCTGGATTACGGGGTGTCCGGACAGCCGGACTATGACCTTTGGCCGGACTATGACCTTTGGCCAGACTGTTGGACTATGAAGATACAAGATTGAAGACTTCGTCCCGTATCCGGATGGGACTTTCCTTGGCGTGGAAGGCAATCTTGGCAATAGGATATTTAGATCTCCTCCCATTGTAACCGACTCTGTGTAACCCTAGCCCTTCCGGTGTCTATATAAACCGAAGGGTTTAGTCCGTAGGACAACAACAACAATCATACCATAGGCTAGCTTCTAGGGTTTAGCTTCTCTGATCTCGTGGTATATCTACTCTTGTACTACCCATATCATCAATATTAATCAAGCAGGAGTAGGGTTTTACCTCCATTGAGAGGGCCCGAACCTGGGTAAAAACATTGTGTCCCTTGTCTCCTGTTACCATCCGCCTAGACGCACAGTTCGGGACCCCCTACCCGAGATCCGCCGGTTTTGACACCGACAGCCCCGCTCCCGCACGGACGCCGAGGGGAGTCCGAGTTGGACTCCACCCCGCGCCACCCCCTGGCCTTTAAAAGCCACCGCCTCACCGCCTCCTTCTCCCCACCTCGCCCCGAGCCGCCGCAGCCCGCAGCCACCGCGCCTTGCACCGCCTGCCACCGCCGCCTGCTTGCGCAGCCGCCCCGCAGCGCCGCACCGCCCCTGCCTCACTGTGCCGGAGCCGCTGCCGCCGCCGTTGACCGCCGCCACCCGCTGGTTTTAGGTATAAAGCCTAGATCGTTTTTTAGGTTTTGTTGGTTTTCTTTTTGGTTCAACGGTTTAGATCGGTTTTGTTTCGAGTTCGCTATTTAACGAACGTTCACTCGAACGTCTCTGTTAGCGAACGTATTCATTCGCTTTTACCTGATAGTGAACATTCGTTCGTTAGGTTTTTCTTTTTATTTTATTTTCGGCCAAGGACCTATCCGCGATTATTTTTATCGCAGATTAGCCCCTGATCTACAAACCCTCGCAACTTTTTGCTCGTTTATCCAAATCCAGTGAAACCAATGCCAATATCTTCGTCTTGGACCCCTATTTCCAGTTAACCAACTTTAACATGGTTGTGACAATTTAAAATTTGGTTGCAAGCAGATTTGATTTTGAACTTCTTTTGACTGCAGGTTGAGTTTCGTAGCTCCGATTTGATTGATTCTTTTTGCAAATCGAAGATCTTCTCTTGTACTTTTGGATTGGACATTCTCATTTGAGTTTTACCCTTGCATATTATTTTTGAGTGCTTATGTATTCTATTGTTTGTTTGCGATAGAGTTTCCGGAGTGCGAAGCGTGCTACTACGAGTCACTAGGGTTTTCCAATCGGCAGCAAGGCAAGTAACGCTTTGATCATACCCCTTTATTACCCAATTTTTATGCATTAGTCTCAATCCTCAAACATTGCATGAGTAGGATGTGATTAACATGTGGGTATTGGGAAGTAGTTGATGAGGTAGACCTATTGTCCTGTATTGCAAACCTTGGGAGTTACTTCTACGTTATGCTTATACTGCTATGCTATGCTCGTGGACGTGGTTTGGTTTGAGAGATCCGTGACAGATATGAGTGTATTATTAATGGTTAAACTCAAGGTGGCTACGTTAATACACATCTGGGTGGATTGTCTGTGGACACCTGGGGAATCCAGTGTTGTCCAAGGAGATCCCTGGGAATCCGTGTGATCATCCTATGGTTCGCCACCCAGGCTCAAAGGGATCATAAGATTATTCATGCTAGAAACTTCCGTGTGCAGCCACAAGCCATTATGGGCTCTGGCATAGTTGAGTATGTTATGTGACCTCTTTCAGTGGTAAAATAGCAGATGTAGGGGATGTACGTGGTACGGTTTACCCGTCGAAAGAGTTAATGCTTCTGAAAGACTGTGTCTCGGTCATCCGTTTCTCAAACACCATGAAGTGCGATAAATTCAACGGAGGAGATCGAGTCTTGTGGGGAAAAGTGCGCAAACCTCTCTAGAGTGTACAAACTAATCATGGTTAGCCGTGTCCCTGGTTATGGACATCTTGAGTATCTGGTGGTTGAATTATTATGTTGATCTCATCACTTTACTTAATTAATTTGTTGGGTTATTGATTACTAATTTTCGGATTGAGATGGGGTTTCCAGACTCAATGTTTTCAACCAACTTGATAGTTAAATAAAATATATTCCTTTGCAATAGGGAAAAATTGGCTTTACGCAAAATAATAACCATAGAGCCTCCACCAGCCATATATGCATGTAGTGATAGCTGTTATCTCGTTCAATGTTCTATAGTGTTATTTTGCCAGCATATTCCATGTGCTGACCCATTTCGGGCTCCAACGTATTATGTTGCAGACTTTTCAGACGAAGAGTAAGGTGCGCTAGGTCGTTGTCGTGCACTCAGGTGTGCCGTTGGAGTTGATGGACTCATTTACCTTTGAAGCTTCCGCTGTTATCGTATTTAGTTTACCTTAAGCCATATTATTGTAATAAGTTCTCTCTTGAGACCTTTGATGTAATAAGTGTGTGATCGAACTCTGTTATAAATCCTTCAAATACTGTGTGTGTCAGCATTACCGGTCCAGGGATGACACTTATGCACAGAGATTTGACCGTCTGAGGTCGGATCGCTACATGTCTGGCACCCCCGTTACCAGGACGCCGACAGTAGCCCCCGAGCCCAAGGCGCACTTGAACTTGTCTTTGAGGCAAAGCCAAGGGGCAACTGCGGAGCACCGCGGGCCCCAACCGCTTGCGGCCCTGGTCGATGCATGGCGATTGACGGGGCATGGGCGCCTCCGCTTCCCCATGCTGCCTTAGCAACCGCACTCGCCTAACTAAAGGCTGGCGCATGCTACAGGGCCTTCATTGCCTTCCTTCGTCTTGCTCCATATCCCCTTTCCTGTTCTCGCCCCAAGAGGCTCCAGATCTGCCATTACTTCTCTCCGAGACTGCAGCCAATGGCGCCCGATAAGGCGAAGGCCGCGCACTCGCCCTCCTGGTACAAGCCTGCCCTGAGCGTGCCTGTCGGTGTCAAAACCGGCGGATCTCGGGTAGGGGGTCCCGAACTATGCGTCTAGGCCGGATGGTAACAGGAGACAAGGACACGAAGTTTACCCAGGTTCGGGCCCTATCGGTGGAGGTAAAACCCTACTCTTGCTTGATTAATATTGATGATATGGGTAGTACAAGAGTAGATCTACCACGAGATCAAGGAGGCTAAACCCTAGAAGCTAGCCTATGGTATGATTGTTGTGTGATGAAGTTGTCCTACGGACTAGAACCCTCCGGTTTATATAGACACCAGATAGGGTTAGGGTTACACAAAGTCGGTTACAATGGTAGGAGCTCTTGAATATCCGCATTGCCAAGCTTGCCTTCCACACCAAGGAAAGTCCCATCCGGACACGGGATGAAGTCTTCAATCTTGTATCTTCATAGTCCTGGAGTCCGGCTGAAGGTATAGTCCGGCTATCCGAACACCCCCTAATCCAGGACTCCCTTAGTAGCCCCTTAACCAGGCTTCAATGACGACGAGTCCGGCGCGCAAATTGTCTTCGGCATTGCAAGGCGGGTTCCTCCTCCAAGTTCTTCAAGAAGATTTTAAACACCAAGGATAGTGTCCGGCTCTGCAAATAAGTTTCCACATATTTCCATAGAGAGAATAATATTAACACAAATCTAATCTGCTGACGTATTCCGTGGCGTGACATCACACTACGGCCAAGTCCTTTTCTCGAATCGTTTTTACTTTTCCACCCCAGCACGTTTTGCGAGGCGGTTTCCTTGGCACGTCTTGTCAAAGCAGAGATCGTGTGCCCCTTTTTACGGGATTCTCATCAATACGGACGTGGGTAACCGAACCGCGCCATTTATCACGGCACTTGGGAGGCAAGCGAGTTTTACTAGGCTGGTGGGGACGCACAGCCGCATCCGCCCATATAAGGGGATAAGGATCCACCTTTTTACCTACGCCTTCTTCCTTCTTTGCCTATCCATATCGTTCGCACTGGAGCTCCAGCGCCCAAGCCCGCACTTCCCACCTCAACCTTCTCCAGCAATGTCCAGAGCGGGAGGCAAGTGGATGGTCTCCTCCGTCATGGAGGGCCATGTCAAAAAACTAAGGAAGGCCGGATACTTGTCCAAAGACATCGCACACCGGCTTCCCGAGGAGGGGCAGATTCTCCCCACCCCAAGGCCCCATGAGAGGGTAGTATTCCTTCCCCACTTCCTCCGCGGACTGGGTTTTCCACTCCACCCATTTGCCTGAGGGCTCATGTTCTACTACGGCCTAGATTTCCACGATCTGGCCCCGAACTTCGTCCTCAACATCTCGGTGTTTGTCGTCGTGTGTGAGGCTTTCCTCCGCATCCGCCCCCATTTCGGCCTCTGGCTCAAGACCTTCAACGTCAAGCCCAAGGTGGTGCGCGGGAGCCAGGCGGAGTGCGGCGGCGCCATGGCGGGCAAGATGGCCAACGTCCTATGGCTCAAGGGCTCCTTTGTGGAGACCCTAAAGGGGTGGCAATCCGGGTGGTTTTACATCACCGAGCCACGCAATCCGAAATGGATCGCAGCCCCTGAGTTCCGATCCGGACCCCCCCCCCCACGCGGCTTATGTCCTGGAAAGAGACGGGCCTGTCGTGGGGTGACGAAAAAGAGGTGATCGGACTGCAAACATGCATCCAGTCCCTGGTGGACAAGCCGATCAAGCTTGTCAATGTAGTCCAGGTTATGCTCGTCCGCCGGATCCTCCCATGTCAACAACGGGACTTTAATCTGTGGGAGTTCGACCCGGCGCAACACCAAACCCTTAACAAGCTCTTCGACACGACGTATGAAGACGTCTGGAAGGTGCTAACTAAAGGCGCCGAGGCTCCCACATCCACTTCCGAGGACCACGGGTACAGCTCGCAGCATCACGCTAGCGAGGTAAGCTATTTTCACCTTTTACAGGATGTTAAGTTTTTTCATAGTTTGACTCATTGCGGGATCTAAACTCCCTCACCTTTGATAGGCTTGGCAGGCGATATCCAGACCGATTAACTGTCCGGCTCCCTTGCCCGTAGACCCAGCCCCTGCTCTCCTAGTGAAGCTGCTGGTTCCGGCGCCTTATGTGGTGCCGGAGAAGAAGGCCAAGAAGAAGAAGGCCACGGGGACTCGAAAGAGTGCCCGTAATGTGGTGGTGTCGGACTCGTCATCCGACGAGTCCGAGACGCTCTCCTCTCGTGAGAATGAGGAGGAGGAAGAAGAAAACCATCCCCGTCCAGTGGGGGGAGGAAAGAAAAGGAAGGCTTCCCCAACGGGGGAGGCCGAAGGGTCCAGAAAGAGGAAGACCCCTCCGCCGGACTACTCCCCCGACGCCGAAGAGGACAAAGAGGAGTGTCCAGACAGGGCCAAGCGTCCGGCGAAATCGTAAGTATTCGGATATCAGAGTAACTCATGATGTTCCTTTGTTGCACAGCTTTCCCTAATGCCGAACATAATTGTGCAGCCCACCCCGGGCCAAACTCGACGAGTCGTCTAGCGGCTCCCTGGATTCGTCGGACGTGAACTCAGTTCCGCCCGCTGTCTCCCCCCGCACTGCGGACGATGCCGAAGTGGCGTCGCAACGAGCTCCGGGGCAGGAGGAGGTGGTCCTAGAGGAGCCGCAAGGCGACCTCCCGGACTCTAGGAGTAAAGGGGACAAGACCCCCCCAGGGCTCCAAGTCCGGCTTTGAGCTGGACACCGCGCCGGAATCTTCAATAGTTCCGGATCATGGTAGGCGAACTCCTTCCAAGAGGAGCAAGCCTTCTGAGCCGGCGGCTTCTGTCCAACCGGAGGTGCCGGACAGTCTGCTGGAGGTGCTTGACAGCGCCTCCATCGACGAGGAGCACCGTACTATTATGAGTACGGTGATCCGGAAGGTTCAGTCTGCCAAGAGCGGACTAAACGAAGCTTGCGCTAGCCTTCTAACAGGCTTCGAGGTAAGTAAAAAATATGTAAAAATATAACCTCATAGACAGTAGCCCCTGATGCTCTGTTGGGCGTTCGGAAAGAAAAGCCGAATAGAGGACCTATTAAATTTCGCAGGAGTCTAACAACAAAGAGTCAATATGCGTATGCAGGCTTCGCTGCTTGCCACCGCCGCACTGACTGCGGAGGTGGGTGCCCTAAAACAGGGCCTCGAGCCCGAGCAAGAGCTCGGCCTTGCCAAGCGGCAGCTCAAGGAGAAAGAAGGTAAGAAATACCTTACAGAAAAAATGCTTATAAAAAGACGTGATTGCAAAACATAACAGGATTCTACTGCTTATTGTAGGGGCCACGACTGAGGTGGCGACCCTGAAGCAGGCGCTGTCCGAGGCCGAAAAGAAAGTGGCCGCGGGGCGCACCGAGCGAGAGAAACTTGAGGCCCAGGTCGGCGAGGTGCGGCAAGAGCTTCAGGCTCTTACGAAAAAACATGAGAGTTTGGAGCTTGAGTCAAAAACGCAAGCGTCCGAGCTCGCGGCGGCCTCTAAGACTGCCAGTCTGCCAAGGCCGAAGCCGAAAAGGCCCTCCAAGAGTTGGAGGAGATGAAAAAGATAGCAGCGGGTAAGGCATTCTTTATGCAAAGCAGAAATATAAAAGTAAACTACTTGTTACTTACCTGAATCCGGAGCTCTCCAGGGGCATTCGCAGATCTTCCCCGCAGCGTATCTGCCGCCGCCGCATTCTACCGAGCTAAAGAGGGCAGCTCGACAGAGAAGGTGTTCTGGTCTCAGTATGCTGAGGTCGGACACCCTGTGCCCTTGAGCGACCAGCTGAAACAGCTGGTCGAGCTCCACAAGGCGGACGAACATGCCATGAAGGGCTTCATAGTTCGGTTGTGGCCCGGAGAGGCCCTGCTTGGGAGCTACTTCGGGCTGGTGCGACGGCTGGTGGAGGCCTGTCCAAGGATCGATGTCATCAAGCGCTCCGTCTGCATCGAAGGTGCCCGTAGGGCCCTTGCCCGTGCAAAGGTGCACTGAGGTAAGCTAGACGGTGAGAAGCTTGTGAGGGACGGGCCGCCGCCGGGGAAGGAGCATCACAAGCCCGAGAACTATTACAAGGATGTTCTTGCGGGTGCCCGCCTTGTGGCGGATGAATGTACCTAGGATCTAATTTTTGAATGAACTCGCTCGTGTTTATCCTGTGCGCTGAAAACTTGTTCATATGCGCTAAGCAATGCTTGTTGAATTTAAAATATTATTTTCTGTGCGTCCGTTTATCAAAAAATTGAGAGATGGCGAGTCGTCGGCTTCCGCCCCCATGCCACTAGTGCTGGGGTGTTCGGGATAAACCTGAGCGCTCTTTTTCCCATGTTTGGGTCCTTCGAGGGAGGCGCTCAGCACAACGAACCAGACAATCGGACTATAATGCTTGAACACTCTCACTTAGCCATAGAACTTTATAATTTTAAATTTCGGCGAAGCCCCTAGTTCGGAAGACCGAGTTCGGGGCGCTATCCACGCCTTGGCCAGACAAAGCCGGTTCCTCGCTCTAAGCGGCATAAGTCTTTAGCGACTCGAAAAACCTCTCGAACAGCGACCGGTCTCTCGCCTCATCATGACAGTCAGTTTTAGCTTTCTCCACTGAGGTGCTTAACCCAGCTCAACCGGGGCACAATCGCAGTAGTTCTCATAGTGCTACCTTAGCCGATATAGCGGAACGTAAGGCACCAAAACATAGGAGCCGGGCAAACCCAACTATTGACCCAAATCATGATTCAGAGCCGATGCATATAGTGCTATAAGTTCGGGGTACCGCACTTGTGAAAGTGTACGGGCTTCTCACACCATATTGAGGGGTACTGAAGCCCCTGGCGTGTTTGCCGTGCCATGGTGTACGGGTGCAACATGTCATTTAATAAACATATATATGAAAAGAGCATAATGCAAAAAAGAGACAAAAAGCTATGCATTGTTTATAGAAAGGCTGCTATCAAAGCAGAACGATACAAATAGTGCGATAAGCAAAAGATATTGGACTATTTAACATGTCCTGGCCAGGGGCAGACCGCAGAATTGTATGCAAAAACAGGTATACTGCTCGTAACAGAGACCACTTGTGAGTTCCATAATGCGGCATGGCTTGTCTGCTTCCCTGGATCTTGCATCGATTGTGCGGCAGTTGAATTGCCGAACAGGTCGTCCGAAGTATGGAGTCCTGAAAGTAAGAAAAATAATTCGGCAGCCCCTAGTACGTTTTAGGCCGTATTTCGGGCTTGACATTATTGTGCCCCTTCCCCTGCGCCCATGGTATTTCGAGAGCATAGTTATGTACGCGGAGCACTGGTTTCGCTATGTCGCGAGGGCTAGGGTTGGGCCGCATTGCTACGCCTGCTCAGAACGTGCCAGGCGGTCTTGTTGTAGGTTACTCCAGGCGCGCTTGGCAGTTACTGGCTTTTTAACAGCCGGACTGGAGAATTGCCTAAAAAGGCTGCTTTGTACTTCCGCTGCGAGGGCCGCCGTGTGTTCCTCCGTTCGGAGGGAGCGCTCGGTGTTTCTGTTGACCGTAATTACTCCTCGAGGACCTGGCATCTTGAGCTTGAGATATGCGTAGTGCGGCACCGCATTGAACTTTGCAAATGCGGTTCGCCCGAGCAGGGCGTGATAGCCACTGCGGAACGGGACTATATCGAAGATTAACTCTTCGCTTCGAAAATTATCCGGAGATCCAAAGACCACTTCAAGTGTTACTGAGCCTGTGCAGCTGGCCTCTACACCTGGTATGACGCCTTTAAAGGTCGTTTTTGTGGGCTTGATCCTTGGGGGATTCATGCCCATTTTCCTCACTGTGTCCTGGTAAAGCAGGTTCAGGCTGCTGTCGCCGTCCATGAGGACTCTTGTAAGATGAAATCCGTCGATAATTGGGTCAAGAACCAATGCGGCAAACCCGTCATGATGGATGCTAGTGGGATGGTCCCTTCAATCAAAGGTGATCGGGCAGGAGGACCATGGGTTGAACTTTGGAGCGACTGGCTCCAGCGCCTATACGTCTCGTAGCGCACGCTTCCGCTCCTTCTTGGGAATGTGGGTTGCGTATATCATGTTCACCGTCCGCACTTGTGGGGGAAAACCCTTCTGTCCATTGCTGTTCGGCGGCCTGGGCTCCTCCTCGTCATCGCTGTGCAGCCCCTTGTCTCTGTTTTTGGCTCTTAACTTGCCTGCCTGCTTGAACACCCAACAATCCCTGTTGGTGTGATTTGCTGGCCTTTCGGGGGTGCCATGTATCTGGCACAAGCGGTTGAGTATTCGGTCCAAACTGGACGGGCCCTGTGTATTCTTTTTGAATGGCTTTTTCCGCTGACCGGATTTATAGCCTCTGAATCCGGCATTTACTGCCATGTCCTCATTGCTGTCACGGTTAACGTGACGCTTTTGCTTGTTCCGGCGCGACCAGCCGCTTTTGTCCTTGGTATCCGAATTGCCAAGGTTCTTGGTTAAGTTGTTACTGCGAGCTAGCCAGCTGTCTTCTCCCACGCAAAAGCGGGTCATGAGTGTCGTGAGGGCTGCCATAGATTTCGGCTTTTCCTGTCCCAGGTGCTGGGCAAGCCACTCGTCGCGGATATTATGCTTGAAGGCTGCTAGGGCCTCAGCGTCCGGACAGTCGACTATCTGGTTTTTCTTTGTTAGGAACCGTGTCCAGAATTGCCTGGCTGATTCCTTTGGCTGCTGGATTATGTGGCTTAGGTCATCGGCATCCAGTGGTCGCACATAAGTGCCTTGGAAGTTGTCGAGGAATGCAGCTTCCAGGTCCTCCCAAGAACCGATTGAGTCTGCTAGCAAGCTGTTGAGCCAATGTCGGGCCGGTCCCTTGAGTTTGAGTGGGTGGTATTTGATGGCGTGTAGATCATCACCACGGGCCATGTGGATATGAAGGAGATAATCCTCGATCCAGACCGCGGGACCTGTTGTGCCATCGTATGATTCGATGTTTATGGGTTTGAAGCCCTCGGGGATTTTATGATCCATTACTTCATCTGTGATGCATAGTGGGTGTGCGGCGCCTCTATACTGGGCTATATCACAGCGCAGCTCAGAGGAGCTTTGTCCATTGTGTTCGGCCCGGCCGGATTTATCGTAGCCGGAGTGACGATCACCGTCACGTGCCGTGGGGCGCCCGCGCGATCCGTAGATCGATCTTGTTTGCCTTGCCTTGTCCTCCAGTATATCTCGCAGGTCTGGCGCGTTTTCCCGTGACTTAGCATGTTTTGAGCAGCGTCGGGGCATGGCTTGAGTGGAGGGCCTAGAGCCTCTCTGTCGCGGCCACGAGGTGGCTGGCCGACCATGTCATTCGCTGGTGATGTAGGTGCTTCCTCCTCTAATTGGGGTAGCAGCCTGCGCTTTGGGTAACGCTTGGAGGGGCGTTCGAGTTCATACTCTTCGGCCGCAAGGACTTCAGTCCATCTGTCAACTAGCAAATCTTGATCAGCTCTAAGCTGTTGTTGCTTTTTCTTGAGGCTGCTTGTCGTGGCTAAAAGCCTGCGTTTGAAACGCTCTTGTTCGGCGGGGTCTGATGGTACGACGAATTCGTCGTCGTCGAGGCTTGCCTCGTCTTCGGAGGGAGGCATGTAGTTATCGTCCTCAACCTCTCGGTCTGCCGCCCTCTCATGAGGGCTGGCTTCTCCATCATCCTGTGCCGAATCTTGCTGGAGGGGGTGTTCTTCAGCGCTATCCGGAGTAGTATTATCTCCGGTGCCGGAATCACCGTTTTTGCTTTGGCGGGATTTAGAGCGGCGCCGTTGACGTCGGCGTTTGGGATGTTTCTTAGAAGTATCATCTCCTGCTTTTCCATCGCCATCTCCATCTTTTGGAGCGTCCATGATATATATGTCATAAGACGAGGTGGCCTTCCAGCGCCCTATAGGTGCTGGTTCCTGTTCGTCTCCTGCATCATCGTCCATGCCATCGATGTCTTCGGAGTCGAAGTCAAGCATGTCGGTTAAATCGTCGACATCGGCTACAAAGTGGGTGGTGGGTGGGGTTTGAATTTCTTCATCGTCCGTATCCCATCCTTGCTGGCCATAATCCGGCCAGGGCTCTCCCGATAAAGAGAGAGACTTTAGTGAGTTCAGGATGTCGCCAAAGGGCGAGTGCTGAAAGATGTCTGCGGCGGTGAACTCCATGATCGGCGCCCAATCGGATTCGATTGGCAGGGGCGCGGGAGGTTCGGAGTCCGGAGGGGAATCCGGATCATCGGAGTCACGGGTCATGCAGAGCGCGGGGCTGGTATCTGGCTCGATCGCTTTTGAGATTGCAGCCCCTGAGGTGGCGTCCAACCGCTCACCCTCGATCGGCGCCACAGGTTCCGAATTAAGGGTCGGAACCGACGCGTGTGCGGGCTCCAGGGCACTGTTCGGCGGCAGAGCTAGATCATGCCCATCGAGACAGTGCGGCGCGCTTGGCTGTAGCTCGAATCCGTCGAAGATCAAGTCCCCGCGGATGTCAGCCGTGTAGTTCAAACTTCTAAACCTGACCTGATAGCCAGGGGCGTAGCTTTCAATCTGCTCCAGGCGGCCAAACAAATTGGCCCGCAGTGCGAAGCCGCCGAAGACGAAGATCTGTCCAGGGAGAAAAGTCTCACCCTGGACCGCATCGTCGCTGATGATCAAGGGAGCCATCGGGCCTAAAAGTGACGACACAGAGGAACTCTCAATGAAAGCACCAATGTCGGTGTCAAAACCGGTGGATCTCGGGTAGGGGGTCCCGAACTGTGCGTCTAGGCCGGATGGTAACAGGAGACAAGGGACACGAAGTTTACCCAGGTTCGAGCCCTCTCGATGGAGGTAAAACCCTACTCCTTCTTGATTAATATTGATGATATGGGTAGTACAAGAGTAGATCTACCACTAGATCAAGGAGGCTAAACCCTAGAAGCTAGCCTATGGTATGATTGTTGTATGATGAAGTTGTCCTACGGACTAGAACCCTCCGGTTTATATAGACACCGGATATGGTTAGGGTTACACAAAGTCGGTTACAATGGTAGGAGATCTTGAATATCCGCATCGCCAAGCTTGCCTTCCACGCCAAGGAAAGTCCCATCCGGACACGGGACGAAGTCTTCAATCTTGTATCTTCATAGTCCTGGAGTCCAGCTGAAGGTATAGTTCGGCTATCCGAACACCCCCTAATCCAGGACTCCCTCAGTGCCCATGGTCTGGGAGAAGAACCTTGCTGCCATGCTCCTAATGACAGTGGGTGGCATCAATGAGGGGAAAGAGACCGCGCTCCGGGTCGGTGACACGTCTCCGTCGTATCTATAATTTTTATTGTTCCATGCCAATATTCTACAACTTTCATATACTTTTTGGCAACTTTTTATACTATTTTTGGGACTAACATATTGATCCAGTGCCCAGTGCCAGTTCCTGTTTGTTGCATGTTTTATGTTTCGCAGAAACCCCATATAAAACGGAGTCCAAACAGGATAAAAATAGACAGAGAATTATTTTGGAATATTTGTGATTTTTGGGAAGTAAAATCAACGCGAGACGGTGCTCGAGGTGGCCACGAGGGTGGGGCCCACGCCCACTCTAGGCAGGCGCGCCCCTGACCCTCGTGGGCCACCCGTAAGGCGGTTGATGCTCTACTTTGGCCGCAAGAAAGCTAATTTTTTGAAAAAGATCTGGGAGAAGGTTTCAATCCAATCGGAGTTACGGATCTTCATATATATACGAAACGGTGAAAGAGGCAGCAGAGGAGAACATTAGAAGCGGAGTGCTAAATGTCTCTCGGTCGATCCAGATTCTGTTTCCTTAGCCTCACTAAGGGGAAGTCTGAGAAGGTGTTATCTTCCTTTGTATCCGCATCATCCATCACTAGTCATCATGGTAGTATGTCGTGTTGCCAGCATCCTTGCCACGGATGTTGGTAAAACCTTGATGAATATGGAAATGCTCAAGTTCTTGAGAGCACGCTCAGACACTAGGTTACATCCTCGGTATCAATTGGAATGTGCCTTCCGTTTGCCGAGTTGTCTTATAACTCTAGTTTCCTTTCCAAGCTGAGTATGCCATTCTATCGAATTCCCTCAAACGATCGATTGTGATTTTCCTTAGGCTGGTATAGAGAGTTTCGATGATCTATGCATCAAAAGTAATTCTTTTTGCCACTTAAGGGAATAATTTTACGAGTCACCTCTCCCAAGGTGCCCCGTTATGGGATCATGGTAATTGTTTCCTCGCTACTTTGAAACCCTCGTCAAATTGTTTCTTTTGTCCCTCCTGATGCATGTTTTGCCTCTCAGCTCTAGAGATGTTTCTACGTCTCATTCCGTGAGTTGATCTTGTGATCAATAAGATGATCCTAAGTTGCTCGAACCTCAAGAAGACCGATTCTTCTAAAATTCTCCCTTTCTTCTCGTTGTCATGTTGGATGTAGTTCTCAAAGCAAGACATCGATATCAATATGAAGCAACGAATCAACATCCTCGAGAAAGACATCTGGATCATGAAGATTGTGTTAGTTTGTGCCCCCTCTTTCTTCTTACCTCGTGTCTTGAATCTCGGGACGAGATTCTTGGTTAGTGGGGGTGAGTTGTCACAACCCTAGAATACCTAAGTGAAATAGTTGCACCTGCACTCGTGCATCATGTCTAAAATTTCTGAAAGTTGAATTGAGGTTAGTTGAAACCCTCAAAAATCACTTCAGAAATAATCAACATTAAAATCTTTTCAAGAAAGTCCAAGAAAATGTTCCTCTTAATATATGAAAATATTGGCAAGAGGTAAAACTCAAAACAATAGTTTTGGGATCTCAGAGATATTTATTTTGGGCCTTTGAATTAAATCAATAACATATTTGAGTTGAATTTATTTCTGTTATATAAGAAATAAAGTTCAAGTATTTTTTTAAGTTTGCATGTGACCTTGGACTAGCTCCCTGAGCTCACATAAAAATTTACAGAAAGTTTTAAAATGGTTTGGTTTGTAAATCAAATCAAAAAAAAAGAAAGAAAAATAGAAAACAGAAACAAATAAAAGAGAGAGAGAATCTTACCTGGCCTCACCTGGGCAGCCCACCAACCGGCCCAGCACTATAGCTGGCCGGCCCAGCCCACCACCGCCTCCGCCCCTGTCGTCTTCCTCCTCTTCTAGGAGGACGGGCGCGTGCCCAACGCGCGCGCACCGCTGTGCGGCCACCTCCTGCCTGCTTGCTCACCGCTGGAGACGGCCCCGAGCGCTACGGACTCCCCCTCGACCGCCTGCACCTCTCCTCTCTCTCCATCGAGCACTCTCCCCTCCTCTGCTCTCTCCCATGCGACCACCGAGCGTGCACGTCGCCGCCGCTCGTTGTTGTCGTAGCAACAGCCACCCCGCGCCCCTCTGACGTGCCCACGGGCTCCGCCTCCATTGTCTACGCCTACTCGATGACTCATGCGACGTCAGACGTGCTGCAACGACGCCCCCGCTGCTGACTTCCTCGTTCGGCCGCTGGAGATCCCCTTGCCGCCCTGCTTCGCCCCGGTCCCTCCCCGAGCCCTACGTCTGCGTTGCCGCGACCGTTGTGAGCTACTGATCGTCCTTCCCCTCTCCGTTCTCTCTGCCACTCGCCGTAGTCGCTGCACCAAGCACGCCTGAACGCACCATCGCCTGAGCTCGCCGCTGACGTGGCTCCGGCCACGCAACGACCTCACCACCGTGCCCAACGCACTCACCGCATCACGTAGGCTTTGTAGGAGCTAGCCCCGAGCGTCCACGAGCACCGCATCAGCGAGTTCGAGCTGGCCCGAGCTGCGACCGCCGCAAAGCTCGTCACTTGCGCTGCTCCCGGCCACCCCAGCCTCCGCCACCACCACCGTTGGATGCGCCACTCCACCGCCTTCCCGTAGCTGCTCTCTGCGCGCCAAAAGAGCCCCTGTAGGTGGATCCCGATGCACTCCGTCGCGTCCGGCCTTGCTGGCGGCTAAACGCCGGCGGGTTGACCGCTTTGACCGGCGAGGTTTGACCCCGTCTGACCAGGGGTTTGACCCCTCTCTCTCACGGACATGCGGGCCCTGCCCGGCTAACTAAATTAGTTAGGGCTAAACCTATTTAGGTTAGTTAGGTTAGCCGCTGACAAGTGGGCCCTGGCCCCTGTTAATTCGCTAAGTGTTAAATTAACTTAAGTTTAAACCCATAGCCACTGATGTGTGGGTCCAGGGACTAATTAGCTTAGATTAACTTTTAGTTAGTGCTAATTAGCCTTATTAGTTGTGTGAGTCACAGAACAGTGGACCCCACTGGTCAGGTTTGTCCTGGACCGGCCCTGTTGACTGCTGACATCACAGTGACGTCACCCTGACGCAATAAGTGTTTTTCTGGATTATTCTTATACAGGAAATTCCAGAAAATACTACAAACTTCAAAAATTCATAGAAATTAGTCTGTAACTCCAAATGCAAATATTTATATATGAAAAATCCAATCTTTCCATCTGTACTAGTTTCATGCATGTCAGAACACTTTAACCTTGCTGTTTAAGTGAAACAAGCTAATGCACTAATATGACTTCATATCATGGGCTTTCATTTGAATCTTTGAGTCAGATGGACTCAAACAAACCAGTTTTACAATGCATTAGCGAAAACATACCATATTGCGATGTCATAGCATGCATCATATTGTTGCATATTGCCATGTGATGATTGTGTTCCGATGTGTCTTTCGTGGTAGGTTCTGCCTTCGAGGATACCCACGAATATCTGACTGAAGGGCAGTATCCTACTACCACTCCATTAGGCAAGCAAAACCCCCTTGTTCATTCCGATACAATCCCACTCTCTCACTTCTGCTCTCTTTTACTGCATTAGGACAACAATGATTCAACTGTTACATGTTGTGGTAGTTGAACCGCTTTCCTCTGCATGACCTGTCATTGCCACAGTAAATAGATGAAACCAACTAGCATGAGAAAGGAGTTGTTTGAGCCCTGATGTGCCTACTCATTCATGCTTGTTTGTCATGCCTGCTACTGCTTAGAGCTGAGTCGGGTCTGATTCATCGGGAATGAATTGGAATGGTGATGAACATGTCCTACTGTGTGTGAGCTAAGTGTGTGAACACGATTTGGTAAAGGTAGCGGTGAGAGGCCATGTAGGTGTACATGGTGGGTTGTCTCATTGAAACTGTCCTCAGGAACTGAGTTCTGTGTTTGTGATCCATGAACAACTAATACCACACGTTGGGCCCTGAAATATGACCCCACTCGACTTATTAACCACCCCTGTCCTCTGTCCAGGAGTTGCAAGTAGTTTCTGGTGTTTGTAGGATATGCATTGGAGGCCGCGCGTAGCGCTGACGCTAGGGGTGGGCTATGATGCGGTAGATACAACGGCACGGTGTACCGGGCGCCCGTTTGGTGTCTCGGGAACCCTGCACACATCGTTTGGGCCTGTGAGCGAAACTCCGGCCAAATCTCCTCGCGGATGGAACCCGAATAGGCGATAAACCTGGACTAGAGACTTGTGCGGTTAGGCAGGTCGTGGTCTACACCCACGTCGGCATTCGCTTGAAGTCTGACAAGCACATGTCGTGTGCAGACGCTAAGTGCTGGAAACATGTGTGAATAAGTACACCCCTGCAGGGTTATAAATGATCTATTCGAATAGCCGCGTCCATGGTAAAGGACTTCTGGGTTGCCTATAACAGTTCATAGACAAGTGAAAGTGGATACTCTAAAATGCGCAAGATAAGCGTGAGTGCTATGGATGGACTTCTCGTAGGGGATGGGAGCGGATCCATAGTGGTGTATTGATTGGTGAATATGTGGACTCGTGTGCGCCACCTCAAAAGAGTTACTTTTAGTCATAGTTCAGGATAGCCACCGAGTCAAAGCTGGCTTGCTGCAGTTAAACTCCACCACCCCCTTTGTTGATACCGATGCATATGTAGTTAGTTCTGATGTAAGTCTTGCTGGGTACATTTGTACTCATGTTTGCTTATTTTATGTTTTTGCAGAGAGACTTCAGTCTCGCTAGTAGTTCCATGTGGACTTCGATGTTTAGCTTGATACCTCAGCTACGATCTTGTGCCCTTGGTAGGATCTGGTAGATAGTCAGTCTTCTCAGCCTTTTTCATTTGTAGATGTATGTACTCAGACATGTTAAGCTTCCGCATGTGCTCTGAATTGTATGCTCTGAATGTTGGGTCATGAGACCGATGTTTGTAATATCTCGCTCCTCGGAGCCTAATGAATAAATACTTGAGTCGTAGAGTTTTGTTGTGATGCCAAGTTGCACTACTAGGAAAAGGTCTATAGATGATATGGCCACTAATGGCGCACCAGAGATGTGGTGCGCCACTACTATATACTAATGGCGCACCATGTGTTGGTGCGCCATTAGTGTCCAAATACTAATGGCACACCACATCCACGGTGTGCCATTAGTAACAATTTTTTTTCATTTATTTTCAAAACTAGTAATGGAGCACCAGTGGATAGTGCGCCGTTACTAGTTAAACTAGTAATGGCGCACCACATCCACGGTGCGCCACTAGTAATTTTTTTTTCAAAACTAGTAATGGCGTAGCAGTGGATAGTGCGCCATTACTAGTTAAACTAGTAATGGCGCACTACATCCACGGTGCGCCACTAGTATTTTTTTTCAATTTTTTTCAAAACTAGTAATGGCGCACCGTTTGTGTGGTGCGCCATTACTAACTTGGCCCAAAAATTCCACCGAATGCACCCCCCCCCCCCCCCGTGGACCTCCTTTTCAGTTTAAAAAATAAAAGAAAATGATGAAAATGTCAAAGAAATAAAAGAAAATAAGTTTCCCATGTGGTATGTGGTCTACTTGTTGGGAAAATTTACAAATATGAATTTCGACTTTATTTGCAAAATCTCTGTGGAATCTGTAAAATGGGCATAACTTTCACATACGAACTCAGATTAAAAAGTTTTTTATATGAAAAATCATCTACTCGAAAAGTTTTTGCATACGAACCCCGTTAAACATTTTCAAAATCCCCAAAAACCTAACAGAAAAAAGTTACGGGGCTTTTAAGATCTAGAGGGAAAAAATGGAAAAAAATTCAAACTTATTAGTGGCGCACCGTTTGCTAGGTGCGCCACTAGTAACAGAAAAAAAATTGGTTTCGAATTTTTTTTTTGATATTTTTTTCAAAATATGATACGTAATATGACCGGGAAGTTTGAAATATTTTTTCAAAATTTCATCATACTCATGAAACATGAACAAAGTTCTAGACATCAACAAGGTTTAATAGGATTGATATGATAGATATATCAACAAGTGCCTGTGAAGTGAGCTGGTGTTGGGGTTGGATAGAACTGCGAAGTTAAGCGTGCTTGGGCTGGAGTAGTGTTAGGATGGGTGATCTTCCGGGAAGTTTGACCACAGAGTGCGATTTGACTTGAGATTTTGAGATTAAGCATATTGACCCGAGATTAAGCCATAGTGACATGAGATTAAGAAAAAACAAAAAAATGATTTTTGTTAAAAAGAAGTGCGCCATTGGTATACCAGATACTAATGGCACACCTAGTAAAAAATTCTAATGGCGTGGTGCTAGTGGCGCACCTGTAGTGCGCCATTAGTAGACAAAACAGGTGCGCCACTAGTAGGCCTTTTTCTAGTAGTGTTGTATTTACACATATCGAGCATATTGTGTGTATGATTGAAATGCTTGGTATGTGTGGGATCCAACAACCTAGTTGTTTATCCTTGGTAGCCTCTCTTATGCGGAAGTGTAGTCTTGTGCTTCCATGAGCCATAGTAGTCCGCTACAGCCCAGTTCACCGGAGTCCTGCTAGCCCAGCACTACTGCTCCAGAACACTTGACTGGCCGACATGTGATTCACTTCATTCCTGTGTCTGTCCCTTCGGGGAAATGTTATGCGGTGGCATCCGGAGTCCTGCCTAGCCTGCTACAGCCCGGTTCACCGGAGTCCTGTTAGCCTAGTGCTACAGCCCTGATTCGCACGCTGCTGACCGACATGCTCGATGTTGATTCATGTATGCCTGTCCCCGTAAGTTAGTGCCACTTTGGGTTCACGACTAGTCATGTCGTCCTGGGTTCTTTTTCATATGGACGCTAGCGACACTATCATATACGTGAGCCAAAAGGCGCAAACGGTCCCGGGCCAGGTAAGGTGGCACCCGTGGGAATACCGTGCGTGAGGCCGCCAAGTGATATGATGTGTTACATGCTAGATCGGTGTGACTTAGGATCGGGTTCTTGACAACAACAAAGGGGCCTTTGCTAGCCCCATAGGTAATCGTACCCATGATAGCTTTGGCACACCAGGCAGGGGGATCGCTTGCGTGAATCTATATTAGCAGTTAGCGCGTCAGCTTCATCGCCATGGCGCCCAAGAAGAAGTGCACTGCGGTGGTTGTTCCTTGCACATCCAAGCTGCCGACGCCCACGTAAACGGGTGACGGCACATGCGATGGAGGAAGAGGCGAAGGCTAATATCAGCTTCTATGATGTTCTGGTAATCATAGCCAGGTGAGCGGCATCGTCTGCAACGAGAACAACAACCCAATAACCAGGTCCAAGCATGGGACTGCACTGCCTGCATGCGGCGTGGAAAACTCCAGGGACAATAGGGCGCACTCCAGGACGCCCATGTTGGCGCCCATGCCGCGGCCATCCCAAGTTATGCATGATGAGCAGCGCCGCGATATCAGCATCTCCGTGCAACCCCATGGCAAGGCTCCTGCGGAACATCCTCAAGATGTGTAGGGCCAACATGCACGCCAGCACGCAGGTGAAAACCGACCAATGTCGCAAGTTTGAGATGGAGCTACTTCTAGATCAGTTGGAAGCAAGAACACCTCTTGTTCCTTGCGCCTTTCCATGCCGTCTAAGCCAGAAGAAGTCGTGACACGTGCTCAAATAATTTTGTAGTTTCGTCCTGCGGTGGAGAAGATGGAGGAGTGGAGAGCCACCATCCAGAGTCTTGTTGACTTTGCCAACACATACCGCAGCGGCCGGGCCTTCACAGCAGCAGCCCACTACCCCGGTGCACGCTGTTGGAGAGAGGACTGGAGGTGGTGCAGCTATGGTGTAGTCTCCTCCACGACAGCAACCACAGCGATAGAGCCAGTGGGTCGACACCTATGATGACGTGCACATGGTGTTGTCCAATTCGTGAGCTCACCGCGATCAGCGCCAAGTTCTCCAAGAACGATGCGAAGAAGATGCCCATACTACCATTGAACGGTGACGTCAATTTGACACGCGTGCAGGGTCCGCTGTAGATGAGCCTGCATTGGGGAGCAATGGCGGATTGCGTTACAAGGTGTGTTGTCCAATGTTTACTTGTGAGTTGCGGCAAGTCTCGTGGCCCAGTTCCCAGAACTTCAAGCCAGAGGTGGAGAAGTACGATGGGAAGACTCACCCGTCAGAGTTCCTGAGCATCTACACCATTGCGGTGGAAGCTGCTGGAGCTCGTGACGATAAGATCTTTGCCAACTACCTTACGTTGGTACTCAAGCCTAGCCTCACATCGTGGTTGATGAAACTGCCGGAGAATTCCATCCCATGTTGGTCAGATCTATGCCACAATTTTGTTGGTACCTTTACCGAAGGCCACAAGGTTCCTGGGAAGGAAACCGATCTGTAGTTGATTCCACAGAAAGAAGATGAGTTGCTCGAGAGGTACATACAGAGATTTAGCCATGTGCAGTGCAACATTCCCAATATCCATCCCGCAACAATCATTGCCGCATTTCGCCAGAACGTGAAGCATCGCAAGATGCGGGAAGAGATGGCCATGAACAAGGTGAGGGACATTGCCGAGCTTTATGCTTTGGCTAACAAGTGTGCACGTGCTGAGGAGGGGAGGAGGCTTCCCGAGGAAGAGGCTGGTGCAGAGGTCGATTCGGAAGACAAAGATGCTGCCACAACCCCGAAGATGAAGAATCGCAAGACAAAACAGGAAATGCAAGGGCAAAGTTGTCTTAGCTGTAGAGGGATCCAACAATGGCGACTCCGCTAAGAAGGCCAAGATAGAGAGCCCCGACAAGCAGGTTGCCGGGTGCGCCTCGTGTCAAGCCTTGGCGGCTGCTGATCAGACTCGGGGCTCCAGCAAGCAGTACTGCATCATTCACCATACTAAGAGTCATGACCTTCAAGACCGCTTGCAAGTTGGGTAGGTTGCCGAGAAGCAGAAGGCTAAGTATGAAAAGAGGGATAAAGAGAAGGCTCAAGAAGGTACTGGTGGGTCCGACAAGAAGCATGGCTGTCGAGGAGGTTGCTGCGGCAAGGCCAAGCAGCAGAAGGAGAAGCCTGCTAGAGGCCGGGATAAGAAGGAAGATGATGAGGAGGAGGACGAAGAGGACGATGACGAGTCCAGTGAAAACAAGTTCCAAAAAGGCACTAAAGCAATGTGCATTGACGGAGGTACATCTTTGCACTCTTCTCACTGCCAACTCAAGTAGTGGGTGCGTGAAGTCAATGCGACAGAGCCAATAGTCGGTGCCCAGAAGCCATTGAGGTGGTCCAACACACCTATCATCTTTGATGCTGAGGACCACGCTGATCGCACTACTGCGGTTGGGTGATTTCCATTGTTGGTTTCACCAACAATCCGCAACTTCAAGGTGACAAAGATGCTGGTTGACAGTGGGGCTGGTCTCAACTTGATTTCACCTGATGTGATCAAGAGGCTGCAGATTTCTGACGAAGATCTGAAGAAGACTGGTACATTCCAGGTGATGAATCCAGGAAGGAGCTAGCCGAAGGGCAAAATCACCTTGCTGGTGACGTTTGGCAGTGAGCTCAACTGTAGGACGGAGAAGATTGTCTTCGTCGTCGTCAAGATTCCTTCGCCGTATAATGGAATCCTTGGTCGCCCAACACTAGCAAAGTTCATGGCAGCATCCCACTATGCCTACAACACGCTGAAGATGCCAAGGCTGATAAGCGTCATCACCATCCATTCTAACGAGAAGGATGCGCTGATCTGCACTGATCAACTCCACCAGAAGCAGTTGCACCATCTGCCGCCAAGGCACTTGCTCCTGCCAAAAAAGCTCCCAGGGGAAAAAAGAATAAGACCGACATGAGCACTGACAGGAACTCTGACAACCGTGCCTCTTCGGAGTGCTGTGCTCCCATCGAGCATGTGCCAAGGAGCTCTACCAGCAAGAGCAAGAAGAACAAAGCAGCTCCACAACAAACCAAAAAGGTGTCCGCCAGGGAGGATGGCATGGGGGGAATTTTCACCATAAGTTCTACCCTCAATAATAAATAGTAAAACACGCTCATCGCCTTCCTGTAGGCAAATGTTGATGTGTTTGCATGGAAACCATCTGACATCCTCGGAGTTCTCAGGGAGATAATTGAGTACCACCTTGCTGTCTGCCATCACGCGTGGCCCGTCAAGCAGAAGGCACAGAAGCAACATTTGGAACAACAACAATTTATTGCCGAGGACATTAAGAAACTTGAAGTGGCATGTCTGTTCAGAGGAGTACTCCATCCAACTTGGTTGGCCAATCCAGTCGTAGTGCGCAAAGCAAACGAAAAGTGGAGACTTTGTATTGATTACACAGATGTCAACAAAGCTTGTCCAAAGGATCATTTTCCCTTGTCGTGCATCGTCCAGATTGTTGACTTCACTGTCCGGTTGTGACTTGCTGTCTTACCTTGATGCTTACTCTGGGTATCATCAGATTTTCATGTCAAAATAAGATGAAGAGAAGACCACATTTATCACTCATGTGGCATGTATTGCTTTATACGTATGCCTTTCGGATTGAAAAGTGGTGGTTCAACATTTGCGGGAGCAGTCCAAATTGGTTTTGAACCCCAACTGCACCGAAATGTGGAAGCATACATGGATGATATAGTGGTCAAAACCAAGGACAGAGCAATATTGATACAAGATTTGGAAGAAACATTTGCTAATCTGCGCAAGATCAATCTGAAGCTCAACCCTGAGAAGGTGTGTGTTTGGCATCCCATCTGACAAGATTCTCGGGTTCTTTATGTGTGAACTTGGAATCGAAGCAAATCCTGACAAGATCAAGGTGATTGAGCAGATTGAAGCACCGAAGCGCGTCAAGGACGTGTGCCACCTTGCCGGCTGCATTGCTACACTTAGTAGGTTCATCTCCAAGTCAGCTGAGCGCGCCCTGCCATTTTTCAAAATTTTGAAAAGATAGGTCCAATAAAATGGACTCCCGAAGCAGAGGCCACGCTGGAATATTTGAAGAAGTACCTCTCTTCTGCGCTAGCACTGGTTGTGACAAGGCCACAAGAGCCGTCGATGCTATAGTTGGCGACAACTGATCAAGTGGTCAGTGTTGCACTAGTGGCGGAGAGGGACGCTGAAGATGGAGAATCAGAAAAAAAAAGCCCGTCAAGCGACAAACTGGAGTCTTCTCTGGCAAGTCTTGGTGCCGACAAGTCTAGCGTAGATTAAGCAGATACAACAGAACATCTAGTGGTGCAGAAGAACAAGTTGGTGTTGCGCCCAATCTATTTTGTCAGTCTCTTCTCTAGTGGGCTAGATCAAGATATCCTGGCGTGTATAAGTTGCATTTTGGTGTTCTTATGGCCTCAAGGAAGCTGCACCACTACTTTCAAGCACATCACATTATCGTCGTTACTCGGTTTCCGATGCAAAGGATAGTGAGGAATCCAGATGCAACCGGCAGGATTGTTGAGTGGGCACTGGAACTGTCAAGCTTTGACCTCAAGTTTGAAAGTACTTCAACTATTTAGAGCCGGGATTTGGTAGATTTCATTGCAAAATGGACACCAACGCCAGATGAACAAATTTCGGAAGCCTGTCTCCCCGGCAAGGAAACAACAAAGGACTGGATTATTTACTTTGATGGGGCTTTTTCGTTGCAAGGCGCCAGTGCTGGAGTGCTGCTTGTTGATGACCCACAAGTATAGGGGATCTATCGTAGTTCTTTTGATAAGTAAGAGTGTCAAACCCAACGAGGAGCAAAAGGAAATAACAAGCGGTTTTCAGCAAGGTATTCTCTGCAAGCACAGACATTATCGGTAACAGATAGTTGTGTGATAAGATAATTCGTAACGGGTAACAAGTAACAAATGTAGCTAAGGTGCAGCAAGGTGGCCCAATACTTTTTGTAGCAAAGGACAAGCCTGAACGAACTCTTATATAACGCAAAGAGCTCCCGAGGACACGTGGGAATTACTGTTAAGTTAGTTTTCATCATGCTCATATGATTCATGTTTATTACTTTGATAATTTGATATGTGGGTGGAACGGTGCTTGGATGTTGTCCTTACTTGAACAAGCCTCCCACTTATGATTAACCCCTCTCGCAAGCATCCACAACTATGAAAGAAGAATTAAGATAAATCTAACCATAGCATGAAACATGTGGATCCAAATCAGCCCCTTACGAAGCAACACATAAACTAGGGTTTAAGCTTCTGTCACTCTAGCAACCCATCATCTACTTATTACTTACCAATGCCTCCCCCTAGGCCCAAATCATGGTGAAGTGTCATGTAGTCGATGTTCACATAACACCACTAGAGGAAAGACAACATACATCTCATCAAAATATCGAACAAATACCAAATTCACATGATTACTTATAACAAGACTACTCTGATGTCCTCAAGAACAAAGGTAACTACTCACAAAGCATATTCATGTTCATAATCAGAGGGGTATTAAATAGCATTAAGGATCTGAACATATGATCTTCCACCGAATAAACCAACTAGTATCAACTACAAGGAGTAATCAACACTACTAGCAACCCACAGGTACCAATCTGAGGTTTTGAGACAAAGATTGGATACAATAGCTAAACTAGGGTTTGAGAGGAGATGGTGCTGGTGAAGATGTTTATGGAGATTGACCCTCTCTTGATGGGAGGATTGTTAGTGATGACGATGGCTTCGATTTCCCCCTCCGGGAGGGAAGTTTCCCCGGCAGAACAACTCCGTCAGAGCCCTAGATTGCTTATGCCCACATGTTTAGAGATAGAGGTGTCAATAAAATAAAATACGGACATGAGGGCATCCTGATCATACTTAGAATAGCAACATATATTGTCATATAATCTCTTATGCTAAAGTAACAATTCATTCACAAGATAAAGTATGAATCAGAAACTTTTATTGAAAACTAACAAACTATGATCTCAGTGACCGAAGCAATTTCAGTTTATCATAAATATCGGAAAGAGTCAATGTAAGAGCTTTTGCATAGAAAGTCCACATACTCAACCATCTTTTAGTCTTTCACAATTGCTAACACTCACGTGATACTTATGAGTTCAAAGCCTTAGTCGGACACAGAGAAAGATATGGGCTTATAGTTTCACCTCCCAACCTTTTACCTCATTAGTAATGTCAACAATAATAATTTATTATAACCTACATCTGAGTGGATATATATATATTTGGATCTTTCTCCAACACATAGTGCTTGCCAAAAAGAAAATGTGTAAAAAGGAAAGGTGAAGATCGCCATGACTCTTGTATAAGGGTAGAAGGTAGAAGTAAAAGATAGGCACTTCGCAGAGGGAAGCAGAGGTTGTTATGCGCTTTTATGGTTGGATGCACAGAATCTTAATACAAAAGAACGTCACTTTATATTGTCTCTTGTAATAAAGAACTTTATTATGCAGTCCATCGCTTTTATTTCTTCCATATCACAAGTTCGTATAAAGCTTATTTTCTCCACACTAAAAGATCATACATATTTAGAGAGCAATTTTTATTGCTTGCACCGATGACAACTTACTTGAAGGATCTTACTCAATCCATAGGTATGTATAGTGGACTCTCATGGCAAAACTGGTTTTGAGAGATGTTTGGATGCACAAGCAGTATCTCTACTTGGTACAAAAGATTTGGCTAGCATGGGATGAGAAGTAAGCTCAACATGTTGGAGGATCCATGACAATATAACTTCTATTCGGATATAAGAAAACATAACCCATTATGTTGTCTTCCTTGTCCAATCTCAACTCTTTAGCATATAATATTTTAATGAGTGCTCACAATCACAAAAGATGTCCAAGATAGTATATTTATATGTGAAACCTCTCTTTCTTTATTATTTCCTATTAATTGCAACAATGACCAAAACTATGTTTGTCAACTCTTCAACAAATTTTATTCATCATACTCTTTATAAGTGAAGTCATCACTCTCCATAAGATCATTCTATAATATTTTTATTTCTTTTTATTATTTTTTTCTTTTTCTCAAGATCATAACAAGAAAGCAAATCCCTCAACCCAAAACTACTCTTTATTATATAACTCACGGACTCGATTACATAGATGGATCATAATGCAAAACTCAAAGACTAGATCAAGATATAAACAAAAGGATCGAATTAAGAAAAACGATGAAGGTAAAGATCTGATGGTGATACGATACCGGGCACCTCCCCCAAGCTTGGCAGTTGCCAAGGGGAGTGCCCATACCCATGTATTTTGATCTCTTTCTTCAGAAGTGGTGATGATGGAGTTGTAGACGTACCCGTCAGCTTCATTAAGGCACCTTTCAGGACTTGCAGTTCTTGGAGCACACATTGGAGCATATTTGCATTCTTCTGGATTTCCTCCAAAAAATGCTTATTTTCAGGCCACAAAGAACCTTTTCCTACATTGCTCTCACTGGGACGGGATATGTACCAATTGGAGGGTATATATGCACGAGGGGTGTTCTCCACTTCACAATTATGAACCAAATTATGAAAGTTGTTCTGATCTAACCTGTGTAAGGGCCTCCTAGGGGGAAGCCCTTCTCGAACCTCTTGGCCTTCATGGTTGCTTGTAGTTCCTATTGCTTGATGGGGATTTGAAATAATGGAGATCCCAGCCAGGGTACCTCTTTTCGAAGCCGGAGGCTGAACCTCAAGAGAATATCCTTCATCCTCCTTCATCGTGACTCCCTCGACCTCCTCCCTCCTAAGTTCCGTCTGCATCAACCAAGCATCGTCGTCCAGATTGTTGGAGGAGGACGACATGATGCCTGGCCTTAAAAACTCTGGCAGAAAATAGCTCAAAACGAAAAAATGGGATATTGCCATGATACGATGGTGGAAACCTTCGGGAGATTATATAGTGAATTTTTATGGACCAAAAGAAGTGTACTACAAGAAAAGGGAGCCCCTAGGGCACATGAGGTGGCCTTAAGCCACAGAGGCGCGCCTAGGGGGTAGGGCGTGCCCCCAGGGCTTGTCGCCTCCTCGTGCACTTTTTGGACTACTTTTTATTTTCCTAATTTTTTAAATATTGCAAAACGGAGTAAAATTGCCATTGGAAATGTTTTGGAGTCGGTTTACTTACCGTACCACATACCTATTCCTTTTCAGATTCTAAAACGTTCTGGTAGATCTCCCTTATGTGCTCTTCCAGTGTTATGGTATTAATAATATTGGTTTCGAAATTTATGGGGGTACCTAAGATATAATGTTTGATTCTTTGCCTGTTTACCACCCTCGGGTTAGTGCCTTCAGTGTTGTTGATCTTCATGGCACCGGAACAGTAAATCACCTCAATGATATAAGGACCTTCCCATTTAGAGAGAAGCTTTCCTGCAAAAATCTTAAACGAGAGTTATATAGCAAGACATGAATACCTACATTAAATTCACGCTTTTGTATCATTTTGTCATGTCATCTTTTTACCTTTTCTTTAAACAACTTGGCATTTTCATAGGCTTGGGTTCTCCATTCATCAAATGAGCTAATGTCAAATAACCTCTTCTAACCAGTAAGTTTGAAATCGTAGTTGAGCTCTTTGATTGCCCAATAAGCTTTATGTCCAAGTTTGAGAGGTAAGTGACATGCCTTTCCATAAATCATTTTATACGGAGACATACCCATAGGGTTTTCATAAGTAGTTCTATAAGCCCATAATGCATCATCAAGTTTCCTAGAACAATTCTTTCGATATCTATTAACAGTCTTTTGCAAGATCAATTTAATTTCTCTATTGCTCAATTCTACTTGACCACTAGACTGGGGATGATAAGATGATGCAATTCTATGGTTAACATCATATTTATCAAGCAATTTTTGAAAAGCACCGTGAATAAAGTGTGAACCACGATCAGTCATTAAATATCTAGGGACTTTAAACCTCGGGAAAACAACTTCTTTAAGCATTTTAATAGAAGTGTTATGATCAACACTACTAGTTGAAATAGCTTCTACCCACTTAGTAACGTAATCAACAAGAACTAAAATATGTGTATACCCATTAGACTAAGGTGTCGGATTCAGGGCTCCGCAGACCCAAGAAAGATTTGAACTCTAGGGTGCATGCGAAGAACTCAATCTCCCCAGTTTGCCAACTTGTCGATCTCATGGACTAGCTGGATGAGCGGGGAATGAAAGAGACACGTCAGTTTACTCAGGTTCGGGCCACCTTGCAGTGTAATACCCTACTCCCGCTTTGTGGTGGATTAGCCTCGAGGTGGGCTGAGGATGAACTGGTATAGGGGAAGAACAACCTTAGGAGGTGTGTTTTTGTGTTTGTGTGAGCTGCTGAGGGTGCGGATGGTCTGATCGATCCACCCCCTCTATGGTGGTGGCTAGCTATATTTATAGTGGCCTCGGTCCTCTTCCCCCAAAATGAAGGCGGGAAGGGATCCCACAACAACCTAATTTGAAGGCAGACAACTAGTAGATCCTATCCCGGCGAAAGGTGGTCTTCGCCTGCAAAGCTTATGGCCATGACACCATGGTGGGCTCAGTGATGACCTCCATCCGTCATCATGGCGGCCTTGGCCTTGTAGCACGGAAAAGGAAACCTTTTTGGATGATTCCTCACGACTCCGCGCCTGCGCTTGCCTCTTAGCACCAAAGAGGAAACCTGTTGTACTACGCCCGCTCGCACCCTCCTGGCCTTGGTCGTCATGGATTGTGTCACCTTAACCTCACGAGCTGAGCGCCTGCGTAGGAATCTCTGCTCCTCAGGAGTCGGCCTAGGGAGGCCGATCCATCTGGAGGTCTTAGCGTCGCCCGCCTCACGAGGCTCGGCCCCTCGTGAGGGTCTTGTGCTGTTGATGCTGAAGATGGGCCGTACCAGGCCGCTGATGGAGCCACGCCGTGGGCCGCAAACAAGCAAGTCTGGTTACCCCGGTTCCCAAAACACTGACAGTAGCCCTAGGGCCCAAGGCGCGCTTGGACTTGGCTTTGAAGTGAAGCCAAAGGGCAAGGGCGAGGCACTGCGGGCCCCAATCACCTATGGATCGGGTCGACACGTGGCGCTTGATGGGACGTGGGCGTCTCCGCTTCCCCACGCAGCCTCCGCAACCGTCCTGGGTTGACAAAAAGGCTGGCATTTGCCGCTGTGCCTTCATTGCCTTCCCTTCATCTTGCTCCAGATCCCCTTCTCGCCCTGCTTAGAGCGCATCCAGATCTGTCGAATCTTTCCAGAGCTCACCACCAATGGCAACCAAGAAGGCGAAGCCTGCCACTCCTTCCGCGCGTTCAGCCCCCTCGCCCGAGTCGGCCCTCAGTGTGTCCACCATCACCGAGGAGAAGTACCTCGCCGATGTGCTCCCGCTGACGGCGAGCGAGCAGGACACCTTGGAGGAAACCTTCTACCCCTTCCTGCACAGCGTCTTCGCAGGGCTCGTCCTCCCTTTCTCAAATTTCTTCTTCACCGTCCTCACCCATTACTAGATCTGTGCCCTTCATCTCCATCCCAACACCATCCTCCTCCTTTTGATCTTCACCTTTTCCTGCAAGGCATTCATGGGGGTGGCGCCCTCCGCTGTGCTGCTTTGCCACTTCTTCTACCTCCGGATGCGCAGCTCGACCCAGTGCTCTGTGTGTGTGTCTGTCTTGTTGAGTCTCGTGGCAGCAACATGCTCACGAGGGCCGGGAAGAAGGTGGACGACTTCCGGCGCAAGTGGATCTTCATGGACGCCAAGCGCCTTCACGCTCGGCTGGAGCTGCTGACCGCGATGCCAGCGAAGCTGGGCCGGTGGGCTCATGAGAAGCTCACCGACTCGGAGAAACTGACAGGAGCGATGCTCATCAAGGAGTTCCTGACGCAGCGCCTGGCTCCGCTCTAGGCGCACTCGTGCCCCATGTGGTGTCTCAAGGGTGCTAAAGATGATCTCCGGCTGCGCCCGAAAAGCTTTACGGACGAGGAGCTGAGCAAGGCCTTGCACACCTTGCTTGAGAAGGACCCGGGCGGCCTCCCGGAGGCTTACCTCCTGCTGTACCGCCGCGACAATGGGGCGAAGGCGGCCGCCACCAGCCCTGTCTTCAATGAGAGGGGGCTTGTGCTGCCCAAGCTCCCATCTCCCCAGTGCGGTGTCCTCCGGCGAGAGCTCCGAGGAGAAGAGGGAGGAGGACTCATAGACGACCATGGAGGAGGTGAGGGAGACTTCTCCTCCGGTGAAGAGTGAGCTCTTCTGTGATCTCTCCGACGATGATGACGATGGCGAGCACTTGGCCGAGGGGTCCCCGCGCTCCACTAGGGTCGTCAAGAGGTTCAAGGGCACCCGTCTGCGGAGGCTGAACCAGGGGACCCCGAAGAAGGGCGAGGTAGCGTTGCTTCCCTGGTGCGACGCCCCTGCCTTGTCGCCGCCGTTGTAGAGCCAGCCGCCATGCCCCCGACCGCTCCAATGGGTGCGGCGAAGCCCGTGCTCAAGAAGCTCGGGGGCGCCGCACACCTAGCCTAGAAGAGGGCGTACATCGCTGATGACGAGTAAGTACTTTACCTTGTTTTTGCTTTCCGTCCTTGATGTCGTGCTCACGGTATTCTCCTCCTAGTGGCCAGGCTGCAGCTGGTGGTGAAGAGGAAGAAGGAGGAGGCTAGGGCCTCCGAGGCCATGCAGCCTGCTGCGGCCGCGGCGATCCCGGTGTGGGAGGGAGAGGCCGTGTCACGTCCACCCACGACAGAGCGAGCCTCTCGAGGCTCGTTGGCCAAGCCTCAGGAGGAGACCGCCTCCATGGCCAAGCCAACTCCAGGGGTGCCCGTCTCCAACGCACCCGCTGGGGGTTCGAGGGCTCCGGAGCCCCTGCCGTCCGTGCTGCTACGGTTCGCCAGCCCAGGCGCCGGTGCCATCTCCTCCCCATGTCGTTGCGATAGTGGACCATGGCTCCTCTGCCATGCCCGACGCTCTAGACGAGGCTTCGCTGCGCTGGACCGGCTCCAGAATGATCTTCAGGGCGCCGACCGGAGTGGTGATGGGGCGTGTGGGGCTGATCTCGGGGTGGCTCTAGTCTGACTCGTCCGCCAGGGCATCCTGGGGCCAGGCCAAGGCTGCCGTTGTGGAGGGCAGGAAGGAGGCCGGCGAGGCCACAACAGCTCGTGACACTGCGCTGGCTGATGCGGCGTGTGCCAAGGAGCGCTGCCGCATGGTGGAAGCTGAGCTGAAGGTCCTTCGTGATGAGCAGGCCGCCCACACCCATCAGCTTGAGGAGCGGGAGGAGGAGCTCAAGGGCCGGGAGACTGCGCTCGCCGAGCTGGAGCAGGCAGCCTAGGAACAGGCCGCAGAGTAGGGCCGCCTGGGGAAGCTGAAGGAAGAGACGGAAGAGGCCCAGGCATCCCACGCCAAGCTTGTCTCCGAGGAGAAAACTCGGCTAGAGGACAGGGAGAAATCCCTTGCCTCGACCGAGAAGGTGGCCGCCGCATGGCGCGACACCTTCGTCTCCCTCGAGCTGAGGTCCCGCTCGGCCTTACAGATCCTTTATGTGGAAGGGTACGAGGAACCGCTGGCGACTCCGAAGCAGGGCCCCGCCGGACTACTCCCCAAGCTCACCGCGGTGCTCGAGGTCATCGTCGCTGGAGTGGGCACCATGGTGGAGGGGGAGACTCGCGCGCTCTTCACCTCGGCCGCGACGCGTGTCTTCAGCCAACTCCATCTTCGGGATCCAAGCTTTGACCTGGGCACTCCGCTTGAACCTGTTGCCCCTAAGCTCCATGATGTTGCCGTAGAGGCCGCGGGGAAGCAGGTGGAGGCCCAGCTGTAGAAGTTCCTCTGCATCGACCCCACGACTGCGACAACCAGCGCCAGTGGTGAAGACGGCAGCGACGTTGTCGACAACGCCCCCCCCCCCCAGGCGAGTGATGGCGGCATCCAAGGCTGAAGGGGAGGTTTGAAGGTGGCGCTTCCTCCTGTTTTAATCCTGCAGCATTTACTGTGCCTTGTGGAGGCGTGAGAACTTCTACTCTGAGTTTTAAGGGACAATATGCTTTCTAATAATTTGCTAGGATTTCACGATTTCCTTTCCATTTGCTTTAGTGTTCTGCATCGCCGGGGCCCGGTCCCGCGCATACCTCAGCCGCAGTTGCGGCATCTGGATCACTAGGACAAGACCAAGGGGTGAGGGGCTACGTGACTAGTGAGGCCCCTGAGTCGCGATGCTCAGGGGTCCCCCTTGACGTACGAACAACCCTCAGGAAGGAGCCGCGAATGTGGTTTTTAGCGTTCTGTGTCGGCAGGGCCTGGCCCCGCACATACCTCAGCCATCGTTGGGGCGTCCGAATCACCAGGACGAGACCAAGGGACGAGGGGCTACGTGACCAGTGAGGCCCCTGAGTCGTGATGCTCACGGGTCCCCCTTGAAGTGCGAACATCTCTCCATACCTTTCCTCGTCGGTCTCTCACTCGGGAGGGACGCGAGAAGACCAGGTCCAAGGGACCCGATGAGGTGGTGTACACCAGATGTGACCTGAGCGTAGCCCCCGTGCTCAGCCCCCTTGAGCGACCCTCCCGAGGGAAAAGTGGTGTGGTGATGTTGAGCAGCGAGCCTGGTGGCTCTCCCGAGGTTACTGCAGCCGCTAGGGTGCCCTTAGTTGTTTATTCACCAGCGCGGAGCATGGTGCTCCCGCTCTTCCATGGTCATAACCGCTCCTCGACCGTGTCTTCCGCCAGCGCGGAGCGTGGGGCTTCCACTAGTTCGTGGGTGGGAGCTCCCTCTGAGGGGAGACTCCGGGGCGTGTACAACCCCATCCTGGCACGTGGCTTGCACGACAGGACTGAATGAGGTGTGTATGGGCACTCGTGAGCCAGTGCGGGACTCATGAGGCCCTACCTCAAGGCGGGTTGCACCTGAATTTTGGTTCGGAGCATTTCCAAGGGTCCTACGAGATGGTTAGGTAGCCTACGCCGAGTGAATATCCGGAGGATATCGCATGAGAAGGACAAACAACAACGACCCCATGAGGTGACGTGAACGGGGCCGGCCCGCCAGATAGAGCTCAGCCGTTGGGTTTGTCGATGCTGCAGGGACGGACCCGAGCACAGACGCCGTGCCCAGTCTTCTCATGCGAAGATCCTGAAGAAAGACAACCGGCACACGGCTCCCGCGACGGCGAGGCATCGGGTCGCGCGCCCTAACTCATCCGCTCCCGATTAGCTCATGCAAGAACAAGGCACCAAGGACCAGGGGAGGTGACCTGCACAGGAGCTGGCCCGCGGGCCAGAGCTCAGCCACTTGGGTTTAGCGACGCTACAGGGACGGACCCGAGCAGAGACGCCGTGCCAGTCTTTAATCATAAGGTGGTCGTGGGTGGGTTTGTAAGGGCGTAGGACATTCTTGGCAGCGAAGCACCGGACAGACAAGTGATAATCATAAAGCAACTAATGAAAGGGTAAGCCAGTTCTGATATATGCGAAAAACGATACATGCCGCAGGGACGGACCCATATGGCTTGTGGATAATGCAGCCCGAGGGGCGCCCCCAACTGAACAAACCAAAAAGTGTCACCTGGCTCCATTGCTAAAGAAGTATTGGGGTAGCTAAAGACGTGCGCTGCAGAGGTCGCTCCTCACGAGTCACCCAGGTCCCGAGCCTCGTGAGGTTCCGGGGGCCCGAGGGGCTCTTGAGGATGCAACACCTCCTCCAATAGGATCTCCTAGTACCTGGCCTCGTGAGCCGCCAGGATGCCCCGCATGTAGCGCTGGTGTGTGGATGCCATGTTCAGCAGGCCAAATGACATGCAAAGATGGCTGCAGGGGCAGCCCCCACTCCTTCCAATGCGGGACGGCCAGAAGAACTCCTGAGACGTGGCTCTGTTGAGCCATGGGATGTTGACGAAGACCCGCAGCTCGCTGCCCTCATCAGGGCCGGGAGGTGCGCTGGGTGGTGCGGGGCGATGTTCGCCTCGGATGGCTCTTGCCTCCTCAAGCTCCTTGATCGCCTTGGTGATGAACTCCTGAGCGCCTGGCGCCCTGCGCCCTGCGCTCTTCTCGCAGAAGCGCGCGTTGAAGCATGCCTCCACATGGGGCCCGAACTCCTCCCTCGTGACGCTGGCCAGGTCTGAGGCCCTTCAGAGGAGAGCCCTCGAGCCCAAACTGAGAGGGGCGTCGGATGCGCCTTCCTATGCGAGAGGGGAATCCCATTAGTGGGCGCGGGGCCTGAAGCACGATCTTCGGACGCCCCGTCCACCTAAGATCCTCGGTGGAGTAGCTTCTTCTTCTTTTTGAGGATGACCTCAAGAGGGAGCTGACGCCCTCGTCATCTGGGTTCTCGACCGCCGCAGCCTGGTAGGCACGCTCGAGGGAGCACACCGCATCCTTTTCGTTGTAGGTGACCGTGATGATGCCTGTGCTCCCTGACATCTTGACGACATTGCAGCCATGGTGAATCGCAGCCATGAAATTGGCTAGGGCCGAATACCCAAGGATGGCATTGTACGGGAGGCGAATGTGGGCGACGTCGAAGTCGATGAGCTCAGTGCGGTAGTTGTCGCGCTTGCCGAAGGTGACAGGGAGGAGGATCTTCCCTATGGGGACGATGGAGCCATCAGTCACCCCTGAGAAGGGATTGGTGGGCTGAAGCTGGTCGTACAACACCTGGAGCGCATCGAACATCTCGACAGAGAGGACACCGAGACCTGCACCACTATTGATGAGTTTCTTGGTGATGAGGATGTTGCTGATGGTGGGAGAGCAGAGCATCAGGAGTGCATTGGCAGCGGCCGCACACTTGAGCTGGTCAGGAGAGTGGAAGGTGATGGCGTACCTAGACCACCTGAGTGGACGCGTCGCCTCAAGCTTGGGGAGGGCCGCGTTCACCTCGTGAGCGAACTGCTTGAAGATGCGACAGGAGGCGAGAGCCTGAGCGTCGCCTAGGATGAAAGCAATGTCACAAGGCTCTTTGAAGCCCCCGGCCCCATCATCTTGGTGGTGGTCATCGTTCCTCCTTGGTGGTGGCGGTAGTGGAGGAAGGCCAGCATTACCCTGAGGACGGTCCTCACGAGGTTGATCCCTCTTGGGGACCTCGCAAGGCTGGCCCTACTAGCGGTCCTCACGAGGCTGATCGCGCCAGTCCTGGCGGGGGTCGCGGTTGTCCCAACATCCCTCACCTCGGCCTCCTCCACGGCCATAGCCGCGATCGTTGTGCTCGGGGTGGCGACCGAGATGCCCGTCTTGGATGGCCCTTAGCTCATGGCAGTCTTTGGTGTTCTGGTTGTGCACGTTGTGGAAGGCGTAGAACGGGCGACTACCCTTGGAGGATGCTGGGTGGTCGCAGTCGCACTTCATCTCAGGTTCGGCCGCGAGCACAGCTTGGCCCTTGCGCTTCACGTCCTTGGCCTTGGCCTTTTTATCTTCTGGATCGGCCTCCGGGAACTCGAGGAGGGAGAGGCGTCCTTCCTCGGCTCTCGCACATCTGGTTGCCATGTTGAACATCTCTAGAGCCGAGCACAGGTCCTCGTGTATGGCGAGCTCTTCCTTCATCTTGACATCCCGTACGCCATCAGTGAAAACTGAAATGATGGCCTCGCCCGACACCTTGGGAATCTTGAGGCGAATGTTGGTGAAGCGCTGGATGGATTTGTGCAAGGTCTCCCCTAGGTCATGTTTGATGCACCACAGGTCACCCTCAGTAGGGGCGCGGTCGCGAGTGCCCTGGAAGTTGGCGATGAAGCGCTCTCGCATTTCATCCCAGGAGGAGATCGACCCCGCGGGGAGGTTCAGGAGACACGAGCACGCGCCATCCTTGAGGGCCATGGGAAACCAGTTCGCCATAACCTACTCATCGCCGTTGGCCGCCTTGATGCTCAGCTCGTAGAGCTGGAGGAACTCGGCAGGGTCGGGGGTGCCGTCGTAGTGCAGAGGCAGGTCTGGCTTGAACTTCCCAGGCCAGACGACGTGGCACAATTCTGGGGTGAACGCACGGCAGCCCGCCGTGCTCACTGGAGCCTGCCGTAGAGGGAGCCTGGTCTTGGCGCTCACGCGCCACCGCCTCGGGCAGCACACGGTCTTCACGTGGCGGTGCTGGGAGCACATGCGCCTCTCCTTGGGGCCGCTGCGCCACTTGGCAGCTTTCTTCATCGCGCCGCGCCCTGCGCGGCGGGTTGCGCCGAGGGGCCTCACGCCTTGGCTCCAGGATGACATCTTTCCTGGGAGGTGGAGGAGGCGCACTGTGGGCCACGTCCCCCGCAAGAGGCGGCGGGGGAGGCAGCGAGCGGGATGGTGCAGGGGCCTTTCCAGCGGCACTAACGAGCTCGACGATGCGGTCCAGCCAGTCCTCGTAGAGGTCGTCGGTTGGGCAGTAGCGTAGAACCTCGCGTGCCATAAGCAACGCAGCTTGCACGTTTGCCGGCCCACGACGAGCGTGGGAGGACGAAGCAGCCGCTGAAGTCAGCAATAGAGTGGCGGTGCATCTGTCACGCCGCACAGAAGGCTGCAACGACGAAGCCTGCTGCTCATGGGCCACGGGGCCGGTGGCAGCGTTTGCCGCAGGCGACGGAGAACGACAAGGGGCGCCGTCGCCCGTAGGCACTGTCCGGGCGACACGGGTAGCGGGGGCAGCCCGGCACTCAGCATGAACTCGATGAGCATCAGCCATGAGAACCGCGTAACAATGGCGAATCGACCGACGGAAGATAGGCTCCGACACGCGTCCCTACCTGACACGCCAAATGTCGGATTCAGGGCTCCGCAGGCCCAAGAAAGATTCGAACTCTGGGGTGCGTGCGAAGAACTCAATCTCCCTAGTCCGCCAACTTGTCGATCTCATGGCCTAGCTCGATGAGCAGGAAAGATAAGAGACACAACAGTTTACCCAGGTTTGTGCCACCTTGCGGTGTAATACCCTACTCCTGCTTTGTGGTGGATTAGCCTCGTGGTGGGCTGAGGATGAACTGGTACAAGGGAAGAACAACTTCATGAGGTGTGTTTTTGTGTTTGTGTGAGATGGTGAGGGTGCGGATGGTCCGATCGATCCATCCCCCTCTATGGTGGTGGCTAGCTATATTTATAGTGTCCTCGGTCCTCTTCCCCCAAAATGAAGGCGGGAAGGGATCCCCCAACGGCCAAATTTGAAGGAAGACAACTAGTACATCCTATCCTAACGAAAGGTGGTCTTTGCATGCAAAGCTTCTGGCCGTGACGCCGTGGTGGGCTCGGCGATGACCTCCGTCCAGTCGTCCTGGCGGTCTTGGTCTTGTAGCACGGAAATGGAAACCTTTGGATGATTCCTCAGGACTTCGCGCCTGCGCTTGCCTCCTTAGCACCAAAGAGGAAACCTGTTGTACTGCGCCCGCTGGCGCCCGCCTGGCCTTGGTCGTCATGCCTTGCGTCACCTTAACCTCACGAGGTGAGCGCCTGCATAGGAATCTATGCTCCTCAGGAGCCGTCCTAGGGAGGCCGCTCCTTCTAGTGGTCTTGGTGTCATCCGCCTCGCGAGGCTCGGCCCCTCGCGAGGGTCTTGTGCTATTAATGATGAAGATGGGACGTACCAGGCCGCCGATGGAGCCATGCCGTGGGCCGCAGGCAAGGAAGTCTGGGTACCCTGGTTCCCAGAACACGGACAGAAGGAAAAGGTCCCATATAATCAAAACCTCAAACATCGAATGGTTCAATAACAAGTGAATATTTCATAGGCATTTCCCGACGTCTACTAATATTACTAATTCTTTGACATTCATCACAAGACAAGAAAAACTTACGAGCATCCTTGAAAAGAGTAGGCCAATAAAAGCCAGATTGTAATACCTTGTGTGTAGTTCTATCTCCAGCATGTTGTCCTGATGTAGGGTGGAAACGCTAAGGCCGATCTTTCACGATTTGGAGAGGATCCTACGAAGAACACGGGTGGAAAACATGAGAGAAAGACACGCAAATCAATGAGAACAATCACACATGTGCTAGATCCATGAACATAAAGAGTGATACAAGATCCAAACGCAACATAGGACGGTACAAGAGGCAGTAGTTCTTCTCTGTGAGGAGGTCTTGAGGGGTCTTCCCGTGAGGGGTCTTGAATCCACTTGGGGGATCTTCTTCGTAGAGGTCGTGGTCTTCGATGCAGAAGGTATCAAGTGGATGAGGAAAGCTCTATCTCCCAAATGAACTAATCCTTTGCTGACCCTAAAATGTGAGGGAGAGGGAGTATATGTAGTCTAAGGGGGCGAAGGGATACCTGGGCCTCGACCCTTTACTATGCACAGGCAGGGGGCGGATGTCCGGGCCATTGGGCCGGATGTCCGGGCCTTCGAGGGGGTGCCGGATGTCCGGGCTATGGGGGACGGATGTCCGGGGCCTGGGAGGCAGGCTTCAGTGAGGTTCTCTGATGGCATGCCAGATTTCTGGGCCTGCGCCAGATGTCCGACGTCTCACGAAGGGCTGGATGTCCGGGCCTGTGGCCGGATGTCCGAGCCGACTTGGCTGATTCTAGTTGCTCTCTGGATAGAAAGAGCCAGATTTCTGGGCGTCAAGACCGATGTCCGGGACTTGGGCGGATACTGGACCCTGTAGCCTCAACTGGTGGGCGTCGGCTGTGGATTATGCTCCAGGGGCTGGATGTCTGGGGGTTGGGGCCGGATGTCCGGGTCCTGGGGACTTCTTCGGTTCCTTCCATTGCCCCTCTTCATCCGTGAACTTGGGGACTTGTCCATCTTTACGTGCGTCCTCGAGAGGGCCTTCTTGGTACCTGATCATGCACAACATTCCATACTTAGGTAGTAGCCATGTCTCGAGTGGATCATATGGAATATCTGATATAGGTGAGGGTCCCAATCTTACGATGATATGATAACTATTGATTTGGTGGAGACGACTTTGACGATCCGACTACAAACATGCACGACGTTGCGCCTTAGCAATCGCTAAACCAACTCCGAGAGGTTATTGACCACGCCGGAGCACGATCAACCTAACCACGAAGGTCTATTCCTGCAAGCAATTGAAGAACAAACAAGAATATGATAAAGCAATCTAAATATTGCGAATATATATGAAGTGTTGATAAAAGTGGGGTTCCAAAAGCGGCCTTGGTCTGTTCGTTGGACACAAACGAAGTACACGAAGTTGCAACAGTGGCTAAATTTTAACTAATTAAAACCCAAAGTCCAAACGGTGTCCTAAGGGCTATATATATGGAGGAAGAGGGGGTAATTTCGTGGCCCTTGGGGAAGGGGTCCGAAACCAAGCCTATCTCCTATTTCCCCACACATACGGACTCTAAAAACAGCCTATACATATGTATTTAGAAATTACATGGGCCTGGCCCAATAATGAGGCGACGCAACACCTAGAATAACCTCTGGACGAAATTTATGAAGTGGCATCTTGTATATTTCGTCCAAGGCTTCATGCACTCCTTATGGTAGCTTCCAAGTCCTGAAATCATCACTTGTAACTCCGTTCTTGTTCCCCTTGCGCGTGCCATCAACTCCATGCTTGTTCTTGCTCCAATGTTCATCCTTCTCCAAGCTAGGCCCTTCATTTGTAAGCCAAACAAATGTATCTAATTTAGGCAGCATCATATTCTCATGAACATTAGAAACATTACCAAGAAATGAAAGTACCTAGTAATTTAATTGGCGGGCGCGAGCTCTAGTAATTGGTCCAGTATATGTAACAGTAGGGGTTGTGGGTGTAACAATGGTATTGATGTCCTCATCATCCTCACCTTCTTGAAATGAAGTCGTCCTCGATGTAAGCTCATCTTCCTCACCCAAATAAAGCTTCAAATCTGCAATGTTAAAAGTGGGACTAACCCCAAAATCTGCAGGTAGCTCAAGTTTATATGTATTATCATTTATTTTCTCTAACACCTTAAAAGGACCATCAGCACATGGCATTAGCTTTGATTTGTGCAAATCAGGCAAATGTAACCAAACAAGATCTCCAGGTGCAAACACAACATGTTTTCTACCCTTATCTCCAGCCAGTTTATATTTAGCATTCATACGCTCAATGTTTTCCTTAGTTAACTCCTGCATTTTTAAAATCAATTCAGCACGTTCTTTAGCATCAAAATTAACCTTCCCCGAAGATGGAAGAGGCAACAAATCAATAGGTGCGCGAGGTAGGAAACCATACACAATTTCAAAAGGGCACATCTTAGTAGTAGAATGCAATGAACGATTATAAGCAAATTCAATATGAGGCGAGCATTCTTCCCACATTTTCTTGTTATTCTTCAAAACAGCACTAAGCATAGTAGACAATTTTCTATTGACTACTTCAGTTTGTCCATCAGTTTGAGGGTGACAAGTAGTACTAAAAAGTAGTTTAGTCCCCAACTTAGCCCATAAACATCTCCAAAAGTGGCTAAGAAATTTATTATCACGATCTGAAACAATAGTATTTGGCACACCATGCAAGCGAATAATTTCACGAAAGAACGAATCAGCAACATTAACATCATCATCGCTTTTATGACATGGTATAAAGTGTGCCATTTCCGAGAACCTATCCACGACAACAAAGATGCTATCCCTCCCCTTCTTTGTTTGAGGTAAACCTAAAACAAAGTCCATAGATATATCCTCCCAAGGAACAGTAGGTACAGGCAAAGGCATATATAAACGATGAGGATTGAGTCGTGACTTAGCTTTTTGACATGTAGTGCAGCGAGCATCAAACGCTCAACATCCCGTCTCATCTTTGGCCAAAAGAAATGTGTAGCAAGTATATCCTCCATCTTCTTCACGCCAAAGTGTCCCATTAATCCTCCTCCATGCGCCTCCTGCAACAACAAAAGATGAACGGAGCTAGCTGGGATGCATAGCTTGTTAGCACGAAACACAAATCCATCATTAACGATGAACTTGTTCCATGTTCTTCCTTCTTTACAATTTTGCATTATATCTTTAAAATCAGCATCATGCACATATTGATCTTTGATGGTCTCCAAACCAAATATTTTGAAGTCAAGTTGTGAAAGCATAGTATATCGACGAGACAACACATCAGCAATAACATTTTCTTTACCCTTCTTCTGTTTAATGACATAAGGGAAAGTCTCAATGAATTCAACCCATTTAGCATGTCTACGATTCAGTTTAGCTTGACTTTTAATACATTTCAAAGATTCATGATCAGAATGTATAACAAATTCTTTGGGCCATAAATAATGTTGCCATGTTTCTAAAGTCCGAACAAGAGCATATAATTCTTTATCATAAGTAGAATAATTTAGACTAGGCCCACTCAATTTTTCAGAAAAGTATGCAACAAGTTTGCCCATCTTGTAATAACGCACCTCCTAATCCAATTCCACTAGCATCACATTCAAGCTCGAAAGTCCTATTAAAACCAGGAAGTTGGAGTAAAGGAGCATGTGTCAATTTATCTTTCAATACCGTGAAGGCTTCTTCCTGTGTGGTATCCCAAACAAAAGGCACATCCTTCTTTGTAAGCTTATTGAGAGGTGCAACAATGGTGGTAAAATCTCTTACGAGACGCCTATAGAAATCAGCGAGTCCAAGAAAACTCCTCACTTGTGTGACCGTTTTGGGCTGCGGCCAACTCTCAATAGCTTCAATCTTGGCTTTATCAACTTCAATTCCCCGTGGAGTAACAACATAGCCAAGAAAAGATACTCGGTCGGTGCAAAAGGTGCACTTCCCAAGGTTACCAAACAAACATGCATCACGTAGAGCAATAAAAACAGCACGTAAATGTTCCAAATGTTCTTCCAAAGATTTGCTATAAATCAGTATATCATCAAAATGGACTACCACAAATCATCCAATGAAAGCACGTAAAACTTCGTTCATCAGTCGCATGAAAGTACTAGGTGCATTAGTTAACCCAAAAGGCATGACTAACCACTCATATAAACCAAACTTAGTTTTAAATGCTGTTTTCCATTCATCTCCCAATTTCATACGAATTTGATGGTATCCACTATGCAAATCAACTTTGGAGAATATTGTAGAGCCACTCAGTTCACCAAGCATATCATCTAGCCTACGAATAGGATGGCAATAATGAATAGTAATATTATTAATGCCTCTACAATCAACACATATATGCGCGTACCATCCTTTTTAGGCACTAGTATAATAGGAACAACACAAGGACTAGGAGATTCGCAAGTATAACCTTCGTCGAGTAGCTCCTGTACTTGACGCATAATCTCCTTCATCTCCTCTGGATTGGTACGGTATGGTGCATGGTTGGGTAGCGATGCACCGGGAAATAAGTCAATTTGATGCTCAATCCCTCAAATAGGTGGTAATTTCGGTGGCACGTCTTGTGGGAAGACGTCAGCGAACTCCTGCAAAATGTTAGTGACAGCAGGGGGCAAAGAGGAAGGCACATCCTCGAATGAAAATAATGCTTATTTGCACACAAAATCATAGCAAACAGATTTGCTAAAATCAAGCTCATCAATATCAGATTTGGTGGCAAGTAAACATGCACTTTTCAATTTAATTTCAGAAGCAACACTAGATGGTTTATTTTTAGGCTTCATTTGTTGCCCAAATTCTTTTGCCACAATCTGATTTTTCACTCTTATTTTTCTCCTGTTTTGCTTTATTAGCTCTATTAATATGATCTTTCAAAATGGAATTAGGAGTCGTAAGAAGCAAAGTAATATTTTTATCCTTATGAAAAAGAGTATACTGATTGTTTCTACCATGGTGAACAATTTTTTTATCAAATTGCCATGGTCTACCTAGTAATAAGGAACATGCTTGCATAGGTACCACATCACAATCAACATAATCAGCATATGTAGAGATACTAAAATGCACACGAACAATACGTGTTACCTTAACCTTGCCGCTGTTGTTGAACCATTGGATGTAGTAAGGATGTGGATGTGGTTTTGCGGTGAGAGATAGCTTCTCCACCATCTCCATGCTAGCCAAGTTGTTGCAGCTCCCTCCATCTATGATGACGCGAATAGAACGTTCCTTCACAACTCCCTTTGTATGGAACAAATTATGCCTCTGATTTTTCTCAGCTTGTGTAACCTGCACACTCAAAACACGTTGAGCAACTAAACATTCATACCTGTCAGCATCTTCAAGAGCCATGTATTGTGTCTCATGATCAGAATCATCTCCACAGTGTTCTTCACGTGTAATAAGAGCCAAAGTCTCCTCATCATAGTCACTAGCGGACTCATACCCACCATCCTCAGTAGCAATCATCACACGCTGAGATTTGCATTCTCTCGCATAATGACCTCTTCCCTTACAACAACGACAAATAATATCACTTGTGTGCCCTGTTGATGCCATGGAAGAAGAAAAGCTCTGTGCAGGACCAGCAAGTGTGCTCTTGGCAGATAGTGGTGGTTGTGCCTGCTTTCTTGTATCACGGTTGGAGGTGGCACTTGATGGAGGTGATGGTGCAATGGAAGTAGAGGATGCACGTGGTGTCCATGATGAAGGTCGACCTGCAGAAAAATTAGTTCGCACCAATGCCTGTCGATCCTTCACTTCACGTTCAGCTTTACAAGCAAGATGGAATAAACGAGTGATATTATTATACTCCTTATACTCTAGAATGGTCCGAATCTGTCTATTTAATCCACCCATAAAAATTGCAAGCATAGCTTCATTATCCTCAACAATACCGCATCTAATCATGCCAGTGTGTAATTCCTGGTAATATCCCTCTACAGAATTTTTTCCTTGTCTTAAATGTTGCAATTTTTGAAGTAATTCACGTTGATAATATGGTGGAACCCAATGAGTACGCATAGCAGTTTTCAAAGCAGCCCAAGTAGTTGGAATATTATTCGGATATAATCTACGATGTTCATACCACCACACACAAGCAAAACTAGTGAAAGCACAAAGTGTAGCAGCAACACGTCTCTCCTTGGGATATTCTAAACATGTAAAACGTTGCTTGGTTTCTAACTCCCAAGTAAGATATATATCAGGAACATATCTAACCTCAAATTTTGGAATATTCAATTTCAGTTTAGGAAGATGGTCATGATCTCATACCTGAAGGAGAGCCCTACCATTGTGGTTATTTGCATGTGGACGACCTGGTGGTTGTGGTGCTGGTGGTTGCACGTAGTTCTGATTTTGATCAACCTCATCCTCGGAATCACCCGCATAATCATCCTCCGCATCAGCAGCAGGAGCCACAGAAGTATCAACCGCAGCACCAACAGTTTGGCTAGGCTGAAGAAGGACATGGCTCGCTTGGCGGAGGGCTGTTTCGCGACGTGGAGGTAGTCGTCGTCGTTGTTGTTGATGTTGTTGTTGTCGTTGTTGTTGTTGTTGTTGTTGTTGTTGTTGTTGTTGTTGTTGTTGTTGTTGTTGTTGTTGTTGTTGTTGTTGTTGTTGTTGTTGTTGTTGTTGTTGTTGTTGTTGTTGCTGTTGTTGCTGTTGCTGCTGTTGCTGCTGTTGCTGTTGTTGTTGTTGTTGTTGTTGTTGTTGTTGTTGTTGTTGTTGTTGTTGTTGTTGTTGTTGTTGTTGTTGTTGTTGTTGTTGTTGTTGTTGTTGTTGTTGTTGTTGTTGTTGTTGTTGTTGTTGTTGTTGTTGTTGTTGTTGTTGTTGTTGTTGTTGTTGTTGTTGTTGTTGTTGTTGTTGTTGTTGTTGTTGTTGTTGTTGTTGTTGTTGTTGTTGTTGCTGGTCCTAGGCTAGACCGTGCTAGAGATGCGAACCTAGAACACTAATAAAATCACGGCGCTGAAGAAGGACATGGCTCGCTTGGCGGAGGGCTGTTTCGCGACGTGGAGGTAGTCGTCGTCGTTGTTGTTGATGTTGTTGTTGTCGTCGTTGTTGTTGTTGTTGTTGTTGTTGTTGTTGTTGTTGTTGTTGTTGTTGTTGTTGTTGTTGTTGCTGTTGTTGCTGTTGTTGCTGTTGTTGCTGTTGCTGCTGTTGCTGTTGTTGTTGTTGTTGTTGTTGTTGTTGTTGTTGTTGTTGTTGTTGTTGTTGTTGTTGTTGTTGTTGTTGTTGTTGTTGTTGTTGTTGTTGTTGTTGTTGTTGTTGTTGTTGTTGTTGTTGTTGTTGTTGTTGTTGTTGTTGTTGTTGTTGTTGTTGTTGTTGTTGTTGTTGTTGTTGTTGTTGTTGTTGTTGCTGGTCCTAGGCTAGACCGTGCTAGAGATGCGAGCCTAGAACACTAATAAAATCACGGCGCTGCACGTAAACAAGGGAAAAGCACACTCTGAAAAAAAATCCCTCTGTTTTTTTGGCGCTTTTTTTGCGCTCCTTTTTTTTTGCGAAAAATCACTGTAATGGCGAGTATCTCAAAACTCTTCCCAGGTCAAAATGACAGGATAGGCACAAAATTTTTTTGACTGTTTTTTTTAAATCAGGGCAGCGACGACGAAAAAGTGCGACAAAAAAATCACTATGATGGCGAGTGTCTCAAAATACTCAGAAAAGCCTAAAAACGGGATAGGGAAAAACGTTTCGACTGCCGAAGTTTTGGCCTAAAAACTGCCCGGGGGTCTCCAGACTCTTTTTTTTCGAGACCTACTCAGGCAAGGAAACACGAATAGGAAATTAGATAGATCTAAAAAACAAACCTAATATGAAAGGAACTCGGATTGGTGGTGGATATATGGTGGTGGTATATGGCAGCGGTGGTGGTAGCGGTGGTAGTATATGGATATGGATCAGTGGTGGTATATGGATACGGATTGGTGGTGGTATATGGATACGGATTCAAAGCAGTGGCAGATAAGCGGTGTCGGTGTACTAAAGTAGGGGGTACCTTAGTACCCCGAACTTGTGCACGGGCGGTCGTAGCACCCCGCGGCAAGGCCTGCCAGGCGATCGCCAAGACCCTCAATGGTCCCGTCTTGGGCCATTCAAGAACAAAGTATTTGAGCCAAGGCCCCAGCAAGAGGAGCTTGCCGGGATGGCCACCCGAAGAGAGCAATGCCCCGGCAAGAGGAGTTTGCCGGGACTGCCGCTCGAAGCACAAGACCCCGGCAAGAGGAGCTTGCCGGGAAGGCCATCCACGGCATGACAAGGACCCTGCCACGGCGCGCCCCGCGCCCCGGCAAGGCCCGGTGAGCAACAAGCTCCCGGGCGCGACAAGACATCCACCGCGGCAAGGCGCTTGCCGCAGCAAGTTACCACCTCGTGCCTGCGCTCCCGCTCACCCACCAACGTGTCGCTCTGGGGGGCATCCCAGGCGCACGTGGCGGGAGGCTGAGCAGCGAGGGGCATGCGGTGGCGAAGCGAAGCTGACAGAGTAGCCATCGTGGCAAACGGTGGCGCTCCTGACGGTCCACTCCCCTGCTCCGTCTGAGCGACGCGGATAGGCATTTAATGCCCTTGTCCCCCGCCGTCCGAGTTAGGTATGATAGCACTGTACAGCCACTGTGCAGGCAGCTGTACCCACTACAGCATTCTACCATTTTTGCCCTCACCTACGCTGCCACCTGTGGGTAACCCCTTGAGCATATAAAAGGAGGCCCCCATGCGCACGTAGGGGGGAGACGAATCTTCGCGCCTAGCCTCGCGAGCAGCTCGAGTGTACTGTAGCATCTCGTGCTTTCGAGCAAGAACCCAAATCAACCAAACAAGCAGCAGTAGGGTTTTACGCACCAGTGCGGCCCGAAGCTGGGTAAAATCGTTGTGTGTGTGTGTGAGTCGCCTCGATCCGCTCTTTGCGCAGCCTCCGCTCCCCGCCGAACCGAGAAGGGGCTCCGTCCCCATAGGTGTTCGAGGAAGCTGATTCCCCCCGACATCTTTGGCGCGCCAGGTAGGGGGCGTCGAGGTTGTGCGAACCTGATCCGGTGTCTGCACCAGCTAGATCTCCTTCATCCTCAGCGACATGCCACCGAAGAAGAAGGCTCCCGAGGTGGCCGGTCCGTCCGCGTCGAACCCGCCGCCCTTGGAGCAAACGGGTGGTGGGGACGGCGCGGGCGGCGGAACGGGCGTCGTCGAGCCAGCTCACGGCGCCACGGCGTCCGAACATGCTCCGCGCTCCTCCCAGGAGGCGCGGAATCAGCAGCGTCTTGGTACCCACGGTGCCATACGCTCGCTGGACCCGGATCGAGCTGGCGAACCCCAGGACGCTCAGGGCCAGCAAGCGCACCGGCGTGCTGGCACGAGCGTGGCACGGCTGCCTGGACCGGGTGCTGCTCCTTCTAGCGAGGTTAGGAGTTCGAGCACATCCCGCTCCACGCGCCGTTCGGCGCCACTGCCCGCCACTCCAGCGGAAGCTCTCGCACGAGCCCAATTGCTCCTGGATTACCCTCCAGCGTCGGACAAGCTCGATGATTGGAGGGCCACCATCCAGAGTCTCATCGGTTTTGCCAACGGCGACACGCCGCGGCAGCCTGGTGCGTCGCAGCCGCGGCAGGTCGCCCAGGCGAGAGCCGATGGCGCCAAGACTGGTGGGGGTGCGACCACCGTGCACTCCCCACACCAGAGGCAACGGACACCGACCCGCCGAACCCATCACGACGACGCCTCTAACGCGTCGTCGAATCCGCGGACTCGTCGTGACCAGCGCCAAGTCCTCCACGAGCGAAAGAAGGAAGACGCTCGAACTCGCATCGAGCGCAGAAGAGAAGCGCGGCGTCAATCAGACCAGCGCGCTGAGCTTGCTGGCGACATGCACGCACCGGGGGAACCAGGCGACTTGCCGTATTCGGTAGGCAGCCCTGCGTTCACCCGCGAGCTGCGGCAAGTCCAGTGGCCCAGCACAAAGAACTTCAAACCCGACGTACCCGAGAAGTACGACGGCAAGTCGCATCCGTCGGAGTTCCTCAGCATCTACACCATCACGGTGCAAGCTGCCGGGGGACAAGACGACAAGATCCTAGCCAACTACTTCCCGCTGGTACTCAAACCCAACGTCCGATCCTGGCTCAAGCACTTGCCGGACAACTCCATATCCTCCTGGCCAGACCTGTGCCATCAGTTTGTCGGCGCCTTCACGGGTGGCCACAAACCCCACGGCCAGGCGAGTGACCTTCACTTGCTCGTTCAGAAGGAAGGAGAGTCTCTGCGCAAGTTCATCCAAAGATTCAGCCGCGTGCACTACAACATCCCAGATGTCCACCCCGCTGCGGTCATTAGTGCGTTCCATCAGAACGTGCGAAACCGCAGAATGCGGGAGGAGATGGCGATGTGCAAAATCAAGGACGTCAGTGAGCTATACGCCCTGACCGACAAGTGTGCACGTGCTGAGGAGGGGAGGAAACTCCCCGGAGAAAGCATCGGAGCAGGAGGGTCTGACAGTGACGACACCGCCCCGGCGAGGAAAGGCCGGCGGCGGAATAACAAGAAGAAAAAGAGCCAAGAAGTGATGGTTGTTGAGCAGTCCGGCAGTGAAGGCACCGCCAAGAAAGCCCAGGCCGGTGGCTCCGGCAAGGAGGTTGCCGGGTGCCCTAGCTGCCAGGCAGTGGCGGTCGCCGACAAGCGGGACGGCACTGACAAGAAGTATTGCAAGATCCACCGCACCAAGGGCCACGACCTCCAGAATTGCAAGCAGGTCGAGCGGCTCGTCGAGCTGCAGAAGGCCGAGTACGAGCGGCGCGACAAGGAGAGAGCCCAAGCAGGCGGCGGGGGATCCGGCACGAAGCGTCCCGGCCAAGGGGAACGCCGCGGCAAGGACAAGCAGCGGCAAGCAGACAGACCTCCCAGAGGCCGCGACAAGGATGAAGACGACGACGAAGACACGGAAGACCCCGAGACCAGCGAGCAGGAGTTTCAGAAAGCCACAGAGGTCTTGTGTGTGGACGGCGGTGCCTCCCTGCACACTTCTCGCCGCCAGCTTAAACAGTGGGCGCGGGAAGTCAACGCAGCGGAACCGCCCGTCGAGTCGCGCAGGCCTCTGAAGTGGTCCAGCACGCCTATCATCTTCGATATTGAGGACCACCCTGATCGCACAACCGCGGTCGGGTGCTTGCCGATGTTGGTTTCCCCAACGGTCCGCAACCTCAAGGTCACTAAGATGCTAGTTGACGGTGGGGCCGGCTTGAACCTGATCTCCTCCGCTGTTCTCCGAAGACTCCAAGTTCCCGACAGCGAGCTCGAAGAGACCGGCATGTTCCAAGGAATCAACCCGGGAAGGAGCACGCCGAAGGGAAAGATCACACTGCCGGTGACGTTTGGCAGCGAGTTGAATTTCAGGACCGAGAGGATCACCTTTGATGTCGCCTATTTTCCATTACCTTACAATGGAATCCTCGGCCGTCCAGCGCTCGCCAAGTTCATGGTGGCCTCTCACTATGCGTACAACGTGCTCAAGATGCCAGACCCGATAAGCGTCATCTCTGTCCCTGGCGACAAGAAGGATGCCCTTATCTGTGCCGACAAGATCTACCGGGACGCAACAGCAGCAACGGCCCACGGTCCACTTGCCGCTGAAGCTCCCGGGGGAAGGAAGAAGGTCAAGTCCGAAGAATGCTCTGGTGCCCACTCCGGCAAGCGCGCCTCCTCGGAGTGCTGCGCTACCGTCGAGGACGCACCATCGAGCTCCACCGACAAGAAGACCAAACCCGGCAAGTGCTCTGATGCCCACTCCGGCAAGCGCGCCTCTTCGGAGTGCTGCACTGCCGTCGAGGACGCACCATCGAGCTCGGCCAGCAAGGGCAAGAGGACGATGGCAGCTCCACCAGCGACCAAGAAAGTGCCCGCCAAGGAGGACGGCACTGGTGGTACCTTCACCATCAGTGCCACGTTGGACCCCAAATAGGAAAGCGTGCTCATCACTTTTCTGCGGGCGAATGTCGATGTGTTTGCCTGGCAACCATCTGACATCCCCGGTGTTCCCAGAGCACCACCTTGCCATCTGTCCTCATGCGCGGCCCGTCAAGCAGAGGGTTAGGAAACAGGCGGTGGAGCGCCAGGAGTTCATCGCAGAAGAGATCAAGAAGCTGGAAGCGGCAGGCCTCGTCCGAGGCGTGCTCCATCCGACGTGGTTGGCCAATCCTGTTGTCGTGCGTAAAGCAAATGGGAAATGGAGGCTTTGCATCGATTTTACCGATGTCAATAAGGCTTGCCCCAAAGACCCATTTCCCTTGCCGCGCATTGACCAGATTGTTGACTCCACGGCCGGATGTGATCTGCTTTCATTCCTTGACGCCTACTCCGGATACCACCAGATCTTTATGGCTGAAGAAGACGAAGAGAAGACCACATTCATCACTCCATGTGGCACGTACTGTTTTGTACGAATGCCTTTCGGACTAAAAAATGCTGGTTCAACATTTGCAAGGGTTGTCCATACTGCTTTTGGACCGCAGATCCACAGGAATGTGGAGGCCTATATGGATGATATAGTGGTCAAAAGCCGGGACAGGGCAACCCTGATCCAAGACTTAGAAGAGACCTTTGCAAATCTGCGCGAGACCAACCTCAAGCTCAACCCCGAGAAGTGCGTGTTTGGAGTCCCTTCTGGCAAGCTTCTCGGATTCTTCGTGTCTCAGCGGGGAATCGAAGCCAACCCCGACAAGATCAAGGCCATTGAGCAGATTAAAGCACCAACGCGTGTCAAGGATGTGCGAAGGCTTGCCGGCTGCGTAGCGGCTCTCAGCAGGTTCATTTCCAAGTCCGCGGAACGCGCCCTGCCATTTTTCAAAATCTTGAAGAAGGCAGGTCCAGTAAAATGGACTCCGGAAACGGAGGCTGCGCTGCAGGACCTGAAGAAATATCTGTCCTCCGCTCCAATACTTGTCGCGCCGAAGCCACAAGAGAGGCTGCTGCCGTACCTGGCGGCAACCAATCAAGTGGTTAGCGCTGCGTTAGTAGCGGAGAGGGAGGCAGATGGCGAGCCAGCGACCGCGGCGAGCACATCCGACGACAAGCAGGGGGCTTCCCCGACAGGCTCTGGCCCCGGCAAAGATGGATCTGCGCAGATGCAAGGAGAGGTGCAAAAGAAGAAAATGGTGCAGCGCCCAGTTTACTTTGTCAGTTCCCTCTTGTAGGGGGCTAGGTCAAGGTACTCTGGAGTGCAGAAATTGCTTTTCGGTCTCCTTATGGCCTCGAGAAAGCTGGGCCACTACTTCCAAGCACACGAGATCACAGTTGTCACCCGCTTTCCGCTGAAGAGGATACTGCAGAATCCCGAAGCAACAGGCAGGATCGTCGAGTGGGCACTGGAACTGTCAAGCTTTGGCCTTAAGTTCGAGAGCACTTCAACGATCCAAAGCAGAGCATTGGCAGAGTTTATAGCAGAATGGACGCCGACACCCGATGAAGAAATTTCAGAGACGAGCATCCCTGGCGAGGAAACAGACAAAGAGTGGCTGATGTACTTCGATGGCGCTTTCTCGCTGCAAGGCGCCGGTGCTGGCGTACTGCTTGTCGCACCCACCGGAGAGCACCTCAAGTACGTCGTCCAAATGCACTTTCCCAAGGAGCAGGCAACCAACAATACAGCAGAGTATGAAGGTTTGCTTGCCGGTCTCAGGATCGCGGCAGAACTTGGGATCAAGAAGCTTATTGTCAGGGGTGACTCGCAGCTCATCGTCCGCCAAGTGAACAAGGATTACCAGAGTCCGTTGATGGAGGCTTACGTTGATGAAGTGAGGAAGCTTGAAGAGCGCTTTGACGGCCTACAAATGGAGTACGTTCCAAGAGCCGAGAACGACGTTGCCGACGGCCTGTCAAAGTGCGCCGCACTAAAGTTACCTGTGGAACCAGGAACCTTTGTGCTCAAGCTGACTCAGCCATCCGTGACACCGTCGACTGGACAGAACAAGAAGAGGAAGTTGGTCTCTGGCGACTATCTCCCGGCAGAGCTTCCCGAAGCCGCCGCCAAGAGAGTCCCCAAGATCGACGCCAAGAGTGCTGAGGAGCAACCCGCTCCGGCAAGCCCTAGGGTTTGTTCCGTTGAAGCAGGTGCTCCCGACAAGCTCTGCTCCGGCAAGCTTGCCGGGGAACGACAAGCTCCGGCCGAGCCCCAGACTCTCGCCGTAGAAGCTAATGTTCCCACAGCCGCAGACATGCCTTTGGTCCTTGTCGTCGAGCCACGAGCTCCGACATGGGCGCAGCAGATCGTCCGATTCCTTCAGACAGGAGAACTTCCCGAAGAGCAAGAGGAAGCGGAAAGAGTAGCCCGGCAGTCCAGTATGTACCAGTCTGTTGACAGCACACTGTACAGAAGAGGACGCAATGGGGTGAAATTGAAGTGCATCCACCGGGAAGACGGACAGAAGCTGTTGGCGGAGATACATGAGGGCATATGCGGTCACCACATTGGCGCAAGAGCACTTGCCGGCAAAGCGTTCCGGCAGGGTTTCTTCTGGCCGACAGCCCTCCAGGATGCAACTGCACAAGTAACCAAGTGTGAAGCGTGCCAGTTCCACTCCAAGCAGATACACCAACCAGCTCAAGCTCTCCAGACAATCCCTTTATCCTGGCCCTTTTCGGTCTGGGGGCTCGATATCCTCGGCCCCTTCCCCCGAGCTGTCGGGGGCTTTGAGTACTTGTACGTCGCCATCGACAAGTTCACAAAGTGGCCGGAAGTGGAACCAGTGAGGAAGGTGACGGCCCAGTCCGCGATCAAATTCTTCAGGTCGATTGTTTGCCGTTTCGGGATCCCTGACAGGATCATCACCGACAACGGTACGCAATTCACGAGCCACGCCTTCATGCAGTACATCCAAGACCTCGGCGCCAAGGTCTGCTTCGCTTCTGTTGCTCATCCTAAGAGCAACGGTCAAGCGGAAAGGGCCAACGCCGAGGTGCTGCGCGGGCTCAAGACCAGAAGTTTTGACAGGCTGCACAAGTGCGGACGGAACTGGATCGAGGAGCTGCCAGCGGTTCTTTGGTCGATCAGAATGACGCCAAATCGAGCCACTGGCCAGACACCATTTGCTCTAGTCTATGGAGCAGAAGCAGTTATCCCCATGGAACTCGTATACGGGTCACCTTGAGTGCTCGCTTATGACGAGCTTGAGCAAGAGCGGTCGCGTGAAGATGACGCGCTGCTCCTCGAGGAAGATCGTCTCCAGGCTGCTGTGCGAGCCGCTCGCTACCAGCAAGCTTTGCATCGCTACCATAGCCGCAGAGTCAAAGCTAGGAGCTTCGAGGAAGGCGACCTTGTTCTTAGGCACGTTCAGTCGGCCAAGAATCAGAACAAGTTGACGCCGAAGTGGGAAGGCCCTTACCGGGTGAAACGAGTCACGAGGCCCGGCGCTGTCCGCCTCGAGACCGAAGATGGAACTCCGGTGAGCAACTCCTGGAATATTGAGCATCTTCGTAAGTTTTACCCGTAAGGCGCGGTTGTCGGACCCCTTTCGGCAACCAACCCTTTGTACAAGTCTTGCCGCAGTTGCATGTAATCCTTTGTACAAAGCCAGGCGCAGACCCTGGCAGCAGATAAAGAAGCGCTGGCGCCCTAAGTTTTAGCATGCATGCTGAGTCGAGTCTCGTCCTTGGTTAGGGTTGATAGTGCCTAACTGTCGCTAACCCCTAGCTTAGAGGTCGAGTCTGCGTCCCTTTTTCCTGTTCTTTCCTTTGGTTCGCAGGGATTACATGTCCCAGCCGGGCCGCTCAAGGATGAAGAGGGGGAGAAGGACGAACCAACGCCTACCCCCCGGCAAGCCAAAGTTGCCGGGGACTGCAAGTACGAGGATCCACCCGCGGCAGGCCTGAGATGCCAGGGGCTGTAACCTCAGATAAGTTTCGGCATCCCTTATCATGCATTCTCTTATGGACTGTGGGATACGAAAACCTCGCTTCCTCCTAAGAGCTGCCGTGCTCTCCTAGACGACAAGCCCCAGAGCGCGTTCCTGGGGCCCGTTTTTGATAGTAGCCGCGGCGGCGAAAGAAGGAAACGAGGGGCCTGAACCCGCCTTCTCCCTGCCTCCGCCAAGAGCGCGAGGAAGGTCGAGGGGCACGGGAAGACGGCAGGGCCTGTTGCCGGGCGAGGAAGTGTCTATCTTAACGATGTAAAGGATTCGCTCCTTGCCGCGGGTGGTACCCGCGAGACAAATGATCCGGCAAACATCCCCTTTTCATTAAAAACATTCCGCTCAGGTACGGTTCAGAGAGAATGAAAAACATGAAAAGATGGGATTACGAGATTTAAATGCAGCTAAGGCCCGAAGGCTTACAAGTTAAAAAGAGATAAGGTGCCCGTAATTCCTTTCTTGTCTCTCTCCTCAGGAGGTCGGACAAGGAGGCGAAAAGGGCAAAAGGGGCGCCTAGGCGAGCTACGGGTGGCAGAAGACACCAAGAGAATGCCCCGGTGGCTCCGGAGGCTGGATGGTGGCAGTGGCGCCGGAGATGGATCTCGAAAATGAGGCAGCGGGACGTCAACACGCTGTCGGGGACACCTAGCCCTCGTACTCCGAGTTGACGGCCTTGCCGCCAGTCCTCCTCCTCTTCCGTAGCCTTGCCACTCCAGCCGCCCGGGAAGACAGCCCCGAGAAGCTCAAGGAGCCGGCGACCCGGATAATGGGGTCGCCGGTGCCACACGGAGCTGCGACCGGCGCCTAGTCGGACCCGTCATCCCGACGACCGCTGCCCTTGTCGTCGCTGTCGCTCCCCTCCTCATCGCTCTCGTTCGAGGAGGAGCTTTCGCTGTCGGAGGAGCTATCCACGCAGCACCTGGCCCGGGTCCCGAGGTCCCCGAAGGCCTTGACGGAGAGAAGGTCGCCCTCCATCAACTTGAAATGGAGGGTGAACCCCTCCGTCAAGGTGTGGATACGGGCGAATGTCTTCCACCCTCGGCCAAGATACACCACGCCGGGGGCTGGGAACTCGACGCGGACCCGCGTGCCGCTGATCCCGCAGCCCTTCATGCGCAACCTTAGCGTTTCGGGTTGCTCCATCTCCATCACGCTCGCAAAAAGGAGCCGGAAGGCGGAGGCAGCGACGAGGCGCCCGGCGCAGCCTGACGAAGAACTCGCAAGGATCGTCCCCGAGATGGACCGCCGTGGGAAGAAGGGCCGCTGGCGGAGGCGAGGCCGGCGCGTCGCCCCGCCCGCCTCTTCCCTGAGCACCGCGGCCTCGTCCACGCCCTCGTCCACGACCTCGCCCCCTCCCCCCTCCCCTTGCGGCTGGCTCCGCCACCGCGGGTGCAAGGGGAGGAGGGGCGCGCTGCCTGGCGGCAACCCTCGCCGCCATCGATGAAGGACCCGGATTCCCTTTCTCCATGGCTAATGGAGAGAGGGAGGTCAGAGGAGGAAGAGATGGAGGAGTGTGGGTTCCCGTCGCCCCCCCCCCTCTTGCTCCTTATAAAGGAACAGGGTGGGGACTCGACCGCCCCGCTCGACCAATCAGGGCGCAGGGAGGCGAGGCGACCGGGACCGGCCTGCTGCCTCGACCCGCGACGGCCTGATTTCCCACCTCCACCCTCCGCAACTCTAGGTGCATGGAGGCCGCGTGGCTGACGTGCAGGGCCGAGGCGACGGGTGAGGCGGCCTCTCCCCCACCCTGTGATCGTGGGGAACGGGCGCCTCGGAAACCGTGCCTCGGCCCCATCCAGCAAAAGAGCCACGCCTCCACACCTCCCTCTACTTATGAAGATGGCACGAACCGTCCCCATTTATTGCGACGTGACGCATGCCTGCAGGGCTCCGCCCCGCGCACGCCGCCCACGTCCCGCACACCTCTCCCCCACATCGCCGCGTTCGCCGTGTGCCATCTGGGGAAGGTGCGTGGGGCTCGGAGTTAAGATGCAACCTGACCCAGGCCACGGGCGTCCGTGCACTGTCTTGGGCCTGGCCCAACAGCGCTCGGCACCGTGTATGGCCCAGGCCTGGGGGCTCCTGTCGGTGTACTAAAGTAGGGGGTACCTTAGTACCCCGAACTTGTGCACGGGCGGTCATAGCACCCCGCGGCAGGGCCTGCCAGGCGATCGCCAAGACCCTCAATGGTCCCCTCTTGGGCCATTGAAGAACAAAGTATTTGAGCCAAGGCCCCGGCAAGAGGAGCTTGCCGGGAAGGCCACCCGAAGAGAGCAATGCCCCGGCAAGAGGAGTTTGCCGGGACTGCCGCTCGAAGAACAAGACCCCGGCAAGAGGAGCTTGCCGGGAAGGCCATCCACGGCATGACAAGGACCCTGCCACGGCGCGCCCCGCGCCCCGGCAAGGCCCGGTGAGCAACAAGCTCCCGCGCGCGACAAGACATCCACCACGGCAAGGCGCTTGCCGTGGCAAGTTACCACCTCGTGCCTGCGCTCCAGCTCACCCACCAACGTGTCGCTCTGGGGGGCATCCCAGGCGCACGTGGCGGGAGGCTGAGCAGCGAGGGGCATGCGGTGGCGAAGCGAAGCTGACAGAGTAGCCATCGTGGCAAACGGTGGCGCTCCTGACGGTCCACTCCCCTGCTCCGTTTGAGCGACACCGACAGGCATTTAATGCCCTTGTCCCCCGCCGTCAGAGTTAGGTACGATAGCACTGTACAGCCACTGTGCAGGCATCTGTACCCACTACAGCATTCTACCATTTTTGCCCTCACCTACGCTGCCACCTGTGGGTAACCCCTTGAGCATATAAAAGGAGGCCCCCATGCGCACGTAGGGGGGAGACGAATCTTCGCGCCTAGCCTCGCGAGCAGCTCGAGTGTACTGTAGCATCTCGCGCTTTCGAGCAAGAACCCAAATCAACCAGACAAGCAGCAGTAGGGTTTTACGCAACAGTGCGGCCCGAAGCTGGGTAAAATCGTTGTGTGTGTGTGAGTCGCCTCGATCCGCTCTTTGCGTAGCCTCCGCTCCCCGCCGAACCGAGAAGGGGCTCCGTCCCCATAGGTGTTCGAGGAAGCCGATTCCCCCCGACAAGTGGTGGTGGTAGGTGGCATGGGTGATGATGATGGTGCGGTGGCGGTGTGAAAACTTATGACCAGAACTCGAAACTCTAAAAGACTAGACGCTAAGGCCAGTAACTTGACACGACGATGCAACCGCAAATTCAACAAATCAAAATACTAAAAAGACTATGCAAAGGCTCAGACTGGTTCGGATAGGATGAACTAACCCTAATTTGTTTGGCTTTTTCGTGGACTATAGGTATGAAAAACAAACTCGATCTAAACTACAAAAACTGTAAAAAATTCACCGAGCAACCTAGAAATCTGATACCACTTGATATAGGCGAGGGTCCCGATCTTTCGATGAGATGATAACTATTGATTTGGTGGAGATGACTTTGATGATCCGACTACAAACATGCACGACGTTGCGCCTTAGCAATCGCTAAACCAACTCCGAGAGGTTATTGACCACGCCGGAGCACGATCAACCAAACCACGAAGGTCTATTCCTACAAGCAATCGAAGAACAAACAAGAATATGATAAAGCAATCTGAATACTACGAATATATATGAAGTGTTGATAAAAGTGGGGTTCCAAAAGCGGTCTTGGTCTGGTCGTTGGACACAAAAGAAGTACACGAAGTTGCAACAGTATCTAACTTTTAACTAATTAAAACCCAAAGTCTAAACGGTGTCCTAAGGGCTGTATATATGGAGGAAGAGGGGGGAATTTTGTGGCCCTTGGGGAAGGGGTCCGAAGCCAACCCTATCTCTTGTTTCCCCACACATACAAACTCTTAAAATAGCCGATACTTATGTATTTCAAAATTACATGGGCTTGGCCCAATAATAATGCGACGCAACACCTAGAATAGCCTCTGCACGAAATTTATGAAGTGGCATCTTGTATATTTCGTCCAAGGCTTCATGCACTCCTTATGGTGGCTTCAAAGTCCTGAAATCATCACTTGTAACTCCGTTCTTGTTCCCCTTGCGCATGCCATCAACTCCATGCTTGTTCTTTCTCCAATGTTCATCCTTCTCCAAGCTAGGCCCTTCATTTGTAAGCAAAACAAATGTATCCAATTTAGGCAGCATCATATTCTCATGAACATTAGAATCATTACCAAGAAACGAAAGTACCTGGTAATTTAATTGGCGTGCGCGAGCTCTAGTAATTGGTCTAGTATATGTAACGGTAGGGGCTTTGGGTGTAACAATGGTATTAATGTCCTCATCAGTTACACTAAGGAAAGATGTCACCTCGGTCTCGAGGGCTCTGGCTCATCCTTGTGTCATTGGTCCTCTTGGCACTTGATGAGACGATGGTTGGTCCATGGGGATGACCATAGGATGCTCCGCATCATTTCCTCCACAGGCCTTGGAGTGACACTTGCGTAGTATCTCTTCCTGCTCTTGTTGTGGTAGACAGTGTCTAATAACACCATCTACTCCTTCTTTATAAAGGTGTGGGTCATCGCAAAAGTAATGTCTTAAATCATAGAAAAACTTTTTCTTTTGCTGGTATGTGAAACTAGGTCGTATAAATTTGGCAGCAATGAAATTAGCATAATCAGCATACCATGGAGCACTATGAGAAGCATTTATGACAGCTAATTGTTCATCACGAAAGCTATCATCAATATGTAGTGGGTCATCAAGAATATTTTCTAACCTAGACACGTTGTCTGCTATGGGGTTCTCATCTCCCTTTCTATCAATAATATGCAAATCAAATTCTTGTAGCAAGAGAACCCATCTTATAAGTCTAGGTTTAGCATCTTTCTTTGGAATCAACAATATAAGATTTGAACTTATCACAAGCAAATACAACTGCTAAAAATTCTTTTTCAGTAGTAGCTTAATTTGTTTGGGCAGTTTCTAGAGTTTTACTAGCATAATGAATAACATTCAACTTCTTATCAACTCTTTGATCTAGAACATTACCAACAACATAATCACTAGCATCAAACATAATTTCAGAGGGTAGGTTCCAATTAGGTGGTTGAACAATAGGTGCAGAAATCAAGGCTTTCTTAAGTATTTCAAAGGCTTCAACACAATCATCATCAAAAACAAATGGAAAATCTTTTTGCAAAAGATTAGTAAGAGGCCTAGAAATTTGAGAGAAGTCTTTAATAAACCTTCTATAGAAACCAACATGACCAAGAAAACTTCTTATACCTTTGATATCTTTAGGACACAACATCTTTTCAATAGCATCAACTTTAGCTTTATCAACTTCAATACCTCTTTTCGAAGATTTTATGCCCCAAGACAATACCTTCATTAACCATAAAGTGACACTTCTCCCAATTCAAGACAAGATTAGTTTATTCACATCTCTACAAAATTCAATCAAGGTTGCTTAAGCAATCATCAAAAGAAGTTCCATAAATGGAGAAATCATCCATCAAAACCTCAACAATCTTTTCACAAAAGTCAGAGAATATAGCACTCATACATCTTTGAAAGGTAGCAGGTGCATTGCATAAACCAAAAGGCATACGTCTATAAGCAAAGGTACCGAAAGAGCAAGTAAAAGTATTTTTTTATTGATCTTCTTGTTGAAGGAAATATGCCCTAGAGGCAATAATAAAGTTATTATTTATTTCCTTATATCATGATAAATGTTTATTATTCATGCTAGAATTGTATTAACTGGAAACATAATACATGTGTGAATACATAGACAAACAGAGTGTCACTAGTATGCCTCTACTAGACTAGCTCATTAATCAAAGATGGTTATGTTTCCTAGCCATGAACAAAGAGTTGTTATTTGATTAACGAGATCACATCATTAGTTGAATGATCTGATTGACATGACCCATTCCATTAGCATAGCACCCGATCGTTTAGTATGTTGCTATTGCTTTTGTCCATGACTTATACATGTTCCTTTAACTATGAGATTATGCAACTCCCGTTTACCGTAGGAACACTTTGTGTGCTACCAAACGTCACAACGTAACTGGGTGATTATAAAGGTGCTCTACAGGTGTCTCCGAAGGTACATATTGGGTTGGCGTATTTCGAGATTAGGATTTGTCACTCCGATTGTCGGAGAGGTATCTCAGGGCCTTCTCGGTAATGCACATCACATAAAGCCTTGCAAGCATTGCAACCAATGAGTTGGTTGCGAGATGATGTATTACGGAACGAGTAAAGAGACTTGCCGGTAACGAGATTGAACTAGGTATTGGATACTGACGATCGAATCTCGGGCAAGTAACATACCGATGACAAAGGGAACAACGTATGTTGTTATGCGGTCTGACCGATAAAGATCTTCGTAGAATATGTAGGAGCCAATATGGGCATCCAGGTCCCGCTATTGGTTATTGACCGGAGACGTGTCTCGGTCATGTCTACATTGTTCTCGAACCGTAGGGTCCGCACGCTTAACGTTACGATGACAGTTATTATGAGTTTATACATTTTGATGTACCGAAGGAGTTCGGAGTCCCGGATGTGATCACGGACATGACGAGGAGTCTCGAAATGGTTGAGACGTAAAGAATGATATATTGGAAGCCTGTGTTTGGACATCGGATGCATTCCAGGTGAAATCAAGGATTTTACCGGAATACCGGGAGGGTTACCGGAACCCCCCAGGAGCATAATGGGCCAACATGGGCCTTGGAGGAGAGGTGAGAGGGCTGCCCTCATGGGCTGCGCGCCTCCCCCCCTTCCCCTAGTCCTATTAGGACTAGGAGAGGTGGGCGCCCCCTCTCTCTCTCTCTCCCCCTTGGAGAATCCTAGTCCAACTAGGATTGGGGGGGGGGGGGAATCCTACTCCCAGAGGGAGTAGGACTCTCCTGGCGCGCCAGGCTTGGCCGGCCAGCCCCTCCCCCTTGACTCCTTTATATACGGGGGCAGGGGGCACCCCAAAGACACACAAGTTGATCTACGGATCGTTCCTTAGCCGTGTGCGGTGCCCCCTTCCACCAAATTCCACCTCGATCATATCGTTGCAGTGCTTAGGCGAAGCCCTGCGCCGGTAACACATCAAGATCGTCACCACGCCGTCGTGCTGACGGAACTCTTCCTCGACGCTTTGCTGGATCGGAGCCCGGGGATCGTCATCGAGCTGAACGTGTGCCAAGAACTCGGAGGTGCCGGAGTAACGGTGCTGTGATCGGTTGGATCGCGAGGAGAACGTACGACTACTTCCTCTACGTTGTGTCAACGCTTCCGCTTCGGTCTACGAGGGTACGTAGACAACACTCTCCCCTCTCGTTGCTATGCATCACCATGATCTTGCGTGTGCGTAGGAAATTTTTTGAAATTACTACGTTCCCCAACACTTGTGTCATAAGTATTTGAGAAAAAACCAGGATAACCATAGAAAGCAAAAGTGTGTATGTTTGGGTAGTCTTTCTAGCATTTGATCAATAAAAGGTAGAGGATAATGATATTTCCTAGTAGCTTTCTTTAATTTCCAAAAATCAATTACCATTCTATAATCTGTAGCAATTCTTTATGGGATCAATTCATTATTATCATTGGGAACAACAGTGATACCTACCTTCTTAGGGACACAATGAACGGGACTTACCCATCTACTATCAGCAATAGGATAAATTATACCTGCTTCCAGAAGCTTAGTATTTCATTTCTTACCACTTCCTTCATCTTGGGATTTAACCGTCGTTGGTGATCAACAACTGGTTTAGCATCAGGCTCCATATTAATTTTGTGCTGATATAGAGTGGGACTAATGCCCTTAAGATCATCAAGAGTATATCCAATAGGGGCACGCTGCTTCTTGAGAGTTTTCAAAAATTTCTTTTCTTCATGCTCTGAAAGGTTACCACTAATAATGGCAGGATATATCTTCTTTTCATCAAGATAAGCATATTTCAAAGTAATAGGTAATTGTTTAAGATCAAACACATGATCACTCTTGGGTGGTAGAGGATATCCAAGGGTCTCAACAGGCAAATTGTGTTTCAAAATAGGCATTTTTTAAAGAATATTTCATCAATTCCTTTCTTTCATTCATGAACATATCATTTTCATGGTCTAGCAAATATTGTTCTAAAGGATCAGTTGGAGGCACAACAACAGAAGCAATACCAATGATTTCATATTTACTAGGGAATTTTTATCATGGGGTTGTCTATAAAATTTGGAGAAATTAAACTCATGAGACACATCCCCAAAACTTACACTAATAGTTTCTTTCTCGCAATCTATCTTAGCATTAACAATGTTCAAGAAAGGTTTACCAAATATAATGGGACAAAATTCATCTTGTGGAGAACCAAGAACAATAAAATCAGTAGGGTATTTTATGTTACCACAGAAGACTTTAACATCTCTAACAATCCCAACTGGTGATATAGTATCTCTATTAGCAAGCTTATTAATAGTAACATCAATATCTTCTATCTCAGCAGGTGCAATATCATTCATAATTTCTTGATATAAGGTAAAGGGAATTGCACTCATACTAGCACCCAAATCACATAAGCCATGATAACAATGATCTCCTATTTTAACAGAAACAACAGGCATGCCAACAACAGGTCTATGTTTATCTTTATTATCGGGTCTAGGAATTCTAGCAGCTTCATTAGAGAAGTAAATAACATGCCCATCAATATTATCGACCAAGAGATCTTTAACCATAGCAATACTAGGTTCAACTTCAATTTGTTCAGGGGGTGTAGGTGTCCTAGTATAACTCTTACGAACCATAGTTGAAGCTTTAGCATGATCCTTTATCCTAACAGGGAAAGGTGGTTTCTCAATAGAAGCAGTAGGAATAATAGGATCAACATTATAAGTAATAATTTCTTTTTCAACTTTAATAGGTTCTACTACTTTTACTTCAATGGGAGGATGACATTTAAACCACTTATCCTTGGGGAGATCAACATTAGTAGCAAATGATTCACAGAAAGAAGCTACTATCTCACAGTCAAGTCCATATTTAGTGCTAAATTCACGAAAAGCATCGGTATCCATAAAAGATTTAACACCATCAAACTTAAGGTTTATACCTGACTCCTGTTGGGGAACGTAGTAATTTCAAAAAATTTCCTACGCACACACAAGATCATGGTGATGCATAGCAACGAGAGGGGAGAGTGTTGTCTACGTACCCTCGTAGACCGAAGCGGAAGCGTTGACACAACGTAGAGGAAGTAGTCGTACGTTCTCCTCGCGATCCAACCGATCACAGCACCGTTACTCCGGCACCTCCGAGTTCTTGGCACACGTTCAGCTCGATGACGATCCCCGGGCTCCGATCCAGCAAAGCGTCGAGGAAGAGTTCCGTCAGCACGACGGCGTGGTGACGATCTTGATGTGTTACTGGCGCAGGGCTTCGCCTAAGCACTGCAACGATATGATCGAGGTGGAATTTGGTGGAAGGGGGCACCGCACACGGCTAAGGAACGATCCGTAGATCAACTTGTGTGTCTTTGGGGTGCCCCCTGCCCCCGTATATAAAGGAGCCAAGGGGGAGGGGCTGGCCGGCCAAGCCTGGCGCGCCAGGAGAGTCCTACTCCCTCTGGGAGTAGGATTCCCCTCCCCCCCAATCCTAGTTGGACTAGGATTCTCCAAGGGGGAGAGAGAGAGAGAAAGGGGGCGCCCACCTCTCCTAGTCCTAATAGGACTAGGGGAAGGGGGGAGGCGCGCAGCCCATGAGGGCAGCCCTCTCACCTCTCCTCCAAGGCCCATGTTGGCCCATTATGCTCCTGGGGGGTTCCGGTAACCCTCCCGGTATTCCGGTAAAATCCTGATTTCACCTGGAATGCATCCGATGTCCAAACATAGGCTTCCAATATATCATTCTTTACGTCTCGACCATTTCGAGACTCCTCGTCATGTCCGTGATCACATCCGGGACTCCGAACTCCTTCGGTACATCAAAATGTATAAACTCATAATAACTGTCATCGTAACGTTAAGCGTGCGGACCCTACGGTTCGAGAACAATGTAGACATGACCGAGACACATCTCCGGTCAATAGCCAATAGCGGGACCTGGATGCCCATATTGGCTCCTACATATTCTACGAAGATCTTTATCGGTCAGACCGCATAACAACATACGTTGTTCCCTTTGTCATCGGTATGTTACTTGCCCGAGATTCGATCGTCGGTATCCAATACCTAGTTCAATCTCGTTACCGGCAAGTCTCTTTACTCGTTCCGTAATACATCATCTCGCAACTAACTCATTGGTTGCAATGCTTGCAAGGCTTTATGTGATGTGCATTACCGAGAAGGCCCTGAGATACCTCTCCGACAATCGGAGTGACAAATCCTAATCTCGAAATACGCCAACCCAATATGTACCTTCGGAGACACCTGTAGAGCACCTTTATAATCACCCAGTTACGTTGTGACGTTTGGTAGCACACAAAGTGTTCCTACGGTAAACGGGAGTTGCATAATCTCATAGTTAAAGGAACATGTATAAGTCATGGATAAAAGCAATAGCAACATACTAAACGATCGGGTGCTATGCTAATGGAATGGGTCATGTCAATCAGATCATTCAACTAATGATGTGATCTCGTTAATCAAATAACAACTCTTTGTTCATGGCTAGGAAACATAACCATCTTTGATTAATGAGCTTGTCAAGTAGAGGCATACTAGTGACACTCTGTTTGTCTATGTATTCACACATGTATTATGTTTCCAGTTAATACAATTCTAGCATGAATAATTAACATTTATCATGATATAAGGAAATAAATAATAACTTTATTATTGCCTCTAGGGCATATTTCCTTCAGTCTCCCACTTGCACTAGAGTCAATAATCTAGATTACAAAGTAATGATTCTAACACCCATGGAGTCTTGGTGCTGATCATGTTTTGCTCGTGGAAGAGGCTTAGTCAACGGGTCTGCAATATTCAGATCCGTATGTATCTTGCATATCTCTATGTCTCCCACCTGGACCAAATCCCGGATGGAGTTGAAGCGTCTTTTGATGTGTTTGGTTCTTTTGTGAAATCTGGATTCCTTTGCCAAGGCAATTGCACCAGTATTGTCACAAAAGATTTTCATTGGACCCGATACGCTAGGTACAACACCTAGATCGGATATGAACTCTTTCATCCAGACTCCTTCATTAGCTGCTTCCGAAGCGGCTATGTACTCAGCTTCACATGTAGATCCCGCCACGACGCTTTGTTTAGAACTGCACCAACTGACAGCTCCACCGTTTAATGTAAATACGTATCCGGTTTGCGATTTAGAATCGTCCGGATCAGTGTCAAAGCTCGCATCGACGTAACCGTTTACGACGAGCTCTTTGTCACCTCCATAAATGAGAAACATATCCTTAGTCCTTCTCAAGTACTTAAGGATGTTCTTGACCGCTGTCCAGTGATCCACTCCTGGATTACTTTGGTACCTGCCTTCTAAACTTACAGCAAGGCACACATCAGGTCTGGTACACAGCATTGCATACATGATAGAGCCTATGGCTGAAGCATAGGGAACATTTTTCATTTTCTCTCTATCTTCTGCGGTGGTCGGGCATTGAGTCTTACTCAACTTCACACCTTGTGCCACAGGCAAGAACCCTTTCTTTGCCTGATCCATTTTGAACTTTCTCAAAACTTTGTCAAGGTATGTGCTTTGTGAAAGTCCTATTAAGCGTCTTGATCTATCTCTATAGATCTTAATGCCCAATATGTAAGCAGCTTCACCGAGGTCTTTCATTGAAAAACTCTTATTCAAGTATCCCTTTATGCTATCCAGAAATTCTATATTATTTCCGATCAGTAATATGTCATCCACATATAATATCAGAAATGCTACAGAGCTCCCACTCACTTTCTTGTAAATACAAGCTTCTCCAAAAGTCTGTATAAAACCAAATGCTTTGATCACACTATCAAAGCGTTTATTCCAACTCCGAGAGGCTTGCACCAGTCCATAAATGGATCGCTGGAGCTTGCACACTTTGTTAGCTCCCTTTGGATCGACAAAACCTTCTGGTTGCATCATATACAACTCTTCTTCCAGAAATCCATTCAGGAATGCAGTTTTGACATCCATTTGCCAAATTTCATAATCATAAAATGCGGCAACTGCTAACATTATTCGGACAGACTTAAGCATCGCTACGGGTGAGAAAGTCTCATCGTAGTCAATCCCTTGAACTTGTCGAAAACCTTTTGCAACAAGTCGAGCTTTATAGACAGTAACATTACCATCAGCGTCAGTCTTCTTCTTAAAAATCCATTTATTCTCAATTGCTTGCCGATCATCGGGCAAGTCAACCAAAGTCCACACTTTGTTCTCATACATGGATCCCATCTCAGATTTCATGGCCTCAAGCCACTTTGCGGAATCTGGGCTCACCATCGCTTCTTCATAGCTCGTAGGTTCATCATGGTCTAGTAACATGACTTCCAAAATAGGATTACCGTACCACTCTGGTGCGGATCTTACTCTGGTTGATCTACGAAGTTCAGTAGAAACTTGATCTGAAGTTTCATGATCATTATCATTAGCTTCCTCTCTATTTGATGTAGGTGTCACAGAAACAGATTTCTGTGATGTACTACTTCTCAATAAGGGAGTAGATACTGTTATCTCATCAAGTTCTACTTTCCTCCCACTCACTTCTTTCGAGAGAAACTCCTTCTCTAGAAAGTTTCCGACTTTAGCAACACAAATTTTGCCTTCGGATCTGTGATAGAAGGTATACCCAATAGTCTCCTTTGGGTATCCTATGAAGACACATTTTTCCGATTTGGGTTCGAGCTTATCAGGTTGAAGCTTTTTCACATAAGCATTGCAGCCCCAAACTTTAAGAAATGACAACTTGGGTTTCTTGCCAAACCACAGTTCATAAGGCGTCGTCTCAACGGATTTTGATGGTGCCCTATTTAACGTGAATGCGGCCGTCTCTAAAGCATAACCCCAAAAAGATAGCGGTAAATCGGTAAGAGACATCATAGATCGTACCATATCCAGTAAAGTACGATTACGACGTTCGGACACACCATTACGTTGTGGTGTTCCGGGTGGCGTGAGTTGCGAAACTATTCGCATTGTTTCAAATGTAGACCAAACTCGTAACTCAAATATTCTCCTCCACGATCAGATCGTAGAAACTTTATTTTCTTGTTACGATGATTTTCTACTTCACTCTGAAATTCTTTGAACTTTTCAAATGTTTCAGACTTGTGTTTCATTAAGTAGATATACCCATATCTGCTTAAATCATCAGTGAAGGTGAGAAAATAACGATATCCGCCACGAGCCTCAACATTCATTGGACCACATACATCAGTATGTATGATTTCCAATAAATCTGTTGCTCTCTCCACAGTACCGGAGAACGGTGTTTTAGTCATGTTGCCCATAAGGCACGGTTCGCAAGTGCCAAGTGATTCATAATCAAGTGACTCCAAAAGTCCATCAGTATGGAGTTTCTTCATGCGTTTTACACCGATATGACCTAAACGGCAGTGCCACAAATAAGTTGCACTATCATTATCAACTCTGCATCTTTTGGCTTCAACATTATGAATATGTGTATTACTACTATCGAGATTAAGTAAGAACAAACCATTCTTTAATGGTGCATGACCATAAAAGATATTACTCATATAAATAGAACAACCATTATTCTCTGATTTAAATGAATAACCGTCTCGCATCAAACAAGATCCAGATATAATGTTCATGCTCAACGCTGGTACTAAATAACAATTATTTAGATCTAATATTAATCCCGAAGGTAGATGTAGAGGTAGCGTGCCGACCGCGATCACATCAACTTTGGAACCATTTCCCACGCGCATCGTCACCTCGTCCTTAGCCAATCTTCGCTTAATCCGTAGCCCTGTTTTGAGTTGCAAATATTAGCAACAGAACCAGTATCAAATACCCAGGTGCTACTGCGAGAATTAGTAAGGTACACATCAATAACATGTATATCATATATACCTTTGTTAACCTTGCCATCCTTCTTATCCGCCAAATACTTGGGGAAGTTCCGCTTCCAGTGACCAGTCTGCTTGCAATAGAAGCACTCAGTTTCAGGCTTAGGTCCAGACTTGGGTTTCTTCTCTTGATTAGCAACTTGCTTGCTGTTCTTTTTGAAGTTCCCCTTTTTCTTCCCTTTGCCCTTTTTCTTGAAACTAGTGGTTTTGTTAACCATCAACACTTGATGCTCCTTTTTGATTTCTACCTCCGCGGCTTTCAGCATCGCGAAGAGCTCGGGCATAGTTTTGGTCATCCCTTGCATATTATAGTTCATCACGAAGCTCTTGTAGCTTGGTGGCAGTGATTGGAGAATTCTGTCAATGACGCAATCATCCGGAAGATTAACTCCCAGTTGAATCAAGTGATTGTTATACCCAGACATTCTGAGTATATGCTCACTGACAGAACCGTTCTCCTCCATTTTACAGCTATAGAATTTATTGGAGACTTCATATCTCTCAATCCGGGCATTTGCTTGAAATATTAACTTCAACTCCTGGAACATCTCATATGCTCCATGGTGTTCAAAACGTCGTTGAAGTCCCGGTTCTAAGCCGTAAAGCATGGCACACTGAACTATAGAGTAGTCATCAGCTTTGCTTTGCCAGACGTTCACAACATCTGGTGTAGCTCTTGCACCAGGCCTGGCACCTAGCGGTGCTTCCAGGACGTAATTCTTCTGTGCAGCAATGAGGATAATCCTCAAGTTACGGACCCAGTCCGTGTAATTGCTACCATCATCTTTCAACTTTGCTTTCTCAAGGAACGCATTAAAATTCAACGGAACAACAGCACGAGCCATCTATCTACACAACATAGACAAGCAAGATACTATCAGGTACTAAGTTCATGATAAATTTAAGTTCAATTAATCATATTACTTAAGAACTCCCACTTAGATAGACATCCCTCTAATCCTCTAAGTAATCACGTGATCCAAATCAACTAAACCATGTCCGATCATCACGTGAGATGGAGTAGTTTCAATGGTGAACATCACTATGTTGATCATATCTACTATATGATTCACGCTCGACCTTTCGGTCTCCGTGTTCCGAGGCCATATCTGTTATATGCTAGGCTCGTCAAGTTAAACCTGAGTATTCCGCGTGTGCAACTGTTTTGCACCCGTTGTATTTGAACGTAGAGCCTATCACACCCGATCATCACGTGGTGTCTCAGCACGAAGAACTTTCGCAACCGTGCATACTCAGGGAGAACACTTCTTGATAATTTAGTGAGAGATCATCTTATAATGCTACCGTCAAACAAAGCAAGATAAGATGCATAAAAGATAAACATCACATGCAATCAATATAAGTGATATGATATGGCCATCATCATCTTGTGCTTGTGATCTCCATCTCTGCAGCACCGTCATGATCACCATCGTCACCGGCGCGACACCTTGATCTCCATCGTAGCATCGTTGTCGTCTCGCCAATCTTATGCTTCCACGACTATCACTACCGCTTAGTAATAAAGTAAAGCATTACATCGCGATTGCATTGCATACAATAAAGCGACAACCATATGGCTCCTGCCAGTTGCCGATAACTCGGTTACAAAACATGATCATCTCATACATTAAAATTTAGCATCATGTCTTGACCATATCACATCACAACATGCCCTGCAAAAACAAGTTAGACGTCCTCTACTTTGTTGTTGCAAGTTTTACGTGGCTGCTACGGGATTTAAGCAAGAACTCATCTTACCTACGCATCAAAACCACAACGATAGTTTGTCAAATAGACTCCGTTTTAACCTTCTCAAGGACCGGGCGTAGCCACACTCGGTTCAACTAAAGTTGGAGAGACAGTCTTCCGCAAGCCATCTATGTGCAAAGCACGTCGAGGGAACCGGTCTCGCGTAAGCGTACGCGTAAGGTTGGTCCGGATCGTCTCGTCCAACAATACCGCTGAACCAAAGTATGACATGCTGGTAGGCAGTATGTCTTGTATCGTCCACAACTCACTTGTGTTCTACTCGTGCAAATAACATCAAACCATAAAAACCTAGGCTCGGATGCCACTGTTGGGGAACGTAGTAATTTCAAAAAAAAAATCCTACGCACACGCAAGATCATGGTGATGCATAGCAACGAGAGGGGAGAGTGTTGTCTACGTACCCTCGTAGACCGAAGCGGAAGCGTTGACACAACGTAGAGGAAGTAGTCGTACGTTCTCCTCGCGATCCAACCGATCACAGCACCGTTACTCCGGCACCTCCGAGTTCTTGGCACACGTTCAGCTCGATGACGATCCCCGGGTTCCGATCCAGAAAAGCGTCGAGGAAGAGTTCCGTCAGCACGACGGCGTGGTGACGATCTTGATGCGTTACCGGCGCAGGGCTTCGCCTAAGCACTGCAACGATATGATCGAGGTGGAATTTGGTGGAAGGGGGCACCGCACACGGCTAAGGAACGATTCGTAGATCAACTTGTGTGTCTTTGGGGTGCTCCCTGCCCCCGTATATAAAGGAGTCAAGGGGGAGGGGCTGGCCGGCCAAGCCTGGAGCGCCAGGAGAGTCCTACTCCCTCTGGGAGTAGGATTCCCCCCCCCCCCAATCCTAGTTGGACTAGGATTCTCCAAGGGGGAGAGAGAGAGAGAGGGGGCGCCCACCTCTCCTAGTCCTAATAGGACTAGGGGAAGGGGGAGGCGCGCAGCCCATGAGGGCAGCCCTCTCACCTCTCCTCCAAGGCCCATGTTGGCCCATTATGCTCCTGGGGGGTTCCGGTAACCCTCCCGGTATTCCGGTAAAATCCTGATTTCACCTGGAATGCATCCGATGTCCAAACACAGGCTTCCAATATATCATTCTTTACGTCTCGACCATTTCGAGACTCCTCGTCATGTCCGTGATCACATCCGGGACTCCGAACTCCTTCGGTACATCAAAATGTATAAACTCATAATAACTGTCATCGTAACGTTAAGCGTGCGGACCCTACGGTTCGAGAACAATGTAGACATGACCGAGACACGTCTCCGGTCAATAACCAATAGCGGGACCTGGATGCCCATATTGGCTCCTACATATTCTACGAAGATCTTTATCGGTCAAACCGCATAACAACATACGTTGTTCCCTTTGTCATCGGTATGTTACTTGCCCGAGATTCGATCGTCGGTATCCAATACCTAGTTCAATCTCGTTACCGGCAAGTCTCTTTACTCGTTCCGTAATACATCATCTCGCAACTAACTCATTGGTTGCAATGCTTGCAAGGCTTTATGTGATGTGCATTACCGAGAAGGCCCTGAGATACCTCTCCGACAATCGGAGTGACAAATCCTAATCTCGAAATACGCCAACCCAATATGTACCTTCGGAGACACCTGTAGAGCACCTTTATAATCACCCAGTTACGTTGTGACGTTTGGTAGCACACAAAGTGTTCCTACGGTAAACGGGAGTTGCATAATCTCATAGTTAAAGGAACATGTATAAGTCATGGACAAAAGCAATAGCAACATACTAAACGATCGGGTGCTATGCTAATGGAATGGGTCATGTCAATCAGATCATTCAACTAATGATGTGATCTCGTTAATCAAATAACAACTCTTTGTTCATGGCTAGGAAACATAACCATCTTTGATTAATGAGCTAGTCAAGTAGAGGCACACTAGTGACACTCTGTTTGTCTATGTATTCACACATGTATTATGTTTCCAGTTAATACAATTCTAGCATGAATAATAAACATTTATCATGATATAAGGAAATAAATAATAACTTTATTATTGCCTCTAGGGCATATTTCCTTCACTTAGTACTCTCTTGCACAATGTTGGGTTAGTGCCAAATGCATAAAAGGAGGAGAGGATCACTTTCCATCTCCTTGACCAATACTTTAACATCACTTTTGTTGAGTGTTGTAACTACTTCGGCTTTCCCAACAATGATGATGATATTAGATATCTTTATGATTCCACTGACCCGCACGCAAGGCAATCCTTTCTTTGGATGAGTCACCTGGCTCTAAGCAAAGATCAAGTTGCATCGAAAGTCCCGCTATACGCTATTTTTACTATGTTATCAATAACTCGTTGCAGGCAAGAGGAGAAGTTTCTAAGGTGAATGATGAGAACATGCTAGTTCTCGGGAAAGCGGCAAACCTGGACGTCAGTTATTAGCCCAACCTATGGGCAGTACTTTTGCTACACTTTGCACATCAAGCAAATCATGCACAAGGAGATATCGTGTGTGGAGGAGTGATTGCCATGTTGGCCAACTCCCTTGGCCTTAACTAGAGTCATCTCCACCACATTGTCAGTAACACCCTTGTTATCATTCATGTTCTTACTAGCGCTGGTATGGTAGTAGTTGGTAATGGCCGTCACTGTATCAAAATTCCTGGAGTGGCGTACTTGTTACCCACATCTATGGCTAACCATTTCTCCATGAAGAATGGAGGAAGGAGATGCATCTTTTGACCAAGAAGGGCCAGAACCTGAATAAGTAGATGAATAAGAACTCGCTGCCGACAAAGAGGAGCAGCAGACCCAACAAGACTACACCACCTACGTGGACCTCAACAACCTCCAGGGCTCTCTTGATGATATGAGCAACCTTGCATCGTCCCTTTGGGACACGACCGCCTGCATGAACATGAACTTCTGCAACTAGAGCTAAGAGTGGGCTCCTGACCAACCGCCAAAATGATCTCGTCGGTTTGGGCTTGCAAGAGCCTAAGCTTGGGGGAGGATATCACCACTTGTACATCAAGATGTGCTGGTATTTGAACAAATTGTAATGAGGTTATACTTAAGCTCGAGGAGCTTCAAAACACCCATGTTGGTTTGTTCCAACACCTTGCTTTTTATTTGTTTTTGATTTTTATTTTGCCTTTGCGATTTTTTGGTTCAAGTTAGTATTCAACCCCCAAAAAAACAAAATGTAGAATAATATTTGCTTTGCTCTTCTTCTTATTTAGCCCCTTGGAGTTCATTTTCACTTGCTTTTCAGAGGAGTTGATTTATTCCAGGACAACGAGGAATGCAAGAGTAAGGAAGAGAAGTGTGTAAATTCACAACCGTGAAGGTATGTCCTACGACCCCCGTCTTTTGCACTTGGACACTTAGAATAGATGTAGTAGTTGTATGTGTGATATGTTTAGATGGGAGTGAGTATTGATAGTTGATACAAAGATTTTGCTCTAGTAGCTTAAATAATTTTGTAGCCTTTGTTTTCTTTAGTTTGGACAACTAAGACTTGTTGTGGGACAGTTTTTTAATAAAATGAAATTAACCAAGTATAACTTTGCACAAGAGAAAGTACTTCAAGACTTGGGAGTTGAGAAATTGTAGAGGAGGTGATGTTTAACATGGTCAACGCCATGTTGTTAGTTTAACTAGAGTTGATAGCACTTGTGGATTAAATTGTCTAGAGGAACTTAGTTGAAAGGTGGTGACATTATGTCGAAAATATGTCTTGTATATCTCAACATGGTGTTACAACCTCTGGCTGGTGCCATGGCCTTTGCTAATATATATGTGTTTACGTGTGTAAATGTGGCTTCATCACCCTTCTTGATGTTATGTTGAGGACTCTGCTAGCCAATGAACGACACCAAGAGCGACAACTCAGATTTCGGCTATGAGTTTGTTACCGTACGTAGTGGCAACACTAGAAACGAATAATATTCGACTTTCTCTTGAGTGGGTGTGTATTTGGTAAATAAAGGGGACTGAGCAAAAGAGCTCGAAAGAGACATTATTGCTAAAGGTCCATAGTTCCTGAACATTAAGCCATGACGAAAAGCTATGCATGATCACTTATTTGGCATAATCTCCTTCACGTGACAATCAAAGATCCACCAAACAATGATTGAAACAAAGTGTTTAAGAGCCTAGAGGAGGAGGCAATTGTGGGTCTGCTCAGGAGCACTTTAACATCATGCTTTACTACATGCTTTGTACTCCCTAACTTATGTTTTCATGGCTCTACCTTAAGAAACTCTTTGGTGCATTCCTGGCAAGCAAGTGTTGTCTAGATTAAATGAAATGAAGTGTTGCAAAGTTTCTTTAATCTAGTAGATCAGAAACTTTGTGTTGATTATCTTTCCTTCACTAACACTTGCACTATAACCATGCCACCTCTATATCAATAATAAGTTTTCAGGTCAAGAAGCGGAGTGCTATCTAGGCATGTCGATCATAAGTGAACCAAAACCTTCTCATTATTTTGCTTTAAACAATTGAGTTCCTTATATTTCGGATTTCTCTCTATGTTTTTATTACAGAAAGACTGTAAGAGAACCCCCTACAGCATAATTGGTGCAACAAAACCAAATTGCAAGTACCATGCCTTGAACGTGGGTGGGTGGGAAGGCATCAACCCCTTCCCACCACTAGGCTATGCCTTAGTCCGCGATTTCTCTCTATGTTGCTCAAGGACGATCAAGTTTAAGCTTGGGGGAGTTGATGAGTGATATTTTTACACCCATTTAAACTGTGCTTAAACTGAATTGTTTCATTAAAAGAGAGATATTCGCTCTCATATTGCTAATAATGACTAATGAGTGCATAGGATTCCACAAATCCTCTCTTTGATATTTTTTCCATAGGAAATGGGCTAAACAGGGAAGAAATCATGTGGGAGAAAGGAGAGAAAGGAAAATGGAGAAGAAATAAGTCACCAGGAAGCATAAGAAAGCCACCAAAGCCAAAGATGGCATTGCATGCGATCGGGCGTGCATGCATGAGCAGTCATTTAGCATGGAAACTGAGTCAGGTCGTCCACCTGAACAACTTTTGTAAAGGGGACCCCGTAGAAATGTAAATAGAAAGGGGGGAAAGAGGAGCGTGGAGCACAACTAGAACTTTTTCATCTTCATCTTCATCCAGAAACCACAACCTCTGCCAGTTTCACCTCCATATATAGCCATCTCCACCACCATACTGCTGTCTCATCTAGTTCATACTTGTAATCATGCATCGCACGAGGCATCCATTGTAAGACATATTGCAATCCATCAATCCCAAGATGTGTTCTTCAGTGTTTTCTTCTCACATTGTCATCTCCATGTATGAGTAGTTCGGTAAGGTATGGGGTGAGGCATGAGCCTTGCAACCCCAGGTCTTTGGTGCAGGGATCAATGGAAGTCTTTGACACAATGTCTTGTATGTATGAAATAAAATTGTTTCATGAAGTGTCTCTTGTATAGTCCGTGATCTTCATCCCTGCAGGTACCCAAGATCATGGAGATTGAGCATTGGTGAGGCCAGGAGCAAGGGGACCGTGAAGTGTTATACCGAACACCGGTGATAGTAAGGTTTAGTAGTAGGGTAACATGGATCATATCCTTGGGGATTCATGAGGCGTTGTGTCAGGACCCCGATTCCAAGTCACATCGGTCTAGCCTGTAACAACTTATATCACTTTGCGGCCTCACACACGGTATTCCCACGGGTGTCGCCTTACCATGGCCCAGGACCGTTTGCGCCTTTTGGCTCACGTATATGATAGTGTCGCTAGCATCCATATGATAGAGAACCCGGACCAACATGGCTAGTCGTGAACCCAAAGCGGCGCTAACCCATGGGGACAGGCATACATGAATCAACTTCGAGCATGTCGGTCAGCAACGTGCGAATCCGGGCTGTAGCACTGGCCTAACAGGACTCCGGTAACCCGGGCTGTAGCAGGCTAGGCAGGACTCCGGATGTCACCGCGTGACATTTCCCCGAAGGGACAGACATAGGAACGAAGTGAAGATCATGCCGGCCAGTCAAGTGTCCTGAGCAGTAGTGCTGGGCTAGCAGGACTCCGGTGAACCGAGCTGTAGCGGACTACTATGGCTCATGGAGGCACTAGACTACATTTCCCCATAAGAGAGGCTGCCAAGGATAAACAACTAGATTGTCGGATCCCACACATACCAAGCATTTCAATCATACACGCAATATGCTCGATATGTGTAAATACAACATGGCATCACAACATAACTCTACGACTCACGTATTTATTCATTAGGCTCCGAGGAGCGAGATATTACAAACATGGGTCTCATGACCCAACATTCAGAGCATACAAGCAACAAGCACATGCGGAAGCTGAAAGGATGGAGAAGAGGTGTCTAGAGGGGGGGTGATTGGACACTAAGTGCCAAAAGTTGCAGTTTTTAATATTCTTAAGTTTAGGTGGAGTTTAGGCACAAGTTTAACATATACAATACATATCAAGCAAGCATGCAATGAGTATATGAGCAGCGGAAAGTAAAGCATGCAACTTGCAAGAATGTAAAGGGAAGGGTTTGGAGTATTCAAACGCAATTGGAGACACGGATGTTTTGGCATGGTTCCGATAGGTGGTGCTATCCTACATCCACGTTGATGGAGACTTCAACCCACGAAGGGTAACGGTTGCGCGAGTCCATGGAGGGCTCCACCCACGAAGGGTCCACGAAGAAGCAACCTTGTCTATCCTACCATGGCCGTCGCCCACGAAGGACTTGCCTCACTAGCGGTAGATCTTCACGAAGTAGGCGATCTCCTTGCCCTTACATACTCCTTGGTTCAACTCCACAATCTTGTCGGAGGCTCCCAAGTGACACCTAGCCAATCTAGGAGACACCACTCTCCAAGAAGTAACAAATGGCGTGTTGATGATGAACTCCTTGCTCTTGTGCTTCAAATGATAGTCTCCCCAACACTCAACTCTCTCTCACAGGATTTGGATTTGGTGGAAAGAAGATTTGAGTGGAAAGCAACTTGGGGAAGGCTAGAGATCAAGATTCATATGGTAGGAATGGAATATCTTGGTCTCAACACAAGGGTAGGTGGTTCTCTCTCAGAACATATGAGTTGGAAGTGTAGATGTGTTCTGATGGCTATCTCCACGAGTGAAGAGGAGGTGGAGGGGTATTTATATCCTCCACACAAAATCCAACCGTTACACACAATTTACCAATCTCGGTGGGACCGAATCAACAAACTCGGTCGGACCGATTTAGCAAACCTAGTGACCGTTAGGATTTTCGGTGGGACTGAGATGCAACTCGGTAGGACCGATATGGTTAGGGTTAGGGCATAACGTAATCTCGATGTGACCAATTACACAAACTCGGTGGGACCGATTTTTGTAATTAGCTAACCAGAGAGTTGGTCAGGCAAACTCGGTGAGACTGATTACACAAACTCGGTGGGACCGATTTTGGTAACAAGCTGACCAGAGAGTTTGCATTGTAATCTCGGTAGTACCGATTGCTAAAACTCGGTGAGACCGATTTTGGGAATGGACATACACAGTGAGATTACATTCCCATCTCGGTGAGACCGAGATCCCTATCGGTGAAACCGATTTGCTAGGGTTTGTGGCAGTGGTTATGACAAGTGAAACTCGGTGGCGCCGGATAGAAAAAATCGGTGGGGCCGAGTTTCACTTTTGGTTTAGGTCATATGTGGATGTGGGAAGATAGTTGAGGGTTTTTGGAGCATGTCATTAAGCATATGAAGCAAGAGGCTCATTAAGCAACACCTCATCCCTCCTTGATAGTATTGGCTTTCCCTATAGACTCAGTGTGATCTTGGATCACTAAAATAGAAAATGTAAAATCTTGATCTTGAAGCTTGAGCCAATCCTTTGTCCTTAGCATCTTGAAGGGGTTCCACATCCTCTAGTCCATGCCACTCCATTGTTGAACTTATCTGAAACATACTAGGTAAAAGTGTTAGTCCAACAATAGATATGTTGACATTAATTACCAAAACCACCCAGGGAGCACTTGTGCTTTCAATCTCCCCCTTTTTGGTAATTGATGACAACATACATCAAAGCTTTAGATAAAAATATGGATAATAGCAAGTAAAGCTTTGGGAAGACATGTAACATGCATAGGCTCCCCCTACATGTATGCAATCATATGAATATTGAATATAGGAGCATGTGAATGCATAAGCATGAAGGAGTAAGCAATGTGTTACATGTATCTTGGCTATATGCATCAGAGCAAATGGTGTGAGTATAAGAAATGTACCTTCATGCTCATGAGTCCTTCTTGCAAACAGTATGTCCATCAGCAAGAACTTCTCATTCACATGACTGTGATGCATATACTTACCTTGTGGTCTTGAGTTGGCTTAGAATGGGATGAACCTGCGCAAACAAGGTTAGATAACACAGATACACCTACTGACCAGAGCAAACAAGAGAAACCACAAGAGAACCAAGACTGGGATGACATGTAGAGTGAGTACTAAGTACTACATTGGATATGGACATGTCCCCAAAGATAAAAATATGTAATAAGATCAGAGATTTCCTTCCCTTAGATGTCTTGCTCCCCCTGAATCTAACATGAGATATTGGAAGAAGATAGGGAACAGAAAATCAGAGCAATAGAAAATAAACAGCAGAGCTTGGGCTAAAGCAAGCAAACAAGTAAACATGTCCTTCCCCTCTTAGACATGTGACATCTTCTCTCCTCTTGAACACCAAGCATCTGGGGTCATTGATGATATTACTTCCTCTCCCCCTGAGTATTATCTTTTTCTCCCCCTATAGGAAAGATTAAGCTTTGATGTGATCTCTCTCTCCCCCTTTGACATCAATTTCCAAGAAGGGTCTTCTGGACATGATGCTGGTAGAGGACAAGAATCATTGAGTGGAGCTGGAGCAAAATAGAAATCAGGAATGAGTGTCAAGTTGGTTTTCCTGTGATGAAATCGGTGACTCCGAGTTGTGTGCTTCGGTTGCACCGAAAGATTTCGGTTAGACTGAAGAAAACAAACCGGTGTGACCGAGTTCATCAGAGTGGAACCACTTGTCATCTCAGCTCACTTAGACAAGTAAGATCTCACAAGGATTTGCAAGGAATGAACTGAAAGATTTGCAATGAATTGGATGCAGAAAATGCAGAACAAAAAGAAAAGAAAAGAAGAGAAACTGAAAGATCTAGATGAAGTTTTTTTTTGTTTGAAAAGGGGAAACAAATATGCAAGGGAGAAATGCAATAACACAGAAAAGAACACAAGAGAACTTCATCTAGAATTGGGCAGCGACAAAGTCACCTATGTTAGAGTATATTGACTTAGGAGTCAAGTGAGAGCACTTGATCATAGGTCATACTCATCGTTTAAGCTCAAAATGGGATTACCATTTCTCGTTTAAGCATCTTGATGTATTCACATCTTATAGAGTTGCTTTGGCTCATGACTTGGAGTAAAGCTTCTCTAAGATGAAATAACATACCTTGGGTGGTGGTGTGGATCTTGCTCATGTAGTTGAACTTGTATGGGTAGCTCAAGGTTGACGTAGTTCATCAAGAGTTGGGAGCACCACTTGGAGTCTGAGTTCATCTACCTACATGGGTTAGTCTTGCAAGGAAGAGCACTTGTGTATCCAAAATGACAATTATAGGATTTAACATAGAATTTGTCAAAGGATATGTTTGAATGGCTTCGTGCTTCCTTGTCTTCAACCACCATTGAGTAGAGACTTGGTGATGTAGAGATTGCTCAAGATGTGAGTGAGTTGCAATCTCGTAGATTTAGATTCAACCAAGTACCTACACGGGTTAGATAACATGCAAGGTACAAATATATCCAAGACATATGAATAGCATCATAAGAGAAATATCAAGGATTAGTCATAGGCTCATGCCTCGCATGTATCAAATGGAGTTCCTACTCCAAGTTTGAAGCATCAATGATGTTCAATTCACCTATTAACCTACAAAACACTTTCTCATCAAGTGGTTTAGTGAATATATCCGCCAATTGCTTATCGGTGCGAACATGGTTAAGGTTAATGATCTCGAATGAAATGATGACGAACTTCAATGTGCTTAGTTCGAGAGTGTTGCACGGGATTGTGAGCAATCTTAATAGCACTTTCATTGTCACATAGCAATGGAACATGTTTCACATATATCCCATAATCTTTAAGAGTTTGGGTCATCCAAAGTAATTGAGCACAACATGAACCATCGGCAATGTATTCCGCTTCGGCGGTGGATAAGGATATCGAGTTTTGTTTCTTGGAAGACCAAGACACTAGATATCTACCAAGGAATTGACAAGTACCCGAAGTGGACTTTCTATCAACCTTGTCTCCGGCATAGTCCGAATCGGAGTAGCCAACAAGATCAAAAGAGGACCTCTTAGGATACCAAATGCCAAAATTTGGTGTATGGATTAAGTATCTCACTATCTTTTTCACAGCCTTAAGATGACATTCTTTAGGAGCAGCTTGATATCGTGCACACATGCACACACTTAGCATAATATCAGGACGAGAGGCACATAGATATAACAATGAACCAATCATAGAGCGATAAACTTTTTGATCAACCGGTTCACCATCTTTGGTCAAATCAAGATGTCCACTAGTAGGCATGGGTGTAGTCATACCTTTGCATTCTTGCATATTGAACTTCTTGAATAAGTCTTTGGTGTACTTCGTTTGTGAGACAAATGTACCTTCCTTAGTTTGCTTGATTTGCAAATCGAGAAAGAATTTGAGTTCACTCATCAGAGACATCTCAAACTTCTCCGACATTAGCTTTCCAAACTTCTCACTAAAATGAGGGTTAGTTGAACCAAATATGATATCATCAACATAAATTTGGCACACAAATAGTTCTCCATCAACCCTTTTAGTAAAAAGAGTAGAATCAATTTTACCAATTTCAAAGCCTTTTTCAGTAAGGAACTTGGTCAAGCATTTATACCATGCTCTAGGAGCTTGTTTAAGACCATAAAGGGCTTTGTGAAGTTTGTAAACATGATTAGGTTTCTTAGGATTGACAAAGCCGGGGAGTTGCTTAACATAAACTTCCTCCTCAATTTTGCCATTTAGAAAAGCACTTTTAATGTCCATTTGGTACGAGGTGATATCATGGTGATTAGCATAGGCAAGTAAGATGCGAATGGACTCAAGTCTAGCAACGGGAGTGTATGTCTCACCATAGTCCATATGTCGGTGTCAAATCCGGCGGATCTCGGGTAGGGGGTCCCGAACTATGCGTCAAGGTCGGATGGTAACAGGAGACAGGGGACACTTTATTTTACCCAGGTTCGGGCCCTCTCGATGGAGGTAAAACCCTACTCCTGCTAGATTAATATTGATGATATGGGTAGTACAAGAGTAGATCTACCACGAGATCAAGGAGGCTAAACCCTAGAAGCTAGCCTATGGTATGATTGTGTATGATGATGGTTGTCCCACGGACTACAACCCTCCAGTTTATATAAACACCGGATAGGGTTAGGATTACACAGAGTCGGTTACAATGGTAGGAGATCTTGAATATCCGCACGCCTAGCTTGCCTTCCACGCCAAGAAAAGATCCTTCCGAACGTGGGACGAAGTCTTCAATCTTGTATCTTCATAGTCCTGGAGTCCGGCTGAAGGTATAGTCTGGCTATCCGAACACCCCCTAATCCAGGACTCCCTCAGTAGCCCCCGAACCAGGCTTCAATGACGATGAGTCCGGCGCGCAGATTGTCTTCGGCATTGCAAGGTGGGTTCTCCTTCAAACTTTGTGTACCTGCGGGTATAACGTCCGATTTTTATAATGCAGCGCTCCTTGGCTTTCACGCCCAATAATGGCCGCCTTCCACGTGTCAAACGAATGCGAAAAGCTGGGGCGGTTTTACATCCAAGCCCCTAGTCGTATAAATGAGCCGCCCATCTAACAGGATGGGGATTCAGATCCGAACCACACATTCCCCTTCCGCGAGAAATCATCAGAGCGTCTCCAGCAAAGATCAATTCCAACATGGCAAGCCACCGTAGCTCCTCCTCTCGCCCTTCCAGTCCTATCCCTGGAGACTGGGAGAGTTGTTCCATCCCGCATAGCAAATTAGTGTCGCTCCAAGCCAAGGGATTTCTCCCTCAAGCCTATATGGTCTCGGTCCGAGCCGGACTCACCACTTATCAAGGCGGAAAACAAGCGGAGAACTCACCTAGTCCCTCTAAAGGGGAGCGGGTGTGCCTGGTCCCATATCTAATAAGGGGACTAGGATTTCCAATTCATCCTTTTCTCCGCGGGCTTCTGGAGTTCTATGGCCTCCAGCTGCACCACCTTACGCCCGGCTCCGTGTTACACATCGCGGGCTTCGTTGCTCTTTGCGAGCTATTTTTAGGCATCGAGGCTCATTTCGCGCTGTGGAAGAAGATATTCTGCCTAGTGCCCCGTTCCCAAGAGGGGTCCATATATCAAGTGGGCGGAGCCGAAGTATGGCGCATCGCCGGGACCGGATACCCGTCCGGAACCCCGAAGAAGGCGTCTAAGGACTGGCCTTCAGAATGGTTTTACATAGACGACGTCCCCCTGCTGGACCCTATCCGGGCCGGTCTCCCTGAGTTCAACAACGCTCCCCTGAAGAAACGCCTGAGCTGGCGCCCTTGGAGCTCTAAGGGAGAGAATGACAGAGACGTCCTTTACTTAATGGGCCGGATTAAGCTACTGGCTCATTCCGGACTAACCATGATTAAAGTCATGGCCATATGCATTATGCGGGGGGTGCAGCCGCTCCAATACAGAAGCCACCCCATGTGGGATTTCAACGGGGAAGATGACGCCACCCGTTACGGCCGTAAAGGGCCGGACTCGCCTGCCGCTCTAATGAAGATCTTATCCTGTTTGTACAAGGGAGAAGAAGAGGAATTCTTCCGCGTCGACCCGCAGGGCGGATTTTCCATGTACAGTCCACCGAATTGGGTAAGCGGACAATCGTGCTTCCCTGTTCTTTTTACATTCTCATGATTAAATAGGCAGTCTAACGACTTCAACGCAGGACCTGCGTCAGGAGGTAAAAAACACAAACAGCCGTCCTCCACAGCCAGAGGAACCAGAACGGTCCCTCGATCCGGACTCCGAAGAGGATCCGGACTTAGCGGTGGAGTTTATCGACGGAGTGTTTTATCAGCTAAGCAAGGACGATACCTTGGTAGCTATTATAGCTGATTACCCAGGGTTAATCCCGACCTCCCAGGTGACAAATACCGGAGCTTTACCCCCTTAAGAGGGGTTCCGTTTTTACGGATTTGGTTGTTCTGACAGCAACCGTGCTTTGTAGGGGAGATTCCTGAGGCGGGAAGCCGACCCCGCTGCAGCTGGCTGGCGGGGGGCCGCAGGGCCCCATGGGGCAAAAAGGAATGTAGTCCGGACTGAGGTGCCAGAGCAAAGATATGGCGTACCCTCTCTTTTTCCCTGGTGTTTTACTCCAGGGTATATTAACATTCGAGCTATCTTCAGGACGAAGAGACCTCGCCGGACTATATCCGGAGAGGTTGCCAATCGCGCCTCCACTAGCTAGACTCCAACGCCCGGCCCGGAAGTGGAAGCCCGTGCAAGGTACGCACCGGACGCTCCTCCATTAGAGGATGCGGACAGGCTGTCTGCCACCCATTCCGAGGTGGAGAGTGCCATGAACCACAGGCGTCGCCGGACAGTTCTTCGCGACGCTTGTTTCTCCCAGGAGGCTTCAAATGCCTTTAATTCAGGAGACGCGTACCTCCGTGCCGCTCAAAATGGTTTAGCCAGAGCCACGGAGCAGTATGTAAAAGACATACGGGTAAGAAAATTTTGGTAAATATAGATATGCCAGTAGCCCCCGAGAATTGAAGCAGTGGAAATAACTGATTCGAGAATCATATAACATGCAGTTTCTTACCGAGAAAAACACCGCGTTGTCCCAGGAGCTAGAAAGGTGCAGGGCCCAGCTAGAGGCGGCACTAACGGCAGCAGGGGGGTCTAAAGAGACCCCTGCAGGTAAACAATACACCAGAATATTTAGTATTGTGCGGATTTAAGTGCCAATCTGACAAATGGTATTGCAGATGGCGCCGGACTCGATCCGGACAGGCAACAGCTTCTACGCCAGTTAATGGCTGGTGAAAGCGTCCTAACAAAGGTGAGGCGGGAGAAGAGTGATCTCCAGGATGCCAACACCAGGCTGGATGTTGAACTAAAATATGTTCGTGGCCAGCTGTCGGACTCCATTAAGGAGAATCAGCGACTTCGACGCGGCATTTTTAGTAAGTGCTGAAGCAAACTCTTGAAAAAGGAGTTCGGCGAGGAAGACGACTAACAGAGTTATGTCTGTAGGTATGCTGACAGGTCGTCCTGCAGAGGAGATGCCCGGTTCAACGGGCGATCTTCTTCCCGAACTCTCGCAACTGCACGAACGAGTTCGGCAGGCGATGCGAGGTATTGCCCAAGCCTTGTGGCCTGCCCACTCCATACCTGAGGGCCTTGGAGAACTTGCGGAGAAGTTGAAGGGAGCTCGGCGGCGCTTCCGGTTGTGGAAGATATCGGCCTACCGGCAGGGCGCTAGGGAGGCCTGGGCCATGGTGAAGACCCGCTTTACGAAGTCTGACCCCAATCACATGGCCGAGGTCGGACCGGTGGGGCCTGACGGGAAGGAGATCCCTATGAGCTTAGTGTATGGCCAGGTAGAATTGGCCGCAAAGTATTCCCAGTAGGACTGTAAATTAGACAGCCTGTTAGATGGTATAGAGGAGGAATACAATCAGTCAGGATGACTATGTAATTTATAATTGACATGTGTAATGCCTTCTAGCCGGATTGTAGATCGTTTGTCGTTGCCGACCTTTTCGCTTCGACCTCGGGACCTGACGGTCCGGAGTGTGTCCGAATACCATAACGGTTATATAAGAACCGAGGTATGCATGGAGACCAGGCGTAGGGGTCATTAGTGCTTTATCAGACAAGTGCCCAACTAGTTATGTTATATTACATGGTTAGTAAGAAACATCTTCCAGAGAGAATAGTTCCGTTAAGGGTTCCTTTCGCTGGGGTGGCGTGCCCTGAAGTGCATGTCAGAACTGCAAATGCAGGAAAACATCTGGGGGCATGTATAAGTAAAAAAAGGTTCATCTTTAGTTCACCGAACGAATATTCCCTTAAGAACGCTAGCTTTCGGCTTCACCCAGTCTGAGGTACACATCCGGCTTATCCGGCAGTAGCAATCGCAGAGGTGCTCCCTTTACCGCCTAGTCGAACAATCGGGAACGTAGGGGTAAGCACAGGAGCCAGGCAACCCAGCTTGGCCAAAACTTAAGTCATATTGATGCATATAATGGTGAAGAAAAGGTGCATGCGGAAGTCTGACGCATGCGTTGGGCGTGAAACCCATATAAACAAGCTTCTGTTAAAGAAGCCCCCAAGTTTACGGAGCGCGGGTAGCGCGTCACATCATGAGCCTTTAAGGGCTATAAAAGGAAAGAGTGGGAAGAGACAAAATATAAACAGAAAAAAATATATATAAATGGACAGAGGAAGGAGACAAACCCCGAGTTCGGCGCTAGGCATAGAATCTTCGGAGACGTGTGGCGTTCCATGGGTTCGGCTCGAGTCGGTTATCCGATGCATCTCACAGGCGGTACGCTCCACCAGTCAGGACTTGGTCAATTATGTAGGGACCTTCCCATTTGGGCTTGAGTTTGTCCTTTTTCTTATCCGGCAGGCGTAGAACTAGTTCGCCAACATTGTAATTTTTGGCTCGTACTTCTCTGCTTTGATATCTTCGAGCCTGCTATTGATAAAATGCGGAACGGGCTTTAGCCACATCGCGCTCCTCCTCTAAGGCGTCCAGGTTGTCTTGCCGATCAAGCTCGGCTTTTCTTTCTTCATACATGCGCACTCGAGGTGAGTCATGAATTATGTCGCAGGGCAGAACTGCCTCTGCGCCGTACACCATAAAGAATGGTGTGAATCCGGTGGTACGATTCGGCGTGGTTCGCAGCCCCCAGAGTACGGAGTCGAGCTCCTCCACCCAGTGCCTATTAGATTCCTTGAGGGACCGCACTAGTCTGGGTTTAATGCCGCTCATGATGAGACCATTTGCACGTTCGACCTGACCGTTAGTTTGTGGGTGATAGACAGAAGCATAGTCGAGCTTAATGCCCATGTTTTTGCACCACAGCTTTACTTCGTCGGAGGTGAAGTTTGTGCCATTATCATTGATGATACTGTGGGGGACACCGTAACGGTGTACGACCCCGGATATGAAGTCTATCACAGGTCCGGATTCGGCCGTCTTAACAGGCTTGGCTTCTATCCATTTGGTGAATTTATCCACCATGACCAATAAGTATTTTTTCTTGTGGGTTCCACCTTTAAGGGGTCCCACCATATCAAGCCCCCAGACCGCAAAAGGCCAAGTGATGGGGATAGTTCGGAGGGCGTTGGGCGGCATATGGCTTTGGTTTGCAAAGAGCTGGCAACCGACGCATCGTTTGACTAAGTCATGAGCGTTTGCTCGGGCCGTCGGCCAATAAAAGCCCGTACGGAAAGCCTTCCTTACAAGGGACCGAGCTGCGGCGTGGTGGCCACCGAGTCCGGCATGAATTTCAGCCAACAGACTCCACCCTTCCTCTTCGGAGATACATCTTTGAAGGACTCCTGTAGTGCTTTTCTTATATAGCTCTCCCTCGTGGACTTTGTAGGATTTAGATCGCCGCACTATGCAGCGTGCCTCGTTTTGGTCCTCTGGGAGTTCCTGCCTAGTAAGGTAGGCTAGGAATGGTTCTGTCCACGGGGCGATGATCGCCATTATTACGTGGCTTGAAGGTGTGATTTCGGTGGCAGGGCCTCCGATTATGTCGGATTGTTCGGCGTCGGGTTGTGCGGTTGTGTCCGGACTGTTATCCGAGGGTTCCCCCTCCCATGCTACAAATGGCTTGAATAATCTTTCTAAGAAGATGTTGGGGGGGACTGCATCTCGTTTTGCTCCGATGCGTGCCAGGACGTCCGCTGCCTGATTATTTTCTCGGGCTATATGGTGAAACTCCAGTCCCTCGTACCGAACTGACATTTTTAGGACGGCATTGCGATAAGCTGCCATTTTTGGGTCTTTGGCGTCGAAGTCACCATTTATTTGGGATATCGCGAGGTTTGAGTCCCCGCGTACTTCCAGGCATTGAATGCCCATGGATACTGCCATCCGGAGACCATGTAGAAGGGCCTCGTATTCGGCTGCAATGTTGGAGTCCGTGTACATAATTTGGAGTACATATTGGACTGTGTCTCCTGTAGGGGACATCAAAACGACACCAGCCCCTAGTCCGGCCAACATTTTGGAGCCGTTGAAATGCATGATCCAGTTTGAATATGTGCCGTACTCTTTAGGGAGTTCGGCCTATGTCCATTCGGCGACGAAGTCGGCTAGGACTTGCGATTTAATGGCTCGCCGTGGTTTGTAGGTTATGTCGAACGGGAGGAGCTCTATGGCCCATTTTGCTATCCGGCTTGTTGCATCGCGGTTGTTGATAATATCGTTGAGTGGTACTTCCGAGGCTACTGTTACAGAACACTCTTGAAAGTAGTGTCGTAGCTTCCGGGATGCCATAAACACCGCGTATGCAATATTTTGGTAATGCGGGTACCGTGATTTGCATGGTGTGAGGATAGTGGACACGTAGTAAACCTGCCTTTGAAGGGGGAGTTTGTGTCCGTCCGTTGCCCGCTCGACGACGAGTACTGCGCTAACAACTGATGAGTTGCGGCAATGTACAATAGCATGGGTTCGCCAGTGTTCGGCGCGGCCAGGACTGGGTTTGTTGCCAAGATGGCCTTTATTTCCTCGAGTCCGGCCGTGGTAGCGTCTGTCCACTCGAAGTGTTCAGTGCGCCTAAGGAGACGGTAAAGGGGCAATGCCTTTTCTCCCAGGCAGGAGATAAAGCGGCTTAAAGCTGCCACGCATCCGGTGAGTTTCTGTATTTGTTTGAGGTCTTTTGGGACATCCAATTGTGACAAAGCTCGGATTTTAGCTGGGTTTGCCTCAATTCCTCTATCGGATACAATGAAGCCTAGGAGCTTTCCGGCTGGAACGCCGAAAACGCATTTTTCTGGATTGAGCTTAATGTCGTATTTTCGGAGGTTGTCGAATGTAAGCCTCAAGTCGTCTACTAGAGATTCGACATGTCTTGATTTAACGACCACATCATCTACATACGCCTCCATTGTTTTGCCGATCTGGTTTGCCATGCATGTTTGAATCATGCGATGATATGTTACCCCGGCGTTTTTTAGCCCAAAGGGCATTGTGTTGAAGCAGAAGGGGCCGTATGGTGTGATGAATGCTGTTGCGGCTTGGTCTGATTCTGCCATCTTGATTTGATGGTAACCGGAGTATGCGTCGAGGAAGCACAGCGAATCGTGTCCTGCAGTGGCATCGATGATTTGATCTATTCGAGGGAGGGCGAAAGGATCCTTTGGGCAAGCCTTATTAAGGTCTTTGAAATCGACACACAGGCGCCAGGATTTGTCCTTCTTTGGTACCATCACCAGGTTTGCTAGCCAGTCCGGGTGTTTTATGTCTCTAATGAATCTGGCCTCCAATAACTTGGCTAGCTCCTCTCCCATAGCCTGTCTCTTTGGTTCGGAGAAACGCCGAAGGGCTTGTTTGACAGGTTTGAATCCTTTCTGGATATTTAGGCTGTGTTCGGCCAACCTGCGTGGGATTCCTGGCATCTCTGAAGGGTGCCAAGCGAAAATGTCCCAGTTCTCTCGTAGGAACTCTCGCAGTGCGGCGCCTACAGCAGGGTTCAGTCTTGCCCCGATGGAGGCTGTTTTATTGGGGTCCGTTGAGTGGACCTGGAATTTGACTATTTCGTCCACTGGTTTGAAGGATGTAGATTTGGATCTCTTATCGAGTATCACATCATCCCTATTGACCGTGGATCGCAGCGCAGTCAGTTCTTCGGCCGCTAAGGTTTCGGATAGTGCCTCGAGGGCCAATGCGGCTGTCTTGTTTTCGGCGCGGAGTGCTATGTCCAGATCACTAGCGAGAGTGATAATTCCGTTTGGCCCAGGCATCTTAAGCTTCATGTACCCGTAATGGGGTATAGCTTGGAAAATTGTGAAAGCCTCCCGTCCTAGTATAGCGTGATATCCGCTTTTGAACGGGGCCACCTGGAACGTGATCTGTTCGGACATGTAATTATCCGGCATGCCGAATACCACATCTAGTGTGATCTTTCCGGTGCAGTGCGCTTCCTGACTGGGGATTATTCCTCTGAAGGTTGTGCTGCTTCGCTCAATGCGGTTCTAGTCTATTTCCATATTTTGGAGGGTTTCCTCGTAAATGAGGTTCAATCCGCTGCCTCCGTCCATGAGTACCTTTGCGAGGCGACAACCGTCCACTATGGGACTGAGGACCAATGCGGCTGGTGCTCTGGCTGTTCGAAATTTAGGTTCGTCACTCGCGTTGAAGGTGATAGCAGTATTACTCCATGGGCTTATTGTCGCTACTTGATAGACTTCAGTGAGGCTGCGGAGTGTTCTTTTTTCGCATGTTATTTGATGCGAAAGTCTCAAAGACTGTGAGAACGGAACTGAAATTCTCGGGCTGGTTTCCTTCGACCTCTGGAATTAGGAGGTCCTCGCCAATTTTGGCCACCTGCCGGAGTATCCAACATGCCCTGAGGCTGTGAGTTGGGGTGTCGTCCTCTGCACTATGAATCTTGCAGGGTCCATCTAGCCACTTTTCCAGTACGGTTCCATGCCCTCTAAAGGGTTTTGATTTTTTGGTATTTAGTCCGGGCGCCTTACTGTGGTGAGCCCTCTTAATTCGGACGGGATTGCTATTCAAGGCCGGATTATCCCAAAATTTTATTTCGGTTTTCCAAGCACTTTCCATCGCATAGTATTTTTGTACTATGGACGCAAAGTCAGCAAAGTGTGTAATATTACGACGACTTACGGCGTTGAGTATTCCCTTGTCCGTGCAGTTACTGCAAAAGATTGAAATTTCGTCTCCCTCGCGGCAGTCCTTTATCCTGTTCATAACCAGGAGGAATCTAGCCCAGTAATGATGTACTGTTTCTTCGGGCATTTGCCTGATTTGGGAAAGATCGCTTAAGATCAGGCGGGCGGGTGTCGTCGAATCTGAGACTTCGCCCAGTTTGCTGTTTGGAGGCTGAAGAACTTCCGGATTCTGAGATCCGGAGTCTTGGATGTTATCAGATTTGCTTGATTTTAAGCTCAGGTCTTCGATTGTATCCTCCCCTCCGCGGATATCCGGCATGGAGGGTTCAGGAATTCGGACGTAGCTAGTCCTTAAGATAGATGAAGGGTCGCCACATTGTGTCTCCACCACAACAACGTGGTGGGTGACTTGGGGAGAGTTAATTTCTCTTAGATCGGGTTTAGGCCCAACCTGGTCATAATTTGTAGCGACACCCAGTGCGGCGATGCGATCCAGGAGCTCGTTTACGGAAGAGAGCTCCATCGGATCCAATTGCTCGGCGAGTTCTGAGCCGACGTGGAGGTTGCTTTCGATGACCCGGGAGGTCATCGTCGGCGCAACAGCCGAACAGGTGGTTGCGAGAAAACCACCTAGCCGGAGAGTTTGGCCGACAGCCAAGGCTCCTTTTGTAATGGCGCCGTCTTTAAAGACGGGAAGAGGCATCCTTCCTGATCGCGACGGCACAGAGGAACTCTCAACGAAAGCACCAATGTCGGTGTCAAAACCGGCGGATCTCGGGTAGGGGGTCCCGAACTGTGCGTCAAGGTCGGATGGTAACAGGAGACAAGCGACACTTTATTTTACCCAGGTTCGGGCCCTCTCGATGGAGGTAAAACCCTACTCCTGCTAGATTAATATTGATGATATGGGTAGTACAAGAGTAGATCTACCACGAGATCAAGGAGGCTAAACCCTAGAAGCTAGCCTATGGTATGATTGTGTATGATGATGGTTGTCCTACGGACTACAACCCTCCAGTTTATATAGACACCGGATAGGGTTAGGGTTACACAGAGTTGGTTACAATGGTAGGAGATCTTGAATATCCTCACGCCTAGCTTGCCTTCCACGCCAAGAAAAGATCCTTCCGGACACGGGACGAAGTCTTCAATCTTGTATCTTCATAGTCCTGGAGTCCGGCTGAAGGTATAGTCCGGCTATCCGAACACCCCCTAATCCAGGACTCCCTCACCATACCTTCAACTTGTGTATAGCCTTGGGCGACGAGACGTGCTTTGTTGCGAACCACTTGTCCATCTTCATCTTGCTTGTTGCGAAACACCCATTCAGTACCAATGATGTTGTGGTTGTTGTCGGGCTTCCCGACCAATGTCCATACTTGATTTCTCTCAAAGTTGTGTAGCTCTTCATGCATAGCGTTTATCCAATCCGGATCCTTCAATGCTTCTTCAACCTTCATGGGTTCAATTTTAGAAATGAATGAGTAATGTTCACAAAAACTAGCTAAGCGAGTTTTAGAGCGAGTAATTCTCCCAGTTTGGATATCATTGTAGATTTGTTCGACGGGATGATCTTTGGCAATTCTTGCTCGAACTCGTGAAAGCTTTTGCTTGGGTCGGGGTGGAACATCCTCTTCATCTTGCTCTTCTTCTTGGCCTTCTTCATTGTTGACGTTGTCGTTCTCTTGTCGTGGTGGAGAAGGAGGTTGTTGATGTTCATCTTGGTGTACTTCCTCGTTTTCTTCATCTTGGTGTGTCCCACTTGTGGATGCTTCCGTATCAATTCTTGGTTCACCTTGTTGTGAGGTAGAAGCTTCCACTTGGACGGACGAGGTACTCTCCTTCATTTCCGTTGGACGAATCTCGCCAATGGACAAGTCTTGAATTCCTTCCGAAGGGTCTTTGTCTCCTACATCAATTGGCAATTGCTCTATTTGCGAGCCGTTAGATTCATCAAACTTCACATCTACCATCTCTTCAACCTTTCGGGTGAAATTGTTGTAGACACGGTAAGTGTGAGAGTTTGAGCCATAACCAAGTAGGAAACCTTCATGAGATTTAGGAGCAAATTTAGAACGACGATGCTTATCAAGAATGTAGCACTTTGAGCCGAATACTCGAAAGTATCCAACTTGGGTTTTGTTACCGGTGAGGAGCTCGTATGCTGTCTTGCCGAATAGCTTGTGAAGATAGAAGCGATTTGTTGCATGACAAGCTGTCTCAACCGCTTCCGCCCAAAAGTGCTTTGGCGTTTTGTACTCATCAAGCATCGTTCTTGCCATCTCGATAAGAGTCCGATTCTTCCTCTCAACAACTCCATTTTGTTGAGGTGTGTACGTAGCCGAGAACTTGTGTGAAATCCCTTCTTTGTCAAGAAATGTGTCCACATTTGCGTTCTTGAACTCCGTTCCATTGTCGCTCCGAACCTTCTTGATCTTCACATCAAACTGATTTTGGGCCTTCCTAGCAAAGTTTTTGAAGATCTTTTGGACCTGCGATTTGTCATCAAGAAAGAACACCCATGTAAATCTTGAAAAATCATCAACTATGACTAGACCAAATGAGTTACCACCGAGACTCTTGTATGCATTTGGACCAAAGAGATCCATGTGAAGTAGCTCGAGTGGTCTTCTTGTGGTCATGATGTTCTTTGCGCGGTGACTTCCTCCAACTTGTTTCCCTGCTTGACAAGCACTGCGGAGTCTATCCTTGACAAATATGACATCTTTTATTCCAAGGATATGATCACCTTTAATAAGCTTATCAAGATTTCGCATTCCAACATGACCTAGTCTTCTATGCCACAACCAGCCTTTAGAAGATTTAGCAATTAAGCAAGTTTTAGGTTGAGCCCTTTTAGTGAAATCAACAATGTAAAAATCTCCTCTACGTATACCCGTAAAGACCATTTTATGATTGTCTCTATGAAACACTTGGCAATCTACTTCAGTGAATAGGACATTGAATCCAAAATCCGCAAGTCTAGAAACTGAAAGTGAATTCTATCCAAGGGATTCAACGAGCATGACATTTTGTATGGAGATATCGTGTGAGATGGCCACCTTACCAAGGCCAACCACCTTACCCTTTGAATTATCACCAAAGGTGACATATTTTCGAGGGCCGTCATTTTCAGGAAGCACACGGAACATCTCTTCATCTCCGGTCATATGATCAGTACATCCACTATCAAGGACCCATTCCTTTCCTCCAGCCATGTAGCCACGAAGATTTGCCATAAGACCAAAATGCCTCATTGCATCATCAAGATCATACTCACTATCATCATCTTCATCATAGTATCCATGTTCAACATCATCTTGTGATTGATCAATTCCTAGAGAGTGTAATCCATTAGATAAATGATCATCACAATGGTTACCTTTATGAATTCTAATAGCTTCGGATACGATATTGCTAATGATTCCAACGTTTCCTTTAGCATGCATGAGATTGGTAAGCTCAAACAGACAATCACCAAAATTAGGATCACTAGAGTTCATCTTACTCAAAGCAATAGACTTATGGAGAATTTCGTCTAAATTCTTTAGGGAATAATCGGGAAATCGTTCCTCAAGAAATTTCCATATAGTATAGGCACAATTAAGAGTAGGCAAACTAGCAACCAAACTTTTGGGCAATCCTCTAATGATGAGCTCAACAGTTCTAAGATTGCGAATCATGTCAACATCTTCATCTAGGGTAGGGTGCAAAGGATCAATATGAGGTGCACAAGGACTAGCAATGTACTTGTTCAAATGATATTCATTGAAAATCTCAAGCATTTCATTTTTCCACTCATGAAAATACTCTCCATCAAGAATGAGCACTCTATGTCTAAGACTCCCTAAAGTAGAAACATCCATCTTCCTCCAAAGGTGTTTAAACCAAGGCAATGGAGACCAAAGCTCTGATACCAATTGAAAGGATCGAGAAGAGGTGTCTAGAGGGGGGTGATTAGACACTAAGTGCCAAAAGTTGCAGTTTTTAATACTCTTAAGTTTAGGTGGAGTTTAGGCACAAGTTTAACATATACAATACATATCAAGCAAGCATGCAATGAGTATATGAGCAGCGGAAAGTAAAGCATGCAACTTGCAAGAATGTAAAGGGAAGGGTTTGGAGTATTCAAACGCAATTGGTGACACGGATGTTTTGGCGTGGTTCCGATAGGTGGTGCTATCGTACATCCACGTTGATGGAGACTTCAACCCACGGAGGGTAACGGTTGCGTGAGTCCATGGAGGGCTCCACCCACGAAGGGTCCACGAAGAAGCAACCTAGTCTATTCCATCACGATCGTCGCCCACGAAGGACTTGCCTCACTAGCGGTAGATCTTCACGGAGTAGGCGATATCCTTGCCCTTACAAACTCCTTGGTTCAACTCCACAATCTTGTCGGAGGCTCCCAAGTGACACCTAGCCAATCTAGGAGACACCACTCTCCAAGAAGTAACAAATGGTGTGTTGATGATGAACTCCTTGCTCTTGTGCTTCAAATGATAGTCTCCCCAACACTCAACTCTCTCTCATAGGATTTGAATTTGGTGGAAAGAGGATTTGAGTGGAAGGCAACTTGGGGAAGGCTAGAGATCAAGATTCATATGGTAGGAATGGAATATCTTGAGCTCAACACAAGTGTAGGTGGTTCTCTCTCAGAACATGTGTATTGGAAGTGTAGATGTGTTCTGATGGCTCTCTCCACGATGAAGAGTGGTTGGAGGGGTATATATAGCCTCCACAAAAAATCTAACCGTTACACACAATTTGCCAAACTCGGTGGGACCAAATCGTTAAACTTAGTCGGACCGATTTAGCAAACCTAGTGACCGTTGGGATTTTCGGTGGGACTGAGATGCAACTCGGTAGGACCGATATGGTTAGGGTTAGGGCATAACGTAATCTTGGTGTGACTGATTACACAAACTTAGTGTGACCGATTACACAAACTCGGTGGGACCGATTTTGGTAATTAGCTAACCAGAGAGTTGGTCAGGCAAACTCGGTGAGACTGATTACACAAACTCGGTGGGACCGATTTTGGTAACAAGCTGACCAGAGAGTTTGCATTGTAATCTCGGTAGTACCGATTGCTAAAACTCGGTGAGTCCGATTTTGGCAATGAACATACACAGTGAGATTACATTCCCATACCGGTGAGACCGAGATCCCTACCGGTGAAACCGATTTGCTAGGGTTTGTGGCAGTGGCTATGACAAGTGAAACTCGGTGGTGCTGGATAGAAAAAATTGGTGGGGCTAAGTTTGACTTTTGGTTTAGGTCATATGTGGATGTGGGAAGATAGTTGAGGGTTTTTGGAGCATATCACTAAGCACGTGAAGCAAGAGGCTCATTAAGCAACACCTCATCCCTCCTTGATAGTATTAGCTTTCCCAATAGACTCAATGTGATCTTGGATCACTAAAATAGAAAATGTAAAGTCTTGATCTTGAAGCTTGAGCCAATCCTTTGTCCTTATCATCTTGAAGGGGTTCCACATCCTCTAGTCCATGCCACTCCATTGTTGAACTTATCTGAAACATACTAGGTAAAAGTGTTAGTCCAACAAGAGATATGTTGACATTAATTACCAAAACCACCCAGGGAGCACTTGTGCTTTCAGAAGCTTAACATGTCTGAGTACAGACATCTACACATGAAAAAGGCTGAGAAGCCTGACTATCTACCAGATCCTGCCAAGGGCACAAGATCGTAGCTGAGGTAACAAGCTAACCATCGAAGTCCACACGGAACTACTAGCGAGACTAACGTCTCTATGCAAAAACATAAAATAGGCAAACTTGAGTACAAATGTACTCAGCAAGACTTACATCAGAACTAACTACATATGCATCGGTATCAACAAAGGGGGGAGTGGAGTTTAACTGCAGCAAGCCAGCTTTGACTTAGTGGCTAACCTGAACTACGACTGCAAGCAACTCTTTTGAGGTGGCGCACACGAGTCCACATATTCACCATTCAATACACCACTATGGATCCACTCCCGTCCCCCTACGAGAAGGCCATCCATAGCACTCACGCTTATCTTGCGCATTTTAGAGTATCGACTTTCACTTGTCTATGAACTGTTGTAGGCAACCCAGAAGTCCTTTACCGCGGACGCAGCTATTCGAATAGATCATTTATAACCCTGCAGGGGTGTACTTCTTCACACACGCTCTCGCCACTTACCACCATGTACACGTCGTGTATCTCGGTAACCTTCAAGCGGAAGCCTAGCGAGGGAGTCGGCCATGACCTGACTAACCACACAAGTCTCTAGTCCAGGTTTATCGCCTATTCGGGTTCCATCCACAAGGAGATCCGGCTGGGGTGTCGCTCACGGCCCTAAACATGAGAGCAGGGTTCCCGAGACACCAAACGGGCATCCCGGTACACCATGCCTCATGTCTCTACCGCAACATAGCCCACCCCTAGGGTCAGCGCTATGCACGGCCCCCAACACATATCCTACAAACACCAGAAACTAGTTGCAACTCCCGGACAGAGATCTAGGCAATTAATAAGTCGAGAGGGGCCCTTAAGCATTCCAATGCGTGGTAGTAGTTGTTCATGGATCACAAACACAAAACTCAGTTCCTGAGGACGGCTGCAATAAGACAACCCACCATGTACTCCTACATGGCCTCTCACCGCTACCTTTACCAAATCGTGTTCACACACTTAGCTCTCAACAGTAGGACATGTTCACCACATTCAAATTCATTCCCGATGAATCAGACCTGACTCAACTCTAAGCAGTAGCAGGCATGACAACAAGCATGAATGAGTAGGCACATCAGGGCTCAAACAACTCCTACTCATGCTAGTGGGTTTCATCTATTTACTGTGGCAATGACAGGTCATGCAGAGGAAAGGGGTTCAACTACCGCAGCAAGTAACAGATGAATCGTTGTTGTCCTAATGTAGTAAAAGTGAGCAGGGGCGAGAGAGTGGGATTGTATCAAAATGAACAAGGGGGTTTTGCTTGCCTGGCACTCCTGAAGATATTATAGCTCTTCATCGGTGTCATCGAACTCATCGTCGGAACCACGCCTATCAAGAGGGGACAAATACCGGCAACAAAGAAGGAAAACACAATCAATGCAATGCACAATATGATGCATGATCATGACATGTCAATATGAATGTGTTTTGACTAATGCATACAAGGACAGGTTGATTTGAACCCATTTGAATCAAAGATTCAAATGTAAGCTCATGTATATGGTCATAATGGTGCATTATCTTGTTTCACTTGAACAGCATGGTTAAAGTGTTCTAACATGCATGCAAATGGTACAGATGCATAGATTGTATTTTTCTGATCATTTTTCATATATAAATCTTTGCATTTGGAGTTACGGTTGATTTTCTATGAATTTTTGAAGTTTATACTATTTTCTGGAATTTTCTGAATAGGAATAAATCCAGAAAAAAGTTACTGCGTCAGCACTACGTCACCGTGACGTCAGCAGGTCAACAGCGGCTGACCAAGTCAACCCTGACAAGTGGGGTCCATACGTCAGTGACCCAGTGCCGGTTTGTCTCACAGACAGGTGGGGCCAGTCAACGGCCACGTCAGCATGGTCAACACCGACGTGTGGGGCCACTGTGTTTAGATTAAGTCTAATCTAAACTTTACCCGAGGTTATTTAGTCAGTGGGTCCCTATTGTCAGTGGCTGAGGTGATTAAACTAAACGTGATTAGGCCATAATTTCGACGCCACGTCAGCAGTCGCCGGGGTTAATCGCCGGCACTAGCAGAGGGCACCGGAGTTGCCCTCTCGGCCGTTTCCGGCGATGGGAGCAAGCGGGGCTGGCTCTACGGCTGCGGCGTGACGAGGCGCTTCGATTGGTGGCCATAGGCGGTGCCGGGGCAGCATGTAACAGCGGTGGCGACGGTCCGGGCGGCGGCCGGAGTTCGGGTAGGTGCGGGGACGCGGGTGCGGTGCCCAAGCGAGCGAGCTAGCATGCTGAAGATGCAGCACGCGATGCCCTGAGCGTAACGTACGCATGCCCGGGACCAATTGGTCACTGGAGCCACGCCGATGTTGAGCTCAGGCGGTGGTGAGTATCGGCCTTGACGGAACCGCGACTAGAGGTCGGGGAAGACGCGGGAAAGAGAGGGGGAATGCGTCGGAGCTCACTGGGAGGTCGCTGAGGAGCTCAGCGTGCTTGGGGGCGGCTCGGAGGCGACGAAATCACGGCGGTGATCTCGGTTTCCCAAGGAGGAAGACGAGGGCGGAGGCGGCTCCACAGGGCGTCCGGGCTTGAGTACGTCGATGATGAGGAAGACAGAGTTGCTGCGGTTCTTCCAGACACAATAGATGGGCGAGGGAGGGCCGGTGGCCGTCGTGATTGACATCGGCGGCGACGAACTCCGCTCGGTGGCTGCGTGCGAGGGAAACTGGGGAGGGAAGAGAGCAGCGAGTGAGGGGGGTCCAAGGGGGTCGGGGCGACGACGTGGAGGTCATCCAGACGTCGAGGGGCGTGGGCGGCAAGCAGGAGGAGGTGTGGCGAGCTCGGCGGTATCGCGGTGTCCCTCCTCTGCCTACTGGCAGAGGTAGGCGATGACTGGCACCAAGCCGGTGGGCTGGGCCAGTGCAGATGGGCCGCCAGGTAAGTGGCCCAGGTAGGTTCTCTCTCTCTGGTTTCTATTTATTAATGTTTTCTATTATTCTGTAAACTTTAGGGCTTTATTAAAAATACCAAAATGTTTTCAAAAATCATGAAAATAATTGTGGGCTCTGTTTGGATTATTCCTAAGAGCCCTCACTTATGTTCAGAATTAACTGAGCACTTAAAATAATATATAGCATTTAAATGCCCAATTGCAAATAGCATATTATTTAATTCAGTGACCTTATGTGTCCTAGAAAATTGTGCACCATTTTTGTCAGAGGTTCTAGACCAAGGCAAAGATGATGAACATTTTAGAAGGGCATTTCAGGCTCATTGAAAAAGTATTTAGTAACCCTAGTTGGTTTAAGTGGTGTTGGGGTTTCCGGCATCCCCATTTCAACTTTCTGAGAAAATTTAACATGATGAATTGAATGCCTTAATGCAACTAGAGACAAGCAAGTTCTAGGGTTGTGACACGTTGTGCAGCACCCCAATCCGCACGGAGTAGGGGGCCTTCGCACGTCAGCCCACGATAACACCTGATGCACGATAGGTACATGATACAACATTCCAGGTACAAAAATATTCATCAAATACATGTATATAGGATTACATCATTGATGAATACAGTCATCTAGCATAGCTCTAAGGCTATCTAAATGGCGGCGGAAGTCTTGGTTTGGCAGCATATCGTCTTTGGCTGGGCTCCACAACTCACAGGACTGACAAGGTTACGGCCTACCGCGACCAAACAAGCAAACATTCCAGGCACGACCTACAAACTGGCATGACACACCAGGTCAGTACATTGAATGTACTTGCAAGGCAACCAAATACATAGCATCTAAACAAGCAGATGACAAAACAAGAACCAAGCGCATGCAACAACCTATCTCATAACAAAAACTAAGCATGGGATGATAGTAACAAGAGACATATATCAAACTAATCATGGACAACATCATAACATCTACCAACATAGCAATAACATGGCATATCAAAACATATGGCAATAGCATAACATGGCACAGCATAGCATCTCAATCATGACATGGCATACATGTATCTACGAGACATGGAAACATGCAAGAACTATGCTGAAAATAAAATATCAATTACCTGCCGTGAATACATATTGTTCACCAATCAATTACTTATCCACTACCTCTCTAGGAAAATCATGACTCACCGAGATCTCATCTCGTGATCGTATCGGAACATCGCCGTGAGTTCTCACGACTATCTCATAGTCCAAGTCACCACATTCTTTATAACACATCATTTATCAACTTAGTTAGGTTTATCCTCCATTTCGACCGAGACCCGATAGTGTGACCTACTACGAACTGTGCCCATGACCGAGGATGCGGCTATTGATAGATTTAACAAACACTCTGCAGAGGTAGTACATTGTACCCACACCACGGAACCCATGGCCTCGCACTCCCATTCGGGTGGACCAATGATGTTCCTATGAAACCGATCCATTGCTCATGACACTCTCCCGGCCACTCCGACTAACTCCCCTCTGGGCTAAGTCATGGGTGTCCCCGTTCCTACCAAAGGCATCAACGGCCACCGTCATGGAAAAACAATAAACGGTCCCAAACGGGGGCATGTGCGTATAACCAAACTCGGGCTCACAAGTCCGCCTACCCGCGCCCATAACCTTCCCTCATTGGAGGCACCGGCGAGATGCATGACAATAGATCGCATTAAGTCCCTCCAATTAAAGGAAAGTGTGGCTGCACTAGAGAAGCTCGATTTGGCGGCACTATGACTCGATCCCATCAATGACGGAGGAGATGTGTTATTATTAAATCATGTTATTATCTTCTCCATCATCATCAACATGCAAGCATGATTAACATGGATGCAACAATGAGCATGAACATACAAATGCATGAACAAAATACCAAGCTTCTCGAGTGAAGAACTATAGCATAAAGAACATGGCAATACCAGGTACTAGCATATGAACGGTGTACCATGATAATCATAGCATTTATATCACTGACGTGAAACTAAAATAAGTAATGACATGACATTATCAATAACAACATCCTAGTTAGCATGGCAAAAGATAACAGGAAAGCACACACATGCATGTGAAAGAACAAGTGCTCCCAGGGTGATTTTGGTAATTAATGTCAACATATCTCTTGTTGGACTAATGCTTTCATTTAGTATGCTTCAGATAAGTTCAACAATGGAGTGGCATGGACTAGAGGATGTCGAACCCCTTTGAGATGATAAGGACAAAGGATTGGCTCAAGCTCAAAGCTCAGGACTCTACATTTTTCTTTTTAGTGATCCGAGATCACAATGAGTCCATAGGAAAGCCAATACTATTAAGAGGGGATGAGGTGTTGCTTAATGGCTTGCTTGCTCAAAGTGCTTAGTGATATGCTCCAAAGCCCTGAACCATTTTCTCAGATCCACATATGTCCCAAACCAAAAGTCAAACTCGGCTCCACCGAAACTTTCTATCCGGTGCCATCGAGTTCTCCTGACATAGCCACTGCCGGAAACCCTAATCAATTCGATCTCATCGATAGTGATCTCGATATCACCGAGATGGGATTGCAAACTCTCTGTTGCCTATTGCAATAATCTCGGTTTCCCTAGTGAGGCAAGTCCTTCATGGGCGACGACCACGGTGGGATAGACAAGATTGCTTCTTCATGGATCCTTCGTGGGTGGAGCCCTCCGTGGACTCGCGCAACCGTTACCCTTCGTGGGTTGAAGTCTCCATCAACGTCGATGTACAATAGCACCACCTATCGGAACCACGGATATAAAATTTCTGAGACTCCAATTGCGTTTGCACACTCCAATCCCATCCCTTTACATTCTTGCAATTTGCATGCTTTACTTTCCGCTGCTCATATACTCTTGTCATGCTTGCTTCATATGTATTGTGAATGTTTAAACATGTGCTAAAACTCCACTTCAACTTAAAGAAATTAAAAACTGCCACTTTTCTTGCTAAGGGTCTATTCACCCCCCCCCCTCTAGACACCTCTTCTCGACCCTTTCGGCATGGCAAGCACGATAAACATAAAGCATAACGGAATAACTGCAGACGAAACTGATAAGAAACTACTGCAACTACATACACAAGGTGGAAGCAAAGTCAGCATGCAAGTTTGGGGCTCATGATAAGAGGTTGGCTTGCCTGGGGGTCGAGGAATACTCCGGGAAGAAGTGTGATCACCTTGCGGAAAAATTTGCCGGAGAACAGTTCTCTCTCAAAGGGGTTGTATATAGGGCAGGGGGAAATGGGCATTTTCAGAATGTGCAAACATAAATAAAATAGGCCATCAGAAAGAGCTCGACGAATAGAGAATGTGAGAACTGGAATCACCTCAATCAGAGTCACAGTTTAAAAGTTGTGGCCGTTCGTTCGATAAGTAGAAAACTAACAAAAAACTGTCCACTTCTAGCGTTAACGGGCAAACGTTCACATTAAAACCACTTCGGCTGGTAGGCTAGGCAGAAAGCGCACTTTCCGGAATATGCTTTCACGCAGGGAAAGCGTCTTTCAGCCGTAGCAGTAGCAAAGTACGCCTTCTCCAAGGGAAAGAGCCCTTCAACGAAGGCGTCTCCACTTAAACAAGTCAACGGGCCCACCCGGTTCGCGCCTAAGAGGCTGAAGCATGGGGCCCACCGCATCTCCTTCTCTCTCCTCCCAGGTCTTCTTCATCCTTGTGATGCAGAGAACAGGGGCGAGCCAGCCGCCAGCCTAGCCGTCGCTCCGCTGCTCGAGAGGGTCGGCCGACGGGTGAAGTGGCTCCACCTGGCCATGCCGCGCCCGTGGGTGGCCGTAGAAGCGCTCGGGGAAGCCTGCAGCACCGGGGCCAGGAGGAGACCACGGTGGCCGAACGCTGCGAGGGGAGGGACCATGTCGGCGGGGCTCCTCCGCCGGAGTTGAGGGAGGCGGCGGTCTTCGGGCTCCGGGGGTAGGCTAGGGAGCAGCAAAGTGGGCGGGGGAAGGGCCACGGGCAGGAAGTGGCCGAGGAAGATCGACGGTGGTGGTTCGGACATGGAGAAGACAAGAAGGGGCTCCGGGCCTGGGAAGAGGCTCGGGGATGGGTTGTGGACAAAGAGGGAGCTCGGGGATTGCTTAAATACCCGCGTGGAAGGCTCGAGAAGAGGGAGGAGAGGTGGCACGCGATTGGCGACATGCTCCAGCGATGGACGCGGTGTCGGCGGGCGCATCCAAAGGTCACGGGGAGGGGCGGGAAGGCGACGAGGGAGAAGAGGACGAGTGGCAGAGGCTCACGGAGACGAGTGGCGCTCGGGTTCACTAGGAGGAAGAGGACACGGAGGTGGAAGACGACGATGCTCGCGGGCAGGCACAGTGCGGCGACGACGACGGTATGCTGAGGAAGAAAACAAATGGGGAGAGGAGTCCAGGGGGAAGAGGACGTCGATGGGGAGCTATAGGACATGCTTGGACAAGCCAGAACCGGCCGGAGCAGTCCTGCCGATGCCAACAGTGGCTAGACCACCGATTTGGCCGGCATCCCCTCGTGATCACCACGGACAAGGTGCACTCTGTCCTCCTACTTCATGCCAAACAATGTCATCAGTGAAGACCTTCCAAGATGCATCAAAGATGTGGTGATGGAGCGAGCAAAGGCATAGAGAGTAGAGTAAACCAAGCTCCACAACTTTGTTGTAGCAAACTTGCCCACGCTTTTTTGATCAACTTAGTGAGGTTAAGAGAGAAGCTTGATGTCAGGGAGGTTTAGGGTAGTAAGGACTACGATCCTGCTAATTTGGGAGTGGTTTGGACCAGTATTTAACATAGTTGCTTTGCAACTGCCAAATCTGATACAGAAACCAAATGATGAAGTCCCACTCACTAGGAGTGATGCCTTGGGCTGAAAATGGATATGGCAGGGTTATTTGGACATACAGAGATGTTGTAAAAATTTCATACCATTTGGAGCTTCCAAAGTGGTACTTGTTTTACAAACATCTTTTCTGCCCACAATCATGAGATAATTCTAGGGAAATATTGGCTAGATGGAATGGTCCAAAGTCTTGTGGAGATAGGTTATATGGATAGGAGAAGGCTTGGGAAAATTTTCAGACCTAATGGAGCAAGATAAAATATACTTGCTTCACAAACTGAAAATTTGGACAAAAACAAAGAATTGATCCTGGGCTCACATAAATCAATGGAATGAGATGAATCTTGGAGGAGGGTGATGATATGATCATTAGAGACTGATGGAAAAGATTTAGCTCATTTTGATCATCCATGAAGGTACTTCTTCACAGATAAGCAATCTGAACAGAAACTTGAGAAAATTGCCAATGAAGATTGGATAGATGGATTGAGCTGATTTTTGGTATCCAGAGGTGATTTATCAATGTTAAGCACCCTGCAAAATTTTAGCTCAAATGGATCAAGGGTTCAAGCACTTCCTTTGGAAAATTTTCAGACAGAGCAGAAACTTGCATTGGATCATGTGCTCAAATTAGGACCTTTAAAACATGGGTTTGGATGGAAATGGTGAAGATATAGCAAGTACAAGCTCCACAAATTGTTTGGTAATTTTCCTTGCTATAGAAATGGTAGCTCCTTTGGAAAATGGCAGAAATCGAATATTGGCTTAAAATAGGAAAGGGAAATTTTCCTTATTTAATTATGCCAATATTTTTGCCAGAGCTAGTATTAGGCATAAATGTTATATCAACAAATTGTCATGAATTTTGGAGGTGGCTAGCTATGCCTTTGCATTTTATTCCTCGGAAAGACAAAAGAAGGAATAAATCCCAAATGGAAAATATTGCATAAGACTTAGCAATATTTTTCCACATCCAAGATTTGAAAGGGTAGGAGGATCTCTGAGAAGAGTTGGAAGATCAACAGATCAAGGGAAATGATGGCTCCTTTGTAATCACAAAGGACATATCCAAATTCCAAAATTTGGAATCTGAATTATGAGAGATGTTGAGATGGAGCAAATGAGGTCTTGCCCACTAACAAAGACATGAGCAAGGTTTTTAAAAGGTTGAAAATGACAAGGATTCTCAGAATCATCCAGCAAACTTAGGAGAAAGATTTGAAAAATGATTGCCAGGAAGGAATAACAGCACAAAATTGATAACCCAATTTTGGGGTTGTTACAAACCTTCTGCCCTGAAAAGAATCTCGTCCTCGAGATTCCTAGGGTTACAGCAAAATGAAAGGATAGCTACACCGGGGAAAAACCTCTGGGTTAATTTTTAACCCTTCGGTCAGATACAGACGGGTTGGGGTACCAATAATTAGTACAAACAAAAAAGAGATATGGAAAAATCAGGGTTATCTCCACGACTAGGGGCGCTCGAGATCAAATTCTCAAAAATGCTAGATGCACCTGAATGAACAGTGGTTTCACCTGCTGACATGTGGGTCCAGGGCCCACTGGCAGGCTCCTTCTTCTACCTCCATCTTGCTGCTTCTTCTTTGCTGCTGCTCAGCGTGCAGCTTGGCGCAGCGCGCATCTAGCTCCTAGGGCGATGAGGACCCTAGTACCGTATTGCGCGGCATGCACGGCGCCGGTGCAAAGAGCACTCACGTCGCGGGCCAGCACCTTGTTGACACTTCTCGCGGATTCGCCTCCTGGACGCTGCTGATCGATCGACGAGCGGTTCTCCTGGACCTCGCTCACCGTACACCGAGATTGGGCTATAAAAGACGGCAGCGCGACTCTCTTCCAACACACAAACACAATGCCGCTCTACTACCTCTTTGGTTTGTGCGAGATCGAGCCAAGCTCCTTCGGCGAGGAGGTGTTCTTGGCGACGCTATGGTTGTTCCTCGCGGTGCTGCTAGGCACGCTGATCGGCTCATCGGACCTCCTGCTGATACTCATCAAGAATGATCGGGCTAGGGACAACGCGCGACTAGGGGCGGTGGCTCGAGATGCGGGAGATGGTGGTGCACTGGGTGGTCCTCCACCATGCTTGATCCTCCGTCGCTTTGCACCAGCAGAGTAACCGCTTGCTACGATGGAGCGGGGTGGCGACTTGCCTGCGCCACGCAAGGTAGTGACAGTGGTGGTGATGGGGTCTAGATGTAGATGAGGTGGTTGCGCCAGCTCAGGAATCACACTGGGGTACGAGGGAAATTTTCGCTGATAGCTCTACGAAAAAGTAGGTGTCGAGGTAGAATTGGAGTTGAAATCTGTATTGTGGTAGATGTACTGGACCGAGTGAAATAAAGTTGGCAGTGTTCCTCCGGAAATGTAATCGGGAAAAAGAATTAGAGACGAGTAATTGCTAGACGGAAATGCCTCTATGAGGCTCTGGATCTAGAAATCTGGCACACGGGGTATGCACATTTAGAGAGGGATAGGTGACTTTGCATTACCCCGAGTACTGCCCGGATGTACTCGTGGGTGAACCGGGTATGCATGCAGTGTGCAATACAATCTAAACTAACAAACATGGAGGTGCAACGAATATGCAAAGGAAAAACACATCTGACATATCATACTAAGGAGTTTTAATGTTAGTGGGTATATGTACTCCTAGTACACATATACCTACACCACCGCGCAATTTATTATAGACTCGAAATGAGTCGGTGTTGTTTAGTGTATGTGTTCTACTGATTAAAATCTTGTTAGAAACACATTGCCAACCCTGTCAAACATTTCTACTTGACAGAAAGACAATCAAAGACAAAACCAAAAAGCAAGAAAGCATACATAAAACACAACATACGGGTCACAAATAGTACAAGCATACACCAAAGCATGAAGGCGCTACGCACTAAAAGAAACAACTCACTCCGGGATACATAGTTCTATCCTCATATCAAGGATGAACAAACAGATTGATCTACTCGCAGAATCACCTGACTGCATGACTGAGGTCACCCATAGGGCTGGTCTTGCTAGGGCTCTCCTAGAAGATGAAGACTGGGCCAATCTTCACCATCATCATTGCACACTTCTATAGGTTGGTGTCCAACTACTGGCAGTGCATCTGGAAATGATCCAAGCAAATGTTGCTGGTGAAGACGGTAAAGAGGCTTGTTGAAGGAGTCGAGGTTGATGATGCCTGGCTTCAGCCACAGCACAGGCTGAGAGGGTAGCACTGGGTAGGATGGCATGGGGCGAGTGGCTTGAGATGCGAATTGACGAGCCTCGCGATAAGCTTCCATGACAACCCGAGTACCATCGCGGTCCAAGTCTCTAAACTCGGCAATCATATTAGCAATCATCATCCCTAGGCAGTGATAAATTGCACCAGGTGAGCGGTTGCTGGGTCCTCTTCCTGGATTGTGATGGGATGCTTACTTCCTAACTCTGCCGCAACGGGAAAAAGCAAAACTCCCGCTTCTCTGCCACTTGTGGAAAATAGGTTCGGAGGTGTAGGATAGCCTCCACAGCAGCGGCCTGAATGGCCAACTTAGCAGTGGGCATGGATCTGCCCTGAAAAATCAAGGGATGACCATCTTCCGCGGGGCATGGGCAGATATGCACTCTTGCCTCGTATCGGTGAAGGCGGGGAATAGGTTTCGCTTGGAACACCAGGTAATTAGGGCTAGCATTATAGCCAAGGGCTTTGGTGAGCATATTAGTAAGCAGGGGCGGAAAGCCAGCATGATTGACTGTGAAGGTTCGGGTGTAAAATTTGGGTGCTTTGAGAGAGCGAGTCATGGCTTCGGAGTTACTAGCTAGGCTTCTCTGCAGGGACATGGCGGACCGAGTGGGAGTGTTGCGGCTAGCGGAATGGGGGCTTTATAGGCAACTATGCGAGACACACCCGCATGGCGTGGCCCCTTTCCATTAATGGTGAAGGGTACACTATGCGGCCGACCGAAAAGGATAGGGTTGATATCCGATGCATGGAAAACTAGGCGGGGTCAACGGGGTAGGGACGGTCAATCTCGGCTGCAACACCTGTTGCTCAATAGTGGTCATGCCAGAGGCCAGGGATAGGTCAAATCCCTTAGGGTCATTACGGGTTGATGATAGAGGTGATCTAATGCTAGGATAACCTATGTCACCCTGGCTGCTCTGATACCATCTCCTGTGGCACCCCGATCCACACGAAGCAGGGGGCCTTCGCACGTCAACCCAGGATAACACCTGAGGCACGATAGGTACATTATATAGTATTCTAGGTACAAAAATATTCATCAAATACATGTATATAGGATTACATCATTGATGAATACGATCATCTAGCATAGCTCTAAGGCTATCTAAATGGCGGCGGAAGTCTTGGTTTGGCAGCATATCGACTCTGGCTGGGCTCCACAACTCACAGGACTGGCAAGGTTACGGCCTAGCGCGACCAAACAAGCAAACAATCTAGGCACAACCTACAAACTGGCATCACACGCCAGGTCAGTACATTGATTGTACTTGCAAGGCAACCAAATACATAGCATCCAAACAAGCAGATGAAAAAACAAGAACCAAGCGCATCCAACAACCTATCTCATAACAGAAACTCAGCATGGCATGATATTAACAAGATACATAGATCAAACTAATCACGGACAACATCATATCATCTACCAGCATAGCAATAACATGGCATATCAAAACATATGGCAATAACATAACATGGCATAGCATAGCAGCTCAATCATGACATGGCATAGATGTATCTACAAGACATGGAAACATGCACGAACTATGCTAAAAATAAAATACTAGTTACCTCTCGTGAGACATACAATTCATCAATCACCTACTTATCAGATCTCATCTCGTGATCCTCTCAAAATATCACCATGACTTCTCATGACTATCTCATAGTCCAAGTCACCACATTCTTTATAGCACATCATTTATCAACTTAGTTAGGTTTGTCCTCCATTTCGACTGAGACCCGATAGTGTGACCTACTACAAACTGTGCCCAAGACTGAGGACGCGGCTATCGATAGATTTAACAACACTCTGCAGAGGTAGTACACTATACCCACACCACAGAACCCATGGCATCGCACTCGCATTTGGGTGGACCAATGGCGTTCTGACGAAACCGATCCATTGTCCATGACACTCTCCCGGCCACTCCGACTAACCCCCTCTGGGCTAAGTCATGGGTGGCCCCGTGCCTACCAAAGGCATCAACGACCACCGTCGTGGAAAAATAATAAACGGTCCCAAATGGGGACATGTGCACATAACCAAACTCGGGCTCACAAGGCTTATGTCCTCCTACCTGATCTGGGTAGCGCGCTCCCGTAACCTTCCCTCGTTGGAGACACCGGCGAGAGGCATGACAATAGATCACATTAAGGCCCTTCCATAAAAGGCAAGTGTGGCTGCACTGGAGAAGCTCGATTTGGTGGCACTATGACTCGATCCCATCGATGACGGAGGAGATTTCTTATTATTAAATCATGTTATTATCCTCTCCATCATCATCAACATGTAATAATGATTAACATGGATGCAACAATGAGCATGAACATACAAATGCATGAACAAAATACGAAGCTTCTCGAGTGAACAACTATAGCATAAAGAACATGGCAATACCAGGTACTAGCATATCAACGGTGTACCATAATCATCATAGCATTTATATCACTGACATGAAACTAAAGTAAGTAGTGACATGACATTATCAATAACAACATCCTAATTAGCATGGCAAAAGATAACAAGAAAGCACATGCATGAATGGCAAGCACGATAAACATAAAGCATAACGGAATAACTACAGACGAAACTGATAAGAAACTACTTCAACTACACACACAAGGTGCAAGCAAAGTCAACATGCAAGTTTGGGGCTCATGATAAGAGGCTGGCTTGCCTGGGGGTCGAGGAATACTCCTGGAAGAAGTGTGATCACCTCGCGGAAAAAATTGCCGTAGAACGGTTCTCAATCAGAGGGGCTTCATATAGGGCAGGAGAAAAAATGGGCATTTTAAAAATGTGCAAACATAAAGAAAATAGGCCCATGAGAAAGAGCTCAACGAACAAAGAACATGAGCGCTGGAATCACCTCAATCGGACTCACGGTTGAAAAGTTGTGGTCGTTTGTTCGATGAGCAGAAAACAAACAGAAAACTGTCCATTTCTAGCCTTAACGAGCGAACGTTCACAATACAACCACTTCGGCTGGCGGGCTAGGTAGAAAGCGCACTTTCTAGAATACGCTTTCGCTCAGGGAAAGCGTCTTTCAGCCATAGCAGCAGCAAAGTACGCCTTCTCCAAGGTAAAGCGCAATTCACTGAAGGCGTCTCCACTTAAACAAGTTAACGGGCCCGCCCAGTCAGCGCCTGAGAGGCTGACGCGCGGGGCTCACCGCATCTCCTTCTCTCTCCTCCTGGGTCTTCTTCATCCTCGCGATGCAGGGAACAGGGCGAGCCGGCTGTCGGCCTAGCCGTTGCTCCGCTGCTCGAGAGGGTCGGGCGACGGGTGCAATGGCTCCGCCAGGTAATGTCGTGCCCGTGGGTGGCCGTAGAAGCGCTCGGGGTGGCCTGCAGCACCGGGGCCAGGAGGAGACCACGGCGGTCGAATGCTGCGAGGGGAGGGACCATGCCGGCGGGGCTCCTCCACGGGAGTTGAGGGAGGCGGTGGTCTTCGGGCTCTAGGGGAGGCTAGGGAGCAGCAAAGTGGGCTGGGGAAGGGCCACGGGCAGGAAGTGGCTGAGGGGGATCGGCGGCGGTGGTTCGGACATGGAGGGACTCCGGGGTCGGGGAGAGGCTCGGGGATGGGTTGTGGACTGTGAGGGAGCTTGGGGATTGCTTAAATACCCGCGGGGAAGGCTCGAGAAGAGGGGGAGAGGTGGCACGTGGTTGGCGACGTGTTCGTGCTTCGGCGACGGACGCGGTGTCGGCAGGCACGGCCATAGGTCACAGGGAGGGGCGGGAAGGCGACGACAGGGAAGAGGACGAGTGGCAGAGGCTCATGGAGACTAGCGGCGCTCGGGTTCACGAGGAGGAAGAGGACATCAAGATGGAAGACGAAGATGCTCATGGACAGGCACAGTGCGGCGACGACGATGGCACGCCGGCGAAGAAAACGGAGGGGGAGAGGAGTCCAGGGGGAAGAGGACGTCGAGGGGAGCTGTAGGACATGCTTGGGCAAGCCAGAACCAGTCGGAGCAGTCCTGTCGAGGCCAACAGTGGCTATACCACCGATTTGGCCGGCATCCCCTCATGATCACCACGGACAAGGCGCGGTCTATCCTCCTACTTCATACCAGACCATGTCATCAGTGAAGTCCTTCCAAGATGCATTGAAGATGTGGTGATGGAACGAGCAGAGGCACAGAGAGTAGAGTAAACCAAGCTCCACAAGTTTGTTGTAGCAAACTTGACCACGCTTTTGTGATCAACTTAATGAGGTTAAGAGAGAAGCTTGATGTCAGGGAGGTTTACGGTAGTAAGGACTACGGTCCTGCTAATTTGGGAGTCGTTTGGACCAGTATTTAACATAGTTGCTTTGCAACTGCCAAATCTGGTCCAGAAACCAAATGATGAAGTGGCACTCACTAGGAGTGATGCCTTGGGCTGAAAATGGATATGGCAGGGTTATTTGCACATACAGAGATGTGACATTTCATACCATTTGGAGCTTACTCAGTGGTACTTGTTTTACAAACATCTTTTCTCCCCAAAATCTTGAGAAAATTCTAGGGAAATATTGGCTTGATGAAATGAGCCAAAATCTTGTGGAGATAGGTTATATCGATAGGAGAAGGCTTTCGAAAATTTTCAGACATAATGGAGCAAGATAAAATATACTTGCTTCACAAACTAAAAATTTGGACAGAAACAAAGAATTGATCCTGGGCTCACATAGATCAACGGAATGAGATGAATCTTTGAGGAGGGTGATGATATGATCATTATAGTCTGATGGAAAATTTTCAGCTCATTTTGATCATCCATGAAGGTACTTCCTTCACAGACAAGCAATCTGAACAGAAACTTGAGAAAATTGCCAATGAAGATTGGATAGATGGATTGAGCTAATTTTCGGTATCCATAGGTGATTTATCAATGTTAACCACCCTGCAAAATTTCAGCTCAAATGGATCAAGGGTTCAAGAACTTCCTTTGCAAAAATTTCAGACTAGGTAGAAACTTGCATTGGATCATGTGCTCAAATTATGACCTTTAAAACATGGGTTTGGATGGAAATGGTAAAGATATATCAAGTACAAGCTCCACAAATTATTTAGGAATTTTCCTTGCTATAAAAATTGTAGCTCCTTTGGAAAATGGCAGAAAGGGAATATTGTCTTAAAATAGGAAAAAGGAAATTTTCCTTATTTAAGTATGGCCAATATTTTTGCTAGAGCTAAGATTAGGCATAAATATAATCTCCCCAAATTTTCATGAATTTTGGAGGTGGCTAGCTATGCCTTTGGATTTTATTCCTCAAAAAGACAAAAGAAGGAATAAATCCCAAATGGAAAATATTGCATAAGACTTAGCAATATTTTTGCACATCCAAGATTTGAAAGGGTAGGAGGATCTGTGAGAAGAGTTGGAAGATCAACCGATCAAGGGAAAGGATGGCTCCTTTGAAATCACAAAGGACATATCCAAATTCCAAAATTTGGAATTTGAATTATGAGAGAGGTTGAGATGGAGCAAATGAGGTCTTGCCCACTAACAATGACATGAGCAAGGTTTTGAAAAGGTTGAAAATGAAAAGTATTCTCAGAATCATCCAACAAACTCAGGAGAAAGATTTGAAAAATGATTGCCAGGAAGGAATAACAGCACAAAATTTATAACTCAATTTTGGGGCTATTACATGTAGTCATTAAACGCCCAATGCTTTTGTCTGATATTATTATCTTAATTATCGGGGCAACCCCACCAGCGGATAGGGCCTTCGGTAGGACAACTAATTCTTGATGCAGGACTCGTGTCGGTCAAGGTGTTGTTTGGACACATCCCCCACTCTGATACAAAGCAAGCACCTCTTGTTGGGTGACTTCCCGAGCACAAATTATTATTATTTTTTATCCCAACACCAATACATGGTTCTAAGCATTAAGACCTCTTCCCCATACCTTCTTCTAACCATAAGTGTTCAAATCAAAATTTGCTTGCTGATCCGGTCAAAAGCTGGATTTGGCACTTTGGCAAAAGCATGCTAGAGACCATTGCCTCAAGGGAGTCTTCCTCTCATTGGTTCGATCACTAGGATCACCTCTGGGGAAGTAGGTGCGGGATACCCTTTCTTGTTCCAATATTGAATCAATAAAAAGGAGATATCAGCGGGCCCCACGGCCAGCGGGTCCCACAACCGGCAGGACCCACACGAAGAAGAAGACAATGACACCAGGGCCCCACCCCAATGTAGATCACCACTGTACCCTGGGGAGTCAGCCTATAAGACCCCATAGGAGCCCCCCATGCAGGGGACCTTCACCCCTTTTGGCTCATTCCACACAGACGCACAAACACACAAGCATGGAGAAGTAGAGAGAGATAGCATCTTCTTCATCCTCCACCCAAAACAGATCAAGGAGCACCATTGTTATCCCTCTTGTGATCTAGATAGTAGATCCAGTAGGACTAGGGGTGTTACCTCCCACGAATGGCTCCGAACCTAGGTACATCGAGTGTCTCACACCGCTTGTTCCCAATATCGCTTCCAGAACCCACTAATGTCCTCTGGCCCCAACCACGTTCAATAAGCCTACCCATGGCATCTACCGTGAGCACACCACTACACTATGAGTGTTGTCCTTAATACAATAATGGTGATGCATTGCCTCAAAGTTGAAGTATTTATCAGGTAATATGGGGTCATTGGGTCTAGGCGAGACCCCTAGCCTTGCAGCTACACGGGAGGTATAAATTCCTCCATACAAATCACCATTGCCCGCGATGTAGTGCAACCGATGTGCAACAATTGCCCCGAGTTTATACAATTTAGTGTCTGTTAAGGCGGTATGAATAATGCTGAAGTGAGGGGTACAAAGCGCACTACAATCTTGCTTACCCACAATACATTTCCCATTAAATAGTGCAAAGTATCGAATATAAGGAAACTGAATGTATTTTATTCTAGATTGCGTAATTCCCCTATCCTCACCATTGCAAAGACTACCAATAAATATCATAATCAGATTTTTACGGTTCGCTAACTGCACCCCAATACGGAATTTTTCATGCATCGCATAATTCTTCTAGAGACATACCATAAGATCTATCATAGAGATGGAATAAAACTCTAGAATCACGAGAATGATAATCAAACTTTTTGGTGAATGAATGGGTAAGGTTGTAGTGTTGAGTGCACTGCGATGAAGGGAGGGAGCTGTATGTTGTGAATATATTGATCAAATTCTTCCTTAATGCATGCACCTATCATGAACTCATTGCACGGCCATCGACATGATTTTGCTTTGGCAACTCGCATTGAGCTTGCCCTTGGTTCAACATACGCTTGGCGTGCCGAGATTTCACTTGATGATCCCTCCGAGGACCTCCTCCTTGAAGAAATCCTCCTAAAGAAGTTCATTTGCCTAAGAACAAATTAAAATTTGGACCACAAAAAGATGTTAACAAAACTTCACAAAATTGGTAGCAACTACTCATATGGATGTCTAGAGGCTATATCAAGCATTCAAACCACTTAGAACTCAAATAATTCAACATGCAAGCACATTTTCATTAGCACCAATAGCAGCAAAATAGGCAAAATATAATCTGCTAAAGCAAAAACTAATTGGGGCAATGGAGGAGTCACATACCAAGGAGCAATCCTCCAAAATAGTTTTGGAAATGGAGCTCCGAGCAAAAGATCGAAAGTCTCAAGTTTGGCAGCAAGAACACAAGTGGGAGAGCTACATGTCACACCCTGATTTTTGGCCCTTTTTTATTTTCATAGATTTTTGCTCGAGTTTTCTTTTTCTGTGGCAACGCGGTCTGGAAACTTGAGAAGATGACCACTTCTTTCTTTCCAAAGTGGCTTGTCATCCTCATATCCTTCCCAAGACCTTGCCATTTTCATCCTAGCCCAACCACAATATTATTTTCCTTGGGAATATTCCTTTTTCTATTAAAGGAATAACACTATCTGCCCTAGGTTGTGAAGCAACCTATATATCTATCACTCCCAAAATTCCCAAATAATTCTCATAAATTGTTTGGGTCATATCTTCCTCAAATATGGCAAAATATTTTATTTGCCCTGTAAATATTCCTGAGAAAAATCCTTGCCTCCTGCCAAAATTCAACTCCATTTGCCTAGTAAATATTCCTGAGCAATTTTTCAAAGTTCCTGTCTAAGGGAATTCATTGTGAAGGAAGTACTAGCTAGGTTAATCCAATTGAGTTGAATTTTTGCATGGTCGTTCATATTATCAAATCATCACCCTCCTCAAGATTATAGCTCATTTTATCCATCCATGTGAGCACACCTTCAAATCTTAGTTTCTGTCCAAATTTTCAGTTAGTGAAGCAAGTATATTTTATCTTGCTCCATTATTGCTGAAAATTTTGTAGGACCTTCTCCTACCCATATAACCCATCTGCCCCAAATTTGGGCTCAATTCATCTAGCCATTTGCTCTCTGCAAATTTTCTAAGATTCTGTCCAGATGGATGCTTTGTGCAGCAAGTACAATTTTGGTGAATCCAAATGGTATGAAACTTTTACAAAGTCTTCATATGCCCAAATGACTCATATAGACCAAATTTGAGCTTAAGACAATCATTTATGTGAGTGCCACTTCCTTATTTCCAAATCTGGTCAGTAGGGCAATTTCTACAGCAAGTGCTATCTAAACTCCTCTTCTGGAGCTGAAACCTTGCCATCTTAGTCACTTTAGTGAGTGATCAACCCCAGTAAAAGCTCAGACGTGAAAGCCAAGCATGTGAGTCACAGCAAACAACAAACACCTTGTTGTGCGATTGAAACACTACAAGCCCTATCCACCAATTAAGTTCTTGTGCTCGTTTTCTTGCACTTTGGCACTCTTCGTTGGATGTCCTATCTACTGGACAATATCGGGCTGGCCAAAACGCGCCGAGTATGCCAGCTCATGCAGTGACCACGGGTCATGCCAGCCGAAACGATAGTCTAGTCACTGTTCTCGACAGCAGGACTACTCCGGCCAGCTCTGGCCCGTCCGGCCATGTCGAACAGCTCTCCCGTGTTGTCCTCTTCTTCCCAGACCCCTCTCCCCTCCGTTTGCTTCCCCGGTGACCCGTCCCCGTCAAGAAACAATGAGCACCCGTGACACCGCCGTCGTCTTTCTCCTCTGTCCACTTCCTCCCCGTGCCCCCTTGGCTTGCTCTGCTCCGTGAACTCTGCGCCGCTGCCTCATCGTGTTCTCTTCCCTCCCCCGTGATCGTTGAGTATCGCCAGAGCCTTAGCCAAGCTCGTGCGGCGGAGACCGGCTCGGGCACCTCGCCCTCGCCTATAAATAGGCATCACCGAGCCCCTCCGAGCACTCCAAGATCCTCCCCACTCTTCCTCTAGCAAACCCGACCACCAACTTCCGCGGTCGTGGCCGACGCCCTCTCCCTCTCAAATTTGGGCGCCCCAGCCCCTGCCTCTCCTCCTTCCTCCACCAGAGCACTCTCCCGACCTCCATAAAGTTGTCCCCACAACCACCTGCTCCTTCGGTGACCCGTGGCACCATTGCCAACTTCGGCCGACGCCGCTGTCCGCCTCGGTCGGTGTTGTGCTCACTTCGGTGCACCCGGCGAGAGAGAAGAGTCCAGGCAGAGCGCCTCTTCGTCCCGAGCTTCTCAGTGCGTGGAGCGTCGCCGGAGACGGCTCAGGTCGCCGGAGCGGCCGCCCGCAGCGCACTCCTGCCTCTGGCTCGCGGGCGAGCAGGAGGAGGAAGAACAAGACCATGCAGGCGGTTCCACCCCACGCGGCCCCACCTGTTGGCGAGCAGGCATTGACCCCGCCTTGCAACGTCACTTAAGTGGAGGCCTATTCCGTGGAATACGCCTTCCCCTCTCTGTAAGTGCACTTTGGCTCTGTTACGGGCTGAAATACGCTTTCACTGCTCTGAAAAAGTATTCCTTGAAATGCGCTTTCTCTTTTTCTGCTCTGCCGGCCGAAGTGGTTATATTGTGAACGCTCACTATTTAGCCCCTTTTCTGTCTAAAAACTGAACGGCCGCAACTTTTCACTCGTAACTCTGATTGAGGTGATTCCAAAGCCTACTTCTTCTTCTCGTCGAGCCTGCTCTGTTCATATCATTTTCACTATGGTTTGACATACTGGAAATGACCATTATGCCCTTGCCCCTAATCACCCACCTTCGAGGGAGAACCCTTTCCGGCGTGCCCTTCCGCGATCATTCCGCACCCCTCCATGGTACATTCTTCACCCCCAGGCAAGCCACAACACCCACTTGCATGACGGCCATGCAGTAGCCATGGTTTTCGACTTGAATATTTAATAAATATCTGCTTGTTTTGATACGGTTATCATTGTTTCGGTGATGCTTATGGATTTGTGTTCACTTTCATGCTATGTTTTTATGCACCTGGTTATCATGTACTAGTTGCTAGTATTTCTTCATATGCCTTGCTTAGTAGTAGTAGTACATGTTGGTGTTGGTGATGGCCTTCGGTGCATGACTATCGTCTGTTTCGAGTACCGTTGTTATGCATGTTCCTTTGCATCTAGTTGGTTAAATGCTTGCATGGTAGTATTATCGTTATGTTATTGCATGGTATTTATTCTCGATGCTAGTGGTCATGATATGTTGATGTGTAGTGTTATACTCGTGATATTCATGCTCGTCTGTATGCCATGCTCATCTGGATAAATGATTTAATGTTGTTGATATGCTTGATGATTACGTTACTCATCCATGCTTAGGTTGATATCATGCCCATGCATTATAGTTGCATCATGTTATTTCAATATGGCTCAGCTTATTGCACTCAAGTTTAACCGGATAATAATGAACTTGAACAACTGTTGGCTGAGTCATGGTGCCACCAAATCGAGCTGACCAGTGCAGCCACACTTACCTTATGGGGGGGGTCCTAACTAGGTCTATTGTCATACCTCTCGCCGGTGCCTCCAACGAGGGAAGGTTATTCACGGGCACTACCTTGGCCGGGTAGGACGACATAGGCCTTGTGTGCCCGCGGTTGGTTTTGAGGTCATGTGCCCGTTTGGAACTGTTTATTGTTTGCCTCGACGGTGGTCATTGTATGTCCTTGATAGACATCATGGCCACCCATGACTTAGCCCAGAGGGAAGTTTGTAGGATTGGCGGGAGAGTGTCATGGCAGTAGATCGGTTTTGTTGGAATGTCGTTGGTCCACCTGAATGGGAATGCAAGGCCATGGGTTCCGTGGTGTGGGTATAGTACGCTAACCTCTGAGAGTGTGTATTAAATCTATCAGTAGCCGCGCCCGCGGATATGGGCCCAGTTCATAGTTAGTCACACTATGGGTCAACAATAATAATAATGTGCTTAATAACAACCCTGGTTCGATGATGAGAGAAGTTGGTTGGTATTTATGTGATCGTGAGACGATCACCGTGGTATCGAGGATACCGAGTTGTTGGATATTTGTGGTGTTATGCGAGAATCACGGGAAAAGGTCAAGCTCCTTGTGATAATGTACTGATTACTACAGTATTGTAATACCAAGCTTGATTGGATCCTGAGATGATCATGTGATGTCCGTGATGGTAAGCTTATGCATGTGATGGTTAGGAGGTAACCCCGAGCAAAGTAAGTTGGTGCATGATAGTGTCATCATGTTGCATGCTAGTATCATCATGTTCATATGTCCATGCCATGCTCCTATTGTTCTAGCAGTATCATGTTCATCTTGTTCATGCTATGATTGATCTGATAAGTATCATGTCAATCCTTATTAACATGTAATTGCCATGTTATTGTCTGTCTTGATTGCTCTTGGTTGCTGTGAGCTTGCAAGTACATTCAATGTACTGACCTGGCGTGTCATGCCAGTTTGCAGGTCTTGCCGAATTTGATTGCTTATTTGTCATGGATTCCTTGTTTGCGAGCTAGGATAAGCGTTCCAGCCAGAGTCCCTGCGGAGTGGAGTTCATCACCGTCATCGTCGTTCCGCTGCTAGAGTTATTCCGCTGCTTCATGTTAGTTTGTTGCTTGCATGGAGCAACCGTGGCAGGCGTAGTGTCGTCATGCTGATGTAATCCCCTTGTATCCATATAGCTTGTAATAATGAGATGATTTGTTCTATGCTAAGCAGTGCCATATTCCAGAAGGCTTGTCCTTGATGTCTGGGCTGGAATACGGGGATTTCCGGTTTCTTTGAGTCAGGGTGCCACAGGCTTGGTATCAGAGCGGGTCTGGCTGTAGGATGCCCTAGTCCGCGCGAGCATTAGAATGCGGTAGTATAGAGACTAGTTGGTTTGTTGCACTTGATTTCTGCATTTGTTTGTTGCATAACATGCATATAAATTAGTATTGGGTCGCTTATAGTGATCTTTTAAGTGTAGGTGGTATCAGTTTCAATCCACTACCTGCACCTTTCCTCTTTGCATACCCGCTCTTTGGTGTTTGGCGTCACCTCTATCCCAGCAGAGTGATGCCCTGGTACCAGTGTTCCAGACACCATTTGCAGGACTTATGCTCAGGTATCGCGTCGATATCTTTTCATCATCCACCCATATAGTTTCGGTGGTAGACCTGCCTCTATCCCGAATCGTGCCATCCATCTCGCCATTTTGGCAACCCTTACTGATCTTTGTTATCATGAAAGGGCAATGCCAGCAAGCCTTGCTTTTCCATCGCTATCCTCCCCTGTCACCCATTTCTTTGGACATGTACGGTTCCCCTTCGTACGCTTGACGATGAGGCAGTCGTGACCTTTGTGTTCCGCTACTTGATCACCATGTTCGTCCTTGCCTCTGTACCCATCCAGTTGCAACCGGTGTTCCGCCGACATTTGGTGTAGCCTTGGCTACATCAACTCCTTCCACACATATATTCACTTTCATGCACACCGCCACAGCATATTAGATCGCAATACTAGAGTTTCCGTGATATTTTTGTGCTTAGGTGTGCATGCATATTATTGTTGTGAGTAGCAGTAATATGTGATATTGCTTGATTATATTATTAGTATGCTTGTGTGCTCTTGTTTTTTGTCGTTGCTTTTGCTTCTTTCTTTGGGCCTTCGGTGTTACATATTTTCCCCTTATTAAAGTTGCTCATCAACCGACACCGAACCCGAAGAATCAGCAAGGAATTCAAGTATTTGGCAACTCAGTTAAACAGAATGGAATTCTCAGACAACTGTAGGGAAATGGGGAATATCTGATCTTGATGCTGATAATCAAGTTTGCATTAGCATGCACTCCTCACAACAGTACGGATAATCAAGTCTCCCTCGGTGTGCACTCTTCATAGCAGTGATGACCAAATCAGCAAGAAGATAATTTGTATGCAATATCAACAGTATATCAACGGTCAAAGGTATAGTTCAGATGCAAGGTTTGATTCTTCATTGAGGATGATTTTGAGACATGATATACCTGGAAGCAAGCGAGAATGTGCCATGTATTCAACACTGAGAAAGGAGGATAGTCCAGCAAACCCCTTTTCATACAAGTAATCAGCAACAAGAATATTAAGATGGTATATATATGTGGCATTTGGTCCGCATATCAGAATGAGCAGTTTCTGCTGTAAGCAACCCATCCTTTCCTCGCAAGCTACCAGAGAAGCTTCCAACGCAGGGTTCCTCTATCTTACTCAGTACGATACATGGATGACTTCCCGTGCAAGATACTCGGTCTTCTTTAGTAAGCAACTTCAAAAGCTTTTGGCATAAGGTACCAAGTCCTTCCCCAGCTAGTCTTTAAGGGGGGAAGCTTATGAAGCACGATACCCAGTCTTCCTCAACAAGATACTCTCGATGGATTCTAGCATAAGCCATCCAACCATCCTCAGTACGGCATTGGTGCAAGATATTGCATTGTGAATTGACAGCAGATGGCAGTGTAAGAACCAGATCCGCAAATAGTTTGGTCAGAAGCAAGAATGAGTCAGAACACAAGTCTGCCTCGGGAATTAAATTCTCATATCTATATTGTGAGCATGCTGCCAAGTTCTTGCAGGTCACTGGTACGATGATAAAGTTGAGGTAAGAACCCGAAAATCTCACGAGTCATGCAAGGAATAAGAAAGCCAGTTATACACCTCAGTTGATAATGCAAGAACCGACAAATGTTGGAGAGAAGCAACATGGGACATCAAATTTTGACAGAACTCAGCAAGGCTAGTTTCCTCATACCCGACAAGGTAATATCGTTAACCCTTGTCACCACCTTGTATGCTTGACGACAACAATGAGCTATATGCAAGTACATGTGAACCCGGTATAGTTCCTATCACACGATACATGAACAAGGATAAGTTACGATTACCGAAGTATTGCACCCGACAATATCTATGGTCACACGAAGAAGCAATATGACCAAGCTCTTTCAGCTAAGGATCCAGACAAAGAGGACAATAATGAAGAAGCAAGACCGATAATGCAGGTATGAAAATTGTTGCATGGCCCATGTCACGCCCAAGATGCGACCCTATCCTAAAGGAACTCGAAGGTCCCACTAAGGATAGAAGCGCATCTTGAAGACGCTTTTGCTAGGTGGATATCATTACCTCAAACCATTACATAATAGTTGGGGATACATACATAAGGCACAAACGCCCCAAGAATACATCAACATACATGAGAACAACATCCGACTACGGATGAAACAGAAACAGAAACGCAAACAATATCCACCCCGCTAGCCCAGGCTGCCGACCAGGAACCTAACCCAAGATCGACGACGACGAAGAAGAACTCCAACACAAGTAAACATCGCTCTCGCGTCATGATCATCGCACAACCTGTACCTGCAACTGTTGGTGTAGTAATCTGTGAGCCACGAGGACTCAGCAATCCCATTACCATGTGTATCAAGACTAGCAAAGCTTAATGGGTAAGGAAGGGGTAAAGTGGTGAGGTTGCAGCAGCGACTAAGCATGTATGGTGGCTAACTTATGAATACAAGAGCGAGAAGAGGAGCTAAGCAAACGGTCGCCAACTAGTAATGATCAAGAAGTGATCCTAAACTCCTACTTACATCAAACATAACCCAAAAACCATGTTCTCCTCTTGAACAACCCCGAAAAGAGACAATCATGGTTACGCACGCGATTGGTGTATTTTAGAAGAGTTTACTTCAAGTTTACTACAACCGCATATTAACAAATTCCCATCTGCCACATAACCGCGGGCACGGCTTTCGAAAGTTCAAACCCTGTAGGGGTGTCCCAACTTAGCCCATGATAAGCTCTCATGATCAACGAAGGATATTCCTTCTCCCCGGAAGACCCGATCAGTCTCGAAATCCCAGTTACAAGACATTTCGACAATGGTAAAACAAGACCACCAAGACCGCCCGATGTGCCGACAAATCCCGATAGGAGATGCACATATCTCATTCTTAGGGCACACCGGATGAGCAAGACGTCGGGTTGGCATAGACCCTGGTTGCCCAGGGGGCGCCGGACATCGCTCTGTTTGGACCAGCACTCAGAGGAGCACTTGCCCGGGGGTTAAAATAAAGATGACCCTCGGGCTCCGGAAACCCAAGGGAAAAAAGGCTTAGGTTGTTAGGCAAATGTAAAACCAATGTTGGGCCTTGCTGGAAGAGTTTTATTCAAGGCGAACTGTCAAGGGGTTCAACACTGAACCGCGTTAGGGACGCAAAATCCGGGAACATAATACCGATATGACGGAAACTAGGGCGGCAAGAGTGAAACAAAACACCAGGCATAAGGCCGAGCCTTCCACCCTTTACCAAGTATATAGATGCATTAATAATATAAGAGATATTGTGATATCCCAAGATAAACATAATCCAACATGGAGCAAACTTCATCTACATCTGCAACTAGCAACGCTATAAGAGGGGCTGAGCAAAAGCGGTAACATAGCCAAACAACGGTTTGCTAGGAAGGGTGACAAAGGTTAGAGGTTCATGGCAATTTGGGAGGCTTGATAAGCAAGTGGTAGGTAACGCGGCATACCGATAGAACGAAGCAACTAGCATAGCAATGATAGTAATGAGATCCAAGGTGACGGTCATCTTGCCTGAAATCCCGCTAGGAAGAAGAACGAGTCCATGAAGAAGATGAAGCCACGAAGATGAACCAAGCATAAACGAAACGAATCCTCACGATCACAACGAAACGGGAACTATCGAGAAGAATCGCACAACATGGTAAACACACCACACATGAACAAGGCATGATGATCAACCAAGTATTATGCATGACAAGGCTACATGAGGCTACGCATGGCAAGAGATGATGCATACAAGAACAACACATCAAAGCAAGTTTAAATGAGGCCGGAAACAACATCTAACAATTCCGGCAAGTCCTCATATGCAAATTTCAAAATTGGTCCAGATCTGAATAAACCTTATGTTCAAGTTTTTAAACAGCAAGTTAAGATGCACCACGATGATCTACATGAAATTCTAGTCAAGTAACATATAAAGTTTGTTTAATTCGGAGCTACGGCCTACAAGATATGAGCAAAACAAGTTAAACATGGCATTGATGCAAAATACATTCAAACATCAAGCAAACACACTCAAAAAAATGTAAACAATAAGGTAACATTAAATTATATGCAAAACTAAGCAAGTTTCATATAGAGCATACTCATAACGGAGCAATGGTTCAACACACACATGAAACAAGTTTGAAGGACAAGTTGTCCAAAACAGCAACTAGGTATCTAGCAAGCATCAAAACAACATGGTAAAGCACCCCAACATGAAAAAAAAAGCATGGACATGACGTACAGGTAAAGCATTACAGAACATGAACACTGATCTATCTCCAGAAATCACTAGAACATGCTCAAAAGGGCATAGCAAGATTGCAAATAATAACAGTTTCACAGACTTGGCAGAGATCACTGGACATGACAGAAATAACATCAGGTTGCAAAGTTTAGAGCTATCAAACATGCTAAAGAACAGATCATGGCAACCAAAGGCATGGAATGAATCTAAGAATTGCAGAGAACAAAAGTCCCTTACTGACCATGAGACAAAAAGTATCAGAAGATATGATGGCACCCATGTAAACATAGAAAGTTCCGAAAACAGATTCAGACTGAATAACAGCACATGGCAGGGACAACGATAAGTAGGCATGTTGGTGAGCTCAAATCACTCATCAAGAAGAATTTCATGACCAAGAAAATCATACCTATAGCAATACGACATGTTCATGAAGCTAACCATGGCAAGAGCAAGTTCATAGCATGCTTGGATCACTAACAACAACCATGGCAAAATTGATTAACATGTAAACAATCTGCTAGGAACATTTTATAGCAAAAGTAGAGCAAGATAAACACAAGCTATAGCATGCTATAAAAGAAAAACAAGACAGGGATGGATCGAACATATCATTTATAACAAAACATCTTTAGTGAACATCTCCAGAATATGCATGGATTAATTGGTAGAATCAAGCAAAGATAGCAACATGATATAACAATTTCAGCATTGACAGAACATTAACAGCAAGTAGCCCACTTCACAATCTTGATTCACTCACCACAAGGCACATAAAAATACATGGATTACACCACTGTACATATGGCATGAATATTCTCCTAAAACATGTAGAACTCATGCTCAAAGGATGCACACACAAAATGCAACAAAAAAGACAAATCACCAAGTTATAACAAGTTTCAGCAGTTAACATCATATAGCACCCTTGCAACGATGATTAGGGCATCAAGATGAAGTCAAACAAGCATGGCACAATGGAACAAAATGAAGAAAATATTACAGTGAACGTTTGGACATATTATGTGCCTGAAGCGGAGCTACGCCCATGGAGTTATGATGCAATGAACAAAGGCATAAAATGTTATAGAGAAAGGGACTTGGCCAAAAATTCACCTCGCAGAAAACGGGACGGGGATGACCCGGGACGAGCGGGTGTGGGACGGGGGCCACGTTTGGATGCAGGGACCGGTGGATCTCGTCCCGGCGTGCGTCGACGCCGGCTCCGGTGACCCTAGGGTTCCGGCGATCGGCGGAGAGGACGGAGGAGCGAGCAGGTGGCCGGATCCGGTCCGGCCCGACCGGATCCACGGCGAGGTGGCGCGGCAACCGGCGACGAGGGGTGGCACGAGGCGCGGCTTCGGTGGAGGAGCGCGGGAGCCAAGGTGGTGGTACGGATCTCCGGCGAAGGCGCGGGCGATGGCGAGCTGTGGTGGCGCGGCGAGGCGCGGTGGCCAGCGCGCAGCGGCGGAGCAAAGCGGCGGCGGGGCGGCGCGCGGTGGCCGAAGCTGGGCGGTGATCGCGTAGGTGGCGGGGCAAGGAACGTGGCGGCGGCGGCGAGAATCAGCGGCGGGGCGTGGCAGGGAGCTGGGCGGCGAGGGTTGGATGGCGAGAGGCGCGCGGGCCTGGTCGCGGCCTGTGACGGGCCGGCTGCGGGCCGGGCGGGCCTCGCCGGTGGAAGGCGGCGCGGGGACAGGTGGCGGCTCCGGATTGGGCATGGGGCAGTAGCGGACATGTCCGAGCATGAGGGTGGACATGTCTGGCGGCACGAGAAGGAAGAAGACTAGGGTTAGACCGCGAATTTCGGGGGAGGCACACATATCTATAGGTAGAGGGAGCTAGGGGAGTCCAAATGGGGAGCGGTTTTCGGCCATGCGACCGTGATCAAACGACCGAGAGGATGGAGTGGGTTAGAATGGGTTATTGTGCCACTTTAGAGGGATGCTGGGCTGCAACACACACGAGGCCTTTACGGTTCCCCGGTTAACCGTTGGAGTATCAAACGGACTCCAAATGGCACGAAACTTGACAGACGGTCTACCGGTGGTGTACCAAGGCCGCTTGGCAAATCTCGGTCCATTTCAAGAATGTTTAAAACCCGCTCACAACAAGAGACAAAAGGGTGACGCCGGAGGACATAGGAGTGCCGGATTGCAAAACGGACAACGGGGAAAATGCTCGGATGCATGAGACGAACACGTATGCAATGCAATGCACATGATGGCATGGCAAAATGCAACACGCAAGCAAACGACGTGGCAACGACGGCGAATAACTGGCAGACACCTGGCGCATCGAACTCGGGGCGTTACAGCCCACATGGTGTAGATACCCCTAACAGTCTGAGTCAGTATCACCATGAATGTTCACCTAAGGGGGTCTGCTCAACTTTGGTAAGGACCCCATATCCGAACAACCCGCTCGGTTAACAATATGTGCTCCGATTTGTCAGTAACGAATATCTGAGTCTGTCAAGTCAGACCAAAGGTCAACAGTTTAACCTCAGTGACTATGGTAAAGCATCACACAACCTAGTCTCCCCATGGATATGCTGATAGAATGAATAATCATGATGGTGAATAATAATCTTGAGGCATGTGTCCTCACTTATGAGGAGCATCAAACGATAGCATGTCATGAACAAAATTCTCCTGCCAGAACCACCGCCAGTCAAGACTACGGATACTATCATATCAGGTCGTACCCCTTGTGATGGCCATGACCAACGATAGACAACTATTTGCTACAAATTCGATACTCAAGACAGTGGAACCAGTCAGGATGATTCAGAAACTCCTACGAGAAGTCAGAATCCGTTAAGAAAACAGGTATGAACCACCTTACTACCTTGAACCAAGAGGACCTACAGTTAGTTGACAAATCCAATGCAAGGAGAAAAAGATTGGGTGTCCACCACGAAAATCTAGTCACAACTTCATGCAAGGTTGTCAGTGCTGGATGACACATCCATCGGAAATCACTCTTGGACTTGTGAGATGGGAATATATCTCGGTCGTAATAATCTATCACACTCAGCTAAGTCAGCAGATATGAAAATAATTGGATCAAGTATAAGCATGAGCAGGTAAGATAAGATCTATCAGAATGTGGATACAGTGAAGCAGACCACCCTGAGCCAGTTAGTCTCGTCATATGAAATTTAGTGGGAACAATAAATAAAGGAAAGAGGATACCTGAGTTGGAAACGGTTTTATTAAGTCAGTATATTCCTACTTGTTCCCTGCGCAACCAAATCTCGAGTATGAGATTTCTTTAAGGGGGGAAGGTTTGTCACACCCTGCTTTTTGGCCCTTTTTTATTTTTTGAGATTTTTCCTTGAGTTCTCTTTTTCTGTGGCTATGTGGTCTGGAAATTGGAGAAGATGACCTCTTCTTTCTTTCTAGAGTGGCTTGTCATCCTCATATCCTTCCCAACACCTAGCCATTTTCATCCTATCCCAACCCCAATATTCTTTTCCTTGGAAATATTCCTTTTTTCTACCCATATAACCTTCTCCTACCCATATAACCTATATTCCCACAATTTGGGCTCAATTAATCTAGCCATTTGCTCTCTGCAAATTTTCTAAGATTATGTCCACAGGGATGCTTTGTAAAGAAAGTACTATTTTGGTGTATCCAAATGGTACGAAACTTTTATAGAGTCTTCATATGACCAAATGACTCATCTACACCAAATTTCAGCTTAAGACAATCATTTATGTGACTGCCACTTCCTCATTTCCAGATCTGGTCAGTAGGACAATTTCTACAGCAAGTGCTATCTAAACTCCTCTTCTTGAGCTGAAACCTTGCCCTCTTAGTCACCTTAGTGAGTGATTAACCCCAGTCAGAGCTCAGCCGTGAAAGCCAAGCATGTAAGTCACAGCAAACAACAAACACCTTGTTGTGCGGCTAAAACACTGCAAGCCCTATTCACCAATTAAGTTCTTGTTCTCGTTTTCTTGCAGTTTGGCACTCTCCGTTGGATGTCCTATCTACAGGACATGATCGGTCTGGCCAAAACACGCCGACCATGCCAGCTCATGCGGTGACCACGGGTCATGCCAGCCAAAACGATGGTCTAGCCACTGTTCTCGACGGCAAGACTGCTCCGGACAGCTCTGGCCTGTCGAGCCATGTCCAACAGCTCTCTCATGTCGTCCTCTTCTTCCCACATCCCTCTCCCCCTCCCTTTGTTTCCCAAGTGACCCGTCCCCGTTGAGAAACAGTGAGCACCCATGACGCCGCCGTCGTCTTCCTCCTATGTCCACTTCCTCCCCGTGCCCCCTTGGCTTGCTCTACTCTGTGACCGCTGCGCCACTGCCTCGTCGTGTTCTCGTCCCTCCCTGTGATCGCTGAGCATCGCCAGAGCCTTGGCCGAGCTCGTGCGGCGGTGACCGGCTCGGGCACCTCACCCCCGCTTATAAATAGGCATCCCCGAGCCCCTCTGAGCACTCCAAGCTCCTCCCCACTCTTCCTCTAGCCGCCCTGCCACCAAACCGACGTCAAGGAGCTCTCCGCCCCGCCTATGGCCGCCGCCCTCTCCCTCTCAATTCCGGGCGCCCTAGCCCCTACCTCTCCTCCTCCCTCCACCAGAGCAGTCCCCCGACCTCCATCAAGCCCTCCCCGCAACCACCTGCTCCTCCGGTGACCCGTGGCACCATGGCCAACTTCGTCCGACGCTGCTGTCCACCTCGATCGTTGTTGTGCTCACTCTGGTGCACCCTGGCGAGAGAGAAGCATCTAGGCAGGAGCGCCTCTTCGTCTCGAGCTTCCCGGTGTGAGGAGCATCGCCAGAGCGGCCGCCTGCAGCATGCCCCTGCCTCTAGCTCGCGGGCGAGCAGGAGGTGGAAGAAGAAGACCCTACAGGCAGGCCCCACCCCACACGGCCCCACCTGTCGGCGAGCAGGCGTTGACCCTTCCTTGCCATGTCACTTAAGTGGAGGCGTATTCCGCGAAATATGCCTTCCCCTCTCTGTAAGCGCACTTTGCCTCTGTTACGGGCTAAAATACGCTTTCACTGCGCTGAAGATGTATTCCCTGAAAGGTGCTTTCTCATTTTCAGCTCAGCCGACCGAAGTGGTTATATTGTGAACGTTCACTGTTTAGCCCCTTTTCTGTCTAAAAAGTGAACAGCCACAACCTTTCACTTGTAACTCCGATTTAGGTGAATCCAAAGCCTACTTCTTCATCTCGTCGAGCCCGTTCTGCTCACATCATTTTCACTATGGTTTGTCATACCGTAAAAGACCATTTTTCCCTTGCCCCTAATCAGCCCCCTTCGAGGGAGAACCCTTTTCGGTGATTCCTTCCGCGATCGTTCCGCACCTCACCCCGGTGCATTCTTCACCCCCAGGCAAGCCACACCACCCACTTGCATGATGACCATGCAGTAGCCATGATTTTCGACTTGAATATTTAATAAATGATGCTTGTTTTGATATGGTTATCGTTGTTTTGGTGATGCTTATGAATTTGCGTTCACTTTCATGCTATGTTTTTATGCACCTGGTTATCTTGTACTAGTGCTAGTATTTCTTTCACATGCCTTGCTTAGTAGTAGTAGTAGTAGTAGTACATGTTGGTGCTGGTGATGGCCTTCGGTGCATGACTATCGTCTGTTTCGAGTACTGTTGTTATGCATGTTCCTTTGCATCTAGTTGGTTAAATGCTTGCATGGTAGTATTATCATTATGTTATTGCATGGTAATTATTCTCGATGCTAGTGGTCATGATATGTTGCTGTGTAGTGTTATACTCATGATATTCATGATCGTGTGTATGCCATGCTCATCTGGATAAATGATTTAATGTTGTTGATATGCTTGATGATTACGTTACTCATCCATGCTTAGGTTGATATCATGCTTATGCATTACAGTTGCATCATGTTATGTTAATATGGCTCAACTTATTGCATTCATGTTTAACCGGATAATAATGAACTTGAACAACTGTTGGCTGACTCATGGTGCCACCAAATCGAGCTGACCAGTACAGCCACACTTACCTTATGGGGGGTTCCTAACTAGGTCTATTTTCATGCCTCTCGCCGGTGTCTCCAACGAGGGAAGGTTATGCATGGGCACTACCTCCGCCGGGTAGGACGGCATAAGCTTTGTGTGCCCGTGGTTGGTTTTGAGCTCATGTCCCTGTTTGGAACCGTTTATTGTTTTGCCATGATGGTGGCCGTTGTATGTCTTTGGTAGACATCGGGGCCACCCATGACTTAGCCCAGAGGGGATTTTGTCAGAGTGGCTGGGAGAGTGTCATGGAAGTAGATCGGTTTTGTCGGAACGCCGTTGGTCCACCTGAATGGGAGTGCGAGGCCATGGGTTCCGTGGTATAGGTACAGTGTGCTAACCTCTAGAGAGCGTATTAAATCTATCGATAGCCGCGCCCGCGGATATGGGCCCAGTTCATAGTCGGTCACACTATGGGGCAACAGTAATTATAATGTGCTTAATAAGAACTCTGGTTCGACGATGAGAGAAGTTGGTTAGTCTTTATGTGATCGTGAGAGGATCACCATGGTATCGAGGATACCGGATTGTTGGATATTTGTGGTGTTACGCGAGAATCACCGGTAAAAGTCAATCTCCTTGTGATCATGTTTTGATTACTACGGTACTGTAATACCAAGCTTGATTGGATCCTGATATGCTCGTGTGATGTCCGTGATGGTAAGCTTATGCCTATGATGGTTACGAGGTAACCCCGAGTAGAGTAAGTTGGTGCATGATAGTGTCATAATGTTGCATGCTAGTATCATCATGTTCATATGTCCGTGCCATGCTCGTATTGTTCTAGCAGTATCATGTTCATCTTGTTCATGATATGATTGATCTGGTAACTATCATGTTAATACTTATTAACCTGTAATTGCCATGCTATGTCTGTCTTGATTGCTCTTAGTTGCTGTGAGCTTACAGTACATTCAATGTACTGGCCTGGCGTGTCATGCCAGTTTGCAGGTCATGCCGAATTTGATTGCTTGTTTGTCGTGGATTCCTTGTTTGCAAGCTAGGATAAGCATTCCCGCCAGAGTCCCTACAGAGTGGAGTTCATCACCGCCGTCGTCGTTCCGCTGCTAGAGTTATTACGCTGCTTCGTGTTGTTCTGCTGCCTACTTGTAGCAACCATGGCAAGCGTAGTGTCTCCGTGCCGATATAATCCCCTTGTATCCATATAGCTTGTAATAAAGAGCTGATTTGTTCTATGCTAAGCAGTGTCGTATTCCAGAAGGCTTCTCCTCGATCTCTTTGTTGGAATACGGGGTGTTCCGGTTTCACTGAGCCGGGGTGCCACACTACATGGATTTTATTCTGGAGGTAGGGGATGAAGTGTGTTGAGTGGATAAGTGAGTGGGGTCCTACTGACCTTACAAGGCAATAGGGCACGGTGCGCCCTGGGGGATGGCCATATCCTGTTGCCTTGTGAGGAACAGGGGCACCCCCCTGGGGTGTGTGAACTGCCAAAATTTCATAAATATTCCAACAAAAATCATGTTAAAATTTTACGACATTCCGAGAACTTCCAATTTGGGCCATTTTTATTGCATGGATAATTTAGGAATTAGGATAATAATGGCATTTTACTTTATTAAACTAGAAATAACACAGAGCAAACTATGTTAGGGAAGGTTGTGCCTTCTAAATTCATCGACCACATGTGCCTAAAAAAGAATCCATTAATAAGGTTGATCAAGTCTTATTAACTAACTATTTTCGCTACTACAGGATGCCACTAACGAGACACTACAATCAGAGACCCTTCAACGAAAATGTGTGCGATGCATTTAACCCCAAACAGTGATGTAAAGAAACCGTCAAAAATGATACAAAACATTTGCAATGGCGGAGACATCAAACACAATTGAGATTATAGTTATGTGTGCGATGCATGGCATATGCTTTACTCCAATGAACTGTTTGTGATGAGGCAGAATAACAAAAATGGGAAGCTAGATGAAGGTGTGTGCGATATACGACATACAATTCACTCAGGTGAACTGTTTGTGATTAGGCAGCACAACAGAAACGGCCAGCCAGATCAAGGTGTGTGCGATAGTGGGCATACAGTTCACTCGAATGAACTGTTTGCGTTGAGCCAAGAGAATAGAAACGGTTCAACATAACAAAATGTGTCTGATACGCGGGAAACATGTTTGTAATCAGAAATGTGTGCGAATACTGATAATAACACAGACGATTGCTGCTAATAAGACGTGTGTGTTGTGCGATGCGATTACATATAGAACAACAACACACACACATACACACACACACACACACTTATAAGGACATGGTTGCATAACCAAATTAAACATCCAATTACATAGGTGGCTACTACACACATGACATTTACACACACCAAAGTACACTATTACATGCATAATTACATAGGTGGCTACTTCAGACATGACATTTGCACACACCAAAGTACACTATTACATGCATAATTACATAGGTGGCTACTTCACACATGACATTTGCACACACCAAAGTACACTATTACATGCATAATTACATAGGTGGCTACTACACACATGACATTTCGACACACCAAAGTAAACTATATATTACATGCATAATTAACTAGGATAAACGATCATCTGATCATCATCTACATCTTGTGATGCTTGCTGCCACTGCTCTGCTGGTGGCTCGGTCCGGGCTCTTCGATTTTGGGGAAGGAGGCACTTCCTCATGTCAACGACCCGCCTGTGCATCTCGTAGCATGTCTACACGCTCTTGGCCGGGAACCTGAGGTGAGGTTCATCCAGTTGCCGCATTCAGGCCCCGTGCCAAGATATGGGACATGTTCTGTTGCCATCCTGCTTCATCTTTTCGTAGTAGGGTTTGATGATGGCCGAGGCGAGATCAACTGGGGAGTCCTTCTTGGTGCTACCACCGAGGGACGATGCCTAACAGCGAGCGAAGCACATCGAGGGACGCAAGTAGAGCGCACCGTGGCGCCTAACGGTGAGCAGAGCACGCCGAGGACGCGAGCAAAGGCTGGCACAGTGATACGTGGCAAATAAGACGAACTGTGTGCTTGATGGCGGAGAAATCAAGCATGATTCATATTAGAGTAAGTGTGCAATACGTTGCATACATTTGATCCATCTGTGCTTGTCGGTGCAACAAACCTTCATGTATGTTGCCCAGATTGTACACATGTGTAATGGAAAGGATACAATAGCACCAAGCTCCCAAGACAAGACCAGGCCAGAGAGATAGCTCTTTGAGGGATCAAAGGGCGGATCAAGAAGACCAAGACAAACCAAGGGAACAAGATGTCACTAAGGAAAAACCTCCCTTACCGGGCAGGTGAGCCTGGTCAGGTCGAGGCGTCACCAAGGACAAATCCCAAGATTCCCCCGACAGGCTTGCCGGGACCGCCAAGGGCAAGTCTCCCCGCCAGGACTCCACCGCTCCACTGCACAGCAATGCAAGTCATTTAACAGTGTGGTTCGAGCCCCTAGTGATTAAGTGGCTGTCATTTGGCACGTGTAGCCATTTGGAATGGAGATTCCCCCTATATGACACCCGTCCAGAGGTGTGTCATGCAGACAGGTAGAAGATGGCTAAGCGGCATGGCAGGCTTGCCGAGCTGCATCCTCAGCGTGACACCTAGCAGTGCATTTAATGCACTTTGTCCTAACTACTAGAGTTAGGTATGATAGAACTGTTGGCTATCTAATCAGTAGATAATGAATGATTTGCCACTGTGGTTACCCCTTAGCCTATAAAAGGAGGGCCGTGGCAACCTAAAAGAGGATTCAGACCCTTGTACACCCATACGCGCATAGCTACTCTCCCTGAGGCGACCTTGTCGGGCTTGAGCACTACGTGCCCACTACGGTCCTCCCTTCAATCCACCAAAGCAGGAGTAGGGTTTTATGCTTCCAGCGGCCCGAACCTGGGAAAAACCAACCAGCGTCACCTATGTCGTGTTGTTCCATGTCTTCTGCTCTTTGTGCAACGTGCCCTTCCCCCTTGCCGAAACCACAAGGGGTTGTTGGCCCCATAGGTGATCGTGTTCCACCGCGATAGCTTTGGTGCGCCAGGTAGTGGGAAGTGCCTGCGCGAACCCGAGGTTGTGAACAGGGCGTCAATCTTCATCATCGTCTTCTTCATCATCAACTTCATCGTCCATGGAGCCCAAGAAAAAAGTCCGGCACAACAGCTCACCCTTCCACCTCGAAGGCCCCCTCGCATGCAGCCACTAATACTGTGGGTGTTGCGGCAGCGTTGGGGGACGCAGGCGCCGCGAGGGACGCGACCAGCGTGAATGACGCTGTTGTCATTCCCCCTGCGGCCGGAGTGGGAGCAGAAGACACCGGGGTAGGGCGGCATCAACATCATCCCGACGCCCGTGTTCCACAAGGCGCGGGTGGGGAGGATGTCTATCCTCCACCTGCCCATCGCGCTGGAGGTCGCAGCCGTAGCGACAATGCCTACTCAGGTGCGAGTCATGACCCACAGCTGTCCCTGTCACAGCTACGGGGCACGCGCCTTCCCCTGGGCAGGGTAAGCAAGATGAAGCGCCAAACAGGGTCATTAACCCCCAGGCGCATCCTTCTCGCCATCGTACCGCCATAACGACTAGCTCGTGGTGACGATAACACGGCGCTGCCACCATCGGTACCGTCAGGAGTCGAGCGACGTGTCGTGGGAAACCACGACCACCTATGGGGCCAAGAGCCCCTTTCTGGTACGGCGGGGGGATGGCACATTGCGCAAAGAGCAGAGGAGTGTGGAATAGCACGACAGAGATCACACAGGCAGTTTTTACCAAGGTTCGGGCCGCCGCAAGGCGTAAAACCTTACTCCTGCTTTCGTAGATTGATGGTGAAGAAATGGTGGTGAGCGCAACATGCTTGCCCGGCAGGGTTGCCTCGGGGCGAAAACGGCTACGCGCGTATTGGGTGTGTGGGGATGGATTAGCCAACCCTTTCTACAGTTGTCTTGGACCTCCTTTTATAGATAAAGGGGTCACCACAGTGGCAAATTAGTCATTATGCACTGATTAGATAAAAACAATGCTTTCATACCTAACTCTGCAGGCTGACAGAGCGCATTAAATGTGCCGCTCAATATCACATCACAGCTTGCCCGGCAGGCCCTGCCAGGCTGTTTTGCCAGCTTCGCGCCTGCTCGCTTGACACGTCGCAGGACGGGTGTCGCTTGGGAGCATTTTTTGTAGGAAGTGGCTGCCATGTGGCGAATAGCAGCCACTTAATCACTTTGGAGCTTCACACCACATTGATCGACAACGTGCGTCGTGATGAGGTGGTGCGGTGAGGTGGTTCTGGCACCACAAGCCCCGGCATGCCTGTCAGGACGAGCCGAAGGCTTGCTTCTGGGGGTAACTCTATCCTTGCCAGGCTCGTCTACTCGGCGTGGGAGGATTTTCCCTTGGCAATATCTTGCTCTTCTGGCTAGTCTTGGTCTTCTTGTGCTGGACGTTGGTCTTTTGAAGGGCTGGTCCCTTGCGCTCCAATCTGAGCTTGGTGATGCGATCTTGATCCCGTGCCTGTGCACAGTCTGGGCAATGGACCCAGGGTTTATTGCACCGATAGAAGCCCCCAGGCTTGGCCCGAACATGTTGCCGGGTGTCGTTGTGGTAGGCCCTAATAAGTGCGCAGGCAAGGGCATGGAAGTGGCTGCCCCCTTGAGATCTTCCTTGCTTCTTCATTAACTTGCGTCCGGGCCAGTTTCCGGTTTTCCGGCGCGTCGTGTAAAGCAAATCATGGTGGGGCCACTCGCATAATTGCCCGTGAATGACTTTAACGCATGGGGGACAAACTGCCAATTCACTCTTCCCACCACGCCCTTATCCTTAGCCACGTATGATGCATGCATCGCGCGGGGTAGGTCACGGAGGCGCGTGGCGTGGGAGAGCATCAAGGAAGGGGCCCGGTCTTCTTGAATTGGTGGAGCAGGGCGGCGGTTACCCGTTGAGGGATCAACTCTCTTCCCCGACCCGCCTATAAAAGGAGGGACGGGGGAGGAGCGGAGGCATTCATCCTCGCATCCTTTCTCCTCCATCCTTTGCTTTATGCTAGTTATGCTGAGAAGGAGAACCCGGGGCCAGGGGTGCTCGGGCAGCGCGGTGATAGCACGGGAGGTGGCGACTCTGGTGCGCTCGTCGCCGGGTCACCTGTTGTCAGATCTCGGGTTCCAACAAAAGCCTTAAGGTTCAAACTCTGGGGTGCGCACGGAGTTCTTTCCCTCCTACCTATCCACGCCCTAGCTCGCTAAGATCTCACGGACGAACTCGACGAACTCACAACAGAGAAAGACACGAGATTTATACTGGTTCGGGCCACCGTTGTGGTGTAACACCCTACTCCAGTGTGGTGGTGGTGGATTGCCTCTTGGGCTGATCATGAATAGTACAAGAGGAAGAACAGCCTCCTGAGGTTGAGGTGTTCTTGTGCTTGGTGAACTTGTGTGGGTCTGGATCCGATGGGTTCTAGACGAGTTCAGGCTTGTCCTCCTCTATTGTGGTGGCTAGCTCTACTTTTATAGGCCCTGTTCCTCTCCCCAAATATTGAGCGGGAAGGGAGCCAACAACAGCGGGCAATTTTTGTTAGGACCCCGATCCTAAGTCACACCGATCTAGCATGTAACACATCATATCACTTTGCGGCCTCATGCACGGTGTTCCCACGGGTGCCACCTTACCTGGCCCGGGACTGTTTGCGCCTTTTGGCTCGCGTATATGATAGTGTCGCTAGCATCCATATGAGAAAGAACCCGGGCCGACATGACTAGTCGTGAACCCAAAGCGGCACTAACTTACAGGGACAGGCATACATGAAACAACATCGAGAATGTCGGTCAGCAGCGTGTGAATCCGGGCTGTAGCACTGGGCTAACAGGACTCCGGTGAACCCGGGCTGTAGCAGGCTAGGCAGGACTCCGGATGTCACCGCATGCCATTTCCCCGAAGGGACAGACACAGGAACGAAGTGAATCATATGCCGGCCAGTCAAGTGTTCCGGAGCAATAGTGCTGGGCTAGCAGGACTCCGGTGAACCGGGCTGTAGCGGACTACTATGGCTCATGGAAGCACAATACTACATTTCCCCATAAGAGAGGCTACCAGGATAAACAACTAGGTTGTCGGATCCCACACATACCAAGCATTTCAATCATACACACAATATGCTCGATATGTGTAAATACAACATGGCATCGCAACATAACTCTACGACTCAAGTATTTATTCAATAGGCTCCAAGGAGAGAGATATTACAAACATGGGTCTCATGACCCAACATTCAGAGCATACAAGTCAAAGCACACATGGAAGCTTAACATGTCTGAGTACAGACATCTACAAATGAAAAGGGCTGAGAAGCCTGACTATCTACCAGATCCTGCCGAGGGCACAAGATCGTAGCTGAGGTATCAAGCTAAACATCGAAGTCCATGCGGAACTACTAGCGAGACTGATGTCTCTCTGCAAAAACATAAAATAGGCAAACGTGAGTACAAATGTACCCAACAAGACTTACATCAGAACTAGCTACATATGCATCAGTATCAATAAAGGGGGTGATGGAGTATGACTGCAGCAAGCCAGCATTGACTCAGTGGCTATCCTGAACTACGACTACCAGTAACTCTTTTGAGGTGGCGCACACGAGTCCACATATTTACCATACCAATACACCACTATGGATCTGCTCCCGTCTCCCTACGAGAACGCCATCCATAGCACTCACGCTTATCTTGCGCATTTTAGAGTATCCACTTTCACTTGTCTATGAACTATGCAAGGGGTCCAAGTTTCCATATCCGACGAATCCGACTATTCGAATAGATAATGATAACCCTGCAGGGGTGTACTTCTTCTCACACGCTCTCGCCACTTACCGCCATGTACACGTCATGTACCTCGGCAACCTTCAAGCGGAAGCCTGGCGAGGGAGTCAGCCACGACCTGACTAACCACACAACTCTCTAGTCCAGGTTTATCGCCTATTCGGGTTCCATCCGCAAGGAGATCCGGCCGGGGTGTCTCTCACGGCCCCAAACGATGTGAGCAGGGTTCCCAAGCCCACCAACCGGGTGCCACTTGGTACACCGTGCCACTGTGCCTAGTCTGCCCCAAGCCTACCTGTACCGGGTACCACTTGGTAGACTACTAACACTACCTACAAACACCAGAAACTAGTTGCAACTCCTGGACAGAGATCAAGTTGATTAATAAGTCGAGAGGGGCACTTAAGCATTCCAATGCGTGGTAGTAACTGTTCATGGATCACAAACACAGAACTCAGTTCCTGAGGACGGCTGCAATGAGACAACCCACCATGTACTCCTACATGGCCTCTCACCGCTACCTTTACCAAATCGTGTTCACACACTTAGCTCTCAACAGTAGGACATGTTCACCATATTCCAATGCATTCCCGATGAATCAGACCTGACACAACTCTAAGCAATAGCAGGCATGACAACAAGCATGAACGAGTAGGCACATCAGGGCTCAAACAACTCCTACTCATGTTAGTGGGTTTCATCTATTTCCTGTGGCAATGACAGGTCATGCAGAGGAAAGGGGTTCAACTACCGCAGCATGTAACATTGAATCGTTGTTGTCCTAATGCAGTAAAAAAAGCAGGAGCGAGAGAGTGGGATTTTATCAGAACAAGGGGGGTTTGCTTGCCTGGCACTTCTGAAGATAGTAAAGCTCTTCATCGGTGTCATCGATCTCATCTTCGAAACCACGTCTATCGAGAGGGGACAAATACCGGCAACACAGAAAGAGCACAATCAATGAAATGCACAATATGATGCATGATCATGACATGGTAAAATGAGTGTGTTGGGCTAGTGCAACTACAACCAGATGGGTTTGAGCTATTTTGAACCAAAGATTCAAAGTTCAAACTCATTTGTGATCTTACATAGTGCTTTAACATGTTTTGCACTAAACAACAAGTTAACTTGTTTAAACATGCATGAAACTAGTACAGATGGATAGATTGCATTTTTCTGATAATTTTTCATATATAATTTATTTCATTTGGAGTTACGGTTGAATTACTATGATTTTAGAAGTTTAGGCAATTTTCTGGATTTTCTAATTATTTAGAAATAATCTAATTCTAGAAAATACATTACTGCGTCAGCACTACGTCAGCATGACGTAAGCGAGTCAACGGGGCAGCCCAGGTCAAACTGACCAGTGGGTCCCGCGTGTCAGTGCCATTAGTCTAACTAGTTTTTAGTTAGTCTTAATCCAAATTAATTAGCAGGCGGGTCCCATTTGTCATTGACCCAGAGGGGTCAAACTGGGCCCACCCGGGGTCAACTTGGTCAGCGGGGTCAAACCGCCGGCGACTCGACGCCGGCGAGGCCTGAAACGGTGGCGAGCGTCGAAAACGCGCTACAGGGCCTCCTTCAACGCGTGTCTAGGTGCATTGGAGAGCTCTTGCTCCCGCGCGTCGAACGGTGCAGGTGCTGGGTCGTAGGGAGGCCGGAGCTCATGGAGTGGAGCCCGTGGCGGTTGTCGGAGTACGAGCTCGACGGCTAAGATGCTACAGTGCATGCGAGGTCGAACGGACTGCAGTTCTGGGCTCCTGGGAGCTTTCTGAGCAAGGTGGCGCGCGCGGACGCAAGCTGCGGTGGCCCAGGCCACGACGGTGTGGAACCACGGCGGCGGGACCTCTCGGGTCCGGTGGTTAGCGTGGCTAGAGGAGGGGATTGAGCACGGGGAGAGAGGGGAAACGCTCGAAAGCTCATAGCAGGGTCGTAGGGATGGTCAGCCGGCTCGGGGAGGCGCCGGAGCGAGCGAGGCGGCGAGGCGGATCATCGGCGACCGAGGAGGGAGGAGATGTTGGGGACGGTGATTCTGGGCTTCTGGCGCCGCTTGGCTCGGTGCAGAAGGCGTAGGCGGCGGAGGCGAGACTCGTGGACTTGTTGGCGAGGCGAGGCGGTGGCCATGGCTACGGCAACGGCGATGAGCGGCGACGGTCCCGATCGGGTGGCTGTGCGCGAGAGAAACAGAGGAGGGGAGAGAGAGCAGCGGGTGAGGGGGAGGGGAGAGAGGCCTCTGGGCGTCTCCGTGGCGCGTCCAGAACAGCCGGCGTCACGGTGGAAGCAAGAGCTGACGCGCGCGCAGCGACCACGCGCCCCTGCTCCTACTGGCAGGAGGTAGACGATGCGGTGAGGAGGTGGGTTGGGCCCTTTACAGTGCTGGGCCGCACCTGGGCTGCTAGATGGCCTGCGTCAGGTAAGGATAGGTAAGTGGCCCAGGTACTCTCTCTCTCTCTCTCTGATTTTCTAATTTTTGTTTGTGTTTTCTATTTTCTGCAGTATGTTTTGATTTAGTAAAAATACTAAACCATTTGTTGAAATGCTAAAATTAATAGTGGACACTTGTGGATTTGTTTCCAACAACCCTCATTTAATTTCACAATTATTTGAGCACTTAAAATATGTATAGTATTTTAATGCCCAAATTCAAATACAATATGGGTTATTAAAAAATCCAGAATGGCCTAAAAATATTGGCATCAATTTTGGCAGAGGTTTTCACCTTTATCAAAAATCATGAACATTTTCAAAGGGCATTTTGGGTTCATTTAAAATATTGTTTATTTGAACCTAGTTGAATTCATTTAGTGCTAGGGTTTATCAGTCCCCATTTCAAGTTTAACTAAAATTTAGACATGATGCATGGATGCTTGTGCCACCAATTGCAAACAATTCTAGGGTTGTGACAACTTACCCCCACTAAACAAGAATCTCGTCCCAAGATTCAAGACGTGAGGTAAGAAGACAGAGGGGCACAAACTAATACAATCTTCTCGATCCAACTGCCTTTCTCGGAGATGTTGATCCACTACATCATATTGATTATGACATCCTTTCCTTCGAGAACTTCATCCAACATGGCGACAAGAGAGCAAGACAACCTCACAAGAATGGATCATCAATCTTAATGAACACAAGATCAACTCACGGAATGAGACGTAGAAACATCCCTTGAGCTGAGACGCAAAACACGCATCAGAGATGATGGATGAGAAACATATGACAAAGGTTCAAGTTGGTAGGCAACAATTCGACGCTTAAGTAGATGGTGACGGGGGTTTCAAGTAGCCAGGAATTAAGTTGCCCATGATACAACAACGGGACACCTCGGGGAAGGTGACTCGTTGAATTATCCCTTAAGTGGCAAGAAGAATTACTTTTGATACAGAGATCATTGAAACTCTCTATACCAGCCTATGGAAAATCACAATTGATCATTTGAATGAATTCGAAAGAATGGCATATTCAGATCAGAAAGGAAACTATGGTTGACGGTGTCCTGGACTAGGGGGTACTCACCGCGTCATCTCCCAATCTGTTAGATTGGGCCGAGGACCCCCATGGTCGTATACTCATGGGCCAGTTCGGACAGCTGCCGCATACATGGAAGATTCCACAAGACTTGGCGATCAAGACAAGGACTCCTCCCCATCGGCGTATTCGGCTAGGACTCTTGTTATCCTAGGCCTCTGGTGCATTATATAAACCGAGGCCAGGCTAGTCAATAAACAACTTCATATACAACAACAATCATACCATAGGCTAGCTTCTAGGGTTTAGCCTTCTTGATCTCGTGGTAGATCTACTCTTGTACTACCCATATCATCAATATTAATCAAGCAGGAGTAGGGTTTTACCTCCATCGAGAGGGCCCGAACCTGGGTAAACTTCGTTTCCCTTGTCTCCTGTTACCATCCGGCCTAGACGCACAGTTCGGGACCCCCTACCCGAGATCCGCCGGTTTTGACACCGACATTGGTGCTTTCATTGAGAGTTCCGTTGTGTGATCGACAAAAGGATCGATGGCTCGCCTGCAGATCAACTGCGACTTCGGCATCTTCGTCACCAGCTCGACTGGTCACCTTGGTTCGACCAAGAATTGCGCCTCGTGTTCGGATCACCATGTTAGGACGAGGGCCTTCATCAAACATCAACTCCGATCTCTATCAAGATCATAGAGGAATCATTCATGGAGCTCGGGGGCTCAACGTCAACATTGCCCTCAAGCGACCGTGCTGTTTTTCTAGACAGCGAACTCGTATCTGCTGCCACCACCTCCTCGAGTATCGCTTTGACGATCGCATTGGTGGAATTGTGCGAAATTGAGTCTACAACAACCCTGGAAAATTTCGTCGAGTTCCGATGGAGGAATCTTTGGCAATCCACGATATACCGGAGCCGTGTCAAATCTGGACGGGAATTTGGATGTGTTTAGGGCGTGGTGTCCAGCTTCTATCTCGGACGTCCTTTGGAAGATCCAACTGTTTATCGGCTGCGGAATTCCTGTATCTACCACCTCTCAAAATTTCAGCTCGATCCGACCGTCCAAACTTCGGGAACCTTCCGATTAGGGCATCACTTTTCGGATCTGTTTTCTACGCGAAAACGAATCCGACCCGAGTTCATCTTTTCTATGAACGGGATTTTGGACATCCCTTTTGAAGGAAGTTTTGTATGGGGTATTGTGTTTTGTTCCCAAACACATCCCACTAACTTTAAGATCTTTTGAACATGATCTTCAACATCATGCTGGTGTCAAACCAGTCCAGCAATATTACTCCACGGCTGCCGACCTGCGCTAAGACACGGCGTCACTTTGTTGAGCCGAGCTCAACTTCTTCAGATCATCATATCGGCAAGCTGAACAAGAGTCCGGCATCGCGAAGGATAAAACATCACCAACATCGCCGCCCCACGGATTACACAGAGCGGGCATACCGGCATCGCCGCACGGTTGCTTCACCAAGCCAACATCGACCACGTCACGACCTGCATCGACAGGGCCGCACTATCGCTTCTTCAAGCTGGTGTCCATCACGCCGACCTACTTCGACATCTCGGCAGGACCGGGGGCTTCGCCATCTCTTCATCAACCTACTCCGGACACATTGGCATCACTAGCCGACCAGCTCCGTCACGTTAGCTGGGCCGAGCGCTTTGCCTCGGCGAGCCAACCTTTACCAGCATTGCCATGCCGTCGTTTTATCGCACATCAGGCAATGGGTGTGCGGAGCGAGTCCCAATTTTGGGAATCACCTTCCTTCGGATTGCTACAACAAATAAACCAGGTGCTATCAATCCCTAATATTTTTTGCTTGTTCGGGTTCATTTTTTCCAAGGAATTATTACTCTGGTTTGTCCATCATATGTACACAAGTCTATCAAATGGTGGCCGTATTCACGATAGTCGCATGGTGGTTCGGCCAGTTTCCGTACATAGTCTGGCGAATGCCGCATCCGGAGCTCGGACCGACCTGCGAATTCAGGCTTTGCCACGCCTTTACCGCATCACGCCGACGCCCTGCATCGACATTGACTTTGGCGCCAGGCCATATTTCTTTTATTACTCACTTTGCATAAATTATTCATTATGCAACGATTTTTTTTAATTATCATTATTACTATTATCTCCCGTTTGCACTATTTTTTGCATAGGAAAATGATCCGGGGACTTTAGCGTCACTCTGCCGGTCTGCATCGACCGTGCTATGTCACCACTTCGGCGTGTCGAGCTCTCCTCTCCGCCACCTCAGGACCGGCTTGGGGGATAGAACCTTGTCTCGCATCAAGCTCGGACTGCGAACACATTAACCAGCTAAGTCGCTTTCATGCTCAAAGCTTTAATTTCTAACTTGTGTTCGGTTTGACCAAGCGTTATACTTTTTTGAAAAAAAATTGCTTGTAATTTTTTTTCCTTGTCCAAACTTTGTTGGTGACGCATAAATTCAAATACCCTGTTTACTTGGGGGCTTCCTTTATGAAGCTTTTCCTGTTGCATATGATTATACTTGTACGGCTTCGTTCCTTGTTCGTGTATTACGCCACAATATGCACCATATTGACTTAAGCGATTTGCAAGCTGGGTTGCCTCGCTCCTATGTTTACCCCTACGTTCCCGATTGTTCGGCTAGGGAGTAAAGGGAGCACCTCTGCGATTGTCACGATCGGGTCGCCCGAGCCGGACCTCAGACTGGGTGAAGCCGAAAGCTAGCGCTCTTATAGTTTTCATTAATGGTCGACACACAAGGGAACTCATGAGTACAAAAAATCTATTGCACAAGTCTCATAATAACAATGAGCACCGAATAAAGGTATCGGTGGGGGTACTATTTTCTTCGAAGATGCTTCTTACACTTCGCAGTAATATAGCATAAGTTCCCTGAGTGCGCTTTGTCTGTTACAGCCTTATGGCCTGATTGCCTGATTATTGGAAACACCGTCGATATTCTCGACCGATGGAGTACATAACACTTTTCGGTCCTTGACCGAAGAGGGAGAAGCCGACGGTCGGTTAAGACGCGTTTAAAGTTCGGTTGAACATAGATATGATATAAGTACTTCGGTACATGCAATCATTCTCCTACCCAAGTCACTTGGGGGCTCTTAAGTTTATTTGAGCCGTTTTATAATAAGTGTTCTTCTTCTTAGTCGTTGCAAAGTTTTAGTTAAAGCACGACAGAAGCACTTCTTTTTTCTAAGACCAATTTTCGGATTGGCACCGAACACTTGATATTGTTCGGACGTCATGTTTTTACTGATGTTTCTTGGTTTTCCAAGCTTTTTGGCACTTTTAAACTATTTGTGCTTTTCCAGCATTAGTCTCGCAGTGCAATGCCGGACACCTTTTAGGGATTCGGCAAAAACATTCTCAGATATTGCTATATATGCATCGGTTTGGAATTATGTCTTCGGTCAATAGTTGGGTTGCCCGGCTCCTGCACTTGCTTCCTACGTTCTATTTTGTTTAGCTAGGCGTGCAAAGGGAGAACCACTGCGATTGTGCTTCCAGCTCACATGGTTAAGCACCTCAGTGGAGAAAGCCGAAAACTGACTGTCACAATAAGCGTAAACTGGTCAGCGATCCGATGACTATGCTAAATAATAGGCCGTTCATAACATTGGCCGAAGTGTTTACGGCTTGACCTCGACTGTCGCCGAACACTACCGGGGGCTATTAACTAGCCTCCCAAACTAAATCCTTGATATTTTGCTCTTACATTGGAGCTGAGGTTTTATGATCATGCTTAGCATGACAACCCAAAGAAAGGAACCGATAGCGGGACTATTTTCTTTGGAAGACATTTCTTCTGTTAAACAGTAATATAACATATCTCTCTGCGTACCTTTGTTTATAAAACCGTATGGCCAGATTGCCTTGTTTGTCGTCCTCATAAAGGCTTTATAAAGTAAGACAAACACTCCTCGGCTACTGGCCGAGGAGGTGGAAGCCGATGGTCGGTCAACAAAGTTTTGTACAATGCGGATCCGAGCATTAAATGACGTAAAGTACTTGGGTATATAGGGTCATTACACACAATTTGTGATTTTACTATGGATATCGATCCTTAATTCGGCCACCCGTGCCCGCATTAAGGCTCGGGGGCTACTGGGCTTCGGGCTTATTATTTAAACATATTAAAGGGGCACATCGATCCCCTGATCTTGTGTTGGCACCCGACCAGTGTCTCGGGGGCTACTGCATTGCTTGTCCAATGCAGAAAATTTTATGTGCAATATAGTTTCTGAGGAGATTTTGATCCTCAGGTTGGTCGGCCGCACCCAACCTGAGTCTTGAGGACTGAGCACGCCGTTTTAGTGTCCCGAAGTATTCTGCCGAGCTAGGACTTGATCCTCAGGCCGATTTTGCAAATCGACCTGAGTCTCAGCGGCTACTGGGATCAGCGGTCTTATGTCATCCTTCATGTGCATCTCGGGTTTTAGACCGATACCCACCTTGAGGGCTACTGGCTATATATCTCGGCAGATAATAAATTGCACCAATCAAAAATAATGACAAAAATCGGCCCACATTCGGGGTGGTGCACCACCTCAGAAGTAGTTCGGCATAAAGCTTGGGCGCTAGTGCCTGGCTCCATAGAGGGCATTTTCGGCATTAAGCTCGGCTAAACTCCTTCAAACTTCTTTGAACCAAGGTGATTTACGACACCTCGGATACAGTCCGGCGTTGGAGCTCGGATACATAGTCCGGCGTTGGAGCTCGGATACATTCTAGCATTAGAGCTGGGAAGCGGTCCGGCGTTGGTGCTCGGCTGCAAAGGATACCTCGAATGCAGTCCGGCGTTGGAGCTCGGACGCAAGAGGACACTGCCTCCCCGGAACAACTTCAAACCCGAGGCGTGGCATAAAAATAAACAAGGCATTGACAAAGGCCGGAAACTTAAAGGGGCTCCTCAGATACCCGACGTGTAAACCCGTCGAATGCATTTCGGCCATCCTTAAGATCGAAGATAAAGAAGATTTGTTGAACCAGTTTTCAAGACCGACGACCGAAGATGAAGAATAGTTTGGAAGAATCGAGGAGCGTCCCTAACTTGAAGACCGGTTCAGGGGGCTACTGACGGTGTCCTGGACTAGGGGGTACTCACCGCGTCATCTCCCAATCTGTTAGATTGGGCCGAGGACCCCCATGGCCGTATACTCATGGGCCAGTTCGGACAGCTGCCGCATACATGCAAGATTCCACAAGACTTGGCGATCAAGACAAGGACTCCTCCCCATCGGCGTATTCGGCTAGGACTCTTGTTATCCTAGGCCTCTGGTGCATTATATAAACCGAGGCCAGGCTAGTCGATAAACAACTTCATATACAACAACAATCATACCATAGGCTAGCTTCTAGGGTTTAGCCTACTTGATCTCGTGGTAGATCTACTCTTGTACTACCCATATCATCAATATTAATCAAGCAGGAGTAGGGTTTTACCTCCATCGAGAGGGCCCGAACCTGGGTAAACTTTGTGTCCCTTGTCTCCTGTTACCATCCGGCCTAGACGCACAGTTCGGGACCCCCTACCCGAGATCCACCGGTTTTGACACCGACAATGGTTATAGAACAACTCGGCAAACGGGAGTCACAACCCAATTGATCGAGGATATAACCTAGTGACCGAGTGTGCTCTCAAGAATTTGAGCAATTCCATATCCATCAGGGTTGGCCAACATCTGTGCCAAGATGTTGGTGACACCTCGTACTACCATGATGAATATTGGTGGAGGATGCAGATGCAAAGGAAGATAACACCTTCTCAGATTTCACCTTACCAAGGACAAGGAAACAAAATCTGGATGATCGACCGAGAGACATTTAGCACCCCGCTTCTAATGTTCTCCTTGATGTGCTAGCGCAACCCATTTGTAGATATGGTTTGATAACTAGAACATCAAGTAAAAGGTCGGACTTCAGAAGCTTAAGAATCCATAAGGAATAACTACGGAGGCAGATCTTGCGAGATCCTTATGGGAAGGTGACCAACTTCTTCAACCAAGATATTGCAATAATAGGCCTTCCGGCTAGGTGGGTTGGCCACAACATCCACGTTACCGGGTTACCGAGAGACCAATATTATAATTCTTGGGACATGTTCCAACCATCGTATCTGCCTAAGATTCAGATCTGGTTGGTGTCAGGAAATTCCAGACTCATCGAATCTAGAAAGAAAAGTGAAAGTTTGCAACACAAATCGACGAGATGACATTGCGAGATTCTCGGGAAATGAACTACGATAGTAAGCTCCAAAACATGAGCTGGTTCTGCTACACACCTGTGAACACACTGTCCTAGACAAGCATGACCACATGGTAGTCTTATAGAAAAACACTACCGAGTTCAGGTTGGGAACCATCATCTAGGGTAACGAAGTCTTGTGCATGACCTAGGATTTGCACAACAACTCCTTTTCCTTGAACAAATCAATCGGTGGCTTGGTGTGCTAGGAACACATATGGAGTGGAGGTAATTAATCTACCAAACCATAGAATACTTCGCACGTATGCATGACTGATTTGGGATGATTCCAAGGGAAACAAAACAAACCTTTCTCAAATTCATGGTGGCAACTTACACCTAATGCATGTGAACTTGGAGAAAGTCACTTCTTTCACCAAAACATATACCTCATTAGCGGAACACGAAGGCAATGCTTACAAAGTTTCCAACACTAGCTCAACGTTCAACATGAATCATGGGGGAGACAAAATGCTGCTGATGGGATCAATGGCAACTCATCGGAATTTCCATATCACTGGACTTCCACCATCATGTGAACACGGTGATAGCATTGGTCAGACCAAAAGATGTAATGGTATATGCTCGAGGAATTAACCACGAGTGAGACAACATTAGGAACATCGTTGGTTCTGATTTGACTTGAGAATAGCCCATACTCAAGTAAAAGTTTTGACAAGGCAATAGATCCAACAACTGATCACGAGGACCAATCGATGGAGAAATCATCCTTCTTCAACACACACACACACAAGATATCCCTTGGTGATGAACTAAGTGGATTAAGCTTTTCTCTTCCAACTCTCCAAGTTGTTGTTTAGCTCAACCAACTAGCTTAGGGGTATCCAACACAGATTCTTGGGGAAAGGGTGGTTCACAAGAAACCAACTTGATCACGAGCTCAACATAACAGTCAGGGGACAACCTGGTATTACTTCCGAGAAGATATTCGGAAAATCACGAACCACCGATGTGTTACTAAGCTCGAGAACAACCTTGCTTTTCAGGGCAAGAAGATATGATCAAAGAGCGAGGGATTGACACATTCATAACTCATTGATCGAAGAGTGCACCAAAAATAAGGACTAGGTAGCACGATAAATCTTAGGATGATGTTTTAATAACCATCACGCTAAGAATGAGAATATTGTCCATTAACTACCAAGCAACACGGTTGCTAGGAGTATGAATTTCACACATCATGGTTCACTTGTCAGCATTCCGTTTGCAACAACACGGGACCGAGGAACGAACGATGATGGCGAGAGTATCACTGCATCAAGAATTCATAAGAGAAGGTGCAATTCTCATGACGTTCTTGGCATAAAGTGGGTAATACTTCAGGGTAGAACAGAATCAAAAGCTTGATTGCATTTGATCTGCGGAATACAACTGCTGTGACCCAATCCTAGAAATGGATGAGGTACTGGAGTTTGTTTCTCCTAGTCATTCCGGAATAGAATGGCTTGACGGACCACAAGAATAATAGGCATCGAAGAACACGAATGCACAACTATTCCTGACTATCAATTGATAGACGAGGGTCGGATGACCACTAAGGAGGGACAACTCCAAGGAACATGTAACTTTGAGTTGTGGATGCCTGGATTAGTATGCTGAACAAATTCAACATATTTCTTCTGGATAACCCATGCAGAAAGGTAGAACTGGCAGAATCACAATTATGAATGGAGAATTCCTCAAGAGTACTCTGATTGTGATATTTTGGTTCAAAGAACTTCTGCCTTAATGGTTCATGGTAGTTGGAAGAAGGATGTACCACGAACCTCGAGGACTATCGCAAAGGTTACTAATATCTTAAGGGAACTAGCAAATACTAGCAACATGAAGTAGGGTGAATCTCGGGTTCGAATACCCAGGAATAGAATACCTACTACTAAATAACATCACGGGATGCTTTCGAGAATGGTGGCCAGAATCATCACGCTGGGAACACAAAATATGGCTAGATTACTAGGTGACTCCCTAAAACACCTAGGGTCATAATAATAGCTCCAACATACTTGTCGAGGCAACAGAGTACCTCAACTCACCGATTAGTGTGATTAATCTGGCCCAAAGGAACATCAGGAACATGGAGGAATGATTGCAAGTGCATCAGACTATTTAGAAACCTGGGATGACTCGGACAGCATAACGGTTGTAAATGCTCAAAAAGATTTGAGACATCCTGCAAAATGGTGGCATAACCACTCAGAAGCACAATATCAAGGTTCTGAGATCAACTGTCATCACACAGAAATAGTAGAAACTGAACTGAGACTTGAATCCATCAATCCTATAAGTCTATGGATTAGTAACACGTCATCCTGATAGATAGATGAGAAGGCCTAGTTCTTAAACCCCGTAGAAAAGAAGAGGTTGACTCAGATCAGAAGGACATAGGGTATAAGGAGTAAAAAGAGCCTTACATTCCCTTCCACAATCAATTCCCTTATATAACTAAAGCATTTCTAGACTCGACTTCGACCAGTTTGGCTTGGTGTCGGTGTCAAAACCGGCGGATCTCGGGTAGGGGGTCCCGAACTGTGCGCCAAGGTCAGATGGTAACAGGAGACAAGGGACACTTTATTTCACCCAGGTTCGGGCCCTCTCGATGGAGGTAAAACCCTACTCCTACTAGATTAATATTGATGATATGGGTAGTACAAGAGTAGATCTTCCACGAGATCAAGGAGGCTAAACCCTAGAAGCTAGCCTATGGTATGATTGTGTATGATGATGGTTGTCCTATGGACTACAACCCTCCGGTTTATATAGACACCGGATAGGGTTAGGGTTACACAGAGTCGGTTACAATGGTAGGAGATCTTGAATATCCGCACGCCTAGCTTGCCTTCCACGCCAAGAAAAGATCCTTCCGGACACGGGACGAAGTCTTCAATCTTGTATCTTCATAGTCCTGGAGTCCGGCTGAAGGTATAGTCCGGCTATCCGAACACCCCCTAATCCAGGACTCCCTCAGTAGCCCCTGAACCAGGCTTCAATGACGACGAGTCCGGCACGCAGATTGTCTTCGGCATTGCAAGGAGAGTTCCTCCTCCAAGTTCTTCAAGAAGATTACAAACACCAAAAATAGTGTCCGGCTCTGCAAAATAAGTTTCCACATATTGCCATATAGAGAATAATATAAACACAAATCAAATCTGCTGACGTATTCCGCAGTGCGTCATAACACTGCGGCCAAGCTCTTTATATAAATTGTTTTAATTGTTCCACCTCAGTGTGTTTAGCGAGGCGGTTTCCTTGGCATGTCTTGTCAAAGCAGAGATCGTGTGCCCCTTTTAACGGGATTCTCATTAATACGGACGTTGGTAACCCAGTCGTGCCCGTTAGCACGTTTTGCCTTAATTAAAGGCTAGTCCAAGACGGTTACGGGGAGGGCTCTTGGTATTCTGCCTCTTATAAAGAGACCAAGACCCTGTTCCCCTCTTCTATTCTCAAAATGAGCTCGCCCGTCACCTCGAGTACCAACACCCTAGGCTTCCAGATTCAGGCGCACCGGACCTTCGACAATGTCCGGCTCCCACCTCCAAGGCCGATGGATGCCCTCCTCCGTTACGGAGGAGGACGTATTAATGTTGAGGGAAGCTAAATTCCTGACCGGCGAGATTTCGCACAGGTTGCCTGTTCAAGGACAGGTGATCCCTAGCCCTCAGCCCGGTGAGAGTGTGGTATTCATATCCCACTTCCTTCGGGGATTAGGCTTCCCAATGGATCCCTTTGTAAGGGGGATGATGTTTTATTATGGGCTGGAATTCCACGACTTAGCTCCGGAGTCCATCCTCCATATCTCCTCGTTCGTTGTTATGTGCGAAGCATTCCTCCGTGTTACCCCTCACTTCGGATTATGGCTCAAGACCTTCAAAGTAGAACCGAAGATGATTGAGGGGCGCCACGCAGAGTGCGGAGGCGCTGCTATAAAAAGAAATGTCGATGCTCCATGGCCCGAGGGCGCTTTTCAAGAGGAGCTTGGCTTATGGCAACAGGAGTGGTTCTATATCACCGCCCCTCAGGGCACCGCATGGGTGGCGCCTCCTGCCTTTCGCTCGGGTCCCCCACCGCGGTTAGCGTCGTGGATCAACACAGGGTTAGACCGGGGCTTGCCCAAAGACGTACCTCTGCTGCAGGGCCGCATTAAGGATCTCTTGGAAGGAGACCTCAACCTGGTCAAGGTGACACAAGTCATGCTGATTCGCCAGACACTGCCTGGCCAACGTCGTCCCCTTCGCCTGTGGGAGTTCAATCCAGAGGGACCGCGAGTTCTCCGGGATTTTATGGGCGTGACGCCCGCGGAGATGTATAAACTGTTCTTCGGATCACAAGAAGTGAGTCCGGATTTGACCGAGGATGTGGGTTTAAGCCGCAATCGCCCGGATACTCAAGTAACTGACCTTGTGCCTGGACCTTCTATCCGCATAATTGACTTGCTCTTAACAGCACTTCTCCTTTTAAGCAGGAGTGGATAGCGAAGGCGAAGCTGCTCAGGTGTCCGGCTCCCCTTCCCGAAACCAGGATGGATCCCGTGCTAGTCAGGATGCTGGAGGTAGTGCCTTTGGAGGGAAATAAGGGGAAGGACAAGGAAACCATGGCCTCCTCGAAAGAGGCCATTCCAAAGGGGGGAATCGATAATTCCTCTTCTAAGGGAAAGAAAAGGGCCGCCTCTGACGACCCGGAGACCGTAGCCTCGAAGCGGGGGAAAGAATCCTTGTCAGAGGGCCCGACGCCGGGGAGCCCCTCGGCCGAACTAAACCCTCAAAGGGACCAGCTCTCCAGTGAGCCTTAAGTAGAAGAAGAGTTTTTCTTTTAAGAGAAATCCTTGATTTATATCTAAGAAGTTTTAACCGAAACCTTACTTTGTAGTTCGGACCTCAGCCCTTCTCAGCAGAACTCGTCCTCGGGGGATCTTCTTCCGGAGATGATGGAGAGCGGAACGCCTCCTCCTTCCGTATCGTGTAGCAAGGCGGGCGACGCTGAAGTGTCGTCGCGGAGGATTTCTCCGGATCCGACAGGGGCGGAAGGTGGCCATGTGGCCCCCCGAGGTTCTCCGCGTCCAGCCTTTGAGGGAGGCCATGGGACGAGTCTGGCACCATCTGGTGTTCGGCCGGAGGAGCTAAAGATTCTGCTAGGGCGAGCCTCTGTCTCTGAGGAGCATCGTGCGTTGATGAACACGGTGATTGAAAAGATTTCATCCGCACAAAGCGGATTGCACGAGGCCGTCAAAAGTTTACTGGCAGGCCTTGAGGTACGTTTTAAATAATGTACACTTGTGTTAGTTGCGCATAAATAAAGTGCGCCCTGTGTAGATAGTAGCCCCTGAGACTCTGTGCGTCGTTAAAATTGACGGCGCGCAGAGGATCTTAATCCCAGGTCCTTTAAGTGGCACCTTTATATGTAGGTGGCGGATTGTCCGGAGTCAAGCTGGACTCGTGAATTTGCCGAACTGAAGCGACAACTTGATGAGGCAGAAGCCGACATCGCGCTTGTTAACAAGTGGCTTGATGATGCTCAAGGTATTGAAATCATCGGGCGATGGTTAGTAAGAGGAGCTTTATGTCAATATCTTACCATGTGTATGCTTGACGCAGATGGTACGGCCGCCGTGGAGGGTCTTAGGGCTGAACTCGCCCGAGCGAAGGAACAAGCCAAGAAAAGCGATGCGGCTGCCGTGAAAGCCCTTGAAGAGTTGAAAGCCGAACAGGCTGCCCATTGCTGAAGCAAGGAGGAGATGGCTGATATGGCCGTAAAGTTAAAGAGTGCTACTGACCGTTGCAAGCTTCTGGAAGAAGAGGGTCGGGCGAGGCAAACGAGCTTAGAGAAGGCTGTTGCTGACGCCAAGGACGCCTGCTCTATAATGAGAGTGGCAAGGGAAGAGCTGCGTCAAGCCGGACAAATTGCGGATGGAAAGCCCTTCTCGGTTCAGAGAAAATTTTGTGATCCGAAGTTTGCCCCGTTAGACCGGATGTGGAGTGTAGAGGACACCTATCTAGATTTGGCGGCTACTGCTGCTGATGCGACTGAACACTTTCGAGATAAAAAGGATCATGAAGTGGAGAAGCTCTTTTGGTCGCAGTTCATCAATCCAGAGCGTCCACTGGCAGTGGACGATCGCCTGGCCCAATGGGCCGAACTGAATAGGTTGTCCGAACTCGCCATGAAGTACGTCATGGATCATCTGTGTCCGGGGAGATCGAAGCCGAAGAGTTATTTCAGCTTGGTGCAGCAATTTCTAGACGTGGTGCCACGTGTCGATGCTATGAAGAGGTCAGCGTGCATAGAGGGCGCTCGGCTGGCTCTTGCCCGTGTCAAGACATACTGGGCAGATATGGAGCCCACCATTGTTGCGTCCCGGGATTCGGATAAAAGCCGAATACCTTCCGAGCACTATTTTAAGGAAGTCCTCGAAGGCGCTCGCGTAATAGAGACGTAGTGCTCGAAGGATGCTATATTATGATAGCATATGTAATCATAAAACAGTATTTTGATAAATTGTAGTGGCATTTTTTAGACTTGTGCCTTCAAGTATTAAGAACACCTCCTGTGCGGCCGTTTTAATATATAAATTCTGAAAGATTGCAGTCGTTGGCTTCAGCCCCCACGCACATAGTGCAGGGGTGTGCGCAGAAGACGCATTTTCACACTTAACCCAATGTCTTGGTCCTACAAAGGAGGTGATAGCACAGCGGGCTAGGCAACCGGACTATAATGCTTTAACACTTTCACTTAGCCATAGGATCTTGACAGTGGGACTCTTTAGGTAGCCCCTTAGTGGCGACTGCGCTTGCCCGAATTCGGGGCGCATACGTGCCTGACCGAGAAACGGCCCTTCGTCAAAGCGGAGGAATCCGATAAATTCCTATAAGTCATCGAGTGGCGACCAGTCTCGCGCTACATCATGACAGTCGGTTTTCGGCTTTCTCTACTGAGGTGCTCGCCCGGCCGAACCGGGGCACAATCGCAGTAGTTCTCCTGGTGCTACCTTAGCCGATAGAGCGGAACATAAAGTAGCCGAACTCAGGAGCCGAGCAACCCAACATTTGACCAAAGACATGATTCGGAGCTGATGCATATAGTGCCAAAACTCGCGACGTCGAACACTCCCTAAGGTGTTCGGTCTTTATGAGTGCGGGTGAAACAACACCCTTAAAAAAATAGCCCCTAGTGTCCAGGTACGAGCATGGCCACATGCCAAAACGCCAACCTCCTCCATGGTTATAGTAGAAAAAACAAGGGGATGTATAGCAGCAAGAGACAGTAAAAAAGGTTTACGCAGGGTCTTAATCTAAAAAGAATCCTTAGGACGGGTCCCTACTGCACGTCTGCGCATGTGTCTCCGCTGTGCCGTGTCCTGGACGGGCGCCGCACGACGTTCATCTGTAAAAGAGAGGAACTGAATTGAAAATGGGTCGTGCGGAACAAAAAGATAATAAACAAAATATAAAGTAAAAAATATATAAAGTTGAGCTTTATTGTCTCTGCGTATAGCCCCCGGTACGGGGGTATATGGCGTTTTAAGCCTGCGTTGATGGACTTGTGCCGAACTCATTTAGTCCGGGTCCGTGGCATTTAATGACTTATATCGAAAAAGTCTTTTGGCTGGCGAGGCCACTTTATTGTGCGGCTGTTTAAGCGGCCGCGCAATCCTCCGTTTGGAGGAGGCATATTTTGGTGCGCTCCGTTTAAAGAGATGATGCCTCGTGGACCGGGCATCTTAAGCGTGAGAGATGCATAGTGCGGTATTGCGTTAAAGCGAGCGAAAGCTCCGCGTCCCATTAGTGCTTGATAGCGACTTGAAAACGGGACGACATGGAAGGTCAGCTTTTCGCGACGGAAGTTATTGGCAGAGCCAAATATGACTGCAAGCTGGAGAAAACCCATACAATGGGTGTCCGGGCCCGATGCTACCCCTTGAAAGGAGGTTTTGCTGTGGCGGATTCTTGCTGGGTTTATGCCCATGCGGTGGATTGTATCCTGATATATCAGGTTTAGTCCACTGCCGCCGTCCATAAGGACATTGGTAAACTGGAATCAGTCAATTATTGGATCGAGTATCAGGGCAGTCCGGCCTGCGTTTTTGATATTTCTAGAATAATCTAGCTGATCAAAAATGATTGGTTTTAATAACCAGTGGCGGGACCCCTGAGGGATAGGTTTTATTGTGCGTACCTTTATGGGTGCCACACGTTTTGTTACGTGAAGTGAGTTCACTATTGTAACTTCTTGTGGGAAGTTCTTTTGTTTCCTGGTGTTCTGCTTCTGGGGTTCGTCCTCGTCTTCGCTTGGTGTATCGAGCCCCTTGTGTTCGGCGTTAAGCCTTCCGGATTGTTTAAAAACCCAACAGTCTCTGTGGGTGTGATTGGCAGGCTTCCCAGGAGTACCGTGTATCTGACATATTCTGTCCAGGATTCTGTTTAAGCTGGACGGATCGTCCCTATTATCCTGAAGGGGTGGTTTTGTCTGATTTTGCCGTGAGCTTTTGAATCCGGCATTGACTGTCGTGCTCTTCGGACTTTTTTCTTTGGTTCGGTGACAGTCCTTATTTCGTCGCGGTTTTCCGTTTCCATCCTTGATTTCGGATGTACTTGGGTCGCTGGGGCTGCATCGTGCCAACCAGCTGTCCTCTCCTGCGCAAAAGCGGGTCATGAGGCTTGTGAGTGCGGCCATTGCTCTTAGCTTTTCCTGGCCGAGGTGTCTGGCGAGCCATTCGTCTCGGACTTTATGCCTGAAAGATGCTAAGGCTTCGGCGTCCGGACAATCCACTATCTGATTCTTTTTAGTAAGGAATCTGTTCCAGAACTGCCGAGCTGATTCTCCGGGCTGTTGAGTTATGTGACTGAGATCGTCTGCGTCCGGGGGGTGGACATAGGTCCCTTGAAAATTTGCTCGGAAAGCATCCTCGAGCTCTTCCCAACTTCCAATTGTGTTTTCGGGAAGGCTTTTAAGCCAGTGCCGGGCTGGCCCTTTAAGCTTAAGGGGTAAATATTTGATGGCGTGGAGATCATCTCCTCTAGACATATGTATGTGGAGGATATAATCCTCGATCCAGACTCCGGGGTCTGTTGTTCCATCGTACGCCTCTATGTTGACGGGTTTGAATCCCTCTGGAAATTCATATTCCAGGACCTCATCGGTGAAACATAGGGGGGGTGCGGCGCCCCTGTATTTGGGTGTGCCGGATTCTGATGATGGCTTTTTTGCATTGCTTGTGAGAGCTTGCTTTCTTGGCCCGTAAATGGACCTGGCTGGGCCATGATGCGAGTCTTTAATTGGGTCGCATGCCGCATTGAGTGCGGCGCCGCTTGCCATTTTATGGTGGCTGTGGGGTCGTCTATCCGACCGTGTGGCCTTTTTATTTTTTGAATGCGAGGGCTCTAGGGCCTCTTGGTCGAATTCGGGCAGTAGTTTTCTCTTCGGATAGCTTTTAGTGCGGCGGCTGCCGCCGTATTTGTCTGCAGTCTTGATTACCTTGCTCCATCTTATTCTGAGTGCATCTTCCGCCGTCTTTAGCTTCCGCTTCTGCTTTTTCAGGCTGCGTGCTGTGGCAACGAGCCTTTCATGGAGATTCTTCTGCTCCGTGGTTTTATCCGGCGTGAGATCGTCCGGAGTTCTGTTATGGCCGGGGGAGGGCTATCTGTCCTCTCTATCCGCGTTGCCCTGTTCGGACGGTTGCTCTGAGGCATGCTCGTCGTCTACCGGCTCATCCTGCTCTATGGCTGGGTCTTGATCAAGGCGGGGCTTGGCTCGGCGTTTCCGTCGCCGCTTTGATTCCTTTTCGGAGGGTTTATTCCTTGTTTCGTCCCCTTTTTCCTCGTTGTTGTTTCCTTTAGGGGTATCCACCATGAATACATCGTTAGGTGGGGTGGCGGTCCAGCGCCCTATAGGTGCTGGTTCCTGTTCGTCTCCATCTTCGTCATCCATACCGTCGAAGTCTTCGGATCGGAAGTCAAGTATGTCGGTTAAATCATCGACAGTGGCTATTAAGTGGGTGGTGGGTGGGCTTTGAATTTCTTCGTCGTCCGAATCCCAACCTCGCAGACCATAGTCCGGCCTGGGCTCTCCTGATAGAGAGAGAGACTTGAGAGAATTCAGGATATCACCGAAAGGTGAGTACTGAAAGATGTCCGCGGCGGTGAACTCCATTATAGGAGCCCAATCGGATCCGATCGGCAGGGGCATGGGAGGCCCGGAGTTCGGAGAACAATCCGACTCCTTGGAGTCATGGGCCGTGTGGAGTGAGGGGCTGGCGTTCGGCTCGATCGCCTTCAAGATCGCAGCCCCCGAGGTGACGTCCAACCGTTCATCCTCAAAGAATGCAGCGGGCTCCGAGTCGAGGATCGGGGCCGGTGCGTGTGCGGCCTCCAGGGCACTATTCGGAGGCAGAGCTATATCCTGCCCCTCGAGGTAGTGTGGCACGCTTGGCTGTGGCTCGAACCCATCGAAGATCAAGTCTCCGCGGATATCTGCCGTGTAGTTTAAGCTTCCAAACCTGACTTGATGGCCAGGGGCGTAGCTTTCGATCTGCTCCAGACGACCAAGCGAATTGGCCGGCAGAGCGAAGCCGCCGCAGACAAAGATTTGTCCGGGGAGGAAAGTCTCACCCTGGACCTCATCATTGTTGATGATCAAAGGAGCCATCGGGCCTAAAAGCGACGACACAGAGGAACTCTCAATGAAAGCACCAATGTCGGTGTCAAAACCGGCGGATCTCGCGTAGGGGGTCCCGAACTGTGCGTCAAGGTCGGATGGTAACAGGAGACAAGGGACACTTTATTTTACCCAGGTTCGGGTCCTCTCGATGGAGGTAAAACCCTACTCCTGCTAGATTAATATTGATGATATGGGTAGTACAAGAGTAGATCTACCACGAGATCAAGGAGGCTAAACCCTAGAAGCTAGCCTATGGTATGATTGTGTATGATGATGGTAGTCCTATGGACTACAACCCTCCAGTTTATATAGACACCGGATAGGGTTATGGTTACACAGAGTCGGTTACAATGGTAGGAGATCTTGAATATCCGCATGCCTAGCTTGCCTTCCACGCCAAGAAAAGATCCTTCCGGACACGGGACGAAATCTTCAATCTTGTATCTTCATAGTCCTGGAGTCCGGCTGAAGGTATAGTCCGGCTATCCGAACACCCCCTAATCCAGGACTCCCTCACTTGGTAATCCTACAGGCAGTCAGGCTATGATACCAACGCTGTCAGGACCCTGATCCTAAGTCACACTGATCTAGCATGTAACACATGATATCACTTTGCGGCCTCACGCACGGTGTTCCCACGGGTGCCACCTTACCTGGCCCGGGACCGTTTGCGTCTTTTGGCTCGCGTATACGACGGTGTCGCTAGCATCCATATGACAAAGAACCCGGGCCGACATGACTAGTCGTGAACTCAAAGCGGCACTAACTTACAGGGATAGGCATACATGAAACAACATCGAGCATGTCGGTCAACAGCGTGTGAATCCGGGCTGTAGCACTGGGCTAATAGGACTCCGGTGAACCCGGGCTGTAGCAGGCCAGGCAGGACTCCGGATGTCACCGCGTGACATTTCCCCGAAGGGACAGACACAGGAACGAAGTGAATCATATGCCGGCCAGTCAAGTGTTCCGGAGCAGTAGTGCTGGGCTAGCAGGACTCCGGTGAACCGGGCTGTAGCGGACTACTATGGCTCATGGAAGCACAAGACTACATTTCCCCATAAGAGAGGCTACCAAGGATAAACAACTAGGTTGTCGGATCCCACACATACCAAGCATTTCAATCATACACACAATATGCTCAATATGTGTAAATACAGCATGGCATCACAACATAACTCTACGACTCAAGTATTTATTCAATAGGCTCCGAGGAGCGAGATATTACAAACATGGGTCTCATGACCCAACATTCAGAGCATACAAGTCAAAGCACATGCGGAAGCTTAACATGTTTGAGTACAGACATCTACAAATGAAAAGGGCTGAGAAGCCTGACTATCTACCAGATCCTGCCGAGGGCACAAGATCGTAGCTGAGGTATCAAGCTAAACGTCGAAGTCCATGCGGAACTACTAGCGAGACTGACGTCTCTCTGCAAAAACATAAAATAGGCAAATGTGAGTACAAATGTACCCAGCAAGACTTACATCAGAACTAGCTAAATATGCATCAGTATCAATAAAGGGGGGTGGTGGAGTTTGACTGCAGCAAGCCATCTTTGACTCGGTGGCTATCCTGAACTACGACTACAAGTAACTCTTTTGAGGTGGCGCACACAAGTCCACATATTCAACATACCAATACACCACTATGGATCTGCTCCCGTCTCCCTATGAGAACGCCATCCATAGCACTCACGCTTATCTTGCGCATTTTAGAGTATCCACTTTCACTTGTCTATGAACTATGCAAGGGGTCCAAGTTTCCATATCCGAGGAATCCGGCTATTCGAATAGATAATGATAACCCAGCAGGGGTGTACTTCTTCACACACGCTCTCGCCACTTACCGCCATGTACACGTCATGTACCTCGGCAACCTTCAAGCGGAAGCCTGGCGAGGGAGCCGGACACGACCTGACTAACCACACAACTCTCTAGTCCAGGTTTATCGCCTATTCGGGTTCCATCCGCAAGGAGATCTGGCCGGGGTGTCGCTCACGGCCCCAAACAATGTGAGCAGGGTTCCCAAGCCCACCAACCGGGTGCCACTTGGTACACCGTGCCACTGTGCCTAGTCTGCCCCAAGCCTACCTGTACCGGGTACCACTTGGTAGACTACTAACACTACCTACAAACACCAGAAACTAGTTGCAACTCCTGGACAGAGATCAAGTTGATTAATAAGTCGAGAGGGGCACTTAAGCATTCCAATGCGTGGTAGTAACTGTTCATGGATCACAAACACAGAACTCAGTTCCTGAGGACGGCTGCAATGAGACAACCCACCATGTACTCCTACATGGCCTCTCACCGCTACCTTTACCAAATCGTGTTCACACACTTAGCTCTCAACAGTAGGACATGTTCACGACATTCCAATTCATTCCCGATGAATCAGACCTGACACAACTCTAAGCAATAGCAGGCATGACAACAAGCATGAATGAGTAGGCACATCAGTGCTCAAACAACTCCTACTCATGCTAGTTGGTTTCATCTATTTGTTGTGGCAATGACAGGTCATGCAGAGGAAAGGGGTTCAACTACCGCAGCATGTAACATTGAATCGTTGTTGTCCTAATGCAGTAAAAAAAGAGCAGGAGCGAGAGAGTGGGATTGTATCAGAATGAACAAGGTGTTTTTGCTTGCCTGGCACTTCTGAAGATAGTAAAGCTCTTCATCGGTGTCATCGGTCTCATCGTCGAAACCACGTCTATCGAGAGGGGACAAATACCGGCAACACAGAAAGAGCACAATCAATGCAACGCACAATATGATGCATGATCATGACATGGTAAAATGAGTGTGTTGGGCTAATGCAACTACAACTAGATGGGTTTGAGATATTTTGAACCAAAGATTCAAAGTTCAAACTCATTTGTGATCTTAAATAGTGCTTTGTCATGTTTTGCACTAAACAGCAAGTTAACTTGTTTAAACATGCATGAAACCAGTACACATGGATAGGCCCTTGCTCCCGCGCGTCGAACGGACTGCAGTTCTGGGCTCCTGGGAGCTTTCTGAGCAAGGTGGCTCGCACGGACGCGAGCTGCAGTGGCCCAGGCCACGACGGTGTGGAACCACAGTGGCGGTACCTCTCGGGTCCGGTGGTTAGCGTGGCTAGAGGAGGGGATTGAGCGTGGGGAGAGAGGGGAAACGCTCGGAAGCTCACAGCAGGGTCGCAGGGATGGTCAGCCGGCTCGGGGAGGCGCCGGAGCGAGCGAGGCGGCGAGGCAGATCTCCGGCGACCGAGGAGGGAGGAGATGTTGGGGACGGCGATTCTGGGCTTCTGGCGCCGCTTGGCTCGGTGCAGAAGGCATAGGCGGTGGAGGCGAGGCTCGTGGACTTGCGTGCGAGGCGAGGCGGTGGCCATGGCTACGGCAACGATGACGAGCGGCGACGGTCCCGATCGGGTGGCTGTGCGCGAGAGAAACAGAGGAGGGGAGAGAGAGCAGCGGGTGAGGGGGAGGGGAGAGAGGCCTCTGGGCGTCTCCGTGGCGCATCCAGAAGAGTCGGCATCACGGTGGAAGCAGGAGCTGGCACGCGTGCAGCGACCACGCGCCCCTGATCCTACTGGCAGGAGGTAGACGACGCGGTGAAGAGGTGGGATGGGCCCTTTACAGTGTTGGGCTGCAGCTGGGCTGCTAGATGGCCTGCGTCAGGTAAGGATAGTGTCGTGGGTTTGTCACGGCAGATGTCCTAGCGAAAGGACTTAGTCATGGAGCCATCGCAACGGGTTAACTCGAAGGGGTTAAAGCGGACAAAGGGGCATAGGGAGTTTATACTAGTTCGGCCCCTTCGATGAAGATAAAAGCCTACGTCTAGTTTGTGATGGAATTGATGGGGTTTCGATGACTAGGGAGCAAACAAGCTTCGCCTAGGCCTCGAGTTATGGTTGTCTGTCTTTGAACCGCTATCGGGTCGTCCCCTTATATACACGGGTGACACCCGTCGGTTCATAGAGTCCCAATCTCCGGTTTATACTCGTATCCAGGTTGGTCTCTCCCTATTCCTAACTTATAATACAAGTTCATATGCACGCCGGTTTACGGCTACAGATACTGAACCGACTATGGCCTTGGGCCTTTGTCTAGCCTCTGGGCTTTAACACCTTTGGACTACTGATGAAGTTAACCCGGCCCAGGTAGGCCGGTTTACGCCCAGTAGTAATATCCCCAACATTAGGCCCCAGATTGATTTGAACGGGTTCATGTCAATCCTTAGCCAAAATCCTTGTCTTCATCATCTTCTTGTATTTGTTGAACCGTCGTGTCGTCATCTTTTTTGGTTGCTTTAAACCGGCATGACGTCATCATGAAGCTAGCTTTTATGATGCCTTCTTTGTTTAACAGATCCGCAATAATCGAGGCGACAGCTCCGCTTCCGAAATTTGTGGCTCCTGGATTCGCGCGCCTGACACATGTATTTTGCCTCATAAATAGGGCCGAAGGGTCATTTCCTTTTCTCCACTTCATCCCCTTTCTCTTTGTCTTCTTCGCGTCGCCAGCCTTGGAGTTCCGCCGCCGTTGCTGACCTCTGCATCATCTTGGGCCGCTGCATCAACCTGACCGTACCAGAAAACCGCGGCGTCCTTCTGCGTCTCCCCAAGCTCCGGTAAGACCTCTGCTTTTATCAACCTAGATCTATTCTAGGGTTTCATGTTCTTGCAGTGTTCTTGCTCGCTGTTCATACTCATGCTCATACCTCTGGATAGATCCATGAAACCCTACTGTGATTACCAATGGGCCTTTAGCATTCTTCTTGTAGATTCATACTTGAGTTCATAGATCTCAATAATCTTTCTGCTCTTTGAATCAATATTGTTCCGCCTTAATCGTTTAAATATTTTCCTTTTTCTAAACTGGCTTTAGATCCATCGCTGTAGAGAAATCTTGTGAAATCTATTTCTGTATTTATACACCCTCAACTGCTTTCAATGTTCGGATCCGGCGGTTTAACTTTGGCGTAGCAAATGTAATGAACCAGTATATATCATTAGTCCCCTTGTTGAACCGCCAGACGTTGCCACCTTGCTTAATTCCGGTTTAGATAAGACTGCCTTCGGTTTAAATAGATATGCATCCGGTTTAACAAACGTATACTTGAACCGGAACCACTTGTCTTGTAGATTTCCTCATGGCCAAGCAAATATATGAGTGCAACTGGGTTCCTTCTCGTGTTACGGAAACATAGCTGAACAATTTAGTTCTAACCGGCGCTTTAAGCAGTAAAAACACCATCCACTGGAGAGTCCCAGGCACAGAATGTCCTCCCACCCCTGAAGAAGGAGAGGTTGTTGTTTTTGCGGATCACCTGGCCCGGGGCTTTAGTCCGCCCGGTTCAAAGTTTTATCGGGATGTCTTAGCCAATTTTCAACTGCGCCCACAAGATACCGGTCCCAATTCTGTTACCAATATATGCCACTTCCAAGTGCTTTGCGAAGTGTACTTCCAAGAGGAACCCACAGTTGAGTTGTTCCGAGATTGCTTTCACTTAAACCATCGCACAGAGTTTACTGATGGCCCCAATATGGAACTGGGTGGCATGTCGATTCAAAAAAGGAAAGAAGTCACTTATCCTCATGCGAAACTGCACAGTCATCCCCAGGAGTGGAATAATTCCTGGTTCTATTGCAAAGACACCTCCCCTGCTGAAGAGAATCCCTTGCCTAGTTTCCGTCCGGAACGGCTTAGCAACACTCACCCCTTTCCTCAGAGGTTGACTGGCAAGGAGAGGAGTAAGTATGCTCCCCAGTTGTCCAAGCTCAGAGCTTTCATGGCCAACGGTTTAACAGGAGTTGATCTTGCCCGTTGCTGGATATCCTGGAGTATACTGCCCCTCAGCCAACGCTCCGGTTTGATGTGTGAATATACGGGCAGTGTTGACGATCCGCTGCGGCATGTAAACATCCAGCTTACTGATGAAGAAGTCACAGAAGCTGTGAAGAAAATTTTGAACGAACCGGAGCACGTCTGCGCTCGTACCGGCCTGCTTCCTTTTTGTGCCACCAACAAACCGCCAGCCATAAGTCTGCATTTTTCCTTCGTACTAGCTTTGATACTATTGTACTTGTTTATTACTGATGCTGATATCTGTTTGATGCAGGGCAATGATCCGTTTTGGAGCAAGAAAATCCCGCAAGAGAAAGACGATAAACCGGACAGACCAACCCGGCCTAAGACAAAGGTCGTTAAGAAGTCTGCTCACAAAAGGAGAACCACCGCCTCCTCTGATCCGCCCGTTGATGACGATGTGGGTAATCCGGACCTTGAGGCAGAACTTGATTCCCTTGGTTTACTTTTTATACACCTTATTGATGATGATATTTGTTAGGATGATGCCGAAGCTAGCCATGCTGACGATGTAGAGGTAATTGTTCTTTCCTCTAATTCAAGCCTTCCGCCTTCACATAAAATCCGTCAGGCAAACCGCAAAGTTAAATTTTCTCATCCTCTTGCTTATTTGGATCCCAACTTTCTTATGAAGACCCAACTGCATGAGGTGCGCCGCACAACTCGACACAGTGGTCAGGTAGTTACCTCCGCCGGTTTACCGAACAATCCGGTTTGGAGACGTCGTTCAGAGGTCTCTAATTTGCTTGTCAATATTCGTCCTAAAACGGGCTGTTTTCGTCAACCGCTTAACCCATCTGACTCTGATTATCAGGTTACTTCTCACTCATCCTCTGGCGAGTCAACTGGCACCCAGCTGCCTCCACTAAAAACTGTGCTTGGGTAAAACTTGTACTTATCATACGGTTCCTGGTGTTTTATCTTGCAACATAAACCCTTTTTAACTCTGCATATCTTTTCATGGCTAAACCGAGGCCGAGCAAAAAAGCCCGCTTGGATAAAACGTCTAGAGAGGAAACTGCTCCTGAACCGAGTGCCACCCCAAATGTTGAAGCGGTCATCCAGGAAGATGTGGCCAGTGACCCGCTAATGCAAGATGAAATTATTCCTGCTGAAGAAGGTTTTGTTAACGCCTCCGGTCCTGCTGACCAGCCTGCCAGCCCCATCCGGATTGAGAGATCCACCAGTCCCTCCAAACCTGGCGATAAACCGACTGCGCCAGTACAAACCGGCGAGCCTAAGGATGATGAGGTCGTAATCACGGGCATTGGTCGTTCAGAGCCGGGGAATCCCGTCGCTTTAGCCAAGCATACTGCCAAAGAAGAATTTTCTGTCATGAGCAAAGGCAAGTGGGATGTTGACCTGGCGACATATACCGTTCTAAGCGCCCAAGATGTGCATTCTGGATATTTGAACCGGCTATATACTAGCCGTGATTATCAAGCTAATCTGGTAAAGATGATGAAGGAGAAACTTGAGGTAACTTCCATGAGTTTGTTCCTACTTATCACCATTATAGCCCCCAAGGGCCGGTTCAACCTATTATAGTTGAATCGGCTCTTTTCATAAAAAACTCCATGCTCCAAAATTCATTGATATAGCCCCCAAGGGTCGGTTCAACTTGATGTAGTGAAACCGAGACTTTTAATCTTCATACCGTGGCATCAGAAATTTATCAGAGCAAATAGCCATTAGCCCCCAAGTGCCAAGTTGAATACTTGTATTGAGCTTGGGACTTGTCAATTAATTGATAGCTGTAGATCAAATAGGCATTAGTCCCCAAGTACAAAGTGCATAACTTGTTATGTGGTTGGTACTTCATTGTTCACATTATTTGTTAAACCGTATAACTGTCGAAATGCAGGCTGAACTAAGGGCCAAAGAAAACCAAGTCGCCGACCTTCAAGAAAACTTGAAAACCCAACAAGCTGAAACCTCCAAGGCAAAGGAGGAGCTAACCAGTGCTTTAAGCAGCATGGAACAGCTGAAGGAGGGCTTCAAGAAGGAACGGGCTGATTGGGCCACAGAAAAAGCCGCTTTAACCAAGAAGATTGAAGACGCTGAGGCTGCCCTTAAACCGGTAACAGATGAATTGACCAGCGTAAAACGACAAGTACATGCAATGACTGCCGCCATCTTTGGTAAGCATCCTGTAACTTCTATGATAATCTTGATCCTCTTAGAATAGGTCCGGTTTGTTAGCCGCTCTATCATGTTGCAGGCACTCGCATTAGCCACTTGGGGTCGGATGTGCGAATGAAGCTGAAAGCTGCCTACACCTTGATCGAGCAGCTGTATACTAGAGCGCAGCGGATTATCTCAACTGCGTCACATAATAATCCAGCACCCACTTTGATCCAAGATACGCTGAAAACATTGTCAATGCTTCCTGCTCGGATTGAAGAGCTAAAAAAAGTCTGCGGCTCGAACCGGAGCCATCAATGCCTTAATCTGAGCCAAAGCATGGGTGCCCGATTTTGATCCTATGGAAGCAGCTCAAGGCTATCCCAGCTTGAAAGAAGATGGTTCAGAATTCAATGAAGAAGATCTAAGAGCGATAAACCGGGCGGTGCGCCCTCTGGCCTGTCAATTGGCAGAAGAAGCTGACTTGTCACATTATCAAGCTCAGTATAACGATCAGAACAAACGAGTGGCTGCACCAATCCCCGAAGCGGAGAACCTGATTCCTCCAATCCGTAAGCATACTTACGCTCCTGATATTGAACCGTCTTCACTGATCCATGAGGAGGCTGTCTTTCAAGCATTAATGGGAATCGACTGGACCACTGTTGACTTCCAGCCATTGGGTAGGGATAAGGAAGCTGAAGCGGCGCAGGATGACCCACAACAGTCAAACCGGGGCAGCGAGAAGGCGTGAACTGGAAGCAGGTTTAATTAGCTGCCTTATTACATTCCGCCAAGAGAACAATGATCCTATTCGGGTACCATGCTGCCTTGTAATAGGATAGATAATACTTTTGCTTCTTGAGATGCCTTCGTGCATTTGTGCTGATACTTTTATCTGGAAGACAGATATTGCCAATTTATATCTCCTGCAATCATAAAATCTTAAACTGCCATTATTGGGCATGAAGTAGGCGTTAGCCAATCTTGAAACGGAGGTTTAATAACCTAAACCATCATGGGAGAAAACAGCTCCTGATATATAGCGCTGGATTACTGTGTAAACTGTACTTTTGTCATAATAAATATCTTGTTACTCCAAAAAAGGATGTTAACAGAAAAACTCAAACCGGGTAAATAATCTCCGGTGTAAAAATAGACCATGTTCCACCAATTTGGCTGCTTGAACCGGTGTAAAACGATTTCGGTTTAAGAATGCAACCAAAACAAAATGGTAATTTTATCAAGAAAAAATATGTGAAGCAAAAGGCAATGATAGAACCGTTTGCAAAAAAGAGGCTTTACTGAGCCGATCAGACACGACCAAGCTCCCGATAGGCGTAGCTGTGGTTCAAGTCAGCCAGGTCCCCAAATGAAACCGTGGCATTACGCCGATCAAGTGGCATGGCAATGGTTCGAGTTCGACCAAGCCCCCAAGTGACTCTAAGGCCTTTAGGCCGATCAAGAGGCGTGACCGGTTCAGACTTGACCGTGTCCCCAAGTGATCTGGTGGCTTTCGCCGATCAAAAGGTGTTGCATCGGTTCGGACACGACCGAGCCCCCAAGTGATCTGGTGGCTTTCGCCTATCAAAAGGTATTCCAGGTGATATTTATAATTTCTGCACGGGGTAAACCGGAGGTCGCTTTAAAACAGAACAACTCCATGTAACCACACATGATAGAAACGAACAGATACCCCGCTTTAGCTGAGGATCCGGCTTATTGTATTGATAATATGTACATTGTCATAATATGTACATAAGCAGAGCCAATGGATCAAGTATAGTAAGGCCGAAGATGAGCTATGTTCCACGGCCCGCTGGTCTCCTCCTCTGATTTACGTGAGTCCTTATGCTCTCGAATATCAATCAGATAGTATGACCCGTTGTGCAGATTTTTGCTGACCACAAAAGGTCCCTCCCAAGGCGGAGATAACTTATGCATATCGGTTTGATCTTGAATGAGTCGAAGCACCAAATCTCCTTCTTGAAAGGTTCTGGTTCTGACCCAACGACTGTGATAGCGACGAAGATCTTGTTGATAAATCACCGAGCGGGCAGCTGCTATGTCTCGCTCCTCATCCAACCGGTCCAAAGCGTCTTGTCGAGCCGTCTCATTGTCCGTTTCAACATAAGCCGCAACCCGAGCTGAATCGTGACGGATATCACTAGGGAGAACCGCCTCTGCTCCATAAACCATGAAGAACGGCGTGTAACCTGTCGATCTGTTGGGTGTAGTATTAATACTCCATAGCACAGATGGTAACTCTTCAACCCAACAACCCAGCGTCTTCTGCAAAGGGACCATAAGCCGGGGCTTGATGCCTCTCAAGATCTCCTGATTAGCTCTTTCTGCTTGACCATTGGATTGCGGGTGCGCCACTGAAGACACGTCAAGGCGGATGTGCTCTCGTTCGCAGAACTCTCTCATGGCACCCTTGGACAAATTGGTACCATTGTCTATGATGATACTGTGTGGAAAGCCAAATCAGAAAATCACCTTTTTGATGAACTGAACCGTGGTGGCTGCGTCACACTTACTAACAGGCTCTGCTTCCACCCACTTTGTAAATTTATCAACCGCCACCAGGAGGTGGGTCTTCTTGTCCTTGGACCTTTTGAAAGGCCCAACCATATCCAGCTCCCAGGTTGCAAACGGCCAAGTAATTGGAATCATCCTCAATTCTTGAGCCGGAACATGAGTGCGTCTTGAAAACTTTTGGCAACCATCACATCGTCGGACCAGATCTTCCGCATCAGCATGGGCAGTTAACCAATAGAAACCGTGGCGGAACGCTTTAGCCACCAGAGATTTTGAACCGGCGTGGTGACCACAATCCCCTTCATGGATCTCACGCAAAATTTCACAGCCTTCCTCAGGAGACACACAGCGTTGAAATGCTCCTGATACACTGCAATGATGCAACTTGCCATTGACGATTGTCATGGACTTGGACCGCCGTATTATTTGTCTGGCCAGAGTCTCATCCTCTGGTAACTCGCCCCGGTTCATGTACGCCAGGTAGGGAAGTGTCCAATCCGGAATGACGTGGAGTGCTGCCACCAACTGAGCCTCTGGATCAGGAACAGCCAAATCTGCTTCTCCAGGTAGTTGAACCGATGGGTTGTGTAGTATATCGAGAAAGACATTGGGCGGAACCGGTTTACGCTGTGAGCCTAGCCGGCTCAAAGCGTCCGCCGCTTCATTCTTCCGACGGTCCATGTGGTCCACCTGATAACCCTTGAAATGACCGGCAACAGTATCAACCTCACGACGATATGCCACCATGAGTGGGTCTTTAGAATCCCAAGTACCAGACACCTATTGAGCCACCAGGTCCGAGTCACCGAAGCACTTAACCCGGCTTAAGTTCATCTCTTTAGCCATTCGGAGACCATGGAGCAAGGCTTCGTACTTAGCTGCATTGTTAGTACAAGGGAACATTAAGCGGAGAACATAACAAAACTTGTCACCTCGTGGGGAAGTTAATATGACTCCAGCCCCCGAGCCCTCCAATTGCTGTGATCCGTCAAAATGGATGGTCCAATATGTGTGATCCGGCTTCTCTTCAAGGGCCTGCAGCTCCGTCCAGTCATTGATGAAATCGACAAGTGCTTGGGACTTCACCGCCGTCCGAGGCACATATTTCAAACCGTGTGGCCCAAGCTCTATAGCCCACTTGGCAATCCGACCTGTTGCTTCCCGGTTCTGGATGATATCACCCAAAGGGGCAGAGCTGACCACTGTGATGGGATGCCCTTGGAAATACTGTTTCAGCTTCCGGCTTGCCATAAAAACTCCGTATACCAGCTTCTGCCAATGCGGATATCTTTGTTTGGACTCGATAAGCACCTCGCTGATATAATAAATCGGACGCTGAACCGGGTACTCTTCGCCCGCCTCCTTCTGCTCCACCACGATAGCTACACTGACCGCACGAGCATTAGCAGCAACATACAGCAACAATGGTTCCTTGTCAATGGGAGCGGCGAGTACAAGCGGATTGGCCAATTGCCGCTTTAAATCTTCCAGCGCCTGATCTGCGGCAAAACTCCAGACGAACTGATCCATTTTCTTCAACATCGGATACAACGGGATCGCTTTCTCACCAAGGCGGCTGATAAACCGGCTCAACGCGCCAATCCGGCCAGCCAAACGTTGAACATCATTAATACATTTCGGTTTAGCCAGAGAAGTGATAGCCGTGATCTTCTCCGGATTAGCCTCAATTCCCCTGTTGGACACCAGAAAACCCAATAACTTGCCTGCTGGTAAACCAAAGACACATTTGGCCGGATCGAGCATCATCTTGTACGTCCTCAGGTTATCAAAGGTTTCCTTCAAGTCATCGACCAAAGTCTCCTTCATCCTTGATTTAACAACGATATCATCCACATAAGCATGCACATTATGGCCAATCTGTTTGTGGAGACAATTTTGCACACACCGTTGATAGGTTGCCTGGGCACTTTTGAGCCCAAAAGGCATAGATACATAGCAGAAGGCTCCAAAAGGAGTTATGAACGCCGTCTTCTCCTGGTCCTTAACTGCCATTTTGATCTGATGATAGCCGGAATATGCATCCAGGAAACATAAACGCTCGCAACCCGCTGTAGCATCAATAATCTGATCAATACGGGGGAGGGCAAAAGGATCTGCAGGACAGGCTTTATTAAGATCGGTATAATCCACACACATGCGCCAGGTGCCGTTTTTCTTAAGGACCAGCACCGGATTAGCAAGCCACTCAGGGTGGAAAACTTCAACAATGAAACCAGCTGCCAAGAGCCTGGCCACCTCTTCTCCAATAGCTTTTCGCCTCTCCTCGTTGAACCGGCGGAGGAACTGTTTCACCAGTTTGTATTTAGGATCCACATTAAGAGTGTGCTCAGCGAGTCGCCTCGGTACACCTGGCATGTCAGAAGGCTTCCACGCAAAGATGCCCCGATTCTCACGGATGAACTCGATGAGCGCGCTTTCCTATTTCGGATCCAGATTGGCACTGATGCTGAACTGCTTGGACGAATCGCCAGGTACGAAGTCAACAAGCTTAGTCTCAGCGGCTGATGTAAACTTCAGGGCCGGATCATGCTCCGTAGTAGGCTTCTTTAAAGGAGTCATATCCGTCGGATCAACATTGTCTTTGTAGTACTTGAGTTCCTCGGTGGTACAAACCGACTCTGCGTAAGCCGCATCTCCTTCTTCGCATTCCAAAGCGACCTTGCGGCTTCCGTGAACCATGATGGTCCCCTTATGACCTGGCATCTTGAGTTGCAGGTACACATAACAGGGCCGTGCCATGAATTTCGCATAGGCCGGTCTACCGAACAGGGCGTGATACGGACTTTGGATTTTCACCACCTCGAACGTCAGTGTCTCTGACCGGGAATCGTGATCATCTCCAAAGGCCACTTCCAATGCTATCTTCCCAACGGGGTATGCTGACTTGCGAGGTACCACGCCATGAAAAACCGTATTCGAAGGCCGGAGTTCTTTATCTGTTAGCCCCATTCGACGGAATGTCTCATAGTACAGGATGTTAATGCTGCTACCTCCATCCATGAGTACCTTGGTGAACTTATAACCTCCCACCTGAGGTGCCACCACTAAAGCCAGCTGACCCGGATTGTCAACCCGGGGAGGGTGATCCTCTCTACTCCATATGATTGGCTGCTCTGACTAGCGCAGATACCGGGGCACGGCCGGTTCAACAGAATTAACTGCCCGCTTCTGGACCTTCCGGTCCCGCTTGTCCAAGATAGTGGTGAATACATGATACTGCCCACTATTTAGCTGCTTTGGATTGCTCTGGTAACCCGACTGCTGTTGTTGCTGATTGTGACCACCCTGGTTATTCTAATTATGCTGATTGTTATGTCCGCTCGGGTTACCATTAAATCCTGAACCGGAATTTCCTCCACCGTGACTCGGTCCAGATCCAGAACCACCACCAGAGTCGGGGTCATACCGGAAGGCACTGGAGCTCTTGAACTCCTGCATAATATAGCAATCCTTCCAAAGGTGGTCTGCTGGTTCCTCCCTTGTCCCATGCTTTGGACAGGGCTGGTTCAACAGATAATTTAGGCGTTCCGGATTAGGACTAGGCGCTCCACTGCGGTTTTTGCCCTTACGTCGCTGGCCCCCGTTCTGCATGTTAGTATTGGCCACAAAATCCATGCTGCCATCCGCTTTACGCTTGCCTCCGCCACCGTTTCCTGCTGAGTGATGCTGCTGACCTCTGAAGTTGTCGTTCTTCTTTCCCTTCCCTGTCTTTTCATCATCAGACTCGGGATCCTTGGTACTATCAGAATCAGCGTACTTTACCAAGGCGCCCATGAGGGTCCTGTTGGGGAACGTAGTAATTTCAAAAAAATTCCTACGTACACGCAAGATCATGGAGATGCATAGCAATGAGAGGGGAGAGTGTTGTCTACGTACCCTCGCAGACCGAAAGCGGAAGCGTTATATCAACGCGGTTGATGTAGTCGTACGTCTTCACGATCCGACCGATCCAAGCACCGTTACTCCGGCACCTCCGAGTTCTTGGCACACGTTCAGCTCGATGACGATCCCCGGGCTCCGATCCAGCAAAGCGTCGGGGAAGAGTTCCGTCAGCACGACGGTGTGGTGACGATCTTGATGTACTACTGACGCAGGGCTTCGCCTAAGCACTGTGACAATATGACCTAGGTGGAATTTGGTGGCAGGGGGCACCGCACACGGCTAAGGAACGATCACGTTGATCAATTGTGTGTCTATGGGGTGCCTCTTGTCCCTGTATATAAAGGATGGAGGAGGAGGAGGCCGGCCAAGGCAAAGGTGCGGCCAGGATATGGAGTCCTACTAGGACTCCAAGTCCTAGTAGGAGTCCACCAAAAGGGGAGGAAGGGAGAAGGAATAGGAGGAGAAGGAGAGGTGGCCGGCCCCCTTTTCCCTAGTCCAATTCGGACTAGAGGGGAGGGGGGCGCAGCAGCCTTTTTCCTCTTCCCACTAAAGCCCATCAAGGCCCATTACTTCTCCCGTAATCCCGTAACTCCCCGGTACCTCCGAAAATACCCGAACCACTCAGAACCCTTCCGATGTCCAAATATAGTCGTCCAATATATCGATCTTTATGTCTCGACCATTTCGAGACTCCTCGTCATGTCCCCGATCTCATCCGGGACTCCGAACTCCTTCGGTACATCAAAACTCATAAACTCATTATAACTGTCATCGTAACCTTAAGCGTGCGGACCCTACGGTTCGAGAATAATGTAGACATGACCAAGACACGTCTCCGGTCAATAACCAATAGCGGGACCTGGATGCCCATATTGGCTCCTACATATTCTGCGAAGATCTTTATCGGTCAGACCGCATAACAACATACGTTGTTCCCTTTGTCCATCGGTATGTTACTTGCCCGAGATTCGATCATCGGTATCCAGTATCTAGTTCAATCTCATTACCGGCAAGTCTCTTTACTTGTTCTGTAATACATCATCCCGCAACTAACTCATTAGTTGCAATGCTTGCAAGGCTTAAGTGATGTGCATTACCGAGAGGGCCCAGAGATACCTCTCCGACGATCGGAGTGACAAATCCTAATCTCGAAATACGCCAACCCAACATCTACCATTGGAGACACCTGTAATACTCCTTTATAATCACCCAGTTACGTTGTGACGTTTGGTAGTACCCAAAGTGTTCCTCCGGCAAACGGGAGTTGCATAATCTCATAGTCAAAGGAACATGTATAAGTCATGAAGAAAGCAATAGCAACATACTAAACGATCGGGTGCTAAGCTAATGGAATGGGTCATGTCAATCAGATCATTCAACTAATGATGTGACCCCGTTAATCAAATAACAACTCTTTGTTCATGGTTAGGAAATATAACCATCTTTTGATTAACGAGCTAGTCAAGTAGAGGCATACTAGTGACACTCTGTTTGTCTATGTATTCACACATGTATTATGTTTCCGGTTAATACAATTCTAGCATGAATAATAAACATTTATCATGATATAAGGAAATAAATAATAACTCTATTATTGCCTCTAGGGCATATTTCCTTCAGTCTCCCACTTGCACTAGAGTCAATAATCTAGTTCACATCGCCATGTGATTTAATAGCAATAGTTCACATCACCATGTGATTAACACCCATAGTTCACATCGATATGTGACCAACACCCAAAGGGTTTACTAGAGTCAGTAATCTAGTTCACATCGCTATGTGATTAACACCCAAAGAGTACTAAGGTGTGATCATGTTTTGCTTGTGAGATAATTTTAGTCAACGGGTCTGTCACATACAGATCCGTAAGTATTTTGCGAATTCTATGTCTACAATACTCCGCACAGAGCTACTCTAGCTAATTGCTCCCACTTTCAATATGTATCTAGATCAAGACTTAGAGTCATCCAGATCGGTGTCAAAACTTGCATCGACGTAACCCTTTACGACGAACCTTTTGTCACTTCCATAATCGAGAAACATATCCTTATTCCACTAAGGATAATTTTGACCGATATCCAGTGATCTACTCCTAGATCACTATTGTACTCCCTTGCCAAACTCAGTGGTAGGGTATGCAATAGATCTGGTACACAGCATGGCATACTTTATAGAACCTATGGCTGAGGCATAGGGAATTACTTTCATTCTCTTTCTATCTTCTGCCGTGGTCGGGTATTGAGTCTTACTCAATTTCACACCTTGTAACACAGGCAAGAACTCTTTCTTTGACTGTTCCATTTTGAACTACTTCAAAATCTTGTCAAGGTATGTACTCATTGAAAAAACTTATCAAGCGTCTTGATCTATCTCTATAGATTTTGATGCTCAATATGTAAGCAGCTTCATCGAGGTCTTTCTTTGAAAAACTCCTTTCAAACACTCCTTTATGCTTTGCAGAATAATTCTACATTATTTCCGATCAACAATATGTCATTCACATATACTTATCAGAAATGCTGTAGTGCTCCCACTCACTTTCTTGTAAATACAGGCTTCACCGCAAGTCTGTACAAAACTATATGCTTTGATCAACTTATCAAAGGGTATATTCCAACTCCGAGATGCTTGCACCAGTCCATAGATGGACCGCTGGAGCTTGCATATTTTGTTAGCACCTTTAGGATTGACAAAACCTTCTGGTTGCATCATATACAACTCTTCTTTAATAAATCTATTAAGGAATGCAGTTTTGTTTATCCATTTGCCAGACTTCATAAAATGCGGCAATTGCTAATATGATTCGGACAGACTTAAGCATAGATACGAGTGAGAAACTCTCATCGTAGTGAACACTTTTGAACTTGTCAAAAACCTTTTGCGACAATTCTAGCTTTGTAGATAGTAACACTACTATCAGCGTCCGTCTTCCTCTTGAAGATCCATTTATATTCTATGGCTTGTCGATCACCGGGCAAATCCATCAAAGTCCATACTTTTGTTCTCATACATGGATCATATCTTAGATTTCATGGCCTCAAACCATTATGCGGAATCTGGGCTCATCATCGCTTCCTCATAGTTCGCAAGTTCATCATGGTCTAGTAACATGACTTCCAGAACAGGATTACCGTACCACTCTGGTGCGGATCTCACTCTGGTTTACTTACGAGATTCGGTAGTTACTTGATCTGACGTTACATGATCATCATCATTAACTTCTTCACTAATTGGTGTAGTAGTCACAGGAACAAATTTCTGTGATGAACTATTTTCCAATAAGGGAGCAGGTACAATTACCTCATCAAGTTCTACTTTCCTCCCACTCACTTCTTTCGAGAGAATCTCCTTCTCTAGAAAGGATCCATCTTTAGCAACAATTTTGCCTTCGGATCTGTGATAGAAAGTGTACCCAACAATCTCCTTTGGGTATCCTATGAAGACGCATTTCTCCGATTTGGGTTTTAGCTTATCAGGACGAAACTTTTTCACATAAGCATCACAACCCCAAAAATTTTAAGAAACGACAACTTTGGTTTCTTGCTAAACCATAGTTCATATAATGTCGTCTCAACGGATTTAGATGGTGCCCTATTTAACGTGAATGTAGCTGTCTCTAATGCATAACCCCAAAACGATGTTGGTAAATCTGTAAGAAACATCATAGATTGCACTATATCCAATAAAGTACGGTTATGACGTTCGGACACACCATTATGCTGTGGTGTTCCAGGTGGCGTGAGTAGTGAAACTATTTCACATTGTTTTAACTGAAGACCAAACTCGTAACTCAAATATTTTACCCCTGCGATCATATCGTAGAAACTTTATTTTCTTGTCACGATGATTTTCCACTTCACTCTGAAATTCTTTGAACTTTTTTCAAACATTTCAGACTTATGTTTCATCAAGTAGATATACCCATATCTGCTCAAAACATCTGTGAAGGTCAGAAAATAATGATACTTGTCGCGAGCCTTAATATTCATCGGACCACATACATCAGTATGTATGATTTCCAACAAATCTGTTGCTCGCTCCATTGTTCCGGAGAACGGCGTTTTAGTCATCTTGCCCAAGAGGCATGGTTCGCAAGCATCAAGTGATTCATAATCAAGAGATTCCAAAATTCCATCAGCATGGAGTTTCTTCATGCGCTTTACACCGATATGACCTAAACGGCAGTGCCGCAAATAAGTTGCACTATCATTATTAACTTCGCATCTTTTGGCTTCAATATTATGAATATGTGTATCACTACGATCGAGATCCAACAAACCATTTTCGTTGGTGTGTATGACCATAGAAGGTTTTATTCATGTAAACAGAACAACAATTGTTCTCTAACTTAAATGAATAATTGTATTGCAATTAACATGATCAAATCATATTCATGCTCAACGCAAACACCAAATAACACTTATTTAGTTTCAACACTAATCCCGAAAGTATAGGAAGTGTGTGATGATGATCATATCAATCTTGGAACCACTTCCAACACACATCGTCACCTTGCCCTTTAACTAGTCTTTGTTCATTCTGCAACTCCCGTTTCGAGTTACTAATCTTAGCAACTGAACTAGTACCAAATACTGAGGGGTTGCTATGAACACTAGTAAAGTATACATCAATAACATGTATATCAAATATACTTATGTTCACTTTGCCATCCTTCTTATCCGCAATCACTTGGGGTAGTTCCGCTTCCAGTGACCAGTCCCTTTACAGTAGAAGCACTTAGTCTCAGGCTTAGGACCAGACTTGGGCTTTTTCACTTGAGCAGCAACTTGCTTGCCGTTCTTCTTGAAGTTCCCCTTCTTTCCTTTTGCCCTTTTCTTGAAACTAGTGATCTTGTCAACCATCAACACTTGATGTTTTTCTTTGATTTCTACCTTCGCCGATTTTAGCATCGCGAAGAGCTTGGGAATATTTTCCGTTATCCCTTGCATATTATAGTTCATCACGAAGTTCTACTAACTTGGTGATGGTGACTAGAGAATTCTGTCAATCACTATTTTATCTGGAAGATTAACTCCCACTTGATTCAAGCGATTGTAGTACTCAGACTATATGAGCACATGCTCACTAGTTGAGCGATTCTCCTCCATCTTTTAGCTATAGAACATGTTGGAGACTTCATATCTCTCAACTCGGGTATTTGCTTGAAATATTAACTTCAACTCCTGGAACATCTCATATGGTCCATGACGTTCAAAAACGTCTTTGAAGTCCCGATTCTAAGCCGTTAAGCATGGTGCACTAAACTATTAAGTAGTCATCATATTGAGCTAGCAAAACGTTCATAACGTCTGCATCCGCTCCTGCAAAAGGTCCGTCACCTAGCGGTGCATCAAGGACATAATTCTTCTGTGCAGCAATGAGGATAAACCTCAGATCACGGATCCAATCCGCATCATTGCTACTAACATCTTTCAACACAATTTTCTCTAGGAACATATCAAAATAAACATAGGGAAGCAACAACGCGAGCTATTGATCTACAACATAGATATGCTAATACTACTAGGACTAAGTTCATGATAAATTAAAGTTCAATTAATCATATTACTTAAGAACTCCCACTTAGATAGACATCCCTCTAATCTTCTAAGTGATCACGTGATCCAAATCAACTAAACCATAACCGATCATCACGTGAAATGGATTAGTTTTCAATGGTGAACATCACTATGTTGATCATATCTACTATATGATTCACGCTCGACCTTTCGGTCTCCGTGTTCCGAGGTCATATCTTATATGCATAGCTCGTCAAGTATAACCTGAGTATTCCGCGTGTGCAACTGTTTTGCACCCGTTGTATTTGAACGTAGAACCTATCACACCCGATCATCACGTGGTGTCTCAGCACAAAGAACTTTTGCAACGGTGCATACTCAGGGAGAACACTTCTTGATAATTTAGTGAGAGATCATCTTATAATGCTACCGTCAATCAAAGCAAGATAAGATGCATAAAAAGATAAACATCAGATGCAATCAATATAAGTGATATGATATGGTCATCATCATATTGTGCTTGTGATCTCCATCTTCCGAAGCACCGTCATGATCACCATCGTCACCGGCGCGACACCTTGATCTCCATCGTAGCATCGTTGTCGTCTCGCCAATCTTATGCTTCCACGACTATCACTACCGCTTAGTAATAAAGTAAAGCATTACATCGCGATTGCATTGCATACAATAAAGCGACAACCATATGGCTCCTGCCAGTTGCCGATAACTCAGTTACAAAACATGATCATCTCATACAATAAAATTTAGCATCATGTCTTGACCATATCACATCACAACATGCCCTGCAAAAACAAGTTAGACGTCCTCTACTTTGTTTGTTGCAAATTTTACGTGGCTGCTACGGGCTTAAGCAAGAACTCATCTTACCTACGCATCAAAACCACAACGATAGTTTGTCAAATAGACTCCATTTTAACCTTCTCAAGGACCGGGCGTAGCTACACTCGGTTCAACAAAAGTTGGAGAGACAGTCTTCCGCAAGCCATCTATGTGCAAAGCACGTCGAGGGAACCGGTCTCGCGTAAGCGTACGCGTAAGGTTGGTCCGGATCGTCTCGTCCAACAATACCGCTGAACCAAAGTATGACAAGCTGGTAGGCAGTATGACTTGTATCGTCCACAACTTACTTGTGTTCTACTCGTGCAAATAACATCAAACCATAAAAACCTAGGCTCATATGCCACTGTTGGGGAACGTAGTAATTTCAAAAAAATTCCTACGTACACGCAAGATCATGGTGATGCATAGCAATGAGAGGGGAGAGTGTTGTCTACGTACCCTCGCAGACCGAAAGCGGAAGCGTTATATCAACGCGGTTGATGTAGTCGTACGTCTTCACGATCCGACCGATCCAAGCACCGTTACTCCGGCACCTCCGAGTTCTTGGCACACGTTCAGCTCGATGACGATCCCCGGGCTCCGATCCAGCAAAGCGTCGGGGAAGAGTTCCGTCAGCACGACGGCGTGGTGACGATCTTGATGTACTACTGACGTAGGGCTTCGCCTAAGCACTGTGACAATATGACCTAGGTGGAATTTGGTGGCAGGGGGCACCGCACACGGCTAAGGAACGATCACGTTGATCAATTGTGTGTCTATGGGGTGCCTCTTGTCCCTGTATATAAAGGATGGAGGAGGAGGAGGCCGGCCAAGGCAAAGGTGCGGCCAGGATATGGAGTCCTACTAGGACTCCAAGTCCTAGTAGGAGTCCACCAAAAGGGGAGGAAGGGAGAAGGAATAGGAGGAGAAGGAGAGGTGGCCGGCCCCCTTTTCCCTAGTCCAATTCGGACTAGAGGGGAGGGGGGGCGCAGCAGCCTTTTTCCTCTTCCCACTAAAGCCCATCAAGGCCCATTACTTCTCCCGTAATCCCGTAACTCCCCGGTACCTCCGAAAATACCCGAACCACTCAGAACCCTTCCGATGTCCGAATATAGTCGTCCAATATATCGATCTTTATGTCTCGACCATTTCGAGACTCCTCGTCATGTCCCCGATCTCATCCGGGACTCCGAACTCCTTCGGTACATCAAAACTCATAAACTCATTATAACTGTCATCGTAACCTTAAGCGTGCGGACCCTACGGTTCGAGAATAATGTAGACATGACCGAGACACGTCTCCGGTCAATAACCAATAACGGGACCTGGATGCCCATATTGGCTCCTACATATTCTGCGAAGATCTTTATCGGTCAGACCGCATAACAACATACGTTGTTCCCTTTGTCCATCGGTATGTTACTTGCCCGAGATTCGATCATCGGTATCCAGTATCTAGTTCAATCTCATTACCGGCAAGTCTCTTTACTCGTTCTGTAATACATCATCCCTCAACTAACTCATTAGTTGCAATGCTTGCAAGGCTTAAGTGATGTGCATTACCGAGAGGGCCCAGAGATACCTCTCCGACGATCGGAGTGACAAATCCTAATCTCGAAATACGCCAACCCAACATCTACCATTGGAGACACCTGTAATACTCCTTTATAATCACCCAGTTACGTTGTGACGTTTGGTAGTACCCAAAGTGTTCCTCCGGCAAACGGGAGTTGCATAATCTCATAGTCAAAGGAACATGTATAAGTCATGAAGAAAGCAATAGCAACATACTAAACGATCGGGTGCTAAGCTAATGGAATGGGTCATGTCAATCAGATCATTCAACTAATGATGTGACCCCGTTAATCAAATAACAACTCTTTGTTCATGGTTAGGAAATATAACCATCTTTTGATTAACGAGCTAGTCAAGTAGAGGCATACTAGTGACACTCTGTTTGTCTATGTATTCACACATGTATTATGTTTCCGGTTAATACAATTCTAGCATGAATAATAAACATTTATCATGATATAAGGAAATAAATAATAACTTTATTATTGCCTCTAGGGCATATTTCCTTCAGGTCCCCATGTCAGTACAATGGTGTTTCATCCGTCCTAACTTCAACTTCAAGGGTCCAAACCGGCAATTGCCTTCCAAGGTTATAACTGCGGTGTCCGCATTGATGCGGTCTGAGGAATGCAGAACCCGTGAGACCCTGCGCACCCAATGAGTCATTGATCTCCTTCCTCCTGGACACAGGCAGCTAAATCCACTATCGACATGGGCTGCTTACATGTGTCTTTGAAATTATTGATGATCCGGTCTCGCAACTGGGCCCACGAACCGATAGAATTGGGCGGCAGGCTTTTTAACCAAGTGCGGGCTGTCCCTTTAAGCATCATGGTGAAATATTTTGCACACGCCGCCTCATCCACATCAAGCATCTCCATGGCCATCTCGTAACTCTCCACCCATGTCTCTGGGGGTTCATCCGCCGTATAGTTCGGCACCTTGCGCGGGCCTTTAAAATCCTTAGGCAGGCGCACATTGCATAAAGCGGGGACAAGGCAAGGCACTCCCAAAGCACTAGAAGTGAGCCCCGGTTCAACCGAAGTGGTGGGACGAACCGGCGTGAACTGACGAGTCTGATACTGCGCTGCTAACTCAGCTTCCCTGCGCGCTCGGGCCCGGTCTACCACCTCCTGGGCATCGGGAACCGGATTGTTGCCACGGGGCGCTTCACGCCGCGCGTTACTTGACACAGCTGGTTTCTCCATATGCCTGCTATAACTCTGGGCCGGACGTGGGGTAGAATGAATCCGGTAACGGCTGTATGAATATGCTTCCTGTTGGATCAAAGCCGTCCTGAGGAGCTCCTTAACCCGGCGCGTCTCTATTGCCTGTAATGAATCACCTTCAACCGGAATAGCCTCCAACCGTGCCGTAGCCGCAACGAGGTTATCCATCGGATTGGAGTAGTGACCCGGAGGTGTAGGCACAGCTTGTGGTACACCAGTATTATGACGAGGCAGATCTATTAAACGGGGCTAAACCGGCGCTCCTGTCGCAGGTGCCTCCGCCCGGTTTACCACCGGCGGATTATTGATTCCCGCTTCAGGGGTGTTGAAAAGGTTCCTTCCTTCAAAAACTGAGGGCAAACGAGATCGGTACTTCCTCCTCATGACTTCCTGTGAGGCGTTCTGGTCCAGCATGATTTTATAAGCTTGTGCGTCCAAAGCGGCCCGCTCCACCGTCATCCTGACCTCTTCTGCTGCCAGATCCGCTTTGGCCTGGGTAATCTGCTCTCTCACCTTTGCGATCTCTGCGTTATGAGCATCCTGTTCCACCGGATTAGCCTCCGCCATGAGTGCAGCCAATGTGTCGAATAGATCGGATAACACTTGAGCCGGCGGGCGCACAGAGCCTCCTGCTCCTGCAGCCGTTGCTGCTGCTGAACCGGAAATCATCACTGCGGCCGTCGATGTGTGAGGTGCTGCTTGTGTATCGGCCATGAATATTCCAACCCGGTTGGGCAGATCGGAGGGGTCCGGAATACTGTCGCCATCGGAACAGCCCCCAATCCGGCCATCTTGTAGCTGATACAACGACTCAGTTTCTCCGGTCGATGACTCGTCGCCAGAGTAAACGACGGTTTCACCACCAGATCCTGATCCGTCCTCATAGCTTCCTCCATGGATGACTCCCACGAAGGCACGTTTCACGGCCGGTTTAACCCGGGCAGGTCGTGCACGCTGAGCTGTCTTGACGAGGTCGGTGCAGGTGTCCAGCTCAGGGCCTGGTTCACCGATCTTGCCGATGAAGACATGTATGCCACCAAAGGGGACTCGGTACCCGTACTCAATTGAGCCGGCCTCGGGGCCCCAGCCTGCGTTGTCGATGTAGATCTTGCCACGACGACTCTTGGTCATCCGGCCCACGGCGTATCCCTCGAGTCCTTCAAAGCGGCCCTCCAAGAACTTGAAACCATCGTGTGATAGCCCCACGGTGGGTGCCAACTGTCGTGGGTTTGTCACGGCAGATGTCCTAGCGAAAGGACTTAGTCGTGGAGCCATCGCAACGGGTTAACTCGAAGGGGTTAAAGCGGACAAAGGGACACAGGGAGTTTATACTAGTTCGGCCCCTTCGATGAAGGTAAAAGCCTACGTGTAGTTTGTGATGGAATTGATGGGGTTTCGATGACTAGGGAGCAAACAAGCTTCGCCTAGGCCTCGAGTTATGGTTGTTTGTCTTTGAACCGCTATCGGGTCGTCCCCTTATATACACGGGTGACACCCGTCGGTTCATAGAGTCCCAATCTCCGGTTTATACTCGTATCCGGGTTGGTCTCTCCCTATTCCTAACTTATAATACAAGTTCATATACACGCCGGTTTACGGCTACAAATACTGAACCGACTATGGCCTTGGGCCTTTGTCTAGCCTCTGGGCTTTAACACCTTTGGACTACTGATGAAGTTAACCCGGCCCAGGTAGGCCGGTTTACGCCCAGTAGTAATATCCCCAACAGATAGGTAAGTGGCCCAGGTACTCTCTCTCTCTCTCTCTCTCTCTCTCTCTCTCTCTCTCTGATTTTCTAATTTTTGTTTCTGTTTTCTATTTTCTGCAGTATGTTTTGATTTAGTAAAAATACTAAACCATTTGTTGAAATGCTGAAATTAATTGTGGGCACCTGTGGATTTGTTTCCAACAACCCTCATTTAATTTCACAATTATTTGAGCACTTAAAATATGTATAGTATTTAAATTCCCAAATTCAAATACAATATGGGTTATTCAAAAATCCAGAATGGCCTAAAAATATTGCCATCATTTTTGGCAGAGGTTTTCACCTTTATAAAAAATCATGAACATTTTCAAAGGGCATTTTGGGTTCATTTAAAATATTGTTTATTTGAACCTAGTTGAATTCATTTAGTGCTAGGGTTTATCAGTCCCCATTTCAAGTTTAACTAAAATTTAGACATGATGCATGGATGCTTGTGCCACCAATTACAAACAACTCTAGGGCTGTGACAATTTTAGAGGGTACAGGTAGTACGAGCTATCCTGACAAAAGTGGTCTTCGCCTGCTAAAGGCTCTGGTGATGATGCCGTCTTGGGCTCCCAGGTGACCTCCGCCTTGCCGTCCTGCTGGTCTCGGTCTCATTGAACTGATATGGAAACCTTTGCTAGATGCCTCGGTACTCCGCGCCTGCGCCTGCCTCCTTAGCACCAAAGAGGAAACAAGGACGCTGTGCGCCCTGGCACCCGCCTGGCGCCTGCCTGGTGTCGATCGTCATGGCTCGCGTCACGAGAGCCTTGCGAGGTTTGCCCCGCCTTGATATCTCCGCTCCTCGTGAGCCTGCCTGGCTAGGCCGCTCCTGGGGAGGTCTTGCGTCGTCTGCCTCGCAAGGCTTGGCCCCTCGCGAAGGTCTTGATTGCCTTGTTGATGAAGATGGGTCGTACGGCCCACTAGCTAAGCCACGCCGTGGGCGCAGGCAGGCAAGTCTGGGGACCCCCATTCCCAGAACGGGGACAGTAGCCCCCGGGCCCAAGGTGCGCTCAGGCTTGGCTTCGAGGCGAAGCCAAGGGTCAAATACGGAGCGTTGCGGGCCCCAAAAGCCTGAGGCCTCGGTTGATGCATGGCAGTTGATTGGATGTGGTCGTCTCCGCTTCCCCATGCTACCTCGACAACTGCTCGATTTGACAAAAGGCTGGCGTAGACAGCGCTTACCTCTGCTGCTTCTTCCTTGCCTCGCTCCAGATTCCCTTTCTCACTTCTCGCCACCGGTATCTCCAGATCTGCTCCAATCTTGTTCTGCACGCACGTTAGATGGCGACGCGCAAGGACCAGTCCTCCTCACCGCCGGCTTGGTACGAGCCAGCTCTTGAAGCGCCCACTGTCACAGAAAAGAGCCTCGCCTCCATGCGCCTGCTGACGGCGGGGGAGAGCAACGAATGGGGGAAGACGGAGCTTTGGCTCGCCTCCGACGTACTGGAGCCTGAGGGGAGCACCTTTTTCCCCTTCTTCTCGAGCAGCGTTGCCGTCGGGTTGGTTCCTCCCTTCTCTGATTTATTTTATGAGGTCCTCGACCATTACGGGCTGCAGGCGCTGCACCTCCATCCCAACTCTACCCTCCTCCTGTCCATCTTCGCCTACTACTGTGGGGCGTATCTGGGCGTGATGTCGTTCGTGGCGCTCCCACGCCACTTCTTCCTTCTTCGCGTCAGCGATGGACACGTCTCCGGGTGCGCCAACTTCATCGCGTCCAGCAAGGCCAACTCGATCTCGAGCACCGGGAAGAGGGCCGACAACATTTGGGCCAAATGGGTCATGATGGACGCTAAGCGCGCCCATCCGCGCCTGGTACTGCCGACGGAGGCGCCCCAGTCCAACAAAGGGTGGCTCCGCGCAGAGCTTGCCGACGAGCGGGCATTGCCGGTGTTGGCGCAGATGCAGGCGGACCTGAAGCCTGGCAACGCGAAGGCAGCGAAGGTCACAGGGGCCATGCTCCTGAGGGAGTTCCTGGTGTTGCGCGTCGCACCACTTCAGGCGCATGCGCGTCCCTTGTGGGAGCTCAGGGATGATGAAGACAAGACCCGCCTGAGACAGGGGGCCCTTCCTGGTGCCGAACTGGCCGCTGTCCTGCGCCTCCTGGTTGGGGAGACCCAGGTGTACCTGCCGAGCATCTTCACTCCTTTGTTCCTGCGCGATGACTGGGAGCCATTTGTGGTTTCCAGGCCGACCTTCGACGCACGCGGGCTGGTGCCTCCAGCGCTCGCAGGAGCTTCCGCAGCACCGAATCCGGTGGAGGTGTCCTCTAACGAATCCTGCGGGGAGGAGGAAGAAGATCTGGACTCGGAGAAGACTCTGGAGGAGGTGGGGGAGACTTCTCCTTCGAGCAAGGCCGAGATCCTCCGCGCCCTTCCTAACGACGCTGAGGCCGACACTCGTCAGGAGGAGAGGGAGCAACCTCTCATCCCGACAAGAGGTAGGTCGTCATTGGTTCCTCGGGATGCCGCCTCCATCTTGATGCCTCCTGGGGCCGGCTCGGGCCCTTCTGCCGCCGGGGCCCGTGCTCCCACTTCTCAAGCCCCGACGCTGTCAGGCTTCAAGCTCCCCAAGTGGAAGGTGGAATACGTCGTGGTGGATCGGTAAGAGCCTTGAGCTTCGTCTTGTCCCTGCTTGTATTCGTCATTTCCTGACGTTCACCCTTGGTTGATCAGGCCGGTGCCTTCGGCGAAGAAAAGGAAGGAGGATGCAACGGCCACACCTCCCTTTGTAGGGAAAGGAGGCAGCAGCACTCGCACTTCCCCAACCCGCTTGCCCTCGCGTGGCCAAGAAGAGCATCACCGTTTGGAATCAGCCCCCATGCCCCCACTGGCTCTGGAGGTGCCAGTGTCTGGCTTGGCTGGAGAGGTCCCGACTGCTCCGGAACCCGCAGCCTCCCAGGCCTTGGTGACGACGCCGCTTCCTCCCACTGCCGCACCTCCACTCCTAGGTTCTTCTGCTCCTGCTACTGTCTTGGAACGCGCTCTTTCGGAGAAGACCCACTTGCAGGTAGATCTCCTGAGCACGGACCCGCGCATGGTGGCCGAGCTTTTGGAGCTGGCCTCTGGCTGGCTTCACTCCGACTTGGCGGTTTGAGCCAGGCCACGGCATCTTCCGAGAAGGAGAAGCAGAGTGCCGCCAACACAGCTGCCGATCGTGAGGCGGCGCTAAAAGACGCTAAGGTCGCCTGCGTCCGCTGCCAAGAACGTGAGGACGAGTTGCAGAGCCTGCGCGACAAGCACGCCGAAGAAGCGTGCGGCCGCTTGGCAAAGGAGGAGGAGGTGAAGGCCCGAGAGGACACCGTCAAGAACTGTGACGCTGAGCTGGCGGAGTTGGGGAAGACACAGGCCGCTGAGCACAACCGGTTGGAAGAGCTGGAGCGGAAGGTGAAGGCGAGGGAGGCCGACCTTGACGCCAAGGCGCGGGTCCTAGCCGAAGACCGCGTGGCTTTTGCCGACCTCGAGGAGAGATTTCGCAAGGCACTGAAATCGCTCTACGAGCACGGCCTGGAGAAGTCGTTGTCCACTAATGAGGACAGCCCCACAACATGCATCATGCATCAGGCCTCGTGGAGGCGTTTAGACTTTTCATTTGGTATTGTGAGGACAATATGTTTGTAATATTTTCTTCGAGATTTTGTGCTTTCCTTCCTATTTGCTTCGTGTTCTGCGTCGGCAGAGCCCGGCCCCGCGCATACCTCAATCGCCATTGGGCCGACCAGAGACTAGGACGGATCAAGGAGTGAGGGGCTACGTGACCAGTTAGGCTCCTGAGTCGCGATGCTCAGGAGTCCCCCTTGACGCGCGAACAACATATACGGAGAGTCCGCGAGGATAGGTTAATGTTCTACGTCGGCAGAGCCCGGCCCCGCGCATACCTCAACCGCCATTGGGCCGACCAGAGACCAGGACGAACCAAGGAGTGAGGGGCTACGTGACCAGTTAGGCTCCTGAGTCGCGATGCTCAGGAGTCCCCCTTGACGCGCAAACAATTTCCATACCTGTCCTTGCCGAGGCCTCGGGAGGGGCGTGCGACGACCAGGTCCGGGAGACCTGGTTAGGTGGCGTGCGCTTGGGCGTGACCCGAGCGCAGCCCCTAGGTCTAGGAGACCTAGTTGGGTGGCGTAGGCTTGGGCGTGACCCGAGCGCAGCCCCCGTGCCTAGCCCCCTCGCGCGGCTCTCCTGAGGGGAGGCGTTGCAGTGAGGCCGGACGCTGAGCTCTAGGGCTCCCTGAGGTTGGTGTGACCATGAAGCCACCCTTAGTTGTTTATCACCAGTGCGGACCATAGTGCTTCCGCTTGTGCACGGGCATAGCCACTCCTCGGCAGTGTCGACGGCCAGCGCGGAGCATGGTGCTTCCACTTGTGTGTGGGAGGGGTGGCCCCCTCCGGGAGGAGCCCCCGGGGCATGTACAGCCCCGCCCTAACACGTGGCTTGCACGGCAAGGCTGTGAGGTGTATCTGGGCACTCGTGAGCCAGCGCGGGACTCACGAGGCCATACCTCAAGGCGTGTTGTGCCTGGTCTTGAGTCTTGATGGCTGTATGTTCCTGCAACTCGGTTAGGTGCAAGCACTCTACGTCCTCAGGTCCCGGCCCTCGAGCGAGCTCAGCCGCCGCTGGTATGCCAGGTCGCGATGCCATGGTTAAGGCCAGGGGGTGAGGGCTGGAGAGCCAGTAAGAGCTCCTGAGGCGCGATGCTCAGGATCCCCCCTTTTAACGCACAAGCGAATTACACGGGGTGAATGGACCTATGGTGGGTGGCGATCGAGCAGGTGAATATCATAGGTAGACTAAGCATGGAAGGCAAATCAGCTTGGGTTAATGCAGAAAGATACATGCCACTGGGCAGGCCTAAGCGGCTTGGGGATGATGCAGCCCGAGGGCGCCCCCAGCAAGATAAGCTAAAGACATAAGAAAAGGATACACACCAAAGGGACGGACCCACCCAGCCTGGGAATAGTGCAGCCCGAGGGGCGCTCCGAGCTAAATGAACTTGGAAAATGTCACCTGGTTCCGTCGACGAAGAAGAGTTGGTGCAGCTGAAGGAACACGGCGAAGGAATGGCTCCTCACGAGCCATCGGGGCCCTGAGCCTCGAGAGGCTCCGGGGGTTCAGGAGGTTCCTTGAGTACCATATCCATCTCCGCCAGGACGGCGTGGTGCCTGGCCTCCTGAGCTGCCATGATGCCCCGCATGTTGCGCTGATAGGCTGATGACACGCTCGGCAGGCCAAGGGGCATGCGAACGTAGTTGTGTAGTGGACCCTCGCAGCGTCTCGCGCGCGAAGGCCAGAAGAGCTCCTGAGATGCGGCCATGTTGAGCCTTGGAACGTCAATGTAGACACGCATCCCGACATCCTCGCCTGGATGGGGAGCTGCACCTCGTGAGCGGCGGTCGCCGCGCTTGGCCCTTGCGTCTTGCAGTTCCTGAGTGGTCTTGGTGATGAACTCCTGAGCGGTGGGTGCTCCCTTTCCTGTGATCTCCTGAGGGAAACATGTTGCGAAGCACGCCTCCAAGTGGTGCCCAAGCGCCTCCCTCGTGATGTGGGCAAGATCCGAGGCCTTCCAGAAGAAAGCCCCCAAGCCCTGCCCAAGGAGGGCGCCTGGCGTGCCTTCCTATGCGATGGAGGGAGGCACCCTTGGAGCGGGCGTTGATCCTGACGAGGTTCCAGCTGTGATGCCACCCTCTTGAGGCCCGGCACGGCGCAGCTGCTTCTTCTTGGGGATGGCCTCTGGAGGGCCCTCACTTTTGCTGTCCGGGTCGTCGATCGCTGCGGCCTGGAATGCGCGCTCGAGGGAACACACCACATCTCTTTCTTCACATGGGACCATGATGACTCCGCCGCTTTCCGGCATCTTGAGGACGTTGTAGCCGTGGTGGGTGACGGCCATGAACTTGGCCAGGGCTGGATACCCGAGGATGGCGTTGTACGGCAGACGGATGTGCACGACGTTGAAGTCAATGAGCTCGGTGCAGTAGTTCTTGCGTTCCCCGAAGGTGACAGGGAGGCGGACCTGCCTAATCGGTGTGGTGGAACGGTCGGTCACTCCTGAGAAAGGCTTGGTAGGCTGAAGCTGGTCATAGGGTACTTGTAGGTTGTCGAATGTGTCGACGGACAGGACGTTGAGCCCGGCGCCACCGTCGATGAGGGTCTTGGTAACTTGCACGTTGCTGATGACTGGTGAACAAAGCATCAAGAGGGCGCCAATGGTGGCTGCGCACTTGAGCTGGTCTGCCGAGTTGAAGGTGATGGCGCACTGGGACCCCCTGAGCGGGCACATGGCCTCGAGCTTGGGGAGGACGGCATCCACTTCACGAGCAAACTGTTTAAAGATGCGCTACGAGGCTGGGGCCTGAGCTCTGCCCAAGATGCGGGCTATAGCACATGGCTCCTGGAAACCCCCAGCCCCTCGTCTTGGTGGTGGTCGTCGTTCCTACTTGGCTGTGGCGGCAGCGGGGGAAGACCGGCGTTGCCCTGAGGACGGTCCTCACGAGGCTGGTCTCTCCAGGCGCCCTCGCGAGGATGATCCTGCCAGCGGTCCTCGCAAGGACGGTCGTGGCACTCCTGGCGTGGGCCATGATCATCCCAGCATGAGCCACCACATCCTCCTCCTCGGCCGTAGCCACGGTCGCTGCGTTCGGGGTGTCGACCAAAGCGTCCTTCACGGATGGCTCTGAGCTCTTGACAGTCACTGGTGCTGTGGGTGTTCAGGTTGTGGAAGGCACAAAACGGCCGGCTATTCTTGGATGACTCGGGCTGATCTCTGCCCCGCTTGGTGTCGGGCTCTGCTGCGAGCACGGCCGCTTCCTTGCGCTTCATGTCCTTGGCCTTGGCCTTCTTCTCCTCTGCGCCCATAGCTGGAAGCTCGAGGAGGGAAAGGCGCCCCTCCTCAGCTCTTGCGCACTTGGTTGCCAGGTTGAACAGCTCCTGAGATGTGCACAGCTCCTCGTGGATACCGAGCTCTTCCTTCATCTTGATGTCACGGACGCCGTCGGAGAACGTGGAGATGATGGCCTCGTCCGTGACCTTGGGGATCTTGAGGAGAGTGTTGTTGAAGCGCTGGATGTACTTCTGGAGGGTCTCTCCTGGTTGTTGCTTGATGCCGCACAGTTACCCGCGGCAGGCGGGCGGTCATGGGTGCCCTGGAAGTTGGCAATGAAACAGTCGCGCATCTCGTCGCGGGAGGAGACCGAGCCGTGTGGCAGGTTCAGGAGCCAGGAGCGGGCACCATCCTTGAGAGCAATAGGGAACCAGTTCGCCATGACTTTCTCATCGCCATTAGCTGCTTCGATGCTCAGCTTGTAGAGCTGGAGGAACTCCATAGGATCTGTGGTGCTGCCATAGCGAGGGGGCAGATCCGGCTTGAACTTGCCCGTCCAAGCGACGCTACGCAGCTCGGGGGTGAAGGCACGCTAGCCGGCCGTGGTCGTCGGGGCCCGCCTCAGAGCTGGAGCTTGGTATTGATGAGGTCCATGTGCCGCCACCGCAGGCAGCGCGCGGTCTTGACGAGGCGGCACGGGGAGCGCAGGTGCAGCTTCTCGCGGCCGAGGGATTTCTTGGCAGCTCCTCTCTTCGCGCGCGGGCACCGGGCATGGTGGATCTCGTCGTGGGGCCGCGCGCCTTTGCGCCAAGGCGCGATCTTGGGGTAGAGGTGGTGGAGGTGTGCCATGAGCCACGTCGCCCGTGGCTGGCGGAGGGTGAGGCAGAGAGAGGGACGGCGCCAGGGAGCCCCTTGCTGTGCGGACGAGCTCGTCGACGCGGTCGAGCCAATTGAAAGCACAAGTGCTCCCCAGGTGGTTTTGGTAATTAATGTCAACATATCTCTTGTTGGACTAACGTTTCTATCTAGCATGTTTCAGATAAGTTCAACAATGGAGTGGCATGGACTAAAGGTTGTGGGAACTCCTTCAAGATGCTAAGGACAAAGGATTGGCTAAAGCTTCAAGCTCAAGACTCTTCATTTTACATTTTTAGTGATCCAAGATCACATTGAGTCTATAGGAAAAGCCAATACTATCAAGGAGGGATGAGGTGTTGCTTAATGAGCCTCTTGCTTCATGTGCTTAATGATATGGTCCAAAAACCCTCAGCTACTTTCCCATATCCACATATGACCTAAACCCTAAGCCAAAATCGGACCTACAGATTCTTTCTATCCGGCGCCACCGAGTTTCACATGTCATAGCCACTGCCACAAACCCTAGCAAATCGGTTTCACCGACAGGGATCTCAGTCTCACCGAGATGGGATTGTAATCTCACTGTGTATGTCCATTACCAAAATCGGTCTCACCGAGTTTGTGCAATCGGTACTACCGAGATTACAATGCAAACTCTCTGGTTAACTTATTACCAAAATCGGTCCAACCGAGTTTAGTAATCGGTCCCACCGAGTTTGCCTGACCAACTCTCTGGTTAGCTAATTACCAAATCGGTCTCACCGAGTTTGTGTAATCGGTCTCACCGAGATTACGTTATGCCCTAACCCTAACCATATCGGTCCTACCGAGTTGCATATCAGTCCCACCGAAAATCCCTAACGGTCACTAGGTTTACTATTTCGGTCCGACCGAGTTTGTTGATTCGGTCCCACCGAGATTGGTAAATTGTGTGTAACGGTTGGATTTTGTGTCGAGGCTATATATACCCCTCCACCTCCTCTTCACTCGTGGAGAGAGCCATCAGAACACATCTACACTTCCAACTCATATGTTCTGAGAGAGAACCACCTACTCATGTGTTGAGACCAAGATATTCCATTCCTACCATATGAATCTTGATCTCTAGCCTTCCCCAAGTTGCTTTCCACTCAAATCTTCTTTCTACCAAATACAAATCCTGTGAGAGAGAGTTGAGTGTTGGGGAGACTATCATTTGAAGCACAAGAGCAAGGAGTTCATCATCAACACACCATTTGTTACTTCTTGGAGAGTGGTGTCTCCTAGATTGGCTAGGTGTCACTTGGGAGCCTCCGACAAGATTGTGGAGTTGAACCAAGGAGTTTGTAAGGGCAAGGAGATCGCCTACTTCATGAAGATCTACCGCTAGTGAGGCAAGTCCTTCTTGGGCGATGGCCATGGTGGGATAGACAAGGTTGCTTCTTCGTGGACCCTTCGTGGGTGGAGCCCTCCATGGACTCGCGCAACCATTACCCTTCATGGGTTGAAGTCTCCATCAACGTGGATGTAGGATAGCACCACCTATCCGAACCACGGGAAAAATGTCCTTGTCTCCAATTGCGTTAGAATTCTCCAAACCCTTCCCTTTACATTCTTGCAAGTTGCATGCTTTACATTCCGCTGCTCATATACTCTTTGCATGCTTGCTTGATATGTATTGTGTATGTTGAAATTGTGCCTAAAACTCCACTCAGACCGAAAAAGGTTAAAAATTGAAACTTTAGCACTAAGTGTCTAATCACCCCCCCTCTAGACACACCTACTTCTAAATCCTACAAGTGGTATCAGAGCTTTGGTCTCCATTGCCTTGGTTTAATCACCATTGGAGGAAGATGTATGTGTCTACTTTAGGGAGTCTTAGACATAGAGTGCCTATTCTTGATGGAGAGTATTTTCATGAGTGGAAAAATGAGATTCTTGTAATTTTCAATCAATATCATTTGAACAAGTATATTGCTAGTCCTTGTGCTCCTCATGTTGATCCTATGCATCCCACCCTAGATGAAGATATTGACATGATTCGCAATCTTAGAACCGTTGAGCTCATCATTAGAGGATTGCCCAAAAACTTGATTCCTAGTTTACCTACTCTTAATTGTGCCTATACTATATGGAAATTTCTTGAGGAACGATTCCCCGATTATTTCTTGAAAAATTTGGATGAAATTCTCCATAAATCTATTGCCTTGAGTAAAATGAACTCTAGTGAACCTAGTTTTGGTGATTGTCTATTTGAGCTTACTAATCTCATGCATGCTAAAGGAAATGTTGGAATCATTAGTGATATTATATCCAAAGCTATAAGAATTCATAAAAGTGACCACTTTGATGATCATTTATCTAATGAATCACTCTCTCTAGGAAATGATGAGTCACAAGATCATGTTGAACATGGATACTACGATGAGAATGATGATAGTGACTTCGATCTTGATGATGCAATGAGACACTTTGGTCTTATGGCTAATCTTCGGGGATATGTGTCAGGAGGAAAGGAATGGGTTCTCGACAGTGGATGTACTGATCATATGACCAGAGACGAAGAGATGTTCCGTGAGCTTGCTGAAAATGACGGCCCTCGAAAATATGTCACTTTTGGTGATAATTCAAAGGGTAAGGTGGTTGGCCTTGGTAAGGTGGCCATCTCACACAATAGCTCCATTCAAAATGTCATGCTCGTTGAATCTCTTGGCTACAACTTACTTTCAGTATCTAGACTTGCTGATTTCGGTTTGAATGTCCTATTTACTGAGGTAGATTGCCAAGTGTTTCGTCGAGACAATCATAAAATGGTTTTTACCGATATACGTAGAGGTGACCTTTACATTGTCGATTTCTCTAAAAAGTCACAACCTAAAACTTGCTTTATTGCTAAATCCTCAAAAGGTTGGTTGTGGCATAGACGACTAGGTCATGTTGGCATGAGAAACCTTGACAAGCTTATTAAAGGAAATCATATCCTTGGAGTTAACGATGTCATATTTGATAAGGATAGACTTTGCAGTGCTTGTCAAGCAGGTAAACAGGTTGGAGGAAGGCATCCCGTGAAGAACATCATGACCACAAGGAGGCCACTCGAGCTATTTCATATGGATCTTTTTGGTCCCAATGCCTACAAGAGTCTCGGTGGAAATTCTTTTGGTCTAGTTATAGTCGATGATTTTTCAAGATTTACGTGGGTGTTCTTTCTTGATGATAAATCGCAGGTCCAAAAGATCTTCAAAAACTTCACTAGGAAGGCCCAAAATCAGTTTGACATGAAGATCAAGAAGGTTCGGAGTGACAACGGAACGGAGTTCAAGAACGCAAATGTGGACACCTTTCTTGATGAAGAAGGGATTTCACACGAGTTCTCGGCTACGTATACACCTCAACAAAATGGAGTTGTTGAGAGGAAGAACCGGACGCTCATCGAAATGGCGAGAACGATGCTTGATGAGTACAAGACGCCGAAGCACTTTTGGGCAGAAGCGGTTGAGACAGCTTGTCATGCAACAAATCGCTTGTATCTTCACAAGCTACTCGGCAAGACGGCATACGAGCTCCTCACCGGTAACAAACCCCAAGTTGGATACTTTCGAGTATTCGGCTCAAAGTGCTACATTCTTGATAAGCATCGTCATTCAAAGTTTGCTCCTAAATCTCATGAAGGTTTCCTACTTGGTTATGGCTCAAACTCTCACACTTACCGTGTCTACAACAATTTCACCCGAAAGGTTGAAGAGATGGTAGATGTGAAGTTTGATGAATCTAATGGCTCGCAAGTAGAGCAATTGCCAATTGATGTAGGAGACAAAGACCCTTCAGAAGCAATCCAAGACTTGTCCATTGGCAAAGTTTGTCCAACGAAGGTGAAGCAGAGTACTTCATCCGTCCATGTGGAAGCCTCTACTTCACGACAAGATGAACCAAGAATCGACACGGAGGCATCCACAAGTGGGACACACCAAGATGAAGAAAACGAGGAAATGCATCAAGATGAACATCAACAACTTCCTTCTCCACCACGACAAGAGAACGACAACGTCAACAATGAAGAAGACCAAGAAGAAGAACAAGATGAAGAAGATGTTCAACAAAGACCCAAGCAAAAGCTTTCACGAGTTCGAGCAAGAATTGCCAAAGATTATCCCGTCGAGCAAATCTACAATGATATTCAAACTGGGAGAATTACTCGCTCAAAAACTCGTTTAGCTAACTTTTGTGAAAACTATTCATTCATCTCTAGCATTGAACCTATGAAGGTTGAAGAAGCATTGGAAGACCCGAACTGGATAAACGCTATGTACGAAGAGCTACACAACTTTGAGAGAAACCAAGTTTGGACATTGGTTGAGAAGCCCGACAACAACCACAACATCATTGGTACCAAATGGGTGTTTCGCAACAAGCAAGATGAAGATGGACAAGTGGTTCGCAACAAGGCACGTCTCGTCGCCCAAGGGTACACACAAGTCGAAGGTATGGACTATGGTGAGACATATGCTCCCGTTGCTAGACTTGAGTCCATTCGCATCTTACTTGCCTATGCTAATCATCATAACATCACCTTGTACCAAATGGACATTTAAAGTGCTTTTCTAAATGGTGAAATAGAGGAGGAAGTTTATGTGAAAAAACCTCCCGGATTTGTCAATCCTAAAAAACCAAATCATGTTTACAAACTTCACAAAGCCCTTTATGGTCTTAAACAAGCTCCTAGAGCATGGTATAAATGCTTGACCAAGTTCCTTATTGCAAGTGGTTTTGAAATTGGAAAAATTGATTCCACACTTTTTACTAAAAGGGTTAATGGAGAACTATTTGTATGCCAAATTTATGTTGATGATATCATATTTGGATCAACTAACCCTCGGAAAGCTTATGTCGGAGAAATTTGAGATGTCTATGATGAGTGAACTCAAATTCTTCCTCGGTTTGCAAATAAAGCAAACTAAGGAAGGTACATTTGTCTCTCAAACGAAGTACACCAAAGACTTATTCAAGAAGCTCAATATGCAAGAATGCAAAGGTATGCCTACACCAATGCCTACTAGTGGACATCTTGATTTGACCAAAGATGGTGAACCAGTTGATTAAAAGGTTTATCGCTCTATGATTGGTTCATTGTTATACCTATGTGCTTCACATTCCGACATTATGCTAAGTCTGTGCATGTGTGCACGATATCAAGCTGCTCCTAAAGAATGTCATCTTAAAGCGGTGAAAAGGATAGTGAGATACCTAATTCATACACCAAATTTTGGCATTCGGTATCCTAAGAGGTCCTCTTTTGATCTTGTTGGCTATTCCGACTCGGTTTATGCCGGAGACAAGGTTGATAGAAAGTCCACTTCGGGTACTTGTCAATTTCTTGGTAGATCTCTTGTGTCTTGGTCTTCCAAGAAACAAAACTCGGTATCCTTATCCACCGCTGAAGCGGAATACATTGCCGCTGGTTCATGTTGTGCTCAATTACTTTGGATGACCCAAACTCTTAAAGGTTATGGGATCTATGTGAAACATGTTCCATTGCTTTGTGACAATGAAAGTGCTATCAAAATTGGACATAATCCTGTACAACATTCTCGAACTAAGCATATTGAAGTTCGTCATCATTTCATTCGAGATCATGTTGCTAAGGGTGACATTGATCTTAAGCATGTTCGCACCGATAAGCAATTAGCGGATATATTCACTAAACCATTTGATGAGAAAGTGTTTTGCAGGTTGAGAGGAGAATTGAACATTATTGATGCTTCGAACTTGGAGTAGAAACTCCATTGGATACATGCAAGACATGAGCTTATGGCTAATCCATGATATATCTCTTATGATGACTATCTTATGTCTTGGATATTTTTGTACCTTGCATGTTATCTAACCCATGTAGGCACTTGGTGGAATCTAATTCTATGAGATTGCAACTTACTCACATCTTGAGCAATCTCTACATCACCAAGTCTCTACACAACGGTGGTTGATGACAAGGAAGCACGAAACCATTCGAACATATCCTTTGACAAATTCTATGTTGAGCTTCATGATTGTCATTTTTGGATATACAAGTGCTTTCCCTTGCAAGAACTAACCCATGTAGGTAGATGACCTCAAATTCCAAGTGGTGCTCCCAACTCTTGATGAGCTACATCAACCTTGAGCACCCACACAAGTTCCACTACATGAGCAAGACCCACACCACCACCCAAGGTATGATATTCCATCTTAGAGAAGTTTTACTCCCAGTCATGAGTCAAAGCAACTCAACAAGATGAGAGTACATCAAGATGCTTAAACAAAAAATGGTAACCCCATTTAGAGCTTAAACAATGAGTATGACCTGTGATCAAGTGTTCTCACTTGACTCCTAAGTCAATATACTCTAACATAGGTGACTATGTCACCGCCCAACTCTAGATGAAGTTCTCTTGTGTTCTTTTCTGTGTTATTGCATTTGTCTCATGCATATTTATTTGTTGTCTCTTTTTCAAAAAAAAGAACTTCATCTAGATCTTTCAGTTTCTTCTCTTTTTCTGTTTTTTCTTTGTTCTGCATTTTCTGCATCCAATTCCTTGCAAATCTTTCAGTTAATTCATTGCAAATCTTTGTGAGATCCTATTTGACTAGTGAGCTGAGGTGACAAGTGTTTTCTGTGTGATGAACTCGATTTCACCGAATTGTAGTTTTCGGTCCAACCGAATCCTTTCGGTACCACCGAAACATGCCAACTCGGCGCCACCGACTTCACAACAGGAAAAACAGTTTGCCACTTGTTCTATATTTCTTCTGATCCAGCTCCACTCAATGAATCTTTTCCTCTACAAGCATAACAGTTTTATCCACTGCTTTGTGCTGAGTCTCAAGGACCAAACCCATTCGACGGATTCCAGAAAAACCTACTTGGAAATTGATGTCAAAGGGGGAGAGAGAGATCACATCAAAGCTTATCACCTACAAAGGAGAAAGTATTAAGGGGGAGAAAGAGATCTCCAGGGGGAGAGAATACTCAAGGATCCCAGATGCTTGATGTTCAAGAGGAGAGATGCCACATGTCTTTTTGGGGGAAAGACATGTTCATATGTGCTTATTTGCATTAAGTTCTATTCATTTATATCTTTCAGCTCTGATTTTCTATTCCCTATCTTCTCCCAATATCCCATGTCAGATTCAGGGGGAGCAAGACATCTAAGGGAAAGAAATCATTCAAATTCATTGCATATCTTTACTCTTGGGGACATGTCTAATCCAATGTGGTACCTTGTACTCACTCTCTACATGTCATCCCAGTCTTAGTATTCTTGTGGTTTATTTTGTTTGCTCTGGCTAGTGGATGTACCTGTGTTATCTAACCTTGTTTGTGCAGGTTCATTCCATCCTAAGCCAACTCAAAACTACAAGGTAAGTATATGCATCAAAATCATGAGTATGAGGAATTCTTGCGTATGTACATACTGTTTGCAAGAAGGACTCATAAGCATGAAGGTATTTCTCTTAATAATCTTCTGCTCTGATGCATATGGCCAAGATACATGTAACACATTGCCTACTCTGTCATGATTATGCTCTCACATGCCTCTATATTTTATATTCACATGATTGCATACATGTTGGGGGAGCTTATGTTTGTTACATGTCCTACCAAAGCTTTACTCGCTATTCTTTGTATCTTTATCTAAAGCTTTGATGTATGTTGCCATCAATTACCAAAAAGGGGGAGATTGAAAGCACAAGTGCTCCCCAGGTGGTTTTGGTAATTAATGTCTACATATCTCTTGTTGGACTAACGTTTCTATCTAGCATGTTTCAGATAAGTTCAACAATGGAGTGGCATGGACTAAAGGTTGTGGGAACTCCTTCAAGATGCTAAGGACAAAGGATTGGCCAAAGCTTCAAGCTCAAGACTCTTCATTTTACATTTTTAGTGATCCAAGATCACATTGAGTCTATAGGAAAAGCCAATACTATCAAGGAGGGATGAGGTGTTGCTTAATGAGCCTCTTGCTTCATGTGCTTAATGATATGCTCCAAAAACCCTCAGCTACTTTCCCATATCCACATATGACCTAAACCCTAAGCCAAACTCGGACCTACAGATTCTTTCTATCCGGCGCCACCGAGTTTCACATGTCATAGCCACTGCCACAAACCCTAGCAAATCGGTTTCACCGACAGGGATCTCGGTCTCACCGAGATGGGATTGTAATCTCACTGTGTATGTCCATTACCAAAATCGGTCTCACCGAGTTTGTGCAATCTGTACTAATGAGATTACAATGCAAACTCTCTGGTTAACTTATTACCAAAATCGGTCCAACCGAGTTTAGTAATCGGTCCCATCGAGTTTGCCTAACCAACTCTCTGGTTAGCTAATTACCAAATCTGTCTCACCGAGTTTGTGTAATCGGTCTCACCGACATTACGTTATGCCCTAACCCTAACCATATCGGTCCTACTGAGTTGCATATCAGTCCCACCGAAAATCCCTAACGGTCACTAGGTTTACTATTTTGGTCCGACCGAGTTTGTTGATTCGGTCCCACCGAGATTGGTAAATTGTGTGTAACGGTTGGATTTTGTGTGGAGGCTATATATACCCCTCCACCTCCTCTTCACTCGTGGAGAGAGCCATCAGAACACATCTACACTTCCAACTCATATGTTTTGAGAGAGAACCACCTACTCATGCGTTGAGACCAAGATATTCCATTCCTACCATATGAATCTTGATCTCTAGTCTTCCCCAAGTTGCTTTCCACTCAAATCTTCTTTCTGCCAAATCCAAATCATGTGAGAGAGAGTTGAGTGTTGGGGAGACTATCATTTGAAGCACAAGAGCAAGGAGTTCATCATCAACACACCATTTGTTACTTCTTGGAGAGTGGTGTCTCCTAGATTGGCTAGGTGTCACTTGGGAGCCTCCGACAAGATTGTGGAGTTGAACCAAGGAGTTTGTAAGGGCAAGGAGATCGCCTACTTCATGAAGATCTACCGCTAGTGAGGCAAGTCCTTCGTGGGCGATGGCCATGGTGGGATAGAGAAGGTTGCTTCTTCGTGGACCCTTCATGGGTGGAGCCCTCCGTGGACTCGCGCAACCGTTACCCTTCGTGGGTTGAAGTCTCCATCAACATGGATGTAGGATAGCACCACCTATCCGAACCACGGGAAAAACATCCTTGTCTCCAATTGCGTTTGAATTCTCCAAACCCTTCCCTTTACATTCTTGCAAGTTGCATGCTTTACATTCCGCTGCTCATATACTCTTTGCATGCTTGCTTGATATGTATTGTGTATGTTGAAATTGTGCCTAAAACTCCACTCAAACCGGAAAAGGTTAAAAATTGCAACTTTAGCACTAAGTATCTAATCACCCCCCTCTAGACACACCTACTTCTAGATCCTACACCATTCCTCGTAGAGGTCGTCGACTGGGCGGTAGCGCAGGAGCTCGTTCGCCGCGAGGAGCGCGGCCTGCGCATCCATGGGAGTGCGGTGTGCATGAGACGAATAACCGACCGGGGTCAGCGATGGAGCGGCGGTGCGGCCGTCCTGCCGCACCGACGAATGAAGAGTGGGTGGATGGGTATATATAGCCTCCACACAAAATCTAACCATTACACACAATTTGCCAAACTCGGTGGGATCGAATGGTTAAACTCGATCGGACCGATTCAGCAAACCTAGTGACCGTTAGGATTTTCGGTGGGACTGAGATGCAACTCGGTAGGACCGATATGGTTATGGTTCGGGCATAACGTAATCTCGGTGTGACCGATTACACAAACTCGGTGGGACCGATTTTGGTAATAAGCTAACCAGAGAGTTGGTCAGGTAAACTCGGTGGGACCGGTTCGCTCTTTTCGGTGAGACCGAAATGTTACGAAAGGGAAACAGAGAGTTTACATTGCAATCTCGGTGGGACCGATCACTCACTTCGGTTAGACCAAAACGTTACAAAGGGAAACAGAGAGATTGCAATCCCATCTCGGTGAGACCGAGATCCCTATCGGTGAGACCGATTTGCCTAGGTTTTGTGGCAGTGGCTATGACATTTGAAACTCGGTGGCGCCGGATAGAAAGAATCGGTGGGGCTGAGTTTGACTTTTGGTTTAGGTCATATGTGGATGTGGGAAGGTAGTTGAGGGTTTTGGAGCATATCACTAAGCACTGAAGAGCAAAAAACTCATTAAGCAGCACCTCATCCCTCCTTGATAGTATTGGCTTTTCCTATGGACTCAATGTGATCTTGGATCACTAAAATATAAAATGTAGAGTCTTGAGCTTCAAGCTTGAGCCAAACTTTTTTTCCTTAGAATTTTGAGGGATCCACTTTCCTCATCCATGTCATGCCATTCATTGAGCTTTTCCTGAAATGTTAATCTTGGAATAATGTTAGCTCAATGAGCTATATGTTGTTAGGAATTACCAAAACCACCCAGGGATAGTTGCACTTTCAGACGGAACTTGCCCGAGTCAAAGAACAAGCCAGGAAAAGTGATGCGGCTGCCCTAAAGGCGATCGAGGAGCTGAAAGCCGAACAGGCTGCTCACTGCCAAAGCAAGGAGGAAATAGCCAGGATGGCTGTGGAATTGAAGAATGCCGCTGACCGTTACAAGCTTCTTGAAAAGGAAGATCGAGCGAAGAGGACAGACTTGGAGAAGGCCACGGTGGCAGCCAAAGACACCCGCTCTGCAATGAGAGCGATGAAGGAGGAGTTGCGCCAAGCCGGGGATATTACGGCTGGGAAGCCCTTTATGCTCCGGATGAAGTTCGGAGATCCTAAGTACGCCCCTTTGGACCGGCTGTGGAGTTCTGCGGACACATATCTGGACTTAGCGGCGAGTGCTGCTGATGCGGCCGAATACTTCCGAGATCAAAAAGATCGTGAAGTGGAAAAGATGTTCTGGTCACAATTTCACGTTCTAGAGCGTCCGCTTCCATTGACTGATCGGTTGGCCGAATGGGCAGAGCTGAACAGATTGTCCGGACTCACCATGAGGTATGTTGTGGATCATCTGTGGCCGGAAAGTCCAAAGCCGAACAGTTATTTTAGTTTGTTGCAGCAGTTCCTTGGTGCAGTGCCGCATATCAACACGACGAACAGGTCGGCGTGCGTAGAGGGTGAGCGGATGGCTCTTGCCCATGTGAAGACATACTGGACGGAGATGGAGGTCACCGCCATTGCAGCCCAAGATTCGGACAAGAGCCGAGTACCTGCTGAGCACTACTTTCGAGAAGTTCTTGAGGGCGCTCGCTCCATAGAGGCGCAGTGCTTGAAGAATATTATGTTCTAATGACATGTATTCCCATTGAAAAACAATGTTTTACTGAATTATGAAGGCTGTTTTATACTTGTGCCTACAAGAATTATAATACCTCCTATGCGGCCATTTATGTATGTATGTATATAACCTGAAAGATGGCAGTCATCGGCTTCAGCCCCCACACATATAATGTGGGGGTGTTCACAGAAGACGCATGTTCACACTTGATCCAACGTCTTGGTCCATTAAGGAGGTGATAGCGCAGCGAACCAAGCAATCGGACTATAATGCTTTAACACTTTCACTTAGCCAGAGGAGTTTGACAGTGGGGCTACTATATGTGGCTCTGCGCTCATTCGTATTCAGGGCGTGTACATGCCTGGCCGGGAAACGGCCCTTTGTTAAGGTGGAGGAATCCTAAAGATTCCGCTAGGTCATCGAGTGGTTGACCAGTCTCACGCTATATCATGACAGTCAGTTTTCGGCTTTCTCTACTGAGGTGCTCGTCCGGATGAACCAGGGCACAATCGCAGTAGTTCTCCTGGTGCCGCCTTAGCCGATAGAGCGGAACGTAAGGCAGCAAAACACAGGAGCCGGGCGAACCCAGCATTTGACCAAAGACATGATATGGAGCTGATGCATATAAGGCCAAACTCGCGACGCCGAACACTCCCTAAGGTATTCGGTCTTTATTATGTAAAACCGGGCTAAACAGTGCCCTTTGTAATAAGCCCCTGGTGTCCAGGTACGTGCAGTAATCTGATGTGACCACATACCAATACGTCAGCATCCATCTCAGTTGTACTGAGAATCCCGGGGATGTGTATCAACAAGAGACAGTAAAAAGGTTTACGCGGAGTCTTAATCTAAAGAGAATCCTTCGACGGGTCCCTGCTGTACGTCTGCGCCTGTGTCTCTGTTGTGCCGTATCCTGGACGGGTGTAGCATGATGGTCATCTGTAAAAGAGAGAAACTTAGCTGAAAAAGTTGTCGTGCAAAAGGTAGGTTATACTAAATAAACCAAGTACAGTTCAAGATGAGTGGAATTGAGCCTATTTGTCACTTGTTTACACTCTGGAGCCCCTTGTAGTGTTATAGGGGTATAGCCATCAAACCTGTATCAATTATATAGCGACGCCAGACTCTTCTAACCGTGCCCGTGGTCTTGACGACCTCTCAGATGCTATAGCTGGTGAGGCCGTTTAGTGTGCGGCTGCCAAAGCAGCCGCACGGTCTGCCGCGCGCAAGGAGCGCTCAATATTTCCATTTACTGTAACGATGCCACGTGGACCGGGCATCTTAAGCATGAGAGAAGCATAATGCAGTATTGCGTTAAAGCGAGCGAAAGCTTCGCGTCCGAGTAGTGCTTGATAGCCACTTTGAAACGGAGCGACGTGGAGGGTTAACTTTTCACTGCGGAAGTTATCGGAAAAGCCAAATATAACTTCTAGTAGCAGGGAGCCCATGCAGCGGGCTTCTGGGCCTGGCGTTACTCCTTTAAAGGTAGTATTGTTGTGGCTGATTTTTGTTGGGTCTATCACCATTTTGCGGACTGTATCCTGATATATCAGGTTTAAACTACTGCTGCCATCCATCAGGACTCGTGTGAAGTGGTATCCGTCAATTATCGGGTCTAACACTAAGGCAGCCCATCCTGCGTGTCGGATACTTGCCGAGTAATCCCGATGGTCGAAGGTGATCGGTTGGGACGACCAGTGGCGGAACTTCACGGTGATAGGCCCTGGGGCACGTGTCTCTATGAGTGTCACATTGTTTTTCTTTATCACGTGTAACACATTTACTGTTTTGACTTCTGGTGGGAATTTCTTCTGTTCCCCAGTGCTTTGCTTGTGAGGCTCGTCCTCGTCTTCGCTTGGTGTATCCTGCCCCTTGTGTTTGGCGTTGAGCTTGCCGGACTGCTTGAAGACCCAACATTCTCTATGGGTATGATTTGCAGGTTTGTCGGGGGTGCTGTGGATCTCACATAGTTTGTCCAGAATCTTGTTTAGGCTGGACAATTCGTCTCGGTTGCCTTTGGAGGACAGCTTTTGCTGACCTGGCCGAGTGCTTCTGAATCCGATGTTTGTCGCCGTGCTCTTTGGGTTGTCTTCTTTATTCCGGCGCTTGTTTTTGCTGCGTCGCGGCTTCCCGTTTGCGTCCCTGACTTCAAATGTACTTGGGTCACTGGTGCTACATCGGGCTAACCAGCTGTCCTCGCCCGCGCAAAAGCGGGTCATGAGGCTTGTTAATGCTGCCATTGTTCTTGGCTTTTCTTGGCCGAGGTGTCTGGCAAGCCATTTGTCTCGAACGTTGTGTTTGAAAGCTGCTAAGGCTTCGGTGTCCGGACAGTCGACTATTTGGTTCTTTTTAGTGAGAAACCTGTTCCAAAGCTTTCGGGCTGACTCTCCGGGCTGTTGAGTTATATGACTTAAATCGTCTGCATCTGGTGGTTGGACATAGGTCCCATGAAAATTTGCCCAAAAAGCGTCCTCGAGCTCCTCCCAACTTCCAATGGTGTTTTCGGGGAGACTTTTAAGCCAATGTCGGGCTGGCCCTTTGAGCTTGAGGGGTAAGTACTTGATGGCATGGAGATCGTCTCCTCGAGCCATGTGGATATGGAGGATGTAGTCCTCAGTCCAGACCCCAGGGTCTGTCGTTCCATCATATGCCTCTATGTTTACAGGTTTGAATCCCTCTAGAAATTCATGGTCCAGCACCTCATCGGTGAAACATAGGGGGTGTGCGGCACCCCTGTATTTGGGTGTACCGTGGTGTTCGGTTTTTTGTTCTGTTACATTGCGTGCTGGAGCGCGCTTTCTTGGCCCGTAGATGGATCTGGTTGGGCCGTCCTTTTGATGCGAGTCCTCTCGTGGATCGCTTACTCGCTTGTGTGCGGCGTCATTTGCCGCTCTATGCTGGCCACGAGGTCGTCTATCCGACTGGATGGCTGTTTTGTTTTTTGATTGCGGGGGCTCTAGGGCCTCATCATCGAATTCAGGTAGTAGCTTTCGCTTCGAGTAGCTCTTTGTGTGGCGACTGTCGCCATACTTTTCTGCGGTGTTGAGTACTTTAATCCATCTGATTCTGAGTGTATCTTTCGCAGCCTTGAGCTTTCGCTTCTGCTTTTTCAGGCTCTGCGCAGTGGCGATAAGCCTTTGATGGAGATTCTTCTGCTCCAGGAGCTTGTCCGATGTGATGTCATCCGGACTTTGATTCTCCGTGTTGCCATCGTCGGACGGTTGTTCAGTGCCGTGTTCGTCGTCCGTTGGCTCACCCTGCTCTATCGCTGGGCCTATATGATCGCTGTTTCTGCCGAAGCAGGATTTGGAGCGGCATTTACGCCGCCGCTTTGACTGCTTATCGAGGGAACGATCCTTCACTGCGTCCTTCCGTTCCTCGTCGTCGTTTTCTTTGGGTGTGTCCACCATGTATACATCATGGGATGAGGTGGATGTCCAGTGCCCTGTGGGCAGTTGTTCCTGTTCGTCTCCTGCATCGTCGTCCATACCGTTGATGTCTTCGGAGTCGAAGTCGAGCATGTCGGTCAAATCATCGATAGTGGCTACTAAGTGGGTGGTGGGTGGGCGGCGAGTTTCTTCGTCATCCGCATCCCAATCCTGCCGTACATAGTTCGGCCAGGTTTCTCCTGACAAGGAGAGGGACCTTAATGAGTTCAGTATGTCGCCGAAGGGCGAGTGCTGGAAGATATCCGCAGAGGTGAACTCCATGATCGGCGCCCAGTTGGATTCGACAGGCACGGGCGTAGGCGGTTCGGAGTCCGTGGCCGGAGAAGAATCCGGCCGTTTGGAGTCACGGCTCTCATGAAGGGTAAGGTTGGTTTTCGGCTCGATCACCGTTGAGACTGCGGCCTCCACGGCGGGGTCTAGCCACCCGTCCATGGATGGCGCAATTGGCTCCGAATTGAGGGTCGGAGTGGTTGCACGTGCGATCTCCCTAACACTGTCCGACGACAGAGCTAAATCATGCTCATCATGACCGTGCGGTGCACTCGGCAGGGGCTCGAATCCGTCGAAGGTCAAGTCTCCGCGGATGTCGGCCGTGTAGTTTAAGCTTCCAAACCTGACCTGGTGGCCAGGGGCGTAACTCTCGATCTACTTCAGATGGCCAAGCGAGTTGGCCCACAGTGCGAAGCCGCCGAATACAAAGACCAGTCCGGGAGAAAAGTCTCACGCTGGACTGCATCACTATTGATGATCGAAGGATCCATCAAGCCCGACAATGACGACATAGAGGAACTCTCAATGAAAGCACCAATGTCGGTCTCCAAACCGGCGGATCTCGGGTAGGGGGTCCCAAACTGTGCATCTAGGCGGATGGTAACAGGAGACATGGGACATGATGTTTTTACCCAGGTTCGGGCCCTCTCGATGGAGGTAAAACCCTACTCCTGCTTGATTGATATTGATGATATGGGTATTACAAGAGTTGATCTACCATGAGATCGAAGAGGCTAAACCCTAGAAGATAGCCTATGGTATGATTGTTGTATCTTGTGTCCTACGGACTAAACCCTCCGGTTTATATAGACACTGGAGGGGGCTAGGGTTACACAGAGTCGGTTACAAGGAAGGAGATCTACATATCCATATTGCCAAGCTTGTGTTCCACGCCAAGGAGAGTCCCATCCGGACACGGGACGAAGTCTTCAATCTGGTATCTTCATAGTCCAACAGTCCGGCCAAAGGATATAGTCCGGTTGTCCGGATACCCCCTAATCCAGGACTCCCTCAGGCACTAATCTATCTAAGGGTGCTATGAAAGAATTTTGTCAACGTGAGAATATCCAACTTGATGTATCATCAGTGGCTCACTCGCAGTCCAATGGTCAAGCTGAAAGAGCCAATCAAGAGATTTTGAGAGTCATCAAGCCCCGGCTTATGGTTCCTTTCCAGAGGACTTCGGGTTGTTGGGTGGAGGAATTACCCTCAGTGTTATGGAGTATCAATACTACCCCAAACAGATCTATGGGTTACACACCTTTCTTCATGGTTTACGGAGCTGAGGCAGTTCTCCCTAATGACATCCGTCACGATTCACCCCGTGTGGCGGCTTATATTGAAGCTGATAATGAAAAAGCATGTCAGGATGCACTTGACCTGTTGGATGAGAAGCGTGACCTTGCGGCGGCTCGTTCGGCGATTTACCAGCAAAATTTGCGTCATTATCACAATTGCCGGGTTAAAACCAGAACCTATCAAGAGGGCGACTTGGTGCTCCGGCTTATCCAGGATCAAACTAATATGCATAAACTATCCCCACCTTGGGAAGGTCCTTTTGTGGTCAGCAAAAATCAGAACAACGGGTCGTACTACCTTATCGATGTTCGAGGCTACAAGAACTCATGCACGTCGGAGGAGGAGACCCGCCGGCCGTGGAATATTGCTCATCTTCGGCCTTACTATACTTGAGCCTCCTGCTCTGGTGATGTACATATTTTGACAATGTATATATTATGATGAATATAATAAAGCTGACACCCCTGATAATTCAGGGCCTCTGTCGTTTCATTTTCAAGAATATGAGTCGTTTATAATATTATCATGAGAGCATAGCTCTGATTACTTTGGTAATCCGGCTATCAAGCCAATATGATAATTTCATAAGAGCACAGCTCTGATCACTTTGGTAATCCGGCTACCAAGCCAATATGATAATTTCATAAGAGCACGGCTCTGATTACTATAGTAATCCGGCTATCAAGCCAATATGAAAATTTCATAAGAGCATAGCTCTGATTACCTTCGTGATCCGGCTATCAAGCCAAATAATTATAAATATGAGCATAGCTCTGATGACTCTACTAATCCGGCTACCAAGCCAATCTTACAACTTCTTATAAGCACAGCTTTAACCTATTTGGAGGCATGATGTCCGGGTCAAAGGGACCAAAGAGAGTTTGTTGCATAAGCATAGCTCAAACATTGGTACCCAGCTTTTACGGTTCAAATACATCCCTTGGGGGCTCCTTGATTCGTAGAAGCATAGTTTTGATAACCCCCTGCTTGTTTTCAAAACGCCAGGGGTATGATAAGCCCGCAGTATGAGCAAATATCACAGGTACGATATTTTGTTATGATTATATAAGGTTATGGTTGAACCGGCCCTGGTTATGAACTGCCTTTAGCCACTAGTGATTTCTATAGGGTATTGTGACCCGCCCTGCGGTAAACCACTAGTGTCGGGGATATAACTATTTGAGTAAGACGGCCCGGGAGGGGCCGGGTTACGCAAAGAGTACTCATCGTGAAGGAAGCCCAAGACCCAGCATGAGGACGGCGGTTCAATAAAGGGTCTAAGGCCCATAGGCGATTTTAGGCCCATAGTGGTTAAACCACCATAACAACATGACTTGTATTATAAGGTAGAATTAACTAGTCACCGAGCCGGACACTGTCTATAAGCCGGTCGGGACTCTGTAAGCCAGAGGGCGTCAACCCGTGTATATAAGGGGACGACCCACCGGTGGCTTAGGGCAAGAAACAACACATCGAGAGCCAGGCATAGCGTATCTCGCTCCCTGGTCATCAAAACCTCAAGCAATACCAACCCAACTAGACGTAGGCCTTCCTTCACCGTAAGGGGCTGAACTAGTATAAACCTCTCGTGTCCTTTGTCCCGGTTAACCCCTTTAAGCTTCCTAGTTGCGATGGATCCACGACTAAGTCCTTGCAAGAGGACATCTGCCGTGACAATTCCACGACAGTTGGCGCCCACCGTGGGGCCAGCGCACGGTGGATTTGAGTTCTTGAAGGGCAGCTTCGAAGGGCTCAAGGGATATGCAGTGGGCCGGATGACCAAGCGTCGTCGCGGCAAGATCTACATCGATGACGAAGGCTGGGGCTCCGACGCCGGCTCAGTTGGGTACGGGTACCGGGTCCCCTTCGGCAGAATTCACGTCTTCATCGGCCGGATTGGTGAGCCGGGCCCTGAGCCAGACAACTGCGCCGACCTCGTCGAGACGGCTCAGTGTGCGAGACCCGCCCGAGCTCAACCCGTCATGAAGCGTGCCTTTGTGGGTTGCATCCACGGAGGTGAAATTTCTAAAGGATCTGAAGAAGCTGGTGAGCCGGCCATCCTCTCGAATGGTGATTCGTCCGCCGGTTCAACGGATTCACTGTATCAGATCCAAGATGGCATGCTTGGGGGCTGTTCCGATGGCAGCACTATTCCGGACCCCTCGGAGTCACCAAATTGGCCAGGAGTCTTCATGGCTGGTACTCAACCCGGCCAAAATTCTACGGCTTCAGCAGCAATAACGTCCGGGTTACGAGTAACCGGGGCAGGAGGCCCTGTGCGCTCACCGGCTCAGGTGTTGATGGATCTTATGGATAGACTTACAGCCTTGTTGACTGTTACGGTCATCCCTGCAAATCAAGATGAGCATAACACAGAGGTGGCACGGGTTCGTGAAGAGATCGCTCAGGCCAAGGAGACCTTATCAGCTGAAGATACTAGATTGGCCACGGAGCGAGCGGCTTTGGACACACGGGCGCTGCAGCTTCAGGCAAAGGCCTTTCAGCTCATGTTGAGCCTGAACGCATCTAATGAGGTGATGAGGAGGAGACATCAGAAGACTCAGTCCCGCTTACCTCAGATTTACGATCCCCGAAATCTCTTTGCTACACCCGGAGCCGGCCCAAGTAACCCGCCAGGGGTAGATCAGTTTATGACATCCGGAGCAGGAGGCCCAGTTCAGCCTCAGGTGACGGCACCTTGTCATGGCAATATGGCACCGCCCCGTTACGTGCCAATACCACCGGGTCACTTCTCCGACCCCATGGAGAACCTGATTGCAGCATCAGCACGTTTGGCGGCTCTTCCAGTAGATGGTGATGATCCGACTGCGGTGGAAACCCGAAGGATCTGGGAACTTTTCCAAACAATGCTGGCTCAGCAAGAGACTTACTCCTACAGCCGGGATAGGATTCACTCAACTCCTCCGCCCTGGTTAGCTCCGCCTCGTCAGAACCAGAGCCCGAGTTACAGCAGACGCATGGAGTCGGAGGCCCTGTCAAGCAACGCTCAGCGACGGAACTTGCCTGGTGGATATAACCCGGTGCAGGATCGTATACGTCAGGAGGATGAACGGGCGGCTCAGCTAGCAGCTCAGCAGGACATACCGGCTTATCCGACGACTTTAGTGGAGGTAGGAGTTGCTACTAGAACCGGAGGCGTTCCTTGTCTGGTACCGGCTCTACGCAATGTACGTCCGCCCAAGGATTTCAAGGGACCTCGAAAGGTACCGAATTATACGGCCGACTTACAGCCGGGGGTGTGGATTGAGAGTTACGAGATGGCCATGGAGCTGTTGGAGGTTAGTGATGAAGCGATGGCTAAATACTTCACCATGATGTTGGATGGAACGGCCCGTTCTTGGTTAAAGGGTTTGCCACCCAATTCCATTAGTTCATGGGCAGAGCTGAAGGCTCGTTTCATCCAAAACTTCAAAGACACTTGCAAGAAATCTATGTCGATTGTGGACTTGACGAATTGTAAGCAGGAGGAGGGTGAATCTACGACTCATTGGGTGCGCCGGGTCAAAGAGATAATACATTCGTTTGACAAGATGGATGCCGGCTCTGTAGTTCTTATGCTGGAGAAGAATTGCCGCTTTGAACCTCTGACACAGAAGCTGGGGCGTCTTAAGCGCGATTGCAACGATATGGGGATGCTGATGGCGACTTTAGTCAAATATGCCGATTCTGATAGAACCAAGGATCCCGCGTCTGATGAGGAAAAGACAGGGAAGGGAAACAAGAACGGTAATGGAAAGGGTCAGCAGCATAACCCGGCAAATTAAGGGGGCAATAAGCGTAAGGCGGACGGTAACCCGGAATTTGTGGCTAATGCACAAGGTAACAGTCAGAAACGCAAGGGGAAACCGCCCCCTCGGTGTGGCGGGTCAGGTCCATCTCTTGAACAGCTACTCAATGAGCCTTGTCCAAGGCATGGCACCCGGGAAAATCCAGCGACTCACTTATGGAAGGATTGTGCAATCATGAAGGCTTTCAAGAATTCCAACATGTTTAATGGTAACCAAGGCCCGGGCGGCGGTTTAGGAGCCGGTGGCTTTCATGGCCCGGGCGGCGGTTCAGGTCCCGGCTTTCAGGGAAACCAGGGTGGTTATAACCAACAGCAGTCTGGTCAAGGAGGTTAGCAGCAGCAGCAGTCAGGTTATCAGAGCCATCCAAAACAGCTAAACAGTGGACAATATCACGTGTTCACCACAAGTTTGTGTAAACGTGATCAGAAGGTTCATAAGAGGGCTGTGAATTCGGTTGAACCGGCAGTCCCTCGTTACTTATGGTGGTCAGAGCAGCCCATTGTCTGGAGCAGGGAGGATCACCCCTCCCCCCCCCCCCCGGTTGATAATCCGGGTCAACTGGCCCTGGTAGTAGCACCGCAGGTTGGTGGTTACAAATTCACTAAGGTGCTCATGGATGGAGGCAACAACATCAACATCCTCTATTATGAAACCTTTCGGCGCATGGGCTTATCTGACAAGAACTTAAAGACTTCCAACACCGTCTTCCATGGAGTGGTGCCTGGTAAGTCGGCGTATCCTGTGGGTAAGATTGAGCTGGAGGTAGCTTTTGGGGACGAGCATGATTCTAGGGCTGAGAAATTAATCTTTGAGGTGGTCAAAATCAAGAGTCCGTATCACGCTTTGTTCGGGTGGCCGGCTTACACCAAGTTCATGGCACGGCCGTGTTATGTTTATTTACAGCTCAAAATGCCGGGTTACAAGGGCACCATCACTGTGCATGGAAGCCGAAAGGTGGCCCTGGAATGCGAAGAAGGCGATGCGGCTTACGCCGAGTCTGTCTGTGCAGCAGAGGAGCTCAAATTTTATCAGGATAACGTTGACCCGGCGGATAGGACCTCCCTCAAGAAGCCAACGACGGAACATGACCCGGCCATGAAGTTTAAGTCGGCTGCAGAGACTAAGCTTGTTGATTTTACTCCGGGCGATTCATCTAAGCAGTTCAGCATCAGTGTCAACTTGGATCCTAAATAGGAAAGCGCGCTCATCGAGTTCATCCGTGAGAATCGGGACATCTTTGCATGGAAACCTTCTGACACGCCGGGTGTACCAAGAGGACTCGCTGAGCACACTCTTAATATTGATCCGAAGTATAAGCCGGTCAGGCAGTTTCTGCGGCGATTCAATGAGGAGCGACGAAAAGCTATTGGAGAGGAGGTCGCCCGGCTCTTGGCGGCTGGGTTCATTATTGAAGTCTTTCACCCGGAGTGGTTGGCTAACCCGGTGCTCGTGCTCAAGAAAAACGGCACCTGGCGGATGTGTGTGGATTATACGGACTTGAACAAAGCTTGTCCGGCTGATCCTTTCGCTCTTCCCCGTATCGATCAAATCATTGATGCTACGGCGGGTTGCGCACGTTTGAGTTTTCTGGATGCTTACTCTGGTTATCATCAGATCAAAATGGCAGTTAAGGACCAGGAGAAGACAGCTTTCATCACTCCGTTTGGAGCCTTCTGCTATGTGTCTATGCCTTTTGGGCTCAATAGTGCCCAGGCGACTTATCAGCGGTGTGTACAGAATTGTCTCCATAATCAGATTGGGCGCAATGTTCATGCTTATGTGGATGACATAGTGGTGAAGTCCAGAGAGACGGAAACCTTGATACCTGATCTCAGGGAAACCTTTGATAACCTCCGGGTTTACAAGATGATGCTTAACCCGGAGAAGTGTGTATTTGGTGTACCTGCTGGCAAGCTTTTGGGATTCTTGGTCTCAAACAGGGGCATTGAAGCTAACCCGGAGAAGATCAAGGCAATTACCTCTTTGGCTAAGCCGGCATGCATAAATGATGTTCAGCGACTAGCGGGTCGTGTTGCTGCTTTAAGCCTGTTCATAAGCCGGCTAGGTGAGAAGGCCTTGCTGTTGTATCAGATGATGAAAAAGGCGGACACCTTTGTCTGGAGTGATGCTGCTGACGCTGCCTTTGAGGATTTGAAGAGGCAGTTATCTGAGCCGCCGGTCCTGGCAGCTCCTATTGACAAAGAGCCTTTGCTGTTATATGTGGCTGCTAATTCACGAGCCGTCAGTGTTGCAATTGTGGTGGAACGCAAGGAGGCCGGAAAGGAGCATCTGGTTCAACGGCCGGTTTATTATGTCAGTGAGGTGCTCATCGTGTCAAAGCAAAGGTACCCTCATTGGTAGAAGCTGGTTTACAGAGTATTCATGGCAAGCCGGAAGCTGAAACAGTATTTCCAAGGTCACCCTATTACGGTGGTGAGTTCTGCCCCCTTGGGAGACATTATCCAGAACAAAGAGGCCACAGGACGAGTCGCCAAGTGGGCTATTGAGATCGGGCCGCATGGTTTGAAATATGTGCCACGTACTGCCATTAAGTCTCAAGCCTTGGTGGATTTCATCCATGACTGGAAAGAGCTACAGGCACCTGAGGAGAAGCCTGATAACACATATTGGACGATTCACTTTGATGGGTCCAGGCAGCTGGAAGGCTCGGGGGCTGGGGTCGTGTTAACTTCCCCTCGAGGTGACAAATTCTGTTATGTGCACCGGCTTATGTTTCCTTGTACTAACAATGCAGCTGAGTATGAGGCCTTACTCCATGGTCTCCGGATGGCTAAAGAGATGAACTTGAGCTGGGTAAGGTGCTTAGGAGACTTAGACCTTGTGGCCTAACAGGTGTCAGGCAAGTGGGAGTCCAAAGATCCCTCTATGGTAGCTTATCATCGTGAAGTTGACGTGGTGGCTGGGCACTTCAAGGGTTATGTGGTGGAGCACATTGATCGAAGGAAGAATGAGGCGGCTGATGCCTCAAGCCGGCTGGGATCTCAGCGTAAGCCGGTGCCGCCTAACACTTTTCTTGATGTTTTGCATAATCCTTCGGTTAAGTTACCTATAGAGGAAGATCTGGCAATACCAGACCCGGAGGCACAGCTGGTGGCGGCTCTCCACGTTATCCCGGATTGGACAGTGCCTTATTTGGCTTACATGACCCGGGGAGAGTTGCCTGAAGATGAGACCTTGGCAAGACAAATCGTCCGGCGGTCCAAGTCTATGACAATTATCAATGGTGAGTTACATCATTGCAGCGTCACTGGAGCGTTTCAATGTTGTGTGTCGCCTACAGAGGGTCAGGAGATCCTTCTTGAGATTCATGAAGGTGATTGTGGTCATCACGCCGACTCAAAATCTCTTGTGGCCAAAGCTTTCGGTCATGGGTTTTATTGGTTGACGGCTCATGCTGACGCGGAAGATCTGGTCAGTAAATGCGACGGATGTCAGAAGTTCTCACGACGAGCCCATGTGCCGGCTCAGGAATTGAGGATGATTCCAATTACTTGGCCGTTCGTAGTATGGGGGCTTGACATGGTTGGACCTTTCAAAAGGTCTAAGGATAAAAAGACACACCTCTTGGTGGCAGTTGACAAGTTTACAAAGTGGGTTGAGGCAGAGCCAGTCAGCAAGTGTGATGCAGCCACGGCGGTACAGTTCATGAAAAAGGTGATTTTCCATTTCGGCTTTCCACATAGTATTATCACTGACAATGGCACTAACCTCTCCAAAGGAGCCATGGAAGAGTTCTGTCAACGAGAGCATATCCGGCTTGACGTGTCGGTTGTGGCTCATCCTTAGTCCAATGGTCAGGCGGAAAAAGCTAATCAAGAGATCTTGAAAGGTATCAAGCCCCGGCTCTTGGTCCCCTTACAGCGGACGCCGGGTTGTTGGGTGGAGGAGTTACCCTCTATACTTCGGAGCATCAACACTACACCTAACAGATCCACGGGTTACACACCTTTCTTCATGGTGTACGGAGCTGAGGCGGTTCTGCCAAGCGACATCCGGCATGACTCACCTCGCGTGGCGGCTTACGTTGAGTTTGACAACGAAAAGGCTCGTCAGGATGCACTTGACCTATTGGACGAAGAACGAGACTTGGCAATAGCCCGCTCGGCGATTTACCAACAAGATCTGCACCGCTACCACAGCCGTCGGGTTAGGTCCAGAGCCTTTCAGGAAGGCGATTTAGTACTCCGACTTATCCAGGATCAATCTAACATGCACAAGCTATCCCCTCCTTGGGAAGGACCCTTTGTGGTCAGCAAGAATCTGAACAACGGATCATACTACCTTATTGACGTTCGAGAGCACAGAGACTCACGTAAGTCGGAGGAGGAGACCCATCGGCCGTGGAATATCGCTCATCTTCAGCCTTACTATACTTGAGCCACCGGCTCTAATGTGTATATATTTCTACTATGTATATATTACATAAAGCAATAAAGCAGGACCTCTGTCCTTTTTTTCACTTCCCAGAAAGGTTTATGTGTCTTTTTTATCAGGTGGTGGAGATAACCAAGAGGAAGCGGGTCATATCTGAATCTGGATTTTCCTTTGGTCTGGCTTATGATTATATCTGAATCTAGCCATGGTCACTTGGGGGCTTCCTATTCAAACATAGGTCGTATTCGAACCAAAGAGAACATAGTTGTCGATACCCACTTGATCGCATACTGCCAAACCCACTTGGGGGCTTCTTGATCATATTTGAATCATAGCTTAACCCCTTTGAGTCTGACGTGGATCGTATTCGAATCAGCGTCATTAAACAACTCTTATGGTCACTTGGGGGCTTCCTGTTCAAACATAGGTCGTATTCGAACCAAAGAGAACATAGCTGTCGATACCCACTTGATCGGCATCGCCACAGCCACTGGGGGCTATATGATCGTATCTGAATCTTAGCTTAACCCCTTTGGAACAGTTCACTGATCGTATTTGAATCACAAGCCTTGTAAATTTTATTCATTATACTTGATTATCTTGAGAAACTCTTGAAAATGCAATGGAGTGTACTACTATCCTCCGGCTTAACATTGGTTACATCAGGTTGATAAGTACCAGGTGAACTTCATGTGCCAATTTTCGGGAGTTAAACTCAATCTCAGGGGTCGGGCTACATAAGCCGGAGAAATAACCGTAAGCATTACAGGTATATTATTATGATTATGACTGCTAAGCTTAATCATAAGTTGTTTTTCCTATAATTATTCGGTATGTTCTCCGGGTTATCAAGGCTCACGTGATCCTCATTGCAATAAGTCACCAATGGGTTTTTTGTTTGTCTTATGTGCAGGGCAATACAAGATATTTCTGCAAGGACATAACAGATTCATGTAAACTGCAAGTACATAGTAACGGCGGCTTATGCAAGCGTTAAGTGTCAGAAGCATGCACGAAGGCATGGCAAAGTCAAGGTATTTACTACTCTATTACAAGACCCCCCGGGTCTAAATGATAAGGCATTGTTTTTTCTACTAAGGCATAAGCATGTGGCGCCTGGCGATTTACTCTTGGGGTTGACCTGAAGCTTCCGGGTTATCCTTCTCCGCCTCTTCGCCAGCTGCCTTGTCCTGGAAGGATGTTGATGCCCAGTCAATGCCACTCAAGGCTTCAAACTCAGCTTCATCATCTATTAAACCGGTCGGGTCTACTTCAGGGGCGAAGGTATGCTTACGAATTGGAGGGATCAGGCTGACATCATCATAATGCGGTGTGGGGATTCTCAGATTCTCTTTGTCATAACCCGGCTGATACTTGGAGAGGTCAGTGCCATTTCCAATTTGAGTGGCCACAGGGCGTATGTCCCTCACGCAGCTGGTGAAGTCTTTCTAGTCAAACGTTGTGCCGTCCTCCTTCAAACTTGGATACCCAAGAGCGATGTCGGCCGGGTCTAGCTCTGGTAACCAGGCCTTGGCCCGGCTCAAGGCAGCTATTGCTCCGGCTCTTGCTTGGGCCCGTCTCAACTCTTGAATCCGCTGGGGGAGCACAGCAAGCCGACGTAACACATCTTGCAAGAGGTGGGGCACGTCATTTGATAGGGCCACAACAGCCAAGGCACGTTGTGACCCGGTGTATAATTGTTCCACTAGTGTGTAGACGGCTTTCAGCTTGACTACCATGTCCTGCTGGAGGGTTTTACTTCTGGGGCCTGTGTTATTAAACAAAGAGTTAGCCGGAAAAGATAATTAGCTTGGTCGTCAAAGGCAGGATAATAGTATCGGAGGTTCATACAAAGGAAACGTACCAAAGATCGCTGAGACCATCCGAGATATCTGACGCTTCAAGCCGGACAGCTCGGTGTTTGCTTTTGCAAGGGCTGTTTCGGCTGCCTCGGCCCGGGTCACCAGAGAGGCCTTCTCATCAGCCCAGGATTTCTTCTCCGACTCAAAGTTTTTCTTCAATTTCTCTTGTTCAGAGACGCTGAGTTCAAACTTGCAGTTGGCATTTTGAGTTTCCAGTTCCTGGGCTGACAGGCGGCTTTTAAGGTCAGCAATCTCCGATTCAAATTGACTTATAGTAGCCTGCATTATCCCGGGTTACAGTCAGCATCATGATAAATAATTTCAAAGTCTCAAGCACTTTGCGAGCACACATACTTGACACTTGGGGGCTAATGTGTACCGAAGCTTTCTACATTATTAAGCCGGTCCTGGATATTAAAGTCCCAAGCACTTTGCAAGTAAAGATGCTCGGCACTTGGGGGCAGGGGCGGAGCTACAGGGTGGCCAGGGTGGGCCACGGCCCACCCTAAGATTTTGGGTCAGCCTATTATACATATAGATCTCTAACTGGGCCAGAGTAAAACAAAAACCCCAATTCACATACCAGTTGACCTACGCAGCCACGCCCAGTCCACATCGAGCAGAGCCCTTCGTTCCGATGCGGCGATGCCCTCGCACGGCACTGCTCGACCGCGACGCCCAGCTGCCTCGTCGTCGCTGGCCGGAGTCCGGAGCCCAGTCGCGCGGCACCCTGGAGGCTCCCGCGGTCTCGCCTCACCTACTCGCCCGCCCGTCCCTCTGGTCCGGCCGCGCCTTCCTGCCTGTGCCGCTCCCTGCGCGCGGCTGTAGTTGCGTCCCTTTCGGCTGCAGCCACTGCCATTCAGTCACCACCCCAGCCCCTGGAATACCCCAATTGAAGGTACCGAAATACCGTAATTTCTGACTTAGGTTTTGATTTTTTTTCGCACTATGCTATCCAGTACATGAATACATTTATAATTTTGCACTAAGATTTTAATTAAGAATTTCAGTATGTTTGTAAGACCATATTGGTATGTTACTTTGATATTGGTAATTAGTGTGGACGTTTGCATGTCATATTGCTTGTCAATTTTTTTGGAGCGGACCACCCTGTTGTGAGATGCTAGCTCCGCCACTGCTTGGGGGCTAATGTGTATCGCAAGTTAAAGGTATTGTGTTACATCCGGTTTAAGTATTTTTTTCTTTAACACGGACAAGCAGTTCTAACAGTTTTTCTAAGTCTACAGCATATTTCCTAATAAGCAATAGACTTGGGGGCTAGTACAGTAAGTATGATTGAAAGTAAAGAAGCATAAGTCATACCTCAGATTTTTGCTGGATTTGCTTCACCATGTCAATTTCCAGATCACGGCTGCTATGCACCTGGTTAATATAACCCGAGACAAGCTCTCCAATGCTTAAATGAGTATAGTCAGTGAGGGCTGATTTGGCCTTACGGCGCTCTAATAATTCCTCCTTAGCAGAACATTTGGCGAGCACAGTGGGTTGAGCCGGCTCAACAAATTGAGTCTTCAAAAACTCCACTTCCGGGTCATCTGCCTTGGCAGGGCTAGGAGCCTCCGGGTTAACAGAATCATTGATGACTTGTTCAGCAGGTGGGTCAGAAAAGGTTGCAGGAGCATCATGAGATAATGAAGGTGGCGGCTCGTGAACAAAAGTATCAGGCGCAGCCGTTCCAAGCACCGGCTCAGTTACAACCGGATCCTGGACCGGCGTATCTTTCTTCGTTTTCTTCCTGGGCTTAACTTGCATGCTATGGACAAAGCAGAAGAATGAGTACAGAAACATGAGGAAGAACAAACATAAGGTAAATAAATTGATATTACCCAGGAGCAGTCTTAAAAGCCGGCATGTTGGATTGCATGGACTCGCCGGATGAAGGAGATGTATCCTTGTAATTGGAGTCAGAAGAATTGAGAGGTTGACGGATTTGACCCGCCAAAGGTATAAAAGGGTATAAGTCCGAGATAACCTCAGATCAACGCTTCCGGGTTGTATAAGGCAAGCCGGAGGAGAGCTCTGCATCCTTGCTCGTCCGGGTCTGCCTCCGGTTTTCAAATTGCTATTGCTTCAAAAGAAAGTCAGGGTCTTGGTAAGCCAAAGGATGTGAAAATCTTACTTTCCGGGTTACTCTTCGAATTTTTTGACGCGGCTGAAGCTCGGAGTCGGAGGAAATTATAGTTACCTCTTCCCCGGCGGGTTGGCTGTTGCCTGTATCTTCCTGAAAAAAGGTTAAATATCAATAAGAAAATGATAAGGGAGAAGGGAAATTTGAAAAGTTACCTCTTCCTCATTATCATCAGAATCATCAAGCTGAAACATCTCCGAAGCGCTTGGCTTCCTTTTCCTTGAAGTGGTGGGCTTTGCGGTTTTCCTTTCGGCTCTCTTTGCTGCTCGGGCTTGTTTGGCCGCCTCATGGTCATATGGGGTTTTCCAGAACTTGTCGTTTGCCTGTAAAGAGTTGTGGAAGGGTATGAGTAAGTCGGAGGTTAACGTAATAAATGGTAATCATTGAGGCTGATAACTTACTGTTGGGGCCGGGTTTTGTTTGCAGAAAGGCAATAACGAGAAGGCATTGCTGGTCACTGTACCCTCCTTTAACAAAGACTGAGTGGTAGCTTCCGCTACATCGTCTGGTAAGTCGTCAGGGCTATGACGCTGAGGGTCATCTTTCTCGCATGAGTAATCGCACATTAAGCCGGGGCGGCGGCTTAACGGAATTATTCTCCAAGTAACCCAGACTCTGACCAGGTCAACGCCATCCAAGTCGTTCCCCAAGATAGCTTTAATCTTCTTGATTTTGGGGGTGAGTGGCAAACGTTCAATGGTAGTCAACTTATCCGGCAGCAGGTGAGTGGATTCAAGGCGTAGCGCACGGAAGCCGGGCAGCGGGTTTTCACCAGCCGGAGAAGAATCCTGGCAGTAGAACCATGTCTGGTTCCAGTCCTTTGGATGACTCGGCAGTTCAGCGTAAGGGAACAGACAGTCTCTCCGCCTTTTAATTGATATGCCACCAAGTTCCAGACTAGGCCCGTTGGCGTATTTATTTTGCCGGTTCAAATAAAACAGCTCTCTGAACAAGGTTAAACTTGGCTCTTCTCCAAGGTAGACCTCACAGAAAACTTGAAAGTTGCAGATATTGGACATGGAATTGGGCCCGATGTCTTGAGGTCTTAGGTCAAAAAAGTGCAAAACGTCTCAAAAGAATTTTGAGCCGGGAGGAGCAAATCCCCGACTCATGTGATCGGTAAAAATGATCACCTCCCCTTCCTTGGGTTGAGGTTTCTCCTCAGATGGGTCAGGAGCACGATAAGACATGACATCCTTTTTGGGCAGATGGCCAAACTTTACAAACTCGGACAGTTTGCTCTCTGTAACAATGGATGGGACCCAGTTGCAAGTCACCGGAGGTTTGACAGCTTTGGGTGCCATTATGAAAATTGAAGCCTACAAACAAGAAAAAGGAAATTTTCCGGTTTATTATAACCCGGAGAATAAGCATTGTTGGGTTATCTAAGATGGCGGCTTAAGAAGGGGCCTAATGACATACAGGTAACTATGGGATAATGTTTAAACAGCTGCTGGTGTTAAAAATGATTAAAGTTTTCTTAAGTCGCCAGAAGCGAGCGGTGCTAACGGCCGGGGTTATTTTAAACCGGTTACTATGGCTGAAACAAAGACAACAGATGTCGTTTTTGCCTAAGTATGGAGCAAACAGGTTTCACAAGTTGCTGATATTATTTTGGATCAAACGGCGCTCTGGAAAGGAAAAATTTCTAGACCTAAAGCAGTACAGGGAAGCTCATATACTCAAGAAGGGTTTCTAAATCAAGGAAATAAGATCTGTTTTCGGGCAGAATAGGCATGAGACATGTTCCGCAACAGTTCTATATGGTTTCATAATCTAAAAAGGGCATTGGAGGTGAGAACCAATGGAAGCTCGCGTCGGGCGGCAACGAACACCGACGAACTCAACGATGGCTTTAATGCAGATCTGAGAAAGGGGACAAGAAGCACTCACGGAGGCGTAAGAGCTGCGAAGGGTCGCCATCGCTTTCTGGTCCGAATCAGGGTGATGCAGCGGCCTGAGTCGATGAAGATGAGGGTTTTGACGGAGGCGGCGGCGGAGCTCGAGCGGCAGAGAAGGGAGTGCGAGGAAGAAGACGACTGGAGGAAATGGAGAAGACCTAGGTCGTGGTTATTTATAAGGAGGTGCCGACTGAGACGGCGTGAGAAACGAGGAGACCAAGACCTCATTATCCAGCGGCCCCGACGCCTCGATTTTCGGGAAGGCCATTAAAGACGGAGATCCGTTGAAGATATGATGGATTAAAATATAAGTTTTATTGAAGATGACGTCACGATGACTTAACCCGGATCCAGATGATGACATCACGGCGGGTTATAATTCTCACAAACAAGACAGAAGACTGAAGGCCAGCGCATAAGGTTTTTTGAAGATTGACATGAACCGGTTCAAATCAATCTGGGGCCTAATGTCGGGGATATAACTATTTGAGTAAGCCGGCCCAGGAGGGGCCGGGTTACGCAAAGAGTACTCATCGTGAAGGAAGCCCAGGACCCAGCATGAGGACGGCAGTTCAATAAAGGGTCTAAGGCCCATAGGCGATTTTAGGCCCATAGTGGTTAAACCGCCATAACAGCATGACTTGTATTATAAGGTAGAATTAACTAGTCACCGAGCCGGACACTGTCTATAAGCCGGCCGAGACTCTGTAAGCCACAGGGCGTCAAGCCGTGTATATAAGGGGACGACCCGTCGGCGGCTTAGGGCAAGAAACAACACATCGAGAGCCAGGCATTGCGTATCTTGCTCCCTGGTCATCGAAACCTCAAGCAATACCGACGCAACTAGACGTAGGCCTTCCTTCACCGTAAGGGGCTGAACTAGTATAAACCTCTCGTGTCCTTTGTCCCGATTAACCCCTTTAAGCTTCCTAGTTGCGATGGCTCCACGACTAAGTCCTTGCAAGAGGACATCTGCCGTGATAGTTCCACGACAACTAGGGTACTTGTGATCTGTTTGTGTGCAGGTATAATAATAAATCTGGTGTACATAAATTGATGAAATAATGAGCATAAGTGGCCTAAGCTTCAATTGGTAAAGCAGTCGTGTCATGCAAAACAAAACATGCATGATGGCATGGCAGATCAAGAGTTTAACTAGCCTATTACAAGGCATCTGATGGCCCAACAAGAATAAGTGTTTTGGAGCTGTCAATACAGCAAAGTATTCTGCTTAAAACCCGGTTTATGACTGTTGGCGGGTTGATCCTCCGGGTCTTCCTGCATCTCTTCTTCATCTTCAACTCCTTGCTTATCCATCAGCTGGAAGTCAGGCGTAGCCCAGTTGATACCGGTCAACACTCTAAACACAGCTTCATCATCAATAAGGTTTGATGGGTCAATGTCAGGGGTGAAGGTGTGCTTACAAATCGGCGGGATGAGATCTGTTGGCTCGTGAATCGGCGCACTCACTCTTTTGTTTTCAGCGTCATAAAGCCGCCTGGTATGTGGATAGACTGGTTTCGTCAGCCAACTTGCTTGATAAAGGACGCATGGCTCTCGCTATCTCTGCAAAATCATCAGCACTGAAGGCAGATCCATCTTCTTTAACACTGGGGCAGCCGTTGGCTAAATCCTCCGGGTCAAGAAAGGCTTGCCATGCCTTTGCCCGGCTTAAGGCAGTCAAGGCGCCGGCTCTGGCAGCTCCCCGTTTTAAGTCATCAATTCTTTTGGGCAGCACGGATAACTGCTTCAGTGTATCTTTGATAAGTGTGGAGGGAGTTTTCTTATGCATCATAGTAGCAATGGTTCGTTGGGCACCAGTATATAACTGTTCTACAAGAGTGTAGACAGCCTTAAGCCGGACGCGCATGTCTGAGCCCAACTTCGCACTCTGTGGACCTATATCAGTAAAGTTATGGGTAAGCCGGCATCCGTTTATAAAATGATTATTAAGATGCAAGGGAGACATGTTCTTACCGAAGATGGTTGATGACATAATATTAATCTTCTACTTTAAGCTGGATAATTCCTCAGTCACCAGTTTAAGCGCGGTTTCCGCTTCTTCTGCTCACTTCAATAGAGTTGCCTTTTCAGTTTCCCAGCCATCTTTCTCAGAGTTGAAGTTCTGTTTCAGCTGCTCAATATTCTCCAAAGCAGATTTCAGTTATGACTTGGCCTTCAATGTCTCCAACTACTGAGTTTTGATGTTGGCCTTAAGATTATTAAGCTGCGAGTCATTTTCAGTCAATTCAGCCTATGACATAAGCATACACGGATAAGATTGCAATCATGATAACTCTTTGAAGTCCCAAGCACAATACAAGTATTACTCTTGGAACTTGGGGGCTAATGCATATCGCTCTTTTTTAAGACAAATTTTTGAAAGTCCCAAGCACAATACAAGTATTATCCATGGCACTTGGGGGTAATGCATATTGCTCTGTTTCAAGACAAATTTATGACCCGGATAAATGATGTGATCCGGCTTATAAAGACTATAGATTAAGTTGTTAATTTTAAGCAGGATGATAAGTCCCAGTTTATTCATGACTGATTAAGCCGGCCCTTGGGGGCTACGGATGCAACAACAACATGAAGCTCGCCGCACCACCCGACATAGTGGTGGTGTAATCACTTCTTCCGGCTTACCAAACACGTCAGTTCGCAAACGCCGCCCAGAGGTCTTTCACATTTCTGATATACTTTATCCCAAGGCGGGTCATTTTCGACAACCTCTTAACCCGTCTGATTCAAACTATCAGGGGACTTCACATTCCTCCTCTAGCGACTCAACGGGAACTCAAATCCCGACTTTCAAGACTGTCCCTGGGTAAAGATATATTAATCATTCAGATCTTATGTTTAATGATTGTACTGACCTCTTTATACTCCTTACTTTCAGGGGCCAGGCCAAACCCAGCAAAAAGGCAAATTTGAATAAGCCGGTCGACGATGTCAATCCATCTGAGCCGGAGCAAAAACAACGAGAACTCTCTCACCCAATTGCTGAAGATATTATTGATGATCCACCACCACAAGACCATGAAGCCTCCATAGATCATATGGACATTGAACCGGTGATTTCTAAGCCGCCAAGCCCGATTAAGCCTGCTGAGGAGAAAACTGATGATGTTGTTGTCACTGTATTTGGATTCACAGCCCCGGGTCAACCTACTGTCTTATCTAAGCACAACACTAAGGAAGAAATTTCTGCTGAAGACAAAGGCAAGTGGAAGGTAGACTTGGAGAGCTACACCCATTTTAGTGCCCAAGACATCCACTCTGGTTACTTGAACCGTCTGTACACCGGCTGTGACTTTGAAGCCGGCTTGGTCAATTTGATGAAGGAACGCTATGAGGTAAATGTTGCAACTCCTCTTTATATGAATATACTTCCCTTAGCTGCCAAGTTTATTGGACATGATAAAAGAGAATGTGCTGTAAACTTCAATAGTTGCATAGATCAAATCCAGTAGCCCCCAAGGGCCGGTTTATGCTTTCAATATGAACCGGGACTTATAATACCAGTATGTCAACTTTGCCTGTGTATCCCCCAAGGGCCAGCTTAACAAATATGTTAAGCCGGGACTTTAACTTGCAAGAATCAACATTGCATCCGTAGCCCCCAAGGGCCGGCTTAATCAGTCATGAATAAACCGGGACTTACCATCCTGCTTAAAATTAACAACTTAATCTATAGTCCTTATAAGTCGGATCACATCATTTATCCGGGTCATAAATTTGTCTTGAAACATAGCAACATGCATTACCCCCAAGTGCCAAGGATAATAGTTTTATTGTGCTTGGGACTTTCAAATTTTTGTCTTAAAAAGGAGCGATATGCATTAGCCCCCAAGTTCCAGAGTAATACACGGATAATGTCTTAAAACTTTGTCTTAAAAAAGAGCGATATGCATTAGCCCTGCATGACTGATTAAGCATACACTGATAATGTTGTTGTTTATTCATGACTTTCCGGCTTGCTTGTCGGGTTTTCTGTGTTGGCAGAGGTTTTGAGCCGGAGGAAAGAATAATTACATCTGCGTCACCTGCACGGCTGGCTTCCGCGTCGTCCTGGTAACAATCATTGTCAATGAGATGTATAAAAGTGAGCCAAGAGAGTCAAGTTCTACCTCTGACTCATCATCATCATTGTCATCGTCAATGTTTGAACCGACGGGTTCGGTGGTCTTCTTCTTAGCAGGCCTTTTGGTGACCTTGGTTTTGGTACGAGCCGGTTTGGCCGGCTTATCCTGTGGTTTCTTCTTCCAAAATGGAGAATCGGCCTGTTGAAGTCAAAAAAAAATATCATAAGTGGGCGTAATCAATAGAAAAGTTGTTGAACGGAAGGTGTGCAACACTTACAGATGGCGGCTTATTGAAGGTGCTGAAAGGGCTAAGTCATGTCTTGCTACATTCTTTTAAAGATTCATTCAGCAATTTCTTGGTGGCTTCAGTAATCTCTGCATCAGAGAGTTGAATGTCGCAGTGACGCTGAGGATCTTTTACATTGCCAGTGTATTCACACATTAAGCCGAGGCGACGACTTAATGGTAAGATACTCCAGGACACCCAACATCGGACAAGGTCGACGCCGTTAAGCCATTGGCCATAAAGGCTCTGAGCTTTGAAAATGATGGTGCATATTTAGCCCTCTCCTTTGCATTGAGCCATGAGGGGAGTGGATGTGTGTTGCTAAGCCGGTGTTCGCGGTAACCTGGTAAAGGATTCTCGTCAGCTGGATATGTGTCTTGACAGTAGAACCAAGTTTGGTTCCAGTCTTTCGGATGACTTGGCAGCTTAGCATAGGGAAAGCAGACTGCTTTCCTCTTTTGAATTGAAACCCCACCAAGTTCGGTGTTGGGTCCATCAACAAACTCTGTCTGGCGGTTTAAATAGTACAACTCTCTGAATAAATCAACTGTGGGCTCCTCTTGAAGATAAGCTTCACAGAATAGTTGGAAATTGCAAATATTGGACACGAAGTTGGGTCCGATATCTTGAGGATGAAGTTAAGCCAGCTCAATGATTCTGAAAGAAAGATTATGCTGGTTCAAGATTATATAGTTAAGCCGGCTGTCGGTTTAAAAGGTAAATAATAATGAAGCATGCATAAGTGGTAAACCAGAAGATGGCATCGAAGCTATAAGGATGGGTTCTCGGCGGCTTAAGAGGGGACTAATGATACCTGGCGGGTTACGGTTTCTGAGTTAAGCCGCCCACACAAATATTGATTTACAGATCTGAGAGTGACAAAATTGCTAAGTGTTGGAAAACCAGATATCACAGATAGATGTTATAATTTTGGATCTATGGCGCTTCAGATAAAGGAAAATATTTAGACCTACAGTGCTTGAGCAGTTCATGTATCCAGATCGGATTTCTTGTGCAAAAGGAGATGCTCTAATAACAAAAATGAGTGCTACGACTATCACCGCGCAGGAAGGATACCCAGTTTGAATAAAAAACACAAGCTACAGTGAAGAACAAAGATGAACTCCGATGAACTCGTGGAAACCCTAATGGGATCTATGGGAAAAGGAAGGAGGAGAACTCACCAGAGTTGTTGAACAGCGGAGGCGCGCGAACGAACTCTGGTCGATTCAGGTTGATGCAACGGGCGTTGTTGGGGCAGTGACAAAGGCCGACGACGGCGGCGGAGCTCGGGTCCTGAGGCGACGCGAGGTGGAAAACAGAGACGAGGAGGCAAAGGGGGAAAAGTGAAAGGGACCCCTGGCCCTATTTATAACATCGAAAGGATAAGTGGCATGCACAGGAATCAAGGAGGCTGAAAAATGGATATGCGACAACGCAGACGCCTCGATTTTCGGGAGCTTATTAAAAGAGAAGGTATATTAAGATTTGGGCCTTATGAAATATTAATGACAGGTGACGTCACGGCGGGTTACTATGATCTTAAAAGATGACGTCACGGCGGGTTACAGGGCCTCGCAAGAATAAATAAAGAAGGATTTTTCTAAGTGTTGAAGATTGATATGAACAAGTTCAAATCATCCTGGGGCCTAATGTTGGGGATATAACTATTGGGTATGACCCTCCCAGGAGGGGTCGAGTTATACCGATGGCGGTTTATCTTTATCAAGACAAAGCCCATCAAGATGTTGAAGATGGCGGTTCATGAAGCAGCCTTGCTAAGGGCCCGAAACCCAAAGGCGACTTGAAGCCCATAGGTGTAAACCGCCATATATGTATGACTTGTATTATAAGGCATGTATAGTTAGTCACCGAGCCGGACACGTTGTGTATGAGCCGGTCGGGACCCCGTGAGCCGCTGGGTATCAACCTGTGTATATAAAGGGACGACCCGGCGGCGGTTCAAGACAAGTGACAACAGAACGAAAGCTAGGTCAAGCGTATTCGCTCCCTGGTAATCGAAACATAAGCAATACCACCTCAAACTGGATTAGACCTTTACCTTCACCGCAAGGGGCCGAACCAGTATAAACTCCTTGTGTCCTTTGTCCCGTTTAACCCCTTTAAGCTAACCTAGTTGCCATGGCTCCATGACTAAGTCCCTTTGCTAGGACATCTACCGTGACAATTCCATGACACCCGGCGTCTGGCCTCTTTTAAACTGAGGGCGGATGGGAGGAGCTCGGCTGGCATTGCATTTAATTCCGGCAAGCTCATGAATGGACGTGTGGCTGGAGAAGGTTTCTCGGTTTGCATGCGGGTTTAATGGAGGCATTTGATGGAGGCGAGGAGGCATGTTCAGCCGGGCATGCTGCAGGCGGCGCAGTACTATTCGAATTGACAGCTACTAGTAAACCAGGACAGTTCCCGATATGACTTTAATGCAGACGAGGGAGAGGGTAGCGGTTCCTGAAATGTTGAACGGCCAATGATGCATCCGCTTTCATTAGCATCTTGAATTCATGAGGGAAGTAATGGGAGGAGGACGGGGAAAAGAGGCAGCACGATGTGAATGCAACGCAGTTTGCACTCATATAAAGGCGCCCCTCCATTCCAATGCATCTACCATATCATACACACCTAAGAACCTACTAAATGCAAAAGTGCTCACTCCTGGCCCATGGCGGCGATGTGCGCGAGCGGCCAGCGGCTGTGCCAGATGGTCCATGATGCCGGCCTGCGGCATGGCACCGAGGATCGTCTCTAGATTGTGTTGGCGACCGCCTGGTTCATGGCCATCGTCGACACGAGCTACGACTCTCAGTTGGACCAGATGATCATTGCCACCATCAACAAGTTCACCGTCCTCAAGAAGCTCGCGGACGACATCGCCGTACTCCTCCAGCCCCCGCACTCGTGCTCCTCATTGCCTGCCACCCTAATCGGCCTCCACAGCGAGAACCTCTTTCAAGCACTAGTGGCCCTGCGACTGCTCACCGATGCAACAAAGAATGTCCACCTGGAGGTCGCGCTCGCCGCGAGGCACCTCGCCCTGCAAGAATTCGTCAATCTACACATCCACGTGTACGAGGAAGTTGTGTACATAGGTATCTACAAGGCCGGTGAGGATGCTACGACGTTGGCCTTCGTCAACCGGCTGGAAGCATTGGATGCCTTTGTTGAGAAGCACCTTGACCTCGCCACAAAAGTCGCCGCTCCTAAGCCGCCGGTCGGTGGCCCGGCGCACTGAGGCGAGGAGGAGGAGGTCGTACGTTGATGGATGCATCTTTCTTCTTGCCTCCTGTAACCACCACTGCGATCGCATCATCGTGGCCTTAATTCTTATTGCGTTATTGCATTCTCGTTCCAATCAATACAGACATGTGTGATCCCTTTGCTCACATTTGGAGGCAATTATATGCGTCACTCTAAATAGTACTCCATACATCAATTTATAAGTTGTGCTTACCTTTTCCATCAACTTCGTGCAACACATGGGCATCTTGCTAGAAACACAACAACATGTCAGACCGCATGTGACCAAACCGACGATGCGCCAACCTAGCTACTACCCTGCTTATCTGGCAGAAAAATCCCCGCCCTAGAGTTTCCAGTCATTATTTCTATCTATCGACTGTGCCAAGGAGCAGAACCAAATGTTACAATTTATACATGTTTCTCTACTCCTATAAAAGACTCAGTTGGTGATGGTGGTGTGTCTGCCATCCGTCATTTATGACCGTTAGATCTGCATCTAACGGTTGTGAGGTAATTTGTGGCATTTTTGCAACAATAGCCCACTTCTCTACCCCAATTTGCAGAAACCCCCTTATTATCTTGAAAGCAACCACATCCGTCCCTCACCTCATCAAAACAGCCTGAGAAATATATTTTGAGTGAAAAGTAATATATTTTTAGTGGTATATATGTATATCAAAACAAGAGTGTTTTCTTTCAAGTTTGTGAACAAGTACTATTCTACTTTGGATCCATCGCAACGCACGGGCACATTGCTAGTAAAAGAAAAAGGCATGCCCCGTTCGCGTCGCACCCACACATGCTCGGGACTCGGGAGTACTGATAGGTCTCCGACATATCTATAATTTATGAAGTATTCATGCCATGTTTACAACAATTCCATATGATTTTGGTATGATTTGATTAGAACTAACCCGGACTGATGTTGTTTTCAGCAGAACTACTGTGGTGTTGTTTTTGTGCAAAAATAGAAGTTCTCGAAACGAGCTGAAAATTAACGGAGAATTTTTCTGGAAAATATGAACAATAATGGAAGAAAAAGATACGCAAAAGGAGTCCCGGGGCCACCACAAGGGTGGGGGCGCCCCCCCCCATAGGGCGCGCCATCCGACCTTGTGATCACCTTGTGGAGCCCCCTGACGTGAAACCGACGCCAAACCCTCCTATAAATCCAGAAAACCCCAGAACAGAATAGAGATCGGGAGTTCCGCCATTGTAAGCCTCTGTAGCCACGAAAAACCAACCAAAGGTCATGGAGGAGGAAGCCGGAGGCGTCACTATCGCCATGGAGGCCAAGGACCAGAGGAAGAACCTTTCCCCATCTAAGGGGGAGGCCATGGAGGAGGAAGCACGAAGGGGAGAACCGCTCCCCCTCTCTCTTGGTGGCGCCGGAGTGCCATCGGGGGAACCATCGCCGCGGTGATCATCTTCATCAACATCACCATCCTCATCTCTTTTACACGGTCCACTCTCCCGCACCCGGTTGTAATCCCCTACTTGAACATGGTGCTTTACGCCACATATTATGATCCAATGATGTGTTGCCATCCTATGATGTTTTGAGTAGATTTCCTTTTTCGTTGGGTTGATTCATGATCTAGATTGGTTTGAGTTGTATGTTTTATTTTGGTGCTGTCCTACGGTGCCTTCCATGCCGCGCACATGTGAAGGATTCCTGTTGTAGGGTGTTGCAATATGTTCATGATTCGCTTATAGTGGGTTGCTAGAGTGACAGAAGCTTAAACCCGAGTAAGGGGGTTGTTGCGTATGGGATAAAGAGGACTTGATGCTTTAATGCTATGGTTGGGTTTTACCTTAATGATCGTAGTTGCGGATGCTTGCTAGAGTTCCAATCATAAGTGCATATGATCCAAGAAGAGAAAGTATGTTAGCTTGTGCCTCGCCCTCATATGAAATTGCAATGACGACTACCGATCTTGTTAACAATTGCCTAGAATAATTCTGCACACCGATCCATCATTATTCCACACTCCCTATTTATAATTTATAGTAATATATTCTAACTTTATGTTAGCAGCACCTAATTTTATATTTTAGTACTCCAATATCATGCAAAGTTATCCTCTTCATACCCACAACGTAGTTTTATTTCTCGTTTCTAGTTGGAAGCAAACGGTCGGTGTACGTACGGTCGTATCAGTGGCAGATATGACTTGAGAGAATATTGATCTTACCTTTAGCTCCTTGTGGGTTCGACACTCCATACTTATCACTTCCACCTTTGGAAAGTTCTACGATGATTCCTTGCACTTGTGGATGATCAAGTACACCACGACCTGTCCGGCACGCCACATAGCTAGGGAAGGCGTGTTGCCTAGCATTTTCACTTTCATGTGGGACTGCAGTTGATCAAACCGACTATTGGCAAACTGCACCCCGCCCGCCGCATTGGAAAACAGAAACGAGGAGGGGAAGATCTAGTTGTAGCACTGAAGCCACGAAATTTGGTGTCAGACGGGGCTCGTTGATAGAGTAGGCGCACTCTGTACTACTACTCCTACTATGAAGTTTGTACTACAACTACTACCACTATACAACTAGGTACGTGCACGACACAACATCGTAGGAACAAAATACGGGAAGATCTTGTTTTGGGTGATTTATCTTTTTTTCAGTCAATGTAGTATGAATAATATGATGTGGGGGGCACCCATGAAGCTTATGTGGCTTGGTTGCATGGCTAGGAAAGGCTAGAGAAAAATAAATAGATAATGTGTTTAGAGTGCACTTCGCTAAATAGATACTTTGGATCCATTGCAACGTACGGGCTGGCACACTGGTAGTAGTAAGAATCAAATTCTGCGTTTGGCACAAGTTCGTACTGAGCGAGCACCACAAGGCCTGGCGCAGGAGTTACATTTCCCTGTTGGGGCCCACGGGACCGAGCTTCAGTGGCTTAGTGCACCGGCCTATGAGTCAATGACATGTGGACCTTCAATGCGGCTAGCCCACATGTCATTCTCATGAAAGAAGAGCAGCGGTGGGACCGAGAGGGGTGAGGCGCAGGTCGGCGGATGAGGCTTGCGTGCTCCCCTCCCATGCTCCGATTCGTACTACCGCACCACTAATTTTCATCCATCAGTTATAATAGATTTCCTCGTGTGAGTCATCTATATCCTCAAAGAAAGGTAAACAAAGGCCATATTTCCAGGAAATAATTTCTTGCATGAATCTATACACGCATGCAAGACCCTTTCCTTTCCTGCTCGTCCTCCTCCAGATCATCAGCTGCATTGACAATGCCGGTGCCAATGCCAGATTGTCGCAACAGGTGACTGCCTAAGCCATGTAGCACGCTGCAGAGCCAGCAAGTACCACCTTCTCCATGCCAACATAGGCGTCTAGGCCATGCACATGCAGCCGCTCTTGTAGTATTCTACCCGCATGTTCGACTGCAGTACCACACCGATCTTGGACGAGACCATGGAGCTTGTGGCCAAGAAAATTCTCTGCCCGTCCGACGCATGTCGAGGTGCTTGACTGTTGTGACGTGCCGCACGACGTTTACTAGCTCGCGCTCCGAATGAGTGGTAGGGTGTTGCTCCTGATCATCAGTGGTGCGACGGCAACGACGGCCGGGTGGGAGCCAGTGATTTACCCGGGGCACATAGCTCGACTTGGGCTTGAGATTCCAACTGCTTGCACCATCCCGAGGATGTACCACTCAGCGACGAGGCTGGAATGCTGGATATGTATAGGCGTGTGCTCATGGGCGGGAGCAACCTTCTCAACGGATACCGGTTTCTGAACGTGATGTACTCGACGTAGTTGAGCCAGTGAGCGTGGAGGCGTTCCTGCCATCGTACGTTGACGCGCGGCTCAATGGTGTGCAGCCACGTGCCAGCATAGGTCGGCTACGGGGAAGCGGCATCGGTGTGGTTCGAGATGCTCAGCTGGCTATTGTCGCGGCGACGTTCGCGGCTCACTCGTTTGAGTTGAACCGGCTGGTGGTGGCCTGGCCGCGGTGAGGGTGCCACAGCTGGACGTCGGGGTGTTATGAGGCATAGGGGGATGATTGGTTTCTAGCCACATCTTGCCACACTTTGCCACACCGCACCTTAGACAAGTTTGATCAAGTTAGATTGGTGTTTGGTTCTAGCCACACCTAAGGCAAGATTTTTTTTAATGAGAAGTGAACCCCACATGTCATAGACACAAAACGTGTGGCAAGATTCCCTTAGGCAAGCCTAAGTGTAACAATTTGAGCAACTCAAGTGAGGCAAGTGTGGTAAAAATAATGTGGCAATATATGGCAAACATAGTCACAATCCAAACAACCCCTAGATGTCCATGGAAGGAAACTATGGCAATTTTGCAAAAACATACCCACACCCCTATCTACATTTGCAAATAAGGCCTTCCCTCATTCATCCTTTTCTCCCACAAGTAAACTACTCATATAAATGCATCTTGATGTTCCGTGCAACGCACAGGCATCTTACTAGTAAGAAAAAATCTCAAGTTTGGCACGAGTTCGTGCAGCGGTAGCACCACAAGGCCTGGCGCAGGAGTTACATTTCCCTCTTGGGGCCCATCGGACTGAGCTTTAGCGCCTTACTACACCTGCCTTTGAGTCAATAACATGTGGACCCGATAGGTGGCTGGTCCACATGTCATGCGCCCGAAGGCAGAGGGGCGATGGGGCCGAGAGGGGTGAGCCATAGGTCGGGGGACATGTGGTGTCATGGGTTCGAGGGCGTCTGGGAATCGCGTCTAGCTGTGGTAGAAACCTTATGCTCGCCGCATTTTAGCTGGCCCACATGTCATGCACACAAAGGCAAAGGGGCGTGTGGCCGAGAGGGGTGAGGCGCACGTCGGGGGACGTGGTGCCGTGGGTTGGAGCAGCATCATGGGAATCGCGAATGGCAGTGTATGAAACGTGATGGTCGCCGTAGTTCAACTTCCATGGACAAGTTGTCATGTCTACTGACACATGCATTGCATACCGATCACTGGAAGGAGTAGTAGAGCCTAGGCGGATAAATAGATCCTTATAGTCAAGCGACCTACGCTGCTACTTGTTCCAAAGACATGCACACCATCGATATAGTTCATCTATATCAATATACATACAGAGGAAATATTTTTTCAAGAGAGGAAATAGTTCATCCATCCAAAATGCCCTGCTGCCGGTGCAGCTTCTTCTTCTTCTTCTTTCTTCTTCTTCTTCTCTTCTTCTTCTTCTTCTTCTTCTTTCTTCTTCTTCTTCTTCTTCTTCTTCTTCTTCTTCTTCTTCTTCTTCTTTCTTCTTCTTCTTCTTCTTCTTCTTCTTCTTCTTCTTCTTCTTCTTCTTCTTCTTCTTCTTCTTCTTCTTCTTCTTCTTCTTCTTCTTTCTTCTTCTTTCTTCTTCTTCTTCTTCTTCTTCTTCTTCTTCTTCTTCTTTCTTCTTCTTCTTCTTCTTCTTTCTTTCTTTCTTCTTCTTCTTCTTCTTCTTCTTCTTCTTCTTCTTCTTCTTTCTTCTTCTTCTTTCTTCTTCTTCTTCTTCTCTTCTTCTTCTCTTCTTCTTCTTCTTCTTCTTCTTCTTCTTCTTCTTCTTCTTCTTCTTCTTCTTCTTTCTCTCTTCTTCTTCTTCTTCTTCTTCTTCTTCTTCTTCTTCTTCTTCTTCTTCTTCTTCTTCTTCTTCTTCTTCTTCTCTTCTTCTTCTTCTTCTTCTTCTTCTTCTCTTCTTCTTCTTCTTCTTCTTCTTCTTCTTCTTCTTCTTCTTCTTCTTCTTCTTCTTCTTCTTCTTCTTTCTTCTTCTTCTTCTTCTTCTTCTTCTTCTTCTTCTTCTTCTTCTTCTTCTTCTTCTTCTTCTTCTTTTCTTCTTCTTCTTCTTCTTCTTCTTCTTCTTCTTCTTCTTCTTCTTCTTCTTCTTCTTCTTCTTCTTCTTCTTCTTCTTCTTCTTCTTCTTCTTCTTCTTCTTCTTCTTCTTCTTCTTCTTCTTCTTCTTCTTCTTCTTCTTCTTCTTCTTCTTCTTTCTTCTTCTTCTTCTTCTTCTTCTTCTTCTTCTTCTTCTTCTTCTCATTTTCTATGGGAGACGCTTCGCAACAAGCTCTTTGGACCTTGCAGCTATCTCAAACTCACACGGCATCGAGGGCAGCATATTTTATCCGCTCGTACGTCAAGGATAATTCTCCCATCCAGACAATCTTAATACCAGCATCTCGTCACCCTTCTGAAGATTGTTCCGAGCACAAATTTGCTACATCGAATAGGGATGGTGTCTGTTTATCACAATCTTCTACAAGAATTTTGATTTTGGTTTGTAGGTTAGCGATGCTTTTCAAATCAAGGTTGTACGGCACCAGCTTCTGTTTGTCCCTTCGATGGCTGCCGCACAAAACTATATGTCCTCCCGAGACAAGAAATTGTGGAGATCACCTGGTATGGAGGGCACGTGTATGATGTGGTACACCAAACATCATCTTCGAGGCACAGCTGAAGGACGGTGGTGTGTTGGATCTTCCCAGTGGCACACTCGTGTACTCTGCGTCGAGACTGATGACCTTCATCTCTACCTTTTGGAGGGATTTGGATACATTGTTGATCTAGTTCCGAACAACCCTTGGGTGGTTGGTGACGGTGGCAACTATGCTCAGCGAGCCTTCGACGAGGACATGTTGGGCGCTAAAAACCTGCATCTGGATCTCTTTCGCCATTTGGAACCGTTGGACAGAGGGCTATGGTTTGGAGAATTAGGATTAGATGGCTAGTCTAACTGAAGAAGATGATTATTTAAAGGGCTTCGGAATTACTCCAGGAGTATGTGAAGAGGTTAAAACAATGTGAATGCAGTGGGGTTTGGATGCAAATGAAGATGAAGGAGAAGTGAAGAAGCCGAGGAAAATCGGTTCCCGATGAAGAAGTAAAAGGGAGAAGTGGCCTGTAGGCAGTTGATTAGACGGCTAGGTAGACTAAACGGAAAGGCTATGCGGGTAGACTGAGGAGTGGTACCTGTCCGTGGACGTGCCCATCCTTCTAGCGCTACATGTGCCACCGGCTAGTTGAGGTCCCTCTTTTGAATCACCGTGGCGAGACATTTTATGATTCCATTTTTATTTATGCACCCCTCCTGACAGGTGGGACCTATGCAAACAGATATAGAAAATGTGTCGTAGCTGGTTCGGATGGATTGGCGCGTGCGTGGGAGACACAACATTATCTGGTTAAGGAATATGCGGTTATCCTCAAAAAATAAACAACCCTTCTTCGGGCTTCCGCATGCATGAGAATTTGCTTTTGCTCGCAATATGGATGATACCTGGAGGATGAAGTGAACCCGAGGCATGCTAGCACGGGAGACCTATTTCTGGTATACAGTACTACTCCGTATGTTCCTACTAGTAGTACCACAACTGTGGTACACTTGATGGTCAAAATATTATTCATCCGGTCCTCACAGTGAAGTGACAAGACCCTGCGCCCGAGATGACACTAGTCCAGGCGGTGTCTTCAGGTTACCAAAGTCAGCCTCACCTTGTGCATTGTGAAGTCACTATCATCGCCGTTGTATAGCAAGCCTCTCCTCGTCTCCCTCTCCCCTAGCACCACTCCATCTCCATCTCCGTCTTGCCGAAGATCCTAAGGTCACTCTTCATCCTCTCATTGTGCCCCCGCATGCCCTCGCCTCGCTCGCCTCCCCCAGTACCACTATTCCCCCACTAGCCTCTCTAGCACTGAGAGCCTTCTCCCCCGTAAATCAAGCCCCCAAAAAACCCACCTTCCAAACTCCACCATGGTCAAACGCGAACCACGCAGCATCCATATGAGCCGCGATTGGAGCAATCTCCCCAGTGACATCCTCGACCTCTTTTGTTCGTGTATGGATATGTTGAACGTCATGTGGCTAGCTGCATGCTCGAGGGACATGCACACGGCCATCGTCGAAGCAAGGCCTAAGCTTTTCAAGACACCCTACTTTCTTCTATCTGGTCTTGCGAGATTTTCTCACCATGATACAGAGGCGTACATGATGCCCCTCGACTTCAATCCGACCTCCATTAGCTAAAACTTCTTTGCAGGTATGTAGTAGGTCGCCATACATCATTTCCCTCGACTTTGATCAAATCACCATCGCCCGAAACTTCTTGCCAGGTTGTACTGGGTCGGCATGAACTCCCACTGGATGGCTGCCGTCAGAGAAGACGGGAGAAAGTTGGTGCTCGTGAACTTCCAGACCTCCCATGAGATTATCCTTCCTCCGTTGGATTATATAGGGTTTTACCGTCGCAGTCCAAGTCATCTAGATTAACACGTCAGTTGGACGGACCTTGTTTTGCATAAGATTGTAATCTGCCAAGTGCCCACACGACATGCGGATTAAGCAGACTTCAAGCTAATTGCCTTGTTCGACCGCGGAATCGCCTATCTTTATGCTGGCGCCTTCTTTAGCTGGAGACAACTCAGATCACAGTGGATCATCAAAGTTGATACACACTTCTGTGATGCTATTGAACACAATGGCATCATCTACGCGATCGACAAAGCAGATGGCACCACGTATTGTTGGGACGGCACGTGTAAGTTGTTTTTGTCTGATGTTAATGATAACGCCATGACACTGTTTGAACTTTTTGTGATGATTGGCATATCCCTGTTTGAGAAGAATTTGAGTAGAACTATGGCAATGTATTAGAGACGCCGTAAATCAGCTATGGAATGAGTTAATTCATGCGATTGTGACCATATCATTACAGCCAATTTGTACCCCTGAATAATCAAACGTTTAGGAAGATATGGATATTCTCCTTATTTTATAGTAATCTATATACTACTAAATATGAGTGTGTATCAATAGCCATGTTAGTTTCCTCATTTTCATGATGTAGAAACCTCCATCACACTGTTGGTTTCATCTAACCATACATTAGGTAAGTAAATGTGCATATGGAGAACTCTATATTTGGAAGTAGTGAAATCCTGTAATGCTTACCATGTGTACATACCTATATTCGCCCTTCAGCAATCAATGGCTAGAATAATATCCTCACAAAAAATTGCCCATAGAACATGAGTATATAAGAATGCATGGTCTATTAGTTTCCTTGAAGAATTTGTTTGTGAGGATAGAACATGATTACATAACATGCATGACTCGGTAGTTTGCTTTAAAGAATCGATTACGAGATAAAATGCCCGAATCATACGGAACCATTCCGATGTACGAATGCAACCTTCCATTATATGAATCTTTACCTCTCGACCATTTAGAGACTCCTCGTCATGTCCGCGATCTCATCTGGGCTCCGAACAAAATTTGGTACATCAAATCACATAAGTCATAATACAAATAGTAATCGAACGTTAAGCGTGCGGACCCTACGGGTTCGAGAACTATGTAGACATGACCGAGACACATCTACGGTCAATAACCAATAGCGGAACCTGTATGCTCATATTTGCTCCTACATATTCTACGAAGATCTTTATCTGTAGAACCGCATAACAACATACGTTGTTCCTTTTGTCATCGGTATGTTACTTGCCCGAGATTCGATTGTCGGTATCATCATACCAAGTTCAATCTCGTTACTGGAAAGTCTCTTTACTCGTTCCGTAATACTTCACCCCGCAACTAACTCATTAGTCACATTGCTTGCAAGGCTTATAGTGATGAGCATTACCGAGAGGGCCCAGAGATACCTCTCCGAAACATGGAGTGACAAATCCTAATCTTGATCTATGCCAACCCAATAAATACCTTCGGAGACACCTGTAGAGCATCTTTATAATCACCCATTTACGTTGTGACGTTCGATAGCACACAAAGTGATCCTCCGGTATTCGGGAGTTGCATAATCTCATAGCCTGAGGAACATGTATAAGTCATGAAGAAAGTAGTAACAATGAAACTGTAATGGTCATAATGCTAAGCTAAAGAATGGGTCTTGTCCATCACATCATTCTCCTAATGATGTGATCCCATTCATCAAATGACAACACATGTCCATGGTTAGGAAACATAAGCATCTTTGATAAACAAGCTAGTCAAATAGAGGCATACTAGGGACACTTATGTTTTGTCTATGTATTCACACATGTATTAAGTTTCCAGTTAATACAATTCTAGCATGAATAATAAACATTTATCATGAAATAAGGAAATAAATAATAACTTTATTATTGCCTCTACGGCATATTTCCTTTAGTTCGGGCCAGTGAGGTGTCGTTGAATATGGGCCGAGTAGTAACGCAATGCCAAACAGGTCAATTATGACTCTCAGGCTGGGCTCTCAAAAGATCCTAAAAAAAGGTCAGGCTCTCAAAAAAATGGACTCTTAGGCCGACATGTGGGCGCCACCGGTGTTTTCGTGCGCTGGCGCGCCGAGAGCATATTGGCGCGCGTTCGAAATTCATGCTACCTTTTCATCCCCAATCTTTCACCCCTCCCCCACCTCTGGAATCTCGATTCCTACTCCAGTTCCTACAAATCCCCCTCCTGTACTCCTTGTACTCAAGCGCACTATCATGCCGCTGGTCTACGCGGATCTCCGAGCCGGGGATCCTGAGGTCCGTCCTGCCTTCGGGCGCTGCGTGCTGTCGCTCAACAGTGGCATGGCGGTGCTTGACGACCAGTTTACCGGCAAAGTGCTGATGGTAACCATCAACGGTGACCGGCCTCCTATCTCGCTGGACGACCTTGTCAAAGCTCTTGGCATTGTGCATGGCATCCAAATAAGTGACTTGCTCGTTGAAGTTTGTCCGCCACCGGCTGATTTCTTCGTCAGGTTCCGGACAAGTTTCGACTGTAGTGTGTGTTCGAATCTTCCTGGCCTTTGTTCTGCGATGGCACGCTGGTGAGCTTTGATCGGTGGCACCCAGGATGGGGCTCGATGCCCTTTGAGCTTGAGTTTTTAATGAAGCTTACCTTCCATGGCATGCCTCGACGTGCTTGGAACAGCGAGTCCATGAATGAGCTTATCAATGACTTTGGAGGTGAGCTCGTAAGTATGTTTGTTCCTCCAGACAGCTGGGCTCTGATGGTTATGGCATGGATGAAGAAGTCGTCCACCATACCGAAGGTGATTGGTGTTGAGATACCAGTGCAGGAACCGGGGTTGTACTATTCTTCGCCTAGGGCCTACTCCATCGCGCGACGGAGGCCACTGCTTCTTTGGGAGAAGAGGCTGGGCTGGCTGGCTCGATGTGCTCTAATTTGAGGTAACAGCTAAATCTTGTCAGATACTAGTTAAATCTGAGCTATCGGTGTGAAGCACTAATGTGCCGGTACATTTGATTGTGACCTGTTCTATTTTTGTACCTGAACTTTTTTCAGAAAGGGTTGTACGTCAAGTTAATGTGCTAGCAGAACTTATTGTGTTGTTTGTCTGTTTTCTTTGCACAACATTCAAGATATTTCCCCATCATAGATAAAGACGATGAACTGTTATGTACGAGTTCATTTGTTTCAACATAGCCCTACCCGTAGCGATCCACTGCTTCCACCCTGATTGTGCCGCCTGCGTGAAATTTTTGTATGCAAGTTCAGTGTGCTATGATGTTCTATATGATTGTGTAAACTATATAAGTTTTTACTGAGCATCAACAATGCATATGGCTGAAAGATGTATTTACAAGCATCAACCGATGGGTCTCTCTCTCTCTCTCTCTCTCTCTCTCTCTCTCTCTCTCTCTCTCTCTCTCTCACACACACACACACAAGCACACACACACAAGTGGGACTCATTGAATTATTTCTTCGCTCGTGACAGTTTTTAATTAGGTTCCACTATACTCTAACTTACCAAGCCCAACTTAATTTTTTATTAATATTCGTATCTCAATATTATTTTTATACGAAATTCTCAGTCCAGACCATCATTGTTTTTTCACCCAACCTAGAAAATGGGTCCATTTCTACTAAAATCAAATGGCTTGTAAATTATCAATAATGATAAATGCGCTACATGTATGCAATATTATTTTTGACCCAACTCGGTAAATAGGTGTATTCGAATAAATAATCAAATGCGCTGTAAATTATCATAAATACTATTTTTTTTTTGAGAAACAATTATCATAAATAGTAAATCGGCTATTATTATTATTTTTAACCAACCCAGGAAATAGATTATTTTTTGAGTCAAAGCCCAGGAAATAGATGTATTGGCAAACAAAATGAAAATGGGCTGTAAAACCTAAATAAATGGGCTGCATTCCGCCACAGCTTTCGAAGCTGACTTTGTTGGCCCACTAGATGAAGCTCTTGTCCATTTAGTGAACAAAACGATTTAATGGTCTAAAACAAAGAGTCAACCAATTATTCTGACATCTGTAGTCGTTGGATTGACATCCAACGGCAATCCTGCTTCTTCAATCTCTGGTCTAGTTGCTCTTGCTCCAGCCGCCAAAACCATCACTGGCTGGAGTGCCTGCATCTGCCTCCCGTGGCCGGATGTGCTGTCGCGCAAGCCTCGCCATCTCACTCTACTCCCAATGGTGGCCAGGTCATACATGTACTCACCCACACCTTCTGTTATTCTCCGGTGAAGGCAGCCTCACCCGGCAGTCGAACCAGTCCCTTGTACTCCCCTCCGCCAGGGACTCTAGTTCCCCTTGTTCCATGACTCCAGATCGTTCCCATCTTAGACCTCGTTGTCGTCCACCACCTTGGTGCTCTCGGCGCAGCGTGGTCAACGTGGTCAAGGAACGCCTTCCATCGGAAGAGGACTATACGTGGAGAGGCTGACAACTTGGTCCACGGCCGCAGCAAGGAAGTGCCTCCTTATTACATGCAAAATAATGATTCCTCCACCTGACAGCGGGACCTACCGGAAGGGCCTCGAAAAAAACGTTTCCCCCTTGATAGCTGGGACCCACCAGCTACATCTTCATACGCAAGGAAGTGCGTCTGTATTACGGGGAAAAATGATTCTCCCCCCTGACAACTGGGACCCACCAGCTATATGTTCACATAGAAGGAAGTGCCTCCTTATCCTTACTGACAGCTGGGACCCACCAGTTATATCTTCGGACAGAAGGAAGTGCCTCCTTATCCTCCCTGGCAGTTGGGACCCACCGGGTCGAACCGTATGTCGGGTTGTCTGTCTGGTCACGATCGTGTATGTACATATTGGTCGATCGGTCTCTCTACAGCGATGAACCGTGTCCGAGTAAGGAGATGCACATGTCGTAGTAGAGCATGCGGACGTAGCATGTCACGCAGTCCCGTCTATATATATCGTGTACATGTACATACAGCCACGCTACAAGAAATTAAATATGGCTACGTACGTACATAAGGGCGGGGTCTCGAACGCGTACTCGCGCATATGTACGACCAGGGCTCGTGTACATGGAGAGGTAATGGACGGCGGCGATGTCATCATGTTCATCCGCAGCTAACCGGCTAGGTCGAAACGGAGGAAACAACATTGTCTTCACCGAGAGCCAAGTGAATGGGTCGGAACTCGTCCCGTTCATTGGGAGCGAAGCAACTGGGTCGGAACGCATCTTGTTGAGCAGGAGCCAACCTGCTTGGACGGAACAACCGAAACGAGGTCTGGCGTACCGCAGAATGGAGGAAACGGGCCCTCTGTTCGACCGCGTACAGTGGAAATAGGGTCCTGTTCATCGGGAAGGGTCTGGCGTACCGCAAAACGATGGAAATGGACTTCTGTTCAAGCTCCTACGGTCGAAACAGGGTCCGGTTGATCGGGAGGGGTGTGGCGTATTGCAAAATGGAGGAAAGGGACTTCTCTTCGACCTCCCACGGTCGAAATGGGGGTCCTTTTCATCGGGAGGGGTGTGGCGTACTGCAAAATGGGACTCCACAGGCTACCGTTCATCTACCATCGACTTCCTCTACCAGACACTTTTCATCCAAGGGCTACTGTTCATCCACTGTCTCCAGCCTCCACCAGACACTTTTCATCCAAGGGCTACTGTTCATCCAGCCTCCACCGGCTTTAGTTCAACCATCCTCCACGTGCTCCTGTTCATCCACCCCAACCGGCTGGGGTGTGTGGCGGCCTCCTTGGGCTCCTGTTCATCCAGCAGCAAGCGCGTACTATATACCACGGGGTCCTGTTAATCCAGCGGCAACCGCCTATACACACGGCCGGGGTCCTGTTCATCCAACCCCCACCGGGAACTGTTCATCCACAGCCAACCCAACCGGCTGGACTCACACCACGTCTCGACTCGTTCTACGTATCGCGAGCGCAGCAGCAATGGGCACTGTTCATCCAGAGGCAACCCAACCGGCTAGCTATGACTCGCACGAGGGTTCGGTCTGCTTCAGTAAGCATGCAGCAGCGGCGATCGATCGGGTTCAGTTAGCAGCATAGGAGTCTCGGTCGGGTTTAGTTAGGAGCGAAGGGATCGATCGATCGGCTTTAGTACGTAGCAACAGGAGATCGCTCGGGTTCAGTTATAACGACACGGCTCGCACCACGCGCGTGTACGAGAGAAACACGCAAACCACACTGCATCGCTCGGCCTCGACCACCCACCGTAACCGGGAACTCCCCGATATTTTCCTCGCCCTCGTTTCTGCCGTGATTTTCTCCGTCATGGATGGCCCAAAGAATGTCATGCAGGTGCGTCTCGGACCCGCCCAGGATGAAAAGCCCATTTTCTGTCATGATTTTTTGTCATAGAAGTAGGAGCCCATCACATCTATGATGATACCGGGTTTTGTCATAATTATCGTCAAAGAAGTGTCATAAGCATGACAGAAAAAAATTCATTCAGCCCAAAATGTCACGGATGTGTCTTTTTTTTGCAGTGGAGTTAACCATCGCGCACCCCCGACCTCCACGCAAAGGAAGACACTCAATAATAAATCATGCTCCAACTTCTTAAAATAACTAGAGACTATGCGTGCATGCTTTGGGAATCACAAACCTTAACACCAATATTCCTACTAAACCACAATCATTCACTAGTACCTCCCACATATTAGCATTTCAAGATTGCAAAACTATTGCAAGGAATCAAACTTATCATATTCAGTGATCTACAAGTTTTATGTAGGATTTTATGACTAACCATGTGAATGACCAATTCCTGTTGACTCTCTAAATAGATATAAGTGAAGCATGAGAATTTAATTATTTCTACAAAAGTGCAGGCTCTAATAAATATAAAGTGAAGCAAAAGGGCATTCTACAAATAACAATTTTCTAGATGTAGAGAAACATGCATCCAAACTTCAAATGATATAAGTGAAGCACATGAAGCATTCTATAAAGTCGCACTCAAAAGATAAAAGTGAAGTGCAAGGAGCATTCTATAAATCAACCAAGGACTATCTCATACCAGCATGGTGCATTATTGAAAGAAAAATAAAAAGCACATGATGCTCCAAAATTTACGCATATCATGTGAACAAAACAAAAACTGAGACACACCGATAATTGTCGAAGAAGAAAGATGGGATGCCTCCCGGGGCATCCCCATGCTTAGACACTTGAGTCTCCTTGAATATTTACTTGGGGTGCCTTGAGCATCCCGAAGATTGAACTCTTGCCTCTCCTTATTCCTCTCATATCGATACCTCCTCGATCTTTGAACATTTCATCCACACAAAACTTAACCGAACTTTTTATTAGAGGGGTTAGTACATATAATCCCAGCATGTTCGGCACCAATTAAGTGTCTCCCCCTCCAGATCCCTCCTGTCCCCTTTCCTCCTCTCTACCTCCCCGCCCCTCCAGATCCCTCCCATCCGCCCTCACCTCCCCCTCCCGTCTGCCTCCCTCCCCTCTGCCTCCCCTCCCGCCGCCACTAGATCCCGGCTGCACAAAGCCCGTGCTAGGGGATGATGGCGGCGGCGGGGCATCCCTCTATTGCGGCTTGGAGATGTGGCTATGACGGCGGATCTTGAACGGGCACCTCGGGACGATGTGTGCGTGGCCATGGCGCCGATCATGCAGCAATGTGACCTCCTCTACCTTTGGTTGTCTTCATCGTCGGTCCAAAGGGACCTGGCCGGTGGGTGTTACCTCATGGTGGCTTCCCGGCGGTGGACCAAGTGGAGGAGGAGATGGTGGCCTAGCTGCTGAAGTGGGTGAGGATGCCACCAGCATCGGCGGCGCCCGTGGGTGTCATTTTCCTTGTTGGAGGCAATGGTGGGGCGTTCCTCGCTCAATTTTTTCTGGGGGAAACCTCAGATCTGGAGGAGGCTACCATTGATGGTGGAGCCGGTCGGTGTCGTAGCCCTCGTTGGAGACGTTGAGGGTCCTCCTAGATCAGATGATGGCGACACCTTCGTCGTCACCCCCGTGGGGGCATCATCTTCTAAGACATTCATCGGTGGGACAGACATGTGGACGACTTGGTGGTTGGGCGTCGGTAGGTGGTGGAGTGGTGCTTCATCCTACACATCGATGGCGGCGGATCTCGGTGGCGTGGCGCAGTCGAGACTCAGTGTTTGATGGGTGGCGATGGACTCATGCAGGACAGTAGGAAGGCAACACTGTCTGCCGTCGTGGTGGCGTTGATGGCAGAGAGGCCTAGCAAGGTCGATGCTTCAGTATCTGATCTGAGAATGGTGATGGATGAAGGAGGTGACAGCCCTTTAAGCATGCGCATGTGGTGCCCAATGTAAGTGCATGCTACTTCTTGAGCTTGCGTTGGTTTTTCCCTTGAAGAGGAAAGGGTGATGCAGCAAAGTAGAGATAAGTATTTCCCTCATTTTTGAGAACCAAGGTATCAATCCAGTAGGAGGTACACGCAAGTCTCCAATCTATTCACCTGCACAAACAATCAAACACTTGCACCCAACGCGATAAAAGGGTTGTCAATCCTTGCACGGTCACTTGCAAGCATGACATATGATAGAGATGGATATAAAAGATTACTAAAAGGTAAAACAAAATAAAAGTAAATAAATTGCAGCAAGGTATTTTGGTTTTTTTTTGGTTTATAGATCTGAAAATATATGATGGAAAATAGACCTGGGGGCCATACGTTTCAATAGAGGCTTCTCTCTTGAAGGAAAATAACACGGTGGGTGAACAAATTACTATCGAGCAATTGATAGAAAAGCGCAAAGTTATGATAATATCCAAGGCAATGATTATGAATATAGGCATCATGTCCGTGTCAAGTAGACCGAATCCTTCCTGCATCTACTACTATTACTCCACACATCGACCGCTATCTAGCATGCATCTGAGTATTAAGTTCATAAGAACGGAGTAATGCCTTAAGTAAGATGACATGATGTAGAGGGCTAAACTCAAGAAATATGATGGAAACCCCATCTCTTTACCCTTGACGGCAACAATACAATACGTGCCTCGCTACCCTACTTTATCACTAGGTGAGGACACCGCAAGATTGAACCCAAAACTAAGCACCTCTCCCATTGCAAGAAATACCAATCTACTTGGACAAACCAAACCGATAATTCAAAGAGAAATACAAAGATATCAAATCATGTGTATAAGAATTCAGTAAAGACTAAAATAATAATCATAGATAATCTGATCATAAATCCACAATTCATTAGATCTCGACAAACACACTGCAAAAGAATATTACATCGGATAGATCTCCAAGAACATCGAGGAGAACATTGTATTGAAGATCAAAGATAGAGAACAAGCCATCTAGCTACTAGCTATGGACCTGTAGGTCTGTGGCAAACTACTCACGCTTCAACAGAAGGGCAATAGAGTTGATGTAGATGCCCTCCGCGATAGAATCGCTCCCCGATAGGATGCCGCAAAAAGGCCTCAAGATGGGATCTCGCGGAAAAAAGAGGCTTGTGGCGGCGGAAAAGTATTATTGTGGATGCTTCTGATCGTTTGGGAATATTTGGGAATTTATAGCATTGGAATTAGGGTTAGTGGACCTCCAAGAGGCCCATAAACCCTCAGGACGCGCCCCTGAGCCTTGTGGCCTCCACGGGGATCTCCTGGACCCCTCTCCAAGTTTGTTGGGTGTCTTCTGGTCCAAGAAAAATCATCGCAGAAGTTTTATTCCGTTTGGACTCCGTTTGATATTCCTTTTCTATAGAACTCAAAAACAAGAAAAAAAAGAAAGAAACTGGCACTGGGCTCTAGGTTAACAAGTTAGTCCCAAAAATAATATAAAATAGCATATTAATGCATATAAAACATCCAAAACAGATAATATAATAGGATGGAACAATCAAAAATTATAGATGCGTTGGAGACGTATCAAGCATCCCCAATCTTAATTCCTACTCGTCCTCGAGTAGGTAAATGATAAAAACAGAATTTTTGATGCTACCTAACATATTTATCCATGTAATTTTCTTTATTGTGGCATGAATATTCAGATCCATGAGATTCAAAACAAAGGTTTAATATTGACATAAAACAATAATACTTCAAGCATACTAATAAAGTAATCATGTCTTCTCAAAATAACATGGCCAAAGAAAGTTATCCCTACAAAATCATATAGTCTGGCTATGCTCCATCTTCATCACACAAAGCATTTCATCACGCACAACCCCGGTTTTAGCCAAGCAATTGTTTCACACTTTAGTATTCTAAGACTTTTTCAACTTTCACGCAATACATGAGCGTGAGCCATGGATATAGCACTATAGATGGAATATAATATGGTGGTTGTGGAGAAGACAAAAAGAAGGAGATAGTCTCACATCAACTAGGCGTATTAACGGGCTATGGAGATGCCCATCAATAGATATCAATGTGAGCGAGTAGGGATTGCCATGCAACGGATGCACTAGAGCTATAAGTGTATGAAAGCTCAAAAAGAAACTAAGTGGGTGTGCATCCAACTTGCTTGCTCAAGAAGACCTAGGGCAATTTGAGGAAGCCCATCATTGGAATATACAAGCCAAGTTCTATAATGAAAAATTCCCACTAATATATGAAAGTGACAACATGGGATACTCTCCATCATGAAGATCATGGTGCTACTTTGAAGCACAAGTGTGGAAAAAGGATAGTAACATTGTCCCTTCTCTCTTTTTCTCTCATTTTTTTGTTTGGGCTTATTTGGCCTCTTTTATTTTTATTTGGGCTTCTTTGGCCTCTTTTATTTTTTTATAAAATCTAGAGACTCATCCCAACTTGTGAGGGAATCATAGCTTCCATCATACATTCCTCACATGGGACAATGCTCTAATAATGAAGATCATCACAATTTTACTTACTTACAACTCAAGAATTACAACTCGATACTAGAAAAAAATATGAATCTATATGAATGCCTCCGGCGGTGTACCGGGATGTGCAATGATCAAGAGTGACATGTATAAAAAGTATGTACGGTGGCCTTGCCACAAATACTATGCCAACTGCATGATCATGCAAAGCAATATGACAATAATGGTGTGTGTCATAATAAACGGAATGATGGAAGTTGCATGGAAATATATCTTGGAACGGCTATGGAAATGCCATAAGAGGTAGGTATGGTGGCTGTTTCGAGGAAGGTATATGGTGGGTTTAATGCACCGGCGAAAATTGCGCAGTACTAGAGAGGCTACTAATGGTGGAAGGGTGAGAGTGCGTATAATCTATGGACTCAACATTAGTCATAAAGAACTCACATACTTATTGCAAAAAATTATTAGTCATCGAAACAATGTCCTACATGCATGTTCCTATGGGGAGAGGTTGGTAGGAGTTAACCATCGCGCGCTCCTGACCTCCACACAAAGGAGGACAATCAAAAAATAAATCGTGCTCCAACTTCATCACATAACGGTTCACTATACATGCATGCTACGTTAATCACAAACTTTAACACAAGTATTTCTACTAGTCCACAATTACTCACTAGCATGACTCTAATATCACCATCTTTATATCTGAAAACAATCATAAGGAATCAAATTTCACATAGTATTCAACGCTCTTTATATAAAAGTTTTTATTATATCCCTCTTGGATGCCCATCATATGAGGACTAAATTCATAACCTAAGAAAATTACCAAGTTGTTTAGAGATCTCAAAATAATATAAGTGAAGCATGAGATTTCAACAATTTCTATAAAATAAAGCCACCACTGTGCTCTAAAAAGATATAAGTGAAGCACTAGAGAAAATTGCCTAGCTCAAAAAATATAAGTGAAGCACATAGAGTATTCTAATAAATTTGCGATTCATGCGTGTCCCTCTCAAAAGGTGCGTACATCAAGGGTGATTGTGACAAACTAAAAAGCAAAGACTCAAATCATACAACACATTCCAAGTCAAACACATATCATGTGGTGAATAAAAATATAGCCTCAAGTAAAGTTACCGATAGGCGAAGAAGAAAGAGGGGATGCCATCCGGGGCATCCCCAAGCTTAGATGCTTGGTTGTCCTTGAATATTACATTGGGATGCCTTGGGCATACCCAATCTTAGGCTCTTGCCAATCCTTATTCTGTTGTCCATCAAATCTTTACCCAAAACTTGAAAACTTCACAACAAGAAACTCAACAAAAAACTCATGAGATCCATTAGTATAAGAAACTAAATCACCACTTTTTGGTACTGTTATGAACTCATTATTTATTTATATTAGTGTAATATCTGCTACATTCCAACTTCTCCATGGTTCATACCCCCCGATACTACCCATAGATTCATCAAATAAGCAAACAACACATAAAAAACAAAATCTGTCAAAAACAGAATAGTCCGTAGCAATCTGAAAACTTCGTATACTTCTGTAACTCCAAAAATTCGGAAAAATAGGAAAATCTGGTAAATTTGTATATAAATATTGTGTAAAAAATTCAAATCAAAATCACACTTATGTGATTTTTTAAAATTGTTTTACTAGGCGCAAAAGTTTCTATTTTTCAGCAAGATCAAATCAACTATCACCATAGACCACCCCCAAGGTTTTGCTTGGCTCAAACACTAATTAAAACACCAAAACACAATTATTATAGACGTAATAATGCGTATTTATTGAAAAACAGAACCAAAAACCAAAATAAAAATAAAATTGGGTTGCCTCCCAACAAGCGCTATTGTTTAACGCCCCTAGCTAGGCATAAAACATAGATCTTGGTATTGTCATCTTTGGTATTAAATCCATAAGTAGCCCTCATAATAGATTCATATGGCAACATAATTTTCTTTCTTGGAAATTGTTCCATGCTCTTCCTTAACGGAATTTGAAATCTAATGTTTCCTTCTTTCATATCAATAATTGCACCAATTGCTCTAAGGAAATGTCTACCAAGAATAATAAGACATGTAGGATTGCAATCTATATCAAGCACAACAAAATCTACGAGCACATAGTTCCTATTTGCAACAATAAGAACATCATTAATTCTTCCCATAGGTTTCTTTATAGTGGAATCTGCTAGATGCAAATTTAAAGAACAATCATGAAATTCACGAAAACCTAACACATCACATAAAGTTTTTGGAATCGTGGAAACGCTAGCACCTAAATCACACAAAGCATGGCATTCATAATCTTTAATTATAATCTTAATAATTCCCACTCATCATAAAGTTTTCTAAGGATAGAGACTTCCAATTCAAGCTTTTCTTCAAAAGATTTCATCAGAGCATCAACGATATGTTTAGTAAAAGCTTTAAGCATGAGGAGAATTCAACATGGATTGCAACAAGGAAATACAATCTATCAAAGGATAATTATCATAATTAAAATCCTTGAAATCCAAAAGAGTGGGTTCATCGCTACTTAAAGTTTTGACCTCTCCAATCCCACTTTTATCAATTTTTGCATTAAGATCTATAAACTCTGAATCATTGGGACGCCTTCTAGCTAAAGTTGACTCATATCCATTCCCATCTTTATCAAGATTTATATTAGAAAACAAAGATTAAATAGGGGTCGCACCAATCACTTTAAGATCTTCATCATTATTCTCACAAAAACTAGAAGAACACGCTTTTACAAACCAATCTCGCTTAGCATGCATCCTGGCGGTTCTTTCTTTGCACTCATCAATAGAAATTTTAGTAGATTTCAGAGATTCATTAATATCATGCTTGGTTTGCATAGATCTAATTTTCAAAGAATTAATCTCAAGAGAAATTCTATCAACGTTCTTAGCCAAATCATCAATCTTGAGCAATTTTTCTTCAAACATAGCATGGAAAACTTTTTGGGAATTCATAAAATCTTCAATATTGTTCTCAAGATCAAAGGGTATTTTATTATAATTTCCATAAGAATTTTTGTAGGAATTACCATAATTATTAAAGGAATTACTAGGAAACGGCCTAGGGTTGAAATTACCTCTATATGTGTTATTACCAAAATAGTTCCTACCAACAAAATTCACATCCATAGATTCATTGTTATTCTCAATCAAAGTGGACAAATTCATATCATTAGGATCAATAGGAGCACTCTTACTAGCAATCAATTTCATACGTTCATCCATCTTTCCACTCAAATTATTAATTTCTTCAATCGCATGCACTTTTTTACTAGTGGAAGATCTTTCGGTATGCCATTGAGAATAATTAGCCATAATATTATCTAGGAGTTTAGTAGCTTCTCCTAATGTAATTTCCATAAAAGTACCTCCCACGGTGGAATCTAAAATATTTCTAGATGCAAAATCCAATCTGGCATAAAAATTGTGTATGATCATCCCTAAACTTAATCCATGAGTAGGGCAATTTCTTATCATCAATTTCATCCTCTCCCAAGATTGTGCAACATGTTCATGATCAAGTTGCTTAAAATTCATTATATCGTTCCTAAGGGAGATGACCTTAGCAGGAGGAAAATACTTGGAAATAAAAGCATCTTACACTTATTCCATGAATCAATACTATTTTTTGGCAAATATGAAAACCAAGTTTTAGCGTGATCTCGTAGTATGAACGGAAATAGCTTGAATTTAACATTATCATTATCCACATATTTTTTTCTTTTGCATATCACACAACTCAACTAAAGTATATAGATGGGATGCGGCATCTTCACTAGAAAGGCCGGAAAATTGATCTTTCATAACAAGGTTCAGCAAAGCGGCATTAATTTCATAAGATTCCATACTGGTGCCGAGAGCAATCAGAGTAATAATAAAATCATTATTATTAGTATTGGAAAAGTCACACAACTTGGTATTTTCTTGAGACATCGTGACAAAGCAAGCAATCTAACACACAAGCAACCAAAAAGCAAACGAAAAGATGAACGGAAGAACGGTGAATAAAAAACACAAATCTTTTTGTGTTTTACTGAAAATGTTTTAGAAGTGGGGGAGAGGAAAACAAGAGGCAAATGGCAAATAATGTAATGCAAGAGATGAGAGTTTATGGTGAGTACTTAGTAGGCTTGATGTAGAACCTCCCCAGCAACAGTGCCAGAAATTCTTCCTGCTACTTTTGAGCTTGCGTTGGTTTTTCCCTTGAAGATGAAAGAGTGATGCAGCAAATTAGAGATAAGTATTTCTCTCAGTTTTGAGAACCAAGGTATCAGTCCAGTAGGAGGTACACATAAGTCTCCAATCTATGCACCTGCACAAACAATCAAACACTTGTCTCCAACGCGATAAAGGGGTTGTCAATCCCTTCACGGTCACTTGCAAGGATGAGATTTGATAGAGATAGATATAAAAGATTACTAAAACGTAAAACAAAATAAAAGTAAATAAATTGCAGCAAGGTATTTGGGGGTTTTTGGTTTATAGATATGAAAATATATGATGGAAAATTGACTCGGGGGCCATAGGTTTCACTAGAGGCTTCTCTCTTGAAGGAAAATAACACGGTGGGTGCACAAATTACCGTCGAGCAATTGATAGAAAAGCGCAACGTAATGATGATATCCAAGGCAATGATTATGAATATAGGCATCACGTTCGTGTCAAGTAAACCGACTCATGCCTGCATCTACTACTATTAGTCCACACATCGACCGCTATCCAGCATGCATCTAGAGTATTAAGTTCATAAGAACGGAGTAACGCCTTAAGTAAGATGACATGATGTAGAGGGATAAACTCAAGCAATATGATGAAAACCCCATCTTTTTACCCTTGATGGCAACAATACAATACGTTCCTCGCTATCCCTACTTTGTCACTAGGTGAGGACACCACAAGATTGAACCCAAAACTAAGCACCTCTCCCATTGCAAGAAAGACCAATCTAGTTGGCCAAACCAAACCGATAATTCAAAGAGAAATACAAAGATATCAAATCATGCATATAAGAATTCAGTAAAGACTCGGATAATATTCATAGATAATCTGATCATAAATCCACAATTCATTGGATCTCTACAAACACACCGCAAAAGAATATTACACCAGATAGATCTCCCGGAACATCGAGGAGAACATTGTGTTGAAGATCAAAGAGAGAGAAGAAGCCATCTAGCTACTAGCTATGGACCAGTAGGTCTATGGTAAACTACTCATGCTTCATCAGAAGGTCAATAGAGTTGATGTAGATGCCTTCTGTGATCGAATCCCTCATCGGCAAGATGCCGGAGAAGGCCCCAAGATGGGATCTCGCGGAAATAGAGACTTGCGGCGGCAGAAAAGTATTTTGGTAGACGCTTCTAGTCGTTTGGGAATATTTGGGAATTTATAGCGTTGAAATTAGGGTTAGGGGACCTCCGAGGGGCCCACGAGCCCTCAGGGAGCGCCCCCCTATGGCACCCCCTGAGGCTTGTGGTCTCCTCGAGGATCTTCTGGCCCCCTCTCCAAGTTTGTTGGGTGTCTTCTGGTCCAAGAAAAATCTTCGCGGAAGTTTTATTCCGTTTGGACTCTGTTTGATATTCCTTTTCTATAAAACTCAAAAACAAGGGGAAAATAGAAAATGGCACTAGGCACTAGGCTCTAGGTTAATAAGTTAGTCCCAAAAATAATATAAAATAACATATTAATGCATATAAAACATCCAAAACACACAATATAATATCATGGAACAATCAAAAATTATAGATACGTTGGAGACGTATCGGTGCACCAAATAGATCTGTAACTCAATCCAGGTATGGTGGCTTGGATGGGGCATCCGACATTAGATGTTAGGTGTTGATGCGATGTCGGTTTGGTATTAGCCTCGGACATTCGGCACCCCTTCATCATGGGGATAGGAGTAGCGATAGGTGTTGCCAAGACGGTGGCTTCAGGCTTACTGATGTATTACCTTGTAAGGGCTTTGTGAATAATTAATAAAATGGTTGCATGCATCGCCCAGATGCAGACGCCCGGGGTACATTCTCCTTTAAAAATGGCGTGCTGTAACATTATTGTATAATTATAATCAAACATTACCTACTCTATGCTATCAAAATTCTGAGGCTCCCAAGTCAATCGGGCTCAACAAGATTTCAAACATAAGCAAATAAAGAAACTATAACAACAATCTGTGAAAACAGGACGATCTGTAAAGATGCAAATGGTACATATACTTATGTAACTTCAAAATTTCTGAAAAATTAGGACATAATAAAACATTTGCATAGCAGTATTTTGTAAAAATTTCAGATTTTTTGAACGTTCCAGTAAATTATGAAAATTCAAGCAGTACAACATAAGTTTCTTTTTCATAGCACACACCAAACAAGCAATTTAAACATCCTAAAGGCAAATCTTGGCACATTATTTGTATAATACAATGGATTTGCACAAGGGGATAATTATCTTTGTGAGAAACTTCCATGAAAAATTATGCATTGTTTCTATGAGCATGATCACAAGTGTTCAAGGTCGACCCTCACTTCTCCAATGCATAATCTTCCAACCATTTCTCTATTTGAAAAAGTTTTTAGGTTCCCCTCTATATTTTTTGTTTCAAAACATTTTAAAAGCACACGACGGAATAAAACGACTCTCTAAAACTTTCGGGTTGTCTCCTAGGCAGTGCTTTCTTTAAAGTCATTAAGCTAGGCATAAAGTGCTCAAGTAACTGATCCACCCAAACCCTAAGGTATATCAAAGCCAATTTTAACTAACATTGATTTATAATTTAGTATTGAGCACAAATAAATATATATATCACATAATGACAAAGTCTAACTCTCTTCCTATGCATCGACATGTCATAAACAAACAATTCATGCACACAAAGTAAAGGCAGATACAAAGCACCTCTCCCATTGCAATATAAATCAATCTAGTTGGTCAAACTAAATGGGTAGATCAGAGATAACTACAAAGCTATAATAATCATGCATATAAGAATTCAAAAAAGACTCAAATATTTCTCATGAATAATCTGATATAAACTCACAATTCATGGGTTCCCAACAAACACACCGCAAAAGAAGATTACATCGAATAGATCTTCGAGAACATCAAGGAGAACATTGTATTGAAGATCAAAGAGAGAGAGAAGAAGCCATCTAGCTACTAGCTATGGACCCGTAGGTCTGTGGTAAACTGCTCACACATCATCAGAAGGGCAACAAGGTTGATGTAGAAGCATTCCGTGATCGATTCCCCCTCCGGTAGAGTACCGAAAAAGGCCTCTAGATGGGATCACAGAAGAACAGAAACTTGCGGCGGTGAAAAAAGTATTTTGGGTGGCTCTCTATTGGTTTCCCGATTTTAGAGAATTTATAGAGCTGGAATTAGGTCAGACAGAGCCCCGAGGAACCCACAAGGTACTAGGGCGCAGCCCCCCATGGAGCGCCCTAGTGCCTTGCCATCTACTTGTTTGCCTTCTGGTCTCCTCCCAAAGCTTCTAGGGCCTCTCTTGTACAAAAAAAATCATCAAAAAAATTGTGGCATTTGGACTTCATTTCGTACTGATTTCCAGGAAAATAAAAAATAGACAAAAACAACAACTGGCACTTGGCACTGGGTTAATAAGTTAGTCCCCCAAAATGATATGTAACTGCACATGAAACATCCAAGATTGATATTATAATAGCATGGAACAATAAAAAATTATAGGTATGTCGGAGAAGTATCAATCATCTTTGAACAGATGACCCCCGAACCGCTCCCTGCAGCTGAATTGCTGGTTGTTAGGACATTTATCAACAAGTTCTTCATGAAACACTATATCAAACCCACTCCAGGTGATGAATATTTCATCATGCCTTTTCCAACGGTAAGTATGCTTTCAGTTAGTGTTCGCGGCTAAACATATACGCACAGATGCATTGTTTTCCATGTGATGAGGTCTTCGTCTTTCGTACACTATGATTCTGTATTGAATCTGTTGATACATCTGTGGAATTTAGCTAACATTTGTTCAATTGTATATTGTGGCAAATTTTGATGAACGTTCTTCCCGTGGACACTATTTATTCGATTGCATATTGTGGCAAATTTGCTTTTTGCAGGGCAATTCAAGTTCTTTTTGTTGCCTTAACCTGACCATACAAGTGCACACATTTCAAGTAACAGGGTGTGTGGGGTCCAAAATGGAAAGCACACGTCACTCATAGTGGAACCACCTATATATGATGTCCAGGGAAAGCACATGATATGAACTGAACCGTGGGTGATACACAACAAATCGCACATGATTTGGAGCACTTCTACGTGTGTGTAGGGGGGCCGAAATCATGTGTGATAGCACTTTATCTCACACGTGAACTGAGAGGAAGCCGTGTTCGATGCAAAATACAATCCCACTCGTAAATTATTCAGAAACCGTGTGCGATGATATCATGCATGGCAGACACTTACCATAGAAGACTCGTGTGCGATGGGCTAGATATCGCGCACAGTTTCTATGATGGCATGTGTGGCTTAGGTAATATTTCACAAACGGCCAAACATCAGACATCGTTTGGTTTTCCTCAAGCAACTAGACGCGTTTGACTTGTGAGAGACATGTGCGATTGATCCCAATCCCACACGTCTGTCCAAATATAGTGTGTGCGATATGTTCCTGCATCACATACGATTACATTTGGTAGAGCGTCTACATCATCAGTCACCAACGATTTTCTGGGTCGAGTGGGATGGACCCTCTATCACCCACATAGGTAAGGCAATAGTTTAAAACTATGGCGCGGAAAGGGGGTAAAAAAAGTTTGTATAGGACTTTACTGCACCGGTGGAAACTCCACTGGAAATGCCATTCTTGTTCCCTTTGCACGCGCCTTCATCTCCATGCTTGATCCTACTTCAGTGTTCATCCTTCTTGTCCATGCCAGGCCCTTCATTCGTAGCAAAACAAACATATCCAATTTAGGCAACATCATATTCTCATGAACATTGAATCATCACCAAGAAGCAAAAGTACCTGGTAGTTTAACTGGTGTGGACGAGCTCTAGTAATTGGTCTAGTATATGTAGTTACAGGGGCTATGGGTGTAACTATTGTAGTGATGTCCTCATCAGGGGGTGCCCATTTTTCTCAGCGGGCGAGCGACCGCCGCCGACGCCATGGATCTGCCCTGGAGCTTGCCGTGTGGCCTTGTAGCGGGCATATGTGGACGTTTCGACGTCCGTGAGACTCGGAATCGCCGGAGGGACAACCTTGCTGCGGATTTGGGCCACGGTGAAGAGGGGGTTTGGCCGATTTGCTTCGGCCGATGTCAGAGAAGAAAGGACGTCTCACTTGATTCCGGCCGGCCAAATTGCATCTCGGAAGGTAAGTTCAATGCCCGGTGATTTGTTGATTCAATTTCGATCAGTGTGCATATTTTGTTAGATAGATTGGAGTTCATCATTGTTGTCATCGTCGGCAGATGATTTTTACCTAGAGGAGATGATTTTTGGACGATGATGTAGACAACCTACTATTGTTGCATCTCGTGGACAAATTTGAAGGGGCCCGAAGAAAAAGCATCGTGGATCCATGGTTGGTTGGTGTGACGCCCTCGATTCAATCGTACACTAACCATACACGCAAATGTGTACGATCAAGATCAAGGACTCACGGGAAGATATCACGACACAACTCTAGACACACTAATACAAGCTTTATATTACAAGCCAGGGGCCTCGAGGGCTCGAATACATAAGCTCGAATACACAAGAGTCAGCGAAAGCAACAATATCTGAGTACACACATGAGTTAGTCAAGTTTGCCTTAAGAAGGCTAGCACAAAAGTAGCAACGATCGAAAAGGCAAGGCCTCCTTCCTGGGAACCTCCTAACTACTCCTGGTCGTCGGCGGTCTCCACGTAGTAGTAGGCATCGGCGGTGACATCTGGCTCCTGGGCTCCGACATCTGGTTGCATCAACCAGAAAGAAGAAGAAAGGGGGAAAAGGGGGAGCAAAGCAACCGTGAGTACTCATCCAAAGTACTCGCCAGCAAGGATCTACACTACATATGCAACATTATCAAAGAAAGGCTGTATAGGTGGACTGGGCTGCAGAAATGCCAGAATAGAGAGAAGGCCTAGTCCTATCGAAGACTAGCATCTTCTGGAAACCACCATCTTGCAGCAACAGGAGGGAGTAGAGTAGCATAAAATAAAGTAGTAGTAGTGTTATCAACCTCGGCCAGAGATCCTTTCTCGACACCCTGCGAGAAAGCAATCCCAGAGCCATACTATCCAGTTCCAATCATAATCCAATTCTCATATCCATGTCTCATCTCAAGCATCCAGTTCTAGTTGTATCGATCGGGATACAACTCCAAGTGTCCGTTACCGTAGGACAGGCTATCGATAGATGTTTTGTTCCCTGCAGGGGTGCACCAACTTACCCACCACGCTCGATTAACTCCGGCCGGACACACTTTCCTGGGTCATGCCCGGCCTCGGCCAAACAATACGCCGCAACCCGACCTAGGCTTAATAGAGAGGCCAGCACGCCGGACTAAACCTATGCCCCAGGGGTCATGGGCCATCTCCCCGGGAACTCCTGCATGTCGCGTACGCGGTCGGTGAGCAGACCTAGCTACCTCCTTCAACAAGGCAGGCGCTTACGCAGTCCAACCTGGCGCGCGCCGCTCAGTCGCTGACGTCTATTAAGCTTCGGCTGATGTATACGACGCAGAACGCCCATACTATGCCCACGTGATGGTTAGTGCTATCGAGCCAAAGGCCCCTTGGATAAAATATCCAAATCGTAGTGGATTAGGAACGCGCGGTAACAAGCAGACTCACGAAAGATGTGACCCCGTTGCCCCGTCTCGAGGACTTGCGGCAAGGGCTAGGAATGCCCGGGCACCTTCCAGGTCCGTTCGACTCCGCATCACTCGCAATTATGCTCGCGCGGGTACCCCTCAAGGTCGACCCGTCTTTAGTAACATGGTTGAGTGTAAAGTCGTAGTAACCATAGTAACTGTGTGTCCAAACATCAAGGGGAAAACCCGAGGAATCACCCCCGGTGAATTCCACTCGACGTAATTATCAAGGTGAACGTAAGAGGATCCACCCTCGAGGTTCACACTTGAGGGGTTGCACGACAGAGCCGTATTGGAAGTGGTTAAGGAGGAAATCACCCTCGATGACCGTGACCGAATAGCTACACTACAGGTTAACAACAGAAGTGCTGAAGAGGGCTCAACCTCGGCACTCGATAGTAACCCAGTAGTGTCGAGCTACTAAGGGGAAGTGATGTGCGGTGTCGGGGCATGGTCTTCGATCACGTAGATCGAGTAGTCGATGATGAAGCAGAGGCAACAAGGACAAGTGGGGGTCACTGATGGATCACTAACCAACCTATACTAAGCAGTTTAGGATAAGCAGATAAGATACAACAGCAGATACAAAAGCAGGCTATGCATCAGAATAGGAGCAAACAATAACAGTAGCAAAATCTAATGCCAGCATGAGAGAAAGGAATTGGCGATATCGGGATGATCAAAGGGGGGGCTTGCCTGGTTGCTCTGGCAAGAAGGGGTCGTCATCGACGTAGTCGATCACAGGGGCGGCATCGGTCTCAGGGTCTACCGGAGAGAAGAGGGGGAAGAAACAGTAAATATGAAGCAAACATAGCATCAAAAAACATAACATGGCAATATGCTGTGCCGGGTGTGACCAAACGTAGTACTATACGTTGCAGACAGAGGGGATAAACATCCAAGGATGAATTCCCGGCGTTAGGCGGATTTCGGACAGATGAAAGAGAGGGGACGGTTCCATGTTCAGCATGCTAGGGGCATGTGACAGATGAACGGACCGCGTATTCGGATTCGTTGGATTTTCTGAGCAACTTTCATATAGAAAACATTTTCATCCGAGGAACGGTTTAATTTCTATGAAATTTTAAAGATTAAAGTAATTTCTAGAATTGTTTATTTACAGAAAAAGATATATGACGTCAGCATGATGTCACAGTGACATCAGCAGGTCAACAGACGACTGACCAGGTCAAACCTAACATGTGGGTCCAGTGGGACCCACATGTCAGCCTCTGTTATTTTAACAGTGGAATAAAACTAATCTAGCAGAGAGAGTTAGAGGTGTGGGCCCCAGTGTCAGTGCCTGATTAGAGTTTAACTAATTAGATTTTAATTTGAAACGTGACTAATTAGCCTAACTACTGGGGGACCCACACGTCAGCGAGAGGGATGAACAGGGCCCCGCGGTGACTAGGGTCAACGCGGTCAAAAGGGCGCAGGGGGCCCACTCGTCAGCGACCATGGGTGGGTCCCACGCGGCGCCAGCTTAGTGGGGTCGGTGACTCGCCGGCGGCGACGCCAGAATGCGGCGGAGGCCACGGGAGGTGGTCGGATTTCTTCTATAGACGGCTGTTTCGAACGCGGCCGGGCCCGTTCGAACGAGCAGACAACGACGAGTCAAACTGTGGTGGTGGCAGGGTCGGACTCGACCGGAATCATCGCCGGCGTTGAGCAAGGCGGCGGTGGCGCTCGGGCAACACCGGGCGCGCGGCTACGGTGTGAACTAGCGCACGCTTTCAGCCGCGTTTGAGACAGAGGGGAGCGTTGCGTCGAGTGGAGCTGGCGCGAGGCCGTGGAGGTGGCCGGAAGTGGCCGGACGGTGAGGTTCGATGCCGGACAGAGCACGATGAGGCGGCGAGCTAGCTAGGACGGAGCATGCGACGCGAGGAGAGGAACGGAGAGGGGGAGGCTCACCGAGCGGCAATGACGAGTCGTCGACAGTTTAGGAGCGCAGGGTTCGCCGGAGACGACGAAGATGGCCGGCGACAGAGGCGGAAGGGGGTGGAGGAGTGCAGCCTCTATAGGGCCTCCCATCTCCCATTGTTGGTCGAGGACGACGGAGCAGAGGACAGCGCTCCTCCCAGCCTCCAGCACGATCGAGGGGGCGCCGGGGACCGCGAGATCGACGGAGGGCGATGGCAACGAGCTCTCGGCAAGGTGGAGAAAAGAGGGAGGCGAGGTGCGTGGAGCAAGTGGGGGGCGCTAGGGTTCGTCCGGGTGGGGGCGACCTAGTAGTCGCCGGGGAGCCGCCGGATGGCCGCCTCGTGGCCATCGGCAGCCACGGACGGCGCGCGAGCGTCCACCCAGCCCCCGATGAACAGAGGTAGGGGACGGCAGGGTTAGGTGGGCTGGGCTGCACTGTTGCGCAGCTGGGCCAAGTGCACAGTGCAGCCTGGCCTTTTTCTTTTCTTTGCTTTTTTTAACTTTCCCTTTTTCTTTTTCCAGCAGCTTTTGCCCCTTTCTCTTTAGCCAATAAAGTCTTTGCAAAAGTTATGCCATTGGCCAAAATAATTTCAAAGAAGTATATTGCACTGCCACAAAAGGGTGGAAGGATTTTGGAATAGTTGCCAATTTTATAAATTAAGAAGGCATTTAATTTAATGCTTAGGCCACCGTTTTAAGTAGCTTAGGCCACTTAAACCTTTTGCAAAAATTGTTGGTTCACCACCAATATTAGTTTTGGATTATTTGGCACATGATGAACATTTTTTTCATGTCTGAGCATTTTGAATTTCACACAGAATTTGGATTTCAATTGAACTGGAATTTGAAAGAACATGAGAGAATAATGATTAGGCACATGTTTAGCAAAAAGATTAACTTAACCCCAGGGGTTACTGTAGCATCATTACACCAGGGTGTTACAACTCTCCTCCTCTAAAAGAAATTCTTGTCCCGAGAATTAAGAGGTAGAAGGGAATAGGTCGGGGTATTCAGCACAGAGGTTATCCTTGCGTTCCCAAGTGGCTTCATCCTTAGAATGATTTGACCATTGCACCTTGAGGAACTTGGTAACCTTCTGGCGTGTTCGACGTTCAGCTTCTTCGAGAATGCATATCGGATGCTCCTTGTATGTGAGATCATCTTGAACTTCAATCAATTCCGGATCCACTTCACGTTCCGGATCCTTGAAGCACCGACGAAGTTGCGACACGTGGAAGACATCATGGACGTGAGAGAATTGAGGTGGCAACTCCAATTGAGAAGCCACCAGTCCACGATGGGCCAGAATGCGGAAAGGACCAATGTAGCGTGGAGCTAGCTTGCCCTTGACTCCGAACCGATGAGTGCCTCTCAAAGGAGTGACACGCAGATAAGCTTGTTCACCAGGTTGATAAGTTGAACCCCAGTGTTTCCGGTCATAGTTGCTCTTCTGACGGGACTGGGCCGCTTTGAGATTATCCTGGACAATGCGAACCTGCTCTTCAGCTTGTTGAATAATGTCTGGACCAATGAGCATCCGTTCCCCAGTTTCTGACCAATTCAGAGGGGTTCGGCACTTACGTCCATATAGCACTTCGAAGGGTGCCATCTTCAAGCTGGCTTGATAACTGTTGTTATAAGAGAACTCCACATAAGGGAGAGATTCTTCCCACTTCTTGCCGAACGAAATAACACAAGCCCGAAGCATGTCTTCAAGAATTTGATTGACTCGCTCAACTTGGCCTTGGGATTGGGGATGATAAGCAGTGCTCCAGGTTATATGAGTTCCCATTGCCTCTTGGAAACTATCCCAGAACTTAGAAGTGAAAATACTGCCGTGGTCTGAACTGATCTCCTTCGGAATGCCGTGGAGTGACACAATTCTGGAGATATACAAGTTTGCTAATTGACTAGCAGTGATTGTCTCCTTGACTGGTAGAAAGTGAGCAACCTTCGAGAATTGGTCGATGACAACAAAGATAGCATCCTTACCTTTCTGAGACTTGGGAAGGCCAGTGACGAAGTCCATCTGAATCTTATCCCACTTCCATTCAGGAATCGGAAGCGGTTGCAGAAGTCCAGCCGGTTTCTGATGTTCTGCTTTGACGCGGCGACAAACGTCACATTCTTCAATATATCGAGCAATGTCTTGCTTCATATTAGACCACCAGTACTTCTGACGGATGTCTAGATACATCTTGGTACTTCCCGGATGAATAGAGAGAGGGGTGTCATGCGCTTCTTTCATCACCTTCTCTGTCATAAGCTCAAATCGGGGTACGACAATGCGATCTCTAAAGTATAAGGTCCCATCTTCAGCAAGCGAGGAATCTCGGGATTTCTCTAAGGCAAGATCCTTTTTCATCAAATCAACATGAGCATCTTTGGCTTGAGCAGACTTGATTGCTTTCAGAATAGTTGGTTCCAAGACAAGGTTATTCAGAGAACCCTATGGAACTAGTTGAAGGTTCAGCTTGCATAGTTCTTCATAAAGGCGGGGTTGAGCTTTGTAGACCTGGTGATTATTGCAATAAGACTTTCGGCTCAGGGCATCGGCCATTACATTAGCCTTGCCAGGTGTATAAGATATACCGCAGTTGTAGTCAGCAATAGCTTCCATCCATCGCTGCTGATGGAGGTTCAGATCTGGCTGAGTAAACAGGTACTTCAGACTCTGATGATTGGTGAAGATCTCGCAACGATTACCGAGAAGATATTGTCGCCATAGCTTCAGTGCAAAGATAACCGCAGCAAGCTCAAGGTCATGAACTGGGTAGTTCTCTTCGTGAGGACGTACTTGATGGGAGGCATAAGCAATCACCCTGCGCTCTTGCATTAGGACACAACCTAATCCTTGACGTGAAGCATCGCAATAGATGACAAAGTCCTTGCGAGAATGAGGGGGAGCAAGCACTGGGGCAGATGCCAGCTTGTCCTTGAGTGCCTGGAAACTTTCCTGACACTTTTCAGTCCAATTAAACTTAACGCCTTTGTGTAGCAGATTGGTCAGTGGCTTGGCGATCTTGGAGAAGTTCTTAAGAAAGCGGCGACAATAGCTGGCTAGTCCGAGAAAGCTTCTGACTTGCTTGACATTCTTCGGAGGTGTCCAGTCAAGAATAGCCTGAACTCGCTCTGGGTTGACGGCAATACCATCCTTGGAGATGACATGCCCAAGGTAGGTGACTTCAGGAAGCCAGAATTCGCACTTTGAATACTTGGCATAAAGTTGATGCTCTCGAAGCTTCTCTAGAACATGTCGAAGATGTTCAGCATGTTCTTCTTTGTTCTTCAGACGAGAGAATGTAGCTGGAGCATTGGTCAAACCAAAAGACATGACGGTGTACTCGTAAGAACCATAACGAGTGACGAAGGCGGTCTTTGGAATATCCTCTTCACGAACACGGATCTGGTGGTAACCCAACCTCAAGTCGAGTTTAGAGAATATCGACGAACCAGCCAGTTGATCATACAGATCATTGATCCGAGGAAGGGGATATTTGTTCTGAATTGTAGCTTGGTTGATAGGACGGTAGTCTTGGACCAAACGGTTCGTTCCGTCCTTCTTCTTGACGAAGAGAGAAGGTGCTCCCCAAGCAGAGGAACTTGGACGAATGAAACCATTGCGAAGAGATTTGTCGATTTCCTCCTTAAGTTCAAGGAGTTCATGAGGTGGCATCTTGTAGGGTGGTTTGGCAATAGGAATGGTGCGTGGTTTCAAGTTGATGACGAACTCGACAGCCCGGGCAGGGGGTTTTCCTGGAAGTTCTTCTGGAAATACGTCTTGGAAGTCGCAAACGACTGGAATCTTTTCAATTCCCTCAAGAGATGCTGCGTTCAACGCATTCAAAGCATAAATTCGTGCTTCAGAGTTTTGAACAAGATGAGCATGGTAGGTTACTATCTCATCGGAAGAATGTAGGAGGTGAACTACCTTGGTGGCGCAAACGATAGAGGCAGTATGCCCTTTCAACCATTCCATTCCCAGAATGAGGTCAATATTGGAAGACTCCAGAATAATGAGAGAAACAAGGAATTCCAACCCTTCAATCTCAACGGGAACATCGCGACCAATCATGGTAGTTTGACATTGGCCCGCAGGGGTGCGTACCACTATTGGAGTGTTCATGGGCTCGCAACGAATGTCGTGTGCGTATGCAAAACTTTCTGACATGAATGAATGTGATGCCCCTGAATCGAATAAAACAGAAGTCGGTACTGAATTAACGAGAAGAGTACCCATCACAGTGGCAGGCTGGTCTTGAGCTTCATTCAGATCAACATGATTAGCCTGACCACGACCATAAGGTCTGGCATTGTTGTTATGGGGCTGATTGTTACGACCAATTGAAGGCAGAGCCAACTGATTCTGATTCTGAGGGCATTTCCTGAAACGGTGACCTGGGAGGCCACACTTGAAGCATAGACCATCATTGGGATGGGAAGCAGAAGCTTGAGGTGGTACAGCTTGAAGAGGCTGCCTCAGCGGTGGAGGGGGAATACGAGGTGCAGCATAGGACTGGCTTGGTGCAGGTGCAGTTGGACGATACATGCTGTGGGGAATCCATATCTGACGCTTCTGCGCTGACGGGCCCGAAGATGAGTCAGTGTCACAGCTGCGCCTGAGGGATCCCTGGTGTTCCTGAAGACCAGTCTCAACTTGAATAGCCTTGTTCACCAAGGTGGCGAAGTCGGCAAAGTCATGAACGAGCAGTGCTAGCTTGATATCAGGTTGAAGTCCATCACGAAACTTTTCCTACTTACGAGCATCAGTAGCAATGTCTTCTTCAGCAAAACGGGACAAGTCCAAGAATTCCCGTTGATAAGCATCTACAGACTTGTTGCCTTGGGTGAGGTTGCAGAACTCTCGCTTCTTCTTGTCCATGATTCCCTGAGGAATGAAGCGGGCACGGAAGGCAGCTTGGAAATCCGGCCAAGTGATGACCGTTCCAGCAGGTAGGGTACGCCTGTGGCTGTCCCACCATTGAGCAGCGGGACCCTTCAGAAAGAATGATGCAAAGGTGACATAGCTGGCAGGGGCCACACTAGCAGACTCCATTTCATACGTGATGTCGCGGAGCCAGTCATCAGCATCAAGGGGTTGAGTTGAGCTGCGGTAGATAGTTGGGTTGAGGCGCATGAAGTCCTGCAGAGTTACTCGAGTTGGCTGTTGATTCATGTTCGGACGAGGAAACTGAGCCATCATTCCTTCCATGAACTGGCGATTCAACTCAAACTATTGCATCATTCCAGCAAAGAATTCAGGCGGTGGTGGATCGTTGGCACCACGGCCACGACCAGCGGGTCTAACCATCCTGCTAACATGTAACAGGGGGTAGTTCAGCATTGAGCATTTGCAAAGACAAGGATCATTCATGATGAAAACATGCAAAATGAAGGAGGTACGATGGATACCACTTAGTAGTCAACACGACAGTGTGTGCACTACTCAAAATGTTATTCTAAGGAATAACTATGGATTTATCCAACTTCGGGGTGAATGTGGTTACGGGATCCTAATGTTAAAGTTAGTAAATTCGTTTAACCCGAATGGAAGAGAGATCAGAGTCCGAGAGTATAGACGAGGAGTAAAAGATCCTAATACCACCCAATGGCGACGTGGGCCCGTAAGCCACACAACCAATGTTAGCCAAAGTTTTTCAGTGACTAGACTCAACTTTGGCCAAGGAGATGGAAAGGGGGCTACCTACAGACAGTCGGCTCTGATACCAACTTGTGACGCCCTCAATTCAATCGTACACTAATCATACATGCAAATGTGTACGATCAAGATCAAGGACTCACGGGAAGATATCACAACACAACTCTAGACACAAATTAAAATAATACAAGCTTTATATTACAAGCCAGGGGCCTTGAGGGCTCGAATACATAAGCTTGAATACACAAGAGTCAGCGGAAGCAACAATATCTGAGTACAGACATGAGTTAGTCAAGTTTGCCTTAAGAAGGCTAGCACAAAAGTAGCAACGATTGAAAAGGCAAGGCCTCCTGCCTGGGAACCTCCTAACTACTCCTGGTCGTCGGCGGTCTCCACGTAGTAGTAGGCATCGGAGGTGAAATCTGGCTCCTGGGCTCCGACATCTGGTTGCATCAACCGGAAAGAAGAAGAAAGGGGGAAAAGGGGGAGCAAAGCAACCGTGAGTACTCATCCAAAGTACTCGCAAGCAAGGATCTACACTAAATATGCAACATTATCAAAGAAAGGCTGTATAGGTGGACTGGGCTGCAGAAATGCCAGAATAGAGAGAAGGCCTAGTCCTATCAAAGACTAGCATCTTCTGGAAACCACCATCTTGCAGCAACAGGAGGGAGTAGAGTAGCATAAAATAAAGTAGTAGTAGTAGTGTTATCAACCTCGGCCAGAGATCTTTTCTCGACACCCTACGAGAAAGCAATCCCAGAGCCATACTATCCAGTCCCAATCATAATCCAATTCTCATATCCATGTCTCATTTCAAGTATCCAGTTCTAGTTGTATCGATCGGGATACAACTCCAAGTGTCCGTTACCGTAGGACAGGCTATCGATAGATGTTTTGTTCCCTGCAGGGGTGCACCAACTTACCCACCACGCTCGATTAACTCCGACTGGACACACTTTCCTGGGTCATGCCCGGCCTCGGCCAAACAATACGCCGCAACCTGACCTAGGCTTAATAGAGAGGCCAGCACGCCGGACTAAACCTATGCCCCCAGGGGTCATGGGCCATCTCCCCGGGAACTCCTACACGTTGCGTACGCGGCCGGTGAGCAGACCTAGCTACCTCCTTCAACAAGGCAGGCGCTTACGCAGTCCAACCCGGGGCGCGCCTCTCAGTCGCTGACGTCTATTAAGCTTCGGCTGATGTATACGACGCAGAACGCCCATACTATGCCCACGTGATGGTTAGTGCTATCGGGCCAAAGGCCCCTCGGATCAAATATCCAAATCGTAGTGGATTAGGAACGCGCGGTAACAAGCAGAGACTCACGAAAGATGTGACCCCAGTGCCCCGTCTCGAGGACTTGCGGCAAGGACTAGGAATGCCCGGTCACGCCTCGTAATTATCTCGCGGGCACCTTCCAGGTCCGCCCGACTCCACATCACTCACAATTATGCTCGCGCGGGTACCCCTCAGGGTCGACCCGTCTTTAGTAACATGGTTTAGTGTAAAGTCGTAGTAACCATAGTAACTGTGTGTCCAAACATCAAGGGGAAAACCCGAGGAATCACCCCTGGTGAATTCCACTCGATGTAATCATCAAGGTGAACGTAAGAGGATCCACCCTCGAGGTTAACACTTGAGGGGTTGCACGACAGAGCCGTATCGGAAGTGGTTAAGGAGGAAATCACCCTCGATGACCGTGACCGAATAGCTACACTACAGGTTAACAACAGAAGTGCTGAAAGAGGGCTCACCCTCGGCACTCGATAGTAACCCAGTAGTGTCGAGCAACTAAGGGGAAGTGATGTGCGGTGTCGGGGCCTGGTCTTCGATCACGTAGATTGAGTCGTCGATGATGAAGCAGGGGCAACAAGGACAAGTGGGGGTCACTGATGGATCACTAACCAACCTATACTAAGCAGTTTAGGATAAGCAGATAAGATACAACAGCAGATACAAAAGCAGGCTATGCATCAGAATAGGAGCAAGCAATAACAGTAGCAAAATCTAATGCCAGCATGAGAGAAAGGAATGGGCGATATCGGGATGATCAAAGGGGGGGGCTTGCCTGGTTGCTCTGGCAAGAAGGGCCCGTCGTCGACGTAGTCGATCACAGGGGCGGCATCGGTCTCGGGGTCTACCGGAGAGAAGAGGGGGAAGAAACAGTAAATATAAAGCAAACCTAGCATCACAAAACATAACATGGCAATATGTTGTGCCGGGTGTGACCAAACATAGTACTATACGTTGCAGACAGAGGGGATAAACATCCAAGGATGAATTCCTAGCGTTAGGTGGATTTCGGACAGATGAAAGAGAGGGGACGGTTCCATGTTCAGCATGCTAGGGGCATGTGACAGATGAACTGACCACGTATTCGGATTCGTTGGATTTTCTGAGCAACTTTCATATAGAAAACATTTTCATCCGAGGAACGGTTTAATTTCTATGAAATTTTAAAGATTAAAGTAATTTCTAGAATTGTTTATTTACAGAAAAAGATATATGACGTCAGCATGATGTCAAAGTGACATCAGCAGGTCAACAGACGGCTGACCAGGTCCAACCTAACATGTGGGTACAGTGGGACCCACATGTCAGCCTCTATAATTTTAACAATGGAATAAAACTAATCTAGCAGAGATAGTTAGAGGTGTGGGCCCCAGTGTCAGTGCCTGATTAGAGTTTAACTAATTAGATTTTAATTTGAAATGTGACTAATTAACCTAACTACTGGGGACCCACACGTCAGCAAGAGGGATGAACAGGGCCCCGCGTTGACTTGGGTCAACGCGGTCAAAAGGGCGCAGGGGGCCCACTCGTCAGCGACCGTGGGTGGGTCCCACGCGGCGCCAGCTCAGCGGGGCCGGCGACTCGCCGGCGGCGACGCCAGAATGCGGCGAAGGCCACGGGAGGTGGTCGGATTTCTTCTACAGACGGCCGTTTTGAACGCGGCCGGGCCCGTTCAAACGAGCAGACGACGATGAGTCGAACTGTGGTGGTGGCAGGGTCGGACTCGACCGGAATCATCGCCGGCGTCGAGCAAGGCGGCGGTGGCGCTCGGTCAACACCGGGCGTGCGGCTACAGTGTGAACTAGCACACGCTTTCGGTCGCATTCGAGACAGAGGGGAGCGCTGCGTCGAGTGGAGCTGGCGCGAGGCCATGGAGGTGGACGGAAGTGGCCGGACGGTGAGGCCCGATGGCGGACAGAGCACGATGAGGCGGCGAGCTAGCTAGGACGGAGCATGCGACGCGAGGAGACGAACAGAGAGGGGGAGGCTCACCGAGCGGCTATGACGAGCCGTCGACAGTTTAGGAGCGCAAGGTTCGCCGGAGACGACGAATATGGCCGGCGACAGAGGCGGAAGGGGGTGGAGGAGAGCGGCCTCTACAGGGCCTCCCAGCTCCCGCTGTTGGTCGAGGACGATGGAGCAGAGGACGGCGCTCCTCCCAGCCTCCAGCATGATCGAGGGGGCGCCGGGGACCGCGAGATCGATGGAGGGCGACGGCGACGAGCTCTCGGCAAGGTAGAGAAAAGAGGGAGGCGAGGTGCGTGGGCAAGTGGGGGGCGCTAGGGTTCGTCCGAATGGGGGCGACCTAGTAGTCGCCGGGGAGCCGCCGGATGGCCGCCTCGTGGCCATCGGCAGCCACAGACGGCGCGCGCGCGTCCACCCAGCCCCCGATGAACAGGGGTAGGGGACGGCAGGGTTAGGTGGGCTGGGCTGCACTGTTGCACGGCTGGGCCAAGTGCACAGTGCAGCCTGGCCTTTTTATTTTCTTTGCTTTTTTTTAACTTTCCCTTTTTCTTTTTCCAGCATCTTTTGCCCTTTTCTCTTTAGCCAATAAAGTCTTTGAAAAAATTATGCCATTGGCTAAAATAATTTCAAAGAAGTATATTGCACTGCCACAAAAGGGTGGAAGGATTTTGGAATAGTTGCCAATTTTATAAATTAAAAAGGCATTTAATTTAATGCTTAGGCCACCGTTTTAAGTAGCTTAGGCCACTTAAACCTTTTGCAAAAATTGTTGGTTCACCACCAATATTACTTTTGTATTATTTGGCACATGATGAACATTTTTGTTTTCATGTGTGAGCATTTTGAATTTCACACAGAATTTGGATTTGAATTCAACTGGAATTTGAAAGAACATGAGAGAATAATGATTAGGCACATGTTTAGCAAAAAGATTAACTTAACCCCAGGGGTTACTGTAGCATCATTACACCGGGGTGTTACAGTTGGCTATGTATTTTGCGCAATCAAGCTCTCGACGACAAGATACTCATGATGGACTACTTTGCCAAGGTGCCGAAATGTCTACCTCACCTTTTTCATAGGCGGTATCGAATGCATAGGCCTCTTTTCATTCACATCGTTGAATCTTGTGAGAAAAATTTCCGCCTTTTCACTCGCTAGAGGAATGCCACCGGTTTGCTTGGGTTTAGTGCATATCAAAAAATATCGGAGCGATGAGAGTGATTCCATATGGCGTTCTCGCTGACTATACCGATGAATATCGTTGCATTGGGGTAGATACCACCATCAAATGCGTCCGGGTGTTTGTGAAGACAATGATCCGGGTTTTTGGCCCGGGGTATCTTCGAGCTCCAAATGAGGAGGATACAAAGAAGTTGATGGCGGTGAACGAAAAAGGTGAACGGTCGGGCATGCTTGGGAGTATTGTTTGCATGCACTGGAGGTGGAAGAACTGCCCTGGTGGCTTGAGAAGGGCACCACCAGCCACAAACGTAAACCCACCATTGCTTGAAGCCGTAGCTTCGCGCAATTTATGGATTTGGCATTGCTTTTTTGGTTTGCGGGGTCTCTCAATGATATCAATGTCTTGCAACGATCTCATCTAGCTAGTGGAAAAGTTTCGGCTTGCAACTATATCGTCAATGGCCATGACTATACCATGGGGTACTATCTTGCCGACGGTATTTATCCTCCATGGGCAACATTTGTGAAGACCATTAGTGATCCCAAAACCAAGAAGCACAATTATTTTTTTGCCGAAGCACAAGAAGCTTGCTGAAAGAATATTGAGAGGGCATTTGGTGTGTTGCAAGTTCGGCTTGCCATTGTTCGAGGTACCACTCGCTTCTGGAATAAGAAATCCCTCAGAAACATCATGAATGCATGTGTAATTTTACACAACATGATCACCGAGGATGAGAGGGATTTGAACATAGAGTTTTCTTATGACAATGTTGCTAGCCGTGTGAAGCCTGACACGGACACATATGAGATTATTGCATTTCTTGACTCCTACCGAAAGATTGAGAACAATGCTTCACACTACTAGCTCCGTGATGATCTCGTTGAGCGTCGGTGGCAACTCTATGGGAGATAAATTCCCATTTTTATTTAATAAATAAACTTCATATGTATTTGAGTGTGATTTGAACAATTTTTTGTTGTAATGATTATTCGAATGTGAACATTTGTTGTAATGAAAAATGATTATTGTATTATGAATTGCATTCGGACCATTTATGTTGTAGGGCGGAACCCTAGATGGAGATCTTTCTTGAATTGGAGGGGAAATCCCCAAGAACACGAAGAACACGAGGAGAGGGGAAACACTCAAATTGACTAGATCCAATCACACATATGCTAGATCCAAGAACACACAAGAGATCACAATGATTCAAGGACAAAAAAGAAAATATACAAGGTAACTACTTCATCCCAATCCTATGAGGAGAGAGGTATTGATGATACTATGATGGGGATCCTTTCCTAGATGGGGCCTTGATATCCACAAGAGGATCTTCTCTCTTAGGAGGTCATGATCTCCAAGGGGAGGAAGATGAGCAAAGCTCTCTCAATATCTCACATATACTTTGCTATCCTCTAAATGAACTAGGGGAGGTGTTTATATAGTCTAGGGACGAATTGTGAGGGAGAGGGGGATACAAGGGTCCAAAACCCAAAAGTGCACGCAGGCACACAGAGGGGTCCGGGCACCCGGAGTGCGAAGGACCGGGCACCCGGAGGGAGATGCACCAAGGGGACCGAGCACCGAGGGTGCGGAGGACCGTGCACCCGGTCCGGGCAGAGGGGTCGCGGCCTGGTGGCAAAAGGGGCCGGGCACCCGGTGCGGGCTGGGGCGGCGCCATGGTGGAGGTCGGGCACCCGGGGTGCCCAGGGGCCACGCCCATGGGACGGCCGCAGGCCCGGGCACCCGAGGGTGGAGAAGGCCGGGCACCCGGGGGATCCAGAACCTCCGTGGCTTCGTGCTTCTCACGTCCTTCTTGCATCCCTTCCTTCTCCATGGTCACTTGTATCTCCGTCCTAGCATCTTCATGATCAACTCCTTGGTACCTAACAAGGCACAACATTTCTATTTGAGGTAGGACCTGACTCTCATGTGAAACCGAATGAAGTTCGAACAGGAAAGATTTAGCCTCGGTTTCGATCATACGTGTGTGAGCTCTCGTCATTGGTCCTCTTAGTGCTTGCGGTGGTGAAGGAGCACCCATGGGGATGCTCGAAGGATGCTCCGCATCATCTCCCCCCCCCCCCCGGGAGAGATCCGTCCACGGATCGTGATCTTCATCACCATGGGAAAGAGATGGTGTCGCCGTGTAGAAGTGGACGACCACCAAGCACTTATCATGTTGAAGCTCGAAATGGTCACTCTCCAATGTCGCACCGTCTTGTGGTTCCTTCAAAAGGAGCAAGTATAACCAATACTTGGAAAAACAAATGTGGTTAGCATTAGTGCAATACCAAGCATTCAAGAGGTGATTCACCAAACAAGTGTCGTCATCAAGCATAACATAGGGTGTGACAAGGGATTGTGACATGTCATGTAAGCACATAAATGGAGCAAGATCAAGGACATCATGGAAACAAGCATGTAAATGTGAGGTAGAGATGCAAATATGTGTGACAAGAGAATAAGCATCTACCTCAAGCTCATAGCAAGCATGCATAAGACTCTCAATGAACGGTCTATGGTAGGCATAAGAGTCATTCACAACACCAAAGAAGATGATATGTCTAAACACATGGGGCAAGTGCAAGACAATCCAATCATAATGTGCATGGGGTGTAGTGAATATAGTGTGGCACTCAACACAATAGAAAGAGCAATTGTTCATCATGTGTGAGGTAATCAAATCATTCAAGCTAGTAGTGCAAATATGCAACATGCTATAGGTAATCATGGCAATCATGTCATGTGAGCAAATAGTGGATATAGGAAGTGCACATGACATATCGCGAGCACGAGTGTAACGCCCCGGATTCAATGCGCCAGGTGTCCGCTAGTTATTCGCCGTCGTTGCCATGTCATTTGCTTGCGTGTTGCACTTTGCCATGTCATCATCTGCATTTCATATCATGTCATCTTGTGCATTGCATTGCATACGTGTTCGTTTTATGCATCCGAGCATTTTCCCCGTTGTCCGTTTTGCAATCCGGCACTCCTATGTCACCCGGCGCCCCCTTTTGCCTCTTTCCGTGAGTGGGTGTTAAACTTTCTCGGAATGGACCGAAGTTTGCCAAGCAGCCTTGGTACACCACCGGTAGACCGCCTGTCAAGTTTCGTGCCATTTGGAGTCCGTTTGATACTCCAACGGTTAACCGGGTAACCGCAAAGGCCTCTTTGGAGTTGCAGCCCAACACCCCTCCAAACAGCCCAATAACCCATCCTAACCCCCTCCATCCTCTCGATCGTTCGATCACAATCGTGTGGGCGAAAACCGCTCCCCATTTGGACACTCCTACCTCCTCCTAGCTATAAATACGTCCCTCCCCTTCCATTTTCGCGGATGAACCCTAAAAATCTCCCCTCCGCGCCGCCGGACGTGTCCGTCCCGTACCGGACGAAATCGCGCCGCGGCCCCGGGCGAATCGGCGCCCGCCACGTCGCTCCCGCCGCCGTCCCACCGCCGCGGCCCGCCCGGCCCATGGTCGGCCCGCTCCGGGCCGAGCCGGGCCCGACCGCGCCCCGCGCCGCGCCTCTTCTGCTTGGATCCCGCGCCGCCGCCGGATCCCTGCCTCCGCTGCACCTCGGCGTCGCCGCCACAGCCCGCCGGCGCCGTCCTCGCACTGTTGCGCCGCTGCACGCCGCGCGCCGCCGCCGCTCGTCGTCCCCGTCGCCGCTCGCCTACCGCGCCCGCACCTCGCCGCCTCTTCCCCGCGCCTGCCCCCGCCGGCCTCGACCTCGTCGGAGGCCGCCGCCTCGCCGGAGTCGCCGGATCCGGGGAAGGTGGATGAGATCCACCAACCCCGGGAACCAAACGGCGCCCTCGTCCCCGGATCGCTCAGTCCCGGATCCCCTCGTCCCGTTTCCCCGAGGTCCAAAATTCCACTAAGTCCCTGATTTCTAACTTTCTGGTGCCCACTTTGACATGACATATCTCCTAGTATACTGCTCCGTTTTGCATGCATGATATATCAAAATGTTAATCTGGTTGTGATATGCAATTAGTACCATTGCATCTTGTTCATTTGGGTTTATATTGATGTCCTAATCATCGTTGCAAGAGTGCTATATAATGTTGTCTGCTGTCTGTTAACAGAACATGCCCATTTGTCATTTTTGCATCTTTTTGTGTGATTTTATTTTGAGCATGAAGTCTACATGTGTTATGAGCTAAAACATGCCATATTTTCTGTGGTGCAATAAATTCTTCATGATATGCCATGTATTGTTTGTTTCATGCTTGCAAAGTAGCATCCATGATATTGCTGATTTCAGGATCTCAGGATTTTGGCCAAGTCTGTCTGCTGTTATTTTTATGCCATGTATTCATGTTCCTACAGAGAGATACATGCCTCTTTTGAGTATGTTCAGTAAATATGTTTTGGACATATGGTTATGCTGTATCCATCCATGCCTCTGTTTGCATTTATAGAGTGCTCTAGCATGTCTTAATCTTGCTCTACTTTTGCTATAAAATGTTCCTGACAGATTGTTTACATGTTATTCGATTTTGCCAAGGTTGTTGCTAGTGATCCTTGCATGCTATGAACTTTCTCTTGCTATGTTTAGCTTCATGAATATGTCATCATGCTGTAGGTATGCTTGTCTTGTCATGAAATGCCTTGTAGTGAGTGAATCAAGCTCACCCACATGCCTACTTATCGCTGTTCCTGCCATGTGCTGTTATTTTCACTGTCTGAATCTGTAACCAAACTTGCTATGTTTACATGGGTGCCATCATATTTTCTGTGCCTTTTTGGCTTATGGTCAGTAAGGGACATTTGTTCTATGCAATTATTAGATTCATTCCATGCCTCTGGGTGCCATGATAAGTTCCTGTAGCATGTTGTTTGATAGCTCTAAACATTGCAACCTGATGTTATTTCTGCCATGTCCTGTGAATTCTGCCAAGTCTGTGAACCTGTTATTAATTGCAATCTTGTCATGTCCTTTTGAGCATGTTCTAGTAGTTTATGGAGATAGCTCAGTGTGCATGTTTTGTAATGCTTTACCTGTACATAATGTCCATGCCTTTTCTTTTCATGTTAAGGTGTTGTAGCTTGTTGTTTTGGTGCTTGCTATATGCCTAGTTGCTGTTTTGGACAGCTTGTCCTTTAAACTTGTATGGAGTGTATGTGTTGAACCGTTGCTCCGTTTTGAGTGTGCTCTACATAAAAGTTGCTTAGTTTTATATGTAGTTTCATGTTACCTTGTTGCATCCATGTTTTGAATGTGTTTGCTTGATGTTTGTATGCATTTTGCATCAATGCCATGTTTACCTTGTTTTGCTCATATCTTCTAGTCCGTAGCTCCGAATCTAATGAACTTTATATGTAACTTGACTAGAATTTCGTGTAGATCATCATGGTGCATATTAACTTGCTGTTTAACAACTTGAACATAAGGTTTACTCAGATCTGGACTAATTTCGAAATTTGCATATGAGGACTTACGGAATTGTTCTATGTTGTTCCCAGCCTCATTTAAACTTGCTTTGATGTGTTGCTCTTATATGCATCATCTCTTGCCATGTGTAGCCTCATGTAGCCTTGTCATGCATCATACTTGGTTGAGCATCATGCCGTGTTCATGTGTGGTGTGTTTACCGTGTCGTGTGTTTCTTCTCGATAGTTCCCGTTTCGTTGCGATCGTGAGGATTCGTTCGTCTATGCTTGGTTCGTCTTCGTGGTTTCATCTCCTTCATGGACTCGTTCTTCTTCCTAGCAGGATTTCAGGCAAGATGACCATCACCTTGGATCTCATTACTATCATTGCTATGCTAGTTGCTTCGTTCTACCGCTTTGCTGCGATACCTACCACTTGCTGCTCAAGCCTCCCAAATTGCCATGAACCTCTAACCTTTGTCACCCTTCCTAGCAAACCGTTGTTTGGCTATGTTACCGCTTTGCTCAGCCCCTCTTATAGCGTTGCTAGTTGCAGGTGAAGATGAAGATTGCTCCATGTTGGATTATGTTTATGTTGGGATATCACAATATCTATTATATTATTAATGCATCTATATACTTGGTAAAGGGTGGAAGGCTCGGCCTTATGCCTGGTGATTTGTTCCACTCTTGCCGCCCTAGTTTCCGTCATACCGGTGTTATGTTCCCGGATCTTGCGTCCCTAACGCGGTTGGGTGATTTATGGGACCCCCTTGACAATTCGCTTTGAATAAGACTCTTCCAGCAAGGCCCAACCTTGATTTTACCATTTGCCTCACCACCACCTACTTTTCCCTTGGGAGTAATTAACCCAAGGGTCATCTTATTTAGCCCCCCCGGGCCAGTGCTTCTCTAAGTGCTGGTTCGAACCGAGCCGCCTGCGGGGCCACCACGGGGAAACTCGAGGCTTGGTTTTACTCGTAGCCTGTCTCATCCGGTGTTGCCTTGAGAACGAGATATGTGCAGCTCCTATCGGGATTGTCGGCGCATCGGGTGGTCTTGCTGGTTTTGTTTTACCATTGTCGAAATGTCTTGTTATCGGGATTCCGAGTTTGATCGGGTCTTCCCAGGAGAAGGAATATCCTTCGTTGATCGCGAGAGCTTATCATGGGCTAAGTTGGGACACCCCTGCAGGGTTTGAACTTTCGAAAGCCGTGCCCGCGGTTATGGGCAGATGGGAATTTGTTAATGTCCGGTTGTAGTAAACTTAAAGTAAACTCTTCTAAAATACACCAACCTTGTGTGTAACCGTGAGTGTCTCTTTTCGGGGTTGATCGAGAGGAGAACACGGTTTTTGGGTTATGTCTGACGTAAGTAGGAGTTCAGGATCACTTCTTGATCATTACTAGTTGACGACCGCTTGCTTTGCTTCTCTTCTCGCTCTTATTTGCGTAAGTTAGCCACCATACTCTGCTTAGTCGCTGCTGCAACCTCACCACTTTACCCCTTCCTTACCCATTAAGCTTTGATAGTCTTGATACCCATGGTAATGGGATTTCTGAGTCCTCGTGGCTCACAGATTACTACACCAACAGTTGTAGGTACAGGTTATGCGATGATCATGACGCGAGAGCGATGTTTACTTGTGTTGGAGTTCTTCTTCTTCTTCGTCGTCGGTCTTGGGTTAGGTTCCTGGTCGGCAGCCTGGGCTAGCAGGGTGGATATTGTTTGAGTTTCTGTTTATGTTTCATCCGTAGTCGGATGTTGATCTTTTGTATGATGTATTGTTGTATTCATGAGACATTGTATGTCTTGATTGTATCCCCACTATTATGTAATGTTGATGTAATGATATCCACCTTGCAAAAGCGTCTTCAAGATGCGCTTCTATCCTTGGTGGGACCTTCGAGTTCCCTTAGGATAGGGTTGCATCTTGGGCGTGACAACGAGCACAAAGCAAGATCATAGTATCATTGTAGGAATATCACATAAATGGAACATGGCAAACACAAAATCTCAAAGTCCTTGCGAAGGTGAGTGGCGTTGTTGTCGATGTCGAACCGTTCCTAGTTAGCCGAAACACCCTAGGAAACGGAAAAACCGCAAACTCAAAATCTCAAAGGAAAATGTCAAATGGTGGTAGCGGAATGCATTGGTGGTTCCGGAGTTAGCAATGCGGAAGTGGTGGTGGTTGATGATGAAGCAACCGCCCCTAAGTAGCCGAAACACCTTAGGAGACTCAAGTCACCACTCAAGCAACCACAAATGCTATAAGGATCAAAATGAGTTAGGTTGCGGAAAGCTATGGTGGTTTTGCGGATGATATGGTGGATGGCCTAGGCAAAGATGCCAAAATGCCAAAAAATTTATGGAGTCAAATGATGTTGGAACCTATTCTAGATGGATGTGGGATGCCAATAGCTACTCAACGAGCTAAAGAACATCAAAATCGGACTCCGGGAGCAAAAGTTATGGTTGAAACGGTTTTTGTTGGTGGGTTGAAACTGGGAGGTGCGGGTGCCTGGTGGTCGGAGGTGCGGGCACCCGGGGTGGTCCGGGGCAAACATCCCCGGGGTGCGGGTGCCCAGGGTGGTCAGCAAGGATGCCCGGGGGTCACGGATTTGGGCAGAAATTCTTGGAAAAATGGAAGAAATTCGTGGATTTCGTGGAGGGGAAGGTGGAGATGGATGGGGAGAAGGCTAGATCCACTTGAAACCAAGCAAATCCATGGGTAAAATCCAACAAAACCTCATCAAACCAACAATTCACAAAAAAAATTGGGGCTATTTTGAGGAGAGAGGTCTTGATGATCCTATGATGGGGATCCTTCCCTAGATGGGGCCTTGATATCCACAAGAGGATCTTCTCCCTTAGGAGGTCGTGATCTCCAAGGGGAGGAAGATGAGCAAAGCTCTCTCAGTATCTCACATATACTTTGCTATCCTCTAAATGAACTAGGGGAGGTGTTTATATAGTCTAGGGATGAATTATGAGGGAGAGGGGTATACAAGGGTCCAAAACCCAAAAGTGCACGCAGGCACGCGGAGGGGTCCGGGCACCCGGAGTGCGAGGGACCTTGCACCCGGAGGGAGATGCGCTAGGGGGACCGGGCACCCGGAGTGCAGAGGACTAGTCACCCAGTCCGATCAGAGGGTCTGCGGCCTGGTGGAAGAGGGGGCCAGGCACCCGGGGTGATGCCCGGGCACCCGGTGTGGGCTGGGGCAGCGCCCTGGTGGTGGCTGGGCACCTGGGGGTTGAGGGCCCGGGCACCCGGGGGGCGGGGGTAGCACCCAGGCGGGAGGCCGGGCACCCAGGGTGTCCAGGGGCCATGCCCATGGGCCGGCCGAAGGCCCGGGCACCTGGAGGTGGAGAAGGACGGGCACCCGGGGGTCCAGAACCTCTGTGGCTTCGTGCTTCTCATGTTCTTCTTCCATCCCTTCCTTCTCCATGGTCGCTTGTATCTCCATCCTAGCATCTTCATGATCAACTCCTTGGTACCTAACAAGGCACAACATTTCTATTTGAGGTAGGACCCGACTCTCTTCTGAAACCGAATGAAGTTCGAAGAGGAAAGAGTTAACCTCGGTTTCGATGGTACGTGTGTGACATCTCATCATCGGTCTTCTTAGTGCTTGCGATGGTGAAGGAGCGCCCATGGGGATGCTCGAAGGATGCTCCGCATCAATTATATCCATGTTTAATTTATATTATGATTCTATTAGATTTATACGGTTGAAAATCTAGAATTTACGAAGCTCCGTACAATTGCGGTACCGCGAGGTCTCAGACGCGGAACAAATCCTATATTGAGGGATGAGTTTACATGAACTGTTTCATGTCGGGACCTCACGGTATCATAAATATTTTTATAGGCGGCATGTAAATGAATTTCGTAAACAAATTTTGTGGGACAGGATATTCTAGATCCGCTAGTCTAAAAAGTTGTTTTTCTTTGAGGGGAGTTTGTTTGATACTTCTTGTTTTCGAAAGACTAAATATGATAATCAATTGCAGCAGCCCAAACAAGGCACCACAGTAAGAGCATCTCCAGCCATGCCCCAACAGGCCCCCACGCCATTTTTAGCGCCGGCACTGAAAAACGTCCCAGTCGCACCCCGAGGAGCCCAATTTTCGCCTCTTAGGGCCGAAACTGGCACCGGCGGACCTAGGCCGAACCCAGCGTGCTAGGGGCGTCTGGGGGAATCGTTCTTTGCATGAAAGAACGGCAGGCCCGCCTAGTCGCACCGTCGTCCTCATCGCCTCGGTTTCCCGAGGGGAATCAATGCCAAGGCTGTCGTCGGTCAGCCTTCCATTGATTCCTCACGGGCGACGTAGTGCGGCGACGCGCCCTCTCCCTCCATGCGTACAAACGTTTGCCGCCCCCCGACCGCTATAAAAGCCGCCCCTCCCTCATCGATGGACGCACTCGCCCTGCAGCCCCTCTCTCTCGCCGCCGACGCTCTCTCTTCCCCTCTCTCCCCATCTAGCCACTGCGTCCACACCCCACTGATGGGAGAGCGGTTCCCCGGAGATGGAGCGATGGCCAACGGCTTCGGCCGCCGCCACCTGCACGAGTGGGAAGCCAACCTCTTCCGCCGCGTGCATCCTCTACTTCCACACATTCTACTGCACCAGCACCTCCATCAGATGCCACCTCCAACCGTGATACAAGAAAGCAGGCACAACCACCACTATCTTCCAAGAGCACACCTGTCGGGCCTGCATAGAGCTCTTCTTCTTCCATGGCATCAACAAGGCACACAAGTGACATTATTTGTCGTCGTTGTAAGGGAAGAGGACATTATGCGAGAGAATGCAAATCTCAACCTGTGATGATTGCTACTGAGGATGGTGGGTATGAGTCCGCTAGTGACTATGATGAGGAGACTTTGGCTCTTATTACACGTGAAGAACATGTTGGAGATGATTCTGGTCATGAGACGCAATACATGGCTCCTGAAGACGCTGACATGTATGAATGTTTAGTTGCTCAACGTGTTTTGAGTGTGCAGGTCACACAAGCTGAGCAAAATCAGATGCATAATTTGTTCCATACAAAGGGAGTTGTGAACGAACGTTCTGTTCGCGTCATCATAGATGGAGGGAGCTGTAACAACTTGGCTAGCATGGAGATGGTGGAGAAGCTATCTCTCACCACAAGACCACATCCACATCCTTACTACATCCAATGGTTCAACAACAGCGGCAAGGTTAAGGTAACACATACTATTCGTGTGCATTTTAGTATCTCTACATATGCTGATTATGTTGATTGTGATGTGGTACCCATGCAAGCATGTTCCTTATTACTTGGTAGACCATGGCAATTTGGTAAAAAAAATTGTACACCATGGTAGAAACAATCAATATACTCTTGTTCATAAGGATAAAAATATTACTTTGCTTGCTATGACTCCTGATTCCATTTTGAAAGATGATATTAATAGAGCTAATAAAGCAAAACAGGAGAAAAATAAGAATGAAAATCATATTGTGGCAAAAGAATTTGAGCAACAAATGAAACCTCATAATAAACCATCTAGTGTTGCTTCTGAAATTAAATTGAGAAGTGCATGTTTACTTGCCACAAAATCTGATATTGATGAGCTAGATTTCAGCAAATCTGTTTGCTATGCTTTTGTGTGCAAAGAGGCATTATTTTCATTCGAGGATGTGCCTTCCTCTTTGCCTCTGCCGTCACTAACATTTTGCAGGAGTTCGCTGACGTCTTTCCATAAGACGTGCCACCGGGATTACCACCTATTCGAGGGATTGAGCATCAAATTGACTTAATTTCCGGTGCATCGCTACCCAACCGTGCACCATACCGTACCAATCCAGAGGAGACGAAGGAGATTATGCGTCAAGTACAGGAGCTGCTTGACAAATGTTATATACGCGAATCTCTTAGTCCTTGTGCTGTTCCTATTATACTTGTTCCTAGAAAGGATGGTACATCGCGTATGTGTGTTGATTGTAGAGGCATTAATAACATTACTATTCGTTATTGTCATCCTATTCCTAGGCTAGATGATATGCTTGATGAATTGAGTGGCTTTACAGTATTTTCCAAAGTTGATTTGCGTAGTGGATACCATCAAATTCGTATGAAACTGGGAGATGAATGGAAAACAACATTTAAAACTAAGTTTGGTTTATATGAGTGGTTAGTCATGCCTTTTGGGTTAACTAATGCGCCTAGTACTTTCATGAGACTAATGAACGAAGTTTTACTTGCTTTCATTGGACGATTTGTGGTAGTCTATTTTGATGATATACTGATTTATAGCAAATCTTTGGAAGAACATTTGGAACATTTATGTGTTGTTTTGATTGCTCTACGTGATGCACGTTTGTTTGGTAACCTTGGGAAGAGCACCTTTTGCACCGACCGAGTATCTTTTCTTGGCTATGTTGTTACTCCACAGGGAATTGAAGTTCATAAAGCCAAGGTTGAAGCTATTGAGAGTTGGCCGCAGCCCAAAACGGTCACACAAGTGAGGAGTTTCCTTGGCCTCGCTGGTTTATATAGGCGTTTTGTGAGAGATTTTAGCACCATTGCTGCACCTCTCAACGAGCTTACAAAGAAGGATGTGCCTTTTGTTTGGGGTACCGCATAGGAAGAAGCCTTCATGGTATTGAAAGATAAGTTGATACATGCTCCTTTACTCCAACTTCCTGATTTTAATAAGACTTTTGAGCTTGAATGTGATGCTAGTGGAATTGGATTAGGAGGCGTTTTATTACAACATGGCAAACCTGTTGCATACTTTTCTGAAAAATTGAGTGGGCCTAGTCTGACCTATTCTACTTATGATAAAGAATTATATGCTCTTGTTCGGACCTTAGAAACATGGCAACATTATGTATGGCCCAAAGAATTTGTTATACATTCTGATCATGAATCTTTGAAACACATTAAAAGTCAAGCAAAACTGAACCGTAGACATGTCAAAAAGCTAAGTCATGACTCAATCCTCATGGTTTATATATGCCTTTTCCTGTACCTGTGTTCCTTGGGAGGATATATCTATGGACTTTGTTTTAGGTTTACCTCGAACAAAGAAGGGGAGGGATAGCATATTTGTTGTCGTGGATAGATTCTCGAAAATGGCACACTTTATACCATGTCATAAAAGCGATGATGTTGTTAATGTTGCTGATTTGTTCTTTCGTGAAATTATTCGCTTGCATGGTGTGCCAAATACTATCGTTTCAGATCGTGATACTAAATTTCTTAGCCACTTTTGGAGATGTTATGGGCTAAGTTTGGGACTAAACTGCTTTTTAGTACTACATGTCACCCCCAAACTTATGGACAAACTGAAGTAGTCAATTGAACTTTGTCTACTATGCTTAGGGTTGTTTTGAAGAATAATAACAAAATGTGGGAAGAATGCTTGCCTCATATTGAATCTGCTTATAATCGTTCATTGCATTCTACTACTAAGATGTGCCCTTTTGAAATTGTGTATGGTTTCCTACCTCGTGCTTGTTGCCTCTTCCATCTTCGGAGAAGGTTAATTTTGATGCTAAACAACATGCTGACTTGATTATAAAAATGCATGAGTTAACTAAGGAAAACATTGAGCGTATGAATGCTAGATATAAACTTGCTGGAGATAAGAGTAGAAAACATGTTGTGTTTGCACCTGGAGATCTTGTTTGGTTACATTTGCGTAAGGATAGATTTCCCAATTTGCGCAAATCAAAGCTAATGCCACGTGCTGCTGGTCCTTTTAAGGTGTTAGAGAAAATAAATGATAATGCATATAAACTTGAGCTACCTGCAGATTTTGGGGTTAGTCCCAGTTTTAACATTGCAGATTTGAAGCCTTATTTGGGTGAGGAAGATGAGATTCCGTCGAGGACGACTTCATTTGAAGAAGGGGAGGATGATGAGGACATCAATACCATTGTTACACCCACAGCCCTTGCTGCTATACATACTGGACCAATTACTAGAGCTCGCTCACGCCAATTAAATTATCAGGTACTTTCGTTTCTTGGTAATGATTCTAATGTTCATGAGAATATGATGCTGTCGAAATTGGATACATTTCTTTTGCTTACAAATGAAGGGTCTAGCTTGGAGAAGGATGAACATTGGAGCAAGAACAAGCATGGAGTTGATGGCATGCGCAAGGGGAACAAGAACGGAGTTACAAGTGATGATTTCAGGACTCTGAAGCCACCATAAGGAGTGCATGAAGCCTTGGACGAAATATACAAGATGCCACTTCATAAATTTCGTCCACAGGCTATTCTAGGTGCTGCGTCACCTTATTCTTGGGCCAGACCCATGTAATTTTGAAAGACATAAGTATAGGTTGTTTTTAGAGTCCGTATGTGTGGGGAAACAAGAGATAGGGTTGGTTTAGGACCCCTTCCCCAAGGGCCACGAAATTCCCCCCTCTTCCTCCATATATACAGCCTTTAGGGCACCGTTTAGACTTTGGGTTTTGTTTAGACTAAAAGTTCGCCATAGCTGCAACTTCGCGTACTTCGTTTGTGTTCAACGACTAGACAAAAGCGTCACAGAACCACACCTTCATTAATAAAGCTTTCCTCTTATATTTGCAATATCCAGATTGCAATCTCAGTTTCTTACTTGTTCTTCGTTTGCTCGCAGGAAACAGACCCTCGTGGTCAGGTTGATCGTGCTCCGGCGTGGTCAATAACCCCTCGGAAGTTGGTTTAGCGATTTCTAAGGCGCGACGTCTCGCACGTTCGTAATCGGATCGTCAAGGTCGACTCCCACAGAAAACGATAGTCATCATCTCATCGAAACATCGGGACACCTTCGCCTCTATCACCTCGTCATGAACGAGGGCAGCCGTGCCTCCTCGGCTCCTACCTCCCGCCTCGTCAAGCCGAAAACGGAGTCGGGGCTCGCCACCGTGAAGAGCGAGCATGATGACATGGTTGCACTCGACGACAAGGCAGCCATGAAGTAGGCGCGGGAGGATTGGGCCCGGCTGGAGATGGAGCACCAACGCCGCACCCTAGAGGAGATCGCCGCTCGCCACCGTGGGTGCGACGAGGGAGGCGTCATCATCCTCGAGGATAGCGACAACGACGCGCCGCCGCCGGCCAAACCAGTCTGCCAGGGCGACCCCGGGCAAGGGCCCAACCGGGACGGCCGCAGTGTGAAGAAGGAGAAGGAGGACGACGGCGGCGGCGACTACGACGCCTTCAGCAAGCTCTTCAGCCTGTAGGCGCGGCATCGGCAGTTTTTTCCTTTTAGTACATTTATGTTTTCAATATGCAAAAAGACTGCGGAACACCTAAATATCGCCAAATCTATGCCGTGTTTGCTAAAATTTGATCATATATCCAAGGTTATCAGAATTGTGATTTTGAATCGGATCGAATCATCGATGGTAGGATCGCAAATCGTAGAATCTTCACTATCAGGATCGTAGAAACATAGATTCTAAGAACTAAAATCGTAGAATCAAAGGGGTTAGTTTGAATCGTCAAGTCGTACAATCGTATAACAGAATTGCGATTCTGACAACCTTGCATATATCTATATCTATACCTCTATACCTACTATTAAAGGGAGGTGATATTCTTGGTTTCGTCCCGCTTCGTTTGGTCCCGCTTCAATTAATTTCACGTACACTATTACTTGTCACCCGTTTTGGCCCAACGGAGGAAGCCCATCTGGCGGCGCACTGTGGCTCAGGTTCGGAGAGCTGGCAAAAAATAAAATTGCTGATGGGAGGGTTTGACCTCATAACCTGCCAACAGGCCACGCACAGTTTGTTCAACTGACCCAGCTAGAGATATGAGAGGATTTTTTCTCCCGTTGCAACGCACGGGCCTTTTTGCTAGTGTTTTTAAAAATATTTAAAAAACGTCGAATGCGGGCGACCTGGGGCGGCAGCTGGGAAGGGGTGCGTTTGGATCTCAAGCAAGCCTCACTCTAGCCTCGCCCAGCCAGGATAGCTGTTTGGTGGATGTAACACCCGGATAATTAAGCTACATTAATTCTCTGGTAATGATGCCACATCATCATTGTTACTGTTGTTAAACTCGCGTTGGTTCAAATCCGGTCCAAATTCAAATTTAAATTAAAATCAAAAATTAAAGTTTTCATAATGTCGGAACTAAAATGTACAAACTGTGGAAAATAATTTATAAGTATTACTGGTGTAGGAACAACGTTTTTATAAAATAGTTAAGTGCTAAAAATTAATTAAAACAATGGCTAATAGTTAAGTGTTAAACTATTTTAAATGTTAAATTATTTTATAAAATGTACAGACTGTGGAAAATAGTTAAGTGTTAAACTATTTTAAATGTGGGTGAAACTTTTTGTGCCATAGGGTTAAACTAAAACACTAATTTAGGTGTTGTTTAGATATTTTCTGAAAGCTAAATAAATAGTAAATAAAATAATAAAACAAATAAACAGAAAAGTTAAAAATAAAACAAAAAGTAAGACAATTGAAATTAAACTAAACAACCCCCTCCCCCGGGCCACCTGGCCCACTTAACCACCATGCCGGCCCACTTCCCCGCTACCCCCTCCTTCCCTGTTCACGAGGGGATCGTGGGCAGCGCCGATGCCTGCCACGGCACCGGACGTCGCCGTGGCAGCCATCCGGCGCCCCCTGTGAACCCCGCACCTACTTAGCCGCCCCGGCGCCCCGAACCCTAGCGCGTCACTTCCTATTCCTCTCCACCATCCCCTCCTCAGATCCCCACCTTCCCGAGCTCCGCCATGGACGTGTCGCCGGCGTAGCCGTCGCCGCTGCCCACCCCGCTGCTGGAGACCGCGCCAAGAGCACCGTCTTCGCCACCTGCATCGACTACGCCTTGGAGCTCGAGCACTGCGCCATTGTACCGTCGGCCTCGTCCACTTCTTCCCCGACGTCGACCGCCTCCGTCGCCGCCTCTCCATCGATCCCGGTCGACCTGCAGCTCCTAAGCCGTCAACGAGCCCTCTTAAGCTCCCTCGGTGAGCTCCACTCGCCTTCCCCCTCTGGCCTTCGTCCCTAGCACCGGTCCACGCCGACTTTCCCGCTCCTGTCGCCGTTGCCGACGCAGCCCTGCGCTCCTGCCCGCTTGCGTGCCCGCGACCACCTGATGGTGCTTACTGCTGCTTTCGCTGGCGCTGCCGCTTGCTGCCACCGCAGCTGCATCCTTCCACTTTCTCTGCTACGCCCGCAGCTCGACCGAGCCCCGGGCCGCACAGCCGACTGCGCCATGGCTGACCCCTGCCTACTGTTGCTGGTCGCGCCTGCTCCTGCCCGCGCGCCCGTTGCACCCGTTGCCCCCCACGCGCGCCCACACCCGCACCGTCGCTGACCGCGACCCTGCCGCACACAGACCCCACCTCCCCTACAGCCGCGGCCTGCCTCGCCCCGGCTCGTCCGCGCGGCCCCGCTGCCGCTTGCACACCGCCCGCCTCCGGCCCCCTCTCCGCGTGCCGGCCATCCATAGTCGTCCCATGCACCCTTCCGCCGCCGCGCCCGGAGCTCAGCTCCTGCCCGCGCGCTACACTTCTCTCCCTGTCTCACCCCGCTCGCCTGCTTCGCGCGCCCGGCCCGCGCTGGCGCCGCCCTCCATCGGCGTCGCCCTCCGTCGGTGCTGCCGCACCGCCCACCACTGCTGCCGCTGTGGCCGGCGCCCACAGGCGCCGTCGCGCCCTTCTGGGCGGGCTCCCCATCGCCCAGGGGGTTTGCCCGCACCCGGCTCCGCTCCGCTAAAGCCAGCGCCCGTTAGGCCCCCTCGGGCCTATGACATATGGGCCCCACGCCCCTGTTAAAAAAAGAGGACTAAAAAACATATTAATAAATTAGTTAGTTAGTTAATTAACTTAATTAACTCGGGATTAATTAGCCTAATCACTGGATTAGTTGTAACTGTTTTAGTTAACTAGGCACAGTCAATGACTGGGGGCCCCACCCCCTGTTGACCAGCCAAATGTTGACTAGTCAATTGGGACCCCTGGCCCACCTGTCAGCCTCTGGTACACTTCTGTGTACGCAGAGCTGGGTGCACATAGCATTTTAGCTATTTAATTTCGAATTAATAACAATTTTAGAATATTGCTAAAACTTTAGAAAATAATCCGTAACTCGGATGACAAAGTTTTATACATGAAAGTTGCTCAGAACGACGAGACGAATCCGAATAAACGGTCTGTTCGCCCGCCACACATCCCTATCCTAGCAAACATCAAACATTTCCCCTCCCGTTCGTCTGTCCGAAAATGCCAAACTTCGGGAAAACTTTCCAGATGTTACCCCCCTTCACCGGTATCGTGTAGCGCCGCGTTAGAACACCCCTAGCCCTGCGTGTTACCCCCGTCATCCATCTGTGTTGCATCTGTTTGCATTATATTTATTGTTTCTTCCCCCTCTTCTCTCCTGTAGACCCTGAGACCGCTGCTGATGCCCCTGTGATCGACTATGTCGACGATGACCCTCCTTCCCTTTCAGCGGAGCTTCCAGGCAAGCCCCCCCTTTGATCATCCCGATATCGCCCATTCCAGTCTCTCATGGTTGCATTAGATTTTGCTACTGTAATTGATTGCTCCTATACTGATGCATAGCCTGCTTTTGTAACCTGCTTATCCTAAACTGCTTAGTATAGGTTGGTTAGTGATCCATCAGTGGCCCCCACCTTGTCCTTGTTGCCCCTGCTTCATCATCGACGCCTCGATCAACGTGATCGATGACCAGAGCCTGACACCTCACATCACATCACGCCCCTTTTGTTGCTCGACTCTGCAGAGCTACTATCGAGTGCCGAGGGTGATCCTCATAACACACTCCTGATGATAACTCTGTAGTGTAGCTATTCGATCGTGGTCATCGAGGGTGATTTCCTCTTTCACCATTCCCGATACGGCTCTATCGTGCAACACCTTAAGTGTGAACCTCGAGGGTGGTCCCTCTTACGTTCACCTTGATGATTACATTGAGTGGAATCCATCGGGGGTGATTCCTCGGGTTTTCCCCTTGATGTCTGGACACATAGTTACCTTAACTTTACTGGAGACCGTTGTGAAAGCCGGGCGGGCCCAGAGAGCACCCGTGCGATGTGACGGTGGCGGCTGGCTGTTTAGCGGTATCACCCAGGAAGGGGTGATAGCTCCGGACTTGTCCCGACAGCCGTCACTTCTTTTAATAATGCACTAACAGGTTTGTGTATTTGTTCTGAGTTGGCCTCTGGCCTTTACGCACTAACCACCACGCGAGAATAGATATGGGCCTCAACGTCACAGTATCAGCCGAAGCTTTGTCAGATGTCCAGTTCAGCATGGTGGCACGGTTAGATCATGCTGGCCATGTGAGGCGGTGCTGGTATCCACCCTGCGCGCAACGACCCGGAGTGCACCGGGCGATGGGCCCAAGACCCCGGAGTGCTTAGGATGTAGACTGGCGGGGACCTCTCTGCTGAGCCTAGGTAGGGCTACGACGTGTTGATCTTCCGAGGCCGGGCATTGACCCCAGAAAGGTGTGTCCGACTAGAGTGATCGAGCGTGTTGGAAAACGTGGTGCACCCCTGTAGGGAAGACATATATTCGAATACCGTGTCCGCGGTAATGGACATTCAGACTTGTATCCTGATCTTATATGACTAGAAATGGATACTTGAGATATGTGATGGATATGTGGCTCCGAGATTGCTTTTTCGCAGGGAGTCGAGGAAGGATCTCTGGGCTTAATGTTACAACATGTTTGATAATTATAAACTGCTATCCTTTACTCTTCTACATGCTGCAAGATGTTTGGAGCTGCTTGAAGATGCTAGTCTTCGATAGGCTAGGCCTTCCCCCCTATTCTGGCATTCTGCAGTTCAGTCCACAGATACAACCCTTCTATTTGATACCAATGCATACTTAGTATAGATCTGATGCTTGCGAGTACTTTGGATGAGTACTCACGGTTGCTTTGCTTCCCCTTTCCCCCATTCTTTCTTCTTTCTGGTTGTTGCAACCAGATGGTGGACCCCAGGAGTCAGATGCCACCCCCGCCGACTACGACTACTATCCTGAGGGTGCCTACTACTACGTGGAGCCCGCCGACGACCAGGAGTAGTTAGGAGGTCCCAGGCAGGAGGCCTTGCCTCTTCGATCGTTGTTACTTTTGTGCTAGCCTTCTTAAGGCATCCTTGTTTAACTTATGTCTGTACTCAGATATTGTTGCTTTCACTGACTCTTGTGTATCGAGCTTGTATTCGAGCCCTCGAGGCCCCTGGCTTGTAATATGAAGCTTGTATTTATTTGATTTGTGTCTAGAGTTGTGTTGTGATATCTTCCCGTGAGTCCCTGATCTTGGTCGTACATGTTTGCGTGTATGATTAGTGTACGGTCGAATCGGGGCGTCAAAGTGGAGTAGAAAAAAGCTAGCTTTGCCTAGCAAACTACCTGCGTGAGCTAGAAAATCCATGCCCGGACAAGAGAGCCTATTTGGCTCGTCTCCATCGTCAAGAATTGAGCACAACCAAACAAGTAGCCTTGCCTATATGAGCTATGACTCGGGTGAGCTAGAATCCTATTGCCTGGAGAACCGAACACACCCTTGATCGCTCCCACGCCGAAATTAGGCATTCCCTAAACGGCGCCCGTTGCGCCCGCTATAGGCATCCGCGCAAACGGGCGCACACCTCTCCCTCCTTCATGCGTCTTCTTTGGGCCAACCCATCATCCCTTATTTCTTTGTTATATATAAAGCACAAAAAGGCAAGAGCGTTGGGCGGAAATCGAACACACGACCTCCTCTTCATTCGCACCAACAACCAACCACCCCACCATTACTAGCTCATGTGTTCAAAAATATCTTCTTCACTGCTTTCTTCCATGTCTATTTTTTTTGTTTTTCTTCTTTATTCAGAAGGGTCCTGTTTGATGTTTTTTTCGTCTTTTGTTCATTTGAATGAACTATTTTACAAATGATGAACTTTTCCAAAATCGAAGAACTTTGCTCCAAATTTGATGAACACTTTTTTGAATTGGATGAACTTTTTTCCAAAATTGACGAACCTTTTTCAAATCCGATGAACTTTTTTTTAAATTCGATGCACTTGTTTCAAATTTGATGAACTTTTTCCAAATTTGATGAAATCTTTTACAAAATCGATGAACTTTTTTCAAATCCGATGAACTCTTTTTTCAAAATTGATAAACATTTTTTGAATTTCGATGAACTTTTTAAATGTCGACGAACTTTTTTCAGATTTAATGAAGTTATTTTCAATGTCGATGAACTTATTTTTAAATTGATGATTTAAAAAAATCGATGAACTTTTTCCAAAATGATGAACCTTTTTTCAAAATTTGATGAACTATTTTGAAATCCGTGAACTTTTTTCTCAAGATTTGTGAACTTTTTTCTCAAGATTTATGTACTATTTTTCAAAATTGATTAACTTTTTTTCCAAAATTGATGAACCCTTTTTGCAAAATTTGATGAACTTTTTTTAAATATGTGAACTTTTTATCAAGATTTGTGAACTATTTTTCAAATGGATTAACTTTTTCCAAAATCGATGAACTTTTTTTCAAAATTTGATGAACTATCTTTTAAATCCTTGACCTTTTTTCTCAAGATTTGTGAACTATTTTTTCAAAATGGATTAACTTTTCTCAAATTGCTGATTTTTTTTTCAAAATTTTATGTTTTTTTAAACCAATGTACGTTTTGTAATTCATGATATTTTTTCAAAATGTTTAAAAATAATTCAAAAATAAAAGCGCTACAGTAAATGACATGTGTGCAATAAATTACGCGCCTACGAATGTTCTGTAATGTGTTCACTCTGCAATATTTCAGTAGCAAGCAGTAGGGCACGTGGTTAGAAAAGCTCGTACGCCGCTGCCATACTGCGAGTTCGATCCTAGTCGATCGAATTTTTGCTGGGCCGGCCCAATCGCGTCGCCTTCAGGCGCCAGTAAGCCGAACCGGCGCTGAGAGCGCCGGTTAGGGCATGTACAATGGTCTAGACAGCAGTTGTTTGTAGTACTCTGCCATATCATCTCTTAGACATGGCTAATGACAACTACTACAACGCGACGTCTGTTTAGGTGTCTATACAATTAGCAGGGTGTGATTACGGAGGCAAGAAACTCTATAGGGTAATTCTTGTCCCAAATGCATCCATTCTAATCCACGAAAGAATGATTCCAATCTACCAAAACTATCAGCCATGTCATGGGTGGACTGTGGAGTCATCCGAACATAGAGATAGCTGGACTTTGCTTTAAAGAGCGGCAGCCAGAAGCTCTGCACTTCGTCCATGGTGAACACGAAGGAGATCTGGGCGCTAGTGGCATGTATGCCGGACGAGATGCGGGCCTGCGGCGGATTCGCGAACGTCCGATAAGCTCTGGTGGCGGCGCCGGCGAATGGCCACAATCTGCCGCCGGCCGACTACTCACATCATCTTCCCTCCTCATTCCTCAACACTGAAGGACTGTCTCACCGCTGGCGACAGTGACAGGAGCTCCACATCGATGATCATATCGCTCCTCAGCAGTATTGGAATTCAAATATCGGATCGTCCGTGAAGGTGAGAATACGAGAGTGCAGACTGCAGACAATCTCGGTACAACAAAAAAGGCCGTCGATAGCGGGCGAGATTTCAGCGCTATCAACCGTCTGTAATTCTACCGACGGACTAATTCTCTCTCCTATTTCTCTTTCCTCCACGTAATTAAATATCCTATAGTTGGCACCTGTTATAGACGGCTGATTGTATAGCGTTGTACATGCCCTTAGGCTAGTCATAGTGGGAGTAACTTAGCAAGTAACATAGCGCATTTCGAGAATTTTTTGCTTATGTGGCATGTAGTTAATAAGAAGTAGTAACATGATATGTTACTGTAACATAGCGCTTTCTAAAACAAGATGAGTCTAATAGCTAATTAATGAAGTCCTCTATGACACTACTACTATGTTATTTTACACTATAAAGATAGTAACTTAGACTATTATATGCATGACACTAGCCTAAGTTAGGCTTCACTATGACCAGCCTTAGGAGCTCTCCCGAAATTATCGCCTGTTCACCTCAGGGCGACGCTATTTCCAGCGCCGGGGGGCCGAACGCTGGAGATGCTCTAAAGACCCAGGATCCCATCTCCCTCCTCCCACCTCCATCACCATCCGCCTCCGGCGGCGCCGCCGCCCACCTTCATAACCCACCACACAATAGCCCTCCGCGCCATGCCCCTGCCCGTTCCCACCTCCCGCCTCCTCGCCGCCATCTCCGCTGCCGCGTCCTCAACTGCAGACCTCCGCCGCCTCTCCCACCTCCTCCTCACCCCCTACACCCCACTCCCCCCGCTCCGCTGCCTCAATACCCTCCTCATGGCGCTCGCCCGCCACCGCATGCTCCCGGACATGGAGTCCTTCGCATCCCGCATGCCCGCGCGCAACCTTCGCACGTACACCACCCTTATCAATGCCTACTGCCTCGCCGGCGACCTCCCTGCTGCCAAGCGGCATCTTGCCTCCCTACTCCGCGCTGGTCTTGCGCCGGACTCTCATGCGTATACCTCGTTTATTCTCGGATATTGTCGGGCCGGGCTGCTTTCGCACGCCTGCCGGGTGTTCGTGCTAATGCCGCTCCGAGGATGTGCACGCACTGTGTTCACGTACACTGCGCTGCTCCATGGGCTGTGTGGCGCCGGTATGGTGCGTGAGGCTGTGGCAGTGTTTGCTGGGATGCGGGCAGACGGGTGCGCCCCTGACACACATGTGTATGCCACGATGGTGCATGGACTGTGTGGGACGGGGCGAACTGGTGAGGCAGAGGTTCTTCTCGCGGAGGCAATGGCTGAGGGTTTTGAGCCAAATGTGGTCGTCTACAATGCCCTGATTGATGGCTACTGCAATGCTGGGGACCTGGAGCTCGCGGTTAAGGTTTATGAGAGGATGGATCTTAAGGGGTGCTCAGCGAACGTGCGAACGTATACTGAGCTGATATGTGGGTTCTGCAAATCTGGCAAGGTGGACAGAGCCATGGTGCTGTTCAGCCGGATGGTTGAGGCTGGTTTGGCTCCAAATGTGGTGACATACACGGCCTTAATTCAGGGGCAGTGCAATAGTGGGCAGTTGGAATGTGCTTTTAGGATGCTCCAATCGATGGAGGCCACTGGGCCGGTTCCTAGTGAGTGGACTTGCTCGATGTTGATTGATGCTCTGTGCAAACGTGGAAGGGTTGGGGAAGCTCAGTTGTTTCTTGGGTCTCTTATACAGAAAGGATACAGAGTGAATGAGATTGTCTACACCAGCTTGATTGATGGACTGTGCAAGGCAGGAAAGGTTGATGCTGCTGACAAGTTAATGCAGAAATTGGTTTCACAGGGGTTTGTGCTAGACGCTCACACATACAGTTCACTAATTGATGGATTATGCAGGCAAAAGGAGTTGTCACAAGCGATGTTGGTGTTGGATGATATGATGGTGAAAGGAGTACAACCCAATGCTGTCACGTATACCATTCTAATTGATGAGCTTGTTAGGGAGCTAGGATCTGAAGGTTCAAAGAAGATACTTAACAAGATGATTGCGGCAGGAATTAAGCCTGATGTTTTCACCTACACAATATTTGTTCGCTCCTACTGTCATGAGGGAAGGATGGAAGATGCTGAACATATGTTGGTTGAAATGGTTGATCAGGGCATTTCCCCTAATTTAGTGACATATAACACTTTGATTAGTGGGTATGCAAATTTAGGACTAGCCAGTCAAGCATTTTCAGTTTTCAAGCACATGGTTGCTAGTAGGTGCAAGCCAAATGAGGAGTCCTACACGGCCCTGCTTAGATTATTGGTAAAGAAAAAATCCTCTAATAATATCCTTGCCAGCTCTGTTGATATATGGAAAATAGCAGAAATGGAATATCTCCAGGAGCTTCTGGAGGAGGTGGTTAAGCTTCAGTTGCTTTCAGACATTGAAATTTACAATTGTTTTCTTAGGTCTTTATGCCGGGTTGATAGGTTGGAGGAAACCAAAATTTTGCTCGGTGAGATGCAGAGTGCTAACTTGACCCCTGGTGAGGATGTATATACTTCAATTATAGGGTGTTGTTGCAGACTAAAAATGCCAACAGAAGCTTTGACATTTCTTGATTCAATGATCAAAAGTGGTTATTTACCACGTATAGAATCGTATAGGCATATTATTTGTTCTCTTTGTGAGGAGGGAAGTATTAAGACTGCTAAAAAGGTTTTGGGTGACATGTTATTGGAGGAATACAACTACGATGAGATTGCTTGGAAGATTCTGATTGATGGTCTATTGCGGAAGGGCAATGCTGCCGAGTGTTTGATTCTGCTCTCAGTGATGGAGGAGCAAGATTATCGCCCTGGTGATGCATTGTATGCCAAGCTTACAGGTAAAGTATCAATTTCAAATGATGCACATGAAGTTGCTCAATAAATTATTAGACAAACCAATAAACTGCCGTGTTTTGATGGTCTATTGACGAGGCATATGCATTTTCATGTCTCAGTTCAACTCCAGCATATCTTCTGCCCATTATTGGTTTCCTTTCCATGATTTCAGGCTTTCAGCAATGTATAGAATCGTATGGAAGATCTCAGTCATTTTATTTGATAGATTGTAGGAAGATGTCTAGTGGAATATGTTCATACTTCAGTTTAGTAACACTGGTAGATTACAACTCATATGATATTATGTAACAGTATAAACTATGAAAAGTCTTTCATCAGTGACCAAGAATTTACTAACTTACTAATATGATGGAAAGCTTGATGTAAAAACAGAATGGAAAGCTAAATCATGCATTGTGTTCTCTAATGGAAACTGGGCTTTAACCCGTTTGCTTAATTTTTTTTAATATAGTATTGTGTAGTTAAACAGATTTGGATCTAATATATTTAATGCTAATGATTAAGAACTCTGATACAGCCCATATTAGTATTATTAGGCTTATCAGTCATTCACAGATTTATGGCAGACTTTGTTGTGCCCTATTTTACTGCCCCTTGCCAACCTTTTTGCATTCCAGTATTGGTTGACTATTGTTATCATCTGGTACTTCTTTTCTGTAACCCCCCTTGATGTACATTTTCTATCAAAGTAGTGGTTCAGTCGTTGTCGTTGTATTGCAACAGTAAGTAAGAAATGCATTTTGCATCTTTCCTGTGATAGTTGTTAAGCTTCATGCACTAGTCAACGCAACCAAAAGTCCGAACTTATGGAAAGGGCTAGTGCAATCCACATATACTGTAACACCCCTCTCACGTGTGACAGGGAAGACAAGTCAACACGTGCAACCGGAAGAGAGCGACGGCGTGCGAAACTCACGTATGACTCAAGAGGCCTCTACGTGGACACAAAGGGGGCCTACCAACAATTTTTAATAAATTGCGAAAGCCAGGACTTGAACTCAAGACCTTAGCTCCGATACCATGTTAAGCTTCATGCACTAGCCAACGCAACCAAAAGTCCGAACTTATGGAAAGGGCTAGTGCAATCCACATATACTGTAACAATAGTCACTTGCTCTTCCAGCGGGCTGTTTCATCGCTTGGAGGAAGCACACCCTTTCGGAATACCATGCAAACTCCACATAGAATAGCTCTCAGCCAATGGCTAGACTTGTATGTGTCAGGCATGCAACAGATTCTCAATGGTATTGGGAACTTCTCAACCAACTCGGAGAGGAATGTGAGCGGTGCATTCTATTTTGCAGATGGCAAGGCAGTTGTCGTCACAGGAAGAAAGAAGGTATTTTTCAAATTATCTTCTGTTTATGTTGTGTTTAGTTGCCAACTATTGCTTCCTCTTTACCTTTTATGATGCACATTTTGCTCCATCACTTTTGAGACAACTTACTTCGTTGTTGAGTTATATTAAATGCACAGAGTTTTATTACCGTGCCCTGTGCAACGTTTGTGTCTTGTGCACTGAAGGATGTGTTTCTCTTTTTTCACCCCCCTCCCCCCGGGGTATTTTATTTGTCAGGATCAGGGATATCAATTACCTGCTTGAAGAGATACAACACCGAAGTTGAATTGTTTATTGAGTTGATTGCTGTAACTTGGTGAAATTACTAGTTTCTAATGGTAAAGAGCATGAATATTGACAATTATCTAAGTATGTTCCAGACATCGAAGAATACTTGAATGGTAACCTGCATTTGCTTATTGCTTTCACCAATTTTGCAGTTACAATCTAATTATTTATAATTTCCATTCCGCAGGTAAATAGGATAGTCAAATTCTGGAAGATTCCATGGATGCAACTTATTGCTAATGCATCGAGTCAGCTTTTGTATATATGCCGGTTCATAATACCGGCAGTAACCTTGATAGGGTTTCACGCGTAACCGGAAGGCCAAAAGGGAGTCACATGAGGCAGTTACCCAGGTCCAGTCCAGGCCCTCACGGTGGAGGTAAAACCCTACTCCTACTTGATTGAATTAATGGTGATAGCTTGGTATGGGAGCTATGATGTGGTCTACAATGGAGAGATCGCTATGATCACGTAGGTGTATCCAGATTAGATAATCTATGATCTAGTCCTAGGCCTTGCTTATATAGGGGACAAGGCCTAGGGCTTACAATGTTCCAGGCCGGTGACGCCGGGGTGGGGATCCTCCGAGATCCCCGGGATAGCTTGTATTGACCGCCAAGTAGATGGATGCGTCTTGATGAGGTCGCCAACCCGTTAGAGGGCCTGGGCCACACCGTGGCCTGATGGGTCGACTTTTGGTCTGCTCAGGTACCCCTGGTACATGGCATTGTCAGTAGCCCCATTGTATCCTTGCTTATACAAGGGACAAGACCTAGGGTTTACAAACTTCCAAGGTTTGTTATGCCTGGGTGGTGATCCTCTGAAATCCACGGGATAGCTTGTCTTGATCGCCAAGTAGATGGATGCGTCCTGATGATGCCACCAACCTTTTAAAGGGCTTGGCCGCTCTGTGGCCTGATGGGTCGACTTCCGGTCTGCTGGTGTACCCTTGGTACATGGCATCGTCAGTATCCCTCGAGTGCGTCATGGGCTCGACTGCATCTAGGTTGCATTTGAAATGATCGTGCTATCTTGGACTGCTTGGCGAGGTTGTGAGGTACTCCCAGAATCCCTAAAATAGAAAACAGATCTGGCTCCGCCTAATGAGAGGGCCATAGCAGCTGGACGTGCATGGTGTGGATACCTGAAGGGGAACCTGGACCCGACCAGACAGGAGATGTGCCTGGTGGCCAGCTCCCTAGTTTTGCCTTGATGTCAGTGGCTTGTTTACGAAGGGCCTAATGTCGACAGTAATCTCGATAGGGAGCCACGCGCAATCGAAAGGCCAGAAGGGAGTCACACGAGGCAGTTATTCAGGTTCAGGCCTTCACGGTGGAGGCAAGATCCTATTCCTGCTTGATTGAATTGATGGTCATAGCCTCGCATGAGAGCTATGGTGTGGTGTACAATGGAGACATCGCGAAGGATCACGTAGGTGTATCGAGATTAGATGATTTATAATCTAGCCCTAGGCCTTGCTTATGTAAGGGACAGGGCCTAGGGTTTACAATTTCCAGGTTGGTTACGCTCGGGTGGGGATCCTTTGAGATTCTCGAGATAGCTTGTCTTGATCGCCAAGTAAATGGATGCGTGCTAATGAGGCTGCCAGCCCGGTAATAGGCCTAGGCCGCAACGTGGCCTGATGAGCTGATTCCCGGCCTGGTGGGCCGACTCCAGTCTGCTGGTGTACCCCCGGTACATGGCACCGTCAATATATGAGGTAGGTTGACCACAACAACGAAAAAGCCTTTAGTCCCAAACAAATTGGGGTAGGCTAGAGGTAGAACCCATAAGATCTCGCGACCAACTCATGGTTCTGGAACATGGATAGCAAGCTTCCACGTAGCCCTGTCCATGGCTAGTTCTTTAATGATACTCCAGTCCTTCAGATCTCTCTTTATAGACTCCTCCGATGTCAAGTTCGGTCTACCCCGACCTCTCGACATTATCAACGCGCTTTAGCCGTCCACTATGCCCTGGAGCTTCTAGAAACCTGCGCTTAATATGCCCAAACCATTTCAGACGATGTTAGACAAGCTTCTCTTCAATCGGTGCTACCCCAACTCCATCTCATATATCATATTCCGGACTTGGTCCTTCTTCGTGTGGCCACACATCCATCTCAACATGCGCATCTCAGCCACACCTAACTGTTGTACATGTCGCCTTTTAGTCGGTCAACACTCAGCGCCATGCAACATTGTGGGTCGAATCGCCGTCCTATAAAACTTGCCTTTTAGCTTTTTTGGCACTCTTGTCACAGAGAATGCCAGAAGCTTGGAGCCACTTCATCCATTTGGCTTTGATTCGATGGTTCACATATTCATCAATATCCCCATCCTCCTGCAGCATTGAGCCCAAATATCGAAAGGTGTCCTTCTGAGACACCACCTGCCCATCAAGGCTAACCTCCTCCTCGTTCCTAGTAGTACTGAAACCGCACCTCATGTACTCGGTTTTAGTCCTACAAAGTCTAAAACCTTTCGATTCCAAGGTTTGTCTCCATAGCTCTGACTACCTATTGACCCTCGTCCGACTATTGTCGACTAGCACCACATCATCCGCAAAGAGCATACACCATGGGATATCTCCTTGTATATCTTTTGTGTCCTCATCCATCACCAAAGCAAAAAGATAAGGGCTCAAAGCTGACCCCTGGTGTAGTCCTATTATAATCGGGAAGTCATCAGTGTCGCCATCACCGGGAAGTCATCAGTGTCGCCATCACTTGTTCGAACACTTGTCACAACATTATTGTACATGTCCTTGATGAGGGTAATGTACTTTGCTGGGACTTTGTGTTTCTCCAAGGCCCACCACATGACATTCCACGGTATCTTATCACAATGAACACCACATGCAGGTCCTTCTTTTGCTCCTTGTATCTCTACATAAGTTGTTGTACCAAGAAAATGGCTTCCATGGTCGACCTCCCAAGCATGAAACCAAACTGATTTTTGGTCACGCTTGTCATTCTTCTTGAGCGGTGCTCATGACTCTGTCCCATAGCTTCATTGTATGGCTCATCAGCTTAATTCCACGGTAATTAGTACAACTCTGAACATTCCCCTTGTTCTTGAAGATTGATACTAATATACTCCGTCTTTATTCTTCTGGCATCTTGTTTGCCCGAAAAATGAGGTTGCAAACTTGGTTAGTCATACTATAGCTATATCCCCAAAGCCTCTCCACACCTCAATGGGGATACAATCAAGGCCCATTGCCTTGCCTCCTTTCATCCTTTTTAAAGCCTCTTTGAACTTAGACTCTTGGATTCGCTGCACAGAATGCCTGCTGGTATCATCAAAAAAGTTGTCCAGTTCAATGGTAGAGCTCTCATTCTCCCCATTGAACAACTTGTCAAAGTATTCCTCGTCCTTCACTAGGAGCTGGTCTGAATCTCCTCGTCCTTCACTAGGAGCTGGTCTGAATTTCCTCGTCCTTCACTAGGAGCTGGTCTGCTCCGCCATCTATGCTTAATCTCCTCGTCCTTCACTAGGAGCTAGTCTGCTCCGTCCTTGATGCATTTGACTTGGTCAAGATCCCTCATCTTCCTCTCAGATCTTGGCCATCTTATATATATCCCTTTCACCTTCCTTCGTGTCTAACCTTCAGTAGAGGTCCTCATACGCTTGACCCGTTGCTTCACTCACAGCTCGCATTGCGGCCTTCTTCGCCATCTTGTATTTCTCTATGTTGTCTGCACTCCTATTCAAATATAGGTGTCTGAAACAATCTTTCTTCTCCTTAATAGCCTTCTGGACATTATCATTCCACCACTAGGCATCTTTAGCTTCGCTTCTACTAACCCTGGACACTCCAAACTCTTCTGAGGCTGCCCCACGAATGCAAGTTGCCATCTTCATCCACATATTGTCTGCATCCCTCCTTCCTCCCAAGGGCCCTCCTTAATGACCCTCTTCTTGAATGCCCGAGCTACCTCCCCCTTGATCTTCCACCACTTCATTCTAGCGACTTTGGTATGCTTATCCCGCTGGCACGAATCCGAAAGCGGAAGTCAGCAACCACAAGCTTATGCTGAGGGACAACACTCTCTCCAGGTATCACCTTACAATCTAGGCACACACGCCTCTCTTCTCTTCTCGAGAGCATGAAGTCAATCTGGCCAGAGTGTTGACCACTACTAAAAGTCACTATATGTGATTCTCTCTTTTTAAAGAGGGTGTTAGCTATGATCAGGTCGCAGGCTAGAGCAAAGCTTAAGACATCTTATCCTTCTTGATTCCTGATGCCATAGCCAAAAACCCCATGCACCCCTTCAAAGCCTGTGTTAGATGTGTGGCCATTGAGGTCTCCTATGAAGAGCTTCTCGCCAACCAGCACACTCCTAACCATGTTCTCCAGGCCTTCCCAGAACTCCCTCTTGGTGTTCTCATTGTGGCCTACTTGCGTGGCGATAACATTGAGAACTAAGTCCCCAACTACCAACTTGACCAGGATAATCCGGTCCCCACGTCTCTTGACGTCTACCACTCTATACTTGAGGTTTTTGTTGATCAAGATGCATGCGCCATTTCTGTGTGCAGCCGTCCCCGTGTACCACAGCTTGAAGCTGGTATCCTTCACCTCATTCGCCTTCTGCCCCCTTCATTTGGTTTTTTGTCCCCTCCATTTGGTTTCTTGGACGCAAAGGATACGGCGTGATCCTTGCTCACTTGCCAAGGTATCCAGATCAAGATACGGCGCGCCACGGGGGGGGGGGGGGGAGGGGGTGACGGCCTGACCCTTGCCCATTTGACACCACACCCGGGTTAGAGCATCTCCGGTCGTTGAGCCCCCCAGGCGGCATTTTTTTCGCCGCTTTGGGGGCTGCCGGCGAAAAATTTGGCCTGGGGGTGAGGTTTTTTCCAGCCGCGTCCACCCCCAATCAATTGGCCCAGGACATTCTTGGTGCAGGTCGAATCGACTGCAGCAGCAGCGCGAGATGCAAGAAGCCGTTGAGGCACTAGAGGTGGTGCGCGACGGCGTCGTAGAAGGCGAGGTGGGTGAGGTGGCGGCACTGGAGGCGGCCGCCGCCGGCGACGGCGGAGAGGACGAGCGCCAGGAAGAGGAAGGACGCGCCAGAGCTCCTGCTTCTCCGCGTCGGCGCTGCGCTTCTTCTCCACCGTCTTGTCAAAGTGCAGCTGCAACACCGCCCCAGCGCTTGCGCCGCCGCGTCCCGCGCCACCTTGAGGAGGCGGGGAGGATCTCGAGGTCGCCGGCAAGTCCGGCCGTGGCCAGCTGCATCTTTGACGGCGAGGGCGGCGGGGCCTTGGAGGAGGAGGCCCATGCTTCGCTCGGCGGCGCCGCAACGGTCTGGGGGAGGATCTTGAGGTCGCCGGCGACTCCGGCCCGGGCGTGGCCAGTTGCGTCTCCGACTGTAGCACCGCCCCGGCTGCATCTCCGTGGCCTTCGCGCCCGGTGCCGGGGCCGCCCGTGGCCTCCGCGCCCGGTGCCGGGGCCACCCGTGGCAGGCCTCGCCGCCCGCGCCCGCCCACAGCGTCGGCAGGATGAAGCCGCCGGCGCCCATTGCCCATTTGACACCACACCCGGGTTAGAGCATCTCCAGCCGTTGAGCCCCCCAGGCGGCATTTTTTTCGCCGCTTCGGGGGCTGCCGGCGAAAAATTTGGCCTGGGGGTGAGGTTTTTTCCAGCCGCGTCCACCCCCAATCAATTGGCCCAGGACATTCTTGGTGCAGGTCGAATCGACTGCAGCAGCAGCGCGAGATGCAAGAAGCCGTTGAGGCACTAGAGGTGGTGCGCGACGGCGTCGTAGAAGGCGAGGTGGGCGAGGTGGCGGCACTGGAGGCGGCCGCCGCCGGCGACGGCGGAGAGGACGAGCGCCAGGAAGAGGAAGGAGGCGAGGAAGAGGCGCCAGAGCTCCTGCTTCTCCGCGTCGGCGCTGTGCTTCTTCTCCACCGTCTTGTCGAAGTGCAGCTGCACCACCGCCTCAGCGCCTGTGCCGCCGCGTCCCGCGCCACCTCGAGGAGGCGGGGAGGATCTCGAGGTCGCCGGCAAGTCCGGCCGTGGCCAGCTGCATCTGTGACGGCGAGGGCGGCGGGGCCTTGGAGGAGAAGGAGGCCATGCTTCGCTCGGCGGCGCCGCAGCGGTCTGGGGGAGGATCTTGAGGTCGTCGGCGACTCCGGCCCGGGCGTGGCCAGTTGTATCTCCGACTGCAGCACCGCCCCGGCTCTGCGGCTGCATCTCCGTGGCCTCCGCGCCCGGTGCCGGGGCCGCCCGTGGCCTCCGCGTCCTGTGCCGAGGCCGCCCGTGGCCGGCGCGCCTGGTGCCGGGGCCACCCGTGGCAGGCCTCGTTGCCCGCGCCCGCCCACAGCGTCGGCGCAGGATGAAGCCGCCGGCGCAGGATTGGAGGAGGAGGTATGAAGCAGCCCTGAGAATCCACGACGGGGAACGGCGGCGCAGGATGGGACTCGTCGCGGCGGCGGATCGCCGGCGGGTGGCTCTGCTCCTTCCCCGTGCGGCCATGATTGCTTGTTTCTCCACCCCCTGGTGTTCCTGGCCGCCGAGTCCGCTGGCCAAGACGGAACTTCCTGGGCATGCACGTGGTGGGCCCGTGAGGAAAAGAGGAGAGGGAGTGAGGACAGAGGCCGACGTGTGGGGTTTTCACATGCAAAAAGTAGTGCCGGCACCCCCGGCTGACCCCAGCTTTCTGGGTTTCTCTTGCCAGCGCCGGCCGTAGTTCTCGCTAATACCAGCGCAAAACGAGCCCGTGGGGGCGTGGCTGGGACCGTTTTTGACTGCCGGCGCTGAAAAAATGCTCCTGGGGGCTTCCTGGGGGGCCTAGTGGAGATGCTCTTATGATGTGGTGCGTCACTGAGAGGGTTATGCCTCAACAAAAATCTTTTGGGTTTCATCTCCATAAGAGTGGCTGGGTTTTGACGTTGGCTCGCCAAGCCTATCACAACCCTCCTCCTTTATCCGGGCTTGGGACCGGCTATGTCGAGACAACATAGGCGGAGTTACGAGGTAGGATGACAGGCTATGTTGAATAAATTTAGCATCAAGTATTTCATGCCCATACTTAAATAATGCTGTTTGGTGCATAATTTGTAATATACATTGAGGGTTATACAATTATAATTATTCGAGTCCATACTATACATGTCTCATCATGTTTGTGTTTAGTACCCTTTCTAGTTTTTCAAATCTTGAATGATAAATATAATTGCTTTATAAAGTAAATACTGGTATATAGGACAGCGTTTTGTCGCAGTAATTTTTTTGGTCAAATTTAGTCATGGAGCGATAGCCACTATCTAAAACCTTGTGATCCTAGTAGTAAGCTGGTGGTTGTATAAAACAAGGTAGCTACTATTTTTTTAGGTTTCGATTAGTATGCCACATACCAGGGTCTAATGTGCGATAGAAAATTAACCTAGTTAAGTGGTGAAAATTTCCGCTGAAAAAGAAATGTTTAAACAATGACCATTTCACTTTATACAAACACCGCCCCGCTTCCGAAGGAATTTGGAATCCTCATGTGAGTAGTAGGATTAGTCTATAATTTTTTAGTTCATCTCTGTATGTGCTATTAGGATTAGGATACGAGTCAAAATTCCCAGTATCTCTACCCCGACTCTTTATCTGATGTGCTACATGCGCCTCCAAAAATTTGCTCTGGAGTCCCATGCTTACCGTGATTCAGTAGGTTTGAACCGCCCTCAAGCTCCACCTACTCGCTGATTCACTGGTACCATGTCTTTCTTCCAATAAATCGCACCTACTCTCTTGTACAATAGCTAGAGCTTGCAAACTCATTTGCAATTTTGCATATAGATCCAATCACCCAAGTGGTAGCATGCTTTTATTAGCCATGATTTCTCTATTGGACCTCCTATTGGTTTATTTAGTTTTGGCGGGCAAATTTCTTGAATCTTCTCCCTCTCACTTGCTACGAGTGCAAATATATACACTAGTATGGGCTTATGGGCCTAAAACCCACATACACCCACACACACATATAGCCCAGCCCCCTTAAGATTGGCGATAGCTATGTAATGCCCCTATCTTGTTACATGCCAACAAACACTCTTCACTAACTAATCACCTTGTCAACCAATCTGCTATTTGTTCTCTAGAGGTTACATGGCTTGACTTCAATGTGCCTTCTAGACGCTGTTGATGAAGGATTGATCTATTTACACATGCTTCGTTTGGTCATGTCAAACTGAATTGTTTGTATTATTAATGGCCGACTTGTTATTTGGCAGGTGCTCTTTTTGCAAGCCGTTAGTCTCATCGAACCGCACATCTACAGTTTAAACCACTTTATAGTGAAAGAGATTGAAGACTCTGTAGGTGTGTGAATCCTTTTTGTAGCCAAGCATAAAACCCTATGTGCTTTCGGTGCAAATTTGGAAGTGTGATGTGGATCCTTTATCCAACACCTAGCACCGAAGACTTTGAAATAACTTACATTTGGCTTCTTACCAGTGATTAGCTCATATGATATTTTCTTAAAGAACTTGTGATGATAAGCTCTGTTGATGATGTGGCATGCAGTGCCAATAGCTTCAGGCCACTACTTTTGTGGTGTCTTGTATTCGTCAAGCATCCTGCGTGCCATCTCAATAAGAGTCATGTTCTTGCGCTCCACGACGCCATTCTGCTGTGGGGTGTATGGAGCAGATAGCTCATGAGTGATGCCAAGAGTGTCAAGATAAGTGTCAAACCCAGTGTTCTTGAACTCAGTGCCGTTATCACTCCGAATGTGCTTGATCTTGACGCCATAGTTGCTCATGGCATGGTTGGCGAACCTTCTGAAGACATCCTGCACTTCAGTCTGATACAGGATTATGTGCACCCAAGTGTATCGAGAATAATCATCAACAATCACGAAGCCATAAAGATGTGCAAAAGTAGTAAGGGCAGAGTAGTGAGTAGGGCCAAATAAGTCCATGTGTAGCAGCTCGAAGGGACGTGTAGTCGTCATTATTGTCTTTGAGGGATGCTTGGCCCTAGTCATCTTCCCAGCTCCACAGGCTCCACATAGATGATCCTTCTTGAACTTGACGCCCTCGATCCATATGATGTGCTGTTTCTTCACAAGGGTGTGCAAGTTCCTCATGTTCGCATGTCCTAGCCTTCGATGCCAAAGCCAACACTTTGATGCGTTCGCTAGAAGTCATACGGCAAACTGTGGTTCTGCTGAGAAATCTACCATGTACAAGTGACCTCTTCGATAACCTTCGAAGACTTGAGATTTGTTAGAAGCCATTAGCACAAGATATCGATATTTTCCAAAGATGACAAATCATATCAAGATCACAGAGCATTAAGACTGGCATTAGGTTGTATCCAAGGGATTCAACAAGCATCACTTTATCCATGTGTTGATTTTTTGAGATGGCAGCCCTACCTAGACCCAATACCTTGATTTTCCCAGTGTTAGCGGATGTGATATGACTTTTTGAAGACGGTCGAAGAGTAGAATCCATGAGAAGACTTCGGTCACCAGTCATGTGGTTAGTGCAGCCACTGTCCAGAATCCGTTCAATAGCTTTCGAAGATGTACCCTACAGTGCAGTTAGTAGGATAATGTTTACAAAGATTGTTGTGAAGAACAAACATGTATCAATAAAGGTGTTCTGTATAGGTAAGTTTTGTGGAGGATATGATAGGACGATCATCAAGAAACCCATGGACGAAATAAATGGTAAGACCATTTTGACATTTTATCTTGCGTCCAACAAGATTTTTCAGGTCTCGAGCATGAAGTCCAATGGTTTTTGGCTGGAGTCCTGTTCCTGCACAAAGGATTAGCTTTTTGGTCCATAGCAGATGTGAAGTACTGTCATAGACTTCCAAACATCAATTGGGTATAAATTCGAGATGCTTTTATGATAAGTGGAGTATGGGAAGAAAAACATAGTAAGCCCATTGGGGCATTTTATCTTGCGCCCCACAAGTTTCATCAGGTCTCAAGCATTGTCTTCGGCCAATGCTTTTCGGCTGGAGACCCAATCCTGCAAGAGAAGTTAATTCTAATTAACCATCCACATTTGAAGGGGTGGCTTAGAATCAACGAGTCTAAGTGCAGCATCTGAGAATTTTGGCTTTGAAGCCCTAGCAAATAGTCTCGCAGGGGGTGTATAGTACTCATATAATAAGCATAAAAATTCTTTGATTTGTGAACATAATGGTTCGAAGAATAGTGCTCATATTCATGAGCTTGATCATTGTTTCCGTGCAAAACATTGGCGTTAGGACGGCCATAAGTGGTTCTCTCTCTGTATGAAGATTTTGGACCATTTGAAGCCTTTAGTCTGGGGTTTGTCTTCTTCCCTGGTGCTGTCATGATGACATTCACAGGAAGCTTTTCAAGAAGACTTTTGGGAACCCAGATCTTCTTCATAGGAGAACCATTCCTGCAGTTAGTACCAATAAACTTGGCAAACAGGGTTAGCACAGTTATAGCCAGGTACTGTAGATGGATCCACTGGAGGTTCCTTTGCAACAATCCATGTGGTTTTGGGGTATTACTCAGGTGTACGGTATTAGCCATCAACATTCATGTTCCTTTCGAAACCAACACCCTCTTTCTTAGGGTTTCGGTTCAAGATCTGCTTCTTGAGGACATCACAAAATGTCTGATGCCCTTTGAGGCTTTTGTACATGCCTGTTTCAAGCAATGTCTTCAACCTAGCATTATCATCAGCAATAGTAGTGGTTTCCTCAGATGAGGGGTTAGTGTCCACATCCGCAGTTGAAGATATTGTATTGTCTGAAGCATTTGAACATTCAGCAGTAGAGATAGCATTATCACACTCAAGACATTTTAAGCAAGGTGGCACAAACTCTTCCTGAGCGGAACTGATCTGTTGAACGAGTAGTGAATCGTCATTAGTTTGAAAATCATCATGAGACGCTCTCAATTTCTCTAGATCTTGCTTCCTTTGAAGATAACTGTAGGAAAGCTTCTCATGATCAACTAAGAGGGTTTCATGACGACTTTGAAGATCCTCATACTTAATTCGAAGATTTTTTATGTCTTCAATTAAGAATTGAGTGCGATTCATTTCCTCGTCCAGCAGATCATCGCTTTTATCTAACAGTTTTTGGATCTTTTCCATAACAGTTTGTTGTTTAGTTGCAATTTTAGTGAGTGTCTTATAGCTGGGTTTGGATTCACACTCAGAGTCATCTTCGCTTGAGGTTTCAAAGTCGGCAGCGCGGGATGTTACCTTAGCGCCTTTTGCCATAAAGCAGTAAGCAGGAGCAGAGTCGTCGTCATCATTGACTTTAGTATCGGTGACATAACCATTGTCTTCAGTACTGAAGATGGACTTGGCGACGAAAGCCGAAGCTAAAGCCAGGCTTGCCAGCCTAAATCAGACTCCTCCTCTGACTCCACCTTCGTCTCCTCTGAATCTATTTCCTTGCCGATGAATGTACGAGCTTTGCCAGATGAACTCTTCTTGTGGGATGAAGACTTTGAAGAAGACTCTAAGAATTTCTTCTTTTTGTCAGTCATATTCCTTGCTCTTCTTTTTTTTCTTGGCTTCTTTTTCCCATTGAGGACTCTCAGATATGTAGTGGTCTGGCTTCTTGCACTTGTGACAGGTTCTCTTTTTGTAGTCTTGGGTTGAGGTCTCAGCATTCTTCGAGTTGTATTTTGAAGACTTTTAGATGCAATTTTTCTCGAAGAACTTCTGGAACTTCTTCACAAGCATTGCAAGTTTCTTGCCAAAGTCTTCAAGGCCACTTGAACTGCAGTCAGAATCTTTAGATGAAGATACAACCTTTGCCTTCAAAGCACGGGACCGCCCATAGTTAGGGCCATAGATATCTCTCTTCTCAAATAGCTGGAATTCATGAGTATTGAGGCTCTCTAGAATATCAGTAGGATCCAGTTGCTTAAAGTTTGGACGTTCTTGGATCATCAATGATAGGGTGTCAAACGAGCTGTCAAGAGATCTCAATAGCTTCTTCACAACTTCATGCTTGATGTCAGTGGCGCCGAGTGCATGAAGCTCATTGGTGATATCAGTAAGACGATCGATGGTAAGCTGGACATTTTCGTTGTCAAGCCTCTTGAAGCAGTTGAAGAGACTGCGAAGAACATCGATTCTTGAGTCTCTCTGAGATGAGACGCCTTCGTTGACTTTGGAGAGCCAGTCCCAGACTAGCTTCGCAGACTCTAGAGCACTCACGCGACCATACTGCCCCTTGGTCAGATGACCACATATGATGTTTTTCGCAGTGGAGTCCAGTTGCGCAAACCTCTTCACATCAGCAGTGGTGACACCTTCACCGACCTTGAGAACTTCAGTCCTGACGACCTTCCAGAGGTCGTTGTCAATGGCTTCAAGATGCATGCACATCTTATTATTTCAGTAAAAACGGGGCACACAACGAAGACCTTGATTATCCCTACAGTCGACATAGCTAAAACTGTAGGTGGTTAAACCGAATCACACAAAACAAGGGAGCACCTTGCTTTGATACCAATTGAAAGTGCTAGTTATTGACTAGAGGGGGGGGGGTGAATAGGCGATTTTTATGAAAGACTTCAAAAACAGATAAACACAAGAAGCATGAAGATAAATGAGCAAACAGATGAATGGCTTCAGAGAATATCTTCAAACACAGACAAGCAAGCAAAGGATTCACAGAGTGATGCAGTAAGTAAAAGGGAGAGAGGATGGAACAAGTAGCTCGGGGAGGACAATGATTTGTTTGACCATTTCCAACTGCTGTGACAATTGTATGCCTGGTTAGGGAGGCTGAGATTGAACTCAAAAGACCTTGTCTTCACCTTATTCCCCTTGAGCTAAGGTCACCTAGACCTCACCCAATCACTTAGGTAAGTCTTCAAGGTAGACTTCCAAACCTTTTCGTTCACTGGCAATCCACAATGGCTCTTGGATGCTCAGAACACGACACCTAACCGACTAGAAGATCATAGTCTTCAAGTGTAATAAGTCTTCAGTTCACTCAGAACAGAATGTCTTTAGTGATGCTCAATCACTTTGAGCTCTGGGTGTTTTGGGTTTGTCCTTGCAAGGATTCTCTCTCAAAGGCTTAGGAGGAAGGTTGCTCTCAAACGACAAAAACCGTGTACTTCTCTCTAAGCAGCCACCAACTCATGGTGGAGGGGGGTGGCTATTTATAGCCAGGGGGCAACCCGACATGATTTGTCCGAAATGACCCTGGGTCATTGGGGAACTGACACGTGTCCAATGGCCGGAATTTGAACCCACGCGGCAACTTGACTTGGGCTACAAGTAAAGCTGACTCATCCAACACAGGATAATATTTTCTCTCATTTGTCTTTGCACGAAGACATAGGATTTTAGGTTGAGCATCACGCCAGATTCTGACTTCGTTTACCTCTACCCCACTTGACAGTTCGGTGGTTCCGATGACTTAAGAATTAAGAAAATGAAACTACCAAAAGACTATGTCTTCGTGCTTCATTGTCTTCAATGAATGTCTTCATGAACCATTATCTTCAACATGAATGTCTTCGTGAACCACCTTTGCCTTCAGTGTCTTCATACATTTTTAGGGGTCATCTTCGATGGGTAAACCGAATCAATAGGGACTTCTATCTGTGTTCTCCTGTGAATGTCACAAACGCATTAGTCCCACAACCAAGTTTGTCTTCAATACTTCAAAACCAACAAAAGGTGGCACTAGATGCACTTACAGAAACATAAATGATAAGTGACTGTAGTGCTTCTACAAATTCATTCATACAATGCCTGCTCAGGAGTCAGGACAGAAGTGGATTGGGTATATACATCATCGTGATGTCGAGTTTGAAATGTTGTAGATCTAAGACATAATAAAATCATCACTTCCTTAGCCGTAAACCAAATAAATCACATAACATATCGGAATCATCACCATGAACCAGCACAAGATTGATAAGTGGCCATATCAAGATCATACCTTTAACCCAAGAATCAATCATGACCAGTAGTGACTTAGTGCAGCAGCCCAGTTTTGTGAATGATATAGAAGACGTGGTGGTTTCTTGTAGCTCCGGCAATGGGCTACCAAAGCTGTAAAATTACCCGAGCTACATATGGATGGGAGGAACCTGCATAGCCGAACCTGCCTATGGAATCTCTGCAAAACAGAGTACACAGTGGAGCCATGCAGCCTGAAGTCACCATAGGGAAGATTGTATCAAACAATTTGATCCAAATAAATTAAGAATCTTCTGCTTGTGAATGTTCAATCCCATCCATGTGTGCAAGACAGACTACATGAGAGGCAGAGACTAACAATGTTTCTAACTGAAATAAGCTCCATTATCATAATATCATTAGACAAGCACTACGATGATCAGTAACAAAGATAAATCACCAAATGAATCAGCAATATTCTAGAGCTAGCAGAGAGCTTACAGCCCAAGCATACGCGAAACCACGCAAGGAAGATTAACACATCCATATCTCGACAACGGAGTCGATCCGTCACTCGGAGAGCTTACAACCCAATCATACAATATTTGATCTGGTCGCTCCCCGACAGCAAGTCGATCTCATGCATTCTCATAGTCGTAGGTGGCCGGCGCTTGATCCTCGTCCCACATCACGGCGCCACCATCCTCATACGTCCTTACCGGGGCTGGTAGATCCTGTCGATTCACAGGCACGCAACAATCCCGATTAGGTGAGATTCGACCAGCAGCTGGGCAAACAAAGGAATAAATATATCAAACTTTATCAAGGAGAAGGGTGAGTCATCAAGAGGAGGGGAATGATTAGTGGAGGAAGCATGCACATGGATCCGCCTCTACCGTTCTTGGTCGAGGCCGCTGCCGTTCTTCGTCGAGCAGAGGTGAATCGAAGACAAACTGGGGCCAAGGGGAGGGCCAGCAGGGAAGACCAGTGAAGCAGGAGCACGCCTGGGCAGGTCACCGCTGTCATGGTAGGGCATCATGGGAAGGATGTCGGCGCGGGCAAACGATGGCGGCGGCAGCGTGAGTTTTTGTTTTGCGCTAAGGTTTTCTTTGCGGGGACATTTAGCGCTGAGTGGTTGCGGACACGGGACAGGGATATTTCTTCTACCGGTGGAGCACGGTCAGCCTGCGGTAATTGCTAGGTGCACACCCTCATGATTAGATTAATCCTGACGGTTAAGATTTGCCTAAGAGAGATGAACTGGTGGTGCTGTTCTAGCTGTGTACGTTTGCTGGGGTGTGTTTAAGAAATAAAAGGTTTGCTCTTTTATTAGTAGAGAAATTGGGCCAGTAAAAGTACCTTTTCAGCCAGTGATATGTTCTAATTCCAGAGTGACCCTCAAGTGCAGAAGTGTGATATGTATGCAGGAGTGTTTGACTAAAGGAATTTGCAGTTCCATTGTCTAACCTGGTGTTGTATTTGAGCACACCATCATTTGGAGAGAACTTGTCTTGATCAAAAACATCTTGTGTGACTTTGGTCAATAGTTTGTAGTAGTCAGCATGCCCAACATAACTGTTTTTAACATCAGTGAGCAGTGCCCCTAGTGTGTCTTAAATGTAGTTTTGGGGATGTCTGGTGTGGCCATTCTTATTTGGTGATAGCCTCACCTTAAATCGAATTTGCTAAAGAATTTTGCTCCGTATAGTTCATCCAGTAAATCCTCCATAAGAGGCATGGGGAATTTGTTTTTAAAACGCAGTGGAAAACTCTCTGTAATTCACACATAATCTCCACCCCCATCCTTTTTTATGACCATTACTGCTGAAGAGGAATAGGGACTGAAACTGAGTTGCAGTTCTTTCTTTATAATCATAGCACTTCCTGTAGCCAATCTGGCCGACAAGTTGAGAGGCCATCCAGGAGTAACAAGTGCCCCACTCGTGACAATGAATCTACGGCACTATTGTCCACCCCTGATTTGTATTTGAAACTGAACTGCAGCCCCACAAGTTTTGCCTGTTTTTGCGCTGAAGATCTGAACCCAACTGTTGTTCAGTCAGACTACACAGGTTCTTATGATATGTATAGATGACAAACGGCCCTCTTTGTAAATATTGACTCCACTTATCGACAACCATAATTAGTGCAAGAAATTCCTTGTCGTAGATGGATAATTTCTGATTCATAAATCCTAAGGCTTTGCTCATATAAGCAATGGGGTGCTCATTCTGCATCAGCACAGCACCCACCCGTGACCCCTATTGTGCAAGCGTCTGTTTCAATGGCAAATGGCAGCTTGAAATTTGGGAAGGCCAAAGACTGGGGTACGGGTCATCACTTGTTTTAAGAGCTCAAATGCTGATGTAGCATGTTCAGACCAGACAAACCCCTTCTTAGTCAGCAGCTGTGTCAGGGGTTTCGTGATGATACCATAATTCCGAACAAACTTGCGGTAGTACCCTGTTAATCCAGAAACCCTCGCAATTCTGTAGCATTGGTGGGTACGGGCCATTTCTTCGGCTGTTTTTTGCCCAATACATTCCATTTACGGAAGAAAGTGCAAAACAAGAAAATGGTGTTAGGATAGTTTTATGTTCGCTATGGCCCCAGTTAGCAAACTATTCATTCCATTTGTTTAAGCAATGTGCGTCTTCTTTAACTAGTATTATGTTTGCTATGCTCCCAGATCTAGATCGGAGTACGAATTCGCTCGGTTTGATCGGAAATTGATGTTCGATTGACCGAACTCTAATCGATCTCAAGTTTCCTTCCGATTCGTCGATCTCAAGTGAACCCAAAAAATGGAATTGATGCAACAGCTATTACAGGCTAGACGCCGCTGCAGCTCTCCTCTGTTGCCACGGCTGTCCATGTGACGACAACGACAGAGACATGGCTGCCGGCACATTGCAGCTCCTGTGCAGCGGCCGATACATGCCTGGAGGCTTCTCTCCTCCATTCGCCAGAGCACAGTGCCATGGGAGAGAAGCACGCATGGGAGGGAGGGGGTGGGGGTGTATTAAGGTGGAGACGAGCTAGCATTAAAACAGAGGAAAGATGCATACCTGAAGCGACGGAGTAGAAGATGTATGCTTGTGTGTACGGACCAGATGTATAAATGTGGCACACAGGCACCTAGTGTGTTCACCTACATAAAGAGCACAATACACTGCATACTAGAGTTGGTGAATCGTCACAAACCCCTTCTCTAATGGAGATGTGTACCCCTCTGATGGTGGATGAATTACTCGATGAGCTCGCACGCACAAGGTTCTTTTCAAAGCTTGATCTTCGTGCAGGCTATCATCAGATTTGAATGCGCCCTGAAGATGAACCAGAGACGGCTTTCAAAACACACCACGTGCATTTTCAGTTCCATGTGATGCACTTCGGTCTTACGAATGCACCAGCGACGTTGCAGTTCGTCATGAACTCAGTCTTTGCTCTTTTCCTTCACAAATTGTGATAGTGTTCTTGGACGACATCCTGGTGTACAATGCATCATGGGAAGCTCATCTGGAACACCTACGCCTTGTGCTCGAGCAGCTCCGTGCAAACAAGTTCTTTGCAAAACTGTCCAAGTACTCCTTCGGCAAAGCAACATTCAGTATCTTGGCCATATTAATTCAGTATCTTCGGCAAAGCAACATTCCATTTTTTGGGTTCACTTGAAATCGACGAATCGGAAGGAAACTTGAGATCGATTAGAGTTCGGTCAATCGGACATCAATTTCCGATCAAACCGAGCGAATTCGTACTCCGATCTAGATCTGGGAGCATAGCAAACATAATACTAGTTAAAGAAGACGCACATTGCTTAAATAAATGGAATGAATAGTTTGCTAACTGGGGTCATAGCGAACATAAAACTATCCTAACACCATTTTCTTGTTTTGCACTTTCTTCCGTAAATAGATGACGTGTAGGACATGGGCGCAGTCTCCACCATGCAACGTGGACCATTAATTTCCGTACAAGTATATCAGTAGAAGTAATATGAAATACTACCTCCGTCCCAAATTATAAGACATAAGTGTCTTTTTTTTTCAAGAAAACGCAAGAGAGCTTGCATTTCATTGCTTTGGAAAGAGAGAGGGTTTTAGTTACAATCCTCCAAGGAGGGAATTATAGTGTCCAAAGGCGCATCAGTGAACGTCCCAAGTTTGCGGTACGTGAACTTCCCAAGTTTGCGGTACGATGGCTTGTAGCCCGAGGGCGCCAGCTCTGGCCCAGTGGGCGGCCTCGTCCTTGATCTTCGTGAGCAGGTCGGTCGCCGAGGGCCGTCCTCTGTCGAAGACGCAGTCATTACGATGCTTCCCGATCATCCATTGGACGAGGAGGGTCGTGGAGGCGAGGCTCTTGCGCATGGGTTTGGGGGTGTGCTGCCGCGCCATGTGCCACCAGTCGTTGAGAGAGGTCTCGTTGTCGGGCGGGGCGCAGGGGAGCCGGAGCCAATACAGTACCTCGTGCTAGATCTGCCGGGCAAAGGGGCAACCTAGGATGAGGTGGTGCATGGTCTCGGGGGCCTGGTTGCAGAGGGGCATCGCGCAGGGTGTTGCAGGCCGCGGTGGGCGAGGCGGTCGACCGTCCAACATCTGTCCAGGCGGGCGAGCCAGTGGAAGAATCGGACGCGCGGGGCTGCCCAGTTTTTCCATGTGAGCTTCCATGGGTTGCAGCCCGTGGAGCCATTGAAGGTGGTGATGTAGGCCGATTTGGCGGAGCAGACACCGCGGGGGCTCCACTTCCATGAGAGGCGGTCTGGCTCGGCGGAGAGGGTTGTTTTGCTGACTGCGTGCCAGAGCTGTAAGTATTGCCCAATCTCATGGATGTCAATCGTGCCGTGTATGTCCCGTGCCCCTTGGTTGGCCTGTAATCCGTCGGCGACAGTCCTGAGCTTGCGGCAGTGCTTGGGAATGCAAGCGTATAGTAGCGGCGCGATCTCGCCGACGGAGCGCCCGTCGATCCAGCGGTCTTCCCAGAACAGGGCCGCCGCACCATTCCCGATTTGTATGGTGGTGGATGCGAAGAAGAATGCTCGCTCCTATTTATGTCTTATAATTTGGGACCGAGGAAGTATTATATTATGGAACTACTCTTGTTTATAAACTTAACCTAATCTTTATCTTATGTGTGATGAGTCAAGTTTAGAAACATATGAATTTGATGGACAGATGTAGTTTTGGTTAGTCATTCACATTTTATGATAATGTGTAGTACTAACGTATTTGGCTTCTGAGCAGAGTTCCAAGAATGTTTTGGAAGGCAACTTGAAGACTTTGGTTACGTTATTTTAGAATCACGTGGACGACCGGTGCTTGTAAAGCTGCACACTTCGGTGTAAAGAGGTGTATGAAAAACTGTGAGGGAGGTGGTTGTTCGGGGCGTCATATATAACCATATTTCAGAATGGTTAGGCAGATGCTCAGTATGCTACCAATACATTGTAGCGACACCAGCAATTGTACTTCTGTAGCATGTAGCGACACCAGCAATTGTACTTCTGTAGCATGCCAAAATAGTAAATTACTCCCTCCGTTCCTAAATATTTGTCTTTCTAGAGATTTCAACAAGTGACTACATACGGAGCAAAATGAGTGGATCTACACTCTAAAATATGTCTACATGCATCCGTATGTTGTGTCCACTTGAAATGCCTAGAAAGACAAATATTTAGGAACGAAGGGAGTAGAACATAACAACTTTGTTCTCTTGGAAACCTACCCTCGAAGCGCTCGCGCTGCTCCCAAGGGTGGCGGCGGGGGCTATCTGGACCCGCCAGGGCCGGTGCGTGTGGATGGTGCTCTTCTACTCTGTCTGCGGGGGCTATCTGGACCTGCTAGGAGGTGAGGAGCTCCAGCTCCACATTTGATGGTGGGGGATGTTTGGGCTCCAGCTCCACATTTGATGGTGGGGGATGTTTGGGGCGCTATCAGGTGTGCAGTACTCCGGACGTAGGTCCTGCTCATTATTGGTGATGACAATACTCGCAGGTGTTGTTTCCTTCTTGGAGGCCTCATTGAGGAGATTCGGCCCCTCTCCCATCCTTGAGCTCTACTCTTCGGGTGAAAACCAGTTTTTTTTTTGAGGAATCACGGAGGGAGAGGATCCCCACCTGTATACTTTACTCAAATGGCCAAAAGGGGGCCAGCAGTGACAAATACAGATTACAGAGGCACGGCAAGCTGTATGATAAGGTAGCTAAGCCAAGACCTGGCAGCTGCCTTGTCAGCATGATCTCGTAGGCGATGCGAGAAAAGCTCAAAGTCAGTTACAATGTTCTGAGCAGTAAAACGAGAAGAGTGATCTTCAGAGCGGAAGACAGCAGCGTTGCGGTACTCTCAAATTCTCCAGAGCACGACTAGGAGCATTTCCGGCCACACCCTACATTCAAGCTCTTGTGGGGGCTAAACCAGCCAGAGGTCTTGGAACCTGGCAGTCGTGGAGAGGCCTAAAAGCGCCCAAATCTGCATTACTCGCGGACAGGTAATGAACAAATGAGTAGTATCTTCAGAAGGAGCAGCACATCATGGACAGTTGGCAGAATCAAACATGTGCGGCGCTCTGATTCACTTCAGAATGGAGACAGTCATTCTGAACATCTAGATTCTTAATGCCTAGACCACCGAATTTTTTCGGTTTACAAACATTTTTCCAAGCAATCAAACATTTGGAACCCGTGCACGTCTCCTCAGCAGCCCAGAAGAAGGCTCGTCGAATGGCATCCAACGCCTTTAGCGTTTTCTTTGGGATTTTGAAAACAGACATGAAGTATGTAGCGAGAGAGTGTAAGACAGAAGAAATGACCACCAACCTCGCAGCCTGATTGAGCAATTTTGCGCACCAGCTCGGGAGGAAGATCTGTAGGAGAAAAGGAGGGGTTGGAAGGCCGAGGGGGAAGCATAGTGGGGGATAGAGGTAGGCCGAGATAGGTTTGGGGGAAGCTAGAGATCGCACAGCCAAAGATCTGGGCAATTGCGGAGGCGTTTGTCTTGTCTACATTCATGGGGACAAAAGTAGTCTTGGCAAAGTTTATGCAAAGACCAGTTGCCAAGGCAAAATCGTCGAGAAGCTGCTTGAGCTTGCGGGCAGCAGCAGTGGAGGCATGGGCGATGCTAAGAGTATCGTCGGCATACTGTAGAATGGAGGGCGGAAGATCATTGTATACAGGGTGGTGTAGCTCGTTGGTTTGATCAGAGGCAGCAGACAGGATGAGCTGTTGGAGAACATTGGCAACGATGATGAACAGATACGGAGAGATGGGATCGCCTTGCCGGAGGCCGTTTTTGCACTGAATCCAGCTTCCAGGGATCCCGTTAAGAATGACAGCAGTTTTACCGGAAGAAAGTAAATCATTAATCCAGGAGCAAAAACGATCTAGAAAGCCCCGATGGCGAAGAATTTTGAGCAGAGAAGGCCACGAGATGGAGTCGAACGCCTTCCTGAAGTCAAGCTTGAGGACCATTGTAGCAGCTTTGCGTTTATGACAACAGTTGAGGGAATCAACAGCATAGATGAAGTTTTCAGCAATACACCGTCCAGATATAAAGCCTGTGAACGAGCAGAGGGATGTAGGTTTTTAGGCGATTGTTCAGGAGCTTGGCGATGCCTTTGATTGGGCAGTTTTGCAGACAGATCGGGCGGAAAGCATCCGCAGTGTTAGCACCATCTTTCTTTGGGAGAAGCGCAATGAATGATCTGTTGAAACGCTCTGTTTGAGAGGTAAGATGACAAAAGTCATGAAAGAAAGCTATGAGATTGCGTTTGATGGAGTTCCAGGCCGAGCTGTAGAAGCAGGGCCCAAAACCATCAGGCCTGGGCTAGCGTTGGGATTCATGTGCAGGAAAGCCAGTTTGATTTCGTCAGAGGTGAAAGGAGCATCCAGATGTCGAAGTTGGGGCACCGGGGAAGCATAAAGATTAGATAGATCAAAATTCCAAGAAGTTACCGCCGGGCAGCCTAACAGATTTTGATAGAAGTCCCTCAGGATAGAAGCTTTTTGATCATGGGCAAGGAAGTCCTGGTCCTGATGATGTAACGAGGGGATCTGGTTTCTTCGGAAGCGTTGGGAGGCGGAGACATGAAATTTTTTCGTGTTCTCATCACCCAAATGGCGCGTTTGATTTTTGCACGCCGCCTGATTGCCATCATACGATCATGGATGGCTCAATGGAGGGAGCGCTTGAGAACGATACGCAGGGATGACTCAGCAACAGAGAGAGGACGAGATTCCTGCCTCGTCGGATCAACGACTACAGCACCCTTGGCGTTGTTTCTGCAATGGAAGCATTGCTCTTTTGAAGTTTTGACCACTTGGCAGGAGCACCTAGACTGGTGAAGTGGTTGGTCGGAAGCTGGCGGGGTCGAGGTGGGGGTGGCGTCTGCGGTGGTGTGTCCATTTGGGGCTGACTGTTGGCCGTCGGTGTTGGGCAGTTGGAGCACACGTGACATGCATTGCAGCATCAAGCAAATCTTGTTGGAGCGGTACATGTTTGCTCCTCTTTTGTCAGATATGGCTTCTTTCTCTGGTGTCGACGAGGTCACAAAACATACAGTAGTCCTGCCCAATGCAACAAGTGGTGCTCTTTGGTGAAGTCGGGGGAAGTCGAAGTCGCCGGGCTGTGAGTGCGGTATGATGACACCCCTTTATTGGCAATGTGATTTTATGTTTGTGCTGTGGCGTTCTTTTATGTCCTGTTGTGCTTGTGTGATCCTTGTGCAGGTTTTCACCCGGTTTCCCTTCTATAAACCGAGCAGACACGGGCTTCTTTTTTTTCTTTTTGAACCGGACATGGGCTTCTTCTGAATGGGCTTATGGAATTTTAGCAGCTATCTTGCTAACTTACAAAAGGAAAAAAGCTTCGCGAGATTGTCTCAAAAAAAAAGGAAAAAGGGAAATGGGAACTGGCAACTGGGCCTATCTATTATACCTAAGAGATTGATACCCACTACAAGATTTATCTTAACATGCAGAGCATCCACGTCATCACACATGCCACATCAGCTGTTCTGTTGCTTCCCAGGACTTGTATATTTGATGCTGAAGAGAGAAGTCTCATGTATTCTCGGTATATGTCAGTGTGCACCCGGTTAACCTGAGGCTCGTTCTGGTTGGAAGGTTCTCTGCATCGGTCAAGTATCTATACTTCTATATCTATATCTATACCTATATTATTTTACCTACTAATAAAGTAAGGTGATATTCTTAGTTTCGCCCCGCTTAAATTTTTTCATTATAAATTTCATCCCGCTTAGGTGATTTAAAATATATACATGCGAGATGGTACTAATTCCGGGACCTCTTTGAACTGTTTCAGCCAAAAGAAGACAACCCACCTCGCTGCGAACCTGGCCCAGGAAGGAGGCCTACCTGCTCGCCGCACACGCGCATTAGGCAAAAATAATATCTCCAATACAAATCGAACTCCCAACCTCGCCACCAAACCCAAAGGCCACAACCAATTGGACTGGGTCATGCTTCTCTAACAAATATGAATTCATTTACTGATTAATAGTACCACCTCGCCTCATCACACCCTGTTGCATAAAAAAACTTATATAGCTCCGTTATGCGAATTTAGGAAAGATTGTGCATCAATAAAGGAAGGACATGCGCGTATGGGAATGAAGAATTTAATGTTGGGGAGCACTAGGGATCAGACTACTGATAAGTTGCTTCCTATCAGACTAGTCTTCCCTAATGTTAAATACCACATCCACCCACAAAACGAGTTGCAGAACGAGCAGTCTCGTTATTCCAACCAAAAAAAGGAGTCCTTCGTCGATGAATGCATGTGTTTGCCATTTGCCAACCAGTTTGGCCCCTTCTCGGCGCGCATGCAAATTGTGATTCCTTTTTTGAAAAAAAAATTGGTTGCATTCATAAGAATACACATGTGAGCATAGTGTTAGATTAAGAAAAAAAGCTCCGGAAAACGCACTGGTGACGACCATGGTGACCGCTCCCGCTCCGGTGGAGTGAAGTTTTTCGAGATGGCGGCGGTGCCGGCCTCAGGTTTCCTTGGGGACCTTGTGAGGAGCGACTAGATCTGGTTGGCCTCTACCGTGCACGCGACCCAGAGCGGTGCTTCTGGCGATTGCGGGAGAAGATGGCGGAGTTTATGGAAGGGGATCAGAAGAAGAAGGTGATCCTAGAGGAGAAGCTCTTGCTATCCAATTTGGCGGCCGGGGAGGATTTCATCTGCAGATCTGTGAGTTATGAAGATCGAAAGAGGGAAGTTTCTACCAATTTCAACTCCAATTTGAATAGGGCATCATTTACTGTTCTAGATGGTGCTCTTTCTTCTACTCCTCAGTCCGTTCCATTGTTTTTTCCCAAATCCTAATGGTGAGTATTAATGAGGCTGGGAAGGGAAAGGAGGGTCAGAGTGAGGTGGGCGAATCGCCTCTTAGAGCATCTCCACTCGCCCCCACAACAAGCCCTCCAAGCCCTTTTTTTATTGCCGGCTCAAAAAAAATCGGCCCAGTCGTGCCCCTAGAAGCCTATTTTTCACCAGTTAGGGCCGGTGGTGGACCCAGGCCGAACACGACACACTGGGGAGGGGGGGGGGGCGCCGGGGGAAACAATTTTGGTGCGAAATCATTTTGACCCGCCGAGTCAGCGACTGGGCGCCTTCGTCGTCCTCATCGCCTCGGTTTCCCGCGGGAATCAATGCGAAGGCTGCCGCCGGCCAGCCTTCCATTGATTCCTCACATGCGGCGAAGTGAAGGCGCGCCGACGCACGTCCCGCCCCCTCCCGCCACACGGCAACGGAGCGACAACCAATGGCTTCGGCCGCCGCTACCTGCATGAGGCGGAAGGCCGCCTCCTCTACGAGGCGGACTACCCGGCGCCGCCGGACATGCAGGTGCCGAGCTCGCGGAGGCTCAGCGTGTGACGCCCCGAGACCGATGCTCTAGATGCCTTCTTTTATTTTAATTGTTGTCGTGTGTTTATTGTGTTTGTTGCATTATCATAATTGTTTTGCATATTTCATTGCGATGTGTTTATGCCATGATCATGATGAATGCCATTGCCATATTTTGTTCATTGCATCATGTTCATGTTTTATTATATTGCATTGTGCCATTTCGTTTGGTTGCATTGAGCCTCTTGTCATTTTGCATTATGCCATCCTTTGCCTGATGCATCATATTATAGCATAGTGTCACCATGTTGTTTCCAAGTCCATCATGTGCATTGCCCCTACATTATGTTTGTTGATTGCTCCATGTATGATCATGCATCATCACCTCCTCCTTCCTTCTTCTTTCTTTCATTTTGGCAAGTGACCTTTTCCCCTCCTCCATAAATGTTCATTCTTTTTCTGATGATAGTGCACCTCATCCTTAACCTCTTTGCCATTTCATCTCATTTGAATTTGTTTTGGTTGGGTTAAAAAATGGCCCAAGTTTGAATTTTATTAAAACTTGTATTATTTTTCTACCTCTAAAAATGCCCAAAGCAATTTATTCAAATTATGCATAAATTATGGACTCCAGGGATATTATCATTTCTCTCACAACACTCTCCAATTCCTCTGGACTTTTGCTCTTCTATTTTTGTTTGAAGAAATAGAAAAGGAAGAGTAGCAGCAGCCGTACAGCCCAGCAGCAACCACATCCACCTGGGCCTCGGCCTCCAGGCCAGCCCAGTTTCTCCTCTCGCCTGCAGCCCGCCAGCGCCGACTCTCTCCTCTCTCTCTTGCCGGGCCCGCCTGCCAGCGACCATTCCCCTCACGGCCACCTGCTCCGTCCCTCTCCGTCTCCCTCGCTTTAGAGACAAAGAGATCGCCCTGTCGCGCCGTGAGCTCACGGACGTCGAGGCCAGCGACGCACGCGCCCCTTTATAAGTAGCGCCCGCGCCCTCCTAGGGTTTCTCCTTCCCCCTTTCTCGCCGCCGCCCACGGTAGGACCTCGCCGCGCCCGCTTCCTGGCCACCCGATCGCCATGACCGAGACGTGCGAGAGCTCATCTCCGCCGTAGGAGCTCCCGCCGACCACCTGCTTCCTCGACGGCGTTGCTGGACGTCAAGACGCCGCGCCGGCATCCTCTTCTTCCCCTGCAACACGAACGCCAAGCCGGAGGCCGTTCTCCGCTCGCCATCGCCTCAGTCTTCTTCCTCGGGTGAACCTGTCGCCGGTCGACTCCGTTGCTCCTTGCGTCCCCAAGCTCGAACGACTCCACCGACAAACCCCACGGTAACGACCCGCGCCTCCCCTTTTTCCCTTGTATAATAGTCGTGTCGTCTTGGGCCCCGATCCGAGAGGGTCGTGCTCGTCCGCCGTCGACCACCACAATAGCGAGTTCAAGCGCTTGCCTTGGGTCCCTGTGCGCCCTCCCGTGCTCGCAGGTCGCGCACACTGATAACCCACAAGTATAGGGGATCACAACAGTTTTCGAGGGTAGAGTATTTAACCCAGATTTATTGATTCGACACAAGGGGAGCCAAAGAATATTCTCAAGTTTGGCAGTTGAGTTGTCAATTCAACCACACCTGGATAAAATATCTGCAACAAAGTATTTAGTAGCAAAGTAGTATGGAAGTAACGGTAACGGTGACAAAAGTAACAGTAGCAGTTTTGTAGTAATTGTAACAGTGGCAACATTAAAGTAACTAAGCAAAGAGCAATATGTGAAAAGCTCGTAGGCATTGGATAAGTGATGAATAATTATGTCGGATGCGATTATTCATGCAACAGTTATAACATAGGGTGACACAGAAGTAGCTCCAATTCATCAATGTAATGTAGGCATGTATTCCGCATATAATCATACGTGCTAATGGAAAATAATTTGCATGACATCTTTTGTCCTACCCTCTCGTGGCAGCGGGGTCCTATTGGAAACTAAGGGATATTAAGGCCTCCTTTTAATAGAGTACCGGACCAAAGCATTAACACTAGTGAATACATGAACACCTCAAACTACGGTCATCACCGGGAGTGGTCCCGATTATTGTCACTTCGGGGTTGCCGGATCATAACACATAGTACTTGACTATTGACTTGAAAAATAGGATCAAGAACTCACATATATTCATGAAAACATAAAAGGTTCAGATCTGAAATCATGGCACTCGGGCCCTAGTGACAAGCATTAAGCATAGCAAAGTCATAACAACATCAATCTCAGAACATAGTGGATACTAGGGATCAAACCCTAACAAAACTAACTCGATTACATGATAAATCTCATCCAACCCATCACCGTCCAGCAAGCCTACGATGGAATTACTCACGCACGGCGGTGAGCATCATGAAATTGGTGATGGAGGAAGGTTGATGATGACAACGGCGACGGATTCCCCTCTCCGGAGCCCCGAACGGACTCCAGATCAGCCCTCCCGAGAGAGATTAGGGCTTGGCGGCGGCTCTGTATCGTAAAACATGATGAATCCTTCTCTCTGTTTTTTTTCTCCCTGAACGTGAATATATAGAGTTGGAGTTGAGGTCGGTGGAGCACTAGGGGGCCCACGTGGCAGGGGCGTGCCCAGGGGGGTAGGCGCGCCCCACCCTGGTGGACAGGGTGTGGGCCCCCTGGCCTTGATTCTTTCGCTAGTATTTTTTATTAATTCCAAAAATATTCTCCGTGAAGTTTCAGGTCATTCTGAGAACTTTTATTTCGACACAAAAATAACACCATCGGAATTCTGCTGAAAACAGCGTCAGTCTGGGTTAGTTCTATTCAAATCATGCAAGTTAGAGTCCAAAACAAGGGCAAAAGTGTTTGGAAAAGTAGATACGATGGAGACGTATCAACTCCCCCAAGCTTAAACCTTTGATTGTCCTCAAGCAATTCAGTTGATAAACTGAAAGTGATAAAGAAAAACTTTTACAAACTCTGTTTGCTCTTATTGTTGTAAATATGTAAAGCCAGCATTTAAGTTTTCAACAAAGATTATGAACTAACCATATTCACAATAACTCTTACGTCTCATGTTTACTCATATCAATGGCATAATCAACTAGCGAGCAATAATAATAAATCTCGGATGACAACACTTTGTCAAAACAATCATAATATGATATAACAAGATGGTATCTCGCTAGCCCTTTCTGAGACCGCAAAATATAAATGCAGAGCACCTTTGAAGATCAAGGGCTGACTAGACATTGTAATTCATGGTAAAAGAGATCCAGTCACAGTCATACCCAATATAAATTAATAGTAATGGATGCAAATGACAGCGGTGCTCTCCAACTGGTGCTTTTCAATAAGAGGATGATGACTCAACATAAAAGTAATTAGATAGGCCCTTCTCAGAGGGAAGCAGGGATTTGTAGAGGTGCCAGAGCTCGGTTTTTGAAATAGAGATAAATAATATTTTGAGCAGCATACTTTCATTGTCAACATAACAACCGAGAGATCTCGATACCTTCCATGCTACACACATATAGGCGGTTCCCAAGCAGAATGGTAAAGTTTATACTCCCCCACCACCAACAAGCATCAATCCATGGCTTGCCCGAAACAACGGGTGCCTCCAACTAACAACAGTCCTGTGGGAGTTTTGTTTGTAATTATTTTGATTTGGTTTGAGCATGGGACTGGGCATCTCGGTGACCAGCCATTTTCTCGTGAGTGAGGAGTGGAGTCCACTCCTCTTGAGAATAACCCACCTAGCATGGAAGATACACACAACCCTAGTTGATACACGAGCTATTCGAGCATACAAAACAAAATTTTATTTGAAGGTTTAGAGTTTGGCACATACAAATTTACTTGGAACGACAAGTAGATACCGCATATAGGAAGGTATGGTGGACTCATATGGAATAACTTTGGGGTTTATGGAAGTGGATGCACAAGCAGAATTCCCGCTTAGTACAAGTGAAGGCTAGCAAAAGACTTGGGAGCGACCAACTAGAGAGCGACAACAGTCATGAACATGCATTAAAATTAATAAACATTGAGTGCAAGCATGAGTAGGATATAATCCACCCTGAACATAAATATCGTAGAGGCTATGTTGATTTTGTTTCAACTACATGTGTGAACATGTGCCAAGTCAAGCCACTCGAATTGTTCAAAGGAGGATACCATCCTATCATACCACATCACAACCATTTTAATAGCATGTTGGCACGCAAGGTAAACCATTATAAACTCCTAGCTAATTAAGCATGGCATAAGCAACTATAATCTCTAATTGTTATTGCAAACATGTTTCATTCATAATAGGCTGAATCAGGAACGATGAACTAATCATATTTACAAAAACAAGAGAGGTCGAGTTCATACCAGCTTCTCTCATCTCAATCAGTCCATCATATATCGTCATTATTGCCTTTCACTCACACGACCGAACGGTGTGGATAATAATACTAGTGCACGTGCATTGGACTAAGCTGGAATCTGCAAGCATTTAGTTCAAGGGAGAAGATAAAGTAATATGGGCTCTTTGTTAAATCATCAATAATGCTTATAAGAGCCACTTCAGCATTTTCATTATGGTCTTCTCCTCTCGACCCCCAAAGAACAAGAAAAGAAGTAAAACTATTTACACGAGAAAGCTCCCAACAAGCAAAAGAAGAACGATAAATCTTTTTGGGTTTTCTTTTTTAGTTACTACTACTACCAGCATGGAAAGTAAACTAGCTAAAAGCTACAACTATTTTTTTTGTTTTTCTTAAGGTTTTCCAAACACACAAGAAGAAGGCTAGAAAAGAAAAATAAACTAGCATGGATAGTACAATGAAAAAGTATGAGCACCGACAACTAGAATGAGTGTGTGAACATGAATGTAATGTCGGTGAGAAATACGTACTCCCCCAAGCTTAGGCTTTTGGCCTAAGTTGGTCTATGCCCACGGATCAAAGATGCTCTCTCCAGGGTATTGAGGAGGGTCCTCAGGGTGCCACTGGTTAGCGATCTCCTCCGGATCCCACTAATAAACTGATTGACAGTGAGGATCAAGTGGTGGCTCCGGCTCGGGCTCTGGAGCTGGCGTTAGGTTCCGGTAGGCATGAATGGCCTCCAGCAGAACAAGGTACATGCCTGAAGATAAGTTGAATAAAGAAGCAGCAGGCAAAGTAATAGTCTCAAAGTAATTTTTTATCAAATATCAGTCTATAGTTAAGCATCTTTTTCTTATTCTTAACAATAAAATCATGTGCTACCATACTCTTATAGTCTAGAAAAACAGGAGGCATCAACTTTTCTTCTTTCTCATAATGCCTAATAGGTATGGTAAAGTGTGCAGTGAGGCGCGAGGCGAAGATACCTCCCAGGACGGGACCCTTCGTATGGTTCAGATTTAACCGCTTGGCAACAATAGCGCCTAGACTAAAAGTGTTATCACGAAACAAGGCATGGCCCAAAATAACAATATCAGGGGCACTACGGTTTCCACAATCCCGCGACCAATTAAACATCTACTAGCAAATATTGCAAAGTAACGTAGAACAGGAAAGTGATGCTAGTGATTCTTGCATCGGAAACTTTCCTCGTTTCCCCTACAGCAATCATATCAATAAACCCATCCACATCATTATGATGCGGTTCCTCTATGCTGCCCGCAAAGGGTAACTTGCAAACCTCACAAAAATCATAAAGGGACATCTCCTTATATTCATCATATAAAGAAAAATCCACCGAAGGTGGTGATCTCCTAGCATGGAAATGAAAATTTTGCACACAAATATTAGTGAGTAGGAGATACTGTTCGCGCTGGTCGCGGAGGAAGTTGGTGAGGCCCCCATTCTCAGCCAAATAGTAAAAATCATCATGAATCCCGACTGCCCTCAAGAAATCATCACAAGGCCATTCACATGGCCGAACCTCCGCGGTGCGAGGGGGATTATATTTGGGCTTCTTATCCTCCTCACTTTGCTTGTCCTTCGAGTTTCGGCTCGAAGAGCCCCTCAATAATCTCTTCATCATTTTCTGAAAATTTCTGAAATTTTTAGTAACTTAAAATAAAAGTAAACCAAACTCAACAAAATTGATAGCAACTGCTCCCACAAGTGCCTAGAGACTATATCATGCATTAGGACTACTTGGGACCAAATAAATTTGACATGCAAGCCCAAGAACAGGGTCACCTAAGCAGCTAAAATTTGCAATGAATAAAGCACTAGAACAAAAACTAATTGGACCATTGGAGGAGTCACATACCGAAGAACAATCTTCCAAAGCAGTTTTGTGAGTGGAGCTTTGAGCAAGGAGATCGAAAATGACAACAAGATGAGCTAGAACTCGTGCTTGAGCTGGTTGGTGATTTTTTTGGGAAGAAGATGGAGTGTGTGGGTGCCGGAATAAGTGGAGGGGGGCCACCAGGGGCCCACGAGGCAGGGGCGCGCCTAGGAGGAGTGGGCGCACCCTGGACCCTCGTGGCCAGGTGCTGGCTCCCCCTGATGTGTTCTCAGTGCCAGATATTCTCAAATATTCTAGAAAAAATCATATTTCAATTTCGGGGCATTTAGAGAACTTTTATTTTCGGGGTATTTTTTATTGCACGAATAATTCAGAAAACAGACAGAAAATACTAATTTTGCTTTATTTAATCTAAATAACAGAAAGTAAAAAGAGGGTACAGAGAGTTGTGCTTTCTAGCTTCATCCATCTTATGCTCATCAAAAGGAATCCACTAACAAGGTTGATCAAGTCTTGTTAACAAACTCATTCCGAATTGCGTGAAACCGGAGAATTTCCGAATAGCACTAGGTTACCTCAACGGGGATATGCACGTCCCCAACAATAAGAATATCATATTTCTTCTTGACAGTAGGAAGAGGAAATTCAAAACCTCCAATAATAATCGATGAAAATTTTCCAATAGAATTGATACTGTGGACTTGAGGTTGTTTCCTCAGAAAGTGTACCCTATGCTCATTACCATTAACATGAAAGGTGACATTGCCTTTGTTGCAATCAATAACAGCCCCTACAGTATTCAAGAAGGGTCTACCAAGAATAATCGACATACTATCGTCCTCGGGGGTATCAAGAATAACAAAGTCCGTTAAAATAGTAACGTTTGCAACCACAACAGGCGCATCCTCACAAATACCAACAGGTATAGCAGTTGATTTATCAGCCATTTGCAAAGATATTTCAGTAGGTGTCAACTTACTCAAATCAAGTCTACGATATAAAGAGAGAGGCATAACACTGACACCGGCTCCAAGATCACATAAAGCAGTTCTAACATAGTTTCTTTTAATGGAGCATGGTATAGTTGGTACTCCTGGATCTCCAAGTTTCTTTGGTATTCCACCTTTAAAAGTAGAATTAGCAAGCATGGTGGAGATTTCAGCTTCTGGTATCTTTCTTTTATTAGTAACAATATCTTTCATATACTTAGCATAAGGATTCATTTTAAGCATATCAGTCAAACGCATACGCAAAAAGATAGGTCTAATCATTTCAGCAAAGTGCTCAAAATCCTCATCATCCTTTTTCTTGGATGGTTTAGGAGGAAAAGGCATGAGTTTTTGAACCCATGGTTCTCTTTCTTTACCGTGCTTCCTAGCAACAAAGTCTCTCTTATCGTAACGTTGATTCTTTGATTGTGGGTTATCAAGATCAACAACAGGTTCAATCTCTACATCATGGTTATTGCTAGGTTGAGCATCGACATGAACATCATTAGTAACATTATCACTAGGTTCATGTTCATTACCAGATTGTGTTTCAGCATCAGAAATAGAAATATCATTGGGATTCTCAGGTGTGTCATCAACAGGTTCACTAGAAGCATGCAAAGTCCTATCATTTTTCTTTTTCTTCTTCTTAGAAGAACTAGGTGCATCAACATTAGTTCTCTAAGAATCTTGCTCAATTCTCTTAGGGTGGCCCTCAGGATACAAAGGTTCCTGAGTCATTTTACCCCCTCTAGTCACAACTCTAATAACATTATCATTTTTCTTATTATTTAATTCATTGAGCAAATCATTCTGAGCTTTAAGCACTTGTTCTACTTGAGTGGTAACCATAGAAGCATGTTTACTAATGAGTTTAAGTTCACCTTTAACTCTAGACATATAATCACTCAAGTGTTCAATCATATAAACATCGCGTTTAAATTGTCTTGTCTACCAACATAAGCATTGAAGTTTTCTTGTTTAATAATAAAATTATCAAACTCATCTAAACATTGGCTAGCAGACTTATAACAAGGAATATCACCTTCATCAAATCTATAGAGAGAATTTACCTTTACTACCTGTGTCGGGTCATCAAGACCATGTATTTCTTCAACATGCGACAAATTAAGACCATGTATTTCTTTAATAGGAGGTAAATTCTTAACATCTTCAGCTTTAATACCTTTTTCTTTCATAGATTTCTTTGCCTCTTGCATATCTTCAGGACTGAGAAATAGAATACCCCTTTTCTTCGGGGTTGGCTTAGGAGTTGGTTCAGGAAGTGTCCAATTATTTTCATTAGTCAACATATTATTCAATAGCAATTCAGCTTGATCATCAGTTCTTTCCCTGAAAACACAACCAACACAACTATCCAGGTGGTCTCTAGAAGCATCGGTTAGTCCATTATAAAAGATATCAAGTATTTCATTTTTCTTGAGAGGATGATAAGGCAAAGCATTAAGTAATTGGAGAAGCCTCCCCAAGCTTGTGGGAGACTCTCTTCTTCAATTTGCACAAAATTATATATTTCCCTTAAGGCAGCTTGTTTCTTATGAGCGGAGAAATATCTATCAGAGAAGTAATAAATCATATCCTAGGGACTACGCACACAACCAGGATCAAGAGAATTAAACCATGTCTTGGCATCACCCTTTAATGAGAACGGAAATAATTTAAGGATATAATAGTAGCGAGTTTTCTCATCATTAGTGAACAGGGTGGCTATATCATTTAATTTAGTAAGATGTGCCACAACAGTTTCAGATTCATAGCCATAGAAAGGATCAGATTCAACCAAAGTAATTATCTCAGGATCAACAGAGAAATCATATTCCTTATCAGTAACACAGATAGGTGAAGTAGCAAAAGCAGGGTCATATTTCATTCTAGCATTCAAAGATTTTTCTTTCAGCTTAGCTAATAATTTCTTAAGATCATTTCTATCATTGCAAGCAAGAAAGTCTCTAGCAGTTTCTTCATCCATAACATAACCCTCAGGCACAAGAGGCAATTCATATCTAGGGGGAGAATCTTCATCATCACTTTCATTAATATTATCAGTTTCAATAATTTCATTCTCTCTAACCCTAGCAAGTTGTTCATCAAGAAATCCACCTAGTGGCACAGTAGTATCAATCATAGAAGTAGTTTCATCATAAGTATCATGCATAACAGAAGTGGCATCATCAATAACACGACATATCAGTATAAATAGTAGAAGCAGGTTAGGTGTCGCAAGTTTACTCAAAACAGAAGGCGAATCAAGTGCAGAGCTAGATGGCAGTTCCTTACCTCCCCTCGTAGTTGAGGGATAAATTTTGGTTTTCTCGTCTTTCAAGTTCCTCATAGTGACCAGCAGATATAAATCCCAAGTGACTCAAAGAATAGAGCTATGCTCCCCGGCAACGGCGCCAGAAAATAGTCTTGATAACCCACAAGTATAGGGAATCGCAACAGTTTTCGAGGGTAGAGTATTCAACCCAAATTTATTGATTCGACACAAGGGGAGCTGTAGGATCGGAAGTATGTCTAGAGGGGGGGTGATTAGACTACTTGACCAAATAAAAACTTAACCTTTTCCCAATTTTAGTTCTTGACAGATTTTAGCTACTTTAGGACAAGTCAAGCATTCATCATACAATTCAAGCAAGCATGCAAAGAGTATATAGGCAGCGGAAAGTAAAGCATGCAACTTGCAAGAATGTAAAGGGAAGGGTTTGGAGAATTCAAACGCAATTGGAGACAAGGATGTTTTTGTCGTGGTTCGGATAGGTGGTGCTATCCTACATCCACGTTGATGGAGACTTCAACCCACGGAGGGTAACGGTTGCGCGAGTCCACGGAGGGCTCCACCCACGAAGGGTCCACGAAGAAGCAACCTTGTCTATCCCATCATGGCCATCGCCCACGAAGGACTTGCCTCACTAGCGGTAGATCTTCACGAAGTAGGCGATCTCCTTGCCCTTACAAACTCCTTGGTTCAACTCCACAATCTTGTCGGAGGCTCCCAAGTGACACCTAGCCAATGTAGGAGACACCACTCTCCAAGAAGTAACAAATGGTGTGTTGATGATGAACTCCTTGCTCTTGTGCTTCAAATGATAGTCTCCCCAACACTCAACTCTCTCTCACAGGATTTGGATTTGGTGGAAAGAAGATTTGAGTGGAAAGCAACTTGGGGAAGGCTAGAGATCAAGATTCATATGGTAGGAATGGAATATCTTGGCCTCAACACAAGGGTAGGTGGTTCTCTCTCAGAACATATGAGTTGGAAGTGTAGATGTGTTCTGATGGCTCTATCCATGAGTGAAGAGGAGGTGGAGGGGTATATATAGCCTCCACACAAAATCCAACCGTTACACACAATTTACCAATCTCGGTGGGACCGAATCAACAAACTCGGTCGGACCGAAATAGTAAACCTAGTGACCGTTAGAGATTTTCGGTGGGACTGACATGCAACTCGGTAGGACCGATGTGGTTAGGGTTAGGGCATAACGTAATCTCGGTGAGACCGATTACACAAACTCGGTGAGACCGATTTGGTAATAAGCTAACCAGACAGTTGGTCAGGCAAACTCGGTGGGACCGATTTGCTCTTTCGGTGAGACCAAAAAGTTACAAACAGGAAATAGAGAGTTTGCATTGCAATCTTTGTGGGACCGATCCGCTCTTTCGGTGAGACCGAAAAGTTACGAAAAGGAAACAGAGAAATTGCAATCCCATCTCGGTGAGACCGAGATCCCTATCGGTAGAACCGATTTGCTAGGGTTTGGCAGTGGCTTATGACATGTGAAACTCGGTGGCGCCGGATAGAAAGAATCGATAGGACCGAGTTTGGCTTTGGGTTTAGGTCAAGAGTGGATATGAGAAAGTAGCTGAGGATTTTGGAGCATATCATTAAGCACATGAAGCAAAGGGCTCATTAAGCAACACCTCATCCCTCCTTGATTGTATTGGCTTTTCCTATGGACTCAATGTGATCTTGGATCACTAAAATGTAAAATGAAGAGTCTTGAGCTTTTGAGCTTGAGCCAATCCTTTGTCCTTAGCATTTTGAGGGTTCCACTTTCACCATCCATGCCATGCCAATCATTGAGCTTTCCTGAAATAATCATCTTGTAATAGCATTAGCCCAATGAGCTATATGTTGTTATGAATTACCAAAACCACCTAGGGATAGTTGCACTTTCAATCTCCCCCTTTTTGGTAATTGATGACAACATATAGATCAAAGCTTCGACAAATGATAATAAGAATGAAATATATCGTTGCTTTGAGAAGTATGTGATAAGTAAGAGCTCCCCCTAAATTTGTGCATATTTAAAATTTGCTTTGGACTGCAAATGCACAAAGAGTTAGAATCATGGGTTACTCTTCCATGTCACATACATCTTGGTGGAGCGCTCAAAATGATAGGAATGAAATACATGCACTCATCACCAAGAAAAGTGAATGATCACATAAGATAGATAAGATATATCAAGCATGCATAAGTGTAGCTTATGATCAAACACATGATCATCAATGTCTCACAAGCATATCATAGTATCTCAACCAAAAGCAAACATAGTTTGAAAAACAACACCAAATAAAACAAGAGAGAATAAAAGCAACACTCTCTCTCGAAGCCTATGATCTATACATTTTTCTCCCCCTTTGGCAACAAGTTTCCAAAAAGTCCCTAGAAAATGCATAGTGCTAGATCAACTCTCATGCTTGATCTTCTGGTGGAGGTGGAGTCTGGATCACTCCAAGGACGAAGGCTTCTGTAGACGTGGTTGGAGCTGTAGCTGAAGTAGATGCTCGAGCTGGTTGGGCTGGTGCTGTGGCTGGAGCTGAGGTGGTGGCTCTGGTGTCAGGAGCTGGCACTGCAGTTGACCTCTGAGCTCGTGGCACTCTGGCAAATGCATCAGTTGTAGCCTTCCCTTTCATCTCCTGCATGTCATCCTGAAGTTGCTCCACTGCAGACTGAATCTCTGTTACTTTGACATCCAAGTCATAGAACTTTTGTTCTACGATTCTCTCTAAGCTCTCCTGATTATGAGTGAGGGTGGCCAGTCCTTTCTCAATCCTCAGTGGTGTCAGGCACTGGGGCCTTGTTCTTCTCAGCAGCTGGTATGCTCCTTGTGTTCCTCTTTGGAGCTGTCTTGGCCTTTGATGCAACCTTGGGTGCTTCCTTGGGCTTGGATACAGTAGCCCCTGATTTGATAGCATCACCCATCAGCTTTGGCATCTTAGGTGCTGGTGCAGCAACCTCTTCTTCCTCTTCTTCTTCAGAAGAATGCTGTTCAAACTCAGCCATGGGATCAACTTTCTTGCACCATCTGCCCCTTTTTCTTTCCTTCTTTCCTTCAGCAGCAACTGGCCCTTTGGGTGCAGGCTTTTCAGGAATCTGAGTTGAGGCTCTGGCCTTTGGCATAGGCTGCCTACCTGCTGATCTTTTGATTTTCATCCCTGGCTTGATGGCTGCAGCTGAGCCATACTCCTTCTTAATCACAACTCTCTTGGAAGTGGCTTCCTCTTCTGCCACATAGTCCTCATCCTCTGATTCTGAGATTCTTTTCTTCTTTTGTCTGGTGGCAGCTTTTGGCAAGTTACTGGGTGTGCTCCTGCTGCCTTCATCTGAAGAACTGGAGGGACTAGTGCCCTCACTCATGTGCACTTGCTGTTCTGACACATTCTGGCTGTCACTCTGATCTGACATGATGAACAAGCTGACTGCTGACCATGTGAATAGTTTATAGATGAGGTAGAGTGGATGAGCATCACAAAATGCAGAGATTTTTGCAAAAGAATGATTCAAAATCTTAGTTTTAGTTTCCCACAGAAATCATTTCGGATCTACCGATTTTTAAACTCGATGATACCGAAGCAGTTTTTGGAACCTAAACTAGTGAACTCGGTCAGACCGAGTCACAGTTCGGTGGCACCGAGACTGCTAGGGTTTCACAAAGTTCCAAAATCGGTCACACCGATTAGTAATTCTCGGTCAGACCGAGTCTTACTTGTGCAATGGCATGAGCCAAATTGGTGGGACCGAGTTTTTCAACTCGGCGGGTCCGAGATGGTTTCAGCGAAAACCTAACCCTAAAAATTTCGAATCAAACCTATTCTACGAATGCATTGATTGGATAGGAGTGTTTCAAACATGGCTAGAATCAATACGATCACAATGTGCTAGGAATCAGATTGGGGAATAGCACAAAGATCGAGTCCATACCCTAATTCGGCGGAGACTCGCTACGGCGGCAATGGCGGGGTTGAATCCCGTTGACGGCGACGGAGACCAGCGACTGGAGGCGGCTGACGGCGAGGAGACGATCCGGAGACCACGTTGGCAGAGCGAGCTATCGCGCGGGCGAAAGAGTTCAGAGAAATTTCCAAATTTTTGCCCGTGTCTATATATAGCCCGACCCTGTCGGTGTGACCGAATGGTTCAAATCGGTTGCACCGAGATCGAAAACATAGATCGACTTAATGATCTCGGTAGGACCAAAAGGGAGGTATCGGTCAGACCGAGAATCATAAAGAAGTTTTGGAAGTTTAAGTCTATGACGAATCGGGGACTCCGAGTGCTCCTCACACAGAGTGGTTCGAATCTGACTTGATCAAATTTTGTGATGTAGCATGAATAGAGTTTGAGACGAGAAAAGCATAGATAGCTAGAGAAGGTTCTTAGGCATTCTTGTCCATCCACTTGGCAAAAGAAAACAAAACCAAACAATCAAAACAACAAGTGGATGTCCTTGAATGAGTAAAATATACAACTAACATGCTCACACAATAAAATGGCAATTGAAATATGTGACAAGGCATGCACAACCAATTCTAGCATCTATCAAGCAATTGGCGATGACTAGGTGATCTATATATGAGTATATTGACTTAGGAGTCAAATGAGAACACTTGATCATATGTCATACTCATCGTTTAAGCTCAAGTGGGGTTACCACTTTTACATAAAGCATTGTTGTGTTCACATCATTAGAGTTGCTTTAGCTCAAGTCTTAGAGTAAAGCTCCCCCTAGATGTGATATCCCCCCTAAGAGGGATGAACTGACCTTGGGTTTTGTCGATGATGACTTCATGTAGATGTTGAAGATGTGGATGCTCAATGTTGATGTAGATCACTTGGAGCTATCCATTTGAGTGAATTGCACTTTCAATACCTACATGGTTTAGTCCCACAAGGAACAAACAAGGATATCCATAGACATAGAGTGATGCACACACAAGACGATGTCCATGAAAGCTTTTAGGTTACCTTATCCCTTGACTTACCAACAAGAGGGTTTGTGACTCCTTGAACTAGTGCAAGATGTGGAAGTTGATTGCACTTGTTCTTGCCAAAATGATAAGAGTGAAGTATGTTGGCGGAGTCACCCTCAAGAACTTTCTAGTTCTTCTTCTTTTGGATCCACACCATCTTTATGGGAATCCTTGGAGTTGTAGTCGTACTGGATGAAGTGGAACTTGAAGTAGTCTTGGGAATCCACTTGACTAAGGTCTTAGGAGCTTCTTCAAATGCATCAATTTCCTCTTGAAGCTTGTCCTTGCCTTTTTGCTTGTAGTCTTGTGGTGGAAGATCATCTTGAGTTTGTGTCCCCTTGAAAGAAGTAGGATCATACTTCTCTTGTTGTGGAACAAACTTTGTCTTGGGGTATTGATCTTCTTCCTACTCAACTCCATTGGCATTGAACTTTCGTTCAAAATCAACACCTTGATTCTTCCGGTGCCTTCCTTGCTTGCGTACAATTTCCTCGAATTGCTTACTCCCGGCAAGACTTTTGTACACTCCTTTCTCTATAATTCCCTTCAATAAGCTATTTTCTTGCTCAAGTGTAACTTGGCTAAGAGAATCGTTAGTGGAATCAAGAGAACTACTAGAAGCAACAATATTGGATTTAACATGATCATTGTTACTACTAGAGGAAGAATCTTTCTTGTTCTTGTTACTAGACTTGACTTGAGGCATGTAAGTGGATAAGAGTAAACGCTTGGCAATGTAAGAAGAACTTTTCTTGGGGAGATCATCATTGATTGCCTTTAAAAACTCATGCTCTTGCTCAAGATTGAGCTTTTCAAAGCGTAACTTCTCATGAGCTCTTAAAAGTTCTCGATGATCTTCGAAGATAGTTTCATGAGCTAACTTAAGAGTGTTTAGTTCTTTAGTTAGAGCCTCAATTTTCTTCCTATCATTGTCATTCGTTTTATCTTGATTAGCATGATTTATTGACGTTTCATCATAGTATTCATCACTAGAGTTGTCAACAAGTAAATCATCATCACCTAACAAGTCATCTTCATCACTATTAAAATCAACATACTCGGGGTGTGTTACCTTAGAACCTTTGGCCATGAAGCATCTTCCAATTCCTTCATTTGGTGAGTCAAATATGTCGTAGGAGTTGGTTGACACAAGTGCTAGACCGGCAACACCTTCATCTTGAGTATATTCGGAATCAGAGTGATAACTTCTCTCGGAGTGGTTGTCGGAGTCGGAGCCGGATACCCATTCACCAACATGAGCTTGATGTCTTCGTTTTGTGTAGCTCCTTGATGATTTTTCCTTTCTTTCCGAATCCTTGCTTCTCCGTGAGTATCTTCGTTCATAACGATCATCTCTACTCCTCTCTCTTGGAGGTGATTCTTCTCTTTTGCTTCTTCTTTTTGGAGAATCTTCTCTTCTTTTGTAGGGAGCCGTACACTCATTGGAATAGTGTCCGGGTCTTCCACAATTGTAGCAGTTTCGCTCTCGACTAGAAGATCTTTTGTCACTGTAGGACCTTGACTTGGATCCTCTATCTTTGCTTCTACTCTTGTAGAACTTGTTGAAGTTCTTCACCATTAAGCTTAATTCTTCATTGAAGGTTTGTTTCTCACTTGATGATGTGGGGGCTTCACATGAGGCTTTGTAGGCACCACTTGATTTGTTGTGAAGTTCCTCTTTATCCTTGAGTGACATCTCATGAGCAAGAATTCTTCCAATGACCTCCGTTGGCTTGAGATCTTTGTAATTGGGCATCATTTGGATCAATCTGCACACGGTATCATATTTTCCATCCAAGGCTCTTAGGATCTTCTTGATGATGAATCTATCGGTCATCTCTTCACTCCCTAAGCCGACAATCTCGTTTGTGATGAGAGCAAGCCTAGAGTACAATTCAGCGACACCTTCACCATCCTTCATTTTGAACTTGTCAAGTTGACTTTGAAGCACATCCAATTTGGATTCCTTGACGGAGTCGGTACCTTCGTGCATATCAATCAAAGTATCCCAAATTTCCTTTGCATTCTCAAGACGGCTGATTTTGTTGAATTCTTCGGGGCACAATCCGTTGAAGAGAATATCACAAGCTTGAGCGTTGTATTGCAACATCTTCAACTCATCCGCGGTAGCTTCACGGTTTGGTTCTTTCCCATCGAAGAAGTCACCTTGCAAACCAACACACACAATAGCCCAAACGGCGGGGTTATGTCCGAGAATATGCATTTTCATTTTATGCTTCCAACTAGCAAAATTAGTACCATCAAAGTAAGGACCTCTATGGTGATAATTTCCCTCGCTAGACGCCATACTCTCCTAGGTTGTGAAACCAAGGCTATGGCCACCAAAAGCTATGGAAATCAAAGCAAATGGATACCAAAGCTCTGATACCACTTGTAGGATCGGAAGTATGTCTAGAGGGGGGTGATTAGACTACTTGACCAAATAAAAACTTAACCTTTTCCCAATTTTAGTTCTTGGCAGATTTTAGCTACTTTAGGACAAGTCAAGCAATCATCATACAATTCAAGCAAACATGCAAAGAGTATATAGGCAGCGGAAAGTAAAGCATGCAACTTGCAAGAATGTAAAGGGAAGGGTTTGGAGAATTCAAACGCAATTGGAGACAAGGATGTTTTTGTCGTGGTTCGGATAGGTGGTGCTATCCTACATCCACGTTGATGGAGACTTCAACCCACGGAGGGTAACGGTTACGCGAGTCCATGGAGGGCTCCACCCACGAAGGGCCCACGAAGAAGCAACCTTGTCTATCCCATCATGGCCATCGCCCACGAAGGACTTGCCTCACTAGCGGTAGATCTTCACTAAGTAGGCGATCTCCTTGCCCTTACACACTCCTTGGTTCAACTCCACAATCTTGTCGGAGGCTCCCAAGTGACACCTAGTCAATCTAGGAGACACCACTCTCCAAGAAGTAACAAATGGTGTGTTGATGATGAACTCCTTGCTCTTGTGCTTCAAATGATAGTCTCCCCAACACTCAACTCTCTCTCACAAGATTTGGATTTGGTGGAAAGAAGATTTGAGTGGAAAGCAACTTGGGGAAGGCTAGAGATCAAGATTCATATGGTAGGAATGGAATATCTTGACCTCACCACAAGGGTAGGTGGTTCTCTCTCAGAACATATGAGTTGGAAGTGTAGATGTGTTCTGATGGCTCTGTCCACGAGTGAAGAGGAGGTGGAGGGGGTATATATAGCCTCCACACAAAATCCAACCGTTACACACAATTTACCAATCTTGGTGGGACCGAATCAACAAACTCGGTCGGACCGAAATAGTAAACCTAGTGACCGTTAGAGATTTTCGGTGGGACTGACATGCAACTCGGTAGGACCGATATGGTCAGGGTTAGGGCATAACATAATCTCGGTGAGACCGATTACACAAACTCGGTGAAATCGATTTGGTAATAAGCTAACTAGAGAGTTGGTCAGGCAAACTCGGTGGGAGCGATTTGCTCTTTCGGTGAGACCGAAAAGTTACAAACAGGAAACAGAGAGTTTGCATTGCAATCTCGGTGGGACCGATCCGCTCTTTCGGTGAGACCGAAAAGTTACGAAAAGGAAACAGAGAAATTGCAATCCCATCTCGGTGAGACCGAGATCCCTATCGGTAGAACCGATTTGCTAGGCTTTGGAAGTGTCTTATGACATGTGAAACTCGGTGGCGCCGGATAGAAAGAATTGGTAGGACCGAGTTTGGCTTTGGGTTTAGGTCAAGAGTGGATATGAGAAAGTAGCTGAGGATTTTGGAGCATATCATTAAGCACATGAAGCAAAGGGCTCATTAAGCAACACCTCATCCCTCCTTGATAGTATTGGCTTTTCCTATGGACTCAATGTGATCTTGGATCACTAAAATGTAAAATGAAGTGTCGTGGGTTTGTCACGACAGATGTCCTAGTGAAATGACTTAGTCGTGGAGCCATCGCAACGGGTTAACTCGAAGGGGTTAAAGCGGACACAGGGACACAGAGAGTTTATACTAGTTCGGCCCCTTCGATGAAGGTAAAAGCCTACGTCTAGTTTGTGATGGAATTGATGGGGTTTCGATGACTAGGGAGCAAACAAGCTTCGCCTAGGTCTCGAGTTGTGGTTGTCTCCCCTTGAACCGCTATCGGGTCGTCCCCTTATATACACGGGTGACGCCCGTCGGTTCACAGAGTCCCAATCTCCGGTTCATACTCGTATCCGGGTTGGTCTCTCCCTATTCCTAACTTACAATACAAGTTCATATACACGTCGGTTTACGGCTACACGTGCTGAACCGACTATGGCCTTGGGCCTTTATCTAGCTTCTGGGCTTTAACACCTTTGGACTACTGATGAAGTTAACCCGACCCAGGTAGGCCGGTTTACGCCCAGTAGTAATATCCCCAACATTAGGCCCCAGATTGATTTGAATGGGTTCATGTCAATCCTTAGTAGAAATCTTCACCTTCAACATCTTCTCGTAATTGTTGAACCATCGTGCCGTCATCTTCTCTGGTCGCTGTAAACCGGAATGATGTCATCTGCCATTATGAAGTGATACTTTCTTATTTAATAGATCTGCGACAATCGAGGCGTCAGCTCCGCTTCGTGGCTCCTTGATTTTCGCGCCTGACAAATATCCCCTTTCCTTATAAATAGGACTGAGGGGTCATTTCCTTTTTCCCTTGTGTGCCCTTCTGCTTCGTGTTCCTCAAGCCATCCTGCTCCGGAGCTCTGCCGCCGTCGTCAACTTCTGCATCGACCTAGGCCGCTGCATCATCCTGAACGTACCAGAGCACCGCGGTGATCTCCCGCATTCCCATAGCTCCGGTAAGTCTTCTGCTCTTTTCAGCTCAGATCTGTTCTTAGGGTTTCTATGTTCTTCTAGTGTTCTTCGTCTGCTTCGAGCTCAAATGAGATAGATCTTCAGATGAATCTATGAACCTTTGCTCCGAACAGCGGTAGTTTTTAGCATCGGCCTTTACTATAATACTTTTGGACCGTAGATCTGATCCATGACTACACAACTCCTTCTAGGTCTTGAATATTTATCCCTTTTACGAGCATGCTCCAGATCCAATGCTATAATAGAATTTTGTGAAATCTGTTTCCGCACACTTGCTCATCCACAATCCCAACTGTTTCATCATTTAGATCCAGCGGTTTAACTTTGTAGAATAGAAATACCAAACCGGTATACACCATTAGTCCCCTTGTTGAACCGCCAGAATTCTTTAACCAATTATGCCGCTTTGCAAACTCCGATTTATAATTAGCTTCCTCCGGTTTAACATTAATCATATCAGCATATAACCTGTACTCAACACAACCTTGGACCGGAATCGCTTTGTTCTATAGACTCCATCATGGCTAAACAAGTGTACGAGTGCAACTGGGCTCCTTCTCGGATTACAGAAACGCAGCTGAACAACTTGGTCTTGACCGGCGCTTTAAGCAGCAAAAATACCATCCACTGGAGGGTCCCAGGAAAAGAGTGTCCTCCCACACCTCGAGAAGGAGAGGTTGTAGTGTTCGTGAATCACCTAGCCAGAGGTTTGAATCCGCCTGGTTCAAAATTTTACCGGGATGTCTTGGCCAACTTCCAACTTCATCCACAAGATATTGGTCCTAACTCTGTTACCAACATATGCCATTTCCAAGTGCTCTGTGAGGTGTTCTTCCAAGAGGAACCTACAGTTGAGCTATTCCGAGATTGTTTCCACCTAAACCGCCGCACATAATTTCCTGATGGTTCCAATATGGAGCTGGGTGGCGTGGCGATTCAAAAACGGAAAGAGGTCACTTATCCTCATGCGAAACTGCACAGTCATCCCCAGGAGTGGAATAACACCTGGTTCTGTTGCAAAGACACCTCCCCTGCTGATGAGAATCCCTTGCCTGGTTTTTGTCCGGAACGGCTTAGCAACACTCACCCCTTTCCTCAGAGGTTGACTGGCAAAGAGAGGAGTAAGTATGCCCCCCAACTGTCCAAGCTCAGAGCCTTCATGGCCAACGGTTTAACAGGAGTTGATCTTGCCCGTTGCTGGATATCCTGGAGCATATTACCCCTCAGCCAACGCTCCGGTTTGATGTGTGAATACACGGGCAGTGTTGACGATCCGCTGCGGCATGTGAACATCCAGCTTACTGAGATGAAGTCACAGAAGCTGTGAAGAAAATTTTGAACGAACCGGATTACATCTTTGCCCGTACCGGCCTGCTTCCTTTCTGCGCCATCAACAAACCGCCAGCTGTAAGTCTGAATTTTCCCTTTCATTAGCTCTGATACTATTGTACTTGCTTATTACCGATACCAATATCTGTTTGATGCAGGGCAATGATCCGTTTTGGAGCAAGAAGCTCCCGCAAGATAAGGCAGATAAACCGGACAAACCAACCCGGCCTAAGACAAAGGTCGTTAAGAAGTCTGCTCACAAAAGGAAAACCACCGCCTCCTCTGATCCGCCCGCTGATGACGATGTGGGTAATCCGGACCTGGAGGCAGAACTTGACTCCCTCGGTTTACTTTTTATACACCTTATTGATGATGATATTTGTCAGGACGATGCCGAAGCTAGCCATGCTGACGATGCAGAGGTAATTACTCTTTCTTCTGATTCAAGCCTTCCGCCCTCGCACAAAATCCATCAGGCAAACCGAAAAGTTAAATTTTCTCATCCTCTTGCTTACTTGGATCCCAACTTTCTTATGAAGACCCAACAGCATGAGGTGCGCCACACAACTTGACACAGCGGCCAGGTAGTTACCTTCGCCGGTTTACCGAACAATCCGGTTCGGAGACGTCGTTCAGAGGTCTCTAATTTGCTTATCAGTATTCGTCCTAAAGCGGGCTGTTTTCGTCAACCGCTTAACCCATCTGACTCCGATTATCAGGTCACCTCCCACTCATCTTCTGGCGAGTCAACTGGCACCCAGCTGCCTCCACTAAAAACCGTGCTTGGGTAAATTTGCACTTATCATAATGTTCCTGGTATTTTATCTTGCAACATAGAACGTTTTTAACTTTGCATTTCCTTTCAGGGCTAAATCGAGGCCGAGCAAGAAAGCCCGCCCGGATAAAGCGGCTGGAGAAGAAACTGCTCCTGAACCGAGTGCCACCCCAAATGTTAAAGCGGTCATCCAGGAAGATGTGGCCAATGACCCGCTAGTGCAGGATGAAGTTGTTACTGCTGAAGAAGGTTATGTTAACGCCTCCGGTCCTGCTGACCAGCCTGCTAGCCCCATCTGGATTGAGAAATCCACCAGTCCTGCCTATAAATCGACTGCGCCTGTGCAAACCGGCGAGTCTAAGGATGATGAAGTCATAATCACCGGCATTGGTCGTTCCGAGCCAGGGAATCCCGTCGCTTTAGCCAAACATACTGCCAAAGAAGAATTTTCTGCCATGAGCAAAGGCAAATGGGATGTTGATCTGGCGACGTACGCTGCTCTGAACGCTCAAGACCTTCACTCTGGTTATTTGAACCGGTTATATACTAGCCGTGATTATGAGGCTAGTCTGGTAAAGATGATGAAGGAAAAACTTGAGGTAATTTCCATGTGCTTGTTCCGGTATATTGCCAATATAGCCCCCAAGGGCCGGTTCAACTTATTATAGTTGAATCGGGTCTTGACATAAAACTTCAACGCTCCAAAGTTCACTGATGTAGCCCCCAAGGGTCGGTTCAACTTAATGTAGTTGAACCGAGACTTTCAATCTTCATACAATATCATCAGAAAGAATATTGAACAAATAGCCATTAGCCCCCAAGTGCCAAGTTGAATATTTGTATTGAGCTTGGGACTTTGCAATTAGTTAACAGCTGTAGATCAAATAGGCATTAGCCCCCAAGTACAAAGTGCATAACTTGTTATGTGGTTGGTACTTCATTTTCTGCATCATTTGTTAAACTGTATAACTGTCTGAATGCAGGCTGAACTAAAGGCCAAAGAAAACCAAGTCGTCGACCTTCAGGAGAACTTGAAATCCCAACAAGCTGAAACCTCCAAGGCAAAGGAGGAGTTAACCAACGCTTTAAACACCATGGAATAGCTGAAGGAGGGCTTCAAGAAGGAACGAGCTGATTGGGCCACAGAAAAGGCCGCTTTAACCAAGAAGATTGAAGATGCTGAGGCTGCCCTTAAACCGGTAACAGATGAATTGACCAGCGTGAAGCGACAAGTGCATGCAATGACTGCCGCCATTTTTGGTAAGCATCCTGTGACTTCTATGATAATCTTGATCCTCTTATAATAGGTCCGGTTTTGTGAACTGCTCTATCATGTTGCAGGCACCCGCATTAGCCACTTGGGGTCGGATGTGCGAATGAAGCTGAAAGCTGCCTACACCTTAATCGAGCAGCTGTACACTGGAGCGCAGCGGATTATCTCAACTGCGTCACATAATAATCCAGCACCCTCCTTGATTCAAGATACGCTGAAGAGATTGTCAATGCTGCCTACTCGGATTGAGGAGCTAAAAAAGTCTGTTGCTCGAACCAGAGCCATCAATGCCTTAATCCGGGCCAAAGCATGGGTGCCTGATTTTGATCCTGTTGAGGCAGCTCAAGGCTATCCTAGCTTGAAAGAAGATGGCTCAGAATTCAACGAAGAGGATCTAAGAGCGATAAACCGGGCGGTGCGCCCTCTGGCCTGCCAATTGGCAGAAGAAGCTGATTTGTCACATTATCAAGCTCAGTATAATGATCAGAATAAACGAGTGGCTGCACCAATCCCCGAAGCGGAGAACCTGATTCCTCCAATCCGTAAGCATACTTACGCTCCTGATATTGAACCGTCTTCACTGATCCATGAGGAGGTTGTCTTTCAAGCATTAATGGGAATCGACTGGACCACTGTTGACTTCCAGCCACTGGGTAGGGATGAGGAAGCTGAAGCGGCGCAGGATGACCCACAACAGTCAAACCGGGGCGGCGAGCAGGCGTGAACCGGAAGCAGGATTAACTAGCTGCCTTATTGTATCCCGCCAAGAGAACAATGATCTTATTCGGGTACCATGCTGCCCTGTAATAGGATAGATAATACTTTTGCTTCTTGAGATGCCTTCATGCATTTGTGCTGATACTTTTATTTGGAAGATCGACATTGCCAATTTATATCTCCTGCAATCATAAAATCTTAAACTACCAGGGCGGTTGTACCGCCAGCCGGTTTATAAGTCTTTATATATATATATATACGCAAGGAGACTTGCAGATATGATCAAAATTTGTGATACGAAATACCTGCCATTATTGGGCATGAAGTAGGCGTTAGCCAATCTTGAAACGGAGGTTTAATAACCCTAAATCGTCATGGGAGAAAACAACTCCTGTATATATAACGCCGGTTTACTGTGTAAACCGTGCTTTTGTCATAATAAACATTTTGTTACTCCAAGAAAGGATGTTAACAGAAAAAACCAAACCGGTTAAATAATCTCCGGTGTAAGAATGGACCGTGTTCCGCCAATTTGGCAGCTTGAACCGGTGTGAAACGCTGTCGGTTTAAGAACGCAACCAAAACAAAACAACAATTTTATCAAGAAAAGATATATGAAACAAAAGGCAATGATAGAACCGTTTGCAAAAAAGAGGCTTTACTGAGCCGATCAGATGGTGTTACCGTGGTCGGACATGACCAAGCTCCCAATAGGCATAGCTGTGGTTCAAGTCAGCCAGGTCCCCAAATGAAACCGTGGCATTACGCCGATCAAGTGGCATGGCAATGGTTCGGGTTCGACCAAGCCCCCAAGTGACTCTAAGGCCTTTAGGCCGATCAAGAGGCGTGACCGGTTCAGACTTGACCGTGTCCCCAAGTGATCTGGTGGCTTTCGCCGATCAAAATGTGTTGCATCGGTTCGGACACGACCGAGCCCCCAAGTGATCTTTATAATTTTTGCAAGGGGTAAACCGGAGGTCGCTTTAAAACAGAACAACTCCATGTAACCACACATGATATAAACGAACAGATACCCCGCTTTAGCTGAGGATCCGGTTTATTGTATTTATAATATATACATTGTTATAATATGTACATAAGCAGAGCCAATGGCTCAAGTATAGTAGGGCCGAAGATGAGCTATGTTCCACGGCCTGTTGGTCTCCTCCTCTGACTTACGTGAGTCCTTATGCTCTCGAATATCAATCAGATAGTATGACCCGTTGTGCAGATTTTTGCTGACCATGAAAGGTCCCTCCCAAGGCGGAGATAACTTATGCATATCGGTTTGATCTTGAATGAGTCGAAGCACCAAATCTCCTTCTTGAAAGGTTCTGGTCCTGACCCGACGACTGTGATAGCGATGAAGATCTTGTTGGTAAATCGCCGAGCGGGCAGCTGCTATGTCTCGCTCTTCATCCAACCGGTCCAAAGCGTCTTGTCGAGCCGTCTCGTTGTCCGCTTCAACATAAGCCGCAACACGAGGTGAATAGTGACGGATATCACTAGGGAGAACCGCCTCTGCTCCATAAACCATGAAAAACGGCGTGTATCCTATCGATCTGTTGGGTGTAGTATTGATACTCCTTAATACGGATGGTAACTCTTCAACCCAACAACCCGGCGTCCTCAGCAAAGGAACCATAAGCCGGGGCTTGATGCCTCTCAAGATCTCCTGATTAGCTCTTTCTGCTTGACCATTGGACTGTGGGTGCGCCACTGATGATACGTCAAGGCGGATGTGCTCTCGTTCGCAGAACTCTTTCATGGCACCTTTGGACAAATTGGTACCATTGTCTGTGATGACACTGTGTGGAAAGCCAAATCGGAAAATCACCTTTTTGATGAACTGAACCGCGGTGGCTGCGTCACACTTACTAACAGGTTCTGCCTCCACCCACTTTGTAAATTTATCAACCGCCACCAGGAGGTGGGTCTTCTTGTCCTTGGACCTTTTGAAAGGCCCAACCATATCCAGCCCCCAGGTTGCAAACGGCCAAGTGATTGGAATCATCCTCAATTCTTAAGCCGAAACATGAGAGCATCTTGAAAACTTTTGGCAACCATCACATCGTCGGACCAGATCTTCCGCATCAGCATGGGCAGTTAACCAATAGAAACCGTGGCGGAACGCTTTAGCTACCAGAGATTTTGAACCGGCGTGGTGACCACAATCCCCTTCATGTATCTCACGCAAAATTTCACAGCCTTCCTCAGGAGACACACAGCGTTGAAATGCTCCTGACACACTGCAATGATGCAACTCGCCATTGACGATTGTCATGGACTTGGACCGCCGTATTATTTGTCTGGCCAGAGTCTCATCCTCTGGTAACTCGCCCCGGTTCATGTACGCCAGGTAGGGAAGTGTCCAATCTAGAATGACGTGGAGTGCTGCCACCAACTGAGCCTCCGGATCAGGAACAGCCAAATCTGCTTCCCTAGGTAGTTGAACCGATGGGTTGTGCAGTATATCGAGAAAAACATTGGGCGGAACCGGTTTACGCTGTGAGCCTAGCCGGCTCAAAGCGTCCGCCGCTTCGTTCTTCCGACGGTCCACGTGGTCCACCTGATAGCCCTTGAAGTGACCTGCAACAGTATCAACCTCACGACGATATGCAGCCATGAGTGGGTCTTTAGAATCCCAAGTACCAGACACCTGTTGAGCCACCAGGTCCGAGTCACCGAAGCACTTAACCCGGCTTAAGTTCATCTCTTTAGCCATCCGGAGACCATGGAGCAAGGCTTCATACTCAGCTGCATTGTTAGTACAAGGGAACATTAAGCGGAGAACATAACAAAACTTGTCACCTCGTGGGGAAGTTAATACGACTCCAGCCCCCGAGCCCTCTAATTCCGTGATCCGTCAAAATGGATGGTCCAATATGTGTGATCCGGCTTCTCTTCAGGGGCCTGCAGCTCCGTCCAGTCATTGCTGAAATCGACAAGTGCTTGGGACTTCACCGCCGTCCGAGGCACGTATTTCAAACCGTGCGGCCCAAGCTCTATAGCCCACTTGGCAATCCGGCCCGTTGCTTCCCGGTTCTGGATGATATCACCAAAGGGGGCAGAGCTGACCACTGTGATGGGATGCCCTTGGAAATACTGCTTCAGCTTCCGGCTTGCCATAAAAACTCCATACACCAGCTTCTGCCAATGTGGATACCTTCGTTTGGATTCAATAAGCACTTCGCTGATATAATAAACCGGACGCTGAACCGGATGCTCTTCGCCCGCCTCCTTCCGCTCCACCACAATAGCTACACTGACTGCGAGAGCATTAGCAGCAACATATAGTAGCAATGGTTCCTTGTCAATGGGAGCGGCGAGCACGGGCGGATTGGCCAATTGCCGCTTTAAGTCCTCCAACGCCTGATCAGCGGCAGAACTCCAGACGAACTGATCCATCTTCTTCAACATCTGATACCACGGGATTGCTTTCTCACCAAGATGGCTGATAAACCGGCTCAACGCGGCAATCCGGCCAGCCAAACGTTGAACATCATTAATACACTTCGGTTTAGCCAGAGAAGTGATAGCCGTAATTTTCTCCGGATTAGCCTCAATTCCCCTGTTGGACACCAGAAAACCCAATAACTTGCCTGCCGGTACACCAAAGACACATTTGGCCGGATTGAGCATCATCTTGTACGTCCTTAGGTTATCAAAGGTTTCCTTGAAATCATCGACCAAAGTCTCCTTCTTCCTTGACTTACCCACAATATCATCCACATAAGCATGCACATTACGACCAATCTGTTTGTGGAGACAATTTTGCACACATCGTTGATAGGTTGCCTAGGCACTTTTGAGTCCAAAAGGCATAGATACGTAGCAGAAGGCTCCAAAGGGAGTTATGAACGTTGTCTTCTCCTGGTCCTTAACTGCCATTTTGATCTGATGATAGCCGAAATATGCATCCAGGAAACATAAACGCTCGCAACCCGCCGTAGCATCAATAATCTGATCAATACGGGGAAGGGCAAAAGGATCCGCAGGACAGGCCTTATTAAGATTAGTATAATCCACACACATAGCCAGGTGTCGTTTTTCTTAAGGACCAGCACTGGATTAGCAAGCCACTCAGGGTGGAAAACTTCAACAATGAAGCCAGCTGCTAAGAGCCTGGCCACCTCTTCTCCAATAGCTTTTCGCCTTTCTTCATTGAACCGGCGGAGGAACTGTTTCACCGGTTTGTATTTAGGATCCACATTAAGAGTGTGCTCAGCGAGTTGCCTCGGTACACCTGCATGTCAGAAGGCTTCCATGCAAAGATGTCCCGATTCTCAAGGATGAACTCGATGAGCGCGCTTTCCTATTTCGGATCCAGATTGGCACTGACGCTGAACTGCTTGGACGAATCGCCAGGTACGAAGTCAACAAGCTTAGTCTCAGCGGCTGATGTAAACTTCAGGGCCGGATCATGCTCTGTAGTTGGCTTCTTTAAAGGAGTCATATCCGTCGGATCAACATTGTCCTTATAATAGTTGAGCTCCTCGGTGGCACAGACCGATTCTGCGTAAGCCGCATCTCCTTCTTCACATTCCAAAGCGACCTTGCGGCTTCCGTGAACTGTGATGGTCCCCTTATGACCTGGCATCTTGAGCTGCAGATACACATAGCAGGGTCGTGCCATGAACTTGGCATAGGCCGGTCGACCAAATAGGGCGTGATACGGGCTTTGGATTTTTACCACCTCGAACGTCAGTGTCTCTGATCGGGAATCGTGATCATCTCCAAAGGCCACTTCCAATGCTATCTTACCAACGGGGTATGCTGACTTGCCAGGTACCACACCATGGAAAACCGTATTCGAAGGTTGGAGATCTTTATCTGTTAGCCCCATTCGATGGAAAGTCTCATAGTATAAGATGTTAATGCTGCTACCTCCATCCATGAGTACCTTGGTGAACTTATAACCTCCCACCTGAGGCGCCACCACTAAAGCCAGCTGACCCGGATTGTCAACCCGGGAGGGTGATCCTCTCTACTCCATATGATTGGCTGCTCTGACCAGCGCAGATACCGGGGCACGGCCGGTTCAACAGAATTAACTGCCCGCTTCTGGACCTTCCGGTCCCGCTTGTCCAAGCTAGTGGTGAATACATGATACTGCCCACTATTTAGTTGCTTTGGATTGCTCTGGTAACCCGACTGCTGCTGTTGCTGATTGTAACCACCCTGGTTGTTCTGATTATGCTGATTGTTATGTCCGCCTGGATTATCATTAAATCCTGAACCGGAATTTCCTCCACCGTGACCCGGCCCGGATCCAGAACCACCACCAGAGCTGGGGTCATACCGGAAGGCACTGGAGCTCTTGAACTCCTGCATAATATAGCAATCCTTCCAAAGGTGGTTTGCTGGTACCTCCCTTGTCCCATGCTTTGGACAAGGCTGGTTCAACAGATAGTTTAAGCGTTCCGGATTAGGACTAGGCGCTCCACTGCGGTTTTTGCCCTTACGTCGCTGGCCCCTGTCCTGCACATTAGTATTAGCCACAAAATCCATGTTGCCATCCGCTTTACGCTTGCCTCCACCACCGTTTCCTGCCGAGTGATGCTGCTGACCTTTGGAGTTGCTGTTCTTCTTTCCCTTCCCTGTCTTTTCATCGTCAGACTCGGGATCCTTGGTACTATCAGAATCAGCGTACTTTACCAAAGCGGCCATGAGAGTCCGCATGTCAATACAATGGCGCTTCATCCGTCCTAACTTCAGCTTCAGGGGTCCAAACCGGCAATTACCTTCCAAGGTTATTACTGCGGTGTCAGCATTGATGCGGTCTGATGAATGCAGGACTTGTGAAACCCGGCGCACCCAATGAGTAGTTGATTCTCCTTCCTCCTGGACACAGGCAGCTAAATCCACTATCGACATGGGCTGTTTACACATATCTTTGAAATTATTGATGAACCGGGCTCGCAACTGGGCCCATGAACTGATAGAATTGGGCGGCAGGCTCTTTAACCAAGTACGGGCTGTCCCTTCAAGCATCATGGTGAAATATTTCGCACATGCCGCCTCATCCACATCAAGCATCTCCATGGCCATCTCATAGCTCTCCGCCCATGTCTCCGGGGGTTGATCCGCCGTGTAGTTCGGTACCTTGCGCGGGCCCTTAAAGTCCTTAGGCAAGCGCACATTGTGTAAAGCGGTGACAAGGCAAGGCACTCCCAAAGCGCTAGAAGTGAGTCCCGGTTCAACCGAAGTGGTAGGACGAACCGGCGTAAACTGACGAGTCTGATGCTGTGCCGCTAACTCGGCCTCCCTGCACGCTCGGGCCCGGTCCACCACCTCCTGGGCATTGTCAGCACCACCGGCCGGATTGTTGCCACGGGGCGCTCCACGTCGCGCGTTACTTGACACAGCTGGCTCCTCCATATGCCTGCTATAACTCTGGGTCGGGCATGGGGTAGAATGAATCCGGTCGCGGCTGCATGAATATGCTTCCTGTTGGACCAAAGCCGTCCTAAGGAGCTCCTTGACCCGGCGCGTCTCTATCGCCTGTAATGAATCACCTTCAACTGGAATAGCCTCCAGCCGTGCCGCAGCCGCAACGAGGTTATCCAGCGGATTGGAGTAGTGACCTGGAGGTGTAGGCACAGCTTGCGGTACACCAGTATTATGACGAGGCAGATCTTTCAAACGGGGCTGAACCGGCGCGCCTGTCGCAGGTGCCTCCGCCCGGTTTACTACCGGTGGATTATTGATTCCCACTCCAGGGGTGTTGAAAAGGTCCCTTGCTTCGAAAACTGAAGGCAAACGAGATCGGTACTTCCTCCTCATGACTTCCTGTGATGCGTTCTAGTCCAGCATGAGTTTATAGGCTTGCGCGTCCAAAGCGGCCCGCTCCGCAGTCATCCTGACCTCTTCAGCTGCCAGATCCGCTTTGGCCTGAGTAATCTGCTCTCTCACCTTTGCGATCTCTGCATTATGAGCATCCTGATCCGCCGGATTAGCCTCCGCCATGAGTGCAGTCAATGCGTCGAACAGATCGGATAACACTTGAGCCGGCGGGCGCACAGAGCCTCCTGCTCCGGCAGCCGTTGCCGCTGCTGAACCGGAAACCATTGCCGCAGCCGTCGATGAGTGAAGCGCCGCTTGTGTACCGGCCATGAATATCCCAACCCGGTTGGGCAGATCAGAGGGGTCCGGAATACTGTCGCCATCGGAACAGCCCCCAATCCGGCCATCTTGTAGCTAATACAAAGACTCAGTTTCTCCGGTTGATGACTCGTCGCCAGAATAAACGACGGTTTCGCCACCAGATCCTGATCCATCCTCATAGCTTCCTCCATGGATGACCCCCACGAAGGCACGCTTCACGGCCGGCTTAACCCGGGCAGGTCGCGCACGCTGAGCTGTCTCGACGAGGTCGGTGCAGGTGTCCAGCTCAGGGCCCGGTTCACCGATTTTGCCAATGAAGACGTGTATGCCACCAAAGGGGACCCGATATCCGTACTCAATTGAGCCGGCCTCGGGGCCCCAGCCTTCATCGTCGATGTAGATCTTTCCGCGACGACTCTTGGTCATCCGGCCCACAACATATCCCTTGAGTCCTTCAAAGCGGCCCTGCAAGAACTTGAAACCATTGCGCGATAGCCCCACGGTGGGCGCCAACTGTCGTGAGTTTGTCACGGCAGATGTCCTAGCGAAAGGACTTAGTCGTGGAGCGATCGCAACGGGTTAACTCGAAGGGGTTAAAGCGGACTCAGGGACACAGAGAGTTTATACTAGTTCGGCCCCTTCGATGAAGGTAAAAGCCTACGTCTAGTTTGTGATGGAATTGATGGGGTTTCGATGACTAGGGAGCAAACAAGTTCGCCTAGGCCTCGAGTTATGGTTGCTCTTTCGGTGAGACCGAAAAGTTACAAACAGGAAACAGAGAGTTTGCATTGCAATCTCGGTGGGACCGATCCGCTCTTTCGGTGAGACCGAAAAGTTACGAAAAGGAAACAGAGAAATTGCAATCCCATCTCGGTGAGACCGAGATCCCTCTCGGTAGAACCGATTTGCTAGGCTTTGGCAGTGGCTTATGACATGTGAAACTCGGTGGCGCCGGATAGAAAGAATTGGTAGGACCGAGTTTGGCTTTGGGTTTAGGTCAAGAGTGGATATGAGAAAGTAGCTGAGGATTTTGGAGCATATCATTAAGCATATGAAGCAAAGGGCTCATTAAGCAACACCTCATCCCTCCTTGATAGTATTGGCTTTTCCTATGGACTCAATGTGATCTTGGATCACTAAAATGTAAAATGAAGTGTCGTGGGTTTGTCACGACAGATGTCCTAGCGAAAGGACTTAGTCGTGGAGCCATCGCAACGGGTTAACTCGAAGGGGTTAAAGTGGACACAGGGACACAGAGAGTTTATACTAGTTCGGCCCCTTCGATGAAGGTAAAAGCCTACGTCTAGTTTGTGATGGAATTGATGGGGTTTCGATGACTAGGGAGCAAACAAGCTTCGCCTAGGTCTCGAGTTGTGGTTGTCTCCCCTTGAACCGATATCGGGTCGTCCCCTTATATACACGGGTGACGCCCGTCGGTTCACAGAGTCCCAATCTCCGGTTCATACTCGTATCCGGGTTGGTCTCTCCCTATTCCTAACTTACAATACAAGTTCATATACACGTCGGTTTACGGCTACACGTGCTGAACCGACTATGGCCTTGGGCCTTTATCTAGCTTCTGGGCTTTAACACCTTTGGACTACTGATGAAGTTAACCCGGCCCAGGTAGGCCGTTTTACGCCCAGTAGTAATATCCCCAACATGAAGAGTCTTGAGCTTTTGAGCTTGAGCCAATCCTTTGTGCTTAGCATTTTGAGGGTTCCACTTTCACCATCCATGCCATGCCAATCATTGAGCTTTCCTGAAATAATCATCTTGGAATAGCATTAGCTCAATGAGCTATATGTTGTTATGAATTACCAAAACCACCTAGGAATGGTTGCACTTTCAGGAGCCAAAGAATATTCTCAAGTATTAGAAGTTGAGTTGTCAATTCAACCACACCTGGATAACTTAATATCTGCAGCAAAGTATTTAGTAGCAAAGTAGTATGGAAGTAACGGTAACGATGGCAAAAGTAACAGTAGCAGTTTTGTAGTAATTGTAACAGTGGCAACGGTAAAGTAACTAAGCAAAAAACAATATGTGAAAAGCTCGTAGGCATTGGATCAGTGGTGGATAATTATGTCGGATGCGATTATTCATGCAACAGTTATAACATAGGGTGACACAGAACTAGCTCCAATTCATCAATGTAATGTAGGCATGTATTCCGAATATAGTCATACATGCTTGTGGAAAAGAACTTGTATGACATCTTTTGTCCTACCCTCCCGTGGCAGCGGGGTCCTATTAGAAACTAAGGGATATTAAGGCCTCCTTTTAATAGAGTACCGTACCAAAGCATTAACACATAGTGAATACATGAACTCCTCAAACTACAGTCATCACCGGGAGTGGTCCTGATTATTGTCACTTTGGGGTTGCCAGATCATAACACATAGTACGTGACTATTGACTTGCAAAATAGGATCAAGAACTCACATATATTCATGAAAACATAATAGGTTCAGATCTGAAATCATGGCACTCGGGCCCTAGTGACAAGCATTAAGCATAGTAAAGTCATAGCAACATCAATCTCAGAACATAGTGGATACTAGGGATCAAACCCTAACAAAACTAACTCGATTACATGATAAATCTCATCCAACCCATCACCGTCCAGCAAGCCTACGATGGAATTACTCACGCACGGCGGTGAGCATCATGAAATTGGTGATGGAGGAAGGTTGATGATGATGACGGCAACGGATTCCCCTCTCCGGAGCCCCGAACGGACTCCAGATCAGCCCTCCCGAGAGAGATTAGGGCTTGGCGGCGGCTCCGTATCGTAAAACGCGATGAATCCTTCTCTCTGATTTTTCCTCCCCGAACGTGAATATATAGAGTTGGAGTTGAGGTCGGTGGAGCACCAGGGGGCCCACGAGGCAGGGGGGCGCGCCCAGGGGGGTAAGCACGCCCCCACCCTCCTGGACAGGGTGTGGGCCCCCTGGCCTTGATTCTTTCGCCAGTATTTTTTATTAATTCCAAAAATATTCTCGTGAAGTTTCAGGTCATTCCGAGAACTTTTATTTCTGCACAAAAATAACACCATGGCAATTCTGCTGAAAACAACGTCAGTCCGGGTTAGTTCCATTCAAGTCATGCAAGTTAGAGTCGAAAACAAGGGCAAAAGTGTTTGGAAAAGTAGATACGATGGAGACGTATCACACACCTATCTGCACCCAATGCATGCACCCTGCCTTTTTTGCCTTGCCCCGCGCTCGCGCACAACGCCGCACCCCTGCAGCTCCGCGCCGCCGTGCCTTGCCGGCCCCATTGCCGCCGTTGCCTCCTCTGTTTCTGCAAAGGAGCTTGATCCGCCTCGGTTAAATCAATAATGGCAAAGCCCCTTTGGGTTCAGTAGTCCCGCCTAGCCCGACTGGTCAGAACCCCACCTTGCTATCCAGGAGACCTGGGTTTGAATCCGAGGCTCCACACATATTTTTTTGGGGCGTGGTTTTATCAGCGTCTCACTAACTGTGTGGCCCACCTGTCAGTCTCTCCCCCCAAAATCCTTTTCTTTTATTTAATACCAGGGGATATTCCATTTCTCGCATGTGGAATCTTTCCTATTTGGGCGAGTCCAATTCTGGACATTTCCACTTCTGGAAATTTGCCATTTCTATTTAATTCTATATTAGCCAGGTTCTCTTAATGCATTTGTGAGCATTTTTATTACAACAATATATACATATTATATATGTTTTTGGACTAGAAAAATCCCACTAATCCATTGGTGGCATCCATTTCATCATTTGAGCAAGTTTGCACACATGTCATTTTACATCACATTGTTGTTTTGTCATTTATGTGGATATTTATGCAAATATGATACGTGGTAACTTTGTATGTAAACATGCTCACTTTCATGCCATATTACTATTAGATTTTGTATCATGCCATGAAATGCATTGTAGTGAGTGAAACAAGCTTGCAAGCATGCCTACATGAATTTGTTTTGCCATGCCATGTTTATTTTTGCTGTCTGAATCTGTCAACATAACTTGTCATTTTGCTTTGGAGCTATCATCAAATCTACGAGTTTCTGGACAAAGTTCAGTGAGGGAGTTTTGTTAAGTGCATATTGCACTAGCATGCTATGCTCTTTGTTGCCTTAATATGTTCCTGTAGCATGTAATTTGCTAGACCTGAACATTGCATCCTGAATCTGTTTCCTGCCATATTCTGTGTTTTCTCTAAGTCTGCAAAACTGCTGTCCCTTGTCAGCTTGCCATGCTGTTTTGGTGATGATCTAGTGAGTTTTAGAAATAGTTTAGTAATCATGTTTTGTAGTAGATGTTATGTGCTTCAATGCCATGCCATTTGTTTCCATCTTTGAGTGTTGTAGCATATTTAAACATTGCATCCAAGTTGGCATGTTGCTGTTTTAAACAGCTTTGCATTGCATTTTGTTTTGCTCATCATTTGCAAACCGTGCATCCGTTTCCGGTGATCCTTATATCGATTCAACCAAAATCTTCGAATCTTTCCAGTGGCATGCTTGGGTTACCAAGATTCTGCCCATATCCATCTTGTCTCCACCGTTTCTCTCCCGTTGTCGTATCCCTCGTATCGGTAGCCCCTTAGCTCCGTTTTTTGCATTCTTCTTATGCATTCATGTTCCTCGTGCAAATATCATGTGTTATTTTTCCATGTCATGTTTATGTGTTGTGTGTTTACCATGTTATTTGCTTCTTTTAGGTTGTGCTTCTTCCCGATAGTTCCCGTTTCGTTGCGATCGTGAGGATTCGTTCGACTACTCTTGGTTCGTCTATGCTGCTCGTCTTCTTCGTGGACTCGATCTTCTTCCTAGCGGGATTTCAGGCAAGATGACCGTTACCTTGGATCTCACTACTATCTTTGCTATGCTAGTTGTCTCGTTACTATCGCTATGTCGCGCTACCCACCACTTGTTTATCAAGCCTCCCAATTTGCCATGATAGCCTGTAACCTTTTCCACCATCCTAGCAAACCGTTGTTCGGCTATGTTACCACTTTGCTCAGCCCCTCTTATAGCGTTGCTAGTTGCAGGTGCAATTGCAGGTTGTTCCATGTTGGGACATGCATATCATGGGTATCATGGGATGTCACAATATCTCTTATTTAATTAATGCATCTATATACTTGGTAAATGGTGGAAGGCTCGGCCTTTTTCCTGGTGTTTTGTTCCACTCTTTCCGCCCTAGTTTCCGTCATGCCGGTGTTATGTTCCTTGATTTTGCGTCCCTAACACGGTGAGGGTTTATGGGCTCCTCTTGACAGTTCGCTTTGAATAAAACTCTTCGAGCGAGGCCCAACATTGGTTTTATCATTTGCCTAATAACAACTAAAACCTGCATAGGGACTTTCCGGACCCCGAGGATTCTTAATCAACCCCCGGGCCAATGCTCCTCATGAGTGTTGGTCCAAACTAGAGCACTGTGTGGGGCCGCCCCAGGGTAACCTAGGTTATTTTGGCACCTGTACGCGTCGCTCATCCATCGTGGCCTGAGACGAGATACGCGCGGCTACTATCAGGGTGTCGGCACGCCGGCAGGTCTTGCTAGACTTGTTTTACCATTGTCGAAATGTCTTGTGCACCGGGATCCCAAGTTTGTTCGGATGTCCCGCGATGGAGGATTGTCTCCGTGGATCGTGAGCTTGTCATGGGCTAAGTTGGGAAACCCCTGCAGGGTTTAAACTTTCGAGAGCCATGCCCGCGGATATGTGGCAGATGGAAATTTTTAATATCCGGTTGTAGTGGACTTGAACTAAACTCAATTAAAATACACCAACCGCATGCGTAACCGTGACTGTTTCTTTTCGGGTGCGTTCGAGAAGAGAACACGGTGGGGTTATGTTTGAATATAAGTAGTTCAGGACCACTTCTTGATGATTACTAGTTTGCGACCATTTGCGTAGTTTCTCATCTTATTCTTGTACTCGTAAGTTACCCACCATACAATGGTTAGTCGCTTGCTGCAACCTCACAACTTATCCATTCCATACTCATTAAGCTTTGCTAGTCTTGATACCCATGGTAATGGGATTGCTAAGTCCTCGTGGCTCACAGATTACTACAACAACAGTTGCAGGTACAGGTAACACGATGATCATGACGTGAGATCGATGTTTGCTTGTTTTGGAGTTCTTCTGCTTCTTCTTTGATCAGGGGATAGGTTCCGGGTCGGTAGGCTAGGCTAGCAGGGTGGATGTGGTTTGAGTTTCTGTTTGTGTTTCATTCGTAGTCGGATGTTGCCTCATGTATGATGTTTGATGTATTCATGTGGCATTTGTATGCCTTGTATGTATCCCCAACTATTATGTAATGGTACGATGTAATGATATCCACCTTGCAAAAGTGTTTCAATATGCGGCTCTATCCTTGGTGGGACCTTCGAGTTCCTCTCGAATAGGATCGCATATTGGGCGCGACATAACGCCGGCGGAGTCCCGGTGCCACCGCCGCCCTCCGGTGCTGAATGACACGCCGAGATCACGTGCATCAGGTCGTCGCTGCCGGAGCACGCGCGACAGTAGCCGAGGTACGCCCTCGACAGCCACAACCCATGGACGGCGTACTTTGATCGCCGCCATGCCGACCAGCTGGCTGCCACGAACGGCGTCGAACCTCGCGGCCGCCTCAACTCCGAGGGAGTGTGCCAATGGTGGGGTGTCCCCGGGCGCACGCTCGAAGTCATCCTCGAGCACATCGAGGCCGGCAACTGGCCGCGGTTGGAGTACCCGGCTCCCCCACCTTCTCTCACCGCCGCGACAGTTCCTGGACGCCGAGGCGAATGGAGACGGCGTCGTCATCCTTGTCGGGCTCCCGTTCCTCCGGGACGCTGGCGCTCCTCCCCGTCAAGCAGGAGCCACGGGAGACGCCGCTCGGGCGGCGCACCCATGGCGGCGCCCTCGTCATCAACGAGGGCGGCGTCCCTTCCCCCCCTCCTGCCTCGTCAAGCCGAAGACCGAGCCGACGCTCCTTCCCGTGATGAAGGAGCACGAGGCCATGGTGGCCGACGAGGAGACCGGCCTCAAATGGCTGTGAGACGACTACGTCCGACAGGAGATGGAGCGCCAGCGCCGCGCCCTCGAGGAGATCACTGCCCGGCGCCACGGCCGCGAGTAGGGCGGCGTCGTCATCCTCGACGACAACGACGAGGAGGCGCCCGGGCCATCCAACCCGTCCGCCACAACGACCCAGGGCAGGGGTGCAGCAAGGACGACAACGGTGTGCAAGACGACGGAGGCGACGACGACAGCGGCGACTACACCAACTTCTGCAGTCTCCTTAGTTTTTAGTTTGTTTTTTAACTTATGTTTTCAGTTTGTACACATTTGAATGAAAGCGCCTGAATTTCCTTTAAATTTGTGTCGTTTTGTACAAAGTTTGGTTTTCAAAAAGCGACATCTGGTGCCAGCTTGGGGCGGCGGTTGGGAAACCGACCGCCCCCACGCCGATTTTATCACCGGCGGGCCCTCATGCGGCGCTATTTCGAGCCCCTGGGGACCGAACGGCTGGAGATGCTCTTATGGCAGTGAGCTTCACACGCACATGCCAAGAGATGGAGGAGATGGTGCTATTGGGATTTGGGAACCTGCAGTGACAAGTAAGGATGCAAGTGGGGTGGGACTACTCTCTATGCATTGTGCCACACCGCTAAATGCTGTTGGGCGGGTACTCTCGCCCTCGAAGAGTGCAGGAGGCGAGAACCCGCTAAGGCCTTCTTTGGTTTGCAAGAACTTTGTAGGAATTCTATAGGATATGATTTGTAAAGAAAAAATTCCTTTGAAGCCCTTTGGTTTGTAGGAATACATTCCTATTCCTATGTAGGATAGGAATCAATCCTTCACATTTTAAAGAGAAAAACATTAGCTTAAACTCAATGAAAAAAATCCTACCCTATGCATCAAATGTCATCTCTTTCTCTATAGGAATTGAGATGCATGTCATCTCACTTCCTATGATTTTTCCATTTCTATAACATTTCTATCCTATAAACCAAAGGAGGCCTAAACGGACGGGTTGGAGGAATTGGACTTTTCTCTTGTAGTGATTTATAGTACGGTGCTTGTGAGTTAGTTGCAATCTGAAGCAAAGCGGAAACGGAAATTTAAAGTAGTGAGTAGTGACAGGTTGTTGCGAACACGATATAAAAAGCAAGAGCAAAATAAAAGAGTGCAAGATGTAAATAACGATTGTTGGAATCGCTTGGACTAAAGCGTCATCAGGGAGTTTGGGCTCCCCATTAGTTTGTTCTTAATGCGACCGATGCCTAAGCATAATTCGAAGTTGGATTCTAGCCACTTTAGACGTTTCTTCAAGTGGGCGGAGCAAATTATAGATATGTGCATACATGCAGCAACCACGTATCCCATACGCCACTACCATTCATCCCCACTTCGGTTACCGAATGGTAATTAAAGGTTTCCCCATGGACGCAACTAAGGCGGTCTCCGTTTGTCCCCTATTGCAATGATCTGTGAAGGAGGGAGATAAGCACTGTCACTAGCAACTTCCACTTCGCACCTTCACAGCAATAGTGACAACCTTCCACTCAAAGGAGGCATATGTTGGATGGTCGACTTCACTCAACATCAAGAAGATCATTAACATAAGCATATAAACAGGACGTCAAATCCTATCATCGTTCAATCTTAAACATACAAGGGTTCCTCTATATCCCTGAGAATTAGGAAAACTACTCACACATCGAGGGTACAAACATCGTGGGATGAATCTTGATGAACATGGAAATAGTGTCAAAGTAATATGAAAATGAATCTACACCGACTAATTACTTCTATAAAGGATGTTGGAGTACCCATCTCCTAGGGCTCTTCGAGAGCGAGAGTGCCCTCCGACCCGTCCATTTTTGGATGGTGTGTCGCGTGGGCCTGTAGGGAGCTCTTTGCGCTGTCCGATCGGCCCAGACGACGTGCCTGTGTGACCCGGCTAGGCGGTCCATTATGGGTGGACTACGAGTGCGCTCCCGGGGCTACCATCATGGGGCGGTGTTGGGTGTGCCAGCGACCGCCCTATCACACGTTGCCCAATGCGCGATGGCATGGCTGGACCAGCCTGTCAATGTGTATGCCCCCAGCTGGGCTTATTCGGTCGTGATAGGCGCGGCGTGCGTCCCGCCTACGACGCCACTAGCTCATGGGGGCATGTGTTGCGCCCGCCAGAGAAGGCTCATCCGAGGTCCATGACGGGAGAACGCGGGAGCGCTCAGGGCCACAATCGTGGGCCATTGTCGGGCGCACGTGCGTGGGCTCTCTCATGCGTTACCTCGCGTGCGACCCGGCTAGCGCGACCGAACTAGCCCTGTCAGGTGTGCTTCGTTCGCACGACCAGGCCAAGTGTGTGTGCGTCACATCTGATGGCCAGAAATGACCCTCACACGAGATCTAACGGCTGAAATTGTCGAGGATGTGAGAAGCCTCGGATTAGGCTTGGTTTTACCGTTCTCAATTTGTCGCGGATGTCCGTCCCTCCCTTCGCTTTAAACCTACTGTTTCATTGAGGTTCGTTGCCAGTGCAGTTGCTCGCATGCGACTTCCTTGGTTGGGATTTGCGTCTACTCATCATTGTCATTTGTCGTGATGTTTTCTGCAGGTGCTTGGAGACCAAGGGGGCATTCGTTGGCTCTACCAGGGCTTGGTTGTTCCTTGGTTGGAGTCATACTCATTTTTAGGGCTGGTGATGATGGCTGGTAGCTTGGAGCGGTCGACGTATGTAGCCAGATACCTGGACGCGCACTAGCCAGACAGACTAGTGTCAGACTGTTCTTAGAGCGTTGGCGATGACCATTTTTTCTTCTTATGAATATGCCGCGGCCACGTGATATGTTCTCGTGACGAATCCATAGATGAGTGATGACCCACAAGTATAGGGGATCACAATAGTCTTTGAAAGGAGTATTCCATTCAAATTTATTGATTCGACACAAGGGGAGCAAAATAATATCTATAAGCCTTCGAAGTTGAGTTGCCAATTCAATGACACATGAGAGATAACTTCCTTGCATCAATTTATTAGTAGCATCATAATATGATAGTAGTGATAGCAGAGAGCAGTGGTGATTTTAACTAAGACAATAGCAGAAAACCATAGGCATGGATTAGCGATGGGGTGCTCAGATGAGATTCAGTATGTAACAGTCATGACCTAGAGTGATATAAACTAGCTCCAATTCGCCAATCATATGTAGGCATGTATTTTTCGTATATAGTCATACGTGCTTGTGATAAGAACTTGCGTAACATTTTTGTCTAATGTAACACCCTGTTTGTTAAGCTACAATAATCCCAAGTTAATCATGCCATGTCATCACTCTTACTGTTGCTAGTCCTCACTTGTATTCAAACACAGTTCAAAATTCAAATTCAAATTAAAGTCCAAAAATTCAAATTCACAAACATGAAAACTAAATTGTCCATCATGTGTCAATTATTCCATAACTAAATATGGCGGTGAACCAACATTTTTGTGAAGTGTTTAAATGCCCTAAACTAATTAAAACAGGGGCTAAAACAATTATTAAATGATTTTAAATAATAAACAAATACAAACCTACTTTATTAAGGTGCCAAATTATTTGTGGCAGTGGCATAATTAATAATACTAATTTAGGGGCTAGTTCTATATTTTACAAAAACAAAAATAAAAAGAATCTAAAAGGAAACAAACACTGTAAAAAGAAAATGCAAAAGAACAAAAAAACTGGAAAAGGCCCCTGCCCCCGGGGCCTAACCCCCTGGGCCGGCCCAGCCGGCCCACCTTCCCCACTGGGTCGCCCTCCCTCCTTCCTGTTCCTTCGACCGCGCGCTGGCGCGCGCCCGGTCGCCACCGCGCCGTCTCGCTGTCAACGACGGGGGGGGGGGGGGGGGGGGGATAAGGATCCCCCGCCTCCTCGGTCCTCCCCTGCTCCACTCACCGCTCCCCACTCCCTCTTCCTCTCGGTCTCTCTCCCCTCTTGCCAGATCCCCTTCCCCGAGCTCGTTCGCTCGCTCCTATTGCCGTTGCCGTGACTACCGGCCACCCCGGGTGCTGCCAGGTTGCTCACGAGCCCTGCCGCGTCTTCTTCTTCCTCTACGCGAGCCACGAGGACCCGGACACCCCCAAGGCGCCGCCCCAAGCTTGGCTTCTTCCTCGGGTCGCCGCACGCCGTCGCCATCTCCGGACGCCTCGACTCTTCCTCGGGCCTTCCCAGCAACGGCGGTGAGCACCGCGTGCTCCCCTTCCTCCTACCCCTCCGTTTGGTTGCCGTAGTACTCCCCCTGCGCCGCCCGGCCCCCGGCCAGTGACCGCGTCGACCGCTCCTGTCACCGGAGCTCTCTGCCCTGCTCGCGCGCGTCCGGGCACTCCAGCGCGCGTGTTCGACCGCTCGCTGCCGCTCACGCCCCTGTGTGTCGTGGCCAAACATCGACCATGCCCCCCGCGCGACCGCGCACGTGGCTGCCGCTGCCCCGTTGCTGCTGCTTCTGTTGCGATGGCTGCTTGCTACCGCTGCCATCTGCCACTTCCGCTTGTGCTCGTCCCTTTGCCCGCTGCCGCGCCTTGCCTCATGCCCGCTATCGCCCTGCTCCCCGAGCGGCGCGCTGATGCTACCGCTGCAGCCGCCCAAGCGCCGCCGCCACCCAGCTCGCCGCTGTCGCCGCCCTTGGCCGTCCCCGCGACCCCATGTTGGGTCTGCTAGACGCGCGCGAGCCCGGGGCTTGTCCCAGCGCCCGCCGCCGCCGCTCCGGTGGCTTGCTGGAGCCCCGTCCGCCGTGGCCAGAGGCCACCACCGCTAGCACGCTGACATGGTGCGGTTAATTAGCCTAATGGCCGGTTTAATTAACCCCTGACCCAATAGCAAGTGGGCCCATGCCTGCTAATAATAACTAGTTAATATTTAACTAAAACCCAATTAATCACTATTTCACTAACACGCGGGTCCCGCCGGGCCCTTTGACCAATCAGTCAGCCTCTGTGGCAAGCCCACAGTGGGTGCACTTAGCAATTTCCGTTTGTTTTCGAATTAATATTAAATCCAGGAATTTTCAAAAAATGTTTAAAACTTTGAAAATTAATGTAAAACAAGCTATAATTTAGATGAAAATAATTTATATATGAAAATTGCTCAGAAAAGTCCAATGAAACCGTTTATGCAATCCGTTCATGTGTCACATGCCCCTAGCATGCTGAACATGGAATCGTCCCCCTCTCTTCATCTATCCGAAGAATGCCAAACACCGGGAAAACCCCTCTGGTTGTTTTCCCTCTCTGTCTGCAACGTGTAGTACTACGTTAGAACACTCCTAGCACTGCATATCGCCATGTCATTCTTAGTGATGCACTTGATTGCTTTGTATTTATTGTTTCTTCCCCCTCTTCTCTCCGGTGGACGCAGAGACCGATGCTGCTACCGGGTATGACTACACCTCTAACGTCCAGCCACTTGCTGCAAAGCTTCCAGGCAAGCAAAACCCCCTTGATCATTCCGATACCGCCCATTCCATTCTCTCTCATGCTTGCATTATATTTTCCTATTCTACTTGATTGCTCCTATTCTGATGCATAGCCGGCTTTTGTAACCTGCTCGTTGTACCTTACCTGCTTATCCTAAACTGGTTAGTATAGGTTGGTTAGTGATCCATCAGTGGCCCCTCACCTTGTCCCTATTGCACCAAATGGATTACGAAATGACTTGATCAACGTCATCGACGTCCAGGGCCCGACACAACACATCACACCCCCTTAGTTGTATGACTCTGTAGAGCTACTATCGAGTGCCGAGGGTGATACCTCATAACACACTCCTGATGATAACTCTGTAGTGTAGTTAATCGATCTTGGTCATCGAGGGTGATTCCTCCTTCACCACTCCTGCTACGACTCTGTCGTGCAACACCTCAAGTGCGGATCTCGAGAGTGATTCCTTCTTAGTTCACCTTGACGATTACATCAAGTGGAATCCGTTGAGGGTGATTCCTCAGATTCCCCCTTGGTGTTATGAACCATCGAATGGAATCCATCGAGGGAGATTCCTCGGATTTCCCCATTGATGTTATGGACACACGGTTACTTGATTTGACCATGGGACCATGATGACATCGGGTCGGCCCTGAGGTGTACCCGCGAGTAATGTGAAGTCGGGTTGACTTGGAGGGTACCCACGAGATAATTACGAGGCGCGGCCGGGCAGGCAGACCGCCCTGGAGTGGGCTAGGCCTGGCCTTTGCCACAAGTCCTCAAGACGGGGCGACAGGAGTACTGATTGTCGCCGCATGCTCCAAAGTCACTAACGAGATTGGGATTTGACCTGAGTTGGCCACTGGCCTATACGCACTAACCACCACGCAGGAACAGATATGGGCACTCAACATCGTATGTATTAGCCGAAGCTCTCCAGACGTCAGCGGTTTAGGCGGCGCGCGCCCGGGTGGCCTGCGTAAGCACCTGCCTTGTTTAAGGAGGTTGCCAGGACTGACACCGGCCGCATCCGTAGCGTGCATGATTGCAAAGGATGATTGGCCCATGACCCCTTCACATTTAGGATGTAGACCGGCGTGCTGGCCTCTCTGTTGAGGCCGGTCATGACCCAGGAAAGTGTGTCCGGCAGGAGTGATCGAGCGTTTTGGGTAATGTGGTGCATCTGTACAAGGAAGTTAATCTATTCTAATAGCCGTGTCCTTGGTAAAAGGATGACTTGGAGTTGTATCCCATCTATACAACTAGAACTGGATACTGAGATGTAAATGGGATATGATGGCTCCGGGATTGCTTTCTCGCAGGGAGTCGAGAAAGGATCTCTGGGCGTTAATACTACAACATGCTTGCTTAATAATATGCTATTTTGTACTCTTCTAAATGCTGCAAGATGCTTGATGATGCTAGTCTTTGATAGGCTAGGCTTTCCCTTCTCTTCTGGCATTCTGCAGTTCAGTCCACAAATACAACCCATTCCTTTGATACTGATGCATACTTAGTTTAGATCTGATGTAAGTCTTGCGAGTACTTTGGACGAGTACTCACGGTTGCTTTGCTACCCCTTTTCCACCGTACCCGATTGTTTCAATCAGATGACGGATCCCAGGAGCCAGATGCCACCATCGACGACTACTACTACCCCGAGGGTGCCTACTATTACGTGGTGGCCGCCGACAATCAGGAGTAGTTAGGAGGCTCTCAGGCAGGAGACCTTGCCTTTTCGATTGTGTTACTTTTGTGCTAGCCTTCTTAAGGCAAACTTGTTTAACTTATGTATGTACTCAGATATTGTTGCTTCTGCTGACTCGTTTGTATTCGAGCTTCTATATTCGAGCCCTTGAGGCCCTTGACTTGTAATATAAGCTTTTGTGTTTAGAGTTGTGTTGTGATATCTTCCTTTGAGTCCTTGATCTTGATCATACATATTTGCGTGTATGATTAGTGTACGATTGAATTGGGGGCGTCACAAGCTGGTATCAGAGTCGACTGCCTGTAGTAACCCCTTTTCCAACTCCTTGGCCTAAGTCGAGTCTAGTCATTGGGAAACTTTTACTAACTGTTGTGTGGCTTACGGGCCCATATCACAATTGGGTGGTATTAGGTTCTTCCATTCCTCGTCTATACTCTGGGACTCTGATCTCTCTTCTATTCGGGTTAAATGATTTTGCTAACTCTAACTCTAGGATCTCATGATCACATCGACCCGGAGATTTTTATTACACCTTTCTTGAATTTGGAGCCAGGATCTGCATTACAGTGTTCATGGACCGCATGATCCTTTTATCGAGGGCACCCTGTGTAGTCCCTTGCAGATACCTCGCTCCAATAGTTTTTCCGATGTTGATGTAGCCTTTGCTATGTCTTGTTGTTGTATCCCTCCACGGCGTGCCAGCGCGCCGCCTAGTGGTCTAGCTGCGTGTGTTTCTGAACTCATGCTGCCGATTTTATCCAACTCTATGCGTGGATCTGTATCTCATGTTTGACTACTATGATGTATCTATTGCACTTCCTCCTTTGTGCATGTTGCTTCATGAATGATTCATATTATCTGCAATTGCTCAATGTTAAACTACCCCTATTACCTTCTAGTAGGATGGTTAGGCCCGCTGGTCGTGGCTGTGGTGCCAACGATACACTACCGTACGAATTCATGGCTGGAATGATACAACAGTTTGAGCTAAATCGCGGGTTCATGGAAGGAGTCATGGCTCAGTTCCCGTGCCCTGATATGAATCAGCACCCAACCCCGATAACTCTACAAGACTTTGCATGCCTCAACCCTGCCATCTACGCAGCTCAACGCAGCCTCTGGATGCTGATGACTGGCTCCATGACATCACTTATGAGATGGAGTTTGCTAGTGTTGCTCCTGCCAACTATGTCATTTTTGCTTCCTACTATCTGGAAGGTCCCGCTGCTAAATGGTGGGATAGACACGAGCATTCACTACCTGTTGGAACAGCCATCTCTTGGCCGGATTTCCAAGTTGCCTTTCGTGCCCGCTTCATTCCTCAGGGAATCATGGACAGGAAGAAGCGAAAGTTCCGCAACCTCACCCATGGCAACAAGGTTGTGGATGCATATCAGCGGGAGTTTCTTGAATTGTCATGTTATGCTAAAGAAGACATTTCTACTGATGCTCGTAGGCAAGAAAAGTTTCATGACGGACTTCACCCTGATATCAAGCTTGCGCTACTTGTGCATGACTTTGCTGATTTCGACCTTGGTGAATAAGGCTATCCAGGTCGAAACTAGTCTGCAGGAACACCAGGGATCCCTTAGGCGCAACGTGACGCTAGCTCATCTTCGGGCCCGCCCTCGCAGAAGTGTCAGAAATGGATTCCCATTAGTATGTATCGTCCAACTACACCTACTCCAAGACCGTCTTATGTTGCACCGCGGCTGCCTCCTCCACCACCTAGGCAGCCAAGACTTCCATCTGCACCACCTCGAGCTCCTGCTCCCAATCCCAATGATGGTATGTGCTTCAAGTGTGGCCTTCCAGGTCACCGTTCCAGGAACTGCCCTCAGAATCAGTACCGGCTTGCACTTCCACCAACTAGTCGTGGTAACAATCATCCCCGCAACAACAATGCCAGGCCTTATGGTCGTGGTCATGCTGAAAACATCGATCTAAATGAAGCTCAAGACCAGCCTGCAACTGTGCTGGGTACTCACATTAATTCAATACCAGCTTCTATTTTATTCGATACAGGAGCATCACATTCTTTCATGTCACAAGATTTTGCATTCATGCATGGCATTAAATAGAGATGAGCACTCCGGTATTGGTACACACCCCCGCGGGCCAATGTCAAACCACCGTGGTTAGTCACAATGTTGTCATTGAAATCGAAGGGTTGGAATTTCATGCCTCCCCCGTTATGTTGAAGTCTTCCAATATAGCCTCATTCTGGGAGTGGATTGGTTGAAAGCGCAGACTGCTTCTATCATTTGCGCCACCAAAACTGTCCACCTCTTACACCCTTCAAATGAGATAGTAAACTACCACGCTCGTCTGGTTCAAAATGCCGAGGCACGGCTTTATTCCTTGAATGCTTTGAATGCATCACCACTTGAGGGAATTGAACACATTCCAGTCATTCACCACTTCCAAGATGTCTTTCCAGAAGAACCCCCAAGGATACCTCCTGCTCGGGCTGTCGAGTTCATCCTTGACTTGAAACTAGGCATCGTTCCTATCGCCAAACGACCCTACAAGATGCCACCTCATGAACTCCTGGAGCGGACGCTGCGGCAGTGATACCGCCGCAGCGCCTGCCGATACCTCACTGCGTGGAGCGAGGCTTGGCGGCGACGTTCCTCTCCCAGCACGAGGTCCATCCCCCGCAGGGCGTCCTGGCGTGCCTCGTCGAACGCCAAGACCCACGTGGAGCGATGCCTGACCTCGTGAGGGAGGACTGCCTCAGCTCCATAGATGAGGAAGAATGGAGTCTCGCCCGTGAGCTTGGTAGTGGTGGTGTGGATGGACTACAACACGGACTGGAGCTCATCGTGCCAGCCCCTACCGCAGGCCTCGATCTTCTTCTTGAAGGCCCTCGCCTTGAGGCCCCTCAGGACCTCCGCGTTGGTGCACTCAGCCTGGCCATTGCTCCGCGGGTGCGCCACCGAAGCATATCATATCTGTGTTCCAAGGTTAGCACAATATGTTTTGAAAAGGTTGCTCACGAAGTGTGAGCCATTTTCGGTGATGATGCGGTTAGGAACTCCAAAACGGCTCACGAGGCCCTTGACAAACTTGATGGCTGAGCCGACTAGGATGGTGCGAACGGCGTCCACTTCCGCCCACTTGGTGAACTTGTCGATGGCAACGTAGAGGTAGCGGTAGCCCCTGGTGCTCGTGGCAACGGGCCCAGGATGTCCAACCCCCACACCGCGAACGGCCATGAGAGCAAGATGGTCTGAAGGCCCTGCGCGGGCTGGTGGATCTGCTTGGCGTGGAACTGACAGGCCTCACAAGATCTTACCAACTCAGTGGCATCATTGAGCACTATGGGCCAGTAGAATCCACTGCGGAACGCCTTGACAGTGAGGGTGCGCAATGAGGAGTGATGCCCGCAGTCCCTGCCATGTATGCCGGCCAATAGCTCGCGTCCCTGCTCCGTGGAGATGCATCATAGAGAAACATCATTCGTGCGCCTTCGGTAGAGCTCACCGTCCTGGATGCAGTATGCAGTGGCCTGACGGGCCACACGCTCCACGTCTTCCTCCTTCTCAGACAAGGCGCCCGGGAGCAGCTATGCCTTGAACTCCTCGGACCAGCACCCCTCCTGAGGCTCAAGCGCAAGGAGCAGGCGGGCCCCCGAGGTTGGGCCGCAAGCCGGGGCACCCGAGGGGGGCGCCGGGGGAAGCTCCTCCTGAGGCGATGTTGTTCCTGCAGCAGGGGGAGTTGCTGACAGCTTGAAGAGTCACTCCTCAAAGATGTCAGGCTCCTAAGGTTGACGCCAGGATGCCCTCCTGGCAATGTCGCCCGCCTCCTTGTTCGTGCTGTCAGATTTCGGGTTCCGCAGACCCTTGAGAGGGTTGAACTCTGGGGTGCGTGCGAAGAACTCGTCCTCCCCAGTCTTCCTGCTCGCTAATCTCACGGCCTAGCTCGACGAACCAAATGGAAAAGAGACACAACAGTTAACCCAGGTTCGGGCCACCTTGCGGTGTAAAACCCTACTCCTGCTTTGTGGTGGATTGGCCTCGAGGGGCTGAGGATGAACTAGTATAGTGGGAGAACAACCTCAGGAGGAGAGGTGTTCTTGTGCTCGATGAGCTAGTGGGTGTGAGGATGATCTGAATGATCCCTCCCTTCTATGGTGGTGGCTAGGTCCTATTTATAGTGGCCTTGGTCCTCTTCCCAAATGTAGGCGGGAAGGGATCACACAACGGCCAAATTCAAAGGGGGCGGCTGTCGGATTTCGGCTTCCGGCAGACCCTTGAGGTTCGAACACTGGGGTGCGCGCGGAGATTTTGCCTTCTACATACCTGCACCCCACCGCCTCGCTAAGATCTAAGCTATGGAAAGAACAGCACAAGAGACACAGGGTTTATACTAGTTCGGGCCACCATTGTGGTGTAATACCCTACTCTAGTTTGTGGTGTGGTGGATTGCCTCTTGGGCTGATGATGATGAGCAATACAAGGAAGAACAGCCTCGCGAGAGTCTGTTCTTGGCTGGGGCGATGAACTGCTAGGAGGAGTTTAGTCACCCTTCTCTCTCTCTCTCTGTGTGATGCTACTCGATTCGATCCTAGCTTGTATCTGGATTGGCCGATCGCCTCTACCCTGGGGGTGGCTAGTCCTATTTATAGGCAAAGGCCCTGGGCCTCTTCCCAAATATTGAGCGGGAAGGGCGGCAACAATTGGCCATTTTGAAGGGGAACATCTGGTACACTTATCCTGACTAAAGTTGGTCCTCGCCTGCCAAAGGCTCTGGTGGTGACGCTGGCTTGGGCTCCACAATGACTTCCTGCCTGCCGCTGGGCTGGTCTTGGTCTCGTTGCACCGAAACGGGTGCCTTTGCTTGATGCTCTCGCCTGCAATTGCTCCCTTTGCACCAAAGAGGAAAGGAGGACACTGTGCGGGCTGGCGCCCGCCTGGCGCCCTTGGTCGTCATGGCTTGCATCACGGGCACCTCGTGAGGTACCCCGCCTTGATCTCTCCGCCTCCTCGCGAGCCAGCCTGATGAGGTCGTGCCTGAGGAAGCTCCGTGTCGTCCGCCCCGCGAGGCTTGGCCCCTAGCGAGGGTCTTTGGTCTATGTTGATGAAGATGGGTCGTGCTGGACCCCTCCTCGAGCCACGCCACAGGCCGCAGGCAGGCAAGTCTGGGGACCCCCATTCCCAGAACGCCGACAGTAGCCCCCGGGCCCAAGGCGCGCTCGGACTTGGCCGTGCAGGGAGGCGAAAGGGCAAGAGCGAAGCGCCGCGGGCCCTAACAGCCTGCGGCCTTGGGCGCCGCGTGGCGGTTGATTGGACATGGGCGTCTCCACTTCCCCACGGTGCCTCGGCAACGACACGGGTTGGACAAGTCCCTGCATGCAGAGCGGGTCATGATTACCTGCGATCGTGGAGGCCGACGGTTGGCCCTCGCCGGCTATAAGTACGGAGCGGCGCGCGCCCTTCCAGTTCATCCCACCTTGCTTCTCCATCTTCTTCATGGCTCCGTCGAGGAGGTTCTCGGCCGCAGAGAAGGGGAAGGCTCGCCAGGTTGAGCCTGCCTCTCCCCCCGCCCAAGCGCGGCCGAGGGCGCCCTCGCAAACATCCTGTGGCCACCACGGCAGCTCCCCGCGGCCGTGGAGATGATTTCCAGCACGGTGACGGGCGCACAGCTGCGGCCAAGGCGCGCTCTTCGGTCGCGCGTTCCCCTAGGCCGCGCTTTCGCGCTGCAGAGGTGCTGCCGGAGTTTGTTGTGTGGTCGGCGGAGCCGACTAGCGCCCGGCTTCAACTTCCTCGCTTCCTCCTCGGCGAGCTCCCGGCTGGCGCCCCGGGTGGCCTCTGGCTTCAGGTAGACGGCTGCTGCAGCCGGGCCTCATGGGCTTCACTGGAGGTCTCTGTAGTCAGGAGCCTGGCCTTGACCCGCAGTTGGCAGATGTTTGCCCGCGCGCGTGGCCTGAGCCGTCGGTGCACCCTGCACTTCAAGTTTGACGGCGATGCCACCCTCTACGTGAGGGTGTTTGGGGAAGATGGTCACCGCGCAGGGTGCTGCCCTGAGGACGACGACCGCGGCCGGGGACCCAGCCCCGGCGATGACGGAGAGGACAACACTTGCGTGATTGGCGGCGCTCAGGTTTCCCCAAGCTTCACCGGTTCTTCTTCAGGCGGCGACTCTTCTAGCAGTGGCCGCGGTCAGCCTCCACGCCGTCGTACCTGCTTGGAAGGTGGTAGCGCGTCTACCCGCCGTCGCGCCTCGGTGAAGCGCGAGAGGGAGTCTGCTTGAGCCCCGGAGGCAGCTCGAGTCTTACCTGCAGGCCGGTGTGAGGCGAGCTGCGCCTGATTTGCTCTTTCCTTTCCTTTTTCCTGCGTAAAAAGACAGTAGCGTGGAGCCCCGCGGGGGCGTGTTTGGGTTATTGCTGTTAATCATCGCTTTGCTTTTGTTATCGTGCCTTCCGGCGACGTGCCCGTGCGTGGATAGTTCTCGGCCCCAGCCGTGGGGGGGGGGGGGGGTGACCGACCCATGCCCTGTGTTCGTGTCGCGGTGCCCATGGGGCACGGACTGGAAGGGTGCTCCTGTAATGGACCTAGGTCGCGGAACCTTTGAATGACTAGGACAAAAACACTCACGAGGGCGCTCGGCTGCCCCCCTCGCGAGGCCTTGCATAAGAGAAATCGAGGCAGGAGAGTGAAAAGGCGAAGAACCACAAGTCAAAGACGATAACAACTTCAACAAAACTTCGAATGAGAATGAACAAGCCAACTGCGGAAAGCAAATGAAAAAGCCGGCACCTAATCTAGTCTTCGACGTCTTCTCACGAGCGCGGAGCTAAGTGCTGCCACTGGGCATGGGAGGGAGCCCCAGGGCCTGAGGCCGGCGCTCCTGAGACTCCGGGGCGTGTACAGCCCCAACTCATTATTACGTGAGAGTGTCACAGGCGGCGAGCTTCACAGGCGTTGGCCTTCTTCACAGGCTCCGGGCCTTTCTTGGGGGAAGCAAGCTTCACGGGCATTTGCCCTCTTCACAGGCCCCGTGCCTTTTCCAAAACGCGACAGCTTCACAGGCATTCGCCTTCTTCATAGGCTCTGGGCCTTTTCCAAAAAGGATAATCTTCACAGGCATTCGCCTTCTTCACGGGCTCTGGGCCTTTTCCAAAAAGGATAATCTTCACAGGCATTCGCCTTCTTCACAGGCCCTGGGCCTTTTCCAAAAAGGATAATCTTCACATGCATTCTCCTTCTTCACAGGCTCTGGGCCTTTTCCAAAAAGGATAATCTTCACAGGCATTCACCTACTTCACAGGCTCTGGGCCTTTTCCAAAAAGGATAATCTTCACAGGCATTCGCCTTCTTCACAGGCTCTGGGCCTTTTCAGGGGTAGAACCTCCGGAGGTGCTGGATGTTCCATGCGTTCTGGACCGGCACCCCCTCCTGAGTCTCCAAGCGCGCGGAGCCAGGCCTGGAAACATGAACAACCTTGAACGGGCCCTCCCACATGGGAGAGAGCTTGTGCAGTCCCTCCCTGGAGAGAACCCGCCTGAGCACGAGGTCTCCTACCTCGAGAGTTCTGGGGCGGATGATGCGGCAGTGATATCGTCGCAGTGCTTGTTGGTACCTCGCCGCTCGCAGCGCGGCTTCTCGGCGACGTTCCTCCCCCAGCACGAGGTCCATCCCCCGCATGGCGTCCTGCTGCGCCTCGTCGAATGCCAGGACCCGTGCGGAGCGACGTCTGACCTCGTGAGGGAGGACCGCTTCGGCTCCGTAGACCAGGAAGAACGGGGTCTCTCCAGTCGGCTTGGTCGCGGTTGTGCGGATGGACCACAACACGGACTGAAGCTCATCGTACCAACCTCTGCCGCAGGCCTCCAGCTTCTTCTTGAACGTCCTGGTCTTGAGGCCCCTCAGGATCTCTGCGTTGGCTCGCTCAGCCTGGCCGTTGCTTCGGGGGTGCGCCACCGAAGCGTAGCATATCTGCGTTCCAAGGTTAGCACAGTATGTTTTGAAGAGGTTACTGGTGAACTGCGAACCGTTGTCTGTGATGATGCGGTTCGGCACCCCGAACCGGCTCATGATGCCCCTGATGAACTTGACCGCGGAACCCGCGGGGATGGTGCGGACGGCCTCTACTTCAGCCCACTTGGTGAACTTGTCCACGGCGACGTAGAGGTAGCGGTAGCCCCCTGGCGCCCGAGGAAACAGGCCCAGGATGTCCAGCTCCCAGACTGCAAACGGCCACGAAAGGGGTATAGTCTGCAGGCCTCCTGCCGGCTGATGGATCTGCTTGGCGTGGAACTGGCAGGCCTCACAAGCCTTCACCAGTTCGGCGGCGTCATTGAGTGCGGTGGGCCAATAAAACCCACTGCGGAACGGCTTGCCGACGAGGGTCCGTGATGATGAATGATGTCCACAGTCTCCGCCGTGTATATCTTCCAGCAGTTCCTTTCCTTGCTCCCTGGAGATGCAGCGCAGGGATACATCGTTTGGTCACTTCCGGCAGAGCTCTCCATCCTTGATGCAGTATGCCGTGGCCAGCCGTGCCACATGCTCCGCTTCCTCCTCCTTCTCCGGCAGGGTCCCTTGTGTTAAGTAACTCCGGAGCTCCGTGATCCAGTACCCCTCCTGAGGCTCCATCCTCAGGAGCAGGCGTGCTCTGAGGCCGGGCCACAGACTGGGGCTCCTGAGGCAGGTGGCTGGGGGAGCTCCTCCCGAGGCTGAGCCGTGTTTGACAATGACGACAGGGCTGAGGGCTTGAAGATCCGCTCCTCGAAGACGCCAGGCTCCTGAGGTAACCGCCTGGACGCCCGTTTGGTGATGTCGTCGGCCTCCTGATTGGTGCCACGGGGCACATGCTGCAACTCCAACCCCCAGAACTGCTTCTCCATCCTGCGGACCTCCGCAAGGTAGGCTTCCATGTGCTCATCTTTCGGCTCGTACACCTTGTTGGAGAAATTGACAAGGAGCTGCGAATCTCCCTTGATGGTGAGGCGTTTCACCCCCAGGGCAGCTGCGGCCTTCAAGCCCGCTATTAGACCTTCATACTCCGCTATGTTGTTGGAGACCTTTTCACCTTGCTGGAAACAGGGCTGTACAACGTAGTAGAGCTTGTCCTGAGTGGGCGATATAAGCACCGCCCCAGCCCCAGCGCCATGCCCGGAGAACGCCCCATCGAAGTACATGACCCAACCTTTCGGCGCCTCGCTTCCCGGGGAGAGGGATCGATCCTCGTCGGCCTTGAGGCCTTGTGCCTCCGTCCATTCTGCCACAAAATCCGCTAATGCTGCTCCCTTGATGACTCTGGTCGTGCTGAATTCGAGCTGAAATGCTTGCAGTTCTATGTTCCACTCAGCGACCCTTCCGGCTGAGTTAGGGCTCCTGAGCACTCTCTCCAAGGGGTATAACGAGACGACCTTGATGGGGTGACCCTGAAAATAGTGCCGCAGCTTGCGCGAGGCCACCAGTAGCGCGAGGAGGAGCTTCTAAGGCATGGGGTACCGTGCTCTCGCATCCCGCAACACCGTGCTGACGAAGTACACTGGGTTCTCAACGAGGTTGGGTGCGTCAGTGCTGGTGGCGCCTTCCGAAGACAATGGCGCCTCCTGAGGCGATGAGGCCTCCGGAGGCTGGCCATCTGGGAGAGGGGCCTCTTCCGCCTCCGGTGCACTCCTCTGCGGCGGCTGATCCTCCCCAGCCGCGGCGGCGGTTTTTGTGGGCCTTCCTTGTTCCTATTTTGCCTTGTCCCGGGCTGCTGCTGTGGTTCTGATTCGACGCTCCTCCCTAACCGCCACCAGGGCTGCGCCGGCGGAGTAGGGAGTGGCGGCGAGGTAAAGCACCAGGGGCTCTTGAGGGCGCGGAGCCACCATGACCGGAGGGCTGGTCAGGTATCTCTTGAGATCTTGGAACGCCTTGTCGGCCTCTTAAGTCCATTCAAAGGGCCCCTTTTTCTTCATTAGCTGGAAGAAGGGCAGCGCTCGCTCCCCCAACTTGGAGATGAAGCGCCCTAGCGCGGTCACGCGCCCAGTGAGCTTCTGCATTTCTCTGAGGGTCTTTGGCGGGCTCATGTCCTCGACCGCTTTGACCTTTTCCGGGTTAGCCTCGATGCCTCGGTGGGACACGAGGAAACCCAAGAACTTGCCCGAGGGGACTCCGAACACACACTTCTCTGGGTTGAGCCGCGGGTTCACTGTGTTGAGGCTCGCGAAGGTTTTCTCCAGGTCTTGTATCAGGGTCCTGGCCTCCCGAGACTTCACCACAATGTCATCGACGTAAGCCTCGACATTCTTCCCGATCTGCGGGCCCAAGGTGATGTGCATCAACCGCTGAAAGGTCGCCCCTGCGTTACGCAGCCCAAATGGCATGCATGTGTAGCAGTACACCCCAAACGGGGTTAGGAAGGATGTGTTTTCGACGTCTTCTACCGCCATCTTGATCTGGTGATACCCAGAGAAGGCATCCAAGAAGCATAGCAGGTCGCATTCTGCGGTGGAATCAATGATCTGGTCGATGCGGGGGAGCGGGAACGGATCTTGCGGGCATGCCTTGTTGAGGTTGGTGAGGTCGACACACATGCGCTCCTTCCCTCCCTTCGTTGGCACAACGACAGGGTTGGCCAACCAATCCGGGTATCAGACCTCGCGAATGACCCCTGCGGCCTCTAGTTTGCGGGTCTCTTAGACGATGAAGGCCTGCTTTTCTGTGGACTGCCGCCTTGCCTTCTGCTTCATAGGGCGCACGTTGGGGCACACGTTGAGGTGATGCTCGATTACGCTCCTAGGGATCCCCGCCAACTGGTCAGGCTCCCAAGCGAATACCTTCTTGTTCGCGCGCAGGAACTTGACCAGGGCCTCCTCCTGCTCGGGCTCGAGGTTGGCGCCTATGCTGAAAGTGGCGTTGGTGGACCCGTCCTCATCGACGGGTATCTGCTTGGTTTCTGCCTTGTCTTGGGTGAACAACTGTTTCTTATTGGCGGGTGCAGCCCCCTTGGGCTCGGGGGTCTCCGAGTCGGCGGGCTGAACCGCTGTGAGATCATGGACCAAACCCCTCTCTCCCCGCGCTCTTTTGCTCTCTCTAGACCGTGCTACACCAGAGTCGAGCGCTCCTCGTTGCCGTCCATGTCACCACCGTGGCCACAGACATGCAAGCTTGCACCTGAGCACGCCACCGCACTCGCCGCATCCCCATCAGCCCGTAGCACCGCTCCACGCCCTTATCGTGCCTCCTAGCGTCGAGTCTGAGCTCGTCCGAGCTCCGGCAGCCGCCAAACTCATCGCTGGCGTCGTTTCCGGTGACCCCGGGCTCAAGCACCACCACCACCCGACGCGGCTCGCTCCCAGCTACGCGTAGATGCCCTGCTCCGCCCGTCTGGTCGCCGAAATGCGAAACCCGAGCCGCTTCAGTGTACCTCCGCCGCGTTTTGGTCGCCGCCGACGTAACTCCGGTGAAGTCGACGTGGAGCTGTGATTAGTCACTAATGACCCAGCTAATTAACCCCTCTCTCACTGACATATGGGCCCCATGCCCTAATTAACCCCGGATTTATTCCCTGTTTAGTTTAGGTTAATACAGCCGGCCCCACATGTCAGTTTGACCATGCCACATCAACGTTGACCTGGACCCACTAGTCAGCCTCTGTGACTGCCCTGTTACACTGACGTGTGGACCCCACACATCAGGTTTGACCCAGACCAGCTGATAGAGGCAAAGGTGTCCCGTCTTTCGATGAGATGGTGGCTATCGTTTAGGATGAAGTCGACTTTGACGATCCGACTACGAACGTGCGATGACGTCGCGCCTTAGCAATCGCTAAACCAACTCCGAGAGGTTATTGACCACGCCGAAGCACGATCAACCTGACCACGAGGGTCTGTTTCCTGCAGGCAAACGAAGAACAAGCAAGAAACTAAAATTGCAATCTGGATATTGCGAATAAAAGAGGAAAGCTTTATTAATGAAGGTGGGGTTCTGTGACGCCTTGGTCTGGTCGTTGAACATAAACGAAGTACGCGAAGTTGCTGCTATGGCGAACTTTTGATCTAAACAAAACCCAAAGTCTAAACGACGCCCTAAGGGCTGTATATATGGAGGAAGAGGGAGGGGAATTTCGTGGCCCTTGAGGAAGGGGTCCGAAACCAACCCTAACTCTTGTTTCCCCACACATACGGACTCTAAAAACAGCCTATACTTAAGTATTTCGAAATTACATGGGCCTGGCCCAATAATAAGGTGACGCAGCACCTAGAATAGCCTCTGGACGAAATTTATGAAGTGGCATCTTGTATATTTCGTCCAAGGCTTCATTCACTCCTTATGGTGGCTTCAGAGTCCTGAAATCATCACTTGTAACTCCGTTCTTGTTCCCCTTGCGCATGCCATCAACTCCATGCTTGTACTTGCTCCAATGTTCATCCTTCTCCAAGCTAGGCCCTTCATTTGTAAGCAAAACAAATGTATCCAATTTAGGCAGCATCATATTCTCATGAACATTAGAATCATTACCAAGAAACGAAAGTACCTGGTAATTTAATTGGCGTGCGCGAGCTCTAGTAATTGGTCCATCATATGTAACAGTAGGGGCTGTGGGTGTAACGATGGTATTGATGTCCTCATCATCCTCCCCTTCTTGAAATGCAGTCGTCCTCGACGAAAAATCATCTTCCTCACCCAAATAAGGCTTCAAATCTGCAATGTTAAAAGTGGGACTAACCCCAAAATCTGCAGGCAGCTCAAGTTTATATGCATTATCATTTATTTTCTCTAACACCTTAAATGGACCATCAGCACGTGGCATTAGCTTTGTTTTGCGCAAATTAGGAAACCTATCCTTACGCAAATGTAACCAAACAAGATCACCAGGTGCAAAGACAACATGTTTTCTACCCTTATCTCCAGCAAGTTTATATTTAGCATTCATACGCTCAATGTTTTCCTTAGTTAACTCATGCATTTTTAAAATCAATTCAACACGTTCTTTAGCATCAAAATTAACCTTCTCTGAAGATGGAAGAGGCAACAAATCAATAGGTGCACGAGGTAGGAAACCATACACAATTTCAAAAGGGCACATCTTAGTAGTAGAATGCAATGAACGATTATAAGCAAATTCAATATGAGGCAAGCATTCTTCCCACATTTTCTTATTATTCTTCAAAACAGCCCTAAGCATAGTAGACAATGTTCTATTGACTACTTCAGTTTGTCCATCAGTTTGGGGGTGACAAGTAGTACTAAAAAGCAGTTTAGTTCCCAACTTAGCCCATAAACATCTCCAAAAGTGGCTAAGAAATTTAGTATCACGATCTGAAACAATAGTATTTGGCACACCATGCAAGCGAATTATTTCATGAAAGAACAAATCAGCAACATTAACAGCATCATCGCTTTTATGACATGGTATAAAGTGTGCCATTTTCGAGAATCTATCCACGACAACAAATATGCTATCCCTCCCCTTCTTTGTTCGAGGCAAACCTAAAACAAAGTCCATAGATATATCCTCCCAAGGAACACTAGGGACAGGCAAAGGCATATATAAACCATGAGGATTGAGTCGTGACTTAGCTTTTTGACATGTAGTGCAGCGAGCAACAAAACGCTCAACATCCCGTCTCATCTTTGGCCAAAAGAAATGTGTAGCAAGTACGTCCTCTATCTTCTTCACGCCAAAGTGTCCCATTAATACTCCTCCATGCGCCTCCTGCAACAACAAAAGACGAACAGAGCTAGCAGGAATGCATAGCTTGTTAGCACAGAACACAAAACCATCATTAACAACGAACTTGTTCCATGATCTACCTTCTTTACAATTTTGCAATACATCTTTAAATTCAGCATCATGCACATATTGATCTTTGATGGTCTCCAAACCAAATATTTTAAAATCAAGTTGTGAAAGCATAGTATAACGACGAGACAATGCATCAGCAATAACATTTTCTTTACCCTTCTTGTGTTTAATGACATAAGGGAAAGTCTCAATGAATTCAACCCATTTGGCATGTCTACGGTTCAGTTTAGCTTGACTTTTAATGTGTTTCAAAGATTCATGATCAGAATGTATAACAAATTCTTTGGGCCATAAATAATGTTGCCATGTTTCTAAAGTCCGAACAAGAGCATATAATTCTTTATCATAAGTAGAATAGTTCAGACTAGGCCCACTCAATTTTTCAGAAAAGTATGCAACAGGTTTGCCATCTTGTAATAACACACCTCCTAATCCAATTCCACTAGCATCACATTCAAGCTCAAAAGTCTTATTAAAGTCAGGAAGTTGAAGTAAAGGAGCATGTGTCAACTTATCTTTCAATACCGTGAAGGCTTCTTCCTGTGCGGTACCCCAAACAAAAGGCACATCCTTCTTTGTAAGCTCATTGAGAGGTGCAGCAATGGTGCTAAAATCTCTCACAAAACGCCTATAGAAACCAGCGAGTCCAAGAAAACTCCTCACTTGTGTGACCGTTTTGGGCTGCGGCCAACTCTCAATAGCTTCAATCTTGGCTTTATCAACTTCAATTCCCTGTGGAGTAACAACATAGCCAAGAAAAGACACTCGGTCGGTGCAAAAGGTGCACTTCCCAAGGTTACCAAACAAACGTGCATCACGTAGAGCATTAAAAACAGCACGTAAATGTTCCAAATGTTCTTCCAAAGATTTGCTATAAATCAGTATATCATCAAAATAGACTACCACAAATCGTCCAATGAAAGCACGTAAAACTTCGTTCATTAATCTCATGAAAGTACTAGGTGCATTAGTTAACCAAAAAGGCATGACTAACCACTCATATAAACCAAACTTAGTTTTAAATGCTGTTTTCCATTCATCTCCCAATTTCATACGAATTTGATGGTATCCACTACGCAAATCAACTTTGGAGAATATTGTAGAGCCACTCAATTCATCAAGCATATCATCTAGCCTAGGAATAGGATGACGATAACGAATAGTAATATTATTAATGCCTCTACAATCAACACACATACGCGATGTACCATCCTTTTTAGGCACTAGTATAATAGGAACAACACAAGGACTAAGAGATTCACGTATATAACCTTTGTCGAGCAGCTCCTGTACTTGACGCATAATCTCCTTCGTCTCCTCTGGATTGGTACGGTATGGTGCACGGTTGGGTAGCGATGCACCGGGAATTAAGTCAATTTGATGCTCAATCCCTCGAATAGGTGGTAATCCCGGTGGCATGTCTTGTGGAAAGACGTCAGCGAACTCCTGCAAAATGTTAGTAACAGCAGGAGGCAAAGAGGAAGGCACGTCCTCGAATGAAAATAATACCTCTTTGCACACAAAAGCATAGCAAACATATTTGCTAACATCTAGATCATCAATATCAGATTTGGTGGCAAATAAACATGCACTTTTCAATTTAATTTCAGAAGCAACACTAGATGGTTTATTATTAGGCTTCATTTGTTGCTCAAATTCTTTTGCCACAATCTGATTTTCACTCTTATTTTGCTCCTGATTTGCTTTATTAGCTCGATTAATATCATCTTTCAAAATGGAATCAGGAGTCATAGGAAGCAAAGTAATATTTTTGTCCTTATGAACGAGAGTATACTGATTGTTTCTACCATGGTGTACAGAATTTTTATCAAATTGCCATGTTCTACCAAGTAATAAGGAACATGCTTGCATAGGTACCACATCACAATCAACATAATCAGCATATGTAGAGATACTAAAATGCACACGAACAATACGTGTTACCTTAACCTTGCCGCTGTTGTTGAACCATTGGATGTAGTAAGGATGTGGATGTGGTCTTGTGATGAGGGATAGCTTCTCCACCATCTCCATGCTAGCCAAGTTGTTGCAGCTCCCTCCATCTATGATGACGCGAACAGAACGTTCCTTCACAACTCCCTTTGTATGGAACAAATTATGCCTCTGATTTTGCTCAGCTTGCGTGACCTGCACACTCAAAACACGTTGAGCAACCAAACATTCATACCTGTCAGCATCTTCAGGAGCCATGTATTGCGTCTCATGATCAGAATCATCTCCACCGTGTTCTTCATGTGTAAGAAGAGCCAAAGTCTCCTCATCATAGTCACTAGCGGACTCATACCCACCATCCTCAGTAGCAATCATCACACGCTGAGATGTGCATTCGCGCGCAAAATGTCCTCTTCCCTTACAACGACGACAAATAATATCACTTGTGTGCCCTGTAGACGCCATGGAAGAAGCAGAGCTCTGTGCAGGCCCGGCAGGTGTGCTCTTGGCAGATAGTGGTGGTTGTGCCTGCTTTCTTGTATCACGGTTGGAGGTGGCAGCCGACGGAGGTGCCGGTGTAGCAGAACGTGTGGAAGTAGATGATGCACGTGGTGTCCATGATGAAGGTCGACCTGCAGAAAAGTTAGTTCGCGCCAATGCCCGTCGATCCTGCACTTCACGTTCAGCTTTACAAGCAAGATGGAATAAACGAGTGATATTATTATAATCCTTATAGTCTAGAATGGTCTGAATCTCTCTATTTAATCCACCCAGAAAACGTGCAAGCATAGCTTCATTCTCCTCAACAATACCACATCGAATCAATCCAGTTTGTAATTCCTGGTAATATTCTTCTACATAATTTTTTCCTTGTCGTAAGCGCTGCAATTTTTGAAGTAATTCACGTTGATAATATTGCGGAACCCAACGAGTACGCATAGCAGTTTTCAAAGCAGCCCAAGTAGCTGGAATAGGATATAATCTACAATATTCAGACCACCAAACACATGCAAAGCTAGTGAAAGCACAAACAGCAGCAGGAACACGTCTCTCCTCAGGATATTGTAAACATGTAAATCGTTGTTCAGTTTCTAACTCCCAAGTAAGATATATATCAGGAACATATCTACCCTCAAATGGTGGGATATTCAATTTCAGTTTAGGGAGATGGTCATGATCTCGTACCTGAGGGGGAGCCCTAACATTACCATTATTTGCATGTGGACGACCTGGTGGTTGTGGTGCTGGTGGTTGCACGTAGTTCTGATGTTGATCAACCTCATCCTCGTAATCTCCCACATAATCATCCTCCTCTGCATCAGCAGCAGGAGCCACAGAAGTATCAACAGCAGCACCAACAGGTTGGCCAAGTGCAAGAGGAACACGGGTCGCTCGACGGAGGGTTGTTTCGCGATGTGGAGGTAGTCGTCGTTGTTGTTATTGTAGAGGTGCGTTAGGTGCAGCCGGTGGTGGTGGTGGTAGACGCGCGAGCAATTCATTAAACTTGTTATCGAGCTTTGTTTCGAACGCCTTCTCAATGCCATCTATCTTCTCCATGGCCTCTTCAAATCTATTTAGCACATCTTCCACCTGTCCACTCATCATTTGTTGAAACTTATCATGTAACGCTTTGTTTGTCATGTTCTCCCAGTCAGTCTCGTCGGCTTGTGATCCTGCCATGGTTAGCAGCAATAGAAACACACAAGAATATGATTCTAAAGACTACTAGGAAGTGGTGGTGGTGGTGTGGTGGACAGTCACAAATCCGCCAAGCAAATCTCAAATTCTTACCAGTTCTTACCAAGCAGCAGGCGGTGATCGGCAACCGTTGTAGTCAAAACTCTCAAAGCTTGGATAGAGCGATTACCAGGGAGAGTCAAACGCACGACGTAGATGTATGTGGAGCTAGGAAGGCTTATAATATGGTAGCAAAAAGGGTCAGCAATAATCAATTCACAGATGCAAAGTTGAATAAACGCTCAACGACGGTACTGTGCTGGTCCTAGGCTAGACCGTACTAGAGACGCGAGCCTAGAACACTAACAAAATCACGGCGCTGCACGTAAACAAGGGAGAAGCACACTCTGAATTTTTTTTCTTTTTTTTCACTTTTTTTTGCACTTTTTTTCCTCTTTTTTTTTGCTCCGCAACAATTTTTTTTCGAAAAAGTCTACAAATGTCCTAAAAACTGCCTAGCCAGAATTTTCCAGACTTAGTTTTTTTTGAAACTGGAACTATTTTTCTTCTGCGGGTAGCACGAAAGTTGGGGAGTCCTTCTCTGTCACGACTCGGAGTATCGCGTGATCTGGAAATCGAGAACAAAGCAACAATTACTGGACTCGGACTAGGACTCGTGGCGGAGATGAATCTGGTGGAAACTCGGACTGGTGGCGGATATTTGCAGGGCGATGGAACACAGACTGGTGGTGAATCTGTGATGGAGGTGGACTCAGATTAGCGTGATGGCGGTGGATATGTGGTATATGGTAGCGGTGATGACGATGGTGGTATATGGCAGCGGTGATGACGATGGTGGTATATGGCAGCGGTGATGATGATGATGCGGTGGTGATATATGGCAGCGGCGACGTGACAACCTATGAACAGAACTCGAAACTCCAAAGGACTAGACGCTAAGACCAGCAACTTGACACGACGATGCAACCGCAAATTCAACAAAGCAAATACAGAAAAGATTATGCAAAGGCTCAGATTGGTTCGGATAGGATGAACTAACCCTAATTTTGTTTTTGGTTTTTTTCGTGGACTATAGGTATGAAGAACAGACTCGATCTAAACTACGAAAATCTGTAAAATCTCACCGAACAACCTGGAAATCTGATACCAGTTGATAGAGGCCAAGGTGTCCCGTCTTTCGATGAGATGGTGGCTATTGTTTAGGATGAAGTCGACTTTGACGATCCGACTACGAACATGCGATGACGTCGCACCTTAGCAATCGCTAAACCAACTCCGAGAGGTTATTGACCACGCCGAAGCACGATCAACCTGACCACGAGGGTCTGTTTCCTGCAGGCAAACGAAGAACAAGCAAGAAACTAAAATTGCAATCTGAATATTGCGAATAAAAGAGGAAAGCTTTATTAATGAAGGTGGGGTTCTGTGACGCCTTGGTCTGGTCGTTGAACACAAACGAAGTACGCGAAGTTGCTGCTATGGCGAACTTTTGATCTAAACAAAACCCAAAGTCTAAACGACGCCCTAAGGGCTGTATATATGGAGGAAGAGGGAGGGGAATTTCGTGGCCCTTGAGGAAGGGGTCCGAAACCAACCCTAACTCTTGTTTCCCCACATATACGGACTCTAAAAACAGCCTATACTTAAGTATTTCGAAATTACATGGGCCTGGCCCAATAATAAGGTGACGCAGCACCTAGAATAGCCTCTGGACGAAATTTATGAAGTGGCATCTTGTATATTTAGTCCAAGGCTTCATTCACTCCTTATGGTGGCTTCAGAGTCCTGAAATCATCACTTGTAACTCCGTTCTTGTTCCCCTTGCGCATGCCATCAACTCCATGCTTGTACTTGCTCCAATGTTCATCCTTCTCCAAGCTAGGCCCTTCATTTGTAAGCAAAACAAATGTATCCAATTTAGGCAGCATCATATTCTCATGAACGTTAGAATCATTACCAAGAAACGAAAGTACCTGGTAATTTAATTGGCGTGCGCGAGCTCTAGTAATTGGTCCATCATATGTAACAGTAGGGGCTGTGGGTGTAACGATGGTATTGATGTCCTCATCATCCTCCCCTTCTTGAAATGCAGTCGTCCTCGACGAAAAATCATCTTCCTCACCCAAATAAGGCTTCAAATCTGCAATGTTAAAAGTGGGACTAACCCCAAAATCTGCAGGCAGCTCAAGTTTATATGCATTATCATTTATTTTCTCTAACACCTTAAATGGACCATCAGCACGTGGCATTAGCTTTGATTTGCGCAAATTAGGAAACCTATCCTTACGCAAATGTAACCAAACAAGATCACCAGGTGCAAAGACAACATGTTTTCTACCCTTATCTCCAGCAAGTTTATATTTAGCATTCATACGCTCAATGTTTTCCTTAGTTAACTCATGCATTTTTAAAATCAATTCAGCACGTTCTTTAGCATCAAAATTAACCTTCTCCGAAGATGGAAGAGGCAACAAATCAATAGGTGCACGAGGTAGGAAACCATACACAATTTCAAAAGGGCACATCTTAGTAGTAGAATGCAATGAACGATTATAAGCAAATTCAATATGAGGCAAGCATTCTTCCCACATTTTCTTATTATTCTTCAAAACAGCCCTAAGCATAGTAGACAATGTTCTATTGACTACTTCAGTTTGTCCATCAGTTTGGGGGTGACAAGTAGTACTAAAAAGCAGTTTAGTTCCCAACTTAGCCCATAAACATCTCCAAAAGTGGCTAAGATATATATCAGGAACATATCTACCCTCAAATGGTGGAATGCTTAAGTGCCCCTCTCGACTTATTAATCGCTTAGTTCTCTGTCTAGGAGTTGCAACTAGTTTCTGGTGTTTGTAGGTTATGTCTTGGGGGGCGTGCGTAGCGCTGACCCTAGGGGTGGGCTATGTTATGGTAGACACACGAGGCACGGTGTACCGGGACGCCCGTTTGGTGCCTCGGGAACCCTGCTCTCATCGTTTGGGGCCGTGAGCGACACCTCGGCCGGATCTCCTTGCAGATGGAACCCGAATAGGCGATAAGCCTGGACTAGAGACTTTTGTGGTTAGTCAGGTCATGGCCGACTCCCTCGCCAGGCTTCCGCTTGAAGGTTGCCGAGATACACGACGTGTACATGGTGGTAAGTGGCGAGAGCGTGTGTGAAGAAGTACACCCCTGCAGGGTTAACATCATCTATTCGAATAGCCGTGTCCGCGGAAAAGGACTTCTGGGTTGCCTGTATAGTTCATAGACAAGTGAAAGTGGATACTCTAAAACTCGCAAGATAAGCGTGAGTGCTATGGATGGCCTTCTCGTAGGGAGACGGGAGCGGATCCATAGTGGTGTATTGATATGGTAAATATGTGGACTCGTGTGCGTCACCTCAAAAGAGTTACTTGCAGTCATAGTTTAGGATAGCCACTGAGTCAGGCTGGCTTGCTGCAGTCAAACTCCACCACCCCCTTTGTTGATACTGATGCATATGTAGCTAGTTCTGATGTAAGTCTTGCTGGGTACATTTGTACTCATGTTTGCCTATTTTATGTTTTGCAGAGAGATGTCAGTCTTGCTAGTAGTTCCATGTGGACTTCGACGTTTAGCTTGATACCCCAGCTACGATCTTGTGCCCTCGGCAGGATCTGGTAGATAGTCAGGCTTCTCAGCCTTTTTCATTTGTAGATGTCCGTACTCAGACATGTTAAGCTTCCGCATGTGCTTTGACTTGTATGCTCTGAATGTTGGGTCATGAGACCCATGTTTGTAATATCTCGCTCCTCAGAGCCTAATGAATAAATACTTTGAGTCGTAGAGTTTTGTTGTCATGCCATGTTGTATTTACACATATCGAGCATATTGTGTGTATGATTGAAATGCTTGGTATGTGTGGGACCCGACAACCTAGTTGTTTATACTTGGTAGCCTCTCTTATGGGGAAATGTAGTCTTGTGCTTCCATGAGCCATAGTAGTCCGCTACAGCCCGGTTCACCGGAGTCCTGCTAGCCCAGCACTACTGCTCCGGAAACACTTGACTGGCCGACATGTGATTCACTTCGTTCCTGTGTCTGTCCCTTCGGGGAAATGTCACGCAGTGACATCTGGAGTCCTGCCTAGACTGCTACAGCCCGGTTCACCGGAGTCCTGTTAGCCCAGTGCTACAGCCCGGATTCGCACGCTGCTGACCGACATGGTCGATGTTAATTCATGTATGTCTGTCCCCGTAAGTTAGTGCCACTTTGGGTTCACGACTAGTCATGTCGGCCCGGGTTCTCTATCATATGGATGCTAGCAACACTATCATATACGTGAGCCAAAAGGCGCAAACGGTCCCGGCCATGGTAAGGCGACACCCGTGGGAATACCGTGCGTGAGGCCGCAAAGTGATATGAGGTGTTACCGGCTAGATCGATGTGACTTGGAATCGGGGTCCTAACAGCTTTGGTATCAGAGCCTGACTGCCTATAGGATTACCAAGCCAAACCGGTCGAAGTTGAGTCTAGAAATGCTTTACTTATATAAGGGAATTGATTGTGGAAGGGAACGTAAGGCTCTTTTTACTCCTTTACCTTTTGTACCTCTGATCTGAGTCATCCTCTTCTTTTCTACGGGGATTAAGAACTAGGCCTTCTCATCTTTTGTCGCTTCGAGGCCTTAGTTCAGTTTCTACTACTTTTAGTATGTTGTCAGTTGAATCAGACACTTGATATGATGATGTTAAGTGGATATGCCACTATTTTGCAGGATATCCCAAATCTTTTGAGCATTTACAGTCGTTATGCTGTCTGAGTAATCCCAGGTTTCTAAATAGTCTAATGCAATTGCAAGTCCCTTCTTTCCGTTCCCGATGTCTCTTTGGGCCAGTTTAACCACACTAATCGATGAGTTGAGGTACTCTGTTGCCTCGACATATATGTTGGAGCTATTATTATGACCCTAGGTGTCTTAGAGAACCACTCAATAATCTAGCAATGTTTTGTATTCCAGTGTGATGATTCTGGCCATCATTCTCGAAAGCATCCCGTGACGTTATTAGTTAGTAGGTATTCTATTCCTGGGTTCTTGAACCCGAGAATCACCCTACTTACTTCTTGTTGATAGTGTTTGCTAGTTCCTTTAGGAAATTAGTAACCTTGTGATAGTCTTCGAGGTCCGTGGTATATCCTTCTTCCAAATACCATGAACCATCCTTGGCAGGAGTTCCTTTGAACCAAAAGATCACAATAAGAGTGCTCTTGATGAGTTCTTCGTTCTACATTGTGAATCTGCCAGTCCTACCTTTCTGCATGGATTATGTGGAAGAAATATGTTGAAATCTCCGTCTATCATTTGATAGTAAAGAGCATGTGTCACATCCCTAGCTTTACCCTGGCCTTGGACTAGCTTAGTTGCTGCATCATGTGCAAATTCCATTGAAATTTGAATTGAGGAATTTTCAAAGCCTCAGAAAACCTCTAAAAATAACCAACATTTAGATCTCATCAAATGAATCCAAGAAAATGTTCTTGTTATCCTCTGGAAATATTGGCAAGAGGTAAAATCCAAACCAATATTTTTGGTGTCTCAGAAACATTTATTTTGGCCATTTGAATTAATCCAATAAATATTTGAATTGGATCTATATTTATTATATAATAAATATATGTTCAATAATTCTGAAAAATTGTTGCGTGGCTTTGGATAAGTCCATTTAGTTCACACAATTATTTTCATGAAGTTTAAAATTGATTTGGTGTTAAAACTAAATCAAAAACAAACTACAAAAATTAGAAAAGAGGAAACAAATAGAAACACACACACGCAGAGAGAGAGAGAGAGTGCTCACCTGACTCAGCCCACCAGGCCCAACACTGTGGGCCCAGCCCATAGGGGCACGCCCGTCTTCTTCCTTCAGCCAGTAGGCAGAGGAGAGGCGTGGCGCGCGTGCATGCGGCTTCGGCCACCTCCTGCTTCCACCTGGGAGCCCCGATCCTTCCCTCGTCGCCGCCCTGGACCCCTCTCTGCCTCTCCCCGTTACTCTATGCTCTCGCCCCCTCCTCTGTTTCTCGCACGCAGCCACCGAGCGGAGCTCGTCGCCGCCGCTCGCTGCTGCCGCAGCCACCGCCTCCCCCTCGCTTCTCCGACGTGGCCACGAGCCTCGCCTCGACCCCTTCTTCCTCCCCACCTAGCCGCGCCTCGCCGGAGGCCCTGCTTTGTCTCCGTCTTCATCATCTTCATCGCCGGCAGCCGGAGATCCCCCTCGCCGCCCCGACCGCTCCAGCTCCTCCCCGAGCTCGTCGACGACCCCATCCGATGCGCTGTGAGCCCCTGGTTCTTCCCCTTCTTTTCCCGCGGTCATTCCCGCACCCTAGCGCTTAGGCCGTGCTAGTCGAGCTCCGGCCGCCGCCCATCTAGTCGCCGCCGTGGCCTGAGCTCGAACGGGTCGCGCCTGTGCACCGCACCGAGCTCCTGGTGACCCCAGGAGGCTGCCCAGCGCTTCACTTTGCTCACCCGCGCTCCACAACGCCATTTCGCCGAGGTACGAACTCCGGCCGCCGCTGCCAAGCTCGCCGGCGTCGTTTCCGGCCTCCCCGCACCCAACCGCCTGCACCACTTGATGCGCGCGAGCCTGGGCGTCTCGTAGAGCCCCTCCGCCGCTCCTTTGGTCACCGGGAGAGCGAACCCGCACCCCTCCGCCGTCCCTGGCCTTGCCGGCGACGAGCCGTTGACCGGGTCCGCCGGGTTTGACCCCGCTTGACCGGGGTTTGACTTTCCCCCTGACTCACTGACGTGTGGGCCCCAGGCCACTAACTAAACTAGGTTAGTATTAGTTTAACACTAACTAAACTTAGTTTAACTAACTGCTGACATGCGGGACCCACTGGTCAAGGTTGACCTGGGTCAGCGCTGTTGACCTGCTGACGTCAGGGTGATGTCGTGTTGACGCAATAACTCTTTTTCTGGAATTATTCTTATTCAGGAAATTCCAGAAATTAATGCAAACTTCAAAAATTCATAGTAATTCAACCTTAACTCCAAATCAAATAAGTTATATATGAAAAATTATGAGAAAAATCCAATCTATCCATCTGCACTGGTTTCAGGCATGTTTAAACAAGTTAACTTGCTGTTTGGTGCAAAACATGATAACACACTATTTAAGATCACAAATGAGTTTGAACTTTGAATCTTTGGTTCAAAATAGCTCAAAACCTTCTGATTGTAGTTGCATTAGCCCAACACACCTATTTACCATGTCATGGTCATGCATCATATTGTGCATTGCATTTATTGTGTTTCTTTCTCTGTTGCCGGTATTTGTCCCCTCTCGATAGACATGGTTCCGACGACGTGTTCGATGACACCGATGAAGAACTATATTATCTTCAGAAGTGCCAGGCAAGCAAAACCCCCTTGTTCATTTCGATACAACCCCACTCTCTCGCTCCTGCTCTCTTTTACTGCATTAGGACAACATCGATTCAACTGTTACATGTTGCGGTAGTTGAACCCCTTATCCTCTGCATGACCTGTCATTGCCATAGTAAATAGATGAAACCCACTAGCATGAGTAGGAGTTGTTTGAGCCTTGATGTGCCTACTCATTCATGCTTGTTTGTCGTGCCTGCTACTGCTTAGAGTTGAGTCGGGTCTGATTCATCGGGAATGAATTGGAATGGTGATGAACATGTCCTACTATGTGTGAGCTAAGTGTGTGAACACGATTTGGTAAAGTTAGCGATGAGAGGCCATGTAGGAGTACATTGTGGGTTGTCTCATTGAAACCGTCCTTAGGAACTGAGTTCTGTGTTTGTGATCCATGAAACAGCTACTACCACACGTTGGGCCCTGAAATATGACCCCGCTCGACTTACTGACCCCTCTCGTCCTCTGTCCAGGAGTTGCAAGTAGTTTCTGGTGTTTGTAGTATGCTGGGGGCCGCACGCAGCGCTGACCGTAGGGGTGGGCTGTGTTGCGGTAGGCACGTGGCACGGTGTACCGGGCGCCCGTTTGGTGTCCCGGGAACCCTGCACACATCGTTTGGGGCTGTGAGCGAAACTCCGGCCGGATCTCCTCATGGGTGGAACCCGAATAGGCGATAAACCTGGATTAGAGACTTGTGTGGTTTGTTAGGTCGTGGTCTACACCCACGTCGGCTTTCGCTTGAAGTCTGCCGAGCACATGTCGTGTGCAGACGCTAAGTGGTGGAAACATGTGTGAAGAAGTACACCCCTGCAGGGTTATAAATGATCTATTCGAATAGCCGTGTCCGCGGTAATGGACTTCTGGGTTGCCTATAACAGTTCATAGACAAGTGAAAGTGGATACTCTAAAATACGCAAGATAAGCGTGAGTGCTATAGATGGCGTTCTCGTAGGTAGGCGGGAGCGGATCCATAGTGGTGTATTGATATGGTGAATATGTGGACTCGTGTGCGCCACCTCAAAAGAGTTACTTGCAGTCGTAGTTCAGGATAGCCACCGAGTCAAAGCTGGCTTGCTGCAGTCAAACTCCACCACCCCCTTTATTGATACTGATGCATATGTAGCTAGCTCTGATGTAAGTCTTGTTGGGTACATTTGTACTCACATTTGCCTATTTTATGTTTTGCAGAGAGACGTCAGTCTCGCTAGTAGTTCCGTGTGGGCTTCAACGTTTAGCATTGATACCTCAGCTACGATCTTGTGCCCTCGGCAGGATCTGGTAGATACTCAGGCTTCTCAGCCTTTTTCATTTGTAGATGTCTGTATTCAGACGTGTTAAGCTTCCGCATGTGCTTTGACTTGTATGCTCTGATTGTTGGGTCATGAGACCCATGTTTGTAATATCTCGCTCCTCGGAGCCTAATGAATAAATACTTGAGTCGTAGAGTTATGTTGTGATGCCATGTTGTATTTACACATATCGAGCATATTGTGTGTATGATTGAAATGCTTGGTATGTGTGGGATCCGACTATCTAGTTGTTTATCCTTGGCAGCCTATCATATGGGGAAATGTAGTCTAGTGCTTCTGAGCGATAGTAGTCCGCTACAGCCTAGTTCACCGGAGTCCTGCTAGCCCAGCACTACTGCTCGGAGCACTTGACTGGCCGGCATGTGTTTCACGTCGTTCCTGTGTCTGTCCCTTCGGGGAAATGTCACGCGGTGTTATCCGGAGTCCTGCCTAGCTTGCTACAGCCCGGGGTACCGGAGTCCTGTTAGCCCAGTGCTACAGCCCGGATTTATACGTTGTTGACCGACATGCTCGATGTGATTCATGTATGCCTGTCCTCATGGGTTAGTGCCGCCTCGGGTTCACGACTAGCCATGTCGGCCCGGGTTCTTTGTCATATGGATGCTAGCGACAGTATCATATACGTGAGCCAAAAGGCGCAAAAGGTCCAGGGCCAGGTAAGGTGGCACCCGTGGGAATACCGTGCGTGAGGCCGCAAAGTGATATGATGTGTTACATGCTAGATCGGTGTGACTTAGGATCAGGGTCCTGACAGCGTTGGTATGAGAGCCTGACTGCCTGTAGGATTACCAAGCCAAACTGTTCGAAGTTGTGTCTAGAAATGCTTTAGTTACATAAGGGAATTGATTGTGGGAAGGGAACGTAAGGCTCTTTTTACTCCTTATACCTCATGGCTTTCTGATCTGAGTCATCCTCTTCCTTTCTACGGGGATTAAGAACTAGGCCTTCTCATCTATCTATCAGGACGATGTGTTACTAACCCATAGACTTATAAGATTGTTGGTTCCAGGCCTCAATTCAGTTTCTACTACTTTTAGTATGTTGTCAGCTGAACCAGAACCTTGATATTGTGCTTCTGAGTGGTTACGCCACTATTTTGCAGGATGTCTCAAATATTTTTGAGCATTTACAGCCGTTATGCTGTCCGAGTCATCCCAGGTCTCTAAATAGTCTGATGCATTGTAAATCCCTTCTTCTCATTCACGTTGTTCCTTTGGGCCAGATTAAGCACACTAATCGGTCTGTTGAGGTACTCTATTACCTCGACATATATGTTGGAGCTATTATTATGACCCTAGATGTTTAGGGAGTCATCTAGTAATCTATCCATGTTTTGTGTCCCCAGTGTGATGAATCTGGCCACCATTCTCGAAAGCATCCCGTGATGCCACTTAGTAGTAGGCATTCTATTCCTGGGTTTTGAACCCGAGATTCACTCTACTTACCTTATGTCGATAGTGCTTGCTAGTTCCTTTAGGATATTAGTAACCTTTGCATTAGTCCCCGAGGTCCGTGGTAGTTCCTTCTTCCAAATACTACGAACCGCTTATGGTAGAAGTTCTTTGAACCAAAAGATCACAACCAGAGTGCTATTGATGAGTTCTCCATGCTATACTGTGACTCTGCCAGTTCTACCTTTCTGCATGGGTTATCCGGAAGAAATATGTTGAACTCGTTCGACATACTAACCTATGTATCCACAACTCAGAAAATCAGATGTTCTTTGAGTTGTCCCTCTTTAGTTGTGTTCTGACCCTCGTCTATCAATTGATAGTCAAGAGTATGTGTGCATTCGTTCATCGATACCTATTACTCTTGTGGTCCGTCGAGCCGTTCTATTTCAGAATGACTAGGAGAAACAAACTCTAGTACCTTATCCATTTCTAGGATTGGGTCAAAGCAGTTGTATTCCGCAGATCAAAATGCTAATCCAACTTTTGTTCTGTTCTACCTTGGAGTATTACCATCTTTATGTCAAGAATGTCATGGGAATTGCACACCATCTTATGAATTCTTGATAAAGTGATACTTCTCGCCATCATTATTCATTCCTCGGTTCCGTGTTGTTGTAACCGGAATACCAACAAATGAATTATGATGTGTGAAATCAATACTCCTAGCAACTCGTTGCTTTGTAGTAAATGGACAATATTCTCATTCTTAGCGTGTTGGTTATTAAATCATCATCCCAAGATTGACCGTGCTACCTAGTCCTTATTTCCGGTGCACTCTTCGATCAATGAGTTAGGATTATTCAATCCCTTTCTTATTTGATCATATCGTCTTGCTCTGAAAAGCAAGATTGTTCTCGAGCTTAGTAACATATCGGTGGTTCGTGATTTTCTGAAGATCTTCTCGGAAGTATTACCTGATTGTCACCTTACCGCTATGTTGAGTTCGTGATCAAGTTGGGTTTCCTGCAAACCACTCCTTCTCCAAGAATCCGTGTTGGATATCCCTGAGCTGGTTGGTTAAGCTAACAACAACTTGGAGAGTTGGAAGATAAAAGCTTGCCAGCTCGGTTCATTTCGAGGGATATTTTTTGTGTATGTTGAAGATAGATGATATCTTCATCGATTGATCGTTGTGATCAGTTGTTGGACCTATTGTCGTATCAAAACTTTGATTTGAGTATGGGCTATCATCAAATCAAATCAGAACCAACGGTGTTCATAATGTTGTCTTACTCATGGTTGATCCCTCGAGCATACACCATTATATCCTTTGTGTCGGGGCGGACGGGCGTCCCCCCGCGAGCACCTATGGGGCCGGAGCCCCTTTCGTTGTCCGGCGAGGGGGGCGGAGAGAGCGCGGAGAGCAGATCGAAGCGAGCACACGGGCGGTTTACCCAGGTTCGGGCCGCGATGGACGCGTAAAACCCTACTCCTGCTTAGTTGTATTGAACTGGGGAGCTCGGGAGCTTGGGGAGCTAGCTGCACCGAGCGTATGGCCGTCTGGGTGCCGATTCTCCGAACCCCGGAACCCCGTCTACGTTGCACACGGGCCTCCTTTTATAGCGCAAAGGGGTCACCGACAGGTGTCAACGTAGGAGAAAGGGGTAAAAGTGTAAAAGGGGTGGTAGCTGTAATAGTGCGGGAACGGTGGCGCTACAGTGCGGCACAGTGTTATCATACCTACTTCTGACGGTAGGGGACAAGGGCATTAAATGCCCGTCACGGTCGCCCGGACAGCACCGAGGCGGACCGTTAGGTGCGCCACCGTTCGCCACGATGGCGGCTGCATGCCACCGCATGCCCCAGGCTGCGCGGTGCCTCGCCACGTGCCCTCGGGGGAAGCCCCGGAGCGACGCGTGGCGGGCGAGCTGGAGCGCAGTCTTGAGGTGGCGATCTTGCCGCGGCAAGTGGCTTGCCGCGGGGGTCGTCTTCCTGTGCCTGATAGCGTGCCAGCTATCGGGCCTTGCCGGGGCGCTTGGCGCGCCACGGCGGGCTTCCCTTGTGGTGCCTGGGTTCGGCCTTCCCGACAAGCTCCTCTTGTCGGGGGCTCGATCTTCTGTCTCGTTATACTTTGTTCTTGGATGGCCTTACATGGGCTCAGTCGTCCCGGCAAGCTCCTCTTGCCGGGGTCTTGTCGTCTTGGCCCGGCAAGCTCCTCTTGCCGGGGGCCTTGTCTTCTTGGCCCGGCAAGCTCCTCTCGCCGGGGGCCTTGTCTTGAATGCTTGGTCTTCTCTTGGCGCTTCCGGGGCGGGCCTTGCCGCAGGGTGCTACGACTGCCCGTGCACAAGTCTGGGGTACTAAGGTACCCCTACTTTAGTACACCGACAGGAGCCCCCGGGCCTGGGCCACACATGGTGCCGAGCGTTGTTGGGCCAGGCCCTAACAGTGCACGGGCACGCATGGCCTTGGTCGCGCTGCTCCTTAACTCCGCATCCGCCGCGCCTTCCCCAGGCAGCGCGCGCTTACCGCGGCGTCGTGGGGGCGGGGCGTGCGGGGTGAGCGTGACGTGGGTGGCGTGCGCAGGGCTGAACCGCACAGGCGCGCGTCACGTCGCGCACGATTCCTCGATGGCGAGAACGGAGTGTCCGCCCCTTCCCCATATAAGGCGGAGGAAGCGGGAGCGGGGTCTTCGCGGGCTGGGGCTTCGGTTGCCGCTGCGCCCCTTGCCGCGGCGTCGACGGGGGCGGAGTCGTCTACTGCCCCCGCCAAGCGGCCTCGGGAGCCCACTCCCCTCCCTCCCCGCGTCAGGGCCGAGCCGGCTTTCGATTATTCCGCGCTCAGCTCCGACGACGAGGAGGACGGAGAGTAAGTTCCCCATGGAGCTCATATCTTTTTCCCTGATGGTTCGTCCTGTTCGACAGCTCGTTCGCCCTTCCCCTGACCCGGTCCCCTTTTCAGGACCCTGGCTCAGAGGAGAGCGAAGAGATCGAGGATCCCGTGGGTCATCCTTGATGACGAATCTCCCCCGGCAAGCGAGGTCGTGTCGGAGGCGCCCTTTCCGGACCCGGCAGGGGACCCTCAGGGCAGCTCGCAACGCAGCCCCCAGCGTGAGCACATGACTCGCTCTTGCTGTTTGGCGCGTACGCGAGCCCTCCCTCTTCTTGTTGTTGATGCGAAGTTGTTGCTTTTGGGCAGGAGCGGAGCAGCCCCGGCGGGCGCGTCCAGAGGGCGCCTCCGTCGTGCCGACCGAGTCCGCTACCCCGCCAAGGGAGAGATCCCCGGCAAGGGAGGACCTTCCGACGGGGGACGCGGCCGACGATCCCCTTGCCGCGGCGAGCGCAGCGCCCGCCTCGGATCCGACGAAGGCTGAGGTCGTCATCGAGGAGGGCGCGCGTGGCGATGCCGACGACGTTGCCAGTGCTCAGGAGGCGGACGGCGTTGATATCCCTGTGGGCGACGGGGAGGCCGAGGAGCAGCAGAGGCTTGCCGCCGCGGAGTTATCCGCGCGGGAAGGCGAACTGGTGCTGAAAACGGCCAGCCTCGCCGACCACGAGGAAGAGGCCGCCGCGCGCGAGCGGGCGCTCAGCGGAGACCTGAAGAAGGCGCGGGATGCTGCCGCAGCCGCTGAGATCACCAAGAAGGGGCTGGAGGCGAGGGTGGCGCAGCTCGATTCCGACCTCAAGGCGAAGGGCGAGGAGCTTGCCGCGGTCCGGCAGGAGCGCGAGAAGGGTGCGCTCACCCTTGGCGAGCTTCAGGGTCGCTTCGCCGAGAAGATCCGGGAGCTCGACGCCGCCAAGAACTCCAACTCCACTCTGGAACTGAAATTGGAGGCGCTCGGCAAGGCGCTGGACAGCGCTAAGGAGCAGGAGGCGGCTTTGCGGAAGGAGGTCGACGGCAACGAGGAGCTGCTGAGGCGCGCCGCCGTTTCCCAGAACACCTTCAGGGATACAGTGGAGCGGTGGACCGAGGGCCTCGCCGACATCGCCGCCGCCATCGATAAGGAGCTGACGCTGCTGGGGATCGAGGGCCACCAGTCCCTCACCGACGAGGACGTCGCGCCCAGCGCCAAGCTCACTTCCTTCTTCCAGGGGGTGGTGCAGGCGCTCCAGCACCTCCGAACGTCGCTCCCGAAGGAGCGGGCCGACGAGATGCGGAAGGCCATTTCTGGGGCCCTCGAGAGGGTGCTGGTGAAGATCGTTTTCCGCAATCCCGACATCAGGCTCACCAACGTCCTCAGGCCCTTGCCGGAGAACGCAGACCTGACGGGGATCCGGGCCCTCATCGCCCCTATCGTCGAGAAGGCGGCCGGGGTCAAGAGGATCGAGGGCGACCGCGTAGATTAGGCCGCCTGCCCCTTTCTTTTATCTCCCTTTCCCTGCCGCTGTTAAATATGCCACGGAAACGGCTGGTTAGGGCAGCAGTAAGGCATTTTGTAATATAACTTTTTATCTTAGGCTATGCATCGCACTGTTATCCCCTCTACTCGACCGGCGCCTTGTTTGTTTCCGCCCTACGCTTTCGGGGACTTGCCGGCGTAGGCCTCCGCCTTGCCACGGGTGCCGAGTGCGGGACGTCAGCGACCCGCTGGCGGGGCTGCCGCCGGCAAGAAACCTCGCCGCGGCTAGTTGCCGCTCACTCAGATTGTTGAGCAGGCTCGAGGCAAAGTAAACGGTGCGACTGCGGTCGCAGCACGCTTAGGGTGCCGGGCGAGCTCGAAACAAAGTGAGGACGCTACTCGGGGTGTAGCACACTCGAGTCGTTGAGCGGACTCGAAACGAAACGAGGGCGCAACCAGTCTCGTGCCGGTCCTTCCGCGCTCAGGCCTCTCAACCCAGGCTCGGTCGTTCGAGGGAGATAACTCTTAAAAATTAAAGGAGCAATTGCTCGAGCTCCGGCAACTTATCTTTTCTTATTGCTTGCCGCCCGGTGGGGTAAAACCTCCTTGGGCAGCATCCAGCCCGTCCTGGGGGTAGGTGAGGGGGCAGGGCCTCACGACCCTCCGGAGCTAGGCGTAGCTATGCTTGGGGATCCGCGCCCCTCTCTGCGCCAAGGATCACATGCAACTGCGGCAAGACTTGGGCAGAGGGGATGGTTGGCGGAAACAGGTTCCGGCTACCGCGCTGGAGAGACTCTTCCCACGGTCGGTGTCAACTCGTTCGGCACCCCGGCGGGCGTGGCGCGCCGGGGGAACGAGGTCACCTTTCTCGTGACTTCTGGCGCTAACTTCTGCGGCCGCGAGAGCGGCGCAGAGTTCGCTGGAGGCGGATCGTTCGCCCAGCGGCCAGAAGGCGGGCCTCCTCAAGGAGCAGCTGCTTCTTGCCCAGTCGCTGCGCGAGTGGATACTCGAGGAGGGCCGCGCACGAGCCCGTGGGAAGGAATGCCAAAGCTCGTCGGGAACCCCCGCTTCAACTGGACAGATCCTCGGATCCGCAGGAGCGGGCTGTCCCTCGGCGTTCAGACTGCTGATCTGCTCGCCGAAGCAAGGCTCACCGGGGACACCTGCTTCGACTGGACGGATCCTGGGATCCGCAGGAGCGGGCTGTCCCTCGGCGTCGCATCGTTCCCCTACCTGGCGCGCCAAAGATGTCGGGGCGGACGGGCGTCCCCCCGCGAGCACCTATGGGGCCGGAGCCCCTTTCGTTGTCCGGCGAGGGGGGCGGAGGGAGCGCGGAGAGCAGATCGAAGCGAGCACACGGGCGGTTTACCCAGGTTCGGGCCGCGATGGACGCGTAAAACCCTACTCCTGCTTAGTTGTATTGAACTGGGGAGCTCGGGAGCTTGGGGAGCTAGCTGCACCGAGCGTATGGCCGTCTGGGTGCCGATTCTCCGAACCCCGGAACCCCGTCTACGTTGCACACGGGCCTCCTTTTATAGCGCAAAGGGGTCACCGACAGGTGTCAACGTAGGAGAAAGGGGTAAAAGTGTAAAAGGGGTGGTAGCTGTAATAGTGCGGGAACGGTGGCGCTACAGTGCGGCACAGTGTTATCATACCTACTTCTGACGGTAGGGGACAAGGGCATTAAATGCCCGTCACGGTCGCCCGGACAGCACCGAGGCGGACCGTTAGGTGCGCCACCGTTCGCCACGATGGCGGCTGCATGCCACCGCATGCCCCAGGCTGCGCGGTGCCTCGCCACGTGCCCTCGGGGGAAGCCCCGGAGCGACGCGTGGCGGGCGAGCTGGAGCGCAGTCTTGAGGTGGCGATCTTGCCGCGGCAAGTGGCTTGCCGCGGGGGTCGTCTTCCTGTGCCTGATAGCGTGCCAGCTATCGGGCCTTGCCGGGGCGCTTGGCGCGCCACGGCGGGCTTCCCTTGTGGTGCCTGGGTTCGGCCTTCCCGACAAGCTCCTCTTGTCGGGGGCTCGATCTTCTGTCTCGTTATACTTTGTTCTTGGATGGCCTTACATGGGCTCAGTCGTCCCGGCAAGCTCCTCTTGCCGGGGTCTTGTCGTCTTGGCCCGGCAAGCTCCTCTTGCCGGGGGCCTTGTCTTCTTGGCCCGGCAAGCTCCTCTCACCGGGGGCCTTGTCTTGAATGCTTGGTCTTCTCTTGGCGCTTCCGGGGCGGGCCTTGCCGCAGGGTGCTACGACTGCCCGTGCACAAGTCTGGGGTACTAAGGTACCCCTACTTTAGTACACCGACACTTTGGGTCTGACCCATGCTATCACTTGTTCACATAATTATGGAATTCCATCTCCATGGAAACCTGGATGAATTGTTGTTGAGCCCACCAGCAACACTGCCACCTTCTCCATGATTCGTGTTGAACATCTAGGTAGTATTGGAAACTTTGTAAGCATTGCCTTCATGTTCCGCTCATGAGGTATATGTTTGAATGAAAGAAGTGACTTCCTTTGATTCACGTGCATTTGATGTAAGTTGCCGCTGTGAATTCGAGAAAGTTTGTTTTTGCTTCCCCTGGAATCATCCCAAGTCAGCCATGCACGTGCAAAGTATTCTGTGGTCTGTTAGACTGATCATCTTTGTTCCATATGAATTCCCTAGCACACCAAGCCACTGATTGATCTGTTCAAGGAAAAGAAGTTCCTTCTTAAGAGCAAGACTTATACAAGGACTTCGATATCCTCGATGATGGTTCCCCACCTGAACCCGGTAGTGTTTTATTATAAGACTACTACATGGTCATGCTTATCTTGGATAGCGTGTTCACAGGTTTGTAGCGAAACCAGCTCATGTTATGGAGCTTGCTATCGTAGTTCATTCCCCGAGAATCTCGCAACGTCATCTTGTCGAATTGTGTTGCAAACTCTCACTTTTCTTTCTAGACTTGATGAGTCTGGATTATCCTGACACCAGCCAGATCTGAATCTCAGGCAGATATGATGGTTGAAACGTTCCTCAAGAACTATAATATTGGTCTCCCTGTAACCCGGTAAAGTGGATGTTGTGGCCAACACACCCAACTGGAAGACTTATTATTGTAGTATCTTGATTGAGGAAGTTGGCCACCTCCCCATAAGGATCTCTTAGAATTTATTCCAATAGTTGTTCCTTATGGAATTTTTGTGTTCCCGAAGTCCGAGCTTTTACTTGATGTTCTAGATATCAAACCATATCTATGAATGGATTACGCTAGCACATCAAGGAGAACATTAGAAGCGGAGTGCTAAATGTATCTCGGTCGATCATCCAGATTCTGTTCTTTAGCTTCGCTAAGGGTAAGTCTGAGAAGGTGTGATCTTCCTTTGTATCCGCATCATCCATCACTAGTCATCATGGTAGTACGTCGTATTGCCAGGATCCTTGCCACGTATGTTGGTAGAACCTTGAAGAATATGGAAATGCTCAAGTTCTTGAGAGCACGCGCAAGCAAATCATTCCTTGCGTTGTCTTCAACAAGGTAGTTCAAATCATCCATTCTAGCCGAGTGTGTCGTTCTCCCGAACTCCGTTAAACGATCGTTCGTAAATTGCCTCAGGCTGGTGAGAAGAGTTCCAATGATCTATGGATCAAAAGTAATCCTTTTTGCCACTTAAGGGAATATTTCTATGAGTCACCTTCCTTACGGTGTCTCGTTGTGGTATCATGGCAACCCAACTCCTCGCTACGTTGACACTGTTCACCACCCTCCTAGGTGTGGGAATTCCGCTACTTATTTAAACCTTGTCATATGCTCATTTCCATCATTCTTGATGTGTGTATAGTGTCTCATCTCGACAGGTGTCGCTATGTCTCGTTCTGTGAGTTGATCGTTGGTTGCTCGATCTTTGAGAAGATAGACTCCTCTAGATTCTCCTTTTCTTCCCGTCGTCATCGCGTGGATGAAGATCCTGAAAGCAAAGACGTCAAGATCAATATGATGCAATGAAGCTACTTCTTCGAGAAGGGCAGTTGGATCATGAAGATTGTTTTAGCTTGTGTCCCTTTGTCTTCTTACCTCACGACTTGAATCTCGGGACGAGATTCTTGTTTAGTAGGGGTGAGTTGTCACATCCCTAGCTTTACCCTGGCCTTGGACTAGCTTGGTTGCTGCATCATGTGCAAATTCCATTGAAATTTGAATTGAGGAATTTTCAAAGCCTCAGAAAACCTCTAAAAATAACCAACATTTAAATCTCATCAAATGAATCCAAGAAAATGTTCTTGTTATCCTCTGGAAATATTGGCAAGAGGTAAAATCCAAACCAATATTTTAGGTGTCTCAGAAACATTTATTTTGGCCATTTGAATTAATCCAATAAATATTTGAATTGGATCTATATTTATTATATAATAAATATATGTTCAATAATTCTGAAAAGTAGTTGCGTGGCTTTGGATAAGTCCATTTAGTTCACACAATTATTTTCATGAAGTTTAAAATTGATTTGGTGTTAAAACTAAATAAAAAACAAACTGCAAAAATTAGAAAAGAGGAAACAAATAGAAACACACACACACGCAGAGAGAGAGAGAGTGCTCACCTGACTCAGCCCACCAGGCCCAACACTGTGGGCCCAGCCCACAGGGGCACGCCCGTCTTCTTCCTTCAGCCAGTAGGCAGAGGAGAGGCATGGCGCGCGTGCGTGCGGCTTCGGCGACCTCCTGCTTCCACCTGGGAGCCCCGATCCTTCCCTCGTTGCCGCCCTGGACCCCTCTCTGCCTCTCCTCGTTACTCTCTGCTCTCGCCCCTCCTCTGTTTCTCGCACGCAGCCATCGAGCGGAGCTCGTCGCCGCCGCTCGCTGCTGCCGCAGCCACTGCCTCCCCCTCGCTTCTCCGACGTGGCCACGAGCTTCGCCTCGACCCCCTCTTCCTCCCCACTGAGCCGCGCCTTGCCGGAGGCCCTGCTTCGTCTCCGTCTTCATCATCTTCGTCGCCGGCAGCCGGAGATCCCCCTCGCCGCCCCGACCGCTCCAGCTCCTCCCCGAGCTCGTCGACGACCCCATCCGATGCGCTGTGAGCCCCCGGTTCTTCCCCTTCTTTTCCCGCGGTCGTTCCCGCACCCTAGCGCTTAGGCCGTGCTAGCCGAGCTCCGGCCGCCGCCCGTCTTGTTGCCGCTGTGGCCTGAGCTCGAACGGGTCGCGCCCGTGCACCGCACCGAGCTCCTGGTGACCCTAGGAGGCTGCCCAGCGCTTCACTTTGCTCACCCGCGCTCCACAACGCCATTTCGCCGAGGTCCAAACTCCGGCCGCCGCTGCCAAGCTCGCCGGCGTCGTTTCCGGCCTCCCGCACCCAACTGCCTGCACCACTGGATGCGCGCGAGCCTGGGCGTCTCGTAGAGCCCCTCCGCCGCTCCTTTGGTCACCGGGAGAGCGAACCCGCACCCCTCCGCCGTCCCTGGCCTTGCCGGCGACGAGCCGTTGACTGGGTCCGGCGGGTTTGACCCCACTTGACCGGGGTTTGACTTTCCCCCCTGACTCACTGACGTGTGGGCCCCAGGCCACTAACTAAACTAGGTTAGTATTAGTTTAACACTAACTAAACTTAGTTAGTTTAACTAACTGCTGGCATGCGGGACCCACTGGTCAAGGTTGACCTGGGTGAGCGCCATTGACCTGCTAACATCAGGGTGATGTCGTGCTGACGCAATAACTCTTTTTCTGGAATTATTCTTATCCAGGAAATTCCAGAAATTAATGCAAACTTCAAAAATTCATAGTAATTCAACCGTAACTCCAAATCAAACAAGTTATATATGAAAAATTATCAGAAAAATCCAATTTATCCATCTGTACTAGTCTCATGCATGTTTAAAAAAGTTAACTTGCTGTTTGGTGCAAAACATGATAACACACTATTTAAGATCACAAATGAGTTTGAACTTTGAATCTTTGGTTCAAAATAGCTCAAAACCTTCTGATTGTAGTTGCATTAGCCCAACACACCCATTTTACCATGTCATGATCATGCATCATATTGTGCATTGCATTGATTGTGTTTCTTTCTCTGTTGCCGGTATTTGTCCCCTCTCGATAGACGTGGTTCCGATGACGTGTTCGATGACACCGATGAAGAACTATATTATCTTCAGAAGTGCCAGGCAAGCAAAACCCCCTTTTTCATTTCGATACAACCCCACTCTCTCGCTCCTGCTCTCTTTTACTGCATTAGGACAACATCGATTCAACTGTTACATGTTGCGGTAGTTGAACCCCTTATCCTCTGCATGACCTGTCATTGCCACAATATATAGATGAAACCCACTAGCATGAGTAGGAGTTGTTTGAGCCTTGATGTGCCTACTCATTCATGCTTGTTTGTCGTGCCTGCTACTGCTTAGAGTTGAGTCGGGTCTGATTCATCGGGAATGAATTGGAATGGTGATGAACATGTCCTACTGTGTGTGAGCTAAGTGTGTGAACACGATTTGGTAAAGGTAGCAGTGAGAGGCCATGTAGGAGTACATGGTGGGTTGTCTCATTGAAACCGTCCTTAGGAACTGAGTTCTGTGTTTGTTATCCATGAAACAGCTACTACCACACGTTGGGCCCTGAAATATGACCCCGCTCGACTTACTGACCCCTCTCGTCCTCTGTCCAGGAGTTGCAAGTAGTTTCTGGTGTTTGTAGTATACTGGGGGCCGCACGCAGCGCTGACCGTAGGGGTGGGCTGTTTTGCGGTAGGCACGTGGCACGGTGTACCGGGCGCCCGTTTGGTGTCCCGGGAACCCTGCACACATCGTTTGGGGCTGTGAGCGAAACTCCGGCCGGATATCCTCTTGGATGGAACCCGAATAGGTGATAAACCTGGATTAGAGACTTGTGTGGTTAGTTAGGTCGTGGTCTACACCCACGTCGGCTTTCGCTTGAAGTCTGCCGAGCACATGCCGTGTGCAGACGCTAAGTGGTGGAAACATGTGTGAAGAAGTACACCCCTGCAGGGTTATAAATGATCTATTCGAATAGCCGTGTCCACGGTAATGGACTTCTGGGTTGCCTATAACTGTTCATAGACAAGTGAAAGTGGATACTCTAAAATACGCAAGATAAGCGTGAGTGCTATGGATGGCGTTCTCGTAGGTAGGCGGGAGCGGATCCATAGTGGTGTATTGATATGGTGAATATGTGGACTCGTGTGCGCCACCTCAAAAGAGTTACTTGCAGTCGTAGTTCAGGATAGCCACCGAGTCAAAGCTGGCTTGCTGCAGTCAAACTCCACCACCCCCTTTATTGATACTGATGCATATGTAGCTAGCTCTGATGTAAGTCTTGTTGGGTACATTTGTACTCACGTTTGCCTATTTTATGTTTTGCAGAGAGACGTCAGTCTCGCTAGTAGTTCCGTGTGGGCTTCGACGTTTAGCATTGATACCTCAGCTACGATCTTGTGCCCTCGGCAGGATCTGGTAGATACTCAGGCTTCTCAGCCTTTTTCATTTGTAGATGTCTGTACTCACACGTGTTAAGCTTCCTCATGTGCTTTGATTTGTATGCTCTGATTGTTGGGTCATGAGACCCATGTTTGTAATATCTCGCTCCTCAGAGCTTAATGAATAAATACTTGAGTCGTAGAGTTATGTTGTGATGCCATGTTGTATTTACACATATCGAGGATATTGTGTGTATGATTGAAATGCTTGGTATGTGTGGGATCCGACTATCTAGTTGTTTATCCTTGGCAGCCTATCATATGGGGAAATGTAGTCTAGTGCTTCTGAGCGATAGTAGTCCGCTACAGCCCGGTTCACCGGAGTCCTGCTAGCCCAGCACTACTGCTCGGAGCACTTGACTGGCCGGCATGTGTTTCACGTCGTTCCTGTGTCTGTCCCTTCGGGGAAATGTCACGCGGTGTTATCCGGAGTCCTGCCTAGCCTGCTACAGCCCGGGGTGCCGGAGTCCTGTTAGCCCAGTGCTACAGCCCGGATTTATACGTTGTTGACCGACATGCTCGATGTTATTCATGTATGCATGTCCTCATGGGTTAGTGCCGCCTTGGGTTCACGACTAGCCATGTCGGCCCGGGTTATTTGTCATATGGATGCTAGCGACACTATCATATATGTGAGCCAAAAGGCGCAAACGGTCCCGGGCCAGGTAAGGTGGCACCCGTGGGAATACCGTGCGTGAGGCCGCAAAGTGATATGATGTGTTACATGCTAGATCGGTGTGACTTAGGATCGGGGTCCTGACAGCATGTCATGCATTCATGTTCATCGATGCCATTATTCTTGTGGTCCGTCAAGCCATTCTGTTCTGGAATGACTATGAGTAACAAACTCCAGTACCTCATCCATATCCAGGATTGGGTCAAAATAGTTGTGTATCGCAGATCAAAATGCCAATCCAGCTTTCGATTCTGTTCTACCCTGAAGTATTACCGTCTTATGTCAAGAATGTCATGGGAATTGCACACCATCTTATGAATTCTTGATACAGTGATACCTCTCACCATCATCATTCATTCCTCGGTCCTCGTGTTATTGTAACTGGAATGCCGACAAGTGAATTGTGATGTGTGAAATCAATACTCCTAGTAACCCTGTTGCTTGGTAGTTTATGGACATTAATATCATTCTTAGTGTGTTGGTTATCGAATCACTATTCAAGGATTGATCGTGCTACCTTGTCCTTATTTCTGGTGTACTCTTCGATCTTTGAGTTAGGATTGAATCCCTTGCTCTTCTGATCATGTCCTCTTGCCTTGAAAAGCAAGATTGTTCTCGAGCTTAGAGACATATCGGTGGTTCGTGATTTTCCGAATATCTTCACGGAAGTATCAACAGGTCGTCCCCTGACCGATATGTTGAGTTCGTGATCAAGTTGGTTTCCCAATAAACCACTGTTTCTCCAAGAATCTGTGTTGGATACCCCTGAGCTAGTTGGTTAAGCCAAACAACAACTTGGAGAGTTGGAAGATAAAAGCTTGCTTGACTTAGTTCATGTTAAGGGATATCTTTGTGTGTGTGTGTTGAAGAAAGATGATATCTCCATCGATTGGTCCTCGTGATCAGTTGTTGGATCTGTTGCCTTGTCAAAACTTTGACTTGAGTATGGGCTATCGCCAAGTCAAATCAGAACCAACGATGTTCGTAATGTTGTCTTACTCGTGGTTGATCCCTCGAGCATACACCATTACATCTTTTGGTCTGACCAATGCTATCACCGTGTTCACATGATGGTGGAAGTCCAGCGATATGGAAATTCCGATGAGTTGTTGTTGAACCCATCAGCAGCATTTTGGCTCCCCCATGATTCATGTTGAACATTACACTAGTGTTGGAAACCTTATAAGCATTGCCCTCATGTCCCGTTCATGAAGCATATGTCCGGTTGAAAGATGCGACTTCCTCTAATTCATGTGCATCTAATGCAAGTTGCCGCCGTGGATTCGAGAAAGCTTGCTTTTGCTTCCTCTGGAGTCATCCCAAGTTAATCATGCACGTGTGAAGTATTCTATGGTCTGATAGACTGATCATCTTAATTCCATATGCATCCCTAGCACACCAAGCCACTAATTGATTTGTTCAAGATAAAGGAGTCTGTCCTAAGGTGAATTCTTTGGACTTCCACGCGTGGAGACTTCGATGTCATTAATGATGGTTCCCCACATGAACTCGATAGTGTTTTATTATAAGACTACTATGTGGCCATTCTTGTCTTGGACAACATGCTCACATGTATGTAGAGCTTGCTATCGTAGTTCATTTCCAGAGAATCTCGCAACATCATCTCGTCGATTTGTGTTGCAAACTTTCTTTTCCAGACATCTTGAGTCTGAAGTATCATGTTACTAACCAGATCTGAATCTCAGGCAGATATGATGGTTGGAACATTCCCAACAATTGCATTTTGTTCCCAGCTCGCACCGCCATTGTGCCAATTTCTCATGGGCTGCCCTTCTCAGCAGTTGATGTCCAAGATCATATTCAAAAGTGGACTTACCATGGGTCCCATCCATTTCCGATGATTAGCAAAAAATCATCCATTGCGTTGTCTTCAACAAGGTAGTCCACATCATCCACCTAGTTTAAGTATGCCACTCTTTCGAACTCCATCAAATGATCGATTGTGATTTGCCTTAGGCTGGTATTGAGAGTTTCAATGATCTTTGTATCAAAAGTAATTCTTTTTGCCACTTAAGGTAATAATTCTACGAGTCACTTTCCCTGAGGTGCCCCGTTATGGAACCATGGTAATTTTTCCTCGCTACTTGGAAACCCTCGTCAAATTGTTTCCTCCATCCCTCCTGATGCATGTTTTGCCTCTCAGCTCCAGAGATGTTTCTATGTCTCATTCCGTGAGTTGATCTTGTGATCTTTAAGATGATCCTAAGTTGCTCGAACCTCAAGAAGATCGATTCTTCTAAAATTCTCCCTTTCTTCTCGTTGTCATGTTGGATGTAGTTCTCAAAGCAAGACGTCGAGATCAAGGTGATGCAGTGAATCAACATCCTCGAGAAAGACATCTGGATCGTGAAGATTGTGTTAGCTTGTGTCCCTCTGTCTTCTTACCTCACGACTTGAATCTCGGGACGAGATACTTGTTTAGTGGGGGTGAGTTGTCATAGCCCTAGCATTGTTTGCAATTAGTGGCACAAGCATCCATGCATCATGTTCAAACTTCTTTAATTTGAAATGGGGACTGATAAACCCTAGCAGCAAATGAAACTCCACCAGGTTCAAACTTGAATCTTTTGAATGAACCCAAAATGCTCTTTAGAAATGTTCACCATTTCTGAATTGGTCTAGCACCTCTGACAAAAATGGTGCACATTTTTCTAGATCAATTTGGATTTTTGAATGAACTCATACACTATTTGCAATTGGGCATTTTAAATGCTATATATTATTTTAAGTGCTCAATTAATTCTGAACTTAAGTGAGGGCTGTTAGCAATAATCCAAACAGGGCCCACAATTATTTTCAGGATTTTTGGAAACGTTCTAGTATTTTTAATAAAGCCCAGAAGTTACAGAAAAATAGAAAAACAAAAAAACAGAAAGCTAAGAGAGAGAAAACCCACCTGGGTTTACCTCCTGTGCAGTCCACCTGGCTAGTCCACTTGGTGGCCCAGCCCACCGCAGCCGCCACCGTCTTCAACCTCCTGCCAGCAGGCAGCAGGGCGTGTGCTTGACGCGCGCGCACGCGAGCGCCACCTCCTGCTTCCCGCCGCTGCGCTGGTGCGCCTGGAGACGCCACGACACCCCAGGACCCTCTACACCTCTCCCCTCTCTCGCTCGACCTCCTCCACCTCCTCTACATCTTCCCACGGTGCCACCGAACGCTGCCGTCACCGCCGCTTGCTGCTGCCGCAACCACCGCCTCCCCATCGCCCCCTCGACATGCCTGCGAGCTCTGTCTCGACGTCCCCGACCTCCTCGACGAGCCACAAGGCCCTGGACGCGCCGCAACGCCACCACCACCACCGTTTCCCTCGTTGGCCACCAAAGATCGTCGTCGTCGATTCATCGCCTCCCGAGAGTCCCCGAGCCCGCTAACCATCCCTACGGAAACGCTGTGAGCTCACGGACCGAACCCCTCTCTCCCCGCGCTCTTTTGCTCTCTCTAGACCGTGCTACCACTGGAGCCGAGCGCTCCTCGCCGTCGTCCTTGTCACCACTGTGGCAATGGTCATGCAAGCTTGCACCCGAGCACGCCACCGCACTCGCCGCATCCCCAGCAGCCCGTAGCACCGCTCCACGCCCTTGTCGTGCCTCCTAGCGTCGAGTCCGAGCTCGTCCGAGGTCCGGAAGCCGCCAAACTCGTCGTTGGCGTCGTTTCTGGCGACCCCGAGCTCAAGCACCACCACCACCCGATGCGGCTCGCTCCCAGCTACGCGTAGATTCCCTCCTCCGCCCTTTTGGTCGTCGAAATGCGAAACCCGAGCCGCTCCAGTGTACCTCCGCCGCGTTTTGGTCGCCGCCGGCGTAACTCCGTTGAAGTCGATGTGGCGCTGTCATTAGTCACTAATGACCCAGCTAATTAACCCCCTCTCTCACTGACATATGGGCCCATGCCCTAATTAACCCCGGATTTATTCCCTGTTTAGTTTAGGTTAATACAGCCGGCCCCACGTGTCAGTTTGACCCTGCCACGTCAACGTTGACCTGGACCCACTGGTCAGCCTCTCTTTCTGCCCTGTTACACTGATGTGTGGACCCCACACGTCAGGTTTGACCCGGACCAGCCCGTGTTGACCTGCTGACATCATAGTGATGCAATGCTGACGCAGTAAAGCATTTTCTGGATTTAAGTTTATTCAGGAAATTCCAGAAAATAGTGCTAACTTCTAAAAATCATAGAAATTCAACCGTAGCTTAGAATGAAATAAGTTATGTATGAAACATTATCAGAAAAAATCCAATCTATCCATCTGTATTGGTTTCATGCATGTTTAAACAAGTTAACTTGCTATTTAGTGCAAAACATGATAAAGCACTATTTAAGATCACAAATGAGTTTGAACTTTGAATGTTTGGTTCAAAATAGCTCAAACACATCTGGTTGTAGTTGCATTAGCCAAACACACTCATTTTACAATGTCATGATCATGCATCGTATTGTGCATTGCACTGATTGTGTTTCTTTCTCTATTGTCGGTATTTGTCCCCTCTCGATAGACATGGTTTCGACGAAGAGATCGATGACACCGATGAAGAACTATACTATCTTCAGAAGTGCCAGGCAAGCAAAACTCCCCTTGTTCATTCCAATACAATCCCACTCTCTCGCTCCTGCTCTCTTTTACTGCATTAGGACAACAATGATTCAACTATTACATGATGCGGTAGTTGAACCCCTTTCCGCTGCATGACCTGTCATGGCCACAGTAAATAGATGAAACCCACTAGGATGAGTAGGTGTTGTTTGAGCCCTGATGTGCCTACTCATTCATGCTTGTTGTCATGCCTGATACTGCTTAGAGTTGAGTCAGGTCTGATTCATCAGGGATCAAATGGAATATGGTGAACATGTCCTACTGTTGAGAGCTAAGTGTGTGAACACAATTTGGTAAAGGTAGCGGTGAGAGGCCATGTAGGAGTACATGGTGGGTTGTCTCGTTGCAGTCGTCCTCAGGAACTGAGTTCTGTGTTTGTGATCCATGAACAGCTACTACCACGCATTGGAATGCTTAAGTGCCCCTCTTGACTTATTAATCGCTTAGTTCTCTGTCTAGGAGTTGCAACTAGTTTCTGGTGTTTGTAGGTTATGTCTTCGGGGCCGTGCTAGCGTTGACCCTAGGGGTGGGCTATGTTGTGGTAGAGACACGAGGCACGGTGTACCGGGACGACCGTTTGGTGCCTCGGGAACCCTGCTCTCATCGTTTGGGGCCGTGAGCGACACCCCGGCTGGATCTCCTTGTAGATGGAACCCGAATAGGCGATAAACTTAGACTAGAGACTTTTGTGGTTAGTCAGGTCGTGGCTGACTCCCTCGCCAGGCTTCCACTTGAAGGTTGCCGAGATACACGACGTGTACATGGTTGTAAGTGGTGAGAGCGTGTGTGAAGAAGTACACCCCTGCAGGGTTAACATCATCTATTCGAATAGCTGTGTCCGCGGAAAAGGACTTTTGGGTTGCCTGTACAGTTCATAGACAAGTGAAAGTGGATACTCTAAAACTCGCAAGATAAGCGTGAGTGCTATGGATGGCCTTCTCGTAGGGAGACGGGAGCGGACCCATAGTGGTGTATTGATATGGTGAATATGTGGACTCGTGTGCGCCACCTCAAAAGAGTTACTTGCAGTCATAGTTTAGGATAGCCACTAAGTCAAGCTGGCTTGCAACAGTCAAACTCCACCACCCCCTTTGTTGATATTGATGCATATGTAGCTAGTTCTAATGTAAGTCTTGCTGGGTACATTTGTACTCACGTTTGCCTATTTTATGTTTTGCAGAGAGATGTCAGTCTCGCTAGTAGTTCCATGTGGACTTCGACGTTTAGCTTGATACCTCAGCTACGATCTTGTGCCCTCGGCAGGATCTAGTAGATAGTCAGGCTTCTCAGCCTTTTTCATTTGTAGATGTCTGTACTCAGACATGTTAAGCATCCGCATGTGCTTTGACTTGTATGCTCTTAATTTTGGGTCATGAGACCCATGTTTTTAATATCTCGCTCCTCGGAGCCTAATGAATAAATTCTTTGAGTCGTAGAGTTTTGTTGTGATGCCATGTTGTATTTACACATATAGAGCTTATTGTGTGTATGATTGAAATACTTGGTATGTGTGGGATCCGACAACCTAGTTGTTTATCCTTTGTAGCCTCTCTTATGGGGGAAATGTAGTCTTGTGCTTCCATGAGCCATAGTAGTCCTGTACAGCCCGGTTCACCGGAGTCCTGCTAGCCCAGCACTACTGCTCCGGAACACTTGACTGGCCGGCATGTGATTCACTTCGTTTCTGTGTCTGTCCCTTTGAGGAAATGTCACGCGGTGACATCCGCAATTCTGCCTAGCCTGCTACAGCCCGGTTCACCGGAGTCCTGTTAGGCCAGGGCTACAACCCGGATTCGCACGCTGCTGACCGACATGCTCGATGTTGATTCATGTATGCATGTCCCCGTAAGTTAGTTCCACTTTGGGTTCACGACTAGTCATGTCGGCCCGGGTTCTCTGTCATATGGATGCTAGCGACACTATCATATATGTGAGCCAAAAGGCGCAAACGGTCCCGGGCCATGGTAAGGCGACACCCGTAGGAATACCGTGCGTGAGGCCGCAAAGTGATATGAGGTGTTACCGGCTAGATCGATGTGACTTGGAATCGGGGTCCTGACATCCGGGCACCGCAACCGCATCATGGTGGACATCGGCGGCTCATCCCCAGATGGGTCCATCATCAATCTGACGTCCACCGGCACCGTTCGGGTTCCGTTGTCCGACGAGGAAGAGTAATGCATGGGAGACGATGGGGCCAAGTCCTGCGAGCTAGATCATGTCCCATGCCCTACCCTACCTTGCTGGCGACCAGCCCAACACTCTGAGGAGCGCAGCCGGCCTCCGGACATGGCCAGGGCGGAGCCGGGCGAGCAGGGAGCTAGACCGGACGAGCTCCAATTAAAGATCGCTACATTGCATGTAATAATATGGATTTGAGGTTTCTAATTTGAGGTATCCGGATGTGTAATGCATTTTTTGAGGGGTGACCGGACACTGTGCACAGACATGCTCGGCTGTAGATGCTCTCAGGCATCGTAAACAAATAAACCCATAGGTGCATGTTTTGATGCATGCGCGGGGTACGTGGTGGAGCGCACCTTTGTAGGAATAGTCAACTCGTGTGATAATTTGATCCGTAGGAGCTGATGGTCGAGGACCACAGGTGAACAACCTGGAGGCGATGGCTCGCCAGTCGCCACTGATCGAGGTGCCACGTTTAAAATATCATTTTTTAACAGGGTAAGAGTTCCGATTTTCAATGGCGTGTTCTACTATTTTTTAGAATGATTGTTATGGAGCGAAAATGGAATTCCTCACTACTACCTCCGTCTTGGTTTACTAGCCACCATCGTATTTTGGGTCAAAGTTTGTCCACATATTTTACTTGTAAAATGTGAATGCAAAATGAGATTTTCTTATACCCAAACAAAAAAGGACCAGAGGGAGTGATTGCTCTCACACGGACGCGACCTCTCACTGGCGCACGCATTGAGGCGGCGCACCGGCCAAGAGGGCCGCACTCGCTGCACGCCAGGCTGAACACGCCTCCTCACCGCATTCAACCGGCTTCAGACTGCCCCGCCTACCTCCATTGAATCCGTGCGTGTGCCGGCAACACGTCCTCTCTTGAGCTAGACGGCATTTTAGAACACAACGCCAGTTGGCTCCTCTCGTCCGCACGCTATTTAAACGAGGCTAGATGCATGTCAAGAACCGCACCACACCGACGCTCCCCATATCCTCCTTGCACCATTTTCTCCACACTCTCTATAGCATCCGGTGAGCAGGAAGACAAGTTCTCCGACATAATAGCTGGCTGGGTGCCCCGGCAAGCCGGGCAACTCGCTACCCCACCATCCTCCCTGCACCAGGCGGTTAGTACCATGGGCGAGGTTGCAGGTGGGCAAGCGAAGGAGCAAGCCGCCGCTCCAAGCAGGCCCCTGGTGAAGGAAATATGCCCTAGAGGCAATAATAAAGTTGTTATTTATATTTACTGATATCATGATAAATGTTTATTATTCATGCTAGAATTGTATTAACCGGAAACTTAGTACATGTGTGAACACATAGACAAAACAGAGTGTCCCTAGTATGCCTCTACTTGACTAGCTCGTTAATCAAAGATGGTTATGTTTCCTGACCATAGACATGTGTTGTCATTTGATGAATGGGATCACATCATTAGAGAATGGTGTGGACAAGACCCATCCATTAGCTTGGCATAATAATTGTTTAGTTTTATTGCTATTGCTTTCATCATGACTTATACATGTTCCTCTGACTATGAGATTATGCGACTCCCGAATACCGGAGGAACACCTTGTGTGCTATCAAACGTCACAACATAACTGGGTGATTATAAAGATGCTCTACAGATGTCTCCGAAGGTGTTTGTTGGGTTGGCATAGATCGAGATTAGGATTTGTCACTCCGTGTATCGGAGAGGTATGTTTGAGCCCTCTCGGTAATGCACATCACTATAAGCCTTGCAAGCAATGTGACTAATGAGTTAGTCACGGGATGATGCATTACGAAATGAGTAAAGATACTTGCCGATAACGAGATTGAACTAGGTATGATGATACTGACGATCGAATCTTGGGCAAGTAACATACCGATGACAAAGGGAACAACGTATGTTGTTATGCGGTTTGACCGATAAAGATCTTCGTACAATATGTAGGAGCCAATATGAGCATCCAGGTTCCGCTATTGGTTATTGACCGGAGATGTGTCTCGGTCATGTCTACATAGTTCTCGAACCCGTAGGGTCCGCACGCTTAACGTTCGATGACAATTTGTATTATGAGTTATGTGATTTGATGACCGAAGTTTGTTCAGAGTCCCGGATGACATCACGGGCATGACAAGGAGTCTTGAAATGGTCGAGAGGTAAAGATTGATATATTGGAAGGTAGTATTCGGACACCGGGAGGGTTCCGGGGTGTATCGGGTACATACCGGAGTACCGTAGGGGTTACCGGAACCCCTCGGGGAAAGATATGGGTCTTATGAGCCATAGGAGGGAGGCTAACCAGCCCACAAGGGGTTGGTGCGCCCCCCACAAGGGAGGAGGCCAAATTGGACTTGGGAAGGGGGCGCCACCCCCTTTCCTTCTCCTACTCCCTCTCCTTCCCCTTTTCCCCCTCCGGTAGAAGGAAAAAAGGGTGGGGCTGAATCCTACTAAGGCTGGAGTCCTAGTAGGACTCCCCTCTCCCTGGCGCGCCCCTTGTTGGCCGGCCTCCTCCTCCCCTCCTTTATATACGGGGGCAGGGGGCACCCCAAAGACAACAGACAATTGTCTTAGCCGTGTGCGGTGCCCCCCCTCCAAGTTACACACCTCGGTCATATCATCGTAGTGCTTAGGCGAAGCCCTGAGCTGGTAACTTCATCATCACCGTCACCATGCTGTCGTGCTGACAGAACTCTCCCTTGTCCTCAACTAGATCAAGAGATCAAGGGACGTCATCGAGCTGAACGTCTGCTGAACGCGGAGGTGCCGTACGTTGGGTACTTGGATCGGTTGGATCGAGAAGACGTTCGACTACAACAACCGCGTTACTAAACGCTTCCGCTTTTGGTCTACGAGGGTACATGGACACACTCTCCCCGCTTGTTGCTATGCTTCTCCTAGATAGATCTTGTGTGATCTTAGGTAACTTTTTTGAAATAATACGTTCCCTAACAGTGGCATCAGAGCCAGGTCTATGCGTAGATGTTATATGCACGAGTAGAACACAAATAGTTGTGGGAGATAATAGTCATACTGCTTACCAACAACGTCTTACTTTGATTCGGAGGTATTGTTGGATGAAGCGGTCCGGACTGACATTACATGACCACGTTCATGAGATTGGTTCTATCGACGTGCTTCGCACATAGGTGGCTAGCGGGTGTCAGTTTCTCCAACTTTAGTTGAATCGAGTTTGACTACGCCTAGTCCTTGTTGAAGGTTAAAACAGCACACTTGACGAAAAATCGTTGTGGTTTTGATGCGTAGGAAGAACGGTTCTTGCTAGAAGCCCGTAGCAGCCACGTAAAACTTGCAACAACAAAGTAGAGGACGTCTAACTTGTTTTGCAGGGCATGTTGTGATGTGATATGGTCAAGACGTGATGACATATAAATTGTTGTATGAGATGATCATGTTTTGTTAAAGTTATCGGCAACTGGCAGGAGCCTTATGGTTGTCTCTTTGTTGCATAAGATGCAAGCACCATATAATTGCTTTACTTTATCGCTATGCGATAGCAATAGTTGCAAAAGCAATAGTTGGCAAGACGGCCATGTGACGACACATTGATAAAGATCAAGATGATGGAGATCATGGTGTCATGCTGGTGACGATGGAGATCATGATGGTACTTTGGAGATGGAGATGAAAGGCACAAGATGATGATGGCCATATCATGTCACATATTTTGATTGCATGTGATGTTTGTCTTTTATGCATCTTATTTTGCTTAGTACGATGGTAGCATTATAAGATGATCCCTTACTAAAATTTCAAGGTATAAGTGTTCTCCCTGAGTATGCACTATCGCAATAGTTCTTCATGCTGAGACACCACGTGATGATTGGGTGTGATAAGCTCTACGTTCACATACAACGGGTGCAAGCCAGTTTTGCACATGCAGAATACTCGGGTTAAACTTGACGAGCCTAGCATATGCAGATATGGCCTCGGAACACTGAGACCGAAAGTTCGAACGTGAGTCATATAATAGATATGATAAACATAGTGATGTTCACCATTGAAAACTACTCCATCTCACGTGATGATCAGACATGGTTTAGTTGATATGGATTACGTGAACATTTAGATGACTCTAGGGATGTCTATCTAAGTGGGAGTTCTTAAGTGGGTATCGTTATTTTCTGACCTTCACATATGATTTGAGCTGATATGGGTATATCTACTTGATGAAGCATCAGTCTGAAACATTTGAAAAGTTCAAAGAATTTCAGAACGAAGTGGAAAATCATCATAACAAGAAAATAAAGTTTCTAGATCTGATCGCAGAGGCGAATATTTGAGTTACGAGTTTGGCCTTCATTTAAAACAATGTGGAATAGTTTCACAACTCATGCCACCTGGAACACCACAGTGTAATGGTGTGTCCGAACATCGTGACCGTACTTTATTAGATATGGTGCGATCTATGATGTCTCTTACCGATTTACCACTATCATTTTTGGGTTATGCATTAGAGACAGCTGCATTCACGTTAAATAAGGCACCATCTAATCCGTTGAGACAACACCGTATGAACTGTGGTTTGGCAAGAAACCTAAGTTGTTGTTTCTTAAAGTTTGGGACTGTGATGCTTATGTGAAAAAGCTTCAAGCTGATAAGCTCGAACCCAAATCGAAGAAATGTGTCTTCATGGGATACCCAAAGTAGACTGTCGGGTACACCTTATATCACAGATTCGAAGGCAAGATATTCGTTGCTAAGAATGGATCCTTTCTAGAGGAGTTTCTCTCGAAAGAAGTGAGTGGGAGGAATGTAGAACTTGATGAGGTAATTGTACCTTCTCCCGAATTGGAAAGTAGTTCATCACAGAAATCAGTTCCAATGATTCCTACACCAATTAGTGAGGAAGCTAATGATGATGATCATGAAACTTTAGATCAAGTTACTAACGAACCTCGTAGGTTAACCAGAGTACGGTCCGCGCCAGAGTGGTACGGTAATCATGTTCTAGAAATCATGTTACTAGACCATGACGAACCTACGAACTATGAGGAAGCGATGATGAGCCCAAATTCCGCGAAATGGTTTGAGGCCACGAAATCTGAGATGGGATCCATGTATGAAGAACAAAGTGTGGACTTTGGTTGGCTTGCCCAATGATCGGCAAGCCATTGAGAATAAATGGATCTTCAAGAGGAAGATGAACGCTGATAGTAGTGTTACTATCTACAAAGCTCGAATAGTCACAAAAAGGTTTTCGACAAGTTCAAGGTGTTGACTACGATATGATTTTCTCACTCGTAGCGATGCTTAAGTCTGTCTGAATCATGTTAGCAATTGCCACATTTTATGAAATCTGGCAAATGGATGTCAAAACTACATTCCTTAATGGATTTCTTAAAGAAGAATTGTATATGATGCAACAAGACGGTTTTGTCAATCCTAAAGGTGCTAACAAAATGTGCAAGCTCCAGCGATCCATCTATGGACTGGTGCAAGCATCTCGGAGTTGGAATATACACTTTGATAGTGTGATCAAAGTATATGGTTTTATACATACTTTTGGAGAAGCTTGTATTTACAAGAAAGTGAGTGGGAGCTCTGTAGAATTTTTGATATTATATGTGGATGACATATTGTTGATCAAAAATGATACTGAATTTCTGAATAGCATAAAAGGATACTTGAATAAGAATTTTTCAATGAAAGACCTCAGTGAAGCTACTTACATATTGGGCATCAAGATCTATAAAGATAGATTAAGACACTTGATAAGACTTTCAATGAGTACATACCTTGATAAGATTTTGAAGGAGTTCGAAATGGATCAGTCAAAGAAGGAGTTTTTGCCTGAGTTGTAAGGTGTAAAGTTGAGTAAGACTCAAAACACGACCACGGCAGAAAATAGAAAGAGAATGAAAGTCATTCCCTATGCCTCAGCCATAGGTTCTATAAAGCATGATATGTTGTGTACCAAACCTATTGTGTACCTTGCCATGAGTTTGGCAAGGGGGTACGATATTGATCCAGGAGTGGATCACTTGGCAGCGGTCAAAATTATCCTTAGAAGACTAAGGAGATATTTCTCGGTTATGGAGGTGATAAAGAGTTCGTCGTAAAGAGTTACGTTGATGCAAGCTTTTACACCGATCTAGATGACTCTGAGTCTCAATATGGATACATATTAAGTGGGAGCAATTAGCTAGAGTAGCTCCATGTAGAGCATTGTAGACACAGAAAATTTGCAAAATACATACGGCTCTGAATGTGACAGACCCATTGACTAAGCTTCTCTCACAAGAAAAACATGATCACACCTTAGTACTCTTTGGGTGTTAATCACATATCGATGTGAACTAGATTATTGTCTCTAGTAAAACCCTTTGGGTATTAATCACATGGTGATGTGAACTAATCACATGGTGATGTGAACTATTGGTGTTAAATCACATGGCGATGTGAACTAGATTACTGACTCTAGTGCAAGTGGGAGACTGAAGGAAATATGCCCTAGAGGCAATAATAAAGTTGTTATTTATATTTCCTTATATCATGGTAAATGTTTATTATTCATGCTAGAATTGTATTAACCGGAAACTTAGTACATGTGTGAATACATAGAAAAACAGAGTGTCCCTAGTATGCCTCTACTTGACTAGCTCGTTAATCAAAGATGTTTATGTTTCCTGACCATAGACATGTGTTGTCATTTGATGAACGCTTAGTGCATGTGTGAATACATAGACAAAACAGAGTGTCCCTAGTATGCCTCTACTTGACTAGCTCGTTAAACAAACATGGTTATGTTTCCTGACCATAGACATGTGTTGTCATTTGATGAACAGGATCACATCATTACATAATGTTGTGATGGACAAGACCCATCCATTAGCTTAGCATAATGATCGTTTAGTTTTAATGATATTGCTTTCATCATGACTTATACATGTTCCTCTGACTATGAGATTATGCAACTCCTGAATACCGGAGGAACACCTTGTGTGCTATCAAACGTCACAACGTAACTGGGTGATTATAAATATGCTCTATAGATGTCTCCGAAGGTGTTTGTTGGGTTGGCATAGATCGAGATTAGGATTTGTCACTCCGTGTATCGGAGAGGTATCTCTGGGCCCTCTCGGTAATGCACATCACTATAACACTTGCAAGCAATGTGATTAATGAGTTAGTCACGGGATGATGCATTATGGAACGAGTAAAGAGACTTGCCGGTAACGAGATTGAACTAGGTATGATGATACCGATGATCGAATCTTGGGCAAGTAACATACCGATGACAAAGGGAACAACGTATGTTGTTATGCGGTTTGACCGATAAAGATCTTCGTACAATATGTAGGAGCCAATATGAGCATCTAGGTTCCGCTATTGGTTATTGACGGAGATGTGTCTCGGTCATGTCTACATAGTTCTCGAACCCATAGGGTCCGCACGCTTAACGTTCGATGACGATTTGTATTATGAATTATGTGATTTGATGACCAAAGTTTGTTCGGAGTCCCGGATGAGATCACGAACATGACGAGGAGTCTCGAAATGGTCGAGAGGTAAATATTGATATATTGGAAGGTAGTTGTCGGTGTCAAAACCAGCGGATCTCGGGTAGGGGGTCCCGAACTGTGCGTCCAGGCAGATGGTAACAGGAGGCAAGGGACACGATGTTTTTACCCAGGTTTGGGCCCTCTCGATGGAGGTAAAACTCTACTCCTGCTTGATTAATATTGATGATATGGGTAGAACAAGAGTTGATCTACCACGAGATCGGAGAGGCTAAACCCTAGAAGCCAGCCTATGGTAGGATTGTTGTTGTGTCCTACGGACTAAACCCTCCGGTTTATATAGACACCGAAGGGGGCTAGGGTTACACAAAGTCGATTACAAGGAAGGAGATCTACATATCCGTATTGCCAAGCTTGCTTTCCAGGCCAAGGAGAGTCCCATCCGGACACGGGACGAAGTCTTCAATCTTGTATCTTCATAGTCCAACAGTCCGGCCAAAGGTTATAGTCCGGCTGTCCGGACACCCCCTAATCCAGGACTCCCTCAGTAGCCCCTGAATCAGGCTTCAATGACGATGAGTCCGGCGCGCAGATTGTCTTCGGCATTGCAAGGCGGGTTCCTCCTCCGAATACTTCATAGAAGATTTTGAACACGAGGATCGTGTCCGGCTCTGTAAAACAAGTTCCACATACCACCATGGAGAGAATTATATTTCCACAAATCTAATCTGCTGACGTATTCCGTAGCATGACATCATACCACAACCAAGCCTTTATTCGAATCGTTTTTTACCCCCCACCTCAGTGCGTTTTGCGAGGCGGTTTCCTTGGCACGTCTTGTTGAAGCAGAGATCGTGTCCCCTTTATTTACGGGATTCTCATCAACACGGACGTGGGTAACCCAATCGTGCCCGTTGGTATGTCCCCTCGATCAAAGGTAAGTTCCAAACGGTCACAGGGAGGGCTCTCGGTATTCAACCTCTTTATAAAGACACCAAGGCCTTACTCTTTTCTTTCAATCTCAATCGAATCCGCCTCCCGCCTCGAGTTCCAGTACCCGAAGCTTCAGATTCAAGCGCTTCGGACCTTTGATTATGTCCGGATCCAACCTTCAAGGCCGATGGATGCCTTCCTCCGTCATGGAGGAAGACGTAATGAAGCTAAGGGATGCCAGGTACTTGACCGGTGAAATCCCGCATAGACTGCCGGCTCAAGGGCAGGTTATTCCCACTCCTAAGCCCGATGAGAGCGTCGTGTTCGTATCCCACTTCCTCCAAGGGCTAGGCTTCACGCCGGATCTCTTCGTGAGGGGGATCATGTTCTATTATGGGCTGGACTTCCATGACTTAGCTCCAGAGTCTATCCTCCACATCGCATCGTTCATCGTCGTGTGCGAAGCTTTCCTCCGTATTACCCCTCACTTCGGATTGTGGCTCAAGACCTTCAAAGTGGAGCCGAAGATGGTCGAGGGCCAGCACACAGAGTGCGGAGGCGCTATAATAAGCAAAAATGCTAACGCCCCATGGCCCGAGGGCTCCTTCCAAGAGGAGTCCAACTTATGGCAACAAGAGTGGTTTTATATCACAGCTCCCAGGGGTACCAAGTGGGTGGCTCCGCCTGTCTTTTGCCCGGGTCCCCCGCCACGACTAACGTCATGGGTCAACAAGGGGTTAGACTGGGGGCCATTAAAGGATGTGCCCATATTGCAGAGTCGCATCCGAGATCTCCTGGAGAGAGATGTCAGTCTGGTCGTGGTGACGCAGGGGTTATGCTGATTCGCCGAGTCCTGCCCTGCAAACGTCGTCCCCTCCGCCTGTGGGAGTTCAATCCGGAGAGACCGCAAGCTCTTCAACATTTCCTTGGCATGACGCCCGCGGAGATGTACAAATTGTTCTTCAGACCACAAATGATGTGTCCGGACCCTACAGAGGACGCAGGTCTGAGCTCCAATCGTCCGGATACCCAAGTAAGTAGCCATGTGTCCTAACATGTTATCCGTTTATTTATCGCAATATCGCCCTTAAAAAAGAGCTATTCTTGAACCAGGAGTGGGTAGCGAAGGCAAAGTTGATCAGGTGTCCGGCCCCCCTTCCTGAGACCTCGCCAGACCATGTGTTAACCAGGATGCTGGAGATTATGCCTTCGGAAGAAGATGAAGGGGGAACAAGGAGGCCACTACCTCCGCGGAGGAGGTTGTCCGGAAAGGAGGAATCAAAAATTCCTTTCCTCAGGGGAAGAAGAGGACCGCCTCTGGAGACCTAGATACAATGGTCTCGAAGCGGGGGAAGAAATCTTTGCCAGAGGGTCCTGCACCGGGGGATACCCCGGCCGTACTATGCCCTCAAGGGGATCAGCCCTCCACCGAGCCGTAAGTAAAAGGGTGTTTAATAATGAGAGAAGTCCTTGCTTGACTCCTAAGGAAAATAACCGAGGATCTATTTTGCAGTTCGATTCTTAGCCCTTCTCAGCAGAGCTCGTCTTCGGGGGATCTTCTTCCAGAGATGATGGAGAGCGGAACGCCTCCCCCTGCCATACCACCTCACGAGGCGGGCGACCCCGAGGTGTCATCGCGGAGGGTTTCTCCCGATCCGGCAAGGCTAGAAGGTAGTCATATGGCCACCCGAAGCCCTCAGTATCCGGCTTTTGAAAAAAGCAACCGAATGAGTCCGGCACCGTCCGGTGCACGGTCGGAGGTACTGAGGGATCTGCTAGGGCGAGCGTCTATCTTGGAAGAGCACCGTACGTTGATGGGTACGGTAATTGAAAGGATTTCATCCGCGAAGAGCGGGTTGCATGAAGTTGTCATGAGTCTACTGACAGGTTTTGAGGTACGTGAAATGAATTACCTTTTGACAGTACCGCATACTTTAAGATGCACCCTGTGTAGATAGTAGCCCCTAAGACTCTGGGTGCTGTCTAAGACGACGGCACGCAGAGGATCATAGTCCCAGGTAAAATTTTGCCGCCTTAATATGCAGGTGGCGAAGTGTCCGGTGGCCAGCCAGACTGATGAATTTGCCGAGTTAAAGCGGCATCTTGACGTGGCAGATGCCGACATCGTGCTTGTTAACAAGCGGCTTGATGAGGCACAAGGTATGTGATTTCTCCGGAGACACATGGTAAGAGGAGCATGATGCTAGTATCTTATAACGTGTGTGCTGATGCAGATGGATCTGCGGCCATGGAGAACCTTCGGGCAGAGCTTGCCCGAGTCAAAGAACAAGCCAGAAAAAGCGATGCGGCTGCCCTAAAGGCGGTTGCGGAGCTAAAGGCCGAACAGGCTGCTCACTGCCAAAGCAAGGAAGAGATGGCCAAGATGGCTATGAAGTTGACGGACGCCGCGGACCGTAAGACCGGGCGAAGAGGATAGACCTTGAGAAGGCCGCGATGGCGGCCAAGGATACTCGTTCTGCAATGAGAGCGATGAAGGAGGAGCTGCGTCAAGCCGGACATATCGCGGCTGGGAAGCCCTTTATGCTGCGGATGAAGTTCGGAGATCCTAAATATGCTCCTTTGGACGGGATGTGGAGTTCTGCGGACGCATATCTGGATTTAGCGGCGAGTGCTGATGCGGTCGAACACTTTCGAGATCAAAAGGATCATGAAGTGGAAAAGTTGTTCTGGTCACAATATAACGATCCAGAGCGTCCGCTTCCATTGACTAATCAGCTGGCCGAATGGGCCGAGCTGAATAGGTTGTCCGAACTTGCCATGAGGTATGTCATGGATCATCTGTGGCCGGAAAGGCCAAAGCAGAATGGTTATTTTAGCTTGGTGCAGCAGTTCCTTGGTGCGGTGCCACATATCAACGCGGTGAAGAGGTCAGCATGCGTGGAGGGTGCGCGGATGGCCCTTGCCCGTGTCAAGACATACTGGGCAGAGATGGAGGCCACCGCCATTGCAGCCCAAGATTCGGACGAAAGCCGAGTACTTGCCGAGCACTACTTTCAAGAAGTTCTGGAGGGCGCTCGTTTGATAGAAGCACAGTGCTCGAAGGATATTATGTTCTAATAACATGTATTCTCATTGAAAACAATGTTTTGCTGAAATGTAAAAGCTATTTTATACTTGTGCCTGCAAGAATTATAATACCTCCTGTGCTGCCGTTTATGTATATATGTATATAACCTGAAAGATGGCAGTCGTCGGCTTCATCCCCCACGCATATAATGCAGGGGTGTTCGCAAAAGACGCATTTTCAAACTTGATACAACGTCTTGGTCCATTAACTGACTTTGGTTGTGGACATTATCTATGAATATGAAGATATCTGTGAACATGAGTTTGATGTGGAAGTTGAACTTGGAATGTTGGGCTTGCGTGTGAACTATACCATGTCCAATGGTTTGTCGGTTATTGTTCGGTAAGTAATGGTTGCTATTACATGACCCAGAAAAAATATATTCTGTGCCACATCTCGGCATCACAGACTTACATACATCTCCGTAGATGCACGAACATCAGAACATGCATGTTGACTGGATAAATATTTGAACCTAGCTATTATGAATGAAAATTTGTATTGACAACAGTTTTAGATAGCAGGTGATGCCTAGCCTGCTTTACCTCTGCTAGCTTCTTTCTGGCCTCTTTCATCTCTTCTTTGGCTTGGGTGAAGAAAGCATCTGATTGCTCTTTTCGCTTCTTCAAGAACTCAGCTACATTCTCAAGGGCTGCTGATACGTCCATTTTGCATCATGCTTTTGTATTGATATTTATTGCATTATGGGCTACTATTACACATTATATCACAATAGTTATGCATTTTCTCTCTTATTTTATAAGGTTTACATGAAGAGGGAGAATGCCGGCAGCTGGAATTCTGGAATGGAAAAGGAGCAAATATTAGAGACCTATTATGCACAACTCCGAAAGTCCTGAAACTTCACGGAAAATATTTTTGGAATATATAAAAAATATTGGGCGAAGAAAGTACCAGAGGGGGGCCACCTGCCATCCACAAGGGTGGAGGGTGATGTCTACTACGCAACTTTATTCTTGTAGACTCGTGTTGGGCCTCCAAGCGCAGAGTTTTGTACGACAGTAGCAATTTTCCCTCAAGTGGATGGCCTAAGGTTTATCAATCCGTGGGAGGCGTAGGATGAAGATGGTCTCTCTCAAACAACCCTGCAACCAAATACAAGATATCTCTTGTGTCCCCAACACACCTAATACAATGGTGAATTGTATAGCTGCACTAGTTCAGCGAAGAGATGGTGATAAAAGTGTGATATGGATGGTAGAAATATGTTTTATAATCTGAATAAATAAAAACAGCAAGGTAGCAAATAGTAAACGGGCACAAAAATGGTATTGCAATGCTTGAAAACAAGGCCTAGGGTTCGTACTTTCACTAGTGCAATCTCTCAACAATGCTAATATCATTGGATCATATAACCGTACCTCAAAGTGCGATGAAGAAATCACTCGAAAGTTCCTATCTAGTGGATAACATAAGACGAAATTGTTTGTAGGGTACGAAACCACCTCAAAGCTATTCTTTCCGATCAATCTATCCTAGAGTTCGTACTAAATAACACCAAGCTATTCTTTCCGATCGATCTAACCAAGAGTTCGTACTAAAATAACACCAAAGCAAATTCAGATTCGTAATATTCAATCCAACACAAAGAACTTCAAAGAGTGCCCCAAGATTTATGTAGGAGAAACAAAGACAAGAACGTGCATCAACCCCTATGCATAGATTACCCCAATGTCACCTTAGAAATCCGCGAGTTGAATGCCAAAACATATATCAAGTGAATCAATATGATACCCCATTGTCACCACGAGTATTCATATGCAAGACATATATCAAGTGCTCTCAAATACATAAAAGTATTCAACCCGATAAAATGAAATTTCAAAGGGAAAACTCAATTCATCACACGATAGAGAGGGGAAAACACCATATGATCCGACTATATTAAAAAAGCCCACGATACATCAAGATCGTTACATCTCAAGAACATGAGAGAGAGAATAACACATAGCTACTGGTACAAACCCTCGGCCCCGAGGGTGGACTACTCCCTCCTCATCGTGGTGGCCGCCAGGATGATGAAGATGGCCACTGGTGATGATTCCCCCCTCTGACAGGGTGCCGGAAAGGGTCTAGATCGATTTTCGGTGGCTACAGAGGCCTGCTGTGGCGGAAATTTTGATCTAGGTTAACCCCGAGGTTTTTTGGAATATTTGTGAATTTATAGGGTAAATAGGGGGCGTGGGAGGCCACCGAGGTGGGCACAACCGACCTGGGTGCGCCTGGGCCCCTAGGCGCGCCCTGGTGGGTTGTGCCCCCCTCGGGGCACCCCCCCAGGTGCTTCTCTGGCCCATTGGAAGTGTTCTGGTCCATAAAAAATCCACAAAAAGTGTCACGGTGTTTGGACTCCGTTAGATATTGATTTCCTGCGATGTAAAAAATAAACAAAAAACAACAACTAGCACTAGGCACTGGATCAATAGGTTAGTCCCAAAAAATGATATGAAGTTGCTATAAAATGATTGTAAAACATCCAAGAATGATAATATAACAGCATGAATACTTCATAAATTATAGATGCGTTGGAGACGTATCAACATCCCCAAGCATAATTCCTACTCGTCCTTGAGTAGGTAAATGATAAAATAAATAATTTATGAAGTCTGAATGCTAGCAAAGTGCATAAATTTGATCAATGACAATTTCAATCACTTTTCCTAGCATCATAGCAGCAATTCTTTCTTTCTCATAAAATTTCTCATGTTAAAGTAGCAACCAATTCACATGTTAAGGTTCAAACAATGAATTCTCTTGAAACTCAACAACCTATGTTCTCAGTCACCAAGCAACTGCAATTCAACTTATTCAACGGAGTCTAAGTAAGAGCTCCACATACTCAACTATCATATAGTCTTCTATGATTGCTAACACTCACCGCATAGACATGAGCAAAACGTTTCAACCAGACACATAGAAAGATAGGGGCTTACTGTTTTGCCTCCCGACGTATTCACCTCAAGGGTGATGTCAACAATAATAACTCATACTACCCATATTCAACTGGACATATGTGCCTAGATCTTTCCTCACCACATGATGCTTGTCAAAAGAGAAAATATAAAAAGGAATAGAGAGAAATACTTTGACTCTTTCATGAAAGTAAATACATGAAAGTAAAAGATAGGCCCTTCGCAGAGGGAACCAGAGGTTGTCGTGCGCTTATTTTTTTTGTATGCTCAACCCCTTAGTGCAAAAGAACGTCATGTTATATTGCCCCTTATGATAGCAACCTTTATTATGCAGTATGTCGCTTTTATTCTTTGCCATCACAAGTTCGTACAACGATCAATTTTCTCTTACACTAAATGATCTAAAACTTTTAGAAGCAATTTTTATTGCCTTATTGCACCGATGAAAACTTACTTGGAGGATCTTATTCAATCCCTAGGTAGGTATGATGGACTCTTGAAAATAAGGTTTGGGTTTAAGGGTTTTTGGATGCGCAAGTAGTATCTCTACTTGGTGCAGAATTTTTGGCTAGCAAAGATGGGGGGCAAGCACCACATGTTGAATGATCTATGACAATATAACTTCTATTTGAATATGAACAAACATAAACCATTACATTGTCTTCCTTGTCCAACGTCAACAATTTTGGCATATAATATTTTGATGGTGGCTCACAATCAAAAAAGACTTCCATGATAGTGTATTTGCATGTGAAAGTTTTCTTCCCTATACTAATTATTCATGAATTGCTTGTATGACCAATATTGTGATTGTCAAGCCTCAAAATATTTCACTTTTTAAACCTAATGTGAAGCTACCACTAGGCATGATATGATTTCAAATTCATGACATTCAATTTATTCAAGAATTTACTCATAGGATATAAGTGAAGCACAGGAGTAAATGACAAGCTACTCCAAAAAGATATAAATGAAGATCATGAGAATAATATTTATTTCTATAAAATTAATTTAAGTGAAGCAAGAGATAATTTCTTCAAAAATACTAAAGCACACCGTTCTCAAAAAGATATAAGTGAATCACTAGAGCAATTCCATAGAAAAGAGCTTCGTTGACGGGATGTGAATGCCGCTTACCTAGCCTCCCTGGCAACTATTTGAGGACTCTAATTTATTTACAAACTTTCAGATCTAAGTACTTTATTAAAATAGCAAGAAAAACAAAATAAAATGACATTCCAAGGATAGCATACATCATGTGAAGAAGCAAAAACTTAGGATCAACCGATACTAACCGATAATTGCCGATGGAGAAAGGTGGGATGCCTACCGGGGCATCCCCAAGCTTAGATGCTTGAGGCTTCTTGAAAATATTATCTTGGGATGCCTTGGGCATCCCCAAGCTTGATCTTTTGTGTCTCCTTAATTCCTTCTATATCATAGTTTCCCTAGATCTCAAAAGCTTCATCCACACAAAACTCAACAAGAACTAGTGAGATAAGTTAGTATAAACCAATGCAAAAACTTTATCATTCTCTACTGTAGCAAATCACTAAAATTATTATTCAACATTGCATACTAAATTCCCCTGCATATTTAATACTCCTATCCTCAAAAAGAATCATTAAACAAGCCAACATATGCAAACAATGCAAACATAACAGCAATCTGCCAAAATAGTACAGTCTGTAAAGAATGCACGAGTATCAATACTTCTTAAACTCCAGAGATTATTAAAATATACCACACTGTAGAAAATTTATCAAAGCTTATTTTGCAAAAAGTTTCAGCATTTTATCACATTCGGACTTTTCTAGGGAATTTTTGCAACATCGGTAAACTTTCTATTTTCAAACAGCAACATGTATACTTGTAAAATAAGCATAGTAAAGGCTATCAATGCCACTTTTATTGAAATAAAAGATGAAAAACATTATTCTAAATAACAGAAAGAAAATACTAACAAAATAAATTGACGCTCCAAGCAAAACATATATCATGTGACGAATGAAAACATAGCTCGAAGTGAGGTTACCGATAATGTTGAAGAAGAAAGAGGGGATGCCTTCCGGGGCATCCCCAAGCTTAGTTGCTTGGATCTTCCTTGAATATTACCTTGGGGCGCCTTGGGAATCCCCAAGCTTAGGGTCTTGTCACTCCTTATTCTCCTCATATGGACATCTCACCCAAAACTTGAAAACTTCAATCACACAAAACTTAACAGAACTTCGTGAGATAGGTTAGTATGATAAAGAGCAAACCGTTTAACTTTGGTACTGTCAAAGTCAAGATTCATAATTGTTTCCACACAATTACTACTATAGAATATCATTTCCACAATTTATATTGAGCAATATAAGCCATAGAAACTAGAAAACAAGCAAACTATGCATTGAAAACAGAATCTGTCAAAAACAGAACAGTCTGTAATGATCTGGATAACTACCATACCTATGCTACTCCAAAAATTATGAAACAATTAAGCACACGTGAGCAATTTGTATATTAAACTTATGCAAAAAGAATCAACTCAAAGCACTCTTCTGTTAAAAATAAGAATTATTTCCGTGAGCATAAAAGTTTCTGCTTTTCAGCAAGATCAAATCAACTATCACACAACATGATCCCAAAGGCTTTACTTGGCACTTTATTGGAACAAAAGCAATAAAACATGATCAATATAGTAGCATAATCATGTGAACACACAAAAACAATAGGTAAAAGTGTTGGGTCATCTCCCAACAAGCGCTTTTCTTTAATGCCTTTTAGCTAGGCTTGATGATTTCAATGATGCTCGCATAAAAGATAAGAATTGGAACGTAAAGAGAGCTTCATGAAGCACATGACAAGCACATTTATGTCCAACCCAATTCCTATGCATAGGGATTTTGTGAGTAAACAATTTATGAGAACAAGAATCAACTAATATAGGAAGGCAAAACATGCATAACTTCAAAATTTTCAACACATAGAGAGGAAACTTGGTATTATTGCAATTCCTACAAGCATATGTTCCTCTCTCATAATAATTTTCAGTAGAATCATGAATGAATTCAACAATATAATCATCACATAAAGCATTATTTTCATGATACATAAGCATAGAAAATTTATTACTCTCCACATAAGCAAATTTATTCTCATGAATAATAGCGGGAGCAGATTCAACAAAATAACTATCATGGGATTGAAAATTAAAATCATGATGACAAGTTTCATGGTTATCATTATTCTTTATAGCATATGTGTCATCACCATAATCATCATAGATACCAACTTTGTTGTCATAGTCAATTGCAACCTCTTCCAAAATAGTGGATTCATCATTAAATAAAGTCATGACCTCTCCAAATCCACTTTCATCGATATAATCATCATAAATAGGAGGCATGCAATCATGATAACAAATTTGCACATCAAATCTTGGGGGTCTAAAAATATCATCTTCATCAAACATAGCATCCCCAAGCTTATGGCTTTCCATATCATTAGCATCATGGATATTCAAAGAATTCATATTAACAACATTGCAATCATGCTCTCATACCAAACATTCTATTGAATTCTTCTTGTATCAATTGAGCAATATTCTCCAATCCATCATTTTCAAGAAAGATATTATAAAGATGATCAATAATATGATGCAACCTCAATTCCATTTTTTGTAGTTTTTTTATAAACCAAACTAGTGATAAAACAAGAAACTAAAAGATTCAATTTCAAGATCTAAAGATATACCTTCATGCACTCACCTCCCCGGCAACGGTGCCAGAAAAGAGCTTGATGTCTACTACGCAACTTTATTCTTTTAGACTCGTGTTGGGCCTCCAAGCACAGAGTTTTGTAGGGCAGTAGCAATTTTCCCTCAAGTGGATGACCTAAGATTTATCAATCCGTGGGAGGCATAGGATGAAGATGGTCTCTCTCAAACAACCCTGCAACCAAATACATGAAATCTCTTGTGTCCCCAACACACCTAATACAATGGAAAATTGTATAGGTGCAGTAGTTCGGCGAAGAGATGGTGATAAAAGTGTAATATGAATGGTAGAAATATGTTTTTATAATCTGAATAAATAAAAACAGCAAGGTAGCAAATAGTAAACGGGCACAAAAACGGTATTGAAATGCTTGAAAACAAGGCCTAGGGTCCGCACTTTCACTAGTGCAATCTCTCACCAATGCTAATATAATTGGATCATATAACCGTCCCTCAAAGTGCGATGAAGAAATCACTCCAAAGTTCCTATCTAGCGGAGAACATAAGACGGAATTGTTTGTAGGGTACGAAACCACCTCAATGCTATTCTTTCCGATCAATCTATCCTAGAGTTCGTACTAAAATAATACAAAGCTATTCTTTCCGATCGATCTAACCAAGAGTTCATACTAAAATAACACCAAAGCAAATTCAGATTCGTAATATTCAATCCAACACAAAGAACTTCAAAGAGTGCTCCAAGATTTCTACCGGAGAAACAAAGACAAGAATGTGCATCAACCCCTATGCATAGATTACCCCAATGTCACCTCGGGAATCTGTGAGTTGAATGCAAAAACATATATCATATGATTCAATATGATACCCCATTTTCACCATGAGTATTCATACGCAAGACATATATCAAGTGCTCTCAAATCCATAAAAGTATTCAACCCGATAAAACGAAATCTCGAAGGGAAAACTCAATTCATCACAAGATAGAGAGGGGAAAACACCATATGATCCGACTATATTAACAAAGCCCGCGATGCATCAAGATCGTGACATCTCAAGAACACGAGAGAGAGATTAAACACATAGCTACTGGTACAAACCCTCAGCCCCGAGGGTGGACTACTCCCTCCTCATCGTGCTGGCCGCCGGGATGATGAAGATGGCCACCGGTGATGATTCCCCCCTCCAATAGGGTGCCGGAAAGGGTCTAGGTTGGTTTTTGGTGGCTACAGAGGCCTGCGGCGGCGAAACTTCTAATCTAGGTTAACCCCGAGGGTTTTTGGAATATTTGTGAATTTATAGGGTAAAGAGGGGGTGCGGGAGGCCACCGAGGTGGGCACAACCCACCTGGGCGCGCATCCAAGAATGATAATATAACAACATGAATACTTCATAAATTATAGATACGTTGGAGACGTATCAGAGGGCGTGCCCTATCCCCTCGGGGCGCCCTCCGGTCTTGTGGGCCACCTGGCAGGCCGCCGACGACCACCTTCTGCTATATGGTGTGTTTTGACCTAGAAAAAAATCAGAAGGAAGCTTTCAGGACAAAGTGCCGCCGTCTTGAGGCGGAACTTGGGCAGAACCAATCTAGGGCTCCGGTGGAGCTATTCTGCCGGGGAAACTTCCCTCCAGGAGGGGGGAAATCATCGCCATCATCATCACCAACAATCCTCTCATTGAGAGGGGGTCAATCTCCATCAACATCTTCACCAGCACCATCTCCTACCAAACCCTAGTTCATCTCTTGTATGCGATCTTTGTCTCAAAACCTTAGATTGGTTCATGTGGGTTGCTAGTAGTGTTGATTACTCCTTCTAGTTGATGCTAGTTGGTTTATTCGGTGGAAGATCGTATGTTTAGATCCTTAATGATAATTAATACTCCACTGATTATGAACATTAATATGCTTTGTGAGTAGTTATGTTTGTTCCTGAGGACATGGGAGAAGTCTTGTTAAAAGTAATCATGTGAATTTGGTATTCGTTCGATATTTTGATGAGATGTATGTTGTCTTTCCTCTAGTGGTGTTATGTGAACGTCGACTACATGACACTTCACCATTGTTTGGGCCCAGGGGAATTCATTGGGAAGTAATAAGTAGATGATGGGTTGCTAGAGTGACAGAAGCTTAAACCCTAGTTTATGCGTTGCTTCGTAAGGGGCTGATTTGGATCCATATGTTTCATGCTATGGTTAGATTTATCTTAATTCTTCTTTAGTATTTGTGGATGCTTGCGAGATGGCTTAATCATAAGTGGGAGGCTTGTCCAAGGAAGGGCAGCACCCAAGCACCGGTCCACCCACATATCAAATTATCAAAGTAATGAACGCGAATCACATGAGCATGATGAAAACTAACTTGACAACAATTCCCATGTGTCCTCGGGACCGCTTTGCTTTATATAAGAGTTCGTCCAGGCTTATCCTTTGCTACAAAAAGGATTGGGCCACCTTGCTGCACCTTGTTTACTTTTATTGCGTGTTACCCGTTACGAATTATCTTATCACACAACTATCTGTTACCGATAATTTCAGTGCTTGTAGAGAATACCTTGTTGAAAACCGCTTGTCATTTCCTGCTGCTCCTCGTTGGGTTCGACACTCTTACTTATCGAAAGGACAATGATAGATCCCCTATACTTGTTGGTCATCAGCTGTTGCACGCTTTCTTTCAGCCTTTACTAGAGCAACAAGGACACGAACAGTTGACGACTCCACCTGGCTTGTGAGTAATCCCGCATCATCTGGGAATTTGCACCTTGTGTCTAATCCGGCATCTTAGGGAAATGGCACCTTGTGTGTAGTCCAGCCTCATTTTGGAAACATGGTGTCGAGGTTGACCATACTTCCCTCCACACAAGAACTGCTTCCTGACATGAAGAAGTTACTTCTTTTTTAGATCAATGGTCAGAGCTCCCCAGATCCATTAAGTAGAAGCCCAATAAACAGGACTAGGAGCAGTGAATTCAAAAGGAGATATAAAACATACTACAAGGTGAGAACACCCACTTCCTACATCAAGCTAAGAAGGAAAGTATTAGGACAATTAAGACTGCACTTATTACATATCAGGCAGAGCCAGCTTATAGAAACTATAACATATACATCAAAGAACACAAGGCTAAGAGAAATAGAAAAAATAGCAGAGGGGTGCACTAAGCCAAGGGTTTCTGCAGCAAAACAACTGATAACCAGATGGATTTCCAGGGCATCTGTAGGCACGTTTGACTAACTAGCTTCAACACTAAATTACAAAAGATTCATTCTACGGCATGGTGGGCCCACTGAGTAAATTGAGATCCTACAAATGATTGAGAGCCTAATCAAGTGTAAAGGGAATTGTTTGTCTCACCTATTATTGTTTAATAATATGCCACACCGCTCGATTGCATGGCAAGAACCCTAGCCAAGCAGGTAACATGGTTTGATGCTGTTTTGGGCTCGGGGCTTGCCCAGGGCCTGGCATGGTCCTGTGTTCACTACTACTGCCAGACACATACCATGTCAAAGTAAAAAAGTTGATCAAAAGAGGGGGCTCCCTCTGATTTCATTAACAAAACCATCAAGGACACATAAAACATCCACCATTTCTAGTCAGGTTCTCAATATCAAAGTAATTGAAAGGTTGTTACTTACCAAAGCTCGTTTTACAGGTTCGATGTAGCTCCTCTTTCACTTGCGACGTTCCCTGAAGATGTTCCCAACATCCCGTATTTGGTCTTCATTGCTCCTCTGCATGTTCGCATTTGTAGTTTTAAAATTTCAACATCGCAAGAAAAATATAGCAATACTCACGCATCTTGTGGGCAACATTAAAGCACTCATCTGCCATGTTAGCACAATTGATTTTTAATATCATACTATGTGGCTCTTCAACTTTGCTAGAACTACGTTGTGGTTTCATTTTTAGTGAATAGAACAGGCGGATCACCTCCATGCTATTCTAAAAAACTTACCATTATTTGCGACACTATTGGTTACACATGAAGAACCTACCCAAGCAGAGCGCAATACAGGAGCGACGCACAATTACAAGATGATATTCTGTTGGACAATGCAAGCTATAACCAATTAATTTCATCAGAACAATAGCAGCCAGCAAATTTGAAGGGTAGGTATGAACATAATCGAAACTGCACATGTACTGCTAAGAGAATCAATATACACATTACCAATCAAGGAGGAGTAAGAAGGCTGCGGCAGCATCTGTGCATCATGCTTGGCAACGGGAGTCAGTTCATTGTCGATGGCGGTGGTGCTGCTGCGCTTGGCGTCATCTTCTGGGAAGCAGATCCGAGACCGTGGAAGATGGCGTCGGTGAAGCGGTTCCGTGTATGACGACGACGGCGGACCGGCTCTAGCGCGGCGCACGACGTCGTCGATGAGGCAGATGCGCTCCGGTGGATGAGTGCGCCGCTGAAGAAGGGGAGGGGCACGAAGGTGTTGTGGTGCCGTGGAGAAGTCTATTTTGCGGTGCGGATAAAAAATGGAGAGTATGAGGAGTACTCTGGGTGTTGGGTGGGGTGAACGTGAAGTTACAAAAACAGGCCCCTACCAACCAGCATCCGCCGGCCTATTCGACCAAGGGTATGATGGTAACTTTGCATTGGTCGAATCTGAGTCGCGGGATATCTCGATGGAAGCGGGAGATTTTACCACTGACCTGAAAATTTGTAACACTGTACTACTCCCTACTACCCATTTGGCGTGTTGGGTGATTGGGTTGAGTAGCTAGGAGTAATGTACTCCCTCCATTTTTATATACTTTGCATATTAGGTTTGACTGAAGTCAGACTTCCTAAAGTTTGACCAAGTTTGTAGAAATAATATAAACATTTACCATAACAAATATGTATGATGTGAAATTACATTCAATAATGAATCTAATGGTATTGATTTGTTATTGTATATGTTAATATTTTTGTTGATAAACTTTGTCAGAGTTTACAAAACTTGACTTTGACCAATGCTAATACGTGTACTTAAAAAACGGAGGAAGTACACATCTGTTTTCTTAGTTTGTTGTGACATTAATTATTTGTTGTAATTGTGAAATAAATATGTTAAGCTACTGACTTCGAATGTAATGGTTTAATGAATACCAGGTCTATAGTACATCACAATATGCTAAAACTCACATAATCCAACTCAATATGAAAATCGAAAGGCATTTCATAGTTATAAATTTGTTTGATGCAACAAAACCAACCATAACTCTACATGATCCAGTCTAAAGAAATTTTGAGAACACATCCCGATGTGTGAATGGAACATAGAGAGTTTGTGAAGATGGAGCAATGGCAGGAGAGAGATGCGTGCGCTCAACACACAAGATATACACCCAGTGGAAGAAAGAGACAGAGGACTGGAAAGATTGTATATATGTGGGCGAGAGAGTAGGAGAGAAAGCTCACGAGAGAGAGAGAGAGAGAGGGGTACATGCATGCCAAATAGGGTTTTCATGAAGAGATTGTGTGTGCGAGATAGAGAGCGATATGGGGGCCTTGAGGCAGGAAGGGGCTGGGTGAGGGTGTCAAAATTTATGGGTTGATGCATGTGTTACATGCGATTGTGAGAGGGACGGTCGAATTGAGAGAGATGGTTGTTGTGTTATGGACGCTCCTCTCTCTCTCTCTATCTCTCTCACGCACACACAAAAAACACAAATAGAAGATCGTTCTATTTGTATACACAACAACTCGGCATATCTCTATGTCTCACTCATACATGATCATTTGCACATTCACACCTCTCTATGACTATCACACGCACACCGTCTCCACATTGCCTTTCCGCCACAACACACATATAGACACATACATGCGTTCTCTCTCTGTTACACACACAAAATCTCTATTAAAAAAATTTGTAGGGGGCACCTAAAACGTCCAAATCCAAATAATCACGAAATGAAGCTAAAGACAAATATATGGAAATATTGTAGCATGAAGAACTTTTCCAGCAAAAAAGCAGAGTAACATTCGGGGATTGTTTTCACACACACAAAAAGGCTAGGTCGATGTCCTTCCAGCGCGACACCGTGACGCACCTTTTGATCGACTGCGCGACCGCGGTACACGTGCTTGCATAGGATTCCGTATCGATGTTGTGCTAACTAATGTGGTGTATAAGCGCGACCGCGATGCACGCGCTTGCACATGATCACATGTACTAGTACTGTGTTCTTTTAAGTTTGTCCAACCCTATAACCAAGCTCCCATAAGCGCACACATCAATATGTCGTCGCTGTTGCGCATGCGTATAGTCACTGATGTACTGTATGGTGCAGTATTATCGCTGACATGTGGGACCTGGCCCCACATGTCATCCGCACTACATCACTGTACGGTGCTGCAGAGGATCTCCACCCCTCGCCCGCTCACGTCGTCTGCAGTCCCTCCTCGCGATGACGCCACACTGCCAAGCATGCGAGCAGGTTGAGCCGCGTCTATGCCCATGGCGTACAAAGAGGAGGAGGACGATCCCGTGCTCTAGCACACCGGCGAGGAGGAGCTAGCGTGTCATTGTCGTCTCCGCTCGTGCGAAGGACGCTCGCATGGTGGCTGTCGCGGCGGAAGCCGGTCGCGCCCGCGTCGAGCCTGCAAACCGGGTGCGGACATTGATCTACCTTCAAGACCTTCAATGCCATGTGGATCATGCAATCTGAAGGAATAATTTAGGTCAGTCGACTCAAGCATCGAGCCGTTAGATGAAACATGGACGGCCAGAAGGGCTTCTTCATCCTCCAAAAATGATGGATTGTTCATCTTCTCTCTCAACCATCGAGCCACCAGCCCACCACAGGCCTAGTCGCGTGCCGCCGCTGCCCCGCCCTCCCCTGAACGGCCTGCCACTCCCATGCTACCCCCACCCACCCCCGCCATCTGTTTAACCCCGGGCACGATCCATTTTTTCAGCGAACTACATTCCACACCCAACACTCATAAGATAGATCATGGGCACCCTGCCACCCTAATATAGATACTGGGGTAGCTTCTCTGTCGTCTTCTTCCTTTGCTCCGGCGAACTTCTTCTTTCACAAATCGACTGGCCCAAATTATACTACTAGTATGTGTAAAGTACGGTAAGGCAAAGAAATGAGTAGTAGTATCAAGTACAAGAAGAACCGTAGTAAGACATACTAGTACGTACTACTAAAAAGTTCAAATAACGAGAAAGAACATAACATAGTTCCGCTGGGGGCTCAGCACAACACACCCCTGAAATAAAACTAACCAACTAGTCCGCGTGACACTGCAGTAGAACTAGCATGAGAAACAACACTGCCACCTTACTCAGAGTCCTCGTCCATGTCCTCGACTTCGTCCTCGTCCCTCTTCCACTTCCTCTTCGCCGACAATTCTTTGCTTGAACCGGACACTGGGCTCTACTTCTTCATCCAACCCTTGTAGATATTCAAACAAAGGTAGGTGCTATCTCTTGAGACTTTGTTGGTTTTTCCCTTGAAGAGGAAAGGGTGATGCGGCAAAGTAGCGTAAGTATTTCCCTCAGTTTTGAGAACCAAGGTATCAACCCAATAGGAGACAATGCAACAAGCCACCGAATACCTGCACAAACAAACACCAACTTGCAACCAACGCGACAAAGAGATTGTCAATCCCTTAACAGTTATTCACAAAGTGAGATCTGATAGAGATGGATAAACGGTAAAGTAATATTTTTTGGTTTATGGAATGGAAAGTAACGATTGCAAAATAAGGGAATGGCGACAGAAATTGGCAAGTTGACGGGAAACTAATATGTTGTAAAATAGACCCGGGGGCCATAGGTTTCACTAGAGGCTTCTCTCAAGATAGAAATTATTACAGTGGGTGAATAAATTACTGCCGAGCAATTGGTAGAAAAGCGCAAAGTTATGACGATATCTAAGGCAATGATCATGAATATAGGCATCACGTCCGTGTCAAGTAGACCAAAATGATTCTGTATCTACTACTATTACTGCACACATCGACCGACTCCTGGCTACATCTAGAGTATTAAGTTCATAAGAACAGAGTAACACATTAAGCAAGATGACATGATGTAGTGGGATTAACTAAAGCAATATGATGAAAACCCCATCTTTTTATCCTCGATGGCAACAATACAATACGTGCCTTGCTGCCCCTGCTGTCACTGGGAAAGGACACCGCAAGATTGAACCCAAAGCTAAGCACTTCTATTGCAACAAAAACCAATCTAGTTGGACAAACCAAATCGATAGTTCAAAGAGACTTGCAAAGATATCAAATCATGCATATAAGAATTTAGAGGAGATTCAAATAATATTCATAGATAAGTTGATCATAAATCCACAATTCATCGGATCTCGGCAAACACACCACAAAAGAGTATTACATCGAATAGATCTCCAAGAACATCGAGGAGAACTTTGTATTGAGAATCAAAGAGAGAAGAAGCCATCTAGCTACTAGCTATGGACCCGTAGGTCTGAAGTAAACTACTCACGCTTCATCGGAGAGGCAATGGTGTTGATGCAGAAGCCCTCTATGATCAAATCCCCCTCCGACAAGATGTAGGAAAAGGCCTCAAGATGGGATCTCACGGGTACAAAAGGTTGCGGTGGTGGAAAAGTGGTTTCGTGGCTCCCCTGGATTTTTTGGGGGTATAAGAGTATATATAGGAGGAAGATCTAGGTCAGGGGGGCTACAAGGGGCCCATAAGGTTGGGGGGTGCGCCCTCTACCCTTGTGGCTGCCTCGTGGCTCTTCTGACTTGCACTCCAAGTCTCTTGGGTGTCTTCTGGTCCAAGAAAAATCATCGTGAAAGTTTTATTCCGTTTGGAATCCGTTTGGTATTCCTTTTCTGCGAAACTCTAAAACAAGGAAAAAACTAGAAACTGGCACTAGGCTCTAGGTTAATAGGTTAGTCCCAAAAATCATATAAAATAGCATATTAATGCATATAAAACATCCAAAACAAATAATATAATAGCATGGAACAATCAAAAATTATAGATACGTTGGAGACGTATCAAGCATCCCCAAGCTTAATTATTGCTCGTCCTCGAGTAGGTAAATGATAAAAACCTATCATATTTATCCATGTAATTCTCTTTATTGTGGCATGAATGTTCAGATCCGTAAGATTCAAAGCAAAAGTTTAATATTGACATAAAAACAATAATACTTCAAGCATACTAACAAAATAACTCAAAATAACATGGCCAAATAAAGCTTATCCCTACAAAATCGTATAGTCTGGCTATGCTCCATCTTCATCACACAAAATATTTAAATCATGCACAACCCCGATGACAAGCCAAGCAAGTGTTTCATACTTTTGATATTCTCAAACTTTTTCAACTTTCATGCAATACATGAGCGTGAGCCATGGACATAGCACTATAGGTGGAATAGACGGTGGTTGTGGAGAAGACAAAAAAGATATAGTCTCACATCAACTAGGTATCAACGGGCTATGGAGATGCCCATCAATAGATATCAATGTGAGTGAGTAGGGATTGCCATGCAACGGATGCACTACATCTATAAGTTTATGAAAGCTCAAAAAGAAACTAAGTGGGTGTGCATCCAACTCGCTTGCTCACGAAGACCTAGGGCAATTTGAGGAAGCCCATCATTGGAATATACAAGCCAAGTTTTGTAATGAAAAATTCTCACTGGTATATGAAAGTGATATCATAGGAGACTCTCTATCATGCAGATCATGGTGCTACTTTGAAGCACAAGTGTGGAAAAAAGGATAGTAACATTGCCCTTCTCTCTTTTCTCTCATTTTTTTTATTTGGGCCTTCTCTCATTTTTTTGGCCTTTTTTTATTTTTATTTTTCGTCCGGAGTCTCATCCCGACTTGTGGGGGAATCATAGTCTCCATCATCCTTTCCTCACATGGGACAATGCTCTAATAAGGAAGACCATCACACTTTTATTTACTTACAACTCAACAATTACAACTCGATACTTAGAACACAATATGACTCTATGTGAATGCCTCCGGCGGTGTACCGGGATGTGCAATGAATCAAGAACCGCATGTATAAAAAATTATAAACAGTGGCTTTGCCACAAATACGATGTCAACTACATGATCATGCAAAGCAATATGACAATGATGAAGTGTGTCATAATAAACGGAACGGTGGAAAGTTGCATGGCAATATATCTCGGAATGGCTATGGAAATGCCATAATAGGTAGGTATGGTGGCTGTTTTGAGGAAGGATATGTGGTGGGTTTATGGTACCGGTGAAAGTTGTGCGGTACTAGAGAGGCTAGCAATGGCGGAAAGGTGAGAGTGCGTATAATCCATGGACTCAACATTAGTCATAAAGAACTCACATACTTATTGCAAAAATACATTAGTCATCGAAACAAAGTACTACGTGCATGCTCCTAGGCGGATAGATTGGTAGGAAAAGACCATCGCTCGTCCCCGACCACCACTCATAAGGAAGACAATCAAAAAATAAATCATGCTCCGACTTCATCACATAACGGTTCACCATACATGCATGCTACGGGACTCACAAACTTTAACATAGGTATTTCTCAAATTCACAACTAGTACTCCTACTTCCAGAACACAGTCCTTATTGATCGGCGCCAAACTTTGATGTGTCTCGTTTCAGGATGCTTAAATGTGTTGGAATGGCTCCAGACGCGACGATTTTGGAGTGTATGTTCAATTGAGTCTGGGAACATAGATCGTTATCAGAGGCTCCTCATTACTCCTATATGTGTTTTGCTTGGAGCGTCTTGTATGATTTGGGTCTTTGCTTTTTAGTTTGCTGCTCTACACACATTTTGAGAGAGACACGCATGAATTGTGATTTATTAGAATGCTCCATGTGCTTCACTTATATCTTTTGAGCTAGGCAAAATTTGCTCTAGTGCTTCACTTATATCTTTGTAGAGCACGGTGGTGGTTTTATTTTATAGAAATTGATGAACTCTCGTACTTCACTTATATTATTTTGAGAGTCTCTAAATAGCATGGTAATTTGCTTTGGTTATAAATTTAGTCCTAATATGATAGGCATCCAAGAGGGATATAATAAAAACTTTCATATAAAGTGCATTGAATACTATGAGAAGTTTGATTCCTTATGATTTTTTTGAGATATGAAAATGGTGATATTAGAGTCATGCTAGTAAGTAATGTGGTGAATAAAAATATAGCCTCAAGTAAAGTTACCGGTAGACGAAGACAATAGAGGGGATGCCTTCCCGGGGCATCCCCAAGCTTAGGATTTTTAACATCCTTGAATATTACCTTGGGTGCCTTGGCCATCCCCAAGGTTAGGCTCTTTCCACTCCTTATTTCATAGTCCATCAAATCCTTAACCAAAACTTGGAAACTTCACAACACAAAACTCCAACAGAAAATCTCATATGCTCCATTAGTATAAGAAAATAAATCACCACTTTTGGTACTGTTGTGAAATCATTGTTTATTTATATTGGTGTAATATCTACTGTATTCCAACTTTTCCATGGTACATACCCCCCCGATACTAGCCATAGATGCATCAAAATAAGCAAACAACACGCGAAAAACAGAATCTGTCAAAAACAGAATAGTCTGTAGCAATCTGAATATTACGAATACTTCTGTAACTCCAAAAATCCTGAGTAAATAGGAACCCCTATATAATTTGTTTAGTAATATTCTGCAAAAAGAATCAGTATTTTATCGTGTTCCTGCTAAGTATAAGAATTGTTTTCGTGAGCGCAAAAGTTTCTGGTTTTCAACAAGATCAAATTAACTATCATTGTAGGCTATCCCATAGGTCTTACTTGGCACAAACATTAATTAAAACACAAAAGCACATCTAACCAGAGGATGGATTATTTATTCAAAGCAAAGAAGGACCTAAAAAGCAAGAACAGAAATAAAATTGGGTTGCCTCCCAACAAGCGCTATTGTTTAACGCCCCTAGCTAGGCATAAAACACGAATAGATCTAACTATAATTGTAATAATGATAAGGCAAGTCTCGAAAACTCATCTCATACTCTCTTTGTTCAGCAGCAAGTTTTCTTTGAGGCAAGCAAAAGTAATGAAAAGGGCTAAATTTAATGGGATAAGAATACCCAAGATCGATCTCGGGAGGAATTGGTTCCTCCTTCGGCCCTTCATATTGTATGACCAACTTGTCATTATAAGCATTCTTTTGGCAAAAGTCATGAGCGTGTGTCCAAGGGAGAAACCCAATCTGTTATTTTTAATAGCAAAATCATCATTAATTCAGAAATCTTATTCACTAAAACATCGGTAGGAACCCTCTTTCTTAAATTTTCGTTATAAGCAACATGATCCAAAGACCGTAAACGCATTATATCCTCTTGATTAAAGAGAATTCCCTCTATGGGAAGGAGACCACCATCTACTTTATAATGAGCGAAAATTTCACTAGCTTCTTTCAAAATAAATCTAAACTCATGAGCTAGGAATATAGTGGCGGCGCGCTTAACAGAAGAATGTTCGATATTAGAAAACTCTAATCCTTTGTTTGGATGGATGCATGTGAACAAATTGTCTTTCAAGTTCGACAACAAGCAAAGATATAGCATCCGCAAGGCTACTAGTTTTATGGAGGATAGATCCACCCATAGTGGGGAGTGCACCAGCACAAGTAAAGAAATCTTGAATAACCCCCTTTCCGATAATATTTCCGCTACCAATACCGAATTTCTTTGTGTCCAAGATAGTAGATTCTTCATGAGGATTAGAATTAGCAAAAGCATCAAGGTTTCCCCCATCGTTACTACAATCTTTTTCAACAATTACCTCCCCAGTTTCAAACATGGTGGCGACAAATGAACAAACGGAAAAGACGAACGAAGGAGGGGCGAAAAAAAGGCAAATCTTTTTGAAAATCATTTTAGAAGTGGGGGAGAGGAAAACGAGAGGCGAATGGCGAATAATGTAATGCGAGAGATGAGAGTTTATGATGGGTACTTGGTATGTCTTGGCTTGGCGTAGATCTCCCGGCAACGACGCCAGAAATCCTTCTTGCTACCTCTTAAGCTTGTGTTGGGTTTTCCCTTGAAGAGGAAAGGGTGATGCAGCAAAGTAGCGTAAGTATTTCCCTCAGTTTTGAGAACAATGTATCAATTCAGTAGGAGACAACACAACAAGCCACCGAATACCTGCACAAACAAACACCAACTTGCAACCAACGCGACAAACAGGTTGTCAATCCCTTCACGGTTATTCGCAAAGTGAGAGCTGATAGAGATGGATAAACGGTAAAGTAATATTTTTGGTATTTTTGGTTTATGGAACGGAAATTAAAGATTGCAAAATAAGGGAACGGCGACAGAAAATGACAAGTTGACGGGAAACTAATATGTTGTAAAATAGACCCGGGGGGCATAGGTTTCACTAGAGGCTTCTCTCAGAATAGAAATTATTACGGTGGGTGAACAAATTACTGTCGAGCAATTGATAGAAAAGCGCAAAGTTATGACGATATCTAAGGCAATGATCATGAATATAGGCATCACATCTGTGTCAAGTAGACTAAACAATTATGCATTTACTACTATTACTCCACACATCGACCGACTCCTGCCTGCGTCTAGAGTATTAAGTTCATAAGAACAGAGTAACGCATTAAGCAAGATGACATGATGTAGCGGGATTAACTCAAGCAATATGATGAAATCCCCATATTTTTATCCTCGATGGTAACAATACAATACGTGCCTTGCTGCCCCTACTTTCACTGGAAAAGGACACCGCAAGATTGAACCCAAAGCTAAGCACTTCCCCTATTGCAAGGAAAACCAATCTAGTTGGCCAAACCAAATCGATAGTTCGAAGAGACTTGCAAAGATATCAAATCATGCATATAAGAATTCAGAGGAGATTCAAATAATATTCATAGATAAGTTGATCATAAATCCACAATTCATCGGATCTCGGCAAACACACTGCAAAAGATAGATCTCCAAGAACATCGAGGAGAACTTTGTATTGAGAATCAAAGAGAGAGAAGAAGCCATCTAGATACTAGCTATGGACCCGTAAGTCTGAAGTAAACTACCCACGCTTCATCGGAGAGGCAATGGTGTCGATGCAGAAGCCCTCCATGATCGAATCCCCCTCTGGCAGGATGCCGGAAAAGTCCCCAAGATGGGATCTCACGGGTACGAAAGGTTGCGGCGGTGGAAAAGTGGTTTCGTGGCTCCCCTCGATGTTTTGGGGTATAGGAGTATATATAGGAGGAAGATCTAGGTCAGGGGGGCTACGAGGGGCCCACAAGGTCGGGGGGCGCGCCCTACCCCCTGGGCGCGCCCTCCACCCTTGTGGCCGCCTCGTGGCTCTTCTGATTTGCAATCCAAGTCTCCTGGGTGTCTTCTGGTCCAAGAAAAATCATCGTGAAAGTTTTATTCCGTTTGGACTCCATTTGGTATTCCTTTTCTGTGAAACTCTATAACAAGGAAAAAACAGAAACTGGCACTGGGCTATAGGTTAATAGGTTAGTCCCAAAAATCATATAAAATAGCATATTAATGCATATAAAACATCCAAAACAGATAATATAATAGCATGGAACAATCAAAAATTATAGATACGTTGGAGACGTAGCAGTAGGCATCCGTTGTTGCGTACACGATGTGATCTTCATCTAGTGTCTTTGACTCCCATGCATGATGAAACTTGGGGTGAGGTTTAATAGTTCATCGTACGAAGGATCAATCATGGCTGCTGCCAGGGTCAGCATTGAAGGCTGAGAGGAGGACACCAGGCTTTCTTCTGGAGATCGAATGGCTGGCCTACAACGAGGCCTATCCGACCCAGGACTCTCCTTTCATTCGTAAAGTCTACAGTAATGAATTTCACTCTTTTGTCCTTGAGGAAGACCTCAAAATCCTAGCACCTAACGTCGGCATGGCATATGTGGTAGACCAAGCACACGTTATGTACTCATACCTGGATCACGGCGGGCTTCTTCATCTCTGCCTCCTTTAGAAGCTTCTCCTTCTCCAGGACTAAGGTGTACTCAACATCTAGCCCAGCGATCCACTCATCCTTTGAACTTTCAAACATGTCTAGGAAGCGACCAAGGCATTCTTCCACCGTCACGGTTCTACAGGTGTAGATGACGATGAACTCATCGCCGGTGATGGTTCTAGCTTTGTACTCACCGTCAACCATTGACATTTGGGAGGCCATGGATTTTGGAGGCGGGTTAGGAGAAGTGGAACTGGTGTATTGTGAAAGGAAGGGATGACTAGGAGCGAACTGTTGTAAGGTAGAGGATGTGGACGAGTAGGGCATGCGAACGGCGTGGAGTGGGGGCTTGCCCAGTGGATAAACGGCTGCATGCCCCCAAAGAGTTCTCGAGTACTATGCGGGACCCACTAGATGTCATGTCTACTGGACCCACATCGTAGGCCTGACAGTATAGCCTATGCGTGTTCGCACGCCATGCCGGCGCCATGCCATCAACCATCGTGCCTCCCATGACCTTTGCCTCCCTCGCGCGATCGCGCCCTTTGGGACTTCGGACGGCTATAAATGAGCAATGTTTTTGCCTACTCCGCATGCATGATACTCCCTCTGGTCCTTTTACCACGCGCAAGATTTGTGTCAAGTCAAAGTTTGCAAAGTTTGACCAAATTTATATTAAAAATATCAATATCTACAATACCAAATATATATTTTATGAAACTACATTTCATGATGAATATAAAAATATTGATTTGACATTGTGAATGTTGATAAATTTTTCTATAAATTAGGTCAAAGTAGAGGTACTTTGACTTCAGACAAAACTTATATGCACTATGTAGACTAGTTCCTCCGTCCAGGTGCGTTATGATATTGCCATGTCATACATAGTCATCACAAAAAGGTTAGCTATAAGAGTACTACTACCTCCCTTCTAGTTTAAAGCGATCGATTCAATAATCTCACCTACTCTTACCAAGATGGAGGCGGTGGAATAGTTTTTGTAGTCTGCAAAAGTACTCAATTAATGCTCTCGTTCTTCACAAAAAATTGTGTTTACCAATGCATTATTGCATTGCATGCATGCATTAACACTAAATGACAAAGAATTTTTACATGCATTAGTAAATATTCTCCTAATCCTTGCATGCAATAATTTAGTGCACCTTGAAATCTGAACATGTGTGGGGCGTGTATGTTTTTAATCACTTGAGACAACCTAGCCCAGCATGCAATGGTCAGTTCATTGCATATAAGGTGACTTATGCACTGTTCCCATACTTGCAAGAAGCCGGTTCGTCTCCAAATCTTTTCCTCTCCATGTGCGAAAACAATCTGCATGCTTGACTCTCCTTCTCCCTCCAGCAGTCCCACCACTCCTCCCCGTGTGAAAACAATCTGCATCCATGACTCTCCTCCCCTGCACTCGTCCAATCCGTTCTGACCATCAATATTTCCACCCCTCCCATCTCCTGTAATTTACTCCAACAAAAATATGCCCACCTAGTTGTTATGTTAATCACGCAACATAATGTGTGGCATTGCTCGCTACAAATACTGCGCCTTCCACGGCATTCGGAAGAACGCTCACGTTCATTGCCTTTATCTCCTCCCCCTCCCTCTCAATTAAGGACTCGTCGACCACCATGGCATCGCCCCTCCCAAGCCCTAGGCGTCCCTCACTGCTCTGCATGGAGGGTCACGCGTCACCGTTCTGTTACTCTCCGCCACTAGTCGGGGAGGACAAGTCGGCGTTTCGTTCCTCGCTACCACCAATGGAGGATGACGCGTCGGCGTTTTGCTCCTCGCCGCGACGCGTTGGCGTTCCCAGTCTCGCCACCACGCGCATCATACGATGCGTCGGCTCCCCGCTATGAGGAGAATGTCGCGCCGCCTGCCGAGCCTGCCAGCTTGGAGGAGCTTTGGAAAGAAATGGAGGTCGCCTTGTGGGAGGCTTTGCCTTTGCCACAGCGCGCCAAAAGAGAGGCGGAGAAGAAGGCCGAGGAAGAGAAGTGCACCTCGAGGCATGCTTCCTAGCAAGACTATGTTGTGTCCGAGAGAGTCGGGTAATTGCCTCTTTGGCAGGAGGCTCATGCGGGGGCCATGTGGGTGGCGGAGGACGCACGTGCCAAAGCCCTGAGTGCAGTCGGGACCAAGCGCCTCATCTACACTTGGTGGTACATGGACTGGGTGCACGCTTCCAGCAAGGAGGAGTAGCTGTTGGCGCTGGAGCACTAGACCGGTGAGATCGTGCTCGCCCGCCGACAAGCCGCCAATCAGCACCTCGCAAGTTGCGAGGCCGGGGAAGAGGCGTTGTGTCGCCGCGCTAGGAAACGGCCGAGCACCAGGGCACTTGTGGCGCGCCGCAAGCGCTCCTGCGAGCGTCGTGGCTTTTATTGGGAATAATTTAATGTCGTAAGGTGATCTCATTAGTTTTGGGACGGAAATAATAAATCCTGAATGTTCGGGAATTATTAGCGTCCTAATTAAGTATGTAAAAGCAAAAGTTTGGAAACCTTTTGTATCTGTACGCATTTGTAAGTACGTGCATATAGCACAAACTAAACTATATATCGCAGTACACGTCTCTCTATATATATGTGTTCGCACACGAACACGTCACCGTGTACCCTTGATGACGGGGGTGATGCACCGCAACTCACGTCAAAGGAGAATTGGCTGGAAGCGCGGTACGCAGGCAATCCGGCGGGTGCTTTTGAGGACCCGAAACCCCACACGCCCGGGAGGGACCCCGTCTGGACGCGCGGAGGCTATGGCTGCCCTAGGTCGACCTGATCGCCCCTAGGGCCTCGAGGTTCGCCGCCCTGCAAGGAAGAAGAACGAACGAAGAACGAGAAGAAAGATACAAGGGTGGGGGATAGATGAACACGAAAAAGTGGTAGATGTGTTTGGTCGATTGTGTGTTGTTGTTCAATCGGCCGTCACCCCTTAGGTATATAATAGGCGGATGGACTTCCCGGGCAAGGAAAGGTTAGAATTCACGTTCAAAACCCTAGTTTGGCTCAAACTCGGAATCTAACTTTCCAAAACGGTTCGGTTTGCAACTCATGGCAGAAAAATCCAAAACCCAGACAAACATTCCCGGAGTGTCCGGTCATCCTCGGAGAAATCCAAAACTCAGATGATCATGGCCGGAGTGTCCGGCCATCATGATGCAAACGCACATTTTCGGCTCTAACGTTTGCATACGAACTCCGATTGAGACATTTTTATATCAAAATAAACCATTTCGACGATACGCACAACTTTCATGTTGAAACTTTTTCCATCTGAAGCCACCTTAATTGGGTTTCAAGCCATTCTTTAATCCGGTGTCAACATGAGCATCTCTGAACTTGTCATAACTTTTGCATCCGAGCTCCGTTTTAGACCATCTTCATATCCATCTTGATCTTCTCGAAGAGAGACATCTCATGGTGACTTTCAATAATAAGTTTGAATTAATCTTGACATAGCTTCAAGCTACTCTTTATAATCGTGCCACTTTTGATCGTTAACACATGCCCCCCTGTTTTTCGGCAAAGCTAGCGTGCCAAAAAATAACTTGTACTATGTTGGTTATAAAGACGATGTCAACACTCCATCGGCCATTTATATGCTTAGGGCAATAATTATATATCGGCCATCATTTTTTTTTGAATCCTTGATGCAAACTTGGGCGAAACCTTCTCAACTTCATTAACAATCCGATGATAAAGTCCCATAGATATGTATCTCAAGGTCATCCTCTGAACCATATTGTTCACCCTTTTGCTAGGATTTTGTAGATAATCAACAATAAACTTTCTCCAATCCTTACTTTCGCCTGCACAAAAATTTCATTAGTGGCCGAAGCTGTGGAGTTCGGCTCGGCCTTACCTATGTTGACGAGACTAAGCATCGGCTATTAAGAGAAGTGCAATACACCATGATTAACATAGTAGCCGAATGCTTGTTGTGCCAATTCTTTCGAATTGTCATGTCTAAATATATGAAGAATTTTAAGGCAACCCAAGGTAAATTTTGCATCTAGACATACCCCAAGATAAACTATAAGTGATTCGTCAAAACTTTGATAACCCTTGGATATTTGTTGCACTACTCATAACGAATCACCGAAAGCCTCAATATGTATAGCACCTATAGCAAGTAAAAGATTCAATCCGAATAACAATGCATATTCGGCTTTGATTAATAGTGCATAAAAATGTTCTAAGCGGCATGAGGCTTCAAAAATAGTTCCATAAGGATATATATATAAACAGCGCCAACACTTTGGCCATTGCTATGAATTGAACCATCAAAACATAATCTCCATAGTACTAGAGAGACAAGGCTAATATCAATATTATGCATGTCATTAATCCGATGTTCAGTAATAAAATCAGTTATGATTTGGCCTCTTATAGATCTCAAAGATGCATAAGCCAAATCATATCCAAACAAAGTATAAGCCCACTAGCCAATTCTGCAACTATGAATTGGTCTATGCAGCATATATTCAATGACATCGGTCATGATGTCTCAACTCCATTCAATCATAATATAGGCATACATATAAATTTCCATGAGCACGTACCTTATCTTGCTCTCCAATCGAACTAAGGATGATGTTTGAGTACTACACCGGCCATGCATTGACATAATCTTAGGACAATAGATAAATATCGGCCAATACCATGTAAACTTCATTCAAAGCTCATATAGCCGAAATAAACAAATGAAATGACAAATCAAGTATTTCGGCCCTTTGGATTAGCAACAAACTTGTAGCTAATCAAATGTATAGTGATTTGGCAATACCCTTTCATGATATAAGAAATTATATTGCATCCATGGATTAAAATAAGCCCATTGAGGGTTACCAATCATACCTGATGACGAATTCCATGGCATAGCGTTAATGGCATAGTTGAAGAACATGGATATTGTGTAGACCGAAGATGTTGAAACCTTCGTCTTGGTCCTTCATAGTTTTCACTCTTTTCCTTCTTCACCTTTGCCGCACTTCCTGTAATGGAAGCTTGCACATAATAATTATTTTGAGTACTTCCTTTGGGAACCCATGCCATGTTCCTTTCTTCAAGTTCTTGTGCACTAAGCTTTTGTAACTCCTTCTTTTGCCAATACGATAAGCCAAGTGAGCACCTCGACTGTGATTTCATTTCAACTAGTGGCAACTCTTTTTGGGCCTTGTGCACCCTCAACTTCTTTTCTTCAGATTTGGCACTCTGATTTTTATCGATTGGTTGCTTCACTTCTTTGCCTTTTGTAGCCAATGTCAACACTTTAATTGACTCTTTGTTATTTGAGATCAAATCTGAAGTAGCACACTTACGACCATCTCTTTTCACGCGGTAAACTCGCTCTACCACCTCTTTCTTCTTCCTTGAGCTTTGGACCGATTCCTTATGATTGAAACGGTCTTTGATGCGTGATTGTTCAAATGTTGATTTTCTTGTAGCTGCATAGTATTGGTGAGATGGTCTAAAATAAGATGGAGAATGTGCCCTTGTATCATACCTGTCCCATGATGAATATGGATTTAAGTGAGCATAGGGAGGCATCCACGGCATTGGCATTGGCGGCCCAAAATAAGGATATGAATATGTTGCATTGAAATTCTCACTTTGCCAATACTGATCCTCATATTTGCGCCTTGGGGGTGATCTTGGTTTCTTTGCATGATTTGGCCGATAAGCATTCTTCCCTTCACTCTTCTTTTGATATTTATCCAATAGTTCAGCGAAGGTGATTTTTGATCTCTTACACTTGCGCTTATTTCGGCCTTTGTTTTCTTTTGGTTTGCTTTCACCGATCATTGGATTTGCTTGCTGCCCCCAGTCCTTGTTATATCCATTGTAACTTCAATAGAACTCATGCCTTCAAGAATATTTTCATTGTGCTCTTGAACAACTTCTTTACTTGAAAGCTTGATTTCATCACCTGCAACTTTTACCTTCTCTTTAAATGGATCAGCTTGAAGCAGCCGATGCAAAAAGTTTTTGCCATCAGGACCAATCGGAATAGACTGGTCATCTCTTGGTGTTTCAACAAATTTCAATCATCCTTTATCAATGGCCGATTTAACTATTTGACGAAACATGTTGCCATCCACGAAATTATGCTTGGACGAATCATGTAACTTACAATACATTCGTACCTGGATGGATGGCTTGACATGGTGATCAAGAATTCTAATGTAATTATTTTTCAGCAACAAATCAAATATTTGACCACACATGCTTGAGTTGAAGGCATACTTCTTGTTTTCTAGCCGATCTTGGTGTACGAACGGCTTTGGAGGTAAGCAAACGAATGGTACAGATTTGGAATCTCCCCATTCGGCTATGCATTGTATTTCCCACTCTATCTCCGATGTCTTTGGATAAGATAATATATTAGCATCGGATTTCTCAAAAGAATTTAACATTGGCTTTAAATTTCTGAAACGAAAATAGTTAGAACATACATGTCTCAATTGAGACCAAGTGTAAGCCAAGTAAGAAATAAGCAAAGCTACCCAATTAGATATGAGCTTTAGATAAAGCAATGGGGAAAGCCTTGGCTGCAATAATTTTTCTCTATCGGTCTTTCTGAATGGTGCAATATGTTGACCGATATGCTTTGTGACAATCTGATTGCTAACAAATAAATTACCCTTCTTCACTGGTCTCTCAATATTTCTTATGAAGATTTTTCTAATATATGCATCAACAACTAAGTTATGACCAAATCTGAAAACAGGTAAATTAATTGCTAGACATACCTCTTCAAATATGTTGGGAGAGCATGATGATGGTGTGACTTGAAGAATATCTTGCTCCGCCTTCGGATATCTCCCCAACGCCTTGTCATCATCTTTTTCTTGATTTCGTGCATCATTAGTTTGAAGATATTTGTCCACCAAACTTTCTTCGGCTACTTGTTCTTGTTCTTGAAGCTTGTCAATTTCTATGGCACGAAACTCATAGGGCAGGAAGTAGGTTCCATTAACTTTAGAAAAATCAAGTATGTTGTCTTGCTGTACTTTCCATGCTCTTTCTCAACAATGTTTGCCTCTTTGGATTTGATGGATTCGGAATATATACTACTTGATTCGGCTTTTTCAACGGAAGCACTTTTAGTTTCTGAATCATCATTCCTTTCACTGGTTATATCAATTGGCAAGGCTTCTTTTCTTTGAGCTAATTCCCTATCAATTCTCTCTTGGCAAATTACTTGCACCCTATCGGGCAAAGCTTTAACTCCCCTCTCAATTTCAGCCCGCTCTAGATTAGTTTGACCCCCAATGCTTTTAGGATCTTTCGGCAATGAAGTGTTAGTGTTGCCAAAATTTTGCAATTGTGTAGGGGGTGTATAATATGTTGTGGTACTAGGTGGAGGTGTATGCACTGCAGTATAACCATATGCTCTCTCACAAATAATATCAATTGATGAAGTTTCATCTTCCTATAGAACTCTAGCCTTTATTGCAGCATAATCAGGAAATAACCCCTTTTCATATTGTTCAAGGCAAAGAGCACTAATCCTCTTGTTTTGTGCCAAGCTCTTTTTCAATGCAGCCACAACCGCTTCTGGAAGGGATTGCTCTGCAATACTTTCGGATTCTTTCGGCAATGATTCATGAGTGTTGCCGAAATTCTCGAATTGCGTAGAGTATGCATTATATGCTACAATATTTGATGACGGCACATGTGTTCCTCTAAAAATTTCACTTATTCGGCTATGACCATGAAGATGCGGGGCCAAATTATGAACATCTACAGTTGCATACGGTTCTGAAAAATTACTAATATGAGGTGTAGCATATGATCGTTGAGAGTAACTGGCCGAATAGCTAGCATTAGCATGGCCAATTCTCCCATCCATCGGCAAGGTTGGATTCACATATTGCAAATTAGTTGCCGATGAATAAAAGGGTGAAACACTTTCTTGTATGCTACTGGAAATTTTAACATGGGGTGTTTCAAATTGATTAACCAAACCCATCATGTTGTTCATTGGCATATGGATTTGTGGGGTTGCCAATGCATGAGAGTTAGGATACATATGTTGTATGTTGCTAAAATCATAAGAATTTGAAGCATGAAGATTATTTTGCATCGGCCCTTGCACATAATTAGAAGCATGATTGAGAAAACTAGGGCTAGCCGATACATTATGCTCATTAGGGGATCTAGCAACAACATATGAATTATTTGCATATACATAGGTGAATTGGGTATTCATGTTACCTTTGTAGATTGCAAACCCTAGATGACGATCTCCTCGTAGCAAGAACGGGCCACAGACCGTTCAAAGCTTTGTCCCCAGCGGAGTCGCCAAAAAGTGTGTTCGCACACGAACACGTCACTGTGTACCCTCGACACCGGGGGTGATGCACCGCAGCTCACGTCGAAGGAGACCCGGCCGGAAGCGCGGTACGCAGGCAATCCGGCGGGTGCTTTTGAGGACCCGAAACCCCACACGCCCGGGAGGGACCCCGTCTGGACGCATGGAGGCTATGGCTGCCCTAGGTCGACCTGATCGCCCCTAGGGCCTCGAGGTTCGCCGCCCTGCAAGGAAGAAGAGCGAACGAAGAACAAGAAGAAAGATACAAGGGTGGGGGACAGATGAACACAAAAAAGTAGTAGATGTGTATGTTCGATTGCGTGTTGTTGTTCAATCTGCCGTCACCCCTTAGGTATATAAGAGGCGGATGGACTTCCCGGGCAAGGAAAGGTTAGAATTCACGTTCAAAACCCTAGTTTGGCTCAAACTCGGAATCCAACTTTCCAAAATGGTTCGGTTAGCAACTCGCGGCAGAAAAATCCAAAACCCGGACAAACATCCCCGGAGTGTCCGGCCATCCTCGGAGAAATCCAAAACCCGGATGATCATTCCCGGAGTGTCCGGCCATCCTGATGCAACCGCACATTTTCGGCTCTAACTTTTGCATACGAACTCCGATTGAGACATTTTTTATATCAAAATAAACCGTTTCAACGATACGCACAACTTCCATGTTGAAACTTTTTCCATCTGAAGCCACCTTAATTGGGTTTCAAGCCATTTTTTAATCTGGTGTCAACATGAGCATTTCTGAACTTGTCATAACTTTTGCATCCGAGCTCCGTTTTAGACCATCTTCATATCCATCTTGATCTTCTTGAAGAGAGCCATCTCAAGGTGACTTTCAATAATAAGTTTGAATTAATCTTGACATAGCTTCAAGCTACTCTTTATAATCGTGCCACTTTTGAGCGTCAACAATATGCTTGTAGACTGTACTACTACTATTATGTATACACACATGCAAATGCACGTTTTAACATTATGATGCGGTTTTGATAAAGGTAGAAAAACAACACTAGTCAAGCTTGTGAGACGATTCAATGCAAAAGAAATGCAAAAATGCTCGTTTGATTTTTTACTTTAGCTTCCTTCTCTCAGTGGTTTTTCTCTATGGTACTTTGTACGGAGTATCTCACTGGCCGGAAGGCATGCAAATTCCCAAACCGCTTCGTACACCCTGTATCGATTTTTTTTGCCTAAGTGCACGTATAATAAAATGACGTAGGCGGGCTGTAAGAATTAAAATAGTATATTTGTGCTGAGTTGTAAGAGAAAGAAGAGGAGAGAGAGGAGAAGCGGGCTACTAACTAACAGCCAGCACTAACACGTGCTCCTAGACACTTTGTGAGAGAGGAAGGTGGGCCATGTATCAGTAAAGTAGTACTTATTTACATCTAACTATTATACTTCCCGACTATAAGGTTGGCTATAGATGACTTGTCAACATCATATAGGCAGCGGCTGGTTGTACTATTAACCATGCTCTAAGAAGTTGTGTCGTGCAATTGGAATTCCAACTTGAGTACTACTAATAGTAGTAGGAGTAGTAGCTAGGGATCGAGTGTGCAAGATGAATGCAGAGAGATGAATGCAAAAAAGACAGAGGGATGTGATCGTTGCTTGTCTGTTTATTTTACCACACCACTTATTACTCGGAGTGGTGGGGTTTTGTGATATGACAGCTTTATTGCCGCGCCACGAGCGGGGTGAGACTCCTATACAGCGCCGCCCTCTACACTAGGACTACCTCCATCGTGGTTTATTAGTCCCCCATGTAATTTGACTGAAGATTTAACTGACAAAATGTTAGTGCATGTCAACAAAAACTACTATATCGTTGGATTCGTATTTGAACATAGTTTTCAAGCATATAATTTTTTGTGACATGCATGAGCATTTTGTTAGTTAAATTTATGGTCAAAATTTGGCACAGATTACAATGGGGACCAATAAACCAGGACGAAGGTAGAACTATATATAGTAAGACGCCTGTGCGTTGCACAGAAGAGTGAAATGCATTGATCGGGGAGTTGTTTATTTTGACAAAGTATGTGGGGGTCATCTCTTGTGTAACAAATATCGATAGGTTTCTTCGGATATTATTTTTTCTCTAGAGCTCACAAGCATCCGGGTGAATAGTAAATGTAGGCTAAATAGATAAAAAAAATCTTTTCCAAACAAAAGTGTTCAACTGTTCAACCTGCATCCAAAACTTTTGAAGAAATAACACTTATTGTGCTTTGCAAGAAATGATCTTTAAGAATCATTTTTTGAGTATTGATTTTGTTTATTTTATCTAGACCACCATGAATGTAAATCAGGATGACTTGGAAGGAGGCAGAGGAGATGGCGAGTTGGAGGGGGGTCGTGGTGGTGGTCGGCAATGCAGCCTGAGAGAAGGCATGAGAGGCATTGGGGGCAGACGGGCGCCGATAGAGATAGAGATAGAGATAGAGATATACTCCTACTAGTGAGTTGCACGTTCTTTCCACGTGAGTTTTGAGATATCGTTACAACACAATGTTAGTAACAAACAACTGACACTTACATATTACGTCTTTGCAAAAGGAAAACCTAAGCTGCATAGTGGTCCAATACATGTATATGACACATTATATGTATGGATCTCAAGGCTAACTTGTAACGCCCTCGATGTGGCTATATCTCCTACGTGTCGAAGCACGACTTAGAGGCATAACCGCATTGAAAGCCATGTCGCAAGTGAGGTAATCTTCACACAACCCATGTAATACATAGGGGAAAGAGATACATAGTTGGCTTACAATCGCCACTTCACACAATACATGAGTAAAGCATTACATCATCCAGATACAATCAAGGTCCGACTACGGAACCAAAATAAAAGAAGACTACCCCAAAAGCTACACAGATCCCCGATCGTCCCAACTGGGCTCCAATACTGATCAACTGAAATGAAACAACACAATGAACAAGATCTTCATCGAGCTCCTCCTTGAGCTCGGGTGCGTCACCAGCACGGTTTCATCGGCACCTGCAAACTGGTTTTGGAAGTATCTGTGAGTCACGGGGACTCAGCAATCTCACACCCGCGAGATCAAGACTATTTAAGCTTAAAGGTAGGACAGGGTAGTGAGGTGGAGCTGCAGCAAGCGGCTAGCATATCTGGTGTCTAACATACGCAAAAGAGAGCGAGAAGAGAAGGCAAAAGCATGGTCGAACAACTATGATCAAGAAGTGATCCTGAAACTACTTACGTCAAACATAACTCCAACACCGTGTTCACTTCCCGGACTCCGCCGAGAAGAGACCATCACGGTTACACACACGCGGTTGATGTATTTTAATTAAGATCAACTTCGGGTTTTCTACAACCGGACATTAACAAATTCTCGTCTGCCACATAACCGCGGGCACGGCTTTCGAAAGTTCAAATCCTGCAGGGGTGTCCCACCTTAGCCCATGATAAGCTCTCGCGATCAACGAAGGGTATTCCTTCTCCCCGGGAAGACCCGATCAGTCTCGGAATCCCGGCTACAAGACATTTCGACAGTAATAAAACAAGTCCAGCAAAGCCGCCCGATGCGCCGACAAATCCCGATAGGAGCTGCACATATCTCGTTCTCAGGGCACACCGGATGAGCAAGACGTCGGGTTGGCATAGACCCTGATTGCGCAGGGGGCGCCGGACATCGCTCGGTTTGGACCAGCACTTAGAGAAGCACTGGCCCGGGGGCTAAAATAAAGATGACCCTCGGGCTGGCCGACCCAAGGGAATAGGGGTAGGTGGTGGTGAGGCAAATGGTAAAACCAATGTTGGGCCTTGCTGGAGGAGTCTTATTCAAAGCGAACTGTCAAGGGGGTCCCATAAATCACCCGACCGCGTTAGGGACGCAAAATCCGGGAATATAACACCGGTATGACGGAAACTAGGGCGGCAAGAGTGGAACAAAACACCAGGCATAAGGCCGAGCCTTCCACCCTTTACCAAGTATATAGATGCATTAATTAAATAAGATATATTGTGGTATCCCAACAAGTAAACATGTTCCAATCAAGGAACAACATCTCCATGTTCCAACAAGGAACAAACTTCATCTTCACCTGCAACTAACAACGCTATAAAAGGGGCTGAGCAAAGCGGTAACATAGCCAAACAACGGTTTGCTAGGACAAGGTGGGTTAGAGGCTTGGTTTAACAATATGGGAGGCATGATAAGCAAGTGGTAGGTATCGCAGCATAGGCATAGCAAAAGAGCGAGCATCTAGCAAGCAAAGATAGAAGTGATTTCGAGGGTATGGTCATCTTGCCTGCAAGTTCTCAGGGTTGTCGAAAGCTTGATCCTCGTAAGTGTTCTCAACCGCTTCCTCGTTCACGTACTCGTCTCCCGGCTCTACCCAAGGCAAGAACACAAGCAAAGAGGACAAATATCAATCACGATGCAATGCGCAAGCAACATGATGCAAAACATGGCATGATATGCGAGATGTGGTATGCAATGCATATGCGTGCTCCGGGAGGAAAAAGATGAACAAGGCACAATCTTGGCAAACCAAGTATGCCACTGGAAAGGTGAGGCGATTTCGGTTGAAATCGATATAAAGATCACCGGAATCGGATGCACGGTTTGCAAATGACAAGCAAAACAAGAATGACATATTTCTGCGATTAACAGTATGATGCCACTTAGCATGCAACAAAAAATTACACTACTGCACCCAAACATATCAGCAAAGCATATGGCAGTGATCTACTCAAGATGCTCGACAAAAGATGAACACTGAGCTACAGAGCATTGCATGATAAACTAAGCATACATCCATCAAGAAGACATGGCATAGAAACTAATCATGGCAAGAAAAACAACATAGCATGCAAGTATCAACTACAACAAGCTTGGCAAAATCGAATAACATGTAAACAATCTGTCAGTAACATTTTATAGCAAAAGTAGAGCTCGATTGACTTAAGCTATGGCACTCCATAAATACAAACAAAGGCATGGATGGATAGAGCACATTCATATGTTCAAAACATCCTTACTGATCATGCTCAAAAGAGTCATAGATCTCTCTGAAACAACATGAACACATGGCATAAAAATAACAGCAGGGAATGACTTAGTGAAATTACTAAGTCCCTGAAATCAGCAACAATATGATCCCTAGTTTGCATGCTTGTGCTAGTCACCACAAAGATCACAAAAATACATGGCATACACCCCTGGAAATATAGCATGGCATATGACAAAACACCTGTAGGACTCAACTTCATAGGGTGCACACATCAATCATGGCAAAAATGACAAAAGTGCATGTTCTGAAACAGATCTGAAACTAACATCACATAGCCCTCTTCTAACAGCATTTCGGGCATCAAGATGAGCTCAAATGAAAACGATGCAATGAGATGAAGTGATGTACTCATCGAGGCGAACAATTTGATATATTACACGCATGAAACGGAGCAGTATTCAGAGAGTTATGATGCGATGAACATGGCATGATAATGTTAAAAATTTCGGGACTTGGAGAAAATATACCACTCCGAGAACGGATCTAGGGTTTCGGGGCATGCGAAACGAGGTTTGCCGGAATCTACGCCGGAGTTGGTCGGAGAGGAGGAAGAACACCGGACAGGCGTCGGGGAGGTCGGGTCCGACCGGATCCGACCGGATCCGGCGCCGGCGGAGGCGGAGCACGGCCGGACGACGAGGTGGCGGCGAGCTCGGCGCAGGTGGCGGCGGGGAACGCGGCGGCGCACGGCGGCCGGTGGCGGCGAACAGCGTCGGCGGCGGGGAGGCGACGCGAGGCGGCGGAAGGGCGCAGGCGGCGGAGTAGGGCGGCGGATGCGCGCCGGCGGGCGGGGACGCGGCGGTGGCGGCGGACGCGCGGGAGGCCAAGCACGGGCGGCGGGGACGCGCGCGGGCCGGGGCGGGCCTGGCGGCGGGGAGGAGGACGGAGGCCACGTGGCGCGCCCTGGTTGGCTGCGGGCGGCGGCGCTGTGGAGCGGACATGTCCGGCGGCGACGGAGACGCGTCCGGTGGCGCGGAGGAAGAGGAGGCTAGGGTTTGGACCCGAAATTTCGGAGGGAGACACATATTTATAGGTAGAAGGAGGTGGGAGGCTCCAAATGGAGTGCGGTTTGCGGCCACGCGATAGTGATCGAACGACCGAGATGATGGAACGGTTTTGGATGGGTTTTGGGCCACTTTGGAGGGGTGTTGGGCTGCACACAAAAGAGGTCTTTGGAGCTACCCGGTTAACCGTTGGAGTATCAAACGAACTCCAAATGGCACGAAACTTGACAGGCGGTCTATCGGTGGTGTAACAAGGCCGCTTGGCAAACCTCGGTCCATTCCGATACAGTTTAATACCCGCTCACGGAAAAAGGTAAAAGGGGACGCCGGGGAACATAGGAGCGCCGGATTGCAAAACGGACAACGGGGAAAATGCTCGGATTCATGAAACGAACACGTATGCAAATGCGATGCACATGATGACATGATAGGAAAATGCATGACACGGACAAAAGCAAAACGAAGAAGAACCCAACCACGAGGGAGTAACATATCACATTGCCGAAAATGGCAAGAGTTGGAGTTACAAATATGGCAAGTTACATCCAGGGTGTTACAACACTCCACCACTACGAGAGGATCTCGTCCCGAGATCTAGGATGGCATCGGAGAGAAACGGAAGAGGAAGAGAAGAGGTAAAACTAAGTTGCTTCTTTGCCAAATGAGTGAAACCACGAACCTTGAGAGGTTGAACAAAATGAAAGAAAGAAAACAACGAAGATGAACAAGGTTGAAAACACTCCGTTAGAAAAAGAGGAACATGAGATACGACGAGAACCAAGAGGTTTGGTGATAAGATAGATATTGAAACCACTCCGGTTAAAACTAGATATATAAGGAATAAGATTGATATAATTTGGGCAGCACTCCGACTGAAGGAAGAAGGAGAACTTGATAAGATGAAAAGAACTTGAAGAGAGAACACCCCACTCCGGTTGGAAATGGAAGGAATAGAATATGAACTTGGCAAAATTAAAGCACTTGGATGAGACTCCGGTTAAAAGAGGAATGATAGTCACAACACTTCCGTTAAATGGATAACCAAGGAAAAGGAACATGATCTTGGCAAAACGAGACTATTGGACGAAGGGAGCAACTTCACAATGCCTCCGGGACGGATGAATAGAAGATAGATCAACGGAATAAGAGAACGGATAAGGAAATGATAACTCTCATGAATAAAATTGAAAGAGAAAGCTTACGAAGAAAAAGGTTGAACGGAGTTGTTGGATTATCAACAACGAAAGCTTAAACTTGATGTGGACTTATGGAAGACATCCCAAAATTATGAGGTGACAACCTGCCACTCACGGAAGAGATTGGGTTGATAAAAACAAGGAGACTAGAACTATTTCACCGGGAGGATAAAAGAAGAACTTGGGTCATTGATAAGCACCATAATAGCAACAAACCTAAGGGAAGGCTTTAGGTGAAATATATCCCAAGATAACTCCAATGAAGAGATTGATGGATTTAAAATACCTCATTCTTGACAACATGTGAATCATGAAGCATGAAGGGAAATTGTCAAGAATGACATAACACCACCTCAAAGGATAAGGTAGAAAGAATTGCACTTCGAAATGCAAGATGAAGAATACTTGAACTCCTCAAAACAAAACATGTGTTGGAACACCATGTTTATTTTAGAGTATAGCTTGGCGGATCATAACTTCGAGAAAAATCTTGAAGAACAAATGAAGAATGAAAAGAATCCTTAACGAACCACCATGTAGAACCTCCATGAAGAACTCCGGTAATGAAAGGATGATAAAAAGAAAGAGAAGTCGAAAAGAACTCCGAGAGGAGCCTTGAAATGATTAGATGAAGCTTTGAAATGATGTAATTGAAATAACTTGGAGCTCCGGAAAGAAAAAATGAACAAATGAGATCAAGAATTTTGATTAATCTCCGGAATAAGGAATTAAATTTACTCGATGAAACAAGAATAAGAATTACATTATGCTTATCCTTCACCAATTTAAATTAATGACAAGCAACGGATTTGGCATACCACTTATTCTCATAGAAAGGTTTAAGAGAGATATAGCATAAACTTGATAAGGTATTGATGGAACCACCGGTAGGATTATGAGAGAACAAATGAATTGATACGATGCCAAACAAAGAGGAATCTTAAACAAACCATCGTAAGAACTGAAAATGAAAGTAGCAAAGGCACAATTCACCGGGAAGAATTAGAAAATGAATGAAGATACTATACAGAATTTAGATACATGAGAACGAAGAGATCATGGACTGATTAGAGGCTACTTGAACGATGCACTGGTAAGATTTGGAGAACGAGGGCTGAAAGCTTGAATGAATAATTCTGAGATGATGGGCTCTGGAGAATCAAACTGAAAAGACTTCTGAAATGCTCCGGATGGGTGAAAATAATTCTCACAATTGAAAACAATTATGAGAGAATGGCATGAAGCTAGAACCACGCATCTTCGAGAGAATGGACAAGATTTAAGGGAAACTCTTCTTCGGTCTTCAAATGTTGAGAATGATGACGAGAAACACCACCATGAATTGTTGAGGCACTCCGGAATAAGAATTGGGAAGGTTGAACCAATGATGAAAAGAATTTGAAAGATCTTGGAGAAAGACATTTGACTGATGATAATTCATTCTTACGTGAAAATTGGAAACGCATTTGAGAATAACTCCGGGTAAATTAGAAGAGTCAGGTAAGATCCTGGAAAAAGACCTGTGGGTTAGGGCCCAGTGAAAAGAAAACACCGTTGGAAAAGATTACTTGACAGGGAGGTTGCACCGGTTGATTTAAATGGCTTGAATAAGATAACAATCTCGAAATAGTAAGAATTGATGCGGAGTGAAAAACACGAATCTTCGGAGATATCTTCAGCACTTCGGAACAAATGAATAGCGAGAAGTGGATGATTAAGAGGTGCACCAGTACGAGAAAGCATTTGAAACGAGGAAAATATATGATCGACAAAGCTTGAATTGAATCCACCGGAGAAGAAAGAGAACGAATAATGATGAAGTTAAGGCTCCGTTAGTATCTTCCTGAGAATCACCGGATAGAACATTGACGGAAAAGAATGGAGAGGCTTCCCATCTATAAGATGGATACTTGATTAAGAAATCCGAGTCCTTGAAGAAAAAGGGTGGGAGGGTGGGAAAACAAAGGCAACTTGGGTCGGATGAAACGAACACCGTTGAGAGAAAGATTAGAATTGATCTTGCGAATGTTGAAAATGATCGGATCCACTTGAAGAGAAACACGCCGGTTGAAAAGGATTGAAAAGACAAACTTGATGAACAAGAAGGATTAGCATCCACATAGAAATATGAGAACACCGTTTAGGAAAGGTATGGATTCAACACTTGACATCGAAGCAACTCGAATACCACAAATAAAACAAAACAAAGGATTTGGCTTGCAGAATAAGCCGGAAACAAATATATATGATAGAGATTTACCCAATCCCATATCATGCATCTATCGGAAAGATATTCTAGGAGCTACTTGAATTCCCACCTATAAACTCCCGAAACTTTCTGGTTATGCAATCAGGTGTTGGGGATACAGGGGACACAAAATATATCACCCAAACTAACAATACCTAGATCCAGTTGTATCCATCCTTCAACACATAACCAAGAAAACTCCGGAAATCGTTTACCTCAACCTTCGAAAAGCATCCGTTATACGAGTTATGGCAATACTCCCGCACTCGCCTCAGTACTGGGCTATCAGGGTTATCTCACCAACAACTGTACAAAAAAGATTTTCGATGTCGGCGTACTAAACTCAGGTATTCCAGAACTGCAACGATAAAATTATGACGACAACACCTCAGAGCTCAACTCCCCGGGACACTTCCACTAAACCCCTGCTGACAGGAGGCACCAAGACAATGTTGTCATCACAAAACCATCGGAACGATTCTAAGATACCCGCGTGATCCTAAAAAAAATTTTTAGTGAAATTTGAGAAGAGAAGAGTCAAAACTCTACGTCAGGATGCCTTACCAGAGCGATGAGGAGACTGGGAAGTAAAAAGAATTCCTAAACTCTCCGATACATAATTCCTAAATGACTCAAAACATTTTTCTAGACACAACTCGGCCACTAAAAACGATCAATCAGTGGGGGCTCCTAAGGTCGGGGAAGGCTCTGATACCAACTTGTAACGCCCTCGATGCGGCTATGTCTCCTACGTGTCGAAGCACGACTTAGAGGCATAACCACATTGAAAGCCATGTCGCAAGTGAGGTAATCTTCACACAACCCATGTAATACATAAGGGAAAGAGATACATAGTTGGCTTACAATCGCCACTTCACACAATACATGAGTAAAGCATTACATCATACAGATACAATCAAGGTCTGACTACGGAACCAAAATAAAAGAAGACTACCCCAAAAGCTACACAGATCCCCGATCGTCCCAACTGGGCTCCACTACTGGTCAACTGAAATGAAACAACACAATGAACAAGATCTTCATCGAGCTCCTCCTTGAGCTCGGGTGCGTCACTTGCACGGTTTCATCGGCACCTGCAAACTGGTTTTGGAAGTATCTGTGAGTCACGGGAACTCAGCAATCTCACACCCGCGAGATCAAGACTATTTAAGCTTAAAGGTAGGACAGGGTAGTGAGGTGGAGCTGCAGCAAGCGGCTAGCATATCTGGTGTCTAACATACGCAAAAGAGAGCGAGAAGAGAAGGCAAAAGCACGGTCGAACAACTATGATCAAGAAGTGATCCTGAAACTACTTACGTCAAACATAACTCCAACACCGTGTTCACTTCCCGGACTCCGCCGAGAAGAGACCATCACGGTTACACACGCGGTTGATGTATTTTAATTAAGATCAACTTCGGGTTTTCTACAACCGGACATTAACAAATTCCCATCTGCCACATAACCGCGGGCACGGCTTTCGAAAGTTCAAACCCTGCAGGGGTGTCCCAACTTAGCCCATGATAAGCTCTCGCGATCAACGAAGGATATTCCTTCTCCCCGGGAAGACCCGATCAGTCTCGGAATCCTGGCTACAAGACATTTCGACAGTAATAAAACAAGTCCAGCAAAGCCGCCCGATGCGCCGACAAATCCCGATAGGAGCTGCACATATCTCGTTCTCGGGGCACACCGGATGAGCAAGACGTCGGGTTGGCATAGACCCTGATTGCGCAGGGGGCGCCGGACATCGCTCGGTTTGAACCAGCACTTAGAGAAGCACTGGCCCGGGGGCTAAAATAAAGATGACCCTCGGGCTGGCCGACCCAAGGGAAGAGGGGTAGGTGGTGGTGAGGCAAATGGTAAAACCAATGTTGGGCCTTGCTGGAGGAGTCTTATTCAAAGCGAACTGTCAAGGGGGTCCCATAAATCACCCGACCGCGTTAGGGACGCAAAATCCGGGAATATAACACCGGTATGACGGAAACTAGGGCGGCAAGAGTGGAACAAAACACCAGGCATAAGGCCGAGCCTTCCACCCTTTACCAAGTATATAGATGCATTAATTAAATAAGATATATTGTGGTATCCCAACAAGTAAACATGTTCCAATCAAGGAACAACATCTCCATGTTCCAACAAGGAACAAACTTCATCTTCACCTGCAACTAACAACGCTATAAAAGGGGCTGAGCAAAGCGGTAACATAGCCAAACAACGGTTTGCTAGGACAAGGTGGGTTAGAGGCTTGGTTTAACAATATGGGAGGCATGATAAGCAAGTGGTAGGTATCGCAGCATAGGCATAGCAAAAGAGCGAGCATCTAGCAAGCAAAGATAGAAGTGATTTCGAGGGTATGGTCATCTTGCCTGCAAGTTCTCAGGGTTGTCGAAAGCTTGATCCTCGTAAGTGTTCTCAACCGGTTCCTCGTTCATGTACTCGTCTCCCGGCTCTACCCAAGGCAATAACACAAGCAAAGGGGACAAACATCAATCACGATGCAATGCGCAAGCAACATGATGCAAAACATGGCATGATATGCGAGATGTGGTATGCAATGCATATGCGTGCTCCGGGAGGAAAAAGATGAACAAGGCATAATCTTGGCAAACCAAGTATGCCACTGGAAAGGTGAGGCGATTTCGGTTGAAATCGATATAAAGATCACCGGAATCGGATGCACGGTTTGCAAATGACAAGCAAAACAAGAATGACATATTTCTGCGATTAACAGTATGATGCCACTTAGCATGCAACAAGAAATTACACTACTGCACCCAAACATATCAGCAAAGCATATGGCAGTGATCTACTTAAGATGCTCGACAAAAGATGAACACTGAGCTACGGCTAAATCACAAAATAGAAGGTTCACACAAGCATGGTAAATGTGCAAAACATAACAGGTTCACAGACTTGGTGAAAATAACAACATGCCAGAAATTAACATCAGGATGACATGTCAAAAACAGATAACAAGTAGGCATGTTTACGAGCTCGATGCACTCACTACAGAGTATTGCATGATAAACTAAGCATACATCCATCAATAAGACATGGCACAGAAACTAATCATGGCAAGAAAAACATCATAGCATGCAAGGATCAACTACAACAAGCTTGGCAAAATCGAATAACATGTAAACAAGCTGTCAGTAACATTTTATAGCAAAAGTAGAGCTCGATTGACTTAAGCTATGGCACTCCATAAATACAAACAAAGGCATGGATGGATAGAGCACATTCATATGTTCAAAACATCCTTACTGATAATGCTCAAAAGAGGCATAGATATCTCTGAAACAACATGAACACATGGCATAAAAATAACAGCAGGGAATGACTTGGTGAAATTACTAAGTCCCTGAAGTCAGCAACAATATGATCCCTAGTTTGCATGCTTGTGCTAGTCACCACAAAGATCACAAAAATACATGGCATACACCCCTGGAAAGATAGCATGGCATATGACAAAACACCTGTAGGACTCAACTTCATAGGGTGCACACATCAATCATGGCAAAAATGACAAAAGTGCATGTTCTGAAACAGATCTGAAACTAACATCATATAGCCCTCTTCTAACAGCATTTCGGGCATCAAGATGAGCTCAAATGAAAATGATGTAATGAGATGAAATGATGTACTCGTCGAGACGAAGAATTCTACATATTACACGCACGAAACGGAGCAGTATGCAGAGAGTTATGATGCGATGAACATGGCATGATAATGTCAAAAAATTCGGGACTAAAATATACCACTCCGAGAACGGATCTAGGGTTTCGGGGCACGCGAAATGAGGTTCGCCGGAATCTACGCCGGAGTTGGTCGGAGAGGCGGAAGAAGACCGGAGAGGCGTCGGGGAGGTGGCGGCCGGACGACGAGGTGGCGGCGAGCTCGGCGCAGGTGGCGGCGGGCGCCGGTGAGGCCGGTGGCGGCCGGCGTCGAGGAGGGCGGCGGGGAACACGGCGGCGCGCGGCGGCCGGTGGCGGCGAACAGCGCCGACGGCGGGGAGGCGGCGCGAGGCGGCGGAAGGGCGCCGGCGGCGGGGAGGCGGCGCGAGGCGGCGGAAGGGCGCAGGCGGCGGAGTAGGGCGGCGGGGGCGCGCCGGCGGGCGGGGACGCAGCGGTGGCGGCGGACGCGCGGGAGGCCGAGCGCGGGCGGCGGGGACGCGCGCGGGCCGGGGCGGGCCTGCCCTGGGCCCCGCGGGCCTGGTGGCGGGGAGGAGGCCGGAGGCCACGTGGCACGCCCTGGTTGGCTGCGGGCGGCGGCGCTGTGGAGCGGACATGTCCGACGGCGACGGAGACGCGTCCGGTGGCGCGGAGGAAGAGGAGGCTAGGGTTTGGACCCGAAATTTCGGAGGGAGACACATATTTATAGGTAGAAGGAGGTGGGAGGCTCCAAATGGAGTGCGGTTTGCGGCCACGCGATCATGATCGAACGACCGAGATGATGGAAGGGTTTTGGATGGGTTTTGGGCCACTTTAGAGGGGTGTTGGGCTGCACACAAAAGAGGTCTTTGGAGCTACCCGGTTAACCGTTGGAGTATCAAACGAACTCCAAATGGCACGAAACTTGACAGGCGGTCTATCGGTGGTGTAACAAGGCCGCTTGGCAAACCTCGGTCCATTCTGAGACAGTTTAATACCCGCTCACGGAAAAAGGTAAAAGGGGACGCCGGGGAACATAGGAGCGCCGGATTGCAAAACGGACAACGGGGAAAATGCTCGGATTCATGAAACGAACACGTATGCAAATGCGATGCACATGATGACATGATAAGAAAATGCATGACACGGACAAAAGCAAAACGAAGAAGAACCCAACCACGAGGGAGTAACATATCACATTGCCGAAAATGGCAAGAGTTGGAGTTACAAATATGGCAAGTTACATCCGGGGTGTTACATAACTTCATGAATATGCAAAGATAGTGTTGTCGCATTTGGTTGAAATTCTCTGAAAAAGATAAATGTGTTGTAAGAAATGGTTCATCATAAGTCTTTCACCATTAGTAAAAATTCACAATTGTGTTTCGTTTTAAGCTCGGACTATGAGCTTTGCTGGACCTTGAGACTTTGTTACATTTTTATTTAATAATATGAATGCATGCATCAATTGATGCAGAGGCCGGGGGTTATCCTCCTTTTCAAATAAATGTAAACATTCACAATTAATCTCATAAATGGCAAGCGAGAACTCTGATGGAGCAAAAGCATACATGGAAGATTCTAGACTAAACCATAAATGGATACACTTATATTCAGGCGTGATACTCTGATGGAGCAAGATCATGCATGGAAGGTTCTATACTAAATAAGAAGTGTCCACATGCTGAGACAGCGGCTTACATTGAACGAAGACTAATGATGAACAGTTAACTTGGTAATGCATATGCCCAGGTGAACCTCCTTGGAGTCCCCGTGCATCATCTTGGGGATCGTATGAAGCCAGCCCTCTTCCATGTCCATATTGCCGGGAACGGAGCAGCTCGCCACAGTCTCATTCAACGTGAGGGAAGCGCCGAGGTCGCCCTCGTACGCTGGAGGGGCAGCAACAGTGAGCACGCACCTGTACAGCAGCCTCGTGTCAGCGTCAGCGACTTTGCCCCTGACACACACAGCAGAGACGGAGCGGCGGCCTGCGTGGGCCTTACCAGTGCCCATGGACAAGAGGAAGAGTTGTCGTCGTCCTTCGTAGCTAGCGGGCGGCGGTGCTCCTCCAGCGACTCCAGCATGGCGAACGGGTAGCACGTCTCGTACTGTTCACTGCGGGCCAGGAGTGATTGCCGGACGATGCCGTCAGGTGATGCACGAGGCTCCCCGGCGAGCCCTCAAACGGCGGCGTGCACTCATAGCAGTAACAGGGCGCATGCGCGCATCTGGACCTATGCTTCGCCACCGAGTGTTGGTCGACGTACCTCTCATAGTCGAAACTCTTGTAGGTGCAGGGCACTGTGCAGGCATCGACCAGGCCATCCATGAAACCAAAGTGGATGCAGGGGATGTTGTGCCCGCCACATGAAGCGCGGGAGTAGCGCATGAAGCGGTAGATGGTGTACTTACTAGTACTCCCTCCGTTTCTTTTTACTAGTTTGCATATAATTCCAAACACCACGTAGACACATTCTCTCACAATTTCACAACTATATTATTATCATTGTTAGTGCTTAGTCGGTGCAAGCAAAGGGGAAAAGTTTAAATTAATTGTTATGCCCAGACAAAGCCTACAGAATATTATTTTTAATTATGTGAGATATCTAGACGTGTAGCATTTGAACTGAAAAATCAAAGTCATAGAAGTCTCCTTTTGTCTTTTCTTTTCTTAGGGATTTTGCATGTATAACTTGTTGTCACGTCACGAATCCACATGTGGTTGAGTTGGTTAGGTGGACAGTGGTATCCCCAATCCATCAGGGTTCAAATCCTGATGCTCGCATTATTTCTGGATTTATTTCAGGATTTCCGGCGATGCGCTTTCAGTGGGAGGAGACGTTCCCGTCGACAACGAGGCGCCTACGGTGACTTCATAAATTTCAAGATGATATGTCGGCTCAGTCTCTCGGAGGTGCTTATAGAGATAGGGTGTGCGTGTGTGCGTTCATAGGGGTGAGTGTATGCATGTGTATATGAGGGCTCGTGTATGTACTGATGCTCAAAAAAAACTTGTTGTCACGTCCTATCAAAGTCATTCCGTCCGTCTTGCACGTTTCTTTTTTCTTTTTCTTTTTTGACATTGCAAGTTTCCTTACCAGCGTAGTACTCGGTATTCTTGGGTCTTTCCTTTCAAGCATAATACCTATCAACTCTTGGGTCTTTCCTTCCAAGCGTAATACTCATGGACTTGGGAATAAAGTTTCCACGTCATTTTTATTCTAGACGCAGGATTAAGATCTAGTGGTTATTTATTATTAATTTTTTAGGATTAACGTGTAGGCTCGTATGGTGCTTCTAATTACTAAATATATAAGACTCTTGTTCGTGACCATGAAGGGATTGACAACCCCTCTTTCGCGTTGTGTACAAGTGTTTGTTAGTTTGTGCAGGTGCATATATTGAAGACTTGCTTGCGCTTCCTACTGGATTGATACATTGGTTCTTAACTAAGGAAAATACTTATCTTTACTTTGTTGCATCACCCTTTCCTCTTTAAGGAAAAAATCAACGCAAGCTCAAGAAGTAGCAGGGACCCACATCATTGTCAACGTATAATCAATTAACGACATAATTGCACAACGTATAGTCAATTAATGACAGAATTGCACAACGCATTTTCTTGAGGATTTGTCCAGACAGAGAAGGGTATAAATTGGGTTGTGCGGTCTCTGTGGTCCGTCTAACAACACGACCAGCCCAACAATTTTTTCTTTGAGAAAATAGGCAGCCCACCATTTTTTTTCAAAAATACCCAACCTATGCCTATTTGTTTTTTCGGACTTATTAGACTGCAAATCTTTCAAGACGAGGAGGATGCATTCCGACCTGGCCAGAATATGGGGAGTAAATCTTAAAAGTAATATGAAATGGGCTGCAAATTCCAAAAAAAAATATAGCAAATGGGCAATTAGTTTCTTTTTTGTTTTTGTACTTCATTGATATTTTATATTTCATTGGATTTTAACATAACATAGTATTACTTTATTTTTTAAATTAGTTTTAGTATGGCTCTTAATTTTGGGATTAAAAATATTTCATACCTTAGCAAAAATATGCGAATTCTTAAAATTTCAGATATTTTTTAGTTCAAAATCTTAACCCTGGTACTGACCAGAAAATGGGCAGCAATTCTAAAAATGAAAAATGGATGCAATAAATTCCATATAAATTAGCAAATGGACTATAAATTATAAAAAATAATAGCAAATCGGCTTGTACATGCCACAGATTTTGAGGCTAACTTATTTACGCAAGGCTTTGTCAACCTATAGTCAACGCACGATTCTAGCAGCAATGATTGTTGAATGTCCATCCAACGGCTGACATGCTTATTCAATCTCTGATCTTCCTGCTCCAGCCACCTAAACCAGCACCGTCGGGCCTGCCTACTCCCTCCTCTTGTGACCGGTTGTGATGTCGCGCAGGCTTCACCGGCCCACCATACTCCCTCCGCTAGCCTGGCCATCCCTCTACCCACACACACCTCCTGTTCTTCTTCGGTGACGGGAACGTCATGCCACAACTGAACCAGTCAATCGTTCAACTCCCCTCAGCGTGGGCATCCACTGTTGTGTCTTTGTCGGCTCCGGGTCGTTCCATTCAAAGGCCTCATCGTCGTCCACCGCGTTGGTGCTCTAAGAGCGGTGTGCTCCATGTGGTCAACATTCAACAAACGACAGCCATCGGAATAGGGATGTACGTGGAGAGGCTGACAGTAGGGACCCCCATGGTCCATGGCCGCACGCAAGCAACTGCCTCCTTATTACGCGACAAAAATAATTTCTCCCCTAACATCTGGGGCGCACCGGTTCAGAGGCTGACCCGTGGGCCTACTAAATTGACGCGTACGCAGGGCTTTGTCAACTTAGTCAAGAAATGATTCTAGCAGCAGTGTCGTTAGATGTTAATCGAGTGGTCCTGCTGCTTCTTCAATCTCTTATCTTCTTGCACCAGCCGCCCAAACTAGCGACGGCGGGACTGCCTGCTCCTGCCTTCAGTGGTCGGTTGTGCTGCCGCACATGCCTCACCGCCCCACTCTACTCCCACCGCTGGCCAGGCCTTCCCTCTACTCACCCACACCCCCTGTTATTCTCCGGAGACAGCAGCCTCAAACCGCAGCCGAACCAGTCAACCCTTGTACTCCCCTCCGCATAGGCACCCACTGTCACGTATTCCCTGGCTCCGGGTCATTCCCTTCCTAGGCCGCGCCACCGTCCACCACCTTGGTGCTCTCGGACAGTACGACGTCATCAACGCGGTCAACGAATAATAGCCATCAGAACAGGACTATACTTGAAGAGGCTGACAGTTGGGTCCATGGCCGCACGCAAGGAAGTGCCTCCTTGTTACGCGCAAAATAATGATTCCTCCACCTGACAGCGGGACCCACCGGAAACGCCTCTGTATTTCGCGAAAAAATGTTCCTCCCGCTGACAGCTCAAACCCACCAGCTATATCTTCGCATGCAAGGAAGTGCCTCCTTATTCCTGCCCCTGACACCTCGGACCCACCAACAACATCTTTGCACGCAAGAAAGTGCCTCCTTATTCCTGCCCCTGACACCTCGGACCCACCAACAACATCTTTGCACGCAAGGAAGTGCCTCCTTATTCCTTCCCCTGACACCTCGAACCCACCAACAACATCTTTGCACGCAAGGAAGTGCCTCCTTATTACGGGGAAAAATATGATTCTTCCCCTGACAGCTAGGACCCACCAGTTATATCTTCGCACGCAAGGAAGTGCCTCCTTGTCCTCCCTGACAGCTGGGACCCATGGTCGAAGCATACTTAGCGTTATCTGTCTGGTCGCAACCGTGTACGTACATACTGGTCGATCGATCTCTCTGCAGCGATGAACCATGGCCGAGTAAGGAGCGGCAGCTGTTGTAGTAGACCCGCCGACATAGCATGTCACGCAGTCCCGTCTATATCGTCTACACGTACATACAGCCATGCTGCAAGAAAGTAAATACGGCTACGTACGTACATACGGGCGGGGTCCTGAATGCGTACAGCGACGGCGTCCTATTCATCGGCTGCCAACCGGCTGGGAAGGAATGGAGGAAACAGCATCGTGTTCATCAGGAGGCAACCCACTGGGTCAGAATACGTCTTGTTCATCGGGAGCCAACTCGCTTGGACGAAACAGCCGCAACGAGGAGTGGCGTACCGCGGAACGGAGGAAACGGCTGATACGTCTCCAACGTATCTATAATTTTTGATTGCTCCATGCTATATTATCTACTGTTTTGGGCAATATTGGGCTTTATTATCCACTTTTATATTATTTTTGGGACTAACCTATTAACCGGAGGCCCAACCCAGATTGGTTGTTTTTAGCCTATTTCAGTGTTTCGAAGAAAAGGAATATCAGACGGAGTCAAAACGGAACGAAATTAACTGGAGAAGTTATTTTTGGAAGGAAAGCTACCAGATGGACTTGGACCCCATGTCAGGAGCCAAGGGAGGTGCTCACAAGGGTGGGGGGCATGCCCACCCCCCTAGGGCGCGCCCCCCTGCCTCGTGGGGCCCCCGAAGCTCCACCGACGTACTTCCTGCACCCATATATACCTACGTACCCTAAAACTTCCAGAACAGAGAATAGATCAGGAGTTCTGCCGCCGCAAGCCTTTGTAGCCACCAAAAACCAATCGGGACCCTGTTCCGGCACCCTGCCGGAGGGGGGAACCCTCACCGGTGGCCATCCTAATCATCCCGGCGCTCTCCATGACGAGGAGGGAGTAGTTCACCCTCGGGGCTGAGGGTATGTACCAGTAGCTATGTGTTTGATCTCTCTCTCTCTCTCTCGTGTTCTTGATTTGGCACGATCTTGATGTATCGCGAGCTTTGCTATTATAGTTGGATCTTATGTTTCTTCTCCCCCTCTACTCTCTTGTAATGGATTGAGTTTTCCCTTGTAGTAATCTTATCGGATTGAGTCTTTAAAGATTTGAGAACACTTGATGTATGTCTTGACGTGCGTATCTATGGTGACAATGGGATATCACGTGATTCACTTGATGTATGTTTTGGTGATCAACTTGCGGGTTCCGCCCATGAACCTATGCATAGGGGTTGGCACACGTTTTCGTCGTGATTCTCCGGTAGAAACTTTGGGGCACTCTTTGAGGTTCTATGTGTTGGTTTGGATAGATGAATTGAGATTGTGTGATGCATATCGTATAATCATGCCCACGGATACTTGAGGTGACATTGGAGTATCTAGGTGACATTAGGGTTTTGGTTGATTTGTGTCTTAAGGTGTTATTCTAGTACGAACTCTAGGGCTGTTTGTGACACTTATAGGAATAGCCCAATGGATTGATTGGAAAGAATAACTTTGAGGTGGTTTCGTACCCTACCATAATCTCTTCGTTTGTTCTCCGCTAATAGTGGCTTTGGAGTGACTCTTTGTTGCACCCTTAGGGATAGTTATATGATCCAATTATGTTATTATTGTTGAGAGAACTTGCACTAGTGAAAGTATGAACCCTAGGCCTTGTTTACTATCTTTGCAATACCATTTACGCTCACTTTTACCGTTAGTTACCTTGCTGTTTTTATATTTTCAGTTTACAAAAACCTATATCTACCATCCATATTGCACTTGTATCACCATCTCTTCGCCGAACTAGTGCACCTATACAATTTACCATTGTATTAGGTGTGTTGGGGACACAAGAGACTCTTTGTTATTTGGTTGCAGGGTTGCTTGAGAGAGACCATCTTCATCCTACGCCTCCCACGGATTGATAAACCTTAGGTCATCCACTTGAGGGAAATTTGCTACTGTCCTACAAACCTCTGCACTTGGAGGCCCAACAACGTCTACAAGGAGTAGGTTGCGTAGTAGACATCAAGCTCTTTTCTGACGCCGTTTCCAGGGAGGTGAGTGCTTGAAGGTGTATCTTTAGATCTTGCAATCGAATATTTTTGTTTCTTGTTTTAGCACTAGTTTAATTTATAAAAGAAAACTACCAAAAATGGAATTGAGTTTGTCTCATACGCTTCATCTTTTTAATATCTTTCGTGAGTATGATGGAAAGGAAAATTGTGCCAAAGTGTTAGAAGAAGAATGCATTAAAATGTTTGGCACTAAATACTTAAATGATGAGCATGATTGCAATGTTGTTAGTATGAACTCCTTGAATATCCATAGTACTAATGATGATTGCTCTAGTTATGATGAAAATGTCTCCTATAAACATGTCAACTTTTGTGGAGTGCATTGGGTTTGCAAGTACACACCAAATAGGGAAGATAGATATTGCAAGAGGCATAAGTACTTAGAAACCAAATTGTTGCAAGAAGAGCTAGATGAATGTGCTGAAAGATTCAATGTTTTTCGTGCCCCTTGTGAACTTTGCAATGAACATGGTCATTTAAAGCTCCAATGCTATTTGTTTCATGATCAAGTCGTGCCCAAATATTGTGATAATTTGATTACCCTTGAGCATCATAAAGAGCTTAGCCTTTTTTGGGGTATGAAGAAATGAAACGCATAACTGAGGGTATTCCAAAGTTTAATCTGATAGATTTCTTGATTTTGATCTAGAGAAAATTTATATGTATTGTGCGGTGAATTGCATTGAAAATCCTCATATTGCCAATTACATAAAGAAAAGAAAACAAATAGAGGATGAAGAGAATACTAATGAAAGGGAAGAGACTTCCCAATATCCTCCTATTATTTCTTATGATGAATCAGGTAAAACGAGGAGGACCCTTCTATTCAACCAATCTCATTAATAAGGAGCTCCAAAAAGAGGATTGAACCCACACATGATGTGGTGAAGAAGAAGAAAAGAAAAAGGAGGAGAGGTAAAAAGGTATCTCTCCCAAATAAAGTTGCTCCTATTATTGTTGTGCCTCATGAAAATGATACACTTGATGATGATCTCGTTATGCCTATTGCTTGTTGTGATGATTATGATTGGGAAGATAATGATACTTCTTATGATCTTGAAAATCTTTTTGGTACTTGCTTGGAAGAATATAATAATTGCTATACTATTGGTGCTATCCATGCTATTAATGATGAGAGTGATTATGCTTATGATACGAAAAGGCCCAAGCTTGGGGAAGCTATATTTGATGAGGATGACATATTTGAGAATATATTTGCTGCAATTAATGTCTGTCCTAAGCTTGGGGATGCTATGTTTAATAATGATAATATTTTTAGCCTCCCAAGTTTTGATATGCAAAGTTGTTATGATGATAGCATGCCTTCTACCTATGATGATTATATTGATGAAAGTGGGTTTGGAAGAGTGTCAACTTTACGAAGTAGTGATCCCACAATATTGGAAGATGTTGAATCTTATAATATTTATGAAAGTGGATTTGGAGAGGTCATGACTTTATTTAGTGATGTATCCACTATTTCGAAAGAGGTTTCAATCGATTATGATGAGAACAAAGTTGCTACTTATGATGATTATTGTGATAAAACTTATGCTATAAAGAGTAGTGATGATTATATTTATAAAACTTGTCATGATTATGAGTACTCTTTCTCTGAACATTACTCTTTTAATGTGGAAACAATTTATTGTATTCAAGTCTCTTATGATACTCCCACTATTCCGAATGAGAAGATTTTTGCTTATGTGGAGAGTAGTAAAATTTCTATGCTTGTAGGTCATGAAAAGAATGCTTTAGGTGCTGGTTATATGGTTGAATTCATTCATGATGCTATTGAAAATTATTATGAGGGAGGAGTATATGCTTGTAGGAATTGCAATAATATCAAGTTTCCTCTCTATGTGCTTAAATTTTGAAGTTATGCTTGTTTTGCCTTCCTATGCAAGTTGATTATTGTTCCCATAAGTTGTTTGCTCACAAAATCCCTATGCATAGGAAGTGGGTTAGACTTAAATGTGCTAGTCATATTCTTCATGATGCTCTCTTTATGTTTCATTTCCTATCTTTTATGTGAGCATCATCGAAATCATCATGCCTAGCTAGGGGCGTTAAACGATAGCGCTTGTTGGGAGGCAACCCAATTTTATTTTAGTTTCTTGCTTTTTGGTTCTGTTTAGGAATAAATAATCCATCTAGCTTCTGTTTAGATGTGGTTTTGTGTTTTAATTGGTGTTTGTGCCAAGTAGAACCTTTGGGAAGACTTGGGTGAAGTCTTTATGATCATGCTGTAAGAAACAGAAACTTTAGCGCTCACGAGATTAGCTAGAACTTTTTACTGGAGAGCGCTATTGAGTTGATTCTTTTTGCAGATGATTACTAGACAAATTCCTCAGGTCCACCAATTTATTTTAGAATTTTTGGAGTTCCATAAATTTGCGTTAGTTACAGATTACTACAGACTGTTCTGTTTTTGACAGATTCTATTTTTCGTGTGTTGTTTGCTTATTTTGATGATTCTATGGCTAGTAAAATAGTTTATAAACCATAGAGAAGTTGGAATACGGTAGGTTTAACACATATAAATAAAGAATGAGTTCATTACAGTACCTTGAAGTGGTGTTTTGTTTTCTTTCGCTAACGGAGCTCACGAGTTTTCTGTTAAGTTTTGTGTTGTGAAGTTTTTAAGTTTTGGGTAAAGATTTGATGGACTATGGAATAAGGACTGGCAAGAGCCTAAGCTTGGGGATGCCCAAGGCACCCCAAGGTAATATTCAAGGACAACCAAGCATCTAAGCTTGGGGATGCCCCGGGAGGCATCCCCTCTTTCGTCTTCGTTCATCGGTAACTTTACTTGGAGCTATATTTTTATTCACCACATGATATGTATTTTGCTTGGAGCATCATTTTATTTTCTTTAGCTTTGCTTACTGTTTGAATAAGATAACAAGATCTGAAATTCTTAAATGTTAGAGACTCTTCACATGGTTGCATAATTATCCGACTACTCATTGATCTTCACTTATATGTTTTAGAGCATGGTGGTAGTTTTCTTTTGAAGAAATAGATGAAATCTCATGCTTTACTTATATTATTTTGAGAGTCTTAAATAGCATGGTAATTTGCTTAAAATCCTAATATGCTGAGCATACAAGATTTGTAAGAATTCTTATGAATGTGTTGAATACTAAGAGAAGTTTGATGCTTGATGATTGTTTTGAGATATGGAGGTAGTGATATTAAAGTTGTGCTAGTTGAGTAGTTGTGAATTTAAGAAATGCTTGTGTTAAAGTTTGCAAGTCTCGTAGCATGCACGTATGGTAAATGTTATGTAACAAATTTTAAACATGAGGTGTTATTTGATTGTCCTCCTTATGAGTGGCGGTCGGGGACGAGCGATGGTCTTTTCCTACCAATCTATCCCCCTAGGAGCATGCGCGTAATGCTTTGGTTTTGATGGCTTTTAGATTTTTGCAATAAGTATATGAGTTCTTTATGACTAATGTTGAGTCCATGGATTATACACACTCTCACCCTTCCATCATTGCTAGCCTCTTCGGTACCGTGCATTGCCCTTTCTCACATTGAGAGTTGGTGCAAACTTCGCCGGTGCATCCAAACCCCGTGATATGATACGCTCTATCACACATAAACCTCCTTATATCTTCCTCAATACAGCCACCATACCTACCTATCATGGCATTTCCATAGCCATTCCGAGATATATTGCCATGCAACTTTCCACCATGTCGTTCATCATGACACATTCATTATTGTCATATTGCTAGCATGATCATGTAGTTGACATCGTATTTGTGGCAAAGCCACCGTTCATAATTTTTCATACATGTCACTCTTGATTCATTGCATATCCCGGTACACCGCCGGAGGCATTCATTTAGAGTCATACTTTGTTCTAGTATCGAGTTGTAATCATTGAGTTGTAAATAAATAGAAGTGTGATGATCATCATTCAATAGAGCATTGTCCCAAAAAAAGGCCAAAAAAAGAAGGCCCAAAAAAAGAGAAAAAATAAAAAGGGGCAATGCTACTATCCTTTTTCCACACTTGTTCTTTAAAGTAGCACTATAATCTTCATGATAGAGAGTCTCTTGTTTTGTCACTTTCATATACTAGTGGGAACTTTTCATTATAGAACTTGGCTTGTATATTCCAACGATGGGCCTCCTCAAGTGCCCTAGGTCTTCGTGAGCAAGCAAGTTCCCACTTAGTTTCTTTTGTTGAGCTTTCATACATTTATAGCTCTAGTGCATCCGTTGCATGGCAATCCCTACTCCTTGCATTAACATCAATCGATGGGCATCTCCATAGCTCATTGATTAGCCTCGTTGATGTGAGACTTTCTCCTTTTTTGTCTTCTCTACATAACCCCCATCATCATATTCTATTCCACCCATAGTGCTATATCCATGGCTCACACTTATGTGTTGCGTGAAGGTTTATAAGTTTGAGATTACTAAAGTATGAAACAATTGTTTGGCTTGTCATCGGGGTTGTGCATGATGAAAGCATTCTTGTGTGATGAAAATGGAGCATGACTAAACTATATGATTTTGTAGGAATGAACTTTCTTTGGCCATGTTATTTTGAGAAGACATAATTGCTTAATTAGTATGCTTGAAGTATTATTATTTTTATGTCAATATGAACTTTTGTCTTCAATCTTTCGGATCTGAATTTCATATCACAATTAAGAAGAATTACATTGAAATTATGCCAACTAGCATTCCACATCAAAAATTATCTTTTTTTATCATTTACCTACTCGAGGACGAGCAGGAATTAAGCTTGGGGATGCTTGATACGTCTCCAACGTATCTATAACTTTTTATTGCTCCATGCTATATTATCTACTGTTTTCCGCAATATTGGGCTTTATTATCCACTTTTATATTATTTTTGGGATTAACCTATTAACCGGAGGCCCAGCCCAGATTTGCTGTTTTTAGCCTATTTCAGTGTTTCAAAGAAAAGGAATATCAGACGAAGTCGAAACGGAACGAAATCAACTGGAGAAGTTATTTTTGGAAGGAAAGCTACCGGATGGACTTGGACCCCACGTCAGGAGCCAAGGGAGGTGCTCACGAGAGTTGGGGCGCGCCCACCCCCCTAGGGGGCGCCCCCTGCCTCGTGGGGCCCCGAAAGCTCCACCGACGTACTTCTTGCACCCATATATACCTACGTACCCTAAAACTTTCAGAACAGAGAATAGATCAGGAGTTCTGCCGCCGCAAGTCTCTGTAGCCACCAAAAACCAATCGGGACCCTATTCCGGCACCCTGCCGGAGGAGGGAACCCTCATCGATGGCCATCCTCATCATCCCGGCGCTCTCCATGACGAGGAGGGAGTAGTTCACCCTCGGGGCTGAGGGTATGTACCAGTAGCTATGTGTTTGATCTCTCTCTCTCGTGTTCTTGATTTGGCACGATCTTGATGTATCGCGAGCTTTGCTATTATAGTTGGATCTTATGTTTCTTCTCCCCCTCTACTCTCTTGTAATGGATTGAGTTTTCCCCTTGAAGTAATCTTATCGGATTCAGTCTTTAAAGATTTGAGAACACTTGATGTATGTCTTGTCGTGCGTATCTGTGGTGACAATGGGATATCACGTGATTCACTTGATGTATGTTTTGGTGATCAACTTGCGGGTTCCGCCCATGAACCTATGCATAGGGGTTGGCACACGTTTTCGTCGTGATTCTCCGGTAGAAACTTTGGGGCACTCTTTGAGGTTCTATGTGTTGGTTTGGATAGATGAATTGAGATTGTGTGATGCATATCGTATAATCATGCCCACGGATACTTGAGGTGAAATTGGAGTATCTAGGTGACATTAGGGTTTTGGTTGATTTGTGTCTTAAGGTGTTATTCTAGTACGAACTCTAGGGCTGTTTGTGACACTTATAGGAATAGCCCAATGGATTGATTGGAAAGAATAACTTTGAGGTGGTTTCGTACCCTGCCATAATTTCTTCATTTGTTCTCCGCTATTAGTGGCTTTGGAGTGACTCTTTGTTGCATGTTGATGGATAGTTATATGATCCAATTATGTTATTATTGTTGAGAGAACTTGCACTAGTGAAAGTATGAACCCTAGGCCTTGTTTACTATCATTGCAATACCGTTTATGCTCACTTTTACCGTTAGTTACCTTGCTGTTTTTATATTTTCAGTTTACAAAAACCTATATCTACCATCCATATTGCACTTGTATCACCATCTCTTCGCCGTACTAGTGCACCTATACAATTTATCATTGTATTGGGTGTGTTGGGGACACAAGAGACTCTTTGTTATTTGGTTGCAGGGTTGCTTGAGAGAGACCATCTTCATCGTATGCCTCGCACAGATTGATAAACCTTAGGTCATCCACTTGAGGAAAATTTGCTACTGTCCTACAAACCTCTGCACTTGGAGGCCCAACAATGTCTACAAGGAGAAGGTTGCGTAGTAGACATCAACGGCCTTCTGTTCGACCGCATACGGTCGAAACATGGTCTAGCATACCGCAAAACGGAGAAAACGGACATCTGTTCGAGTGCCTACGGTCGAAACGGGGTCTTGTTAATTGCGAGGGGTGTGGCGTACCGCAAAACGGAGAAACCGGACTTCTGTTGGAGCGCCTACGGTCGAAATGGGGTCATGTTCATCGGGAGGGGTGTGGTGTAACGCAAAAGGGACTCCACGAGCTACTATTCATCCACCGTCTACTGCCTCGCTCCAGCGGCTACTGTTCATGCACCGTCGACTTCCTCAAGCCTCCACGGGTTACTGTTCATCCACCGTTGACTTCCTCCAGCCTCCACCTGCTACTGTTCATCCATCGCGACCTTCCGCCTGCCTCCACCAGCTACTGTTCATCCACGGGCTACTGTTCATCCAGCCTCCACCGGCTACTGTTCAACCAGCCCTCCACGGGGTCATGTTCATCCACCCCCAACCGGCTCGGGTGTGGCGGCCTCCTCGGGGTCCTATTCATCCAGCAGCAACGGCCTACTACCACGAGGTCCTGTTCATCCAACCCCCACCGGGAACTGTTCATCAAACCCTCAACAGTGGTCACTATTCATCAAGAGGAAGGTTCGATCGGCTTCAGTTAGCAGCAGTAGTGTCGTGGAATAGTCACGTCAGATGTCCTTAGTGTTAGGACTTAGTCGCGAGGCCAACGCATCCATGTGGTAGCTTGAGAGGGGTTAAGCGGAATCGAGAGACGCAACACAAGACAAGGATTTAGACAGCTTCGAAACATCATCCGGTAATAACCCTATATGTTGTTTGTGGCTAGGTCTCATTATGATCACGATGGAGTCGTCGGTAAACCGGCTCTTTGTGTCTAGCCCTAGAGATTGTTTCTTCTTGCTTGTCGCTTGTCCCTCTGTGGGGAGCCCTGCCCCTCCTTATATATGTTGAAGGGGCAGGTTACATGTGGAGTCCTATTAGGATTAGGACTAATCTACCTTCTAATACAAATTGGATACAAGTCCGGGTCTTAACTCCTTATAAGGTAAATATTCCTTATGCCTTTCCTTGTAAACCGGCCCACCATAGTATGAACCGGCCTTCATGAACCGCCCGTTGGGCCACCAGGTCTCGTCGCTCCTCTGACCCGCCTGCTGGATTACCAATGAGTCGTGAACCGCCAGGTCCAAACGGGTCGCCAGTGAATCGTCAAGTCTTAGCCAGGTCTCAAGTAAACCGCCAAGTCCGGCCGGGTTATATTTCCGCGCCGGTTTACGCCGCGGGGTATATCCCCGACATTAGCCCCCGATTTAATTTGGATTTATCCATGTTAAACTGATCCTGCAAAATAACTCAAGAACAAATTTGACAAGTTGTGCTCCGAGTTAAATATTCTTGTAAGCCGGCACTTGATCATCCTTAAGTCCTTGACATTTCCTTCTTCTAGAAAATCCAGGTCAATAAGCCAGCTTCATACTCAATTTGCTGACATTGGTTTCTCATAGAGAAATATTGTGAAGAATAATCCACTTGAGTCGGCTTCCAAAGCACCGGTTTAAGAAATATTGGTCTTGAAATACTCATCTGATATTCAGCCGGTTTGAAGATGTAAAACTTGCCGGTTTATTATTACCAAAATTGCCGGTTTGTAAAGATGGATGGCACCGAGTCATAATTGTTACCGACGCCGGGTCATAATTGTTGCAGACACCGGGTCAATCTGGTTTGCTCAGAACTGAGAATTTGAAGATTTTTCTCCCTTATATCCATATTACCTGTAGCCCCCAAGTCTTGAGCAGAACAAAGTGAAGGTTTAAGACTTGCTTCAATATAAATACTGCCACTTTTGAAGAAATCCATGTTGTTCATCCCAGTCACTAGTAAAAACTGAACACTCCATATTATGTAGCCCCCAAGTACCGGGTTGTCATGCTTGCAGCAACCTGGGACTTGTAATTTCCTGATTCTCAAAAACTTCAACCAGTGTAGCCCCCAAGGACCGGGTTATTATGCAATAATGAGCAGGGACTTTATAAATATGATCATGCTTCATTGAAAATAGAGAGAAGTGCATATTTCAACCCCGAACTCTTGCCCTAGTCTAATTTACAACCCCGAACTTCAATATCGTCTAAATTACAACCCCCAAGTCTCAAAATCGGTCAGGATTCAACCCTCCCCTCCCTGTTGACCGGTTTTGACCTGGGGTGACCAGTTTTGACTAGTCAACGGGTCCAATCAGCATGCCACGTCAGTTTTTTTTCAAAATTTCAAGAAAAAGTAAATGAAAATATGTAAGATCAGGAAAAAATCAAGGAAAAAATGAAAAAGCAAAATTCTGAAAAAATTGTTCGCGAAAAAAGCTAGGGAAAAAAATAATTTTTTTGGTTTATTCTGGAAATATTTTTTTTGGGAATTTGAGGTTTGGGGTTTTTTCTGTAATTTTTTTGGAATTTTGTTTTTTATTTTCCCTATTTTTCGGAAATTGGATTTCTTATTTCTTTTCCTGGATTTTCTTTGATTTTACAGATTGTTTCCTTGGAAATTTTGCATTTTTGCTGATGTGGAATGCTGACTGCACCTGTTGACTGGTCAAAACCGGTCAACCAGGTCAAAACAGGTCAACAAGAGAGGGGAGGGTTGAATCCTAGCTGATTTTGAGAGTTGGGGGGTTGTAATTTAGACGGTATTGGAGTTCGGGGTTGTAAATTAGACTAGGGCAAGAGTTCAGGGTTGAAATATGCACTTCTCTCTTGAAAATAATATCATATGATGTAACTCCACCATGGGGCTTGAACCCACGTCCACAAGGTTAAGAGCTTTGTGCTTTACCAACTGAGCAGTGGAGCCTTGAATATAATGGATTAAAACTTGTGTACCTTGAATTGTGTACCAAGGGCCGGCTCGTTATGATGTGATGAGTCGGGTCTTCAATAAGGCCAATAAAAATGACTATGCATTAGCCCCCAAGTGTCATGGTGCATGCTTGCAGTGACATGAGACTTGCATGTAATCTCAATTTGAATAATGTAGCCCCCAAGTGTCGGGTCGTAAGCCTGCAGCGACTCGGGACTATTCCTTCAATTGTAGAATAAATCATATCCATTGATAATATAACAGCCATTGCGCTAAAGCGACTTTGAAAACCTTAATCATAATACTGGTTGCTGATAACCATAATAAAATCCAGCCATGTTGGCTATTTGAAGATTTGAATAATATACCCAATGATTTATAAGCGCATGATTCCAATGGCGCAATCCAAACAGATACTGGCGACTTATAGTCCAAAGCCAGGCCGGGTTAACAAACACCGGATAGTTTCTCATCGTACACTGGCGACTTATCGTCTTAAAGCCAGGCCGGGTTAATAAACACCTGTGACATTAAATCACATCATTGGTTGGCCAAATTTATAGTAGTAAAGGTGATAACCCAATCTTGAGTACTGATAACTCCTTCCATATTGCGCCGGTTTACGATAAACCCGTGCCGGGTTGTGATAAACACCGGATTAACCATATATAATACTGGCAACTTGTAGTCAAAAACCAGACCGGGTTGATAATCTCTGGATTATGACTGATCATATACTGACAACTTGGAGTTGACAGTCTAACCGGGTTGATAAACACCGGTTTGAAAACATCATAAATCTTTACCAAAAGGAGAAAAAACTTTAACAAGAGGCAAAAAAAACCGTTGTAGTCGAGGCTTTTCACGGGCTGCCAGGCCACAAATGCGAGGCCACTGAGTTAAACCATTTTTGCAAAGTCTTTTAAGATGGTCCTCAATCCTTAACCAATTATCGTTTTAACTTGACAAGTTCAGGGTCTTTATTTTAGAGTAACTTGTCAAAGTTCGAAGGGTCATACCAGATTTACCTGGGCGGAGTGACTTACTTAAAGAGGCAGGTTAACCCGGGGTTTTAGGTGTATACACCAGGCTTCCAAGCCATGGCTTGATAGCCCATTACAAGTGTAGATTCTAAGTTCATTGCGATAGCAAAGAATCCCCAAGTAACGTTTTGAGATGTGCTCAGTGGGTGCCTATGTTTGAGTTGTTGTTTGACAACACTCTCTTTGGCCCCAGATTGATTTGGCCTTCAGCCGATCAAGAGGTGTGACTATGGTTCCAATACGACCAAGCCCCCAAGTGATGTTGTGGCATTGCGCCGATCAAGAGGTGTAGCTATGGTTCGGATATGACCAAGCCCCCAAGTGATCAATAATATGACAAGCCAGTACGGCATGATACCCATGTTTGAACCGCGCATTACGGCAGCAGGTCCTCTTCGGCAACTTTTAACTTTTTGCATGAGATAAATTTTTCTTGAACCGGGATTTTGAACCGGATATTGAGAGCTTCAAAGCTTTGTGGGAGACATCTTTCCCTTGAACCGGATTTTATACCGGAAACTTCATTTTCAGCCAGAAATTTTCTGACGACCTTTAAACTCGAACTTGCGAGAAGTTAATTCCTTTTTGAACCGGAAACTCTTAAACCGGATTTGAGAGCTTCGGAGCTTTGTGGGAGAACAGATTTCCTTTGAACCGGATTTTAAACCAGCATTCTTCATTTTGAACCGGAAACTTTTCTGACGGCCTTCAAATTTTCATCAATATGGTAGTAGCCTCCGGGACCGGGTTACCTTTCCCTACAACGTCCTGGGGCTCTTGACTTCACTGAAAACCGGTATAACTTGTATATCTTTGGTGTTGATAGCATGATCTGAATCTAGAAAAGGTTGAGGTGACTGCGGCGGGTTATAAATGATCCCGTATGAGCCGTGTCAACAACTCGGCCAATGGTTCCTTCCAACTGGCTATTTGAAGTTAACCAAACTGTAATGGCGGCGACTTGTGCGCCTGCTTATTGGGCCACCCAGTGCAGACTGCGGTTGGTAGTATATGATAATTTGCCTCCATTTTGTTGAAAGAAAACCGGGCTACCCAAGCTGTGACTTGCTCATGCTCAATAAATAGCTCGTGCAGACAGGTGCGGCCCGATATGTTGATGTAGACCAGGCCGCGAGAGACGGACGACAAAGACAACCGCAACATTAGAGGCGGTTCGGACAAATGAGTCGGCCGCAACATTGTAAGCCAGCGCGGACGGGTGAGTTAACCACATCATGTTGATGTAAACCGGTCCGCAGAATGGCGGCTTGCAGACATATTCATCGAGCTTGATGGTGTGGTCAGATGCTAGCGCATTATAATGGTGGTGCAAGCTATACATCCATGACACGGCCATAATTTTTGCGATGGACAATTGTCCTGCATCAGAAAATATCGCAACCCAAAGTAATTGCTCTTTTTTAAAGAAGGCAATATATAATATAAAAATATAATGGATGGATTTCACCTGATACGTCAGACCAGTAGTTATCCTCCTCGTTGTAAGCCTGTGTGGACGCGTGAACCGGCTGCGAAAGCGGACGGGCGAGTCGTCCGTGGCGCTGTAAACCGGTGCGATCGCGAGAGACGGCCACGGAGTTGAAAGCTGGTGTGGGAGTCCGTTGAATAACAGCGACCACCTGTGCTGAATGATGTTGGCACGCCTCCATCTCCGCGGTATAATGTCATTTTGTAATGAATAATTCTCCTGCATATAAAATACAGCAGGGCAAAGTAGTTTTGCTTGGATGAATTAATATGTACTTAAAAATAAATAGGGTAAATAGCACCTGGTATTTTTTGCACATATGTGGGTGCGGCCATTAGCGCGCACTTGGTCTCCACGTATGTGTGCAAAAACGGGCGGCGAAGCCACCGGTGCGAGCGTCGCAGGTGCATGGGCGCCGGAGAGAATTCGGGTGCGGCCAAACCGAGGAGGCGCAGGCGAGTGCAAAGCGCACCGGCGGGTCGATGAGGCGAGGCCCGGCAGCGGAGACAAGCTGCCATGGTACGGTCGCGGCTGCGGCAGAGTCGAGTCTTCGTTCCTTTTCGGGTCATAGTTGCTTTAACCAGCCCAGCTGCTCCCCTCTTCTCTGTATTTCTTCTGACCAAATGGTTTCGGCCAAGTTTGCTTTTGCCATTATCAGCAGCTGGTAGTACTCCTTTTGTGTGTGTGTGCCTCGCTTTCTTTTGATTGATCCATCACGTGAGGTCATGGTAGCAAGTACTAGTACTTCCACGGATGAATTGTTTATTAGTAGTGAATTGGCATCACTGATTTGCCTTGTAACTGCGCACTGTTCCTGTACTGCGGCCACATCCGCGAGTCGATGACGCTGGCAGACCGCTCAGCGCGGGGTCGACGGAGGTAGAGGTGACCCGGCGCAGCGGTAGCTCAAAGTACAGCAGTTGCGATAGCAGGGCCCAGGCCAGCTTACAGCGAAGGTGAGACCGCCCACGACGAAGGCGGCTTGACGGTGCAGTCGTGGCAGAGACCGGCGGCGCGTGGCAGCGGAGATACGCTGGCAAGACCAGCGGCTTACGATGCGGCAAAGGAGTGGTAGGCCGGCTCAGGAGTGGCGATTCAGCAGGGGCCGCGGCGGCTCGAGGCCGTCCTGGCCAAAACAAAGACGAAGATGAAGCCAACCACTTTTGAAACAGTGCATGGCTGAACGGCGGCGCGAGGCCCTCAATTAGTACTCATGTAACCCATTGTGTCTTCTATTCCTGTTTGGCCAAGTAGTATTTTTGTCTCTCACGTGATTCTGAGCTTTGGAGGTCGTGCTTCTGCCAATGAATAAGCCGGGGTAGGCGGCATCTTTGATCAATTTGCCACCACAGGGTTGTACTAGGGACAGAAGGCGCAGAGGTCTGTGTCAGGACCCATGGCCACTCTAGGCACGGGCGGATAGCGATTACACTACAGGATTTGAAGCCTCTATGCAAACAGTAACAGTCAGTCTGGTCTTGTGTCCACCTCGGATACATCGTCTTGGATTCCTGTTTGGAATAGGTGTCACGGCCGTTGACCCAGATACGAGCAGCAGTCTGGATCGAATCTGCGGCGAAAAAACTCAGTTAACCTGGCAACTTGCGGCGGCGTAAGGACACGCAACCCTAAGTCTCGCCCCAAATCTAGCACACGCTGCTTGATTGTTCATTGATGATGCAGATTTTTTAAACCAGCTTCCCTTCATCCGAAAAATTGCGAAGCTCTCGATCCCTGGAAGAAATCCCTCCAAGAACTTAACACCATCGTGCGCAGGGCCCACGGTGAGCGCCAACTGTCGTGGAATAGTCACGTCAGATGTCCTTAGTGTCAGGACTTAGTCGCGAGGCCAACGCATCTATGTGGTAGCTTGAGAGGGGTTAAGCGGAATCAAGAGACGCAACACAAGACAAGGATTTAGACAGCTTCCGGACCCGGAAAACATCATCCGGTAATAACCCTACATGTTGTTTGTGTCTAGGTCTCATTATAATCATGATGGAGTCGCCGGTAAACCGGCTCTTTGTGTCTAGCCCTAGAGATTGTTTCTTCTTGCTTGTCGCTTGTCCCTCTTTGAGGAGCCCTGCCCCTTCTTATATATGTTGAAGGGGCGGGTTACATGTGGAGTCCAATTACGATTAGGACTAGTCTACCTTCTAATACAAATCGGATACAAGTCTGGGTCTTAACTCCTTATAAGGTAAATATTCCTTATGTCTTTCCTTGTAAACCGGCCCACCATAGTATGAACCGGCCTTCATGAACCGCCCGTTGGGTCACCGGGTCTCGTCGCTCCTCTGACCCATCTGCCGGATTACCAATGAGTCGTGAACCGCCAGGTCCAAATGGGTCGCCAGTGAATCGTCAAGTCTTAGTCGAGTCTCAAGTAAATCGCCAAGTCCGGTCGGGTTATATTTCCGTGCCGGTTTATGCCGCGGGGTATATCCCCGACAAGTAGCGAAGGAATCGCTCGGGTTCAGTCAACAGCGAAGGAATCGCTCGGTTTCAGTTAACAGCCAAGGGATCGATCACCCGGGTTCAGTAACGTAACTTGTGCAATCGCTCGGGTTCAGTTAGAGCCCAACGTCTCGCACAGGCACACGAGAGAAACGTGCAAACCTCCGTGCATTGCTCGACCCCGACCACCTACCATAACCGGGAACTCCCCAAAATTTTCCTCGCCCTCGCTTCTACCATGATTTTTTCCATCGTGGACGGGCCAAAGAATGTCATGCAGGTGCGTCCCCGACCCGCCCAAGATGAAAAGCCCATTTTCTGTCATGATTTTTTGTCATAGAAGTAGGAGCCCACCACATCTATGATGATATGTGTTTTTTGTCAAAATTATCGTCATAGAAGTGTCATAACCATAACAGAATTTATTTCGTTCGGGTCAAAATGTCACGGATGTGTCTTTTTTTTGTAGTGATATGCACCGATTACTTCCTCTCCATCATTTTGTCGACAATCCTTGTGCAGTGAACCTTGAGGGTTGATTCACTGAACCACGGCTGGGTAGCATAGTATCTTCAATTCGGTCCACTTTTCCAACATATGCAATTAGTTTGTTTTGTTAATATATAGTGTTTAGCCTTGATACTGTCTCCCAATCTTTGATTTTGTTTGCCGGAAGAGGAGGAAGGAGTAGCAAATTAAGGAGGCAAGATGGTACATGGATCTTCAAAGGATCTGTATGTTAATTTGCTGGTCACAGTGAGCCAGGAATAGAAATTAATGTAGTGACATGAGCCCAAGAACAAAGACATGGTTGCTCCTTGATATTGTTTAGTGGTAGTTGTCGCATGGTTAATTTGGTACTCCTTCCTCCTCACTGTACTCACCAAATGTTTGGCATCAAACATAAACTATCAAGTACAGTACTTTCAAGGACTTGTTTGCAAATATTTTAAAGTAAGAGGACTATTTTGCAAAAAGGTCATATTTTTCGGACGAGGGGAGTACAAGTTGCATTTTTGTTAATACAAAATCCACCGATTTTAGATATGCTATCAAACCGTAAGGATTTTGTGAACGTTATGCATGAAATATGACTGCCTTTTCCATGGATTTCCAATGAAATATTACATGCCACATTTTGACCAAATGCATAGAAGTTCTAGGTTTTGTGGAGCTGAGAGAGTTCAATGCAATTAGAGGAAGTCACTTCTTCCATCCAAACATATACTTCATCAGCAGGCACGAAGATAATGTTTTCAAAAGTTTCCAACGCTAACTTTAATGTACAACACAAATCATGGAGAAGATAAAAATGTTATCAATGGGCTCAACAACAATTTATCAAGATTTCCATCAAGATAGAATTCCACAGTTAAGTGAACAAACTGATAATATTGGTCAGACCAAAGGATATAATGGTGCATGCTCGAGGAAAATTCCACGAGTAAAACAACATTACGAAAATCATTGGTTCTGATTTTGATTTGACGATAGCCCGCGCTCAAATTAAAAGATTCGATAAGACAATAGATCCAACAACTGATCACGAAGGTCAAGCGATGAAGATATTATCTTCCTTCAACACACACACTAAAGATATCCCTTTGGAATGAACTAAGTTAGGCAAAGCTTTTATCCTCCAATTCTCCAAGTTGTTGTTTAGCTTAACCAACTAGCTCAGGGGTATCCAACACAGTTTCTTGGAGAAGGGGTAGTTTAGAGGAAAACCAACTTGATCGTGAACTCAACATAACGGTTAGGGGACAACCTGGTAATACTTTCGAGAAGATACCTGGAAAATCATGAACCACCAATATGTTATTAAGCTCGAGAACAATTTTGCTTTTCAGGGCAAGACGATATGAACAAAAGAGCAAGAGATTGACGCAATTCTAACTCATTAATTAAGAGTGTATCTGGAAAGATGGACTGGGTAGCACGGTTACTTTTAGAATGATGATTCAATACACACTAAGAATGAAGTTACTGTCCATTAACCTCTAAGCAGCGAAGTTGCTAGGAGTATTGATTTCACACATCACGATTTATTTGTCAGCATACCGGTTATAACCAACACGGAGACCAAGAAATGAATGATGACGGTGAGAAGTATTATTGTATCAAGAATTCATAAGAGGTTGTGCAATTCCCATGACATTCCTAACATAAATGGGGTAATACTCCAGGGTAGAACAGAACAAAAGCTGGATTAGCTTTCTTGATCAGCGGAATACAACTACTTTGACCCAACCCTAGAAATGAATGAGGTACTAGATTTTGTTTCTCCTAGTCATCCTGAAATAGAATAACCCGACGGACCAAAGTGGTAACAGGCATCGACGAACACGGATGCACAACTACTTCTAACTATTAGTTGGTAGACGAAGGTCAGAATACAAATGAAGAGGGACAACTCAAAGGGACACATGATTTTCTGAGTTGTGGGTGCATAGATTAGCATGTCGAATAAGTTTAACATATTTCTTCCGGATAACTCATGCAGAAAGGTAGGATTGGCAGTCACAATTATGGAATGGGGAACTCATCAAGAGCACTCTTGTTGTGATCTTTGGTTCAAAAGAACTTCTGCCAAGGATGGTTCATGGTATTGGAAGAATTATATACCATAGACCTCGAAGACTAGAATAAAGTTACTAATCAACCTAAAAGAGCTACAGTCACTATCTACGGTGATAAGCGGAATGAGTCATGGGTTCAAGAACCCAGAAGTAGAATATCTACTAACTAAATAACATCACGAAATGCTTTCGAAAATGATGGTCAAAATTACCACACTGGGGATACAACACAAGGCTGAATCTCTGGGTAGTTCACTTAACATAACATGGTCTCCTATTAACTTCAACAAATATGTTAAGGTAATGAAATACCCCAACACAATAACTTGTGTGTCTACTCTGATGGCCAAAAGACATAGGAGCAGGAAGAAATGATATGCCAATGCATCAGACTACATAGAAACCTTGGATGACTCGAATAACATAACGGTTGTACGGGCATGGAAAATGATACAACCTACATGACAACTAGCAACATAACAACTGAATTATTATGGAAACACCGATCCGAGAAGACAAAACCTTTCATATAAGTCTCTAGCATAGTACCTCGCCATCTTGATAGATAGATGAGAAAGCCTAGTTTCATAACCCCATAAAAAAGAAGAGGGTGCCTCAAAATCAGAATGACACAAGGATAACGAGTAAAAAGAGCCTCACATTCCCTTTCACGATCAATTCCCTTATATAACTAAATCATTTCTAGACTCGACTTTGACCAGTTTGGCTTGATAATCCTACAGGCAGGCAGACTCTGATACCAAAGCTATCGTGACTTAACACATAGAAACACACATCATACGTACGCAGAACATGCAAGTATGTGTTGGTACAACATAGCATCACAACTTAACTCTATGACTCAAGGTATTCATTTAAGAGGCTCCGAAGAGCCATACATAACATGATATTACAAACATGGGTCTCATGACCCAACATACAAAGTCATACAAGCAACAATCGGAAGCATAAATCTGTCTGAGTACAGACGGTTGGAAAGAAAGAAGGCTAGAAGCTCGTCTACCTACAAGATCCTCCAAAGAAACCATACCTCTGTCTGGGATTCCCAAGCTACTCATCGAAGCCCACGTGGAACTACTAGTGAGCCCGAAGTCTCCTATGCAAAAACATAAATTAAGCAAACGTGAGTACAAATGTACTTAGCAAGATTTACATCAGAACTAACTACACATGCATCAGTATCAATAAAGGGGTAGTGGAGTTCAACTGCGGTAAGCCAGCTTTAACTCAGTGGCTATCTTGTACTACGACTACCAGTAATTTTTTTTAAGGTGAGAAAGTGCACACGAGTCCACATATTCACCATATCAACACACCATTATGGATCCGCTTCCGTCTCCTCTGAGAAGGCAATCCATAGCACTCACGCTTTGCTTACGCATTTTAGAGTGTCCCTTTAAGTTGTCTATGAACCATATAAGTCTCCAGGTAGTCCATATCCGAGGATGGGGCTATTTGAATAGATCATTTATAACTCTACAGGGGTGTACTTCACACATGTTTGCACCACTTAGAGCCTGCACACAACATGTGCTCGGTAGACTTCAAGCGAAAGCCGGCGTGGGTGTAGACCACGACCTGACTAACCACACAAGACTCTAGTCCAGGTTTATCGCCTATCTGAGAACTGACCCGCAATGGAAGTCTGGACGATGTTTCCATTACGACCTCAAACGATGTGTACAGGGTTCCCATGTCCACCTCGTTGGATGGCACTATGCTTGGTGCACCATGTCACAATGCCTGCCGCACAAATCCTACCCCTCCGGACAGCGCTAAGCACGGCCCCCAGCACAACCTATAAACACCAGAAACTAGTTGCAACTCCTAGACAGAGATCAAGGCTATTAATAAGTCGAGCGGGGTCATATTTCAGGGCCCAATGTGTGGTAATAGCTGTTCTTGGATAATATACACATGACTTAGTTCTTAAGGGCGGTCTCAATGAGAAAAGCCACCATGTACTCCTATATGGCCTCTCATCGCTACCTTTACCAAATCGTGTTCACACACTTAACTCTCACACAGTAGGACATGTTCACCACCATTCCACTCCATCCCAGATGAATCAGACCTGACACAACTCTAAGCATAGCAGGCATAACAAGTAAGCATGAATGAGTAGGCACATCATGACTCAAACAACTCCTACTCATGCTAGTGGGTTTTACTAATTACTGTGGCAAAGACATGTCATGCAGAGGAATGGGTTCAACTATCGCAATATGTAATTGTTGAATCGTTGTTATCCTAATGAAATAAAAGAGATCAGGAGCAAGAGAGTGGGATTGTATCAGAGTGATCAAGGGGGCTGCTTGCCTGCCACTTCCGAAGATAGCATTGTATCTTCACTAGTGACATCGATCTCAAAGCCGGAACGACGTCTACCGAGAGAGAACAAACACCGGCAAACAAGAGGGAACACAATCAATGCAATGCAACAATGTGATGCATGATCATGACATGGCAACATGCTGTGATTTGGGCTAATGCAACTAGCAACAATTTAAGTGAAGTTAGTTTGAACCCAGGGTTCAAATTCAAACTCCTAGCGCTTGCGTGCATCCAATGGTGCAAGCGGTGCAACCTGAAGTGGCCGAAAACTGCGTCGGCGATGAGGTATGCGGCGACCGGAGCTACGGGTGTGCTCGGTTTGGCACTATGGGGCGTATCCGGGCAAGCC